>CM033712.1:75718755-77105727 GCA_019671005.1 Hibiscus mutabilis | reverse complement strand
ACATTGAGTTATTGTACTATTTTTATTTGAAAATATCGATATTTCTTCTAACTTATGTTTAATTTTACCGTCAACCGATGACCCAACAACTATAAAAGGCAAAAAACTTTTTAGTCTCCTATGTTTACAATTTTTATTAATTTGCCTCTTAATCTTTAAAATAAATTAAAAAATTATCATTAATCTAACAATATAAAATTTTAATTATCTATGTCTATAGGTTTTAAGGGTCAAATTGATTAAAACTATAAATGTAGAAGAAATAAAAAGTTATTTTATTTTTTTATAATTTATTAGCCAACAATTAACATTAAAATTGCATATAATTTAGTGAAAGATTAACTTTTCAAATAAAAAATAATATATGAACTCAATATCACAAAATTAAAATATAAGAACTACCTTTTATACTTTGAAATAATACAATAACCTGACATATTAAAACCTACAAAAATTATATATTTTTTATAAACTAATATATTTTTATATTTTAGATAATATATTTTTTTAATTATTTTAAAATCTAAAAAATTCTCATAAAATAAAAAATAATTTAAGTCATTAATAAAAAACAAAAACTGATTAAAATTTTCATTAGTTAATATTTTTCACGTCATCATTTTTTAGCATCATTTATCAGTTGTTACATCATCACTTTACGGAGTGCTAGAAGAATCGACGGAAAATGATTCAATTGTTACTAATTCATAATTTAAAGAACTTAATTGAGTGTTGTTTTTATGTAGGGACTTACGTGATTTTCTAAGGCCTTTTTTTCTATTTAAGCTGATAAATTAAAAATAAAAGAAGAAATTATTTGGGCTTATATAAGACCGGCCCATCTTTTTTTTCATGTAAATATATTTAAACGATGCCGTCTGGGACTCCTCCACTGCTCACTAGTCACTCCCGAATCCCGATATACCATCGTCTTCTCCTCTACGCTCAACCAATTTAATTTAGGATATCCTAAAAAAAGATTGAAACTCACTGAGTCACGCCAATCGCCAACTCCACACAGTTTTTCTATTCTGCCAATTGGATGATAAGTTCTCTATAACTCGGCTTAGAAACATTCCGGTTTCACAATGGGAGCGAGTCGCAAGCTTCAAGGAGAAATCGATCGTGTACTGAAGAAGGTTCAGGAAGGCGTTGATGTCTTCGATAGCATCTGGAACAAGGTTAACTTAAAGTTTCATCAATGCAAATATGTCTTTTCTTCTTTCTTTTTTTCTTCTCCTTTTTCTCTGTTTGGCTCCGGTCGAAATGCTGGAAAGTAGAACTTAAATGATAGTCGAACTTTAGTTACTGTGAAATGGAAGCGAGCATTGTTGTATCTATAGCCTCACTCCTTTTTGAAGTGTTCTTTGAAATATTTTAAATTTGGCTCATTAATTTTTTAGTTTGGTGTTAAAGAATCGAACGATGCTTTTAGTTCCAATCATTAGTTTATCTACAGTGAAAAACTGCAAATTGAATTGTGAGTATTTTTTTGGGATTGTATGTTGTGTTAGGTTTATGATACAGATAATGCGAATCAGAAGGAGAAGTTTGAGGCAGACTTGAAGAAGGAAATCAAGAAGCTGCAAAGGTATAGGGACCAGATCAAGACATGGATTCAATCAAGTGAAATCAAGGATAAGAAAGTCAGTTTCTAGTCTCACTTGTCTCTTTTAAATGATTGCGTGCATTGTTTATTTAATTTAGTATGTTTTCATCTAATAATTCTTTAGTTGTGATTGCATTTATAAGTTCTTACTGTTTTCAAACAGTATTTATGTGCTGCTGTATCAGAAACTGATGGTTACTGTTTCTTGCTTTTGATATTTGTCAATATAGGTTAGTGCCTCTTATGAGCAGGCCTTGGTTGATGCTCGGAAACAAATTGAGCGTGAAATGGAAAGGTTTAAGATCTGTGAGAAAGAGACTAAGACAAAAGCATTCTCTAAAGAAGGCTTGGGCCAACAACCTAAAACTGTAAGCATCGTTCAGAACTCTTCATTGTTCTATTACCTATTAATGGATGTTAACAACAACAATAGGAACCAAGTCTTTTGCTCGTATATGGAGTCCACTTTATGACTTTATAATGTGTCATTGCCCTCATATCGTACCTGTCTGTTCGTGAACTAAAATAGAAATGAAGTGGCTCATTCTGGGCTTAAGTAGAGTACGAGCCTCTAATTGGTCTAATTGAATACTTGACCTCGGTTTATGTTTGAGATATGCAACCATCTAGTCAAACATAGTTGTGGGCTTTTGTTGGTAGTAGTTAGTACAATGGACAAGACTGATCTTTTTTCTTGCATCTTCCTGGCTAGTTTATAATATAATTCTTTTCATCTTGAAATATTCTACCTTACTGTATGGAATTAACATTGATTGGAAGCATGTAGTCTCGAATCTCTCGATATTGTCCATTTGTTTGATCATCTGTGATGCATCAATTTCATTGTAGGATCCGAAGGAGAAGGCTAAATCAGAGACAAGGGATTGGTTGAACTATGTGGTATGAAATCTAACCTCTCAACCTCTTTTCCTTGCTCCTGTCTTAAATGGCTGCAACCGCTGTACGCTGCAAGTTTTGGTTATTCTCGTAATATCTTTTCTGTGTATTTAAAAATATATACGTCATCTTTAACTTCCACTGGTTTTGAACTTAATGTTCTCTTGGAGTAATTATTACATTTTCAGTTATGCTTAGTGATGTATTGAAACTAGTATGTAACATAAACTGTTTCCCTGAGTAGGTTGGAGAGTTAGAATCCCAGATCAATAGTTTTGAAGCTGAGATTGAGGGGCTGTCTGTGAGGAAAGGAAAGACAAAACCACCTAGACTGGTAAAGTGGAAAGAGAATACATTTTGAGACTACATGCTTTGTTTTGATGTAACTTTGTTTCCTTTTGTTGTTGTTTTCCCTTCAGACACACTTGGAGACATCAATTTCACGACACAAAGCTCATATAATGAAATTAGAATTGATTTTGAGATTATTGGACAATGATGAATTGAGTCCAGAGCAGGTCAATGATGTGAAGGACTTCTTGGATGATTATGTAGACCGTAATCAGGTTTTGTTCTATGATAATTTTTCCCTTTAATGCAGTTTTGGGGGTGTTAAAAGGATCATCCATTTATCTTTAAATCACATCATTAAAATATTTCATGGATTGACTGCCACACATATTTATTCTAGTTATTTTTGTAGGAAGACTTTGATGAATTTAGTGATGCGGATGAGCTCTACAGCTCATTATCTTTAGATAATTTGGATTCTCTTGAAGACCTAGTTGCTATTGGCCCCCTTTCCAAGGTAAACACTTTTTCCCATTTTGGATCTGCTTGAAAGTTCTAGTACCATGCCTTAGAAAGCCCAATTCAAATCAGTTTTCTCTTGTGACGTAAAAAAGGCTTTTATCTTGTATTATGGTGTTCACCGATTTCAACATATCAAATGGGTTCCTAAATTTAAGTGATATTTAAACAGAAACTAATGAAATGGCTTTTTTCATGGAACATAACTTGGAAAGGGAATTTTATTGTTTGTCAGGCTGCACCAGTTCTTGGATTGAAGCCTCCTTTGGCATCAACAGCATCTCAAGTGCCTGTAGGTGTTTGCTTCTCTCTGTCTTTTAGATATTTAATGATGCGATGTATAAAGATGTGCTGGTTGTGCTATATTTGTTTCTTCATTATTAGTTGATGGCTTGATGCTCACATTGATGTATAAGGAACGATAATATTTCAATATAATAAGCAGGTTAGTTCCTCCCATGAGCATGCTGAAGATACAGCTACCCAGGATAGTAATTCTGATATAGCAAGGACTCCACCTTCGAAAAGTATTGCAATTAATTCTTCTGTTGCAGCAACACCAACTGGGAGCCATGTGAACCCTGCTCCATTGAATCTTTCATCTCATAGTTTGTCTGGTGCTTCGACATCTCCGATTGCTCTTCCAGGTTCAAATTCTTCTCGAAGTGTTTTGGAAAGCACAGGCACAACCAATCCTTCATCTCCTGTAAATTTGCCAAATGCTACAAAAGAAGAAGATATTGCAAGCTTCCCTGGTCGTAAGCCATCTCCATCTCTTGCCGATGCTGGAGTACGAGGCATCAGTAGAGGAGGCCTCTCAAGTGTGCCTTCATCTAGTATTCCCCTTGTTTCTGGAAGTGTGGCTTCTGGCAATGGAGCCCTTGGTGTGGTCCCTTCAATCTCTGACATGGCGAAAAGAAATATTTTGGGGGCTGATGAGAGGCTTGGGAATAGTAGCATGGGGCAACCATTGGTATCCCCTCTTAGTAACAGAATGATCTTGCCTCAGCCAGCCAAGGCTAATGATGGAAGTGCATCTGTTGATTCCAGTAATCTGAGTGAGTCTGCTGGAATACCTGGCAGAGTTTTTTCCCCTTCAATGGTTTCTGGTATGCAATGGAGGCCTGGAAGCTCCTTTCAGAATCAAAATGAGCTGGTATGGTAGTCCATCATGTGTCTGCACCCATGCTCTACATTTGTCATGCGTGGCAGAGTAGCTAATGCATTCATGTTCAGGGGCAGTTTCGTGGAAGAACTGAGATAGCACCTGATATAAGGGAAAAATACTTGCAACGGCTCCAACAAGTGAAGCAACAAGGCCATAGCAACCTGCTTCTCGCTGGAGGAAATCTTAAGCAGTTTTCTGCACAACAAAACCCGGTCATGCAGCAGGTTCTTTTTCTTAGATGAATTTCTTTTCTCTGATCCAAATTGTTCAACTGTTCAACTTAATACAAACAAAGTTTAATACAAATCTAGGCTGCTGTTGTTTGTTCATAATTTCATATTAGACAAGAATGATGTATCTATGCACTCCAAATTGGTGGGAACTTGGGTTAGCTTTTCTCTTGAAAGAAAACTGTAAATAATCTTTTATGATCTTATTCTGGCAGTTCAATCCTCAAAGTTCATCGCTTTCTATCCAACCGGGTCTAGGGCTTGGTGCTCAAACATCTGGTCTTAACAGCGTAACAGCTGCCAGCTTACAGCAGCAGCAAAATTCCATCCTCCAGCAGTCTAGTCAGCAGGCATTGGCAACTAGTGTTCCAAAGGATGCTGGTAACATTCAGTTTGCTTAATTTTCTTCTTGTACCTTATTCTTTATTAAGGGTGATCTTTGAGGGATGTCTTATCATTGTATATAGATTAGAAGGTTCCCCAATTATGAGCCTCTTCCCTGTCTTGTTTCTCTATCTCCATTCTTCTTCTTTTTCTTTTCTATGGCACCTTTGGTTTCACAGTAAATCCAGTTCTTTTCAGAAAACAATTTCCAAGGGAAGCTTTTTGAAGGAGAATAACTTCTGTTTTTCCTAAAACAAAATGTTTTCTAGAGCAATTGGTGGAATATCATTTCAAACATATTGGAATTGAAAAAGCTATCATTAGAATGCTTGTTACCAGAATGGTTTACACATAGTGGGTGCGGCTGTTATTTGAGTAGTCACGACTCATGGAGGAAAATGGGACATTGCTTTATTGTTGTTTGCGGAGTGTTTATTGTTCTTTTTCCATGTCTTGATCAGAGACTTAATTCAACCTGCTATTATACTTATGTGTTTTGATTAAGAACTTAATGTACATGCAGATGTTGACAATGCGAAAGTGGAGGAACAACAACCACAGAATTTACTTGAGGAATCAAGTTCTGAAGCTGTTCCAACTTTTGGGCTTGCCAAGAATCTCATGAACAAGGATGATACGAAAGCTCCATATGCAATTGATTCTACTGTATGTTAGATACTTCTTAATGTTGTGTGTTTTACTATAGGTGTTATATCTTGTGTTGTACTGTTTCTGTGATAATGTTCCATCTGCTAGAATCATTCATAACTTTGGCACTTAATTTGGTAATCCAGATGGTCCACTTAGTCAATTATGTCTTTCTTCTACATGTCTTTGATTTGCAAAACTACATGATCACGGGCTTAGGTTAAAGTATAAAAGATGTGTGGGATGAATTATGTAATAGTTTCATTTTCTTTAGCAGATAGAGAGTGGTTTTAAGGAACGTTGGCTGCAAAAACTGAGAGTTATCAATATGACATAATTGGTCTGTCACTGATTCTTTGCTGCAGACTGCTGTATCGGGCTACTTGGCAGAACCTGCTCAAGTTATTAGGGATATTGATCTATCTCCTGGGCAACCCTTACAGTCTAACCAATCTTCTAGTGGTCTTGGTGTTATTGGCCGGAGACGTGTTTCCGATTTTGGTGCCATTGGTGACAATCTCAGTGGCTCTATGAATACTGGAGGAATGCATGATCAATTATACAATTTGCAGATGCTTGAGTCTGCTTACTATAAAATACCCCAACCTAAAGACTCGGAACGTGCTAGGAGCTACACTCCGGTATGGGATTTCTACTAATCTTCATTTTTTTAAAAGAAAGACAATAAAATGCGTAGGTTGAAACAACTGTGATTTGATTGTACTCTGCAGAAGCACCCTGTGGCAACCCCTGCTAGCTACCCTCAAGTTCAGGCACCCATTGTGAATAATCCTGCCTTCTGGGAGCGCTTAAGCATTGACGGATATGGCACTGGCACTGATACACTTTTCTTTGCATTTTACTATCAACAGGTAAATAGGTTATTCTCTCTCTCTCTCTCTCTGTGTCTGTGTGTGTGTTTCGTACAATAATGATCTCTCCCACGTAAAATTTTCTGCAGAATACTTGCCAACAATATCTGGCCGCAAAGGAACTGAAGAAGCAATCTTGGAGATACCACAGAAAATACAACACATGGTTTCAGCGGCACGAGGAACCAAAAATTGCCAGCGATGAATTTGAACAGGGAACCTATGTATATTTTGATTTTCACACAGCAAATGATGACCATCAACATGGATGGTAAGTTGCCCCAGAATTATGAACTTTTCAATTATATACCTTCCCGGTCAAATCACATTTTCACTTAAACTCTTAGATTATGTCAACTTGTTATTCTTAAAAGATGCTGTGATGTTATTCAGGTGTCAGAGAATTAAGACCGAGTTCACGTTCGAGTATAACTATCTCGAAGACGAACTTATGGTATAACAGTAATCTGCAGAATTTTGCCGACACGTAATGTAAGTTCTATATTCTGCCACCCACCCAAATTTCATTGAACTGTTTAGAAAGGCCTTATGGCAGAGATGAAAGGAGATAATCTAAGCTTTGGTTAGAATAATCATTTTCCAGTTATGCCTTTTCCATTCATCCTCGCCTACATTTTTGATCAATCGAGTTGGTGTCGAGTTAATTTGGATACTAAATTCAGTCAGGAAGTTTTTAATAGTATAAGTAGATGATAATGTTTAAAGTTATTACTGTTATTTATATCAAGTAATCTTAACAATTATCTTAATTCTCTTTCTATTATACCTTAATTTGATTTCTGAGGTAACTTTTATTACAAAAAAAAAAGAAATACAAAATTAAGTCACACGTTTAACTTTATTCTAATTCAATTAAGATAGTATCTTAGTCCGATTTTAAATTTGGATAACTTGTAGGTCAGGTTGCTCGAATGGGTGGAATAATGTCATATTTTATTACTGGGACCATTCGATGGGATCTCAACCACTAATTAATTGTTATTTTTTTTATTGATTTGATACAATTAACTGATGTTTTTAATTTGTTAATCATGATTAAGATATTTATAGTTGCCCTAATTTAGTCAAATTACTTTTAATTTGGTGGGGTGGCCTCGTAACTTGTTCTCTAAGCCCCACCAAAGTGAAAGTAACTTTCTATCTTACACTATTTGAATGATGCTTATGGGTTACATTAATGGACAAATATAAATAATTTGGTGTTTTGAAAATGAAAAGAAGAAAGGTTGTGGACCTTATTAAATAAAGTAATATAATCTTAATAAAAATGACCTCAACATGGAAAATGATGTGGAAACACATAATCAACACCCTAACTTACTTATCTAGAAACCTTTTTGGGGTGTAATTGTGATTTCAATCTTCTTAATGTGCTGAAATTTGAGATTTGACCTTTCTACTTTAATTTGGAACAATTTAGTCCCTCTACTTTTATAACGATATTAGCAGGTTGAATTGATAACCATGTTAGATGTTGCAGTTAACAATGATGTCATGGATTTTCATTTTACACTTACTACTAACATTATAGAGATAAAGGGGTCAATTATGTTATTACACCTACAAGTAACATTACAAAAAGTAAAGGGATGGAATTTCAAGTTCACCATAATAGAGGGACTAAAATCAAAATTAGATTTTGTTTTATTATATTTTTCTTCCTTTCTGAAACCCAAAAGGTTGCCAGGGCATGTGGCAAATCCTTAAGGACCCCATGGAAATTGGGAATGAAAAGGTTGGGTGAGATGTAAAGAGGAGAGGATGACAATGGCATGTGATGGATTATCTTGATACTTTTCTGCCATTTTAGCCTCTGATTTATTGGTTTGGATTGCTGGAAAAGGGAAATGCTGGAGCCTGGAGGGCAAGCAGGTCCTTTCACTATTATTATTATTAGCCAAAAAGTGACCAACTTATATTTTTTTTCGGTTTGGTGTTTAATATTTTTTCGGGCCATTTTGGTGTCTAACATTTTATTTCGTAACTCAAATCAAGTTTTTTTATCAACGGTCGTCAAAGAAATTTTGTTATTCAATAAAAATATGACACGTGACTTGCTTATTTATTTATTTAATTTTTGATTTTATTTAAAAATATAAACTTCTTAAAAAACCTCAAGGTTTTAATTTCTTTCAATTAAACTTTTAAATCACATCTCTCACCTCGTCTAACATCACCACATGTTGGCGGTTCACCGTTCACCATCCAAGTATCGTGTACCTCACCGTTTAACATCCCCCACCCTCTAGTTGTCGATTAGAAACTCAATTGGTCTTTTTTCTTCATTGTTGGATGTTCGTTGATGGAGCAATCAACGGTTCATTCGTTAATTTTCGATGGCAGGATGATAAAGTTTTCAATCGTGGGGAGCCGATGAAGGCAAGGGTGGCCGATGGTGGTTGAATCTATATAAAACACCATATGATTGAAAATACAATGTAGTAGTAGTACATTGTATTTCTATCGTATGATGTTTTATATAGAAAGAGATTTTGGTTAAATTATGGTTTTGGTGCTTTTGCTTTGTTTAGATTTGAGATCTACTCTATACTTCTATTTTTGTGTCACTAAAATTTCATTTTATCTCACAGTGGATAAGAGAATGATGTTCAAAATATTTTTAAAAGAAATTATCAAAATATTGCCACCATTTTTATGAAATAATTAAGGAAAATTCTGTCACGCTCGACAAGCACAGATGAACACCATTAATAACAAGCACCGATTACCACCAATAATTAGTGGTGTTCATCGATATTGTCGAGCGTAGCAGACTTATCAAGTAATTAATGATAGTAGAAGTACATTGCATTTCTATCATGCGGTGTTTTATATAAAAAGAGATTTTGGTTAAATTATGGTTTTGGTGCTTTTGCTTTGTTTAGATTTGAGATCTACTCTATATTTCTATTTTTTGTCACTAAAATTTCATTTTATCTCACAGTGGATAAGAGAATGATGTTCAAAATATTTTTAAAAGAAATTATTAAAATATTGCCACCATTTTTATGAAATAATTAAGGAAAATTATGTCACGCTCGACGAGCACAGATGAGCACCACTAATGACAAGCACCGATCACCACCAATAATTAGTGGTGTTCATCGATACTCGTCGAGCGTAGTAGACTTATCCAATAATTAATGGTGTTAATTTTTATGAGTTTGCCAAGCTCGACGAGCACCGATAAGCACCACTAACGACGAGCACCAATGAGCATTATTAATTTAATTTATAAAGATTTAAAATCTAAATGACTCACACTTAATTGTATTTCTATCATATGGTATTTTATATAGAAAGAGATTTTGGTTAAATTATGGTTTTGGTGCTTTTGCTTTGTTTAGATTTGATATCTACTCTACACTTGTATTTGTGTCACTAAAATTTCATTTTAACTCACAGTGGATAAGAGAATGATGCTCAAAATATTTTTAAAAGAAGTTATCAAAATATTGCCACCATTTTTATGAAATAATTAAGGAAAATTCGGTCACACTCGACGAGCACAGATAAACACCACTAACGACAAGCACCAATTACCACCAATAATTAGTGGTGTTCATCGATACTCGTCGAGCGTAGTAGACTTGCCCAATAATTAATGGTGGTGGTAGTAGTAGTACATTGTATTTCTATCATGTGGTGTTTTATATAGAAAGAGATTTGGGTTAAATTATGGTTTTGGTGCTTTTGCTTTGTTTAAATTTGAGATCTACTCAATACTTCTATTTTTGTGTCACTAAAATTTCATTTTATCTCACAGTGGATAAGAGAATAATGTTCAAAATATTGCCACCATTTTTATGAAATAATTAAAGAAAACTCTGTCATGCTCGACGAGCATAGATGAGCATCACTAATGACAAGCACCGATCACCACCAATAATTAGTGGTGTTCATCGATACTCATCGAGCGTAGCAGACTTATCCAATAATTAATGGTGTTAATTTTTATTAGTCCGTCAAGCTCGACGAGGACCGATAAGCACCACTAACAACGAGCACCAATGGGCATTATTAATTTAATTTATAAATATTTAAAATCTAAAGTACTCACACTTCATTGTATTTCTATCATATGGTGTTTTATATAGAAAGAGATTTTGGTTAAATTGTGGTTTGGTGCTTTTGCTTTGTTTAGATTTGGGATCTACTCTATGCTTCTATTTTTGTGTCACTAAAATTTCATTTTATCTCATAGTGAATAAGAGAATGATGTTCAAAATATTTTTAAAAGAAATTATCAAAATATTGCCACCATTTTTATGAAATAATTAAGGAAAGTTTTGTCACGCTCAGCGAACACAGATGAGCATCATTAATGACAAGCACTGATCACCACCAATAATTAGTGGTGTTCATCGATACTCGTTGAGTAGACTTATCCAATAATTAAATTTAATTTAGCACCGATGAGCATTATTAATTTAATTTATAAAGATTTAAAATCTAAATCACTCACACTTAATTGTATTTCTATCATATGGTGTTTTATATAGAAAGAGATTTTGGTTAAATTATGGTTTTGGTGCTTTTGCTTTGTTTAGATTTGAGATCTACTCTATACTTGTATTTTTGTGTCACTAAAATTTCATTTTATCTCACAGTGGATAAGAGAATGATGCTCAAAATATTTTTAAAAGAAGTTATCAAAATATTGCCACCATTTTTATGAAATAATTAAGAAAAATTTTGTCACGCTCGACGAGCACAAATAAGCACCACTAATGACAAGCACCGATTACCACCAATAATTAGTGGTGTTCATCGATACCCGTCGAGCGTAGTAGACTTATCTAATAATTAATGGTGGTGGTAGTAGTAGTACATTGTATTTCTATAATGTGGTGTTTTATATAGAAAGAGATTTGGGTTAAATTATGGTTTTGGTGCTTTTGCTTTGTTTAGATTTGAGATCTACTCTATACTTCTATTTTTGTGTCACTAAAATTTCATTTTATCTCACAGCGGATAAGAGAATAATGTTCAAAATATTGCCACCATTTTTATGAAATAATTAAAGAAAATTTTGTCACGCTCGACGAGCACAGATGAGCATCACTAATGACAAGCACCGATCACCACCAATAATTAGTGATGTTCGTCGATACTCATCGAGCGTAGCAGGCTTATCCAATAATTAATGGTGTTAATTTTTATGAGTCCGTCAAGCTCGACGAGGACCGATAAGCACCACTAACAACGAGCACCAATGGGCATTATTAATTTAATTTATAAAGATTTAAAATCTAAAGTACTCACACTTCATTGTATTTCTATCATATGGTGTTTTATATAGAAAGAGATTTTGGTTAAATTGTGGTTTTGGTGCTTTTGCTTTGTTTAGATTTGAGATCTACTCTATGCTTCTATTTTTGTGTCACTAAAATTTCATTTTATCTCACAGTGAATAAGAGAATGATGTTCAAAATATTTTTAATAGAAATTATCAAAATATTGCCACCATTTTTATGAAATAATTAAGGAAAATTTTGTCACACTCAGCGAACACAGATGAGTACCACTAATGACAAGCACTGATCACCACCAATAATTAGTGGTGTTCATCGATACCCGTTGAGTAGACTTATACAATAATTAATGGTGTTAATTTTTATGAGTTTGTCAAGCTCGACAAGCAGCGATAAGCACCACTAACGACGGGCACCAATGAACATTATTAATTTAATTTATAAAGATTTAAAATCTAAAGGACTCACCGTATAATTATAAATTATTTAAAAATTAAAAAATAAATTAATTAAAATACATTTTCTATTTTTAATTTTCTTTTAAGCATAATTAGATCAAAATAACTACCCTAAATCACAAAACCCTAATTTTTTTTCTTTAAAATTCAATTCGCCGTCAGCGGCGGCCACATTCACACCGCCCAGTCGCCGCAACTCCGTGGCGGCCGTTCCCAACTTCATTGATTTTGGCTGTCCAAAAGCACTAGTCGACAAGAAATGTTGAACTTTATAAAAGAATATTCACTAATTAATGATCCAATTCAAAAATTAGACATATCCCAACTTGTTTCTTGAATTTCCTTTTGAATCGAACGATTTACATCTGAAAATGAATTTCAATAGACAGAATCCTATAACCCCACCCAAATAAGAATCAAAATTAAGCAACCGAAACAAACCCAACACGTAAAATCCTGGATGAAAATCATTTACGAAAAGGTTGGGAACGGCAGCAGGGTTCAACGGCAGCCACAGAGGTGCGGCGGCGGGGCGGCTAACGGCGGCGGCGAAATGAATTTCAAAGAAAAAAATTAGGGTTTTGTGATTTAGGGCTAGGTATTTAAATTTAATTATGTTTAAAAGAAAATAAAAAAATAAAAAATGTATTTAATTAATTTACCTTTTGAATTTTAAATAATTTATAATTATACGGTGAGTCATTCAGATTTTAAATTTTTATAAATTAAATTAATAGTGCTCATCGGTGCTCGTCGAGCGTGGTAGAATTTTTTTAATATATATATATATATATATATGGTATAAGTAAAGGGATTAAATTCTGACAAACTAAAATATATAGATTAAATCTCAAATTTGAGCATAGTGAAGGACTAGAATCATGATTTGACTTGATAGTTTTTAAAGTTTTTAATATTTTTGTTATATGTATTATAAGATGTTTGTGTATTATCTCCCCTCTACAAATGTTTTCATTGTGGTATCATGTTTCACGTTGTATTTTAAATTTTTTATAACATGTAATCTTATCACGTTTAAGGGATAAGATCTAGTTACACAGTGTAAGAGTTTTTAACTTTTACATATTTTTTGGATCGTTAGATGGGTGAAATGGCTGATTGAAATTAACAAAGGATTATATGAAGATTATCACTTGAAAAAAAAGTAAGGAATTAATCTCAAACATCCATTCCACTCATCCAACGATCCAAAAAATGTGTACAACTATGAGTTATACACTATGTGTGAGTGAATCATATTCTCGTGTTGTATATTATAAATTTAATATTTTTGTTATATGAATTATAAGATGTTTGTGTATTATCTCCCCTCTACAAATGTTTTCATTGTGGTATCATGTTTCATGTTGTATTTTAATTTTTTTATAACATGTAACCCCAGTTTCACAGTGTAAGAGTTTTTAACCTTTACATGTTTTTTGGATCGTTGGATGGATGAAATAGCTGATTGAGGTTAACAAAAGATCATGTGAAGATTATCACTTGAAAAAAATAAGGAAATAATCTCAGTCATCCATTCTACTCATCTAACGATAAAAAAAACGTGTACAATTATAAGTTATACACTATATGTAAGTGAATCATATTCTCGTATTGTATAACATATATTTATTTATATATACTGAGCGATTATTCTTTGTACGTACATTGAAATATTTTTCACAAGCAGACCTCGAAAAGCGGTCACACGTCATTAGGGGATATTAAAAAGTAACCTTTAAAATAGGCTTAAAAACTAACCCTTAAAATAGGCTTAAATAAAAAATCGGCCCTTAAACTATATTTTTTGTTTGTTTTTAGCCCTTAATCTATTTTTAGTCAAAATAAACCTCTAAACTATGTCATTTTTTCCTTTTAGTCCCTAAACTCTAGTAAAAGAATATTTGCGATGTGTCAGCATCTTAATTGTTGGAATAATTTTTTTTTGACTTTGATAACTATTGGACTTAAAGTGATCATAAATGATAGTTTAAGGATTTATTTTTTACCAAAAAATAGTTTAATGACTAAAAACAAACAAAAAAACATAATTTAAGAATTAATTTTTCATTTAAACATTTAAAATATAAACTCTAACTCTTTAAATATTGAATCCTAAACCTTAAACAAGACATGTAACAATATTAAAAATCTATCCATTACGTGAAATAATTTCCCATTTATATTTGTCATAGCCCTTATCCAAAATTTGAATGAATACAAGTGCCAATAGGTTGTGCCAAGTGCCAAGTGCCAACTAACTACTAAACTCTGATTTCAAGCTGATAAAAAAGAACAAGATCTTGGTTTTGGAATCTTTATTTCCTTAAAAAACTTACAATTTTTCTGATTTTTTCGATCTGAAAACTCATTTTTTTCTCTCTCGATTTTCGATTATCAGCCCCCCTCTTACATTGATTTCCTTCGATTTTTATAACCAAAATTTACACCATAAAATAGCTTAACCATTCATATATTTTACTCTGCAAATTTGATGGGTGGAGCCAGATTTTTTAGGGTATGAGTTTAGGTATGAGGTTGGTTGGCAGAGGAATTTTTTATTTAAGGTTTGGTTGGATTTGATTTAGGGTAATTTAGGGGTTTTTTATTATATTTTAGGGTTGATTTGGGTTATGATTCGAATGCGTGGCCGGCGGTGGCCATATCTCGACGGCGACGGTAGTGGATGGTGGTGGTGGCGGCAGGTTTATTTTAGGGTTAGGTTTTTTTGGGGTTTTGGTTACCGGGTCAGGTTATGAGTTATAATCGGGTTTGGATTCGGGTTACCCAGGCTCAAAACGGGTTATGACAGTTGCCCCTCTTTGCTCATTATTGTGTAACAGCAATAGAGCAAAGACTAAGAATGACCCGTTTTGGTCCGGTCCGGCTAGGCTTCTCCTCTTGACGTACGTCTTCGTTATTCTGTAAATCTTCTTTCTCTTTGATGCAGGTCTTCCTTCATGTCTTGGTTGATCTACCTTGTCACTCTTGGGAAGCAAAATCTTTAAAATATGTGGATGTTTGTTGGGGAAGCAAAATGAGTCCAACTTGCTACATTATTGATAATAAGCTAATACCTAAAGAAAGTTCGACCCAGCTACAACACCGACAAAGAGGCAGGGTCTACAAAATTCGATCCAGCTGCAACACTGAAGAAGAGGCATGATCGATGAACGAAAGTTCTGATGTCTGATCCAGCTACAACTCTGACGAAGAGGCAGGATCAAATGATTGAAAGCTCATTTTGATTTTTTTTCTCTTTTTTTTGTCTTTTTTTTCTTTTTCGTTCTTTTTTTTTTTTCTTTTTTCATTTTTTGCTTTTGAATTTTTCAATTTTTTTTTTCTTTTTTTTTTTATGACAACTTAGACCTAGCCACTTCATTAGCGGGAGACTGGATCGGATAATGATGACCTGGAACCGGCTACACCATCAGCGGAGAGCAAGATCTGAGGAGGACAATAGCTTGGACCTAGCCACTCCATCAGCGGAAGACTGGATCGGATTATGACGATATGGAACCGAATACACCATCAGCGGAGAACAGGATTTGAGGACAACGATAGCTTGGACCTAGCCACTCCATCAGCGGAAGACTGGATCAGATAATGACGACCTAGAACCGGCTACATCATTAGCGGAGAGTAGGATCTGAGGACGACGATAGCTTGGACCTAGCCACTCCATTAGCGGAGGACTGGATCGGATAATGACGGCCTGGAACCGGCTACACCATCAGCGGAGAGTAAGATCTGAGGATGACGATAGCTTGTACCTGGACATTCTATCAGCAGAAGACTGGATCGAATAATGACGGCCTGGAATCGGCTACACCATCAGCGGAGAGCAGGATCTGAAGACGACGATAGCTTGTACCTGGCCACTCTATCAGCGGAGGACTGGATCGGATAATGACGGCTTGGAACCGGCAACACCATCAATGAAGAGCAGGATCTGAGGACGACAATAGCTTGTACCTGGCCATTCCATCAGCGAAGAGACTAGATCGGGCGATGAAAGTTGATAAATTTTCTTTTGATTTTTCATTTCATTTTTTTCTTCTTCATTTTTACTTTTTTTTGCATTTATTCAATTTTCTTTGAATTCTTCTCTTTTTTTAAAAAAAAAATTCAATTCTCTTTTTTTGATGATTTTTTTCTTTTTTCTTGAACTGTACAAAGAAGTAAAACTCAAGAAAAAATTAGGTATGGCTGTACTGTTAGCGGAGAAACAAGACCTGAATAGAAATTTGATTTGCTTGGGGAAAGGTTCGGATCTGTTGCACCATCAACAGAGAAACGAGATCTTCAGGATATTTATACTACTGCGCCATCAACTGTAAAGTAAAATCTGGAAATGTTGGCCTATCAACAATGACAAAGGCAAGATCTAAAAAATGCTACTTTTGCTGCTCTACTGGCGGAGAGGTATGACCTGAAAATGGAAAAAAAAACATTAATCAATAAATGTTCACAAAATTTGTCATTGTTACCTTTTATTGATGTTTCAGTATCCTCTTTGTGTTTGGCCTCCTCTAAGACTAAGGTTGGCCGTCGTGTTGTTGCCCCCATGGCTAAGGCTCTTCGATCCCTTTCGTAGACTTGTTATGTACAAGCGAAATGCATGAATACATCTAATTTTATGCCTAAATGCATGTGTCTATCCTAAATGTATGAGGACTTAAATGTATGCACCTAATTTAAATGTATGATGTATGCAAGAATGATTCAATGCAAGATGAATGCAATCTAAATGCATGGATGCGACATGATTTAATTTTTTTGGTCTTCAAAGGGATGCCCCTGACTCTCGACTGTTCATGTCGGGATCTTGGTCCTTTGTGTGGAGGTGCCCCAACCTCCTTTGGCTTCAAACATCTTCTTTGGACTCATTTTCCTGTTTGGATGCCCCCAAACTTTTACATATTGTTCTGGGAATGCCTTTGTAGCATGTTTCGACTTTGAGTTGCATTGTTGCCTTTTTGGATGACTTTCAGTGCTCTCATGAACGCGTTGCGTTGCCTCTTAAGTTTGGCTTATGATTTTTCATGTTGGTTCTTGGCCACTTATCACTTTCGGATTAGGTGGAACGCTGTAGATGGCGATTGGTGTTTAGCATTTGGGATGTTGAGATATGATTCCAAAAGAAGAGTATCAAATGTTTGCTTGGCTTTCGGTTTTTTGAATGGCTTTGGGTAGAATGGTAGAGTTGAAGGGCTTGGTTGTCGGGTGATGGTAAGTCGAGAGTTCAAAATGACTCAAACATAAGGGTTCAGGTAGTGAAATGAGGGGTTCTCTGTTTGAGTATTTTGGTCGATGGGTAGCGATGGTAGTGGGGATGGAAAAAACATTATTGTGTTTTCGGTTAGAAATGGTGAGTGTGAATGATTTCTGAAGGATGAAAGGCGGTGGGTTAATTTTAGTGATGGAGAGTGAATGGTGAGTGTTGGAATTTGGCACTTGTCGAGAGATGCCCCCATACTGAATTCTTGTGGAGGTTTGGTAATGGTGCTGAATTGGCTGACTTTGTTTTCTCTGGTATTAATGTCGTGGGACATCCCGAGGACCGATTTTAAAATTGATGCATCTATATGCAAAATGTGTCTTAAATGCAAAATGATTTATATGAATGCAATGCAAAATTAAGATTGTGATGATGTTGTGTAATGATGCAATGAAATTGATGTGATGAAAATGAAAATGAAACGAGGTAGTATCGAATAAAATGATTAAATAAAACAAATGATAAATATGACAAAAATGGAGTAATTAAAAAACTGTACATAAACAAGAAATAAGGCACCAAAGCCTAAATAGGGTAACCACTAATCGGGCAGAGTTTCACATGGCTCTAAAAGGTTGGCTTCTACGGCTCACTATATGTAGGTTTGGTGCTAAGAGGTACTCGAATTGTCCTTGTTGTCCTCTACTAAGAGTAGCAAGGCCCCCGGTCATCACCCATTATAGGCTCCTTTCAACCGGGTTCAATTCAGGGGGACCTATTTGCTTATGCCTGCACGAAGGAACGATATCCTTACGAAAGCATAAGGTACTCGAGCCCTGAAGGTACTTGCTAGGCCTACACGGAGGAACGATATCCTTACGAAAGCATTAGCATTTTCCCCCCACTTAAAAGGACGGGTTTATATGCCAAATTTTAAATAAGTTAAAATAAACGCGCAATTATAACCGAATGTTACTTTAATAGTCACTTTAATCCGAAATTTCCGATATTAGTAAAGCGATAATTATTTAAAAAGCTCGACTCTTTTTTATTTTTGAAAACCAAAAAATGTCCTCAGCGGAGTCGCCATCTGTAGCGATGTCCCTCTCGCTAAAAAAGTGTGGTGTTTATTTTGTTTTATTTTGAAAATAATGTCTTCCATGAGAGTTTTGCAAAGTTCGTGTTTTATTTAAAAATGGAGTCGCCACTGGCCACTCAAGGTGGACCGGACACCGTAGAAACTAGAGTTTAAAATTGATGGGTTCGGGAGTCGGTTACGGATGGGGAATGATTAGCACCCTCACACCGCCCAAAATTGGTACTTTAATAATTATTACTTTATTAATATTAAACTTTCCAGATTAAAGTGACGATTAAATTAAAATTTGATTATAAGTGTAAGTAGATTTTAAAGGCCCCATTATCCGAGAATAAACGCCCAACCACCATCACTACGCCTGATACTGGCCCCGTTTACACTCGAATAAAAGACACCGCATTGACAAAATATATATCCGAAATGCAACTTAAAATATGGCGAACAAGAATAAATACGATGCGATAAAAATATAAATAAACAAGAGCATAATAAAATATTAATCTAACATAAAAAAACTAATTTGAAACATGCATGAATATTAATCTAACACATAAAAATATAATAATAATAATAATAATAATAATAACAATAATAATTATGATATGTAAGCATGATTCTAACTAAAACATATGAAACACTATGAAATTAAAGACTAAGGGCTAAAATGCATGAATATTGATTACATGGCAAAAATATAAAAATAGGACTAAAACGGAACAAATGCAAAATGCATGAACTGGAAATTAACAACTTAAAACTAAAGTACTAAAATTAAATAAGCACAACACAGGTGACCAAACAAAACTGAAATTAAAATACAAGCTTAAATTAAAAGAAAGAAAAAGCGAAAATAAAAGAAACTAAAAAGGGAAATGATCAAAACTGGAATTAGCCCATACCGAAAAACAATGCGGGAATGAGCATAGGGACCAAGGGCGTAATTTTCCCATTAAACAAAAACGCGGATCCTCCCCGGGTTAACGGGTCACCGCGGGTCGGGCACGCTAATACGGCGTCGTTTCATTTTGGCCGGTTTAAAATCAAACATGGGTTATTTTTTATCTTCGAATCAAATGGCCAAACCCTAAGACTCCATCAACCAGATCGAACGGCGCCGCTCCTCTGATTCACAGCCGTTCCCCGGCCATGGTGGCCTCACTGCGAGGAGGAAACAACGGCGGCGATCTCAAAATCAACAGGTAAGATTCGAACTCCCCTTTTTTGATTTTAAAACTTTGGTTCTAAGATTCACAAAACAACTCTAAATTTAGCTTTAAAAAAAAGTTTGATTTCAAGCAGATAAAAAAGAACAAGATCTTGGTTTTGGAATCTTTATTTCCTTAAAAAACTTACAATTTTTTTTATTGTTCCGATCTGAAAACTCCCTTTTTTCTCTCTCAGATTTTCGATTATCAGCCCCATCTTACATTGATTTCCTTCGATTTTTATAACCGAAATTTACACCATAAAATAATTTAACCACTCCTATATTTTACTCTGCAGATTTGATGGATGGAGCCGAATTTTTTCGGGGTATGGTGAAGACAGGGTATGGGTCTGGGGTTGGTTTGTATAGGGATTTTTATTTAGGGTTTGGTTGAATTTAATTTAGGGTAATTTAGGGATTTTATATTAGATTTTAGGGTTGATTTGGGGTTAGGATTCGAATGCGTGGCCGACGGTGGCGATATCTCGACAGCGGCTGCAGTGGAGAGTGGTGGTGGCGGCGGGTTCATTTTAGGATTAGGTTTTTTTTGGGTTTTTGGTTACCCGGTCGGGTCATGGGTTGTAAACGGGTTTGGATTCGGGTTACCAGGGCTCAAAACGGGTTATGACACTAACACTTGAATTGATTTCAACCTCACACTTTGAAATGTCCCCCACAACTTTGAATAAATCATTTACCAAAAGAACATTGAATAAATCAAATGCTACGGACTAATCAACTTCATTATCACTTGTAAATGAAATTTGATCCTCCAACGGTGGAAAAAATTGTGTTTAGGCTTTTGCGCACACCTTTTTTATTAAATAAAAAGATATTATATTTTTAATATATATATCGAGATTCGAATTCATACAAAATAAAATAATTTAAGCATTATTAGTCACTTGTTCAATTAGTGTATGTTTAAATCACTCTCTTTTGTTTCTAATATATGTGTATAAATATTCCCTTTCTTTTTTGCCAAATTATATATATATATATATATATTATATATACACAATATTTTAAAAATCTGACTAAGAATTGAACTGGTCAAATTTTAGTTTTTAATTCAATCGGTTGAGTCATGGTTTAAATATTAAACATAAGAAAATCACAACAATTTAAACCCAGTAATGATGAAATAATAAAAAGATGTAGGACTCTTTTCGCCATGTAAAATTTTTAAGGTTTACATGTTTTTATTGTTCAATGAGTAAATGGATGTATGAGATCAACACTAAAAAATAAAGAGATTTTATAAAAAAAAATAATCCAGTCATCCATTTACACTATCGAACGGTCAGAAAATGTAAAACTAATAAAAAATCACAATAGTTAAAACAAATTAGAATATTAATCCACATAAATTCTAGAATTTGGACAATAACTATAAACTAAAAAGATAAAATTTTGATACACATGCTGTGTAAAATTGTTTTTACACAAGTTTTAATATTTACAATATAAAACTCAAATCCTAAATTCCTAACCATAACTCTAAAAAACTAAACCTTAAACCATGTACCTTAAATTCTAAACACTAAATTCTAAATCTACAACATAAATCCTTAAACTTTAAACTCTAAACTATAATCTTAACCCCTAAAACTAAAAGACACATGTAAATTTAGTTTACACGGCATGTATATTAAATTTTTTTCTAACTAAAAAAGGGGCAAACCATCTTAAAACTAGTTCAATCATATTTAGCTGGGTTTTTTTTTAATTCTCGACGTTTTACTGATTTAACATAAATATTTAATTATATGACAATATTTGTTTGTATTTTTTTAAATTCTTTGATAAAACACATATTTTGCATACACAAATGTTCAAATTAAATTCTCTTAAGATAAAAATAATATGTTTTTCTACTGAAACTACTCGTTGAGTTCCAAACCAATCCATTTTTAATTCAATAAGTTCTTCCTCATAGATGTTTAAATCAATGAGACAATATGAATAAATAATGAGACTATCATCGTCATCTCCTCCTACTTTTAGATTTTTATAAAAAGAGACAGTATGGAGAAGTCATAAATATTATAAGCCATCAATTTGATACTTGTGTGAATAAAAAGTGTATGATATCTAAGTGTCTTTTTAACAAACAAATGGAGGCGTTTATGTTAGTTAAGTTTGAATTGATCACATTTTTTTGCTTACTATTTAAATGTATCCCATTGATGGCAAACAGCAACAATAATTATTAGAATTATTGTCACACCAATTTATTTAAAAAAATTATTAGAATTATTGTTATGATTTTAGTTTAAATTAAAATATTATATTTTGATTCTAACAACCAGTTTAAGTTCAAATTAAGCTAAATTAAAAAATATTTTCGTAATAAGACTCTATAATATTATAATATTAGGGTATAATAGGGAATATATATATAGGGTATAATTGAAAATATAGGGTATAATAGGGAAAATATTAATATATATATATATCTTATTTTTATTAAAAATATAGGGTATAATAGGGAAAATATTAAAAATTAGGTATTTATTGTAATAATTTCTATTTTTTATTTGAAAAAACTAAGGATGTAATTGAAAATATTTAAAGAGAATAATATTATAGCAAAAAAATTCTATACGGGTGTCGAACATCGCTGAACACCACTAACGATAAACACCGCTGAACACCATTAACTTAATTAATAAAAATTAAAAATATTAAGAACTTAACATACAATTAATAATTATTTAAAATAAAATTTCAATTAAATTATTTTTTATATATTCTATTTTTAATCTTTAATTTCAAATAATTAAATCAAATACCAACCCCTAAATTAGAAAACCCTAAATATTTTTTCTTTAAATAATTAGAACCCTAATTCATTGTCCCAAGTTGCAGACATCTATATTCAACATCTAAATAATTAGAACCCTAATATATATCCGCTTCAATAAACTCTGGGTATTTTCCTTTAAATTTTTTGTTCCAAGTTGTTTGGTGGTCGGTTGCGGGGAGAGTGAAGATCGGAATATAAATTAACACATACGCGATTCAAAAATTAATTTAATTGAGAAGGCAGTAGGCATTGTATCCCACACAATTCACCATTCATGATTCAAGAATAGAACAAAGTAGAATGATTGCCACTGTAATTCTAGAATTCCATGTAGCAGCAAATGAGAGTTGATAGCGGCTGGAATAGAAAAGAAAAAAAATTAGGTTTTTTAATTCAAGGTTGGTATTTGATCTAATTATTTGAAAATAAAGATTAAAAAATAGAATATATGAAAAATAATTTAATTAAAATTTTATTTTAAATAATTATTAATTGTATGTTGAGTCATTGAAAATTTTAATCATTATTAATTAATTTAATGGTGTTCAACGATATTTATCGTTAGTGGTGTTCAGCGGTATTCGACGCACGTGATAAACTTATCCTTATAGTAATTACTCTTAAATATATAGAAAAATTGTATAAATACGTCATGTCGGAACATATTTTTTCATTATATACTCAAATATAACTCAACCTGATATTTAATAATTCCCCACATGACCCGACCTAAAATCGAATTTAAAAAAAAAAAACATAACCTTATATAATTGAGTCAGATTAGAACTTATCAGAATCTCATGACCATCTCTAATTTCATAAAATTTAATTAACTAATAGATCTAAATTAATTTTCCCTGGAAATCCATTATGGTTTCCCAATCTCGAAAAGAGACGCCCTCTCTCTATCCTACATGTATGATGTAACTCTCTCGGTGATCGACCATTGCATAAATAAATTTTAAACTTTTATCTTCAAAATAAAATTAATTAAAATCCCCAAAAAAATAAATATTAATATTATTCATTAAAAAGAAAAATGAAAGATAAAAAGAAATAATTAACGAAAAGTTTTAAGATGAGACGCTTTAAAATAAAATCGTAAGAATTTCAATTGTACTTTTTTAACCTCATTTTAATACATCTTATGTTAGAAAAATTCGTAATTAACACAACTGTCTGATTGCAAACTGTACATAGGAGGCTGTGCATATAAAACGTGGGTTGTCAGCGGTCCACGTACTCAACCCCAACTCTAAGCAATTTACACTTCTAAACGTCACCGTTTTACCCTTGAAATTGAAATCTTTTTCCATATAACATTCGGGCTTTAAGAAAAAGTCAACTTTTAAAAAAAATAATTAAATTTTTAATTTTTTATATTTATTTATTTATCGAATCAATTATGTCCTTTGATTAATATTAATTGTTGTCAACAATTTTTATAATAAGTGGTTAAAATTTTTAGTTAATATTTTTCACTCTCCTTTAGGTTATGAGTTTGAAATTTATTAGTACATTCTCATTCCCTATCCCCTAATTAGAAATTGTTCAAAAAAACATTAATTGTTGAATCTAACGATTTTTTTAAATTAACTGGTGCAACGTGTCGTGTCATATTATTGTCACTTAACATTTTTAACATTTTTTATTTTATTTAATTTTTTTAAAATCCTAAAATAACTCATAAAAATATAAAAATGTCTAACTGATAAAACTGCAGTTTATTGTGTGACATTAATATCTAAAGAAGAAATTTGTCAAATTTTAATGGTCAAATGATTTAATTGATCCACTTTATTAGTTCAGAGGCTTAATTAAGTACAAAAATTTTGATGATTTAATTGATTTCCCTCAAAAGTTCAAAGACTTCTTGCATCTTTGAGCCTAATCATTATTATTATAAATTTAGGAATGACAATCGATTAAACAACTGAATTAAAATATTTGAGTATTTATATTTAAATTTTAAATTAAATACTTTTACCCATCGAAGTAAATATTTGAATATTAAAATTCCTTTCTGCATAAGTAATACATGTTTAGACGATAGATATTCGATAGTGTTTATTAGTATTCGCTCTAAATCTATAGCGGATAGTAATTTTAACATCCAAATGAAAAAAAAGAGACATAATTCAAATTACTAACCATGCATGATATAAAAAAGGACTACTCATATCCTAATGTCGATTTAAATTTCACTTTTAATAAAAATCTTTTGTTATTACACCATACATGTTATTGTTTTGATATAAGACTGTGAGAAGTAGATTATATTTCACTTTTAATAAAAATCTTTTGTTATTTCACTTTTAATAAATTGATCCATTTCTTCACGAGCTTATTTTACAAGCTCTTATTAAAAGTAATTAATCTTTTACTTTAAATTTTGTTATTAAAAAACTATTATCATTTTTAAGAAATAAACAAACAATTCATTTTTTTTAATTTTAATCATTTTAGTGGACTATAGAAACAAAAATACATGATAAATGAACATATTTCTTTAGTGTATTTTCAAAAATGTTCAATGAATATGATATTTTTTTAACGAGAAAACATCCCATACATTAATAGTGGGAAAAAAATTCTACAAGTAGGTTTAATTTAAAAATTAGAAATTTAGTGTAGGTTTTAGAATTTAAATGCTTAGATTTTAGTGTTTTAAATTTAAGATTTAAATTTAAAGTTTAAGATTTTAAATTTTAAGACTTAAATAGGTATGTTTGTAGAAAAAAATTTCAGTGTATGTGCATTGAATATTATTATTTTTAATTTAGTATAATAGTATTCATAGATTAATCTTGATTTTTGGAGTTTTAAATTAAATAAAATCTTCCACTATTTGAAATATATGCTAAAATCAAGAAAGAAAAGAAAAAATAATACATATTGAAATCGGCAGGAAGAAAGGAACTTTTGAAAAACCCCTGAATTTCTTAAATAAAATAACATATGAATGAATAGTTTTTTGTACAAATATTATTTATTTATTATATTCCTTTCCTTCGTTATCAACCAACCCTAAGCCAATGAACCTTTTTCAAAGCACAATCAAAGCACAAGGCTCTTACTTGTAGCCGTTGCAATTCCTACCAAAACCCAAAGATAAATACAAAAAAACCCAAATAAAAAAACCCATTTTTTTCACATCCCAATTTTCAATCACCAAGAATTTTTTTAAAAAAAGTACAAATTCTTAGATTTCATTTTATGAATTGATTTCATCAACTTGTCTACTACTACTGCTGATATATTCTTTCTCTTTCAAATTTCCAATATTGTTTCATTTGTCAACTTATTGTAAAATTATCTTTTAAACACCAAACAAAGTATAAAAAAACTTTGATTCTTTTTCAAAAAAAAAAAAGAAGTCTTCCCCAGTTCTTCCCCCTCTGTTCTTGAACCTCCATTGCTGTCTCAATATTTCCTTCAAAACCCGTCTCTTATTTTCAATAAAGTTTCTATCTTTTTCCACTTTGATTTCCCAAATAAAACCAACTTATCTGTTTGTTTCTCGGGACTTTCTTGGTTTCTTGTGGTGAAATATACAAAGGAATGTATAAAGTTTCACCTTTTTTCTTTTAATTTTCAGGATATTTTATAACTTTTTTCTTGTTTTCTCTTAACATTCAGTTTCATTATTGGATTCTCTTTTTCCTTCTCTCTTTCCTTTGCTCACAAGAATTGCTTTGATTTTGGCTTGATCCCTTCCTTTTTCAAAATAGCTACCAATAACAGTTAAAATCCCATAACCAAAAACCTTGCCTTTTCCTTGTTTTCTTTCCAAGCAACCTCCTTTAGCCTCAATCTCCATCCCCTTTTATTTGTGCCCCTTTCAAAAAATTTCATCAAAAAGCTAAGGAAAAGTATGGGAAATTCTTGGTTTTCAGGAATATTAATACCAATATCCTTTTCTCTTCTCTTCTTTTGTGGTTTTGTTAATGGTCTTGGTGTGAATTGGGGCACCATGGCATCACATAAACTGCCTCCCAAGACGGTGGTTCAGATGTTAAAGGACAATGGAATAAAGAAAGTTAAGCTCTTTGATGCAGATTCAACTACTATGAGTGCTCTTGCAGGAAGTGATATTGAAGTCATGGTTGCCATTCCCAATGATCAACTCCTTGCTATGAATAGCTATGGCCGTGCTAAGGAATGGGTTAGGAGGAATGTCACAAGATATAATTTCAATGGAGGTGTTAACATTAAGTAAGTTCAATTTTGACTTCTCTATTAGAAGAAAAGAACTAGAGAATGTTATGGCTGCTAGCTTGATTGAATGATGTTGAGTTGTTGTGGATTCAATTGGTATTATTATTGAGGATTTTGATAAATTGTTGGAGTTGGTATTAAGGAATTTGGGTTCTAAATCTAAAGTTTTGGCATTGAATGTTGAAGTATTTGGTGTTGGATTCATTTATATTTGATTTGTTTTACAAAAGAATAAGTTATCAATATGCTATGATTGAATTTGACAATAGGGGCTATTGTTATTTGCTTGATGATTCCTCTTGTTCTAGTTATTCCTATTGCTCTATAGAATTACATATTTGTTTGCTTATGTTCTTTATATATATATATATATATATATGGGATAGGATCCAGGTACACGTGTTACATGTTTTTTTGGATCGTTGGATTGGATAAGATTATCACTTGGGAAAAAAAATAAGAGTTAATCTCAGTCATATATATATAAGTTAAAAAGTTTTACACTGTGTAAGTTAATCTTAACATATATATATATATAAGTTAAATCCACTTACACCGTGTAAAATTCAATTATATTTACACATTTTTTAACCGTAGGATGAGAGTAAATAAATGACAAAGATTGGTTCTTTATTTTTTTCTGTGATAATCTTCACATTTCCTACGTTAATCTCAGTCATCTATTTACCTTCATTTGACTGTCCAAAAATTTTACATGGTGTAAGCGGATCCTATCTCTATCCCTCTCTCTATATATCATTGAAAGTTTGATGCTTCTTGAATCTTATTAAGGGAGGGGAATTTCTTCTTTTTCTCCTGTGTGAATTTGTTGACTAATATATACATACATACACATATGTTATGTGCTTGAGAATATGCTTATCGTGCGATTAATCTATGTGATTTCTTAATATCTTTGCACAGGTATGTAGCTGTCGGCAATGAGCCGTTCCTCACAACCTACAATGGCTCGTTCATAAACATCACATTCCCTGCACTTCAGAACATTCAAAATGCACTTAACGAAGCTGGGGTCGGAGACTCGATAAAGGCTACTGTGCCTTCAAATGCCGATGTCTACAACTCACCAGAAAACAACCCTGTTCCGTCAGCTGGCCGGTTCCGGCCTGATATTAGTGGTCTTATGACACAGATCGTTGAGTTTCTAGCCAGGAACGGTGCACCTTTCACCATAAACATCTACCCTTTCCTCAGTCTCTATGGAAATGACGACTTCCCCTTCAACTATGCTTTCTTTGATGGAGGAAACCCGATCGTTGATAACGGGATTCAGTACACTAATGTTTTCGATGCCAACTTTGACACATTGGTTTCATCTTTGAGAGCCATAGGGCATGGGGACATGACAATTATTGTCGGGGAAGTCGGCTGGCCCACGGATGGGGACAAGAATGCGAATATAGCTAATGCACAGAGGTTTTATAACGGGCTCATGCCTAGACTTGCAGCCAACACTGGCACACCCCTGCGGCCAGGATATTTAGAAGTGTACTTATTCGGCCTTCTAGATGAAGATGTAAAGAGCATTGCTCCGGGAAACTTTGAGCGCCATTGGGGAATCTATAGGTACGATGGGCAGCCTAAATTCCCACTCGATCTTTCCGTCAGAACCAAAACCGGTACCTCATTGCCGCTCAGAACGTCGAATACCTTCCTCAGAAATGGTGCGTGTTCAATCCAAATGCAAATGACCTGAGCAAACTAGCAGACAACATAAACTATGCATGCACCTTCTCGGACTGCACGACACTCGAGTACGGATCCTCATGTAACATCCTGGATGCCAACGGGAACGCGTCCTATGCGTTTAACATGTACTACCAGGTCCAAAACCAGAATGACATGGCCTGTAATTTTCAAGGTCTCGCCACGGTTACGACACGGAATCCTTCGCAAGGAGCTTGCAATTTTGTCATTCAAATTGCTTCTTCTTCATCTTTTGTTGGTCCCTCACTGATGGGAATGCCATTTTTTGCTGTATTAACATTTGTATTACTATAAACTCGAATTCTGTAGATAACTCGGATATTTTTCTTTTTTGCTTGCTTCTTTTTGTATGTCAGATTCTGTGTTATTTTTTTTATCATTGATTTTAATAATAAATTTGGTCTCTAACTGGAGCCGACTATGATACGGCCGATGTCAAATTATCACTTGGTCAGTATATACTTGAATATGAATATGAGAAATGTGATTTTTGTGAGATCTATTAATTGATTACGGATGTTTATCCGTTTTATTTTTGTATAGGTTAAAATTTTAACATTTACCTTGATAATATTATTGTAATATAATTTAATAAAAATAATTTTCGTAGCAAGAAACAAAATTTGTATTTGGTCGAGTGAAAAGTAGAAAGACGAAAGGAGGGAGTGAGAAATAAAGTTCAAAATTTTGTTCGTGTCGATTTGAGCCTGTAACGATATGGATCTGAGAAAAATTTGAGTTCGAAAAGTATTCAATACATATATTTTGTAGTCTCTAAAGACCACACAATTCTTTTTATTGTAGGGTTAAAGAATTATTTGGTGGTTTATGTTTTTAGTCCGTAAGGTTTAGAAGTTGAGGTTTAACATTTTAAGATTAGAGATTTAAATTTTGGTTATATTTTGATACACAAGCTGTGTAAAAAATTATAAAACTCTTCTGTAGAATTAAAACATAAATCTAAAACCCTAGCACTCTAAAACCTAAACTTTAAACTCTAAATTCTAACCATAAAATTTAAATTTTACACCCTACACATTAAACCCCTAAACCATAGCCTAAAAACTAAAACTCTTGGATAAACTAAAATTTACACAAGCTTGCGTATCAAAGTATTTTCCTTTAAATTTTAGTTTTTAAAGAACAAATGTGTAGGCATGTGTAATTTTTTTACACATCATATGTATAAAAAATTACTCTTAATAATGAGATAAAATCTAGTTGCATAGCGTAAAACTCATTTATTTTTACACTGAATTACAATTATTAGACAAAGAAATCAATGGCTAAGATTACATGTAGAAAAGGAAAATTTTTAGATATAATCTCAACCTTTGATCTATTTAATCCAATAACTATATGTAAAAGTAAATGAGTTTTATAATAGTCAATATATCATTTTTTGATAAAGTAGAGATATATATTATATTTCGAAAGCAAATGCTGAGATTCGGAGCCACACAAAGTAGGAGATAGTTATTTAATTTATAAAAACGTAATTATAAATATAATCTAATTATATTAGATTTTATTAACCATTTAAAAATTAATAATAAATGTTTATGTTTAATTTAAAAGCAAAATAAATTTTAAAATGTCAGTTACAAATATAAAATAATTTTTAGTACACTCATTATATATGTATAACAAATATACAAAATTAATATTAATTCAAATTTCTATTCAAGAATAACAATAATTCAATTTTTAAAAATAAATTTAATAATTATAAAAATATAATGATATAAACATTAATTTAATAATATGATAATTTAAAGGCAAAAGGTCAAAAGTAACTCCGAACGTTTGACTTTTTGGTCACTTTAACTCCTATTCTTTTTTGGGTGCAAACAACCACCTAACGTTTTATTTTCGTTCAAATTTCACCCCGTTGGATGGAAACCGTTAGTCAAGTAACGGTTAACACCTGAGGCTGACATGGCATGTCTGCGTGGCACGGGAAGATGACGTGGCAATGCCACGTGAAATTTAAAAAATTAAATAATTATTTTTAAAAAATATTTTTAACCAATCGAATGATGTCACGTGGCACTTTGCTGACGTGGCATCATCCGATGGTTAAAAATATTTTTTAAAAATTATGATATATATATTTTTAGAAAAATAAAATATCCTAAAATTTTCAAATATTTTCAAAATAATCCCCAAAACTCTAAACCCCCGAAGTCAACCACTCTTGTCGGCGTTGCCGACGACATAATGAAGCGCCCTTTCCAGGCCGAACGACTCACACATCATTCGTCGTCCGTTCTGTCGCCGTTCGTCGCGAATCGTACAAATGAACTATTCGACGATATCGCCTTCGTCCTACGTTTCGCACGGCGTCAGTCGACTTTCGGCAACGAAATGGTAGGGTAAATAATCGTGATGGTGGGGCGACCGATATGGTGAGCGGTGGCGTGGTAATCGGCGGCGGAATTGGCTCAAATCGAGATTTGGGTTTAGGGAAGTTAAGAATTTCAAAATTTATGGGCTATTTTGTAAAATCTGAAAAATTTGAGGCTATTTTAAAAAAATATTTAAAAAATATTTCTAAAATATGTATTTTTAACCAATCAGATGAAGCCATGTCAACAAAGTGTCATGTGGCATCATTCGATTGGCTAAAATTATTTTTAAAAAAATAATTATTTAATTTTTAAAATGCCACATCAGCAAAGTGCCACATGGTATTGCCACATCATCTCCCCATGCCATGTCTAAGGACTAAAATGGTTGTTTACACACAAAAAATAAAGATTAAAGTAACAAAAAAAAATAAACGTTAGGGCTACTTTTGACTTTATGCCTAATTTAAATATAATAAATATAGTACACTCATTATAGTAAATGTTCAACCCGCCAGTTTCATATTTTGCCGTTAGTACAAGAGGATATGTTAGGTTCTTGAATTAGTTTCAGTTGGTTCTTTTATGGTTCGATCTTGTTTGTGACGGGTCTTATATTATCATATTAGCATGTGTATTTTTTTCAATAAGAGAAATTATTAACGAGGTACGTACTAATATTTTTTATAAAAATATAATAAATTGCTTTCGATATATATATATAGTAAATTAATTTTATAATGATTCATTATGTAACATTACTAACATAATTAATGAATTAATTTTAAATCATATTTATTCAATATAAACATTATTTATGAAAAAAATTTAAAACTAAAAAAATGTTTGATAATTAGGGGTGGGAATTGAGTGGGAGAATATTCGAAAATCGTAGGGATCCGAACCGATGGGATGAGGAATAACTGAAACCTTCACCCACGGGGAGGACGGTGGAAGTTTTATTACCGAAGCTCAAATGAGGATGGGAACGGAGATTACTATATCCGAACCGTGAGGATAACCAAACCGTAATCGTATAAATAATTGTTGAATCTCAAAAAATATCTGTAAGGATCCCTAGTATTTTGCAAAATTTTTAAATATATATAATTAAATCTCATTTACATGTATACCTACTTATCTTATTATCAATATTTCTGTCCATCAAGATATTTGTGTCTTTTGTTTAAAGCTTATTAAGTTTGAGTGACATCTCTAGTAATTTATTTTTTTTGTTCATTAAGAGTATATAATATATTTATCTCCTTATTTCTACCGTTCATGTTACCCAAAAACCTTGTTCCCCTTCGACCATATGTTTGAGTGTATTAAATATATGACTTGTAAATTAAAATCGACCATATATTTTGGTTAGTAAAATAGTAAATTTTATTTAACTTTTTAGGGATGGAGATTCCTCGAAAATCGTAGGGATCCGAAGGGTATGGGGACGAAAAAATCACCAAAGCATATAATAGGATTATCCGAAATCGTATCCGCAAGTGTTGGGGACAGAGTGGGGAATGTAAAACCGTCCCCGCACCGACCGATTCTCATCCTTATTGATAATTAAACTAATAGATAAAACAAAACATCCAAATAAAATATATTAGCAAAAAAGATATTTATAAATTCTCAAAAAGTTACCTATACAAAATCCTTAACCATATTACCCTAAAAAATATTTGCAATCACCTTAAGACTAATAAAATAAATAAATTCTCAAAAAGTTACCCATACAATTATAATAATTTATCTGCGATTCATATTTGATTAATGCATATAAAATTAGTTAATTTTTTATATTTATAAAATTAAAATATTACTAATTATATTAAGTTTAATTTTTCTATGCACTAGTGCTCGCAAAAACTTTGTTTACACAAGAGCCTTAGTTTAAGGGTTTAGGAATTTTGTTTAGGGTCGAGGGTTTAAGGATTTAAGTATAGTATTTTGAATTTAGGGGTTATTGATAGAAATTTGAGTTTAGGGTTAAAATTTAGGATTTATAGGTTAAAACCTAAACCCATAACTATATTATCCTAAATATAAACTTTCTAACCCCTAAATTCTAACCACAAACCATAAATTCTAAACCCTTAAACTCTAAATCTTAAACCCTAAATTAAGGCGTTTGTGTAAAAAAAATCACTGCCTGTGTATGGGATAATAATCCTTATATTAATTGAATATTAATAATGGATTATTATCCTATACACTGGCGGTGGAAACTGAAAGTTTCTATGGCCGTTTTAGTTTTAGGGTTTATGATTTTAGTTTAGGGTTTAGGAGTAGGGGTTTAGAATTTAGGGATAATGGTTAAAAATTAGGGTTTATGGTTAAAATTTAGGGTTTATAAGTTAAAACCTAAATCCTAATCATATTACACTAAAAACTAAACCCCGACCTCTAAACCCTAAATTTTAACCACCATCCCTAAATTATAAACCCCTACACCCTAAACTAATACCCTAAACCCTAAAATTAAGGCGCTTGTAGAAACTTTCAGTTTTCACTGCTAGTGTATTGAATATAAATCCATTAATAATTACATGATAAGTAGTCTCATTCAAGGGTTGAATTATTTATTTGTTAATCTAGTAGGGTGTTCGATCCTAGATAAAGTCTTTTTAGATTAAGATCAACTTGAATTGTCACTTAATAAAAATAAATAAATTTAACTGTAAGACTATATAATTTTTTTAATAAAACTACTATCAAACCGGTTCCAACTCAAATTGATTCATAAAATGATAAAGACAAAATTTTAATTTTTTGCAATTAAGGTGGGCATACAAAACATTAACAATAAAATCCCAATGAGAGGTCCTCCCACAATCATGCACTCTCAAAACCCCTACCAACACAACAAACCCACTTGTGCTTTCTCTCAATTGGATGTAAAATCTCATAATACCAAATAATAATACACTTTTGGATACCCCAAAACTTTGTTTTATTTATTGGCTTAACTACAAAATAAGTGGCCAAGTTATGTCTCTTTTTTACAATAAGTGCTTAAAGTATTTATTGTTGAAATGTGTGCTTAAAGTTTTATTTTTGACTGAAATATGTGCTTAAAGTTTCATTTTTGGTTAAAATTGGTGTCAAAGTAGGTGCCTCATTTGACTTTAAAACAAGCCAAAAATGAAATTTTAGGCACATATTTCAGTCAAAAAGGAAACTTTAGCCACTTATTTCAACTAAAAAATACTTTAGACACCTAGTGCAAAAAAAACATAGTTTGAACACTTATTTTGTAGTTAAGCCTTATTTATTTTGCAATTTCCATCCTCAACCATGCACTTTGTCATGGACTATTTGCGGGGGAATCAATGCCATTGATAAGATTGTTTTACTATTAATTTCTTTTAGGGTAAACTACCTGGGTAACTACTCAACTATTGGGTGTGATTTATTTTGACATCTAAACTATAAAAATTCAAAATTTGACCACCAAATTATTTAAATGGACTTATTTTGACCATCGACAGTTAAAATCTAACATAGAAGTGGCGTGACAGTTAAATAAAATTTGTTTAATTACATATTTGGTCCATGTTAATTACCTATTATATCAATTTGGTCCTAATTGATTTAATTAACTAAAAAATAATCAACCAATCAAATAACAACACGTGTCATCACTCGATTGGATGCATTTACTCTAATTTTTATTTGAGAATAAAATACGATCTTGATAGGGTTTGAACTTAGGACCTCCAAGAGAAAAAGCCAAACCTTTACCACTACACCAACTACTTCTCAATGATAAAAAAAATGCATCATTATATATATATATATATATGAAGTAAATGCTAGGGAAAAAAGAAGTAAGAATATTTGAGAGGAGACTCGAATATGGATCACATGAGATATATAAAAACACGAATATCACTAAATCAGTTTAAACAATTAAGTTAAAAATGAGAACATTTTAATTATATTTAAAGTATAGTTAAAGAAATATTTAAAATGACTATATATACATATTACCCGAACAATTTTACCAACAATGATCTATTTTTAAAGAAACATATAGTTTATAAAATATTTTTTAAGAAAATTATCAACACATATCGGATCAAAAAACATAAATTTATTAATTATCAAAATTATATGTTTTACTATAATATATATAATTATTGAATTAAGATATTTAATAAAAAAATTAAATTTATTAATTAAATTAAATAACTCGATTTAATATTATATATTTACGAAATTATTAAAATAAATGTGAAAAAGAGGTTTGGCTTTAGTGATATGTGTGTTTTTACACATATCATGTAACCCATGTTCGAGTCCTCTTTCAAACATTTTTACTTTTTTTCCCTGACATTTACTCATTATATATATATTATAATATATATATATATATATATATATATATATATATATATATATATATAGAATGATGCAATTTACATCACCAAAGGAGAAGGTTTTGCAATGGTAAAGGCTTGGTTTTTTCTCCTGGAGGTTCCAGGTTCAAACCCTACTAAGGTCATATTTCTTTATCTTTAATTTTCCTTTAATCAGGTGGTGAGACGTTTCACCACCTGATTGGAGGAAAATAGATATATTAAATATTATAAGATATATATAGAATGATGCAATTTACATCACCAAGGACAAGTTTTTGCAATGGTAAAGGGTTGGTTTTTTCTCCTGGAGGTCCCAGGTTCAAACCCTACCAAGGTCATATTTCTTTCTCTTTAATTTTCCTTTCACTTATCGGAGGAAAATAGATATATTAAATAAATCAAATTAAAAATTAGAGTAAATTCAACCAATTAGGTGATGACATGTGTCATTATCTAATTGGTTGATTAATTTTATTTAATTAAATTAAAACTAGGACCAAATGTGTAATTATACAAATTTTACTTTAACTGTCAAGTCGCATCTCCGTTAGATTTTAACAATCGGTTGTCAAAATAGGTCCATTTAATAGTTGGGTAGTTGAATTTTAAATTTTTATAGTTCGGTAGTTAAAATAGGTCAGACCCGATAGCTGAGCGGCCACCCAGGTAGTTTACCCTTTCTTTTAAAGTTAACAATAATGTCCAAGATAAAAAAATATTTTTTATATATAATCATTGATATTTGATCTATTGATCGATTAATTAAGATTAAATATTGTAGACTTATTACGGAGACAATCCTCTTATCTAGTTTGTTATGTTCACAATATTATGATTCAAACTCTTGACTTATATTGCTCGTTTTAAGGATTGACGATTAAACATTCCGTGAATTTGGCATTGAGAGTTCCCCTACTCTTTTCTTGACATTATAAAAAAAAAAGAATTCAATACTTCTCGATCATGAATATCTGAATAGGACGAACAACACTGTGAGTATCTTTGTACGAAACCAAAAAATCAGAATCATGTTCGATCAACTGGAGTGTATATTATCAATATATTATTTGTATAGGTCAAGATAAAATGTCTACTAATAAGACAAATTTATTACTATAAACTCGAATACTGTAGATAACTGCATTAACATTTGTATTAGTATAAACTCAAAAACTGTGGAAAATTTTAAAATTAGGCGCCTTAAAATTAGGTGAACTTTTTTGTAATTATAAAATTTCTTACTATTTTGGTAAGGATTTGTGTAGGATGAATAAGAAATTGTGTAACTACATAATTATTGTGTAACTACAAAATTCATTACTATTTGTGTAACTACTTAATTATTGTCTAACTACACAATTCTTATATGATAACATAAATTCTTACCATTTTTATAAGAAATTGTATAACTGACACCTAATTTTAGCCTAATAGTAACAATGTATAACCTAAAAGCTCTCCAAAAACTGTAGATGACTCGGATGTATTGTTTTTTGCTTGCTTCTTTTTGCATGTCAAATTCCGTGTTATTTTTTTCTGTCATCTATTTTAATAAGAAATATGGTCTCTAACTGGAGCTAACTATGATCCGACCGATGTCAAATCGTCATTTGGTCAGTATATATTTGAATATGATTAGAAAAATATAATTTTTTTAGATTTATTAATTGGTCTAGTGATCATGGATGTTCATCCGTTTCATCTTTGTGTGGGTTTAAATCTTGAAAATATTGTTGTAGCACAATTTTAAAAAAATGTAATTTTTGTAGCAAGAAATAGTATTTGTATTTGGTTGAGTGGAAAAGTAGGAAGACAAAAGGAGGAAGTGAGAAATAAAGTTTAAAAATTTGTTCGTGTCAATTCGAGCTTGTAACGATATGGATCTGAGAAAATTTGAGTTCGAAAATTATTAAATATACATATTGTGTAGTCTCTAAAGATCACATAATTTTTTATTTTATGGTTAGAGAATTATTTTATGGTTTATCTTTGTAGTTTGTAATGTTTAGAAGTTAAGATTTAGGATTAGTGATTTAGATTTGAAAAAAAAATTGATACACATGTCGTGTAAATTTTAGTTTACCTATGTTTTTAGTTTTAGGGGTTAGGGTTTGCAGTTTAAAGGTTTAGAATTTAAGGTTAGTGTTTAGAATTTAGGTTTTAGGGTTTAGTTTTTAGGGTTAGGCTATAAAATTAAGATTTGAGTTTTATAGTGTAAATATGCAAGCTTGCGTAAAATTAGTTTTACACATTATGTGTATTAAAATTTTGCCCTTTAGATTTTAGTTTTTAAGGAACAAATATGTAGGCTCATGTAATTTTTTACACATCATGTGTATAGAAAATTACTCTTAATAATGAGATAAAATCTAGTTGCACAGTATGTTCAAAAAAATTATGTTTAAAAAAAGATCTAGTTACACAGTGTAAAACTCATTGACTTTTACATTGAATTACAATTATTGGATTAGAAGAAGCGTTATATTTTGATACACAAGCTGTATAAACAAAATTTACACAACCCTTCTATAAAATTTCAAACCTAAATCCCAAATCCTAGCACTCTAAGCCCTAAGCCCTAAATTCTAACCCTAAACCTTAAATTTTACACCTTGCACACTAAACCCCTAAACCCTAACCTAAAACCATAAATCCTAAACCCTAAAATTGAAGGACTTGTGTAAGCTTTGTGTATCAAAGTATTTTATTTAAAAAATCAATGGCTGAGATTACATGTAGAAATGGAAAAATTTTAAATATAATCTCAACTTTGGATGTATTTAATCCAATAACTATAAACCAATGTAAAAGTAAATGAGTTTTACAATAGTTAATGTATCATATTTCATTTTTTATTAAGTTGAGATATATTACATTTCGAAGGCAATACTGAGATTTGAAGCCACGCAAGATAGGTGATAATTTGTTGAGATATAGGTTTTGATATAATAAATTGAAAAATGTTTTGGACTAAATTGAAAAGAATTTAAAATATGCCTTAAGTCAAAACAACTTGAAAATAAGTTTTCGGAAGTTTAAAGAGGTTTTGGGATGATTTAAAACGTCTTTAAAGTAGCCAAACCTGAGTTTTTCAAGTATCCCTACCGATACGATATACCTCGTATTGATACGTATAAAGGGTTTCAGCTACAGTTTGTGAAACTATCAAGATCCGTACTGATACAGGGCCTTCCCGTATCGATACGGAGCAGGGTGGTTTCGATACACCCTTTGGTGTATCGATACGCCTTTGTGGCATATATACAAATGACCATAACCCCCCAAGGGTTTTTTAAATTGCAGGCCGTACCGATACGCCTATACGCGTAACGATATGCATCAGCTGATCATAGCTCAACGACTAGTTATGAAGAAGGTCGTACCGATACAGTTACCCGCGTACCGATACAGACAACCTCAGAACTGCAATTAATGTGGGAAATAAAGACCCCAACAGCTCTAATCCAATCCCAACGGTCTCCAACGACTAGAAACTCAATTGAGAGTATAAAAGAGACCTCCAAGTATCTATGAATGACTAATGCTTCAATTGTCAACAACATTATGATCAAAGATTTGTCTCAGAGCTTAATTGTATATTTCTTTGTATAGACAACACTTGTGAGCTTTAATTGTAATATTTTGCTCAAGTGTGTTAGGTTTTGGGTGAGTGCTTAGTGTGCAAACATCTACCTATTAAGAGGGATTTCAGTTTGCTAGGATTCTCTTTGTTAGAGAGTGTTCCCAAGACTCGAGTTGTGAGTTCTTGGATGCTAGATTACGGGTTGTGATTCTAGGAATGTAACGATCGCCTCCTTAGCCTAGAAAAGGGGAAGAATTCTTAGTGAATTGTTGAAATCCTAAGGTGGGAAGCCTAGGTAGTGGATGTAGACTCCATTGGGGGAGTTGAACCACTCTAAATCCTTGTGTCTTTTTGTTTATCTTTTGCTTCCACCACTTCCACCCAAAAATCAACCTTCTCCACCACTTGGCTAATTAATCGGTTGTGTACATCGAGCCCAACATAATTATTTAATTTATGAAAATGTAATTATAAATATTATCTAATTATATTAAATTTTATTAACCATTAAAAATTAATAATAAATATTTATGTTTAATTTAAAAGCAAAATAAATTTGTAAATGTTAATTATAATAAAATATTTTTAGTACACTCATTATATATGTATAACAAATATACAAAATTAATATTAATTCAAATTTCTATTCAAGAATAATAATAATTCAGATTTTAAAAAATAAATTTAATAATTATATAAAATATAATGATATATGTAAAACATTAATTTAATAATATGATAATTTAAATATACTGAATTAATTTTCTAATCATTCATTATGTAACATCACTAATATAATTAATGAATTAATTTTAAATCATACGGATAAACTACTGGGATGGTCACTTACGTTTAATAAGTATACACTTTTGGTTATCGATTTTAAAAATTGACCGTTATGGTCACTTATGTTTTCATTTTTTAAACATTTGGTCACTCGAGTGTTAATTGTCGTTAGACACCAACGGTGTGCTGACTTGGCACATTAAAAATTACCTAGATAGACCTTAAACTATTACTTCACTCCTATTTTGACCACCGAAATAAAAACAATTTATATAATTACACATTTAATCTTCCATATTTACAATTTTTTATTTTTTCTCCCCACCGTTGTTGCTTGCCTTTCTACTGCGTTTCCATATTCTTCTTTTGAGGATTTGCAATCAACTTGAACTTCACCCTTGTGCGTTTTTCTCACCAGACGTCTAATATCTACTTGTACATCAGGCAAAACTACCATTTGAGCAAGCTTTTCAGCTTTGGCTTGTCTCCACTGAGAAAGCTCTTTAGAAGCCAGCACCTCAGAACTCATAGAACATTATCGTTATGGGGAAATTTCACCAGACAACTCTTTCTCTAAGTTTAGGGTTATTACGGTCCTTTAAGTTAAACAACATAGACATGCCCTTCTCCTTATACTTTTTATTCACCCCTACAAAATAATTTAAACAACAGAGACACGCAGTAGAAAGGCAAGCAACAGCAGTGGGAAAGATGAAGGGGAGAAGAAATAAAAAAAATTTGTAAATATAGAGGACTAAATGTATAATTGTACAAAAAAAAATTATTTCGGTGGTCAATATAGGAGTGAATTATAGTTTAGGGACTATCTAGGTAATTTATCATTCTTTTTAATGTGCCATGTTAGCACACCATTAGTGTCTAATGACAATTAACACTCGAGTGATCAAATGTTTAAAAAATAAAAACGTAAGTGATCATAACAGTCAATTTTTAAAATAGGAGACAAAAAATGTACACTTACTAAACGTAAGTTACCATTCCACTAGTTTACCCAAATCATTATTTACTCAATATAAACATTATTTATGACAAAATTTAAAAACTAAAACAATGTTTGATAATTAAACCAAAAGATAAAATAAAACATCCAAATAAAATATATTAGCAAGAAAGATATTTATAAATTCCCAAAAAGTTGCACATACAATTATAATCATTTATCTGTAATTCATATTTGATTAATGCATACAAAATTAGTTATTTTTTAATAATTATAAAATTAAAATATTAATAATTATATTAATTGTATATTAATAATTGTATGTATGTAGTGATGACAGACAAGTACAATTTCGTGGGTTTCATATCGAACTTGCCCTAGTTGTGGTGAGGATGGGTATAAGTTTAGTGGATAGTGGGCAATTGTGGATGTAAAAAGTTATATCCGTCGTGGGTAGTGGGTAGGTGACAGATTTGAGACATTTCTTGCACTGTATCCGCCCGCCCATTAACTACCCACCATATGAATTTTGGTTAAGTAAATTTTATACCGGTGTAAATATGCTTTAGTTAAGTTAGCTATAGTTAGTCAGTTAGTTGTAATTAAGTTTATACAGGTGTAAATGTGTAAGTTAAGTTAGCCATAATTAATTAGTTAGTTGTAGCTAAATTTATATGGTTGTAAATGTATTATGTATATGCACTTAATCAATCAATAAGATATGTGAAGTTTTACTCTTCTTTATAAAAGTTTATGGTTTGATTTTACATAATTTTATATTAGTGATTGTTTGTCAGGTGGGTACGAGCGGGTACGAGTTGGGTGATGGGTATCTAGTTGGGTGATGGCCAACATGTGTTGAGTAGATTTGAGAATGTACTCGCGCGAGCGTATGTAAATTTGAAAACTGTACCCGCTGTGGGTAGTCAATATAAAATTTTTAAGTGAGTATGAATATGAAAGAGCGAGTATCTACATCCTTCCCGACTGTTTACCATCCCTAATTTACATAACAAGTAGCCTCGTTCAAAGGTTGAATTATTTATTTGTTAATCTAGTAGAGTGTTCGATCCTAGATAAAGTCTTTTTAGATTAAGATCAACTTGAATTATCACTTAATAATAATAAAAAATAAATTTAACTGTAAGACTATATAATTTTTAATTATACTACTATCAAACCGATAGGATTCGAACTCAAATTGATTCATAAAATGATAATCAAAGACAAAATTTTAAAAAAAAATTCGCTTAAGGTGGGCATATAAAACATTAACAATAAAATTCCAATGAGAGGTCCTCTCACAATCATGCACTCTCAAAACCCAACCAACTCAACAAACCCACTTGTGCTTTCTCTCAATTGGATGTGAAATCTCATAATACCAAATAATAATATACTTTTGGATTCCCTTAGTTTGCAATTTCCATCCTCAACCATGCACTTTGTGGGGGAATCAATGCCATTGATAAGATTGTTTTACTATTAATTACTTTTCTTAGTAATCCAATCTTATTATATAATTCATTTAGTGGTAACTATAACTTCTTTTAAAGTTAACAATCATGTCCAATATAAAAGGGTTTATTTTTATATATATATATAATTATTGATATTTGATTCATTAATCGATTAATTTAGATTAAATATTGTAGAGACTTATTATGGAGACAATCCTCCTATCTAGTTTGTTATGTTCACAATGTTATGATTCAAACTCACTTATATTGTTCGTTTTAGGGATTGACGATTAACCCATTCTGTGACTTTGGCATTGAGTGTTCCACTATTCCTTTCGAGATATAAAAAAAGAATCCAATACTTCTCAATCATGAATATTTGAAAGCGTAAACAATATTGTAAATATCTTTACACGAAACCAAACAATTAGAATTAGGCTCGATCAACTAGAGCGTGAATTATCAATATATTATTCATATAGGTCAAGATAAAATGTTTATTGATAAGATGAATTTGTAACTAACTTACTTTATACTATATTTTAGCCCTTTTTATAATTGTGAATCGTCGGTGTTATAGCTATGAATAGATTTGTTAATGGTTTGAGTTGTGGTCCGCTTCTAATAAGTTCTTTATTTCTAGACCCGAATTTAGTTCGGCCTATTTTCGCTATTTATATATAGTGAAATATTTAAAACGTATATTTTTATATCATTATTTATATACTTTTATAATGTTCTTAAAAAAGTCGAATAATTGAAGAATAGATGAATACATAATTTAGGTACATGAATGAAGCTCTGCATTTTTTTGGGACAATTAATATCCATGCATTATTATGTCGGCAATCAATTAATAAAAATTATATTTAGGTTTAAATCTATCTGTCCGTCTATATATATCACAAAATATTAAGAAATATTTTTTAAATAAAGACAATGGTAAAATTATTTTTTAGTCCTTCTAAAAATATACAATTCATGGTTAATCTTTAAATTTTAAAATTTTCAGACGACTCTTAATAAATAATGTTGAATTCTGTCACAAAAGACGGAACCAGAAGGATACATTAGGGGGCAAATTTTAATAGTAATTACAAAATAGGTCAAGGCCTAATTGTTAAGTTAAAATTTTAAAATAGAGAGTCAGAAATCAATTTGCTTAAATTTAAAATTGGCACAGATCTGAGAACTATTTAAACAGAAATAATTGTGATATTACTTATTTAGTCTATAATATCAAAACTGACATAGACCTAAAAAGTATTTAAATTAAAAAACGAAGGTCAAAATTTAATTTATCTAATTTTAAAATTAATAGACCTAAAAAGTAATTAAACCTAAAAATTTAAACACATGACTTAATTTGCATAGGTTCAAAGCTTCTTAAGTACCTAAGACAGTTCAATTTTAAAAAATTTGGGAGGCCATGACCCTTCTTACAGTAAACGCGACTCTGTCTTCGTATATACATATATTTTAAGTAAGAGTTTGGTTTAGATTTTTTTTTTAAAAAAATTAAGTTTGAAACCATTCAAATTCAAAATGATTTTATCCAAATATATTAAAAAAATGAAACCCAGAACAAATTGTAGAATAATTTTTGGTGTATTAACGTGAAAGACAAAAGTGGAATATTAATATATAGAATATGGATTGTCGGGAATTGATGTAGTTTTCAAACATGGGCATTGTAGTGAAAGCGACCATTCAAAGATGTTGAGTGCTATAACACATAACAGCAACCTAATTTAATTTCCTTAGTGTTTATATATTCAAATAATATATATATAATTATTATGTCAACTGAGAATGAATACATGGTGTAATGCAAAAAAAAAAAAAAAATTGAAATGAGATATTAATTGACATTAGATTTTAAATTTGATCTTTAGATATCTCTTTTTATAATTCTTTATTCCTAATATATATTTTACTATTCGTATTTAAAGTTTGTAGTTGTCATTTTTAATAACCTTATCTCTAACATTATTTCTTATAATTATAATTTACCTCACCATTTTTTCTTCTTATGATTAGTGGATGACAAGATTTAAATCCTAAATAAGATGTCATTGTCACTTAATCACAAAATTAATAAGATTATTTGTTACTTTTTTATTTCAACCGACACTTATATATAGCATCTAATGTGATTTTATTGTAGTTTTTGTTTATTTTTCGTAGTCCTTTAATAAAATACATATACTTTACAGATAAATTGTTCGAACTTAAGTCTATTATAAATTACAATATATTTATTTCACTGAAAATTGTAAATATCAAAATAGATATGAAAAAGGATAAGGATTGGGGATGTCAATGAATCAGACTTTATAAAGTTCAAGTTCAATCTAATTAATAATCGGAACTCCAAAAAAATCTAAGTCCAAATCCAATTCCAATTACATAAATCCAAGTTTGATCCAATAAAATATCTAAATTCTAAATTTAAATCTGAAAGTTCGAATCTTATTTATTTTTTTCCTTTTTAAAAATAATAACTCAAACAAATATCTTTAAATAAAAATAGCAAATAATTTTCATCAAACGAATCGAGGTGATAAGGGTGAAGAATTACCTGTTTAAAATCTAAAATTCTAAATTTGGAGAAAATAGATAGCCAATCACAATTCCATGATGTCGATTCCTAAGCTGCAATGATAACGCTCCGACCTCTATGTAATTCACCCAGTTGAAACGAGTATATAAAATTCTCTAAATTATTTAGAGGATTTTTCTAAAAAAATATTAACGACTGCTAGATCTCTCATGTCTTTGCATAACTTTTGTAATCCTAATTCAACTTATATCAGGCTTTCAATATATATAATAATATATATATAATCCTAATTTAACTTTAATTAGGATTTCAAATATATATATATATATATAATATCAATTAAACTTAATTAAGATTTCAATATATATATATATATAATCTCAATTCAACTTAATTAAGATTTTAATATACATATCTATATTAATATACATAATCTCAATTCAACTTAATTAAAATTTCAATATATATGTATATTTTTTAAATCTAAGAGTTTTAAATGTTTTTATTCAGATTCATATATGGATTGAACTCGGATCGAATATGGATTTAGATTGACTCGGATCGGATCATGGCAATATCCATGTCCGATTTTTTAGATTCAGATTTTTTCGATCAAACTTAAATAAATTTTTTTCTTCAGATCAAATTGGTTTCGGATCGAATTCTGATTATATCGACATCCCTTGTCTTTTTTACCTCTGTAATCTAATTTTCTCACGTTATGAATGTTTGGCTCGCATAACATAATGTTTTATTCTTGCAAGACATATAAGGGGAAAAAAGAATATTTTGTTATTTTATTTTTAATTTGATATCTTTCTTTCCAAATATCAATATCTAAATTAAAGTCAAATCTTTACGAAATATGTTGCATAAAGAACAAATGTTTTCAATATTTTAGGCTTCGATCAAAGAAAGTATTATCCTAAAAACAGTCTGATTTTGATTTAAATACATAATAAAATTGAAATGTAATATTAAAGGTTTCATCAACGTTTGAGTCGATTTTAAATTTTAGAGTAATTTTTGTTCGAACTGTTAATCAGAATATCAACCGATTCCAACATGATAACTTTTCGAAATATATATAATTTTTTTAAAATTAATACTTTCTAATAACATTTGTCAACATGATATTTTGATTTGATAATTAGTCAAAATTAGCATAGATTATCAACCCAACACATTAAATAAATGCAAAAAAGTAGAATAAACATTATATAATACATTTAAATAAGATTTTGATGCAAATGTTAGTATGTTTGTTTTATGAGTTATATTTTGATACATAAATTGTGTAAAAAATTTATACAATTTTTTATAAAATTTAAGTATAAAGTCAAAAATAGTCTCCAATATTTGACCTTTTTGTCACTTGCACTTATTTTTTTATTACAAACAATCACTTAACATTTTATTTTCGTACAATTTTTATTCTTGTTGGATGAAAACTATCAAATAATTAATGATAATAATATGACATGACCACATGTATAAAAATGCTCACGTGGCATTAACAATTTCTTTTGAAAAATTAATCAAATTATCCGTTAGTTAATTAACCAAATTCTTTTTTTTCCTAATTTCTCCGAGAATTTCAAAAACAAGTAAAGAGATCATAAAAAGGAAATAAAAAAATGGCAGGGTTTCTTCTAGCTACCATTCTTACAGTCAATTTGGCTACTCCTTTTTATAACATCTTCGGAAAGCAAAACCCATCTTTTTCAATGTCCAAGGAGGAACCCAGCTTCAAGAGAACTCCCAAAGCTCACACCTCCACACGTGGCAGCCTCTCCATCCTCCTCATCATCAGCAGCAGAATGAGCTTCAGATCAGAAACAAGATGTCATTGTCACTTAATCACAAAATCGATGAGATTATTTGTTACTTCTTCTATTTCAACCGACACTTTTATATATATAGTATCTAACGTGATTTTATTATAATTTCTGTTTACTTTTTAGTCCTTTAATAAAATATATATTTTTCAAGTAAACTGTTCGAATTGAATATCAAAATAGATATAAAAAGGATAAAGATTGTCTTTTTACATCTGTAATCTAATGTTCTCACATTATGAATGTTTGGTTCGCATAACATAATGTTTTATTCTCGCAAGACATATAAGGTAGAAAAAAAGTATTTTATCATTTTATTTTTAATTTGATTTTTTTCTTTCCAAATATCGAATTAAAGTCAAATCTTTGCGAAATATGATGCATCAAGAATAAATGTTTTCAATATTTTATAGTTTGTCTCTGCCGTATAGTGTAATTATGCCCGCGGTTTTTCGTGTTTTAAATACTTTGTAATTTTGTCCTTTAATTGATTTCAATTTTGGTCCTTTATTCTATTTCTTTATCTTTTAGTCCATTAATTATTATTATTATTATTATTATTATTATTATTATGTTATATTCTTCTTATTGTTGTTATTATATTATTATGTACAATTTATTATATTTAATTACATTAGTAAAATGTGCAATAATATACTGTTAAATAATGCTTATGTTCATGTTACATTTTGATTTTGTTTATAATTTCGTTTACATTTTATTGTTGTAATTTAATATATTTTGTTTCGAATTAATTGCTCATACAATAACTGTTACATTTAGTGTAGACCCTATTGCTTCAGTATTCTATTGGGAGTGACATCATGTTCTTCGGGTGTCATCTCCTTCGACTGACGTAAGTATCAGGGTGGTTTTTTAAATTTTCATGCATCTTAGAAATTAAAATTAAATTAACACGAATATTTTTTTCCTTAATAAATATGGTGCGAACCTTTAGGTACCAATTTTGGGCGTTGTGGGGGAGCTAATCCTTCCCCATGTGTAACGAACTCACGAACTTAAATTTTTCTCTGGTTTTGTTTTTCGGTGTCCGGTCTACCTGAACCAAGCGACCGGTAGCGACTCCAAATCTATACAGGAAATGACTTTTGCAAAAAATGGTCAGTACAACTTGGCGACTCCGTTGGGACTAATTTTATATATAAAAAAGAGTTAAGCCTTAATTTGGTTCACATTGTAATTATTACGGAGAATAAATAAATCAATTTAATTTAATTTTTAAACCTTGTTTGCTAATTGCATAATGTTTGATATAAGCTGGCATCATGTATTAGATTCAGCGCCCTTAAGTGGGAGTGATTACTTCGCTTCGTGGGGTGTTCACCTCCGTATAGTGTTGTAATTTACTTCCAGAATCCGATCCTTAAATTTCGTGAGGTTCACACCTCCGTATAGTATAAGGGTCGTATTCCCCTGAATCGATGTCCTAGCGACAGTTCGGGTATCGTTTACTTTAGAACTCAACCACATATAATGGACCGTAGGAACCTACCCTCTTTAGAGCCATGTTGGAATGCTGCCCGTTTAGAAATAACCCTTCTAGGTTATGCTTTCTATGTATGTACTTTTGTTTCTTGTACATTTTTTATACTTTTAATTGACTACTTTATGTTATTATTTGCTGATTAATTTATTTAATTCTTTATTATTCAACAATTTCGCTGTACTAACTTTTTTTATGTATTTGTTTCTTTTTTCTTTTCTTTCCCTGCATTTAATTTGCATGTCATACCATATATAGGCGTTGAATTGAGAAAAGTCCATTTGATAAGGCGTTCGACATGGAATGGAGGTTCTGTAAAATCAAAAGCAATAATGCTAAAGTATGGGGATGGTCTGAACGGATGCAGAAGGAAAAAGGGGACAGCCTAACGGCAGCACATGTGTCAGAGGTTATCGAACCTACTTTGATTGTTTCACATCAGAATGACCTCCATCAACTAAGAGAAATATGGCAGAGTTGGGGTTCGGATATGAGGGAAGCCTTTCAACAAGAATTCGGTGACATAGCTCTTCTACTAGACGTGCATAATGATATGCATTTGTTCAGAGCCTTAACGCAATTTTGGAATTCGGGGTACTGTTGTGTAACATCCTAAACCCGACCCAAACGGAAACTGGAGTTTAAGATGTTATTTTGCAAGGGAAAACGAAAACACGAGCCAAAAAATTTCAAACTTTCTGGAGAACAAAATAATTTAATCATCAGTATTTGTTAATCACCTTTCATCATGACTTATCATGAATCAACTGGAGTGCTTTCTTAACACTTATAAACTTTCTTTAATTCTAATTTCCTTGCATTATTAATCCATCCAGAACCAAGAATACACAATATCAAACAGTTAGCTGCATGCTATGGTTATTTGTATTATTAGATCATATTTTATTTCAATCAAACCTTCTTAAGCAACTATCCTTATTAACCGAGTTCCCATTTCTTGGATTAATTCGTTCCATGTATAAACTAACATTACCAACAGGAACAGATTCCATAAGTACTTCATATTTCTTACACAATTGTCCTAAGTCAAGGTTAAGCCATTAGGTTCATTTATAATAGCTAACATTGTTTAACCGAATAACATAAAACCTTTAATCCATTTTCCACAAACCCAGTTTAAACAACCTTTTAACAGGTGATTAAGACAATTATTGTAAGTAACATATTACCTCATTTATCATCCTTTTAATCGAATCATTGCACAAGATCCACACAAATTATATACAAGTATAACACATCCAATATAAGCATACTCTCATTGAAATCTTTTCCTATTCGAATGTTTACACCAATTAAAAACTAGTTCGATTCATTCCATTCACAAAACATTCCCCTTTATTTAAACACCCAAAAATAGTTTATGTACTTTCATATATGTGCAAAATAGTCTTATTTACACTCATATACGTCTATACACACAATTTAGTTCATTAATGTACTTAACTGAGCATAGCAGTCCACTGTACTTGTTTATATACACAAAATAGTCCAGCTTTACATACATATATATTTTATACGCAAATCAGTCCCCATATTTAATTATCATCTCAAAACAGCCTATGTATACATGTATATACAATCCAGGGCAGCATTACATATGTGTACAATTTACACACTCAAAACAGCCTATGTAAACATATATATACAATCCAGGGCAGCATTACATATGTGTACAATTTACACACTCAAAACAGCCTATGTAAACATGTATATACAATCCAGGGCAGCATTACATATGTGTACAATTTACACACTCAAAACAGCCTATGTAAATATGTATATGCAATCCAGGGCAGCATTACATATGTGTACAATTTACACACTCAAAACAGCCTATGTAAACATGTATATACAATCCAGGGCAGCATTACATATGTGTACAATTTACACACTCAAAACAACCTATGTAAACATGTATATACAATCCAGGGCAGCATTACATATGTGTACAATTTACACACTCAAAATAGCCTATTTTCATACATGTATACATAATTCTCATAAACTCAAAACAAAGCAGCCACATTCACATACAAAACAGTCCAATACATGATCATGTATGTTTAAAAAAGGACAAATATGATCATACACATGTAGGTTCAGCAAAACAGTCCAAAAATTCACATATATATACATACATACATACAATTCAAGGCAGCTTACATGCTTTTCTACATGCCAAAACAATCCAGGAATTCACATATATGTATACATACAATTCAAGGCAGCTTACATGCTTTTCTAACATTGCCTAACCATTCAAACATCAACAAGTATAACACATAAGAAATTATAATCAGATTTCAGATAATCTCTAAAACTTGGAAGAAAGGAAGAATTTCCTCACAAAGTTTCCCAAACAAAATCTATCACAAGAAGGGTGACTAGAGTGCTTACCCTTCTTTCTTGTGATTTGCAAGGATTTAGCTAGCCATTTTAATCGAGACCCTCAACTAAATGGATAACAAGTTAAGCTCTTTCCTCCTTCTTCCCTATTTCTGGTTCTTACAAGAATGAGAATGTCACATTTGAATTGTGAATTCTCCACATGGCCGACCCTTCAACCCAAATCATTCTCCTAATGTGACAAGTGTAAAGGTCTCTCCTAACTTTTCCTTTGGCATGCATTCATCTTTCTTTACCATATAATCTTTTTGGTCCTTATAATATGACCATTCTATTTCGTAATGGTTCCATTTTAGGGCTTGGGGACATAATAGATTTTAAGAATTTAACAACTATAGCAATTTAATTAAAGTTCTATAATAACATCTTCTAAATCAAATAAACTTAGGGTATTACATGTTGCTTCACTTTTGGGAATGTGGACGTGACTCACACAATTGAAGAATATACTGCCCTACTCCGTTGTCCGAAATTCAAGGAAGGGAAGGTCTACATCAAACTCAAAGACCAGCCGTCTTTCCTACAAAGTCTAGTTGACATCACCGGGATGAGCAAGGAATGGTTCCAAGGAAAGATTGCGAAAAAAGGAAAGACTGACTGCATAGCTTGGGCACATATTCGAGAGTTAATCCATCAACACCCTGATCCACCGAAAAAGAGGTACTTGTTCGCTTTCAGCATTAATGGGATAGTCATCTTTCCGAAAGCCTTAGGAATATAGATACGTCACAGCAGATTTGTTTAACAAACTTAAAAAAGGCATTAATCCAGTACCAGTTATTCTAGCAAAAACTTTTCGGTCACTAACAGCATGCAGAAAAATGGAAGAAGGCAGATTTTTGGGCTGTGTACCACTATTCAAAATATGGATCTGAAGTCACTTCTGGGACTTGAAATTTCCCCATCAAATGTGCCTTACCACTTTCTCTCCAATAAAAGCCTTTTTAGAAGAGTATCAAGCCGAAGCTATGACTGAAGATCAATGGAATGCCACCTTTCGAGACATTTTAGATGACACCGTTAAGTGGAAGGTACCTTGGTTAATCTTGACTGAGTTCCTCTACCGTTGTGGAGAATATAACTGGGTACCTTTTCCCGAAATTTGGGGAGGAACTGGATATTACCCTTTGCTTGTGTCACACCAATATGGTTCGATACAGTTCATTCCTACTACTCAGGGTTTGAATACTTTTGACTTTAAACAAGAAGGTGATGACTACAAAGTAAAGGTCCAGAAAATGAATCTCTCTTGGAGGAATATGCACATGATTGAGATCTATGATTCGTCGATCACTCCAGGTTACGAGCAATGGAGACTCACTCGGGTCAACGATATCATTCATTCTGCAAATCGACAAAATGTTCGACCCTTGAGAGAGCATATGAATGATGCTCCTTCTAATTTGGAGAAGGCTAAAGGGGCTCATGAAAAAGAGGTACTCACCTTAGAAAAACGCATCTATGAACTAGAAGAGTCAAATTATTTAGCCTCGGTGGATGCGGAGAAATACAAGAGGCAAGGAGAAGATGTCTTGAAACAAAAGAAAATACTTGAAAAAGACCATGAAGAGTTGAGGAGAGATTGGAAAGAACTGAAGCAAAATTTACGAAGGCACGATCTAGGTACCACTGCCAAAGAAGTAACCACTAAGCTCTTGAAAGAGAGAAATATGGCTGATAGCTACGATCGAAAGTATGAAGCTAGCCAGAAGCAGATAGAAAAAAGAACAAAGAGTTACAAATCATAACTCAAGAACTAAGAGCCCAAAATGAAGAATTTGAAGCCCAAATTATGCAGTTGGATGGGCTTTTATAGGAATACCACAACCAAGACAATGTTGCTCGAGAAGAAAATAAGGTTTTAAAAGCAAATGTGACCAAACTTGAAGACGCCCTTTGTGAATGCAAGGAAAGACTTGTCTCTTTTGAAGGAGCCCTGCAAGAAGATAACCATCGAATAGTGTACGAACTTTAACAAGTCGGTCAGCTGATTTGAGACCATCATAGAGCAATAATGGACGTTATGGTACAGGCACAGAGGGTGGCCTGACATGTCCAGGGTTTGGCAAGAGAAGCACATGAACTGTACACACGTGCCAGTCCAGGGACAGTACTAGGAGCCCGAGTACATGCTTTACTTCAAGAAATCGAGGTCTTAGGAATAGAAGTCAGACGTTATATGTAATGTGTTATCTTTGCTTTTTGTAATCATACCTCTTTATCTAATGAAAGTCTTTCTAAGGACTATCTAAGAATCAACGCCTCCATTGCATTCATTCTGACATAACATAACATAACATTCAACTGTTTATTTTTTGTAATTATATTTTGCATGTATTACTAAGAATAATTGAATTAATTGTGAAAATATCATGACAGAAAGTTTAATTCAAACTGCAATCATTCTGCATCGATATGGTACTCGATTGCAAACAAAGAAAGATAGAGTAGCCAACCTAGAACAAGGCCAGAGGGTCCTTGAATCTCGTTTTGACCGAACTGAGCAAAATATCAGAAAAAAGATTGCCCAATCATAAGTAGTAATTTTGGCTCAAATAGCTGCATTGCTTGGTAAAAATAAGGTTTCAGATGACACCGTTGAATAACCAGAGGGTACTGCAACTACATATCACAATAGGGTTCAGTCAGAGACGTCGATACCCCAAAGGAGAATATACATTAACACTACTGGAACACATGCTAACCAACAAGGAGGGGTAACTGCGAAAAAATTGATTAATTTGGAGACGGACTATGAGGAAGAGATACCAGATCTGGACATAGTGGAAAAGATTATAACTGAGTTGGAAAGCAAAAATGAAGAAATGTTTCGCCTCTTTGCAGAACAATTTCGAGCCATGCTAGGGGTGGGCAAAAAAGGGAGTGAGGCTAGCTACCTGAGCCTCGTGTCAGATTTAGTCCTCAGCCAAAATTTAAAACACCAGATTTTGATAAATATGATGGAACCACTTGTCCTTCTGCTCATATAACTATGTACTGTAGAAAGATGACACCCTTTTAAAAAAAAATGATAAGCTGCTAATCCATTGTTTCCAGGATAGCCTGACCGGGTCAACAATCCATTGGTATACACAACTTAGTCGGGATAGTATTAAATCGTGGAAAGACCTTTCCAGGGCCTTTGTTGAACACTACAAGCATGTTTCTGACATGACCCCCCAGTCGAGCTATGTTGGAATGGATGGAACAACAACCAAATTAAAGTTTGCCCAATATGCCCAAAGATGGCGTAACATAGCGACCCAAATTCATCCACCCATTCTGGAACATGAGATTACTCCTATGTTTGTAAACACTCTGAGGGGAGCATTGTTTGATCGCCTGATAAACAATACCGCTCAAAACTTTATTGATTTGATAAGGACTGGGGAATCAATTGAAGTAGCCATAAAAATGGAATGATTGATACCATGGGAAATTCTCAAAAGCATTACAAGAAGAACGATAATGAGGTGAATGTCGCCAGCACCTACAATGCCCCTACAAACTTCACTATTTCTCAACCACAGGCTTCTACCGGGAACACACAAGGCTCGAATAAGAAAGAATATAGAGCCTCATAAAGGAAAAAGAAAAGATATCTTTTACCCCACTACCAGTATCATACACTGAGTTGTATTCTCAGTTGTATAAGGCCGACTTGGTTCGGTCATATCATGTCACACCATTCAAGCCCCCTTTTCCCACATGGTATGATGAAAAAGCTCACTGCGACTATCATGCTGGAGCCCTAGGACATACGATTGAGAACTGCATTGCTTTTAAGAAATTTGTCTAGAATCTGATAAATACGGGGATTTTAAAGTTTGATGACCCAAACACGGCCACTAATCCTCTACCAAACCATGTAGGGCGTAGCGTGAATGCCATTGAAGATGAAAGTAATAGAAGAGCTAAGAAGAGTATATTTGAAGTCAAGTCCCCTATCAGATGGGCATTCTAACAATTGTGCATGGCACGTCTAATAGAAAGAGGGATAGAAATAGTGCAAGAAGGATGTGGGCCCTACTGCGAATACTACCAAGAAAAAGGGCATAAGATCCAAAGTTGTGAACAGTTTAGGCAGTTGGTCCAAAAGATGATGGGCAATAAAGAAATTGAGTTTCTTGAGAAAGTTGAAAGGATAAGAGAGATGGACGTATGTGCATCAAACACTTCTAGTGTCAAATACAGCGCGGACCGACCATTGGTCATCTTATCTAAGCCAAAGGAGAATAGTTCGCCCCGAGTGGAAAGTACAAAGGTGGCTCTCAAGATTATCATCTCGACTCAAGCCCTTTTTCCGTTCAAAAACACACAGAGAGTTCCTTGGAATTATGTCGCTCATGTTTCTATTTCGGAACCACAAAAAGAAGGAGAAATATATGTTGAAAAAGAATCCACACAAAAGGAGAAGATAGAGGAGTCAAGAGCCGGAGCTGTAAATGAGGTAGGACATTTCACTAGGAGTGGTCGGTGTTACTCACTAAGGGCATCGAAGACCGCAGAGATAGTGAAAGACAAAGAGGAACAAGCCGAACCTAAAAAGATGTTTGGCGAAGAACCGCCCCCAAAAATAAATAAGCCAGTGACTGAAGCACAAGCTCGATAATTCTTGAAAATTTTAAAACATAGTGAGTACAGTGTTGTTGAACGACTTCATAAATAACAAGCTAGAATTACAGTACTTGAGTTACTCTTAAGCTCAGAGAAACATCGTAATACATTGTTGAAGGTGTTGAATCAAATGTTTGTCCCGAATGATATTTCTGTAGCCAAGCTAGACCAGTTAGTGGGTCATATCGATGTAGATAATTATATCACGTTCAGCGATGATGAAATTCCAGAAGGGGGAATGGGGTCCACCAAGGCGCTAACCATCATTACTTACTGCAAATGGTATGTTTTACCAGGAGTGTTCGTTGATAACGATTCTGTACTGAATGTGTTACCGCTGGCAACTCTCTAGAGGTTACAAGTCGATAACTCTCACATGAAACCGTGCTATAATTCAGTAAGAGCTTTTTGACGAAACTCAAAGAGATATGGTAGGGAAGATCAAGATACCGTTTCTGATTGGGCCAACAGAGTATGTCATTGACTTTGTCGTGATGGACATTAAGCTGACGTACAATTGCTTACTATGAAGGCCTTGGATTCATTCTGCCGACGTTGTTCCTGAATCACTACATCAGAAGTTAAAGTTTTTAATCGAAGGAAAATTGGAAGCTTACGTGCAAAAGGCATCATCCTCAAAAAAGATCGATACGGGCTTGGTTATAAGCCTGGTATGTTGCAAAGGAAAGAGTACAAAAAGAGGGAAGAACGAATGAGAGTCAGGTTCAAAGGAGAGGAAATCCCATAGAAGCCGATGTTTTTCCTCACCTAAGATATAACTTCGTGTTCGGTGAGATTGTCAATGCAGAACAAAAGGTGCATGAAGCTAATCAAGAGAATGACAGGCTCAATGATGAGGTGATTTTCAGTGAATCACTAGAAGGGATGTTGGTCAACATGATATCGGAAGATGGAAATGTCGATAAGTTTTTAACCGGGATCCACCCTTGCTTCCCAGGCGAGGCACTCAATAATTGGAGCAGTATCGACTTGCCTATAGTTTTTAGGACTGAATCAGAGTAATGCTCCGAGCCAACCCTTTTGTTTTTGCCCGTAAGCATTAGGGATCTTTTGTAAAAGGGCTACTATGTTAACTTACTTGTTCAATGAAAAAGATGTTTTGTATGTTTTATCAAATAACAAAGATTTCTCACATTTGTTTTTATATACATATTGTATACAAATAACATTCATTCTTTGTCCAAAATACGCATTTTTTCTTTCTTTCATGCAGGGTCCTTACATTTGACTGTATGAATAATTCTAAATCTAAACTTGAGATAGATTTCAAATAGCCTATGTGTTCGGCAAAAATAGATGAAGGGGAAGAGGAAGTAGAATATGAAGTCTCATATAAGTTGGTAAAGTTAATGGCAAGCGAGGAAAAGCAAATCCTACCTCACCAAGAGGAAGTAGAGATTCTTAATTTGGGATCTGACGAAGATAAGAGGGAAGTAAAGATTGGCACCACCTTCTCCTCAAATACTAGACATGATTTGATAGCTCTACTTCAAGAATTCAAAGACGTATTCGATTGGAACTACCAAGATATGTCGGGGTTGAACACAGACATTGTGGTACATAAGTTACCAATGAGGCCTGGGTGTAAACCAGTTCAACATAAGCTTGGGAGGACGAGGACCGATATGTTACTGAAAATTAGAGAAGAAGTGAGGAAACAATTTGATGTTGGTTTTCTAAAGGTCGCAAAGTACCCGGAATGGGTTGCGAACATAGTCCCAGTACCAAAGAAATATGGGAAGGTGTGCATATGTGTTGATTATAGAGATCTCAATAAAGCAAGCCCGAAAGATAATTTTCCTTTACCCCATATTGACACTCTGGTTGACAATACGATGGGGCATTCATGGTTCTCTTTCATGGATGGCTTTTCGGGATACAATCAAATAAAGATACACCCGGAAGATATGGAGAAGACTACATTTGTGACCGAATGGGGTACATTCTGTTATAAAGTAATGCCCTTTGGACCTAAAAATGCTGGGGCAACTTATCAAAGGGCCATGGTAACCCTCTTCCACGATATGATGCATAAGGAAATTAAGGTGTACGTGGATGATAAGATTACTAGGTCTCGAACTGAGGAAGAACATATTCATAACCTAAGAAAGCTATTCCAAAGATTGAGAAAGTATCAACTGAAGCTTAATCCTGTTAAATGCACCTTCGCAGTGACGTCCGAAAAACTCTTGGGATTCGTGGTTAGTAGAAAGAGAATCGAGATTGACCTTGACAATGTGAAAGCTATTCAAAATCTTCCACCACCTCAAACACAAAAAGAAGTCTGAGGCTTTTTAGGAAGACTAAATTATATATCTCAGTTTATCTCTCAATTGACTGAAAAGTGTGATCCCGTCTTTAGGCTACTTCGAAAGAACAACCCATGGGTATGGGATAAAGAATTCCAAGAGGCTCTAGAAAAGATCAAGAAGTATTTGACGAATCCCTCAATTCTAGTGGCACCAGAACCGGGTAATCCATTAATTTTGTACATGACAGTTTACGAGAATTCAATAGGGTGTGTATTGTGACAGCATGATAAGTCTGGAAAGAAAGAGCTATCTATTATTTGAGTAAAAAGTTCACCGACTGCGAAGCACGGTATCCGCCAATTTGGAGATTATGTTGTACTTTAGTGTGAGCTACTAAAAGGCTCAGGCAGTACATGATATATCACACCACATAGTTGATATCCAAATTAGACCCGTTAAAATTTTTGATGGAATCACCGGCACTCACTGGGAAGATGGCCCGTTGGCAAATGCTGTTATCAGAGTTTGACATTGTCTATGTAAGTTGTGCCTCAGGTGATTATGATTCCTTGAACTTTAACTTTCCCGATGATGACTTAATGTGCATCACCACTGAAGAAGATATTGCACTTGAGGAAAAGTCATGGAAGTTGTATTTCGATGGAGCATCTAACGCCCTTGGTCATGGAATAGGTGCAGTATTGATCTCCCCAAACAATGTCTATTACCCTTTCACAAGCAAATTAGAATTCTTCTGTACAAACAACGTAGCCGAGTATGAGGCTTGTGTTATGGGATTACATACGGCCATTGAGAGGAAGGTCAAGATACTTCAAGCTTTTGGAGATTCGTCTCTGCTGATTTATTAGCTTCGTGGAGAATGGGAAACAAGAGACCCAAAGCTAGTTAAATATTATGATTTGATCCAAGAGCTGATTAAAGGGTTCAAGAATGTTAGTTTTACTTGCCTTCTAAGAGAAGATAACCAGATGGCAGATGCCTTGGCAACCTTAGCCGTAATGTTTAAAGCAAGTACAAGGGCAGAGATGAGACCAATACGAATGCAGACTTTTGAAATACCTGCCTACTGTTGCAGTTTGGAAGAACAAATAGATGACAACCCATGGTACCATGATATCTTACAGTATATCAAATTCCAAGCCTATCATAAAGAAGCAAGAGAGAATGATAAAATGAATCTTAGAAGAATGGCGGTTGGGTATGTTTTAGATGGTGAGGTCATATACAAGAAAGGCAATGACCATGTGTTGTTAAGATGTGTGGATGCTCGAGAAGCTAAGAATATTCTTGCAGAAGTACATGACGGTTTGTGCGGGACACACGCCAATGGCTTTTCAATGGCCTGAAAGATCATGAGATATGGGTATTACTGGTCAACCATGGAAGGAGATTGCATTGACTATGCCAAGAAATGCCATAAATGTCAGATATATGCTGACAAGATTCATTCTCCGCCACTACCTTTGCATACCATGAACTCACCATGGCCATTCGCAATGTGGGGTATAGAAGTTATTGGACAAATTCATCCAAAAGCTTCCAATGGACATCGTTTCATCTTAATGGCTATTGACTATTTCACTAAGTGGGTAGAAGCAACATCCTACGCCAGTATCACGAGGGTGACAGTTTACAAGTTTATAAAGAAAGATCATTTGTCGATATGGCTTGCCAAGAAGAATCATCACTGATAATGCTTCCAATTTAAATAAAGCAATGATGACAGAGGTGTGCGAGTAGTTTAAAATTATGTACCATAATTCCACCACTTATCGCCCTAAGATGAATGGGGCAGTGGAAGCAGCAAATAAGAACATGAAAAAGATCATAGCAAAAACAACAGACACTTTTAAAGACTGGCATGAGAAGCTGCCGTTTGCTCTATTCGCCTACCGAACGTCTGTATGCACATCGACAGGGGCAACACCCTATTCACTGGTTTATGGTACAGAATCAGTATTACCCATTGAAGTAGAGATCACGTCGCTTCGAATTTTGAACAAAGTGAAGTTAGATGAAGCTGAATGGATGGAGACTCAGTTTGATCAACTGAATCTCATTGAAGAAAAAAGACTGAGAGTTATCGGTCATGGTCAAATGTATCAAAAGAGGATGATAAGAGCTCGTGACAAGAAAGTTTGCCCAAGAGAATCCCAAGAAGGGGATCTAGTGCTTAAAAAGATCCAGTCAATTCAGAGATACTTTCGTGGGAAGTGGATGCCAAATTGGAAAGGGACATATGTCGTTAAGAAGGCCTTTTCTAGAGGGGCGTTGATCTTAACAAAGATGGGCGAAAATGAGCTGAGCTATCCAGTAAACTCTGACTCGGTCAAAAAGTATTACGCCTAAAGAAAAACAAGAGAGAAAAAAAAAAAAAAAAAAAAGAAAAAAAGAGGAAAATGAAGAAAAAAAAGAAAAGGAAAAAAAAAAAAAAAAAGAAAAAGAAAAAGAAAAAAAAGGGTTCAAGATGAAAACCCGAAAATGGCTTCTTGAAACCAATGAAGTATTTGAGTTGAAAACCCATAAAGGGCAGCTCAAATGAATTTTGAGATTACACATCCAGCAGACAAACCCTCTCAGAAAATACTGACGCTCTAGAGAAGAGCCTAGGCTAGGATTCTACCTCTGACGGCGGGCTTCCATGTTATTCATCATGCAGTGAATACCTAGGATTTTGTATCACCTTTTGTTTTCCTTTGACTCATATTTTTCATGACTTTTTTGAACTATCTTGAATTTACTAATAAAATATTATTTTACCTCTTCTCCGTTTTCTCAAGTAAGTTAACATAGATTCTTGATAAGCAAAAGATTTCTTGGCATTACTATGTTTTAGCTCTAGCCTACAAAGTGCAGGTGATTTAAAAGAAGAAATGACCTATTTATGAAGGTTTCTATATGCCACAGTGCACCCACACGGGGATCTCAGGCGACAAGTTTTTAGAATGTGCCGCAGTGATACAATAAATGTCATCTAAATTCAAATTTGTCCAAGAAAAGTAAGAAGATGGAAGCAACAAGAACATAAGAATTTCGAGGCAAAAACCCAAGAAGGGGCCAAGCAAAGAAGAAAGAAAAAGAGAGAAAAAAAGAAAAGGAAAGAAAAGAAAAAAGAGAAAAGAAAAAAGAAAAAGAGAATGAAAAAAAAGAAGCTAAGAGATTGAACCCATATGTGAGATGGAGTATCGCTACCACAAGAAAAAATAAAGAGAATGAAACATCAAAGGAATCTACATCACCCAATCAAAGCAAAAATGTCAAAATGATCTCCAGATATCATTACCCATGCATCATATTGATAGACATCCCTAAGCTTAGAAGCATGCTAACTCATTATTTTTTCAGATATCATCATTTTCTTGACAGGTATTCAAGAATCAAAGGGAGATTAGATTTGTGCAGCCGAGGAAGCAGATCTTGACAAAGAAACAAGAGTCGAGTCTGATCAGGATATCCAATTAATGACGCCTAGACAATTAGAAATTGGGGCATTATTTCGAACAATTTTGTTCTTCAGCATTCAAAAAAGTAGTAGGAATTGCTGATACTTGCGGCATCAGAGAACATAGTGCTGCTGATGGAAAATGATTCTATATATGAATAATTCATGACCTTAAGATGAAAAGTTCTATATAGGTAGAACTAGTAGTCTTAAGACATCAAAATAAGAAGTTTGAAGTTCTATGAAGGAAGAACTTATGGCTTCATGATTCAAAAACAGGAAGTTCTATATAGGAGGAATTTGCAGCTTAAAGAATTCACCCCAAAGAGAGCAAAACGTTCTATACAGGAAGGACCTACAGCTTAAAAGGTTTTGAAGCCTAAAAATACCCTAAAAATAAAGACATAATATCCTAAACATCTATTGCCGCCCTTGTCTTGTGTCAACCCCTCACCTTCCCATGCGTGGCCGCCATGCGCGGCTTTTCAATGCTTGCGTGAAGGCCACGCGTGTCACCTAGGCCTTCCACCGCCCATTTCTAACACCGGCTACTGCCCTGTCACGCCTACTTTACAGCCCATACCTGCAGAAAATAAGGATTATTATTATCCTGGAAATCATTACATCCTGCTAATCAACATTAAATAGGGCTCTTTTTGTATATTTTGTAGGTAACAAATTGGGTATAAAACCTAGATGTGTAATCTGTAAAAAGGGGATGAGGAGGTTCAACTGAAATAAAAGAGAGGAAGAATTTTGGATCTAAAGTTTGAGTACATAAAAAGAGGTATATTTACTTATTTTCTTTCGAATCTAAACATAAAAAATAAAAAGAGATAGGAGACGATTCAACTTACCTCGATTCGGTTTTGAGCTATCGCCGCCGTGCATAACCAACACCGAATCACCTTCGTTCAAACCAAATCTAAGGATTTTGAGTTTTGAATATAAGAAAAAAAGGGTTTTGTTATCCTAGGGTTTGAAGGAAAATGAAAATACAGAGAATAAGAGGAGAAGACGGCTTTAGAAAAAAAACAAGGAAAAGTGAATCTGTTTCATTTTTAGGTTATAATCACTAAATCAAAATGGGTTAATTATACACTAAACCCCTCCACCCAAGACAATTTTCATTTTATCTCTCCCGCACAGTCAAATCACTCCACTGGTCCCTTTTAGTTTTCTTAGGTTTTCAATTCGGTCATTTTTTTCTTTTAATCCGGATTAATTAAATAAAATGGGAAAATTACACGACGAGTCCCTCCGTCTATAAGCCTTTTTTAGTTTCTCTCTGCCGCATGGTATAATTATCCTCGCGGTCCTTCGTGTTTTAAATAGCTTTGTAATTCAGTCCTTCAATTGCTTTCGATTTTGGTCCTTTATTTTGTTTCTTTATCTTTTAGTCCCTTAATTCTTTTTTTATTATTATTATTATTATTACATTGTAAATTATTATTATGTTATATTCTTATTATTGTTGTTATTATATTATTATGTACAATTTATTATATTTAATTACATTAGTAAAATATGCAATAATATATTGTTAAATAATGCTTATGTTCATGTTACATTTTGATTTTGTTTATAATTTCGTTTACATTTTATTGTAATTTAATATATTTTGTTTCGAATTAATTGCTCATACAATAACCGTTACATTTAGTGTAGGCCCTATTGCTCCAGTATTCTATTGGGAGTGACATTCCGTTATTCAGGTGTCATCTCCTTCGACTGCCATTAGTATCAGGGTGATTTTTAAATTGTCATGCATCTTAGAAATTAAAATTAAATTAACTCGAATTTTTATTTTCCTTAATTAATATGATGCGAACCTTTAGGTGCCAATTTTGGGTGTTGTGGGGGTGCTAATCCTTCCCCATGCGTAACCAACTCTCGAACCCAAATTTTTCTCTGGTTTTGTTTTCCGGTGTCCGGTCTACCTAAACCAAGTGACCGATGGCGACTCCAAATCTATACAGGAAATGACTCGCAAAAAAATGGTCGCTACATATGTGCACCGCTATGTATATGCGTATAGAAATACATATATATAATTAAATTTGTATAGAAACTCGAAACTCGATTAGACTCGAATTTCATAAACTCGTCTCGATTCGAAAAATTTTCAAATAAAATTTGAATCGTAAAATAAGACTTGTAAACTCGAATAACTCAAAAAAAAATTGACTCGACTTGATCGAACGCCCCCCAGCCCTACTTTTTAATAACATTTTTAAGATAATATTTTGATTTAATAGTCGGTCAAAATTAGCATAGATTATGAACCCAACATTTTAAATAAATGCAAGAAAGTAGAATAAACATTATATGATACATTTAAATAAGGTTTTGATGCAGATGCTAATATGTTTATTTTATTTGTGTTTAAATTTTTTGAAAACATTTATTAAATTACATTACTTTTGTATTTGTACGATTATATAGAAATGATATTCATGTACCAAATTTATACAATGTAACAAATATTTTTGCAAATATGAGACCTTCAATCATATATATATATTATCAATATATCAAATATAACTATATCACAAATTCTTTTTTAAAAATCTAATGTCCTTAAAGTTAACGGACATGTAGGACCTACATGATTATTGAATGTTATAAATAGTGTAACAATTCAATTAATTTAATGATAATTTTGTAATAGTTTGATAAATTTAATGACTATTTTATAATTTTTAAAAAGTTAGTGACCAAAACTATCATTTTTTTATAATTTAGTGATTACCCAAAATAAAATAAATAAAAGAAAAACAAACACACCACTTTCATGAGAATCCATTGGCGAAATAAATAAATAAAAATAAAGTTAAAAAAAGGATAATGACAAAAAGGGGCCTGCATGCTGGAACCCATTTAAAATTTTAATAATAAAAATGCACAAATATTAATATTTGGTTTATATTATACAACAATATTATTTTTAAAAAATTGGGCTGAATCGAAACCGAAAACACTTTTCGTTTGCAGCTGACTTTCATATATGAACACTTTGAATTGGATTATTCTAATAAATGTTTAAAATTAGTAATTCGATTTCAAATATTAATTCTTTTAAAATTTCAAAATTGTGAAGTCATGTCCTAAAAATTCAAAAGGAACCAATAAATGTTTATTTAACTAATAAAATGGAATAAAAGAAAAATCCAGCAATCTATCTATTTTGATATTAAACGCATTTGGTCATGGTATTTCCCAACGTCACATTGTTTCCATGTCCGAAGGGTAGTCTTATTTCATCAAACCTTAATGTAATATAACATAATCTAATACGAATAAAATTATCAATTAAATTAAATTCAATGAGTGATTACAACGGTAGAACATCACATGATCCACCTAAGTTTATAGTTGTACGCAGATTTATCTAAATTTGAAATCGGGTCCATATATTATCTTGTACTTAAATAAAGTATAAAAAAATTACCAATCAATTTTTAATGCAATACATAAATTATTCAAACCACTAAATCATATAATATTATATATTTGATTATACTTGAGTTCACATTCCCCTTATTAATCATGTGAACCAAACTAAGACCGATAACTTTTTTAAATAGTCTTAAGATGATTATAAAGTAGTATATGTTCATATTTTTTTAATCCTTTGATAAAAGGCACACACCTTGTAGGCAATGTTGCTCGAACCTGAGCCTTCTAGAACGAACATTATCTTCTTTACCGTCGGAACCATGGTTTAAGTTTAATAAGACTAATAATTATATCATAGAGTTAATAAAAATATATATTTTGGTTGGCTTCTTAGTTTTAGAGCTTTCCCTATTAATCCGGACCGACCTACATCACACACCTAGCATTAGGCGAGTGAGTCTTCCCGCGAGAATTTTCTGCATTCACAAGGCAAACTCAAGACTTGCTTAAGCAATACTAAGCTGCTTACCACTTACACCAATCTTGATGATAATAAAAATATATATTTAGTACTAAAATGTCATAACAAATAAGGGGAATTACTACTACATTACTAGTGGGGAAGAATTTCTTCAAATTTTTTTGTGCTATCTAAGCTTTGATTTACAAATGGGTTATGAAGTTATGATATCATTGCAAAGACATCCTCATCTCCATCACTTTCTTGTGAGAGTTGGAGTGCAAATAGCTAACAAAAGTAGGGCTTTTGGCTGGCCTATACTCTGGCAGCAACCTCCCTGATTTGTACCGAACCCCACATGCATTACATAGTGTCTTTGGCCCCAATGGTCCCGCCCTCCACTGTGGGGTCCTTTGTGCCAAGCAATGGCTACACCTCCTCGGCTGCTGCTGCACCGCCGCCGCAGCAGCCGCCGCCTTCTCTTCCTCTTTCATTCCACTGCTATTGTTGCTGTCATCTTCCTTCTTGGGCACAATGAGCTCACTGTCGGCTAACCAGCATGATTGCTGAAGCAAAAGAGGGTCAGAGTTGGCCAAATGGAGACTACACGACCAGCCGGAAAATGGGTTGTTTTTGGTTTTGGATAATAATGTTGTGGCTGAACTCGAAACCCTCTTTCTCTTGCTCCTTGCCTTGCCCGGAACCACGAATTTCTGCAACGACGGTGGGGTTATCTGCTGGGGTTTCTCTGCAGATTTTGCTGGTGGTGGTGGTGCGGTTGGAGCTTTGTTTTCAATATTCGAAACCGGGATACAGTTTCCGGCGCTTGAAAAACAATCCTCCACGAATATAGATAACCATTCCAAACTCACATCCACTTCCTGCAAAGTACAAAGTTAAACACTTTAAAAACCAGATATTCAAGTAGCTGTCCGCTACGACAATAATATCAGTTATCTTCACAACCGAAAATACGGCCGTAACTGTAATTTAATAAAAACTTGGAACAAAACACAGAACATGATGTAGGGCATGCAAAGAGGACAAGGAACTGAGTCAACTGACCGTATTTTGGGCAGGGAAAAGGTCATCGAGGGAGGCCGTAGGAGCTTGATACTCGCCGGAGACCGATGCATTCCTGAGAAAATCCATGGCCAAAATAGAGAAAGAAAGTGAAAGGTGGGAACTTGAAATGAAATGAAATGAAACGAAACACCAGAGAGAACAAGAAGAGAGAAATGTTGGTTTTAAGAAGAATGGGGTATTTTGCTCGGCTGTATTCAATATCGTTGCCCCCTCTTTATGGCCTAGTTTTTTTCTGTCGGCAGATAAAGCTAAAGAAAACAATCAAATTTCAAAACTTATTGAATCACAGTGGAATTTAAAAAAGAAAAAAGAAATTGCCCATGTCTCTTTCTTTTTACTGCTTGAATCATATGTTATGGTTTCATTTTCTTGGGGTTATTAAATTCACTGATATGAGAAAAATTATATCATCAGTTTTGCTTACCATATCAACTATGGTTCCATTCGATAAAAATTACTCACTTTACCATTATTTTTATGTTATTAATTTAATAATTTAATAACTTTTAAAAAATAGTTTTTTTAAATGACATAGAAAAATATTAGTGAAGATTCATTGGTTAAAAAATAATAAAAAAAATAATGGTAAAATTAATGATTTTTATTGGATGAGACCATAACTAATGTAGTAAGTCAGACCTATAATATATTTTTTTCCTGATACGAGGACAAATTTTGAACTTTGTTTACACTAAAAGTTTTGAATTTATGTTTATAAGGCAATGGAGGGAGCAAAGGAGAGGAGTTTGAGTGCAACTGTGGAGAAAGTTTCAAACTTTTTAGTATTCTATATCAGTGGGGTCAGAAATCCAAGGCCTGCTTGGACTCTGAAGCCTGCTCTGGTTTTAAAAAAAATGACCCCAAAAGTCCAAAACTTAGAAGAAGAAAAAATAATGGGACCAGGAAAGGCAAAATGTGAAGCTTGCTACAGTGTATATAACCTGCTAGGGCTGATAGATTCTTTAAAATGAAAGATTAAACTTCCTTTTAAACCAGGCTTTTAGCAGGTGATGTTGATCTTACAGTTGGCTGAGCCTGAGGGTGCCAATTATGAATGTTCATTTCTTGAAGTACTCGTATTCGATATAATCCGAAAGATAAGGGAACGAAACTAAAAACCCGCATTCGAATAACATAAATCTAGCTGTTCTGTTCTAATGAATGGCCTCACATGCTACCAATAAGGGCTGTCATTGTAAACTAGATTTCATGGCTTTGTCCTTGGTAAAAAAAATAATTTAATAGGGGAATTAAAGAGGAACCACTGGCTAATATGGCTGAAAATGACTCTCCACTCTCCTTTTTTTTTTTTTGTGGGGATTCATAATGTAAATGACATTGTGGAGAAAATGAACCCTAAAGATTTCTAGAAATTAAACATGGGATCCACAGAAACTTTATGCTTGGTGGTTCATATTTGATATATTTGCATGTCTATATATATAAACAGATGAAAGTATTGCAGAAGGAATAGTTTCTGATACTGGTCTGGTTCTTATTGGTATGTATGTATGCATGCATAAATGTATATACATGATGGATGAAGATGATACATCCAAGGGAGCCCACATCAATACATCAGCCATTATCTATGGCTTGATGAATGTCCCCATCAAAACGGTGGATCATTTACACAGTCAATAAACAAACAGTAATTCAGTTCAACCAAAATGGTGGTGGCCAGTGGCCACCATTTGAACCACCAAGCCATGTGAAAACACTAGGGAAATGTTGTACATCCCATATTAACCCCATCTCCGGCCACATATAGATGTGATCGCCTTTAAAAAGTAACATCGAATCGAACAAAATCGAAATAAGTGGTTAATGTTTCGAAATTTTGAGTAGTCTATAATTTTTTAGTGGACTGGTGAGGGTCTGCTGCAATTTTCTGTCTGGCAAAGGGGACAGAGTCATCCCCAACTGCTACCCTCAATGGGGTAGAAATAGGACAATGGAAACAATTATTGTAGGGAGAGTAAAGGAGTGAGAGTTTCTTTTTGGCATAGTACATGCCCATTTTAAGGTTCATGTTCGGGATTCGTGGCACGGAGTGATAATTATTTTGAATGATGATAATAATGAGGTAAAAGAAAAAAAAATTGTATGTGCCCTGAGGATATGATTCTGTCTAGCCATATGTTCAAAAGTCCACAAACATGATTATAATGAAAAATCTCAACATTAAAAAAAAGGCCTGAATATATGCTCTTTGGGATGGATTCCATGTGAGCTTGCCTAATCATGGTTAGAGAATAAGGAGAAAGATTGCATATGTTGAAATTCGAATCTTAAACTTATTGAAATTATGTCTTAGAAAAGGGCCTGGATATATATACTTCTTAGGATGGATTTTATGTGAGTTTGCCTAATCACGGTGAGGATAAAAAAAAAGGTTGCAAATGTTAAAATTCAAATCTTTAACTTACTGAAATCACGTCTTAAAGATGATTGCATGAACTACCTAATAATCCCGAGTTTGGGATTCTACATCTAGTTTGAAGTTATATGACTAGCTGAAAATTAATTTGTCAAAAAGGAAAATTAGGGTTTATTGCATTATTTAATTTTGGTTCATTGGAAAAAGAAAAGGGGGAACAAGTTGAGTTTGATGTTACATTGATCACTGCAAATTCATGTAGGGGACAAGTAGAAAAAAAGGCATAAATTTAGTGAATGAATATACGGACAATAGTTGAAGTAAGCAAAGTGGAAAACTTTATCCTGATTGAAAGTTGTATAAAAGTCTTTTTTAGTGTTTCAAAATTTAAAATTTAGTCATATTTGAATTTAAGGACATTATGTGTACTATTTCTCTATTTGAAAATTTGTGTTCATTCCCCTGTCTTCTATTTATTTTTTTTATCAGATCTATTTAATTTTATTGTTAATTGATAATCTAACGGTTCTCATACTTTAATTTTATGGCATTGAGTTTTTGTTTATTTGAAAATCTTTGTCCCTCTACTTACTTTTATTCAATTTTACAATTAATTGTTAACCGAACAACTAAATAAAAGGCTAACTAATTTTTTTAATCCTTTACGTTTACATTTTTTATTGATCTAGTTGTTGAAATATTGTTCAATTGATGATATTTTATTTATTTTTAAAGATTAAAAGCCAAACTGATAAAAAAAATTGTGAACCTATAAAATTAAAAAAAAAATCAATTTTATAACTTTCAAGTCAACAATTAATAATAAAATTTAGCGAAAGTTAAGGGCAAAAATATATATTTTTTAATAGTTTAAAGGTGTTTTCAATGTAGTATCAGCTATATATATTCTTAACATTTGACGGTGCACACACATACACACCTTATAGACAGAGTAATTAAACTCAAGTTTCTTAGAATACACACACCTTGTAGACAGAACGATTGAACCCACTAAAAAATTTAAATTAAAGAACTCAAGATTGAAAAAATAAAGTATAGAAATTAAATTCTAAAATAATATAATAACTCACGTATTTAAACCTATCGTAGACAATAAAAAGTAATGTGAAAGGGATTGAGATTTATCATATAATTATTGACATGATTGTATGATCTATTAAATTAAATATATTTCCCCCTTCTCTTGGTTCAAACTTTGAATTTCCCATGTGAAACCATTCAAATATTCTAAACCAAGGAGAGTGACCGTAGATGTTGTGGAGCTCGTATGCATAGGTCTTATAAAACATTTATGATAATTTATAGGGTAAACTGCATGAATGGCCGCACAATTATGAGGTTCTATTTTGATTATCATTCTTTCATTTTTGCCAATAAAACCACTTAACTATTGAAGTGATATTAAACAAGCCACTAAAACCTAACGGATGAGTGACGTGGCAGTTAACAAAATTTTGTATAATTGCACATTTAATCCCCATTATTTACATGTTATATCAAGCCACTTGCAACATGTGTCAATATATGATTGGAGGATTAAATTTATTAAATTAAATTAAATTAAAATTAGGAGTAAATTCATAGAATATGTAAATAACAGAGACAAAATGTACAACTATACAAATTTATGTTAACTGCCACATCACTCCAGTTAAGTTTTAATAGCAAGTGGCTTGATTGATATCATTTAAATAGTTAAAGTGATCTTGTTGGCAAACTTGAAAGAATAGTGGTCAAAATATATTATTTCCCATAGTTACTAGGTCATTCATGTAGGTTACCCTAATTTATATTACTTGAATTTAAGTGTTAGTGTCGGACATAATTATAATAATATTTTTTAATTTTTAAATGTATCTAAGAATGTCTTTAAAAGATCATATCTCTGTACGTATGTACAAATTTATGTTGAACAAGAATTTTAAACAAAAATAAAGAGTCAGAGCAACATATGTTTAGAGCTTTCTTAGAATGATCATGAGTAACATGATACAGTGCTATCGTTAAACAGTTTCAGGGGATCCAGCGTTTGGCCTTAAAAACATTGCCAGATAGAATTTCTAAAAGAAATGAAGAGTTGTTCTTCGTTAAGCATTTTTGTAGACATGAATGCAACCGTTTCCCGAAGCAGATGCCAAAACGGGGCCACGGACTTATCTGATATGTACGAAAATACAAGAATGTACAACAGGCTGCATGATCAACGTCTAAGGCTCCGTGGAAGAGGAGAGATACTGCCGCCATTCTTCCGGTGTCCCGTTTCTCATCCTCAACATTGTTATCGCCGCGCTTGTTAGGGGTATTGCAAGTATATCGTAATCCTTGGGAGCCTGCACAATGAAGGGGACAAGATCATAGTTCTCGAAGATGAATACTGTTGTCATGTTGAAAGTTGTCGGTAGGGAGAATACCTTGGGGACCTTAATCAGTGTCATATTTGCTTCCTCGAGAGTTTTTCGACCTTTCTTCGAGTTGCACTTGGCACAAGCAGTTACCTATGCCAGGCACATGAAAGAAAGAAGTATAAACACCTTTCGAGAATGTTAAATACACATGATTAACAAGCATTATAAGTTCAAACATCAGTCAACGGAGTTAATTGACAAATAGCAAGTCATCTTGGCTATCTTACCAGATTTTCCCATGTCCATTCCCCTCCTCTCGCCATTGGAAGAACATGGTCTATGGTCAAGTTATCGCGAGTACGGCAATACCTGTTGACAAAGGAAACATCCGCTGAAAGAAGCTCGGAAAGCAACAGATAATTGTTCTTGAACAGTTGAACTGAACTGATATAAGATATTTGGTGATATGAAGGAACAAGAACAGGGGATTGATTATCATGCATGGGAACTGAGAACCGAAAAATAGGAAACTACTAACTTCAATGTATTTGAAGGGTCCTGCAAGGGTCATGTCCTAATACGGTAATACCCGTGTCGAAATATGTATCGAATATAGATGTCGGATGCAGGTACAACAAGAAAAAAGAAGAGATGAAGTAACATGGCAAAGATTACAAATGAAAAGCAACACATTTGTGAGTCATTACAAATGTAACTGTTAAAACGACTTACTGGCAAGTGAAATTGTCCCTAAACAGAACACTTTTGCGGCTTAGATTGGTGCTGATTCTTCTCCTTTTAACAACTTGCAGAAGATGAGGAATCTGGGAGCATGATAAAAGAAGGTAAAAACTAAGATTACAAGGAATGAGAAAGTAACAGGGTAATCTAAAGACATATACCCTTAACACAGCTGGTATGTTGAAGGGTCCACTCGGCGAATTCACGGTCTGATCATAGTACTCCAGAACATCAGCCTGGATAATAAAGCATGATACAAGGAACTTAAATGTTGAAAAGAACAAATTCGTATATGGGTATGCCCTAACACGAGTATATTCGATTTTGTACAAATATGTCAGACACGGATACTCGGAAAAAATGAAGAACCAATGCATCATAGGTTCTCTATGCAAGTTTCATTCTTCTTACATATGAGCAAACACATACATGAAGTTGTCCTCATTTTGGATCATAATTTCGAAGAAAAAGTAACAAGTGTAAAAGCTGAAAACTAAAAGCCTCACATGGCTTCCACCCAAACATCTAAAATGAAATGGTGAGCCACACTATCCAACCTTCTCCATGAACTCCAAACATAAAGCACGCTTCCAGCAAACAACATTGATTGGCCTGTCGGGACGACAAAGATCAGACCCGTATCCAAAAAATTGTAAGAAAAGCAGTTCAAAATCATTAGAAATGTATCAAGAAAAAGAGAATTCATGTTGCAGATTGAACACAAGGACAAACACTGCCAGATAATTTACCTATACAGAAACTGATAAAATGAACATTATAGTGATTAGAGAAAATCGGATCATACAATGTATATACATTCAGATTATTCATTACATTACATTAGATTACATATTAACAAATTCCCTTTCAAAATCAAGCTGAAATAGCAACATAGAGCATCATAATCAAACAAGAAAAAATGGGTAAATGAAGAAAAAAATTTACCTGTAAGAGATATCCAAAACAAGACCTCTAAAACAAGCCAACTCATCAACTTCAAGCTCACTGTCATAATCCTCATCATCATAAATTCCTTCATCACTCAAATCAAGACTCGCCCTTGCATTAAATTTGCTGCCTTTCTTTAAAGAAGAAGAAAAATGGTGTTTTCCAGGAAACCTGAACATACCCTTTTGAACTTGAAGTGATTTAAGCCCACCAGAAGCACCAAAAACATTGCTGACGAGCTTGTAATGAAAAGGGTCCTGTGGTTCCACTCCATCACCATAAAAGAGCATCTTCAAACGTCCTTGTGCTGTGAATTGAGCCATCAACCGAAAAATCGGTTTAGCTTTAAGACAAGTTCAATTGCAGTAGTTAATGTTGTTGTTTAAGGGGCTGTTTGCTTCCAATTGGAACACACCAACCGAGAAAGGAAAGGTGTGTCTCACGGAATAAACCGTTGCCACAAAATATTTTGGCATGTGCTCCCGCTGCTCATTGAATAATATCTTCTTCAGAGTTAGCTAAATGACTAATTTACCCTCATCTCTTTATATAATCCGTGACCTTCTTTTAAGGAAAGGCATAATAACCATTTTTTGCCCTCTAACTTTTAAGACTTTAGTCGTTTTAGCCAACTTTTATTGCAATTCTTTTAGTTTTTAATATCGACCCAAATGTGATATAGAATAATCCCATTTAAGTTCAAGTCGGTTAATTTTGTCCTTTACTACCATGTCACTATTTTAATAAGTATAAAATAATTATTTTTGATGACATAGTAAAAATAAAATAAAATAGTTGATGTCAGTTTTATAAATTTATTATCATTTTATCACATTTTAGTTGATTTGATAAAAAAAAGAGTTTGAAGGTAAAAAAAAACGCCATAAAAATTTAAGATCTAAAACAATTAAACTGATAAAGTTGACAGACCAAGTAGGTCATTCTATCATAAGAAAATGGAATTGCTCTATTGGAGCAACTTGCTGGTTACTTTAGAAAAGTCCAAATATTCTATAGATTAATAGAAACAATAATATAAAATCTCGAGTAACAATATGTATAAATAATGGTAGAAATTTTTCCATAAAAAATAGTAGATATTTTAATCATACGTTTGATTTTGTGTATGCATATGTGAATTAGAAGATAAATTGATTAAAGTTTTGAAAAAATATATATTAAACATACCACGAGTATGGGTGAGAGTTGGATGAGTAATATTAAAAAATCATGGGGACTCGAACCGAGAGGGATGAAGAATAACTGAAGTTTTCACTTACGGTGACGGAGACATGGAGGTTTTATCACCGAAGCTCAAATAGAGATAGAAACGATGATTGTTATATCTGAACCGTGGAGATCCTCAACAAATATCCGCAAAGATCTTGATATTTTAAAAAATATATATACTTATTTATTTATATACCCCTAATATATATCTTAATAAAAAACTCTAACTATATTATTATCGTTTAACTTTCTCTCAAACCTAGCTGCACTCAAATTTCTCAACATTTTTCTATTTTAGTCTTTGGATATATGTTAAAATCCTAGTCTAAATCTTCTCCAATACAACACCCTTTCAATATTTATTATGTCGTAACTGCTTTCAATCGAAGTATTTAAATTGTATATTTTAAATTGAATTGACCATTTATTTTGGTCGGTAAAATAGTAATTTTATTTAATTTTTTGAGTTAGGAATCCCCGAAAATTGCAGAGATCCGCGTAGGAAAAGTATAAGGACGAAAACCTCCCGAAGTATTTAATATGAATTCTTCAAAATCGTAACCGCAAATATTAAGGATTGAATAAGAAATATAAAATCGTCCTTGTCCCACCTAATTTTCACCCCTAACCACATGTAGCAATTTTAGATCGAGCGCAAGTAAATTCGTTCAAATTAATTTAAAATCATCGTATTTTTACGTTATCATCATGAACATTTGATGATATAATAATTAATTAGTAATTATGAATAGTAATTTTGAGAGATCGAGTGTTGAGTATAAACTTAATGAAATGAATTTAACGAGGTTTACAATTTTTATATTTTAATATTTTATAAAACAAGGGTCTGTTTGATTTTAAAAAATATTTTTTATTTTTGACTTTTTAATTTTGTAAAAAGTAAAAAATATACTTAATTAAAAGAGATAAAAACTTGTTTTCAAAAATAATAATAGTAAAAATATATTTGGTATTTAACTTTTTAAAATAAAAATAAAAAAAATTATTAAATAATTAAAATAAAATATATTTAAAAATATTATTATTATTATTATAAATAAAATATAAATAAAACAAAGTTAAAAAATAACAAAGATTCAAACTCTAGTTAAAATTAAAAATTTATTGTTTTCATATTTTTCACTTTTCGCAAAACTCAATAAAAACAAAATTTAATGCACTTTTTGCCCTTTAATATTTATTGTTTTTTCAGATTAATACTTAAAAGTTTTTTTTTTTTTGGCTCGTTTGCTCCTTAAAATTTACGTCCTTACTCAAAGTACCCAAATATTAACCTGTTAACAAAAAAAAAATCTTAACTAGTCATATCAGGACACATCAACCTACTTACTTTTTTAAAAAATCGAATAAAAATATAAAAATAATATTAAAAATAAAATAAAATAATCATTAAATAAAACTTATCCCCAAACAACTCTGATTATCCAGCCTCCAACCACTGCAACAATTCTACCAAACTTTTTCAAAGATGACTGTTTCGAAGATGATTTTCCGACGGTGGCGAAGGTGATTGGAATCGTCGACGACTTCGAGGGTTGTCTTGAAAACCTCCACAGGTTTATGGTCGCCATTGTTTTTCAAAGAGAAATCCCATAAGATTGAACATTGAATTTAAGAATTTGGATTTGGGGAAAAAATTGACGATGAGATGAGATTGACTAATTTTTATCGTTTAAGGTATTGCGTGTTCTATTTTTTGAACTAGGGTCGCTTAAATAATTTCAACCACCCCTTTTTTAGTGTGTTCATATTGAGGGATTTTGAATTTAAGACGTGGGTTTAAGCCATTTTGGTCACTGCCATTAGAGATAGCTGAGAAAATGAGGAGATTAAGCTTCTTATATATGATGTTCCTTGCCATGTTAATGTTGATTTTATTTCAGTGCTTGATTTTTGATCAAAAAACTGCAGCAGTAGTTCATGCTGGGAATGGCGATGGCGTCCAGCCATGGTCTAAGATTTGCATCCACAACTCAGTCTATGCACTTCATAAAAATGCTTATGATCAAGAAATAAAATTTGAACGATGTGGAGGTAGCTTTTCTGGTTCAAAAAATGGTCCAACTTTTTTAATTTTCCTTTGAGATCAGAGGAGAAATTTGAACGAAAAAAGCTATGGAGGAGGTTGATTCTTCTGAAGAAATGGGGATGATACTTGGGGAGGAGAGCTGGGGTAATTTTAGAAAAATAAAATTAATAAATATTTTAATATATTTATTATTTTGTTTTATTTAAAAATTAAAAGAAAGAGTGACATGGCACGATATAGTTGGTTAAAAGATCCCAAAAGTATTTTAGGTACTAATCTGAGAAAAATAATAAGCCTTAAAGGGCAAAAAGAGCATTAAAAAATATTTTTTTTTATGTTCTTAAAATTTTTCTTAATTTTGTATTCTTATTCTAAAAATCATTTTTTATTTTTCAACCAAACATGTTTTATACATCGCTAAACGGCATTTTACACCCTTTTTTTTTTACCTAAACTCGCAAAATTGAAAAATCCAACTTCTAACCTAACAGTAGTTGAGAAAACAATAACCAACCAGGGTCAGAGTTCTAACGAATTTACCAAACTATACAACAATTCATGGCACAATCAAGGGTCAGAGTTCTAATGAAGTTACCATTAATTTCGAATGGAAGTAAAATGTCTACAACATATAACCCTCAAGCTGTTTTCTTTTCTCTCTTTTTTTCAGTTTTTTTCCCTTCCTAAATTACTGATTACATTGCAGGATATTACCAAACATTTAAGCACCATACCGACTTTTAAGGAAAACGAAAGCCCCATATGACAGCCGCAGCCGAAATGCTAGGTGCTGATCCAATGGACCAGAACCTACAAATCCCTTGTTCGTTTTATATTCTTACTTGAAATCAAACTCCTGAACAACACGGCATAGGAAAACCCAGCATCCACAACCAAGTCAAGGAAGGTTGTATATCGCCACCAAATTTTATCTGAAAAAGCCATGTCCCATTCACAGGTTTATTATTTGCCACCAAATTTAAAGGTCAGACAGGTGACGTCCGTGACATTCTTCTGATATGATTGCAGAAATAATAAGAATCGATCACTTTAGAGGGGATTCACCCAAAAAAATCACTTTAGAGGGAGGGTGAGGGTGTAGTTTCTTACCATTGTTGGTTTTTCCTGAACTCTGTAAGGACGGGGTATATGTTTTCGAAGGCTGTGTACGTCTCATCTCTCACCTGAGACTCTCAAACAAAGAAAATTACTAACTCGATCATAAACAGCATGCATGATTCATGAAGGTTGAAGACAGGCCCAAGGCATCACCTTAGCTCCGGTGATGACAATCTTCCCCGACACAAAAATGAGAAGCACAATCTTTGGTTGTTTCATACGATAGATCAGGCCTGGAAAGAGTTCTGGTTCATACTGCATTAATAGAACATTAAGATAAGTCGCAATCATTTATTCTGACAAACAAGTCTTGACAAGCACTGGTTTCAATCATCTAGAACTACAAAGAAAAAATAGCAAAGGTAACTACAATAAGCCCAAACCTATCTTCATTTCTCAACTAGACAAATGATACTTCACTCTTCATAGCATATAATGTTAAAAAATAATTGGACCGAAAATTTGGTCCTTGTTCCTAGACTCAACAAATATAAGGGTAAGTAGACTCCAAGGGGCTTGTAAGAAAAGACTAACTATATAAATGCACATTCACATAGAGAAAAGGCACAGGCAGTCTTGCACACATATTTCAGACTCCCAAATGTCCACCTACGGTTGCATAACATGCATATCAATGTTCTTATGCACGAGGAAACACCCAATGATCGCTGACCGTCATCACTTACACTTGAAAAGGCACCATGGGAGTATGCAAGACCTTCAAGTCTGATAGGAAATTTAACATCACAAGAACCAACAATGTTCTGAATCTTGAAGTCCTGTCAATCACAGTAGAAAAAGGTAAATGACTGACCAAGTAGGAGAAAACAATATTGAAGGATGAGAATTTATCTGCACAAGAGACTTTATTAGCATTATTTGCATGGGAGATGTACAAAAGAAATCAATAATCACAGTACCTTAAACTTAGCAGGAAAACCAAGCTTTTGGATGATTCTGGCATACTGAAAGCAGAATCTCAGTTAATCACCATTTTCATGATTGTATCTTCCTATTCTAATGATAGGAATAACTCACAGAGAGATAACAGACCTCTAACATAGTTCAAAAACAGAATTTAAAAGCATCTCAAAGATAAATATCTACCTTCCTTGCAGCCAGTTTAGACTGCTGTTCACTTTTAGCACCAGTGCAGACCTGAAGAAGCGTTGAAAGTTGTTTAGTAAATCAATAATTGAACAATGTTAACACACTAGCACTAGTTATTTACTAAATAATTTTGACACTAAAACTTTCACACAGCCAATAACTGCATATGATTGTGATTTCTAATAAGAAATGAATTACCATCTTTCCAGAGGCAAATATCAAAGCTGTAGTTTTGGGCTCCCTGATTCTCATAATGACTGCAGCAAAACGCTGTAGGTTATTTTTATAACAAAAGGATTAGCAACCAAATAACAGCAGCAGAATTAGTGGTACATGAGCTAGTATAATATTAACAAGTATTTAACCATCAACAGCATACCTTTGGATTGTATTCTGCATTTCGAGCTTGCAGCGCAATCTGCTTAAGATCCAACTTGCAATCTAAATTTACAGTCGATACAATGTTCCTATAAACACAGCAAGAGTTATAACGGTTATCGGTTAGTGACACATTTTTAGGCTTAAAACAAGTCAAGCACCTCAACTTATTTGGCTGGTTGATCCCTCTTACAAATAGAAGTACAAGACTTAAGAGATGCGACTTAACTTGAATGGTATATTATTTCAACAACAGGCTGGTGAATCAAGCTTATTAATGATATTTTATATACTTTATTTATTATTCATCTTATCAAAATTACCCACCATCTATATCTGAGAAACTCTGTTAGCATAATGAAACAAAAAACAGTAATATCCAAAGTTATCGAGTAAAAGCCTTCTACTATTATGATACAAAATCACACTCATGTGTCCTTAAATTTTCCAATAAAGCCTATTCAACCGACATAAAAACGGAACTCATTTCTCTAAATTTCTTTTCAACGTTCACAAATAAACACCACAAGCTAACATAGCATATCCCTAAACTCCCCCTCCTTCCCGCAGCATATTAAAACCCATTTCACAAACATAGCATTGGTTAAAGCTTATGTTCCCCTTTCCAAAGAAGAGCTGCTGGAATTGGAGAAAGTTGCTGCAGCTTAGGCAATCGATTTATCAGTGATTAAATTACTATACATACCCAAAACTCTAATTCACATAGCCACAATCTCTATTCAGCCAATTAACAAATCATTCAACTTATAAAATCTCCAAAATTCTAAGACCCATATCTCCAAAACACCCTTCTTTTTCTCCTGAAAGTCCCATCCGCAATACCACCTACACTTCTAAAGATCTCTCCATCTAAAATCTCATGAATATAAACGTGTCAGAACCGAAGACAACAAGAGAGGCAAAAGGGACTTACTGAAGAGTGGGAACAATGCCAGATGGATGCTTAGAAAGATCCACTGGTTGGCTCCCTTCCAAGCCACCTTGTTCCGCCATTCTCTTCTTTGTAACTCACCAAAAATTCGGGAAAAATCCCCAATATTTTCCAAAAAAAAAAGTCTGGGTTTTAATCTAAACACAATTCCAAATCAACCCAATTGAATTTGCCGAATCTAATCAACCCGTTGACCAAAAACTAGGTATTCTTTTTAAACGTTAGATCTAAACAAAATTTAATCAAATTCAACCGTTAAAAGATATACAGTCTTCGTTTTTTTTGAAGGGGTGAAAGAAAATACACAAAAAAAACAGATCAGACCGGGTTCATTCAAATTTAAGTAAATTTGACACTTTTTCAACGAAAAATTGGGGATTTTTAAACCTTTATATATAAATATGTTAGAATCGGAGGGAAAATTGAGAGTAAGTGTCTGAAAACGAGAGGCTTATATATATGTGTGTGTATATAATAGAAGATTTTGGGATAAGATAAAAGAAAGGATTGGATTTGAGAGGGTTTCGATTTGATTATGATATTTTTTAGGGTTTGGTTTATAAGGAAGAGAGAGGCTCGGTGTTTCAATCGGGTTTGCCTTTTGTACCCTACTTCTTCTTATTTATAGACGTTGACTCCCTTAGCCGGTTATCAAACGCCAGCTACCGGCTTTTGCCTGTTATCTTGGGAAAAAGCTTACCTAAGCTAATGTATTCGGACTAGTAACCGATATGTACAATTAGTTGCCCAAGGGATTTAGATTGAGGAATTGGGCTCGAAGAGATTATTAGATTTAGCTCGGTTTTTGAAAGATTTTAAAAGACATTATTCATTTGAATTATTTCAAATGATTTATTTAAATAATGTTGAGATAATTAGAGATTTTGTAAAGATATGGTGTAAATTACATCCGCCGATGTAAATCAGTTTTGACCGTCAAATCTAGGGGAGTTCGGGTATAAATAGAGGTTCCCCACCTCACTTGTAAACCATTCAATCTTTTATCTTCAGGGTAATTAAGACATTCGCTCTAAAATCATATGTGTTGTTCTTCGTGTTCTTGAGTTTTCTTCTTTTGATTTTCAAAGCCATTCTTATTAAATTATAAAATTCAAAGATCTTGTGTGAATTTATAATGAGGAATAAATACATGTTCTATTCATTTTTTCCTTTAACCAAGATTTTGTTCCATTAGATTTTCCTGATAAGGTTTTTAAGGACATGTTATTCTAACACCCCTTTCTTGTATCTGTACACCAAACACGAGTCGAAAATGTCACATCAGTTTAAAAATCATTATACTACAAAAATCATGTCAAATTTAAACATTTCAAGTATTAACATACCATAAGTAATTAACTTAACATATAATAATTATACATATCGTACCATGTAATTTTATTTACATAACCAAAATTAACACAAGGCAGGCCGGTTAACTGGTTTCACAAAATAACAGATTATTTTCGTACATGCCCCTAATTTCTAACAAAACAAGATGTCGTAAGTGCAGAAAATAACCTATTGATCTCCTCCAAAAGAGATAGAGTGATGCAACGCTTTGCTACTACTCCCAGCTACCTACGGGTATTACAGAAAATACACGCTGAGAATATTCTCAGTGAGGCATAAGGTAAGTAACTCATATAAAATAATTGTAAATGCATGATATTTTCAGAAATCAAGTCAACAATTAAATTCACATACTTTAAGAGTGCAAGAATAATTATGCAAAAGCACATATCATAATAAATCTCTAACCTGAAAAATCACATAGCCCAAGGTAAATATCGAGTGACTAATATACGAGTCATGTACTTTAAAAGTACTAGTCTTCTCATATCTGGCTCGTAGGACATTATAAAATGTCAATAACTCGTAGGACACATAAGTGTCAATAACTCGTAGGACACATTAAAGTGTCGATAACTCGTAGGACACAATAAAGTGTTAATATCTCGTAGGACTCTAATGGTATACCATTATATTGTCAGACTCAATATTATACTACCAAGGGCAATATAAAATAATTTTCCTGTAAATATGGCAAGCAACCTAAATTTCACATATATATATCACATAAAAGAAATTTCATATTGGAGCAGTCATACTCCAATATGTCATATAATATCTCATCGGTATACTGCTATAAAAATAATATCATATAATTTATCATGTAAATATCATGCAAAAATCATATCATGCTAAGTTAAAAATCATGTCACATATTAATTCAAAACATTTATACACTCACCTTTACCTCGTATAACTTTTAATACTCGATTCAATCCCGAACCTTTTCCTTTCCCTTTTTAGTTCGATCACGATTGGTATCAGTATCTACACAACAAATAACATATACCATTTCAAAGTATATGTTAGAACATATGCAATTCATATATAATAATGGAAAGTATATAAATAACTATCCATTATTAACTAAAATTGATATGATAAATCTTCCATATTCGAACCAATATTTTTCATATTTTTCCTTAAAATTCCAACTTTTCCCAAAATTCACAATTTAGTCCCTAAGAACTCTTTTAAGCTTCCAAACATCATGTCCAAGCCAAATCCTGGCATTTCTCATCATTTTCACTTTAGGACCTAAACTTAAAAAAATTCACAACTTGATCCTTTAATTTCCAAAATTTACAATTAAGTCCTAAAGTCACCAAAAACTTCAAAATAAGCTTCCATATCACTTAACTTGATTTTTCAACCTACTACACTTCAAAAATAAGTTTTGCAGCCAAGTTCCTAAACTTTCCAAAAATTTACAAATTGGTCCCTAATTCCAAAATAATTACAGATTTAATTCCAAACACTTTATTTCATCATTCTATACAATTCTTCCTTCTACAACACCCTAAAATTCAACACTTGACATAAACCCTAAAAATTCCATAATTTAAGAACATGAGTTTTTTCTTCAATCTAACAACTCAAACAAGCTTGAATAACATAAAACTCATCATTTCCTACTTCAAACAAAATTTTGCCATAACTTCCCCTTATTTTCCATCATTCCCGAAATGGTCACTAAACCATTTCCATGAAAACTTTCACCACTTGAACACTAGAAACAACAACACAAGCATATTTCCATCATAATAATCCATATAAACTCAAGTTTCAAGCATGCTCTTCATCCATCTAAATCTTCAAACTCAACATAGAAGCATAGAAACTAAGCAAAAATTATGTCAAATGATAGAGAATTTCAAGAGGAATAATTTTCTATTTCATGTCTTCAACCTAAAACCAACTCAAGAAGCTTAAAAATTGAATCAAAGTCCCTCACCTTGTTCAAAGAGCTGTTCGGCAGCCTTGTATAGAGCTTGAAGAAGAATAATTTTTTTCTAACATTCTATCACTTAATTATGCCATTTGGCATAATATAACACCATTAAATTCAATTAAAAATCACATAATGCTACATGTATTTTATTTTAAATATTATAAAGCCATTTGTCTCATAAAAATTAATATTAAATTTATTTTATTCACCTTTCCAATTTTGTCCCCCAACTATCCCAAAATTACTAGTTAGACATTCTAGTTCAAATCCAACCAACTAGTTGGAAACTAACCAAATCTTAATTGAAATTCAACCGAACTAAGATAGAATATTCAAAAATAATATTCTATCACTTTTCCATAGCCTCTTGAATCAAATTCTAAAATTTATGTTCGATCCGATATACCAATAATTTCTACTGCGATTAAGTCTTTTACGAACTATCGGATTCCAAAAATTCCCAAAATTTAACATAATGTTCCCTTAGTCTAAATAAGACTTCCTTCAAATTTTCATAATTTTATGAGCTCGAATGATCACCAGAATTCAATTTAAACTTTAACAGTAATTTCCTAATAATAGAATTATCGGATCAAACCAACAATTTCATATTCGATCCACACCCTTATATGATCTATTTATTTTTTCCATAAAAATTTTTATTGGGAAAATTACCATGTTAGTCCCTGTATTTTTCAAGACTTTTCACTTTTATCACCAAACTTTGAAACTTTACGTTTTAGCTACTAAACTAAAACTACCAAACTTAATTCTATGCAATACCAACACTAAGCAAAAATTTGGGGTATTACAATTCTCCCCCTTAAGAAAATTTGTCCTCAAATTTTCAAAACGTACATTGTTTAAACAAGAGCGGGTATTGCTTTTCCATTGCATCATTGGTTTCCCATGTTGCTTCCTCTACCTTGTGATTGCGCCAAAGAACTCTAACCAAAGGTATTTGCTTGTTTCTTAACTCTTTAACACCATAAGTCAATATCTTGACTAGTTATTCCTCGTAAGTCAAGTCTGACTGTAGCTCAATCTTTTCTAGAGCAGTCACATGAGATGGATCCGATCGATATCTTCGAAGCATAGAAACATGGAAAACATCATGAATTCTGCTCATCTCTGGTGGAAGGGCCAACTGATATGCAACAAGACCAACTCTCTTCAATATCTCATATGGTCCCACGTATTTGGGACTCAACTTCCCTTTGCGGCCAAATCTCGTCATCTTCTTCCAAGGTGAAACTTTCAGGAACATTTTTTCTCCAACACTGAATTGGATGTCCTTCATTTTCAGATCTGCATAGACTTTCTGTCGGTCAGCAGTCTTCTTGAGATTGTCTTGTACAATTTTGACATTTTCTTTCATATCTTGCAACATGTCTGACTTGATAATCTTGTAATCATGCAGTTCAAACCAATTTAATGGTGATCTGCATTTTCTACCATATAAAGCCTCAAAAGGTGCCATTTGTATACTTGCCTGATAACTATTGTTGTAAGCGAACTCTGCTAGTGGCAAGTATTTTTCCAAAGATCCTTTAAACTCAATAACACTAGCCTCAACATATCTTCAAGTACCTGAATCACTCTTTTCGAATAACCATCGGTTTGAGGATGAAAAGCAGTACTAAAATTCAGTCGGGTTCCCAAAGCTCTGCGTAACGCTTTACAAAATCTTGATGTGAACTTTGGATCTCGGTCAGATACAATAGATATAGGCACTCCGTGCAGTCGAACTACTTCTTTAATATACAGCTCAGCATACATGCTCATCTGATAATCTGTCCTGACTGGTATAAAATGAGCTGTCTTGGTCAATCTGTCCACAATTACCCAAATAGTATTTTTCTTATTGGGAGTCAAGGGCAATCCTGTTACAAAATCCATCGTAACTCTATCCCACTTCTATTGTGGAATCATGATAGGCTGCAACTTCCCAGACGGCACTTGGTGTTCATCTTTCACCTTCTGACAAGTCAAACACTTTGCAACAAACTCTGATATCACCCTCTTCATGCTCGGCCACCAATACTGACTTTTCAAATATTGATACATTTTGTTTGAACCAGGATGCATGGTCAACGAACTATAATGTGCCTCGGTAAGCAATTCCTACCTCGACTCAGCATCTTCAAGAATATACACTCTACCTTTATAATAAAGGCATCCATCGGGTTTAACTTCATAATCTTTAACCTCACCCGATTCCACTTGTTTCATATTTGCTGCACAATCTTTATCTTGATGCTGACTTTCTTTGATTCGACCTAACAATGATGATCTTAATTGTAACTCTACCGACAAAGAACCATTAGAATGTCCTTCTAATTGTGCATTCATAGCCTGCAGTGCAACAAATGTCTTCCGGCTCAAAGCATCTGCCATAACATTAGCTCTGTCGGGATGATAATCAATGATCAAATCATAGTCCTTTATCAGCTCTAACCACCTTCGTTGCCGCAAATTTATCTCTTTTTGAGTCATCAAATACTTTAAACTCTTGTGATCAGTGTAGACATGGCAACGTTCACCATACAAATACTGTCGCCATACTTTTAAAGCAAACACCATGTGTCGGGTAGTTTCTTTCATGTGTTTTCAACTGTCGAGAAGCATAAGCAATCACATTTCCTTCTTGCATCAGTACACAACCCAAACCATTGTAGGATGCATCACTGTACAAGGTAAATTCCTTACCCAACTCTGGTTGTACTAGTACTGGTGCTTCTGTTAAAACTTTCTTCAATTGATCAAAAATTTCTTGACATCTTTCAGTCCAAACAAATGGCACATCTTTACTCAACAATTTAGTAAGCAGAGCAGCTATCATAGAGAAATTCTTAACAAACCTGCTATAATATCCAAATAGTCCCAAGAAACTACGAACCTCAGACAACCAAAACTCACACTTTGAGAGTTTAGCATATAGCTTCTTTTCTCTCAAAATCTGTAATACTATTCGCATGTGCATATCAAGATCTTCTTTGGTCTTCGAATATACCAAGATATCATCAATGAAGACTACCACAAACTGATCAAGGTATGGCTGAAACACTTGGTTCATCAGATCCATAAATGCAGCTAGAGCATTGGTAAGACCGAATGGCATCACTACAAACTCATAATGACCATACCTTGTCCAAAAGGTTGTCTTTGGGACGTCTTCCTCTTTAACTTTCAGCTGATAATAGCCTGATCGAAGACCAATCTTGGAACTGATCAAACAAATCTTCTATCCTCGGCAGTAGATATTTATTCTTTATAGTTACCTTGTTCAATTGCCGATAATCAATGCACAGTCGCAATGAACCATCTTTCTTTTTAACAAACAATACTATAGCTCCCCACGGTGAAGTACTGGGATGAATAAACCCTCTATCCAATAATTCTTGCAACTATAACTTCAATTCTCTTAACTCTATAGGTGTCATCCTGTACGGAGTCATTGACACTGGTTCAGTTCCTGGAATTACCTCGATTCCAAACTGAACTTCTCTTTCAGGAGGCAACCCTAGTAACTCCTCTGGAAACACATTTGGAAAATCTTAAACTGTCGAAATAGCCATGAGATCATTACTAACCTTTTGAGTATCCACTACATGTGCCAGAAAAGCCTGACAACCCTATTCCAATAGCTTTCTGGCCTTAAGAACCGATATCACATTCTTTAAACATTGTGATCCTTTGCCCAACACTATAACTTATGAACCTTCAGTAGTCTTTAAAATCAACTGCTGTTGACGACATCTCACAATAGCATCGTGAGCATGAAGCCAATCCATACCCAAAACAATCTCTAATTTATCAAAGGGTAACTCCAACAAATCAGCTGCGCACTCATGTCCCTGAACTAGGAGTAGACACTCCTTACTCACTTTGGTTACTCGGGTGCTTTGACCAAGTAGATTGACCATTACCACATCACTCTGAATCGGTTCTAAAGGAATTTCTCTCTTTCGTACCAACTTAGAACTAATAAACAAGTGTATGGATCCAGTATCTATTAGAACAAATACAGGTTCACCATAAAGAAAAAAAGTACATGTAATGATGTCGGGATCATCACGATCATCTCTATTATCTTGTATCCGAAGATGATAGACTCTAGCTGGAGCTCGGTCATCTCTGCTTGCACCCACCTCAACATCTTTTCTGGAATCCACTCTGGAAGATCTAGCATATCCTCGTCCTCATCCCCACTGCATACCAACTGATCCCTGGGTCTGCACAGATCTGTCATTCCAGGTCGGACAATCTCGTATAAAATGTCCAGTATTGCCGCAGCGAAAACAAGCCCTTGTAGCCATCCGACACTCTCTACGATGTGGTAGGCCACAAATCTTACATTGAGGAGAACTTTGTTTACTACCAGAATTTTTTGATACTGCTCCAACATTTTTAGACTTCCCCGTTTGGTAAGATTGTCCTCGAGCTGATGAAAATCCTTACTTTCCTTGCTGATTATATCTTTTACTCCGCTTAGATGATTGCAAAGTAAAAGATATACCAGCACATCTTTTCTGTCCTAGAGACTCCTTTTCAGCTTTACCTCAGACATTTTCCATTGCTTTTGCTTTGTTGACAGCATCTTGAAAGTCTCGAGGGGTATAAGCCACCAGAACTTTCTGATATTCTGAATCGAGCCCCCAATGAAACTATCTATAATGGCCTTCTCAGTCGGAAGTAGCTCTGAAGCAAATCTGCTCAGCCTGTTAAATTCACACTCGAACTCATAAACTGAGCGATCCCCCGTCTCAAGTCAATAAGCTGCTATCGCATCTCACGGACAAAGATATCTCTAATATACTTCCTCCTAAATTCTCGGAGGAAGAACTTCCAATTAATAAAAGGTAAAATAAAAGGGTAAAATAAATAAAATATACATAAAATGTAAAAAAAGTAAAATAAAAGGGGATGCTAATCCTTCCCCACACATAACCAACTCCTGGACCCTTTTGTAACGAGTCTCTGGTTTTATGGTGTCCGGCCTACCTTACCCAAGTGGCCGGTGGCGACTCCAAATTTTCATCGTTTTGAAAAGTTTAAAGTTTTCAAAAGAAATTCCCAATCTCCCAAAGGATTTTCATTAATAATTTAAGGGATAATTAGTAGCCGACTTATTTTCTAAACAAACGCCCTTAACACGCCAATAATTTCTTTTTTTCAAAAGCGGGAGAAAAAAGGTCGTTACAGACCTATATATCATACACTATTTGCTATCATTACATTTAACAAGATGTCTTAAAGACTAAAAGAATTGTGAAACCAAATATATTGTGCACATAAAGGCCATACATATTGTTCGCTTCAAAACAAGCTATCAACCATCAGACTAAATTATAAAATTAAAGTAAAAATAAAGGTTCTTTTAAAGTTTAGCCAAACTATTCAGGGACAAACTGAATAATCTTGAAAATCCAAAGACTAAACCTACCGTTTACCAAACATGGCCTAACCTCAAATTATAACCTTACAATATATATATATATGGATTATTATCTTATACACTGGCGGTGGAAACTAAAAGTATCCACAAATACTTTAGTTTTATGGTTTAGAGGCTTAGTTTAGGGTGTAAGGTTTAAGGGTTTAGGTGTAGGGATTTAGAATTTAGGGATAGTAGTTAGAATTTAGGGTTTATAGGTTAGGCTTTAGTTTTAGGATAATATGGTGAGGATTTAGGTTTTAATTTATAAACCTTAAATTATAACCCTAAACTATAAATTTTAGATTTTGGTCGATACAAAATGATGTTTTCGCTCTCCATCTCTTGAATTCAATACACAACACAATTCAATTTGCGGGTGAAGAAGTTGAATTGTGTTGTGTATTGAATTCAAGAGATGCAAAGCGAAAACATCATCGGTCTCAAAGTTTGTATCGACCAGAACTTGATGAGGCCGACGATTAGGGGTGAACTTAGAGGGGTAGTCATGCCCTCAAAAAATTTAAAATTCTTATATGAATTAATTTTTTTTAGAAATTTCTTTATATTGGAAAAGGCATACAACGATGAAAAGAAAAGGAAAATGAAATGAACATGGGCTTTTCTTTTTGTTAAAAATATGGATTTTGTTTATGATGACATTTTAAGGGTGAAAAATAAAGCAATACATGAAACGTGATGAACCAAAAGAAAGAGAATGGTGAACCCTACGAGTATCCTAGTGGAAAAGTGGATGATGTTCATCCTAGGAGACACAAGTTCAAATCGCTTTGTCTACAAGGTGTATGTGCATTATCAAAGGGTTAAGAATATGTATGTTTAGTGACCTTTTTTGAAAGGGCAGTCGTGTGGATCGTACATAAATTCGGTGCTATGAATTATCCCCTCAAATAATTACTGAAAATCTTTTAATGGAATGGGAATTTCTTTTAAAAAACTTTAATTTTTTTTAAAAACGATGAAAACTTAGAATTGCCACCGGCCACTTGGATAAGGTATGCTGGACCAGAGATTCGTTGTGAAAGGGTTCGGGAGTTGGTTACGCGTGGGAAAGGATTAGCATCCTCATCACGCCCGGAAATTGGTACCAAAATATTTGTTGCTTTTAAAAGGATGAAAATAATTGAAACTTATATTGAATTTAATTCGGGGTTGTTAAATGAAAATTAACCTTAATTACACGAGCTTTATCGAATTGGTGGATTCAAATTAATTGGACATTTAATTAATAAGCTAACGATATATCGGACCATAGATTAAACCGACATCGAATAAGCCCGACTGTCGTGTTAATTTATAGTCCGACTTTTGTACATCACCTTTATGCATGATGCAAGCATTTAAGTATGATGTGATGATTTTGCCAATTCTTAATCCATTTACCTCGGGATGGTAAGGATTAATCCGAATATTTGGTCAACATCCTTTAACCTCGGACTGTTACGATGGAAATATTGAAATTAATAAGTACCTCCTTTTTACGATTTAGATTAATTAAGAATGCAATTAAGATTAAAGGTTACATGAATGACAATTAAAGCATGATAATTAAAGGCGCAAATATAAACACGCAAAATGAAGGTCCAACTTATTAGAAAGCCCAATTAGTGATCTATTTATTAACTAGATGATTCTAATACCTAACCCTAAATTAATTAGCCCTATAAGATTATAAAACCTAAATTATGGTGATTATTTTGTAATTTAATGTCAATCTAAACTTGAAATTAATTTTATCGTAAAAGTAATTAAAAACGTTCAACCAGTTTAAAGAATTTAACATTTACTCCAATAAGCCAAGGGTTAATTTAAATTCACTAAATTAATTTGAATCTTAATCTAACTAAGGCTCTAAAGAATATAATCCTAAAATTAATCTAATTAATTTAAGGATTACACCCCTATCAGACGAGTGCATAATCCCAAAATAATTAAATTAATTTACCTAATTCTAAACTAAAACTAACTTAACAACCTAAGGTATATATTATCACACTAAGCCTAACAAGTAAATGTAAACATAACTAAACACTATGTACTATTTAAAGAAAATAATAGATAGAATTTAAAACTATATATGTGAAAACATTTGTTATCCCTTTTGTAAAATTCCACCATATACTTTTTAAAATACTATGTATAATATACCAAAGATACATATTTCATTTTTTTCTTGCAAAACATTGCTATATACTTTAAAAACTATATACTTTAAAACTACATGTGTTATATATCAAAAATACATATTACCTTTTTTACAAAATTATGCTATATACTTTAAAACTACATTGTATATCAAAATATACATTGCATTTTTTTTAAAACAATTCTATTATACACTAGAAAACATATAGATTATATCACAAAACACATACATATTTTACATTCTACAAACTTCCATTTTATATTATATATTATAGGTTAAAAATATATGCATATATTCTTTATTTTTACAAATTTCTACCTTATACCTAATAAATATTAGACATAGAATCATATTTTTCATTTTACAAATTTCTATCCTATACCAGAACTATATACATATTAAATCCCAAATATACACTATTCAAACCAATTTTTTCCCATAAAACAACAATCATAAACAAGCAATATTAACATAAGAATTAAATTGAAGTTACGGGAAATAAATATGCAAGATTTAGACTAAAAATGCATGAAAAAGAATAAATAATAAATTTTAATTTAAAACTACAAAAGGGACTAAATTGGATAAATTGAAAATCAGGGGCCTAAAATTAAAGATATTTAAACTAGTGAAAAGGGATTAAATTAAAAACAATTGAAAAGTTTTAGGGACTTGGGACGTAATTTACAAAGGCGTAATGGCTTGACTTATAATTAAAATGGGATAGAGAGACTAATGCTGCAATTAGACCATGCGGAAAGACCGCAGACGTGATTATTTTAGGGCGGAGAGATTTAAAATATAATAACACCAATTTTAAAATATTATAACACTATAAATGAGGGCTTTTATAACATTTTCAACTCTTTTAGCCGAACCAGCCACCCAAATGCTCTCAATCTTCCCCCGTCCTCGGCTGAATGCCGCCGCTCGCCGGGGATAAATCCTTGAACCTGGTCGGTGGCCGCCTCGTCAAGATTAGTGTATTTCGCTGGCTTAATGCACTTTTTGGCCCCTAACATTTACTTGTTCTCTCAATTTGGTACCTAACGTATTTTTAAGCTCTTTTGCCCCCTAAAGTTTGCACTGTTACTTAAATCACCCTAAATTTTTGACGCGGTTTAAAACAAAACATCTCAACCAATAAAATTGCGCCACGTTACCCTGTTTATTTTATTTTTCTTATTTTCTAAATTAACAATTAAATTAATTAAAAATAAAATATAATTTAATATAATATTATAAAAAAGAACATTTAATAAAATATTGTTTCCCCCTCCCTTCTTTCTCCCGTTATCTCCTCCATCTCCATTTGCTCCATTGCTAAAACCAGTGAATGCTTGGTTTTCCTCCATCTCCATTCCCCCTTTAAATTCCAGTTCTTCCGTCTAGCACTAAATCACATTTTCTTGTTCTTCCTTTTTTGATTTGTCTCTCTTAAATCTCGTCTTGTAAATCCCTCCAATCTCCATTCTTAAACCTCTTTTGATTCTCTTTAATTGTTCATAATATATAAATTTCTTGTTTTCCAATTATGGTTGTTGCAGTTCTGAAATCACCCAGGTTGTTTAAAGCTACCGAATCCCATGAAACACCATAAAAATCTCTTTCTTAACTCGAACCGTTCGAATCGTACTCACCCAAACCGTAAGACGATTCTCCGACCATATGCCCTCCTCCTCCTCCGTCTAATGGCCTCAAATCCCTAGCAAACATTCTCGTGATCGGCAACCTGGAAAGCCTTGCCGATTAAGGTCGCCTGGTGTTCCCTGATCCATGATTTTTGAGATAAAAATTCTGTTGAAGAAATGCTTTGGGATGGACGGGAATGAGATTTGGCGAAGAGGGGTAATTTTGGGAAAACAAAACAAATATTTTAATATATTTATTATTTTATTTTATTTGAAAATTAAAAAAGAAAATAAAAAAAGTGACGTGACATGATTTGATTGGTCAAAAATTTGGGATATTTTAGATAACGATGCAAATTTTAAGGGGAAAAGAGCTCAAAAAATACGTCAAAGATAAATTAAAAAAATAATTAAATATTAAGGGGTAAAAAGTACATTAAGCCTATTTCTTAAAATTAACACATTGGAAAAGAAGGGGGTAAGTGATGTTATTTTTATCAAATACTCAAAAGAGTTAAAAGATCAAATATATAGATGTTAATTCGTCAAAGATGAGTACGAGGGGTTCCTTTTCAATTATTTATGCAAAAATTTTCATTCATATCTTTGTCTTACGATTTGCAATATTAAAATCATCCATGTTTCGCAACTTACAATATTAAAATTATCTCTGCCCCACTATTCAAGTGGGTTCTGAGACTCATATAATTTTTTTATACTCGACATGCAATGATGAACTAAGGGGTGAAGAGTGTAGCCGCATCTCCTGACAATATCAAATTCTCTTATAGTCTATGTATTTTTATAGGTAATTTAATTTTACATCCTCTAAAATTTTATAAATTTTACACCGTCTATATTTTTAATATAACTTTCTAACAGTTTACACAGCATAACATCAAGTTTTACGTATGTCCTTGCCTTTTAAAGCTAACTCTTTTAGAGGTTCTTTGGATATGCTGCTAGGTTTCTTTCTGGCCATTCTTGGTAGAATTGGAGATATATGTGAAACTTGAAAGGTGGGGTTTTTATGATGGAGAAATGAGAAATGGTGATAGACTGATGAAAAATGGAGGGAGTTCTTGATATGATTCGAAATTGTTATGATTATTTGAGTTTTTAAGGTATTCACTAGAATAAGTCTAATAATTAATTATTTTTTGTTTTGTTGGCTCACGTAAGAGACGGATATTGGCTTAAATTTTAAAACTGTTATTAGAATTTTAGTCGTAAAATTTGACTATTGTGGGTGAAATGGTGAGGCTATATATAACTTCTACTATCATAAAATTATATGAATTTGGTTGCTTTTTTTCTTTCCAATTTTTTACTATTCTTGTTAGGATGATCAATCACTTCGATTTGGTCAAGAGGGGAGTGAATTAACAATTTAAAAATAAAGGGAAGCAAATGGAAAGATAAAAATTTGAGACACAAGCATTTATACTGGTTCAACATTCTAACAAAATCTACATAACTTCCCACTAAGGATTTCAAACAAATTCATTAAGAATTTCTTCCCATTTTCTAAGCTTAGGAGATAACCTTTACACAATCAAAGCTTTCTACCCAAAGCTTTGGTTAAGCTCACTCTTTTACAAGAAAGTTGTTTACAAACAAAGAAATCCTCACAAAGGAATGTGTTTACCCAATTACAAGTACACTCAACCCAAAACCTGAATAAAATGAATACAATTGAAATCACTCAAGTGGGTTATAAGATTTGACTCTAAAAGGCTCGAAGATGTTGGATTTGTGCTTGAATGCTTTAGACTTGTTGTTGTTGAAGCTTTGGAGACTTGAATTTATACCACCTCATTGATTTCTAACTATTTGGGTGGTTGGGATCATCAATAGAGCCGTTGGGCTGCATTTTTCCTGCATTAAATAATGTTTGGTAAGCTACTGTATCGATACACGGGCTCCCGTATTGGTACCTGCCATAAAAAAGAGATGTTGTACAAAGGGATATCGATACGCTTGAGGGCATATCGAAATGAGTAGTGTATAAAAGCATAGCCGTATCAAAACGGAAGGGTTGTATCGGTAAGGATTTTGCTCACTCGAATTTGAGGAAAAAGTCCATAAAAAATACATCGGTATGCCTACGGGCATATTGGTACTGTCCAACTAAAATTCAAAGTTCGGTGATTTCAATACTGACAAGGTAACAGGCATAAGAATTGATTGCAAATATTTTAAAAAATCTTAACACCCCGTATCAGTACGCTGAGACCCATGCCGATACTCGTTACCAAAAATAAATTCTCAGGTTGAAGGCCGTATCAAAATGGGCACTCCCGTATCGGTACGTTTTAGCTATTAAGTTAAAACCTATTTCCAGTAGCTAAAAACATATTGATATCGGGGCATATCAATACGCCTGGGCGTTTTTGGTTATTTGAGTCCTTGTCATTTTATGAGACTTTTTGAACACTTAAAAAGTTATCCAATTTTACAAATTAGTCCTTAATCTCTTTGTTATATCAAAATCAAATATTAGTTTTACAATTCTTGATATAGTCTCCTTATAATATTTGTTCGGTTTGGTTTTGAATAAAATTTAAATGTATATTGTAGACAAATACCACTCTAACCTAGATCACACAGAGGATACATTTATAATTATGTGTTTTCAATAGTAAAATATATTTATCTTTTAATTCCACTCATTTATAATTTTTTAACAATACACCGGCCAAATTTTATTAAAAATCAAAATAAAAAATAGTCCAAAAGAAATGAAATTGTAGCAGAAAAAACACAAACACAATAAATTTAAATTGAAAAAATTAAAAACAAAATATCATACCAGCAAAAACACCTTTATTGAGCTGCAAAACAATGATAAAGATGAAACACCAGAGAAATAGAAGCAAAAAGCAAGATTGTTTGTCTCTATCCACCAACACGCTTCAAGCTTAAAGTAGGAGTTGGGGTGTAAAAGAGCCGAGTTGAGCTCAAGTAGTGCTAAGCTCCACTCAGCTCGTTAAGAATTCGAATCGAGTTCGAGCTTGAGTGTGATGAGCTCGACTTGGCTTGTTAAGAACTCGAGCCGAGTTCGAATGTTGATCGAGCTTTGATCAAGTCGAACTCGAGTAGCTCACAATCTGTCTCGTTTCATTGCATGATTTCATCATAGAAAGAATCATACAAAAGAAATATTGACAGGTGCCTCATTAAAAACGCTCTAATCCTTGTCGGGGAAAAAGAGTACACATAAAAACATACAGAAAGTTAAACTAAAAATTGAACTAACATAACAACCAAAACCACCCGACCTACATTTTAGTTCACTTTAATTTTAAAAATTAAAAAATAGTATATTATATTTTCAAGTAGCTCGCGAGCTTTTCGAGTTGGTATCAAGTAGCTCGGCTTAGCTCATTAAGAATTCGAGCCGAGTCCAATCAAGTCGAGTGTTGGTCGAGCTTTAACCGAGTCAAGCTCGAGTAACTCGCAATCTGTCTCGTCTCATTTATAGCCCTAAATAGGAGTGGTGAATAAAACCAATAATTTTAGAGATTGCTTCGTAAAACAGATCTAACTACATCAATAAACAAATCACAAAAGGATACTAAGATTATGTATCTGTCTGTTCAAAAAAAGATTATGTATTTAAACATTTATTTAGGTATACCAAGATTATGTATCTGTCTATTCAAAAAAAGGTTATGTATCTGTTTTAATGACGATGTCAGTTATACTTATGATTTTCATTTTAAAATATTACTACTATTTGGTAAAAAAGTAAATTAAAGATGAATGAAAAATTAAAGAAATAAGGAATTTAATGATCAAATCACAAAATAATTAAATTACTTGGTTAAAGATAAGAAAACGATGAAGTTTTAATATTTAGTTTTTTATTATTTAAAATTTTTAACATTAAGTTTGACTCAAACTTAAAATATGAACCACTAATTTATCACCTATACTTAAAACTTGAATGTCAATTCTTTTGGGGCATTAACAATTTATCCCAAATCATCTATCACCTATACTTAGATTTAAATTAAGTTTTAAATACTTAATATGTAGTTAAAATATAATTGGATTATACATAAAATAAATTTAGCATTAGAAATATAATTCAAACAATGTCACAGAAATCTTTATTATAAATATGGTCACTAATTGAATAGTGATTTACCATATTTGCATTCACTTTAGGGAATAAAAGAGATCCAATAATTGCATGTAATAAACATTATGCTTGCATTCACTTCAGGGAATGCCTCCCATAAAACTTTTTGGATCAAGACGAATTTTCGTAACTTGAACTTGGGAGAAGTCAATAGTCGAGTTTTTTCGACGTAGAAGAATTATTGCTTTGGAGCAAAATCAACATGATTAATCGCACTTTAAAATCGTAGTTTAAAGAATAGAAATAAAGTTAGAATTTACCGATATTGGTTTCCTCTCAAAGATAATGGAGACATAGTAAATGACCAAGACTGCTTCTCATAAGAATCTCATCTCTTTCCCAGCTATTATATCATGTAAAACTCAAAACACGGTTAAAAATACTAACTTTTATCAATAAAATATCGTAAGCAAATATTGATGTTTAATTATAAACTAAATAAATAGAGAAATCTCAATAAACTTACGTCAATGATGTTCACACACAGTTTTAATTGAGAAGTTATTGGTATGACAACATTTAATAGAAAACATCAATTGTCCATGGTTAAAATTGAATTTAAAGTAAATGTAGACTAAACTAAATAAAATAGAAATATGAGGAACCATATGCAAGATTATCCCGTTCCATGAAAAATAGGTGCTCATACGCATAGTCTGACATGTTTTCTTTTACTTTTAGTTCAATATTTATAAGTTAAATGCTATTTAACGAATTTAAAATATATTAAGAATTTAATTTGAAATTGAAGATTTGAAAGAAAACGTGAATGTTAAAATGATTGAGTACAATATTTAAACTATCTTAATTAATATTTAAACTAAATAACGTGAATGTTATTGCTTTTGGTTCAAACACGTCAAAGGTAGATCAATAAAGACAGTAATTTAAAATTATGTAATTTATACCAAACATGGTCTCTCCATCTCTATCAATTTGTCCTTTGCTTTGTGAAAAGCCACAAATCCATCTCTGTCCAATGCTCGAATACAATCAAATATGCTCTCAAGCTTTTCAAAAAAAAAATCTAAAACCAAGTTAAAATATAAAGAGAAAGACAATTGGTAATTTTAAAAAAATGACGGAACAACTTATCTTTGGTTCATCCTAGAATCAAATTTTTTCTAATAAATTCTTTTAGATTCGTACGATGAAGACCTCGGTTGATTAGAGTCACGTGCTGATAACCTGTTGTGAATAAAATAACAAAGAACAATAGCAAGAACAATGAACAAGAGAAAGAGGGAGATTCGTATTATTCTCAATATAGACTTGTGTGTACAGTGCCTTAATCAAATCATCTATTTATAAGCATAAGAAGTACATAATACATTGAACTCTAATTAATGGAGATAATATTCCTAATGATAAAGTCAATCAAATCTCCTAAATAAAGTTCTCATCGTGATAGACATCCATATAGATAAATATTCATAACATAAATATTATTTTTATAATATTAAAATAAAAATCATTAACAAAAAAGTGAGTTAAAATAGGTTAAAGTATAGTAGAAGTCTCTCAACTATATTTAAAAGTTCATTTTAGTCCCTCTACTATAAAAATGATATTCTAGTCATTGTACTTTGCTTTAAAGTTCATTTTAGTCCTTGCACTATATATAAAGTTTATTTTAGTCCCTCTACTATAAAAAAGGAACATTTTAGTCCTCGTACGTTTGAAAAGTTAACATTTCCTCAACTGTAAAAATAAACATTTTAGTCCTTGTATGTTTGAAAAGGTAACATTTTGGTCAAAACACTAAAGTTATTGATAGTTGGCTTAAATATTTTGGTTTAAACATTTTGGTTTAAACACCCTTTAAGTCTTTATCAGTTTTGAAATTGAACAAATTGATCCTTTTGATATATTTTAATAATAATAATAACTTTTTTAAATTAAATAATTTATTATTAAATGACAACATGATGTACATTTTTTTTATTGAAGTTAAATATATGAATTAATAAATTATTTACTTTATTAATAAATGAATTAATAGTATACGTAACTAACTATAAAAATATATAAGTTTTCCTTTATATTGATATTAAATAAAGTATATTAAATAAATTAAACAATTTATGATTATATTAATATATTAATATTTATTAATGATAAAGTGTACATTCTTTAAAGTAAATAAATAGTAACAATCTACGATGGTGTCGGCCTTTTTCGTCAGTACATGACACATGTCCAATTACGATTGAATATTTTTTTAAAAAAAATAAACCAAAATGTTATATAAATGTATAGTATTTTTTTGTCAAAATATAATTTTATAATATATTTTCATAATTTTGAAAATTTTAATGAAATGTTAATTTTTTTATGATTTTTGTATCATCTTTTCAATTAAACATTTACTCTCACTTTCAATCTAAAAATTTTTAAAAACAATATGTGCACTTTCTAATTAAAACATTTAAAATATTTTTTTATATTTTGGCTTGTAATTGTAATATTATTGTAAGTGAAGATAATGAAGTTTGAAGTTAGAATATGAATTAATTTTGTATTTAGATTTCATAAGTGTTTAAAAATTTTATGTAAAAGTTCACACAAAAAAATATTTTGAGAGATTAATTTGTTCTAGTTTAAAATTGAGAGGACTTAAAGATTGTTTAAACCAAAATATTTAAGCCAACTATAAATAACTTTAGTGTTTTGGATCAAAATGTTAACTTTTTAAATGTACAAGGACTAAAATATTTCTTTTTGCAAAAGAGGGACTAAAGTGAACTTTTAAGTATAGTACAAAAACTAAAATATTCTTTTTTATAGAAAAAGGACTAAAATAAACTTTAGATATAGTAGAGGGACTTTTACTATACTTTAACCGTTAACATATCATGATAAGATGCGAATATTATTAATATTCATAAATATCGATGTTTTTAACATACATAAAAATGTTTGTTAAAAAAAAAAACATACATAAAAATGTAGACCAAACAATCCCTCAACTGACAGCCATATTACCCAAATGTTTTTAACATTTACAGCCTTAAATATCAAAATTTTAACACCTCAAAATTTATTTTTATGTTGCGTTTCTAAATTCTATATAATCGTATTATTCCAATTATTTGTTTAATTAATAATAATTTTACACGTTTTGATTGTTAAAATGATGACGAAACACAATATGTTAATTTGATATTAAGCAATAAGTAAATATGACGACAGATAGACTGATAAAATTACATGCAATTATAAATTTATCCTCTTACTTATAGATATTTATGTTTTGTCCTTAACTTTTGACACTGGCTTCGTCTCTAATTACATATTTGCAGGGACGAAATTAAAATTTAAAGTTATAAGACAAACTATAAATGTTTGAAGTGTGAGAGGCAAATTAATAAATAAATAAATTTTAAAAAATAAATAGGAGAATAAAGGTAAAAAAAATTCAAGAGTAAAACAATATCTATAACCATTTATAATATTTTAAAAAAAAATATTGTCGATATACCCTATTCTCATTCAATGGCATAATTAAATAATAAATCTCTAAGACTCTAACAACTCTCTTTTCATTAGAAAAATAAAAAAATATACGTTCAATTTTAAATAAAATTATGTGAGCTTTAATTCCAAATTCAAATTAGATTATTTAAAAAACAATTAAAAATAAAAATGATTTAAATTCACAAATCACTTGAATTAGAAGAATTATTGAGGTAAACGATTAGGATTTACCATCCACCGAAACTCCCCGCCTTCACAACGTTGACTTCGATTTACGGTGCTAAAACGACATCGTTTTCTCTCCCTTCCTCCTTTAATCCCTACCTCAAAACTTAGAAAAAGAAAATCACATGATCTCTCAAAATCCCTTAAGAAAATATGGCAATCGCGAGAACCGGCGTCTACGTCGACGATTATTTAGAGTGTACAAACCCTAATTCCTCCATTTTATCACATCAAAATTTATTTTTTTTACTTATATATATATAATTGATTTCGAGTTTGAATTTCATGTTTAATTTGAAGTTTCGAAATTTTGTTTTTTGTTTTAATTTCCAATAGACTCAAGCACCCTGCCAGCTGAGCTTCAAAGACTCCTTAACACAATCCGAGAACTCGATGAACGGTCCCAATGTAAGCCTATAGATTTTTCGGTATTCAGAAAGTAGGGTTTTGAATTGGGGATTTTGATTAAAAATTACTCTGTTTTCTCTCTCTCGAAAGCTATGGTTAATCAAACGAGGCAGCAAACTAAGTATTGTTTAGGATTGGCGGCGAACAGAGGGAATGCGAATAGTTATATGAACAATAGTCATGAAGATGAGGAAACAATTGAGAAAATGAGGAAGGATATAGAGGCAAGTCAAGAAAATGCGCTGAGTTTGTGCACCGAGAAGGTTTTGTTGGCCCGACAAGCTTACGATTTAGTGAGTTACGATTGTTTGTATTCTTAATTGAGCTTGCATTGTTGAATATGTTATTCTCGAGGTTCCTTGTGTTATGATGGTGTAGAAAGCTATGGAATTGCTAATCTTGTGCACCGTCGTTTAACTAGCATATATGAATACATGTCCTTGTAGGTCACAAGCTACCAAGCAATTGTTTGTATGTCAGAGCATCTGAGTGTTTTGGAATCTGATTCAAGCTAAAAAAGGCATAGTTTTGGAAGTAACTCAATTTGTTTGGGACTAACTAGATAGTTTTCCTTGATGATTTACCCTCTATAAGAAAGAGATTAGATTTTTGCATCTTGTCCAGCCACATTTCTGGATGTAATGGCGTCTAAACTGAAACCATTGGTCTGGATTGGTTTTTATATAAAGTTCACAAATTATGATTCCTGAAACTTGTTTCAGATTGATAGCCATGTAAAACGTCTTGACGAGGATTTGACCTACTTTGCAGAGGATCTAAAGCAAGGTAAAGTGATTGCAATCAAAATTGAGCTTTTTTAGAGAGAAAATTCTACCTCAAGTGATTATTTTGTCACCATGCTTTTTTCTTCCTGCAATTTATCAGAAGGGAAAATTCCACCGGACGAACCTGCCATTCTCCCTCCGCTACCTATTGTTCCTCCTAGGTTTGAGAAACGCAAATTCTTTTATGGAACGCCTCAATCAAAGAGGTTTGATTACAGGGATAGAGATTGGGATCGAGAGCGTGATAGGGATTTTGAGCTCATGCCTCCTCCAGGAAGCCATAAGAGAGATTTTGCGAGCCCTCTTGATATTGATCAACCCATAGATCCAAATGAACCTACTTATTGTGTCTGCCATCAGGTTCTGCCTCATTATTTTGTAGATATAACTGTTGATTTACATACTTTTTAATGGCTTCATTGGTTTTAAAGCTTTGGTTCAAAACTGAAGGATTGTTTTATAATCATTTAGGTGTCGTTTGGAGATATGATTGCCTGTGACAATGAAAACGTGAGTTCCTCTCTTGTCTTTTCTTTCCCTTATTGCTATTAACATTTTCTAGTAGTAATGTAGTATTTGTTTTCCTTTACTCGGCTTCTGCATATTTCACCGTTAGCTATTAAAGTTTCCCATACACATTTTTGTGTCAAAATAATAGATCATGAAAAAGAATCAACAGAATTGTGGATTGCAGTTGTGTGCATATACTGATGTTCTCAAAACTCCGTTGTTACCCCAAAAATTTTACATATATTTTTATTCATCATGATCGACACCTATGGACTATCAACGTACTTATTGTTTTATTTCTATTCCTTCAGTGCGAAGGAGGTGAATGGTTCCATTATGCTTGCGTTGGACTGACGCCAGAGACAAGATTCAAGGGAAAGTGGTACTGCCCAACCTGTAGGCTGCTCCCACAATGCCAATAGAGACGTATATCTGTCTTGCATGATTTGAGATGTTTCGGTAAATTGCTCATTATGCTGTTTCAGCTACCTTTTTAGAATTTAGGGAGCAGTTTATAACTTTAATTCGATCAATGGAAATATATGTTGCTACAGAGCTTTGAACCGTTATATTTGACAAAACATCAGATTCTTTGAAGTAAATGTGATGAAATCTGAGTTTTGATGGATTGTATATGATCAGATCTTGCAACAGAGAACCAAATCCTCTTATCTGTCTATCTGCTTGATATCTAGACTTCATCGATATTGTGGATGTTAAAAGCTATCTTACCATAGCCGCAATGGCGGCAATGCATTAGCTGAACAGGCATGGAAGCCATGAAATTTTATTTGATGCATATAAAGGCATGGTTAAGTGTGCTTACATATTCGGATTGTGCAACTGTTGCCAACCTCTCCACACTTCTCCTGGACCTAAGATAATGGGTTTAAGCATGGCCGACTGTCCCACACATATATAAGAATATTCTCCATAGATTTCATGGTTTGAACCAGGGCTGAACAGTTACATTTCATCGAATCCATCTCTTCCGACTGCGACGGAGTTTCTTCTACCCTGTTCCATTAAAAAGAGGGAAAGAAAACAAACTGAGTGCGTGAACAAGAAAATGTACCACAAATAGAAAATGAATTTTACTAGAAGATTACCCTGTCAATGAGTGTGAAGAATCTAGGTGCACTGGCGTATATCCTGCTCATTTTCTCTTTTAATTGCTTATAGCCATCATCTTCTTCACCCTCCATTTCTTCTTCACTGGCATTCTTTTGATTTCTTTGGCTCAAGCCACTTAAAAGCCTTTTAAGTCCCATTTGACTCCAAAGTTGGCCAATGTCAGAATCGTTTCCCTCGTCGAGATCAGGAGGACAAAAAGGGTGGCACGCTGAGAAAATTTGATCCTTCTAATCCGAGTGCATATATTGCTTCCGGGCTGCTAACAGTTAAATGGCTTATAATAGATCCGGTCCAGTGTAATGGTGTTGATTTCGTGTTTGTGACAGAGATCTCTGAGGTTAAGACATCTTCTTGGAGTGTCACAATATATCTTGTTTCAACCATGTTTTCTGAATCACTGCTTATCAGTTCAACCTTAATAGAATCATTTGAATTGCCTCTAACATTACGAAGAACCCAAGCACTTGGAGACCATGAAACTTCATTATCATCTTCAGAGTTGAGGGCCAAAGACACCCCACCTTGTATCACAGCCTCACCTTCATCTCCCTCGGAAACCGATGTGTGCAGTAGCTCGACTGTGCCACCGTGCCACAGCGGAACCTTGTATGATGTGATCAAACCACTTGGAAGCATTAAAGTAGCCGTGCTGCCATTATCCAATCTCATCTTGGCAACACAATTGTCACCAATACCTTCAAAGGTGACCCCATGGCCACTAAATTCTCCCTCCAGATAGTCCACATTGAGTGGCTGGTACGGAACAGAAGCCACATATGGAACCGAAAACTCTCTCCTGATATTGTTGTATTGCAGAGATGTGGAAGAAAGGTAGGGATGATAAGATAACTGATGGTTAATTGGTCTTGCAGATGAAAAAGGGGTGAAGTTTGGTGAGAAAAGTGAACTGTAAGCCATGGTTATCAAATCTTATCGAAACCAGTCTCAGTTGCAGACTTGCAGCTAGGTGTGGATTTTCATTGTTTTCACAACAATGGGAGAAGGTGGTCCCTTATCCTTTGATTTCCTTTTAGGATAATTCAACAAATATCTTTGGTTGGTTCTAATTGAAGGCTGGAATGATATTTTTCTTTTTCTTTCTTTCTTGTTTTTTAGCGACAGAAATCACCCTTTACTTATTACCTAAGTCCTATGTCAAGCAGACAGCCTTATCTTTTTCAGATGGCAGAAAATAAGGTTAGCACCTTTAGATTGATGTCTGGTTTTCTTGGTTCTTAGCTTCCATTCTTAGTGTGCCCCACTTCTGATATAATTCAAGACCAAACATTTAGAAGGCAAAACAACCAAGTTGGAGTCAATTTTAGTTCCTTTTAGTTCTAATAGTTTCATTCATATGAAGATGTTAGAACCGAAAACTAGGTTACTCGAATTCGGGTGTCGGGTACAAGTGTGTATACTTTTTTCCCCCTAAATTTTTCATATATTCGGTGTATCATACTTCATACCCATGTTCGAATATATGTCAGATACAGTTTTATTATTGCAAGCATAGATCACTATGAGTCTATGAGTTAATGAATTGCAGTAACATTCATTACATAGATAATAGACAAAACTAATGGGTTTTTTTCCAAAACCAGTTAACTGAAAAATAAAAACAATTTAAAAAATGATGTATATATAATTACAATTTACAAGTTGTCATGCTCAATGACTTGTGCTCCTCTCCAATTTTCACCAGGTTTTAGAACAACAGGCACCAGCATTGAAGCAGGGCCAGTATACTTTAGGCTTGTAAGAAGTGATGTGAACATCGGGGATTCTTAGTCTAAGTGAGCTCCCACTTTGCAGTCAGCTCGACAAATGGAACGTTGTTCAACTCCGAGAATTTGATGCCTTTGAGACCAAGTTTGTCACTGAGAGCCTCGGGAGTGGAAATGGTGGTTGTAGCCGGAGTTGCAAGAGGAGATGCAGCTCTGATTATGTTTAGTTTTGGAAGAGAGAAAGAAGGGAAGCCATTGTTGGAAGGAAGAAACTCCTGTTAGCTTCCACACATCAGTGGACTAACTAAGCTGCTAGGCTCATCCTTTAACATCTATTTTGTTTGCATATGCCTTTTTGGCCTTTGGTTTTCATATATTTGCACTTTTATGTGAAAAAAATATCTATTTTTAGCAACTTTTATGCTTCTTTTAATTGGTGAATATGAAACATCTCATGTAAATCATGGAATTAACATGAGAACTGGGATCTAACAAAACGTCAATGGCCAAAGGTGTCAACATTCATCAAATTTTCTGATGGAAAAATTACAGAATTGATAAAAACACAAAACACAACAATGAAAATTTTCAAATAAAAGCAAAACTTTGTTTCAGTGTGTTTATAGAATCTCAAAAGATGCCTAACAAAATCCCAAATCAGCCTCGGTGAGATACAAGAGAAACATAATCCATGATGCTGCAGGAGAGAGACTTAACTTAGTCCTCATCCATTCCTGCAGACTGCTCTCTCCTTCCTGGACCTCCAGCTGGTTTTGCCATTATAATCTACAAAATTGAAGAAATTGCATAATAAGCTTGGTTTACTAAAATATCCGAAACCAAAATATATGTTCAAGCTCTTTTTCAAGTTAATTACCTGATCTACCCGTAGCACAGTGCAGGCAGCATCGGCAGCGTATTTGAGAGCAAAAAACCTTTCAAAAGAAGAAAAAAAAGAGAGAAAATCGTACTTCTAGTGTGTCCTTGTCAGAAAGAATTCATGAGTAAGAAGAGTTTAAAAGGATCAAAGAGCAACTTACTTAGTAACATAAAGATCCCAAATATTCAGGGTTGACACATCCTTGCAAACGCCATCCTCGGAGTCACCTCCGCCCAAGTCGATGCCCACTTTCGTATTTCCAGATGCATGCTTTTCGTACAGCTTAGATATGATATCCATTGGATTGAGTCCAGCATTCTCTGCTAGGGTTCTAGGTACCATTTCAAAACTCTCAGCAAACTTAGCAATGGCATATTGATCCAATCTGCAAAATATCAATTCCCTATAAGCCTCCTCTAGTAATCCAAATCTACTGTATACTCCAAAATTTAAAGATCCCCAACAGAGAAATAAAACATGCATAATAAATGCAAGATAAAAAATCAAAAACAATGCTACAATTCACAAAAATCCAGCTCAGCCCGTGTATAACATTAAAAAGTGTTACTCGTCCAAAGACATGGTGGTTAGGAAGGGTAAATTGTCATCATGGCAAAATATTCTACCATGCCATTCATCCAAGGGCAGCACATAATATGCAGGGTAGTAAAGAAGTAAAAGCCGAAAACTAATAGATTACCCTGTTTCCTTAAAGGAGAATTCTTTCAATCTTCTAGCCAACTCAATTTCAGTAGCTGCAGCTCCAGGTACCATGCGACTGTCCCTGCACATTGCCTGACGCATACAAAAACATGGTATTAAGAATGTGATAACTGATAATGATACTCCCCTTGAAATTTACATCCAAAACGAACAAAAAAGACTGTCTCAGCAGGTTAGAAAAACAAAACTCAATAAGGTTTATAGAGAAGCACTATAATACTTGGAAGAATACGTGGAAACAAAGAAAGTATTTGGCAACAATCACCTTATATGTATTCACTCCATCATCAACAGCTCTTTCAAGATCGTCCAATATACTATCAGTACTTCCTCGCAGAACCACAGTGGCAATTTTGTTACCACCTTCTTCACTTCTCACAACAGTGACCTACAATCAATGGATAATACAAAACAAAATTAACAAAGAGACAAATATGAGTAAAGCAAACTCTTCATACATACCCGAGAACCACCAATTTCCTCAACTGAAATTGAATCAATAAAACCCAAATCATCGGCCTTTGGTTGGCTGAGTTTCAACTGCCAAAGAATTAAAGGTTCATTAGATTGCAAACCAAAAGACATCATTTTTTTTTCCTTTCTTTTAATATTATCTAGATAGAAAGCTCACAAGAGCAGAAGTTCCTGTTGTGCGACAAAAACGCCTCAGTTCAAATTTTGAGCTGATTTTCAAGACCATTAACCTGCAAAGAAATCCAAACTAGACATGTTGAAGAAGGATAAAAAAAGCTACAAAGCAAGATATTTTCGAATCCAAGAGAAGTCGATCTATCAAACACCTAGCATAAGTATCAATCACTACATAGAAATGGAATATGCATATATCAGAAGAAAGGAGCAGAATTTAAAATATTGAAAAGAAAGCTTAATATACTTGTAACGTTCACAGAAATGCAATGCCATTTCACCAATAGCTCCACCACTGACTATAACTTTGGCACCAGAATCAGCAACTGCTTTGATTAGTTCCTCCACCTTAGCTTCTTCAGTTTTAGCATAATTTTCTAACTGCAAGATATGACAACCTTCCACATTAGACATATTTGACCAACAACAACAACCCCCCCCCCCCATATTCCAAAATACTTATCAGCATAGAGATAGAGCTAAGGCAAAAATATGTATATTATTCTCACAATTTACCTGCTCAGCAGAGTGAATCAATACAGTTCCTTTTGTTTCGGTGGCGGATGAATCAACGCCACTGGCAAACACAGCCACCTATTACAAAGTGCACACATAGCCATAAGTTGAAATGCAATAAGACCTATCTTTACCAATTAAAGAGTATAGTGCAACTGTTATAGAAGTTCATTAATCAACGTGAAATGGAAAGCAGAAATATGATTGTATACCTTTGCCTTCTCCATACGTTTTATACTTCCCACAGCATCACCTTTTAAAACCATCCCTCGAACAATTGTACAATTATGCAGACCTCCTCCAACAAGCTTTGTGACACGGACATTATCAACATCGAAGTTCGTGGGGTTCTTGGGGCAGACTTGGATGCATGCCTAACACACAATAGAAATAAATAATAAGTAATCATGATATCCTTTGATAGACAAGAGAAGAGGAATAGGTTGCAAGTTACATCGGCTATGAGAGAACATAATATATCTTCCTGTCCATGTTGTTTGCTAGCAACAGCAGCTTTCATTCTAGTAACAACTTGCTCTTTATCCCGAACATCCATAGTCTCAGAACCTTTATCCACAAGTTCCCCCAGCACCTCAATTGTCTGAGCATTTAAAAGATAAAAACTATAAGAGAATCTAACACCTATCACAATTATCAACATTCAAGAGTCATTTAAGTTACTTGGGAAACCAAAGGACTAACCTTGCCAATGGCTTTAGTATATCCACTGATGATCTCACTGGGGTGCAAGCCCATCCTGATAAGCTCCTCTGCATTTTGGAGAAGCTCACCAGCAAACGAAATCGTCAAATTAGCACCATCACCGATTTCCTCTTGTTGAGCCTTACCAGCTAAAACTAAAATCTTGGCAGCAGGATGCTGAACCTCAAGCTCATTGACAATAGTAGCAGCATCATTGGTAACAAATAGCTTGTCTAAATGATTAATTACCATCTTATTCATACCTAAAGAAACAACAGATCAATTAAAGCAAATGCAGAAGCAGCAGCAGAAAATTAAAAAAGAACACTTGATCCCGTTTTCAAACAGTTCGAAGAAAAAGACAGCAGATTTCAAATCAAAACACCAAAGGGAAGAGGAAAAAGGGTACCTTCGGGACCGAGGGAAGTGCGGGTGATGGTGGAGAGTTGCTTGCAAGCATCAATGTTTTTGAGAACAGCTTCGTCTAGACCTGAGAGATGCTTGTGACCTTCTTTCAGCATCGATTGAATGCCATAAGGCTGCATTGAAAACCCCATTTTTCTTCTTAATTTTTACTCAAAAAACCCTAACCTTAGAAATGGAGAAATTGGGGGAAGAAAGATTCAATCTTTACGTTTTTGGCTTAGAATGGAGAGGAGGGAATATGGAACTCGAAGAGTTTAGCAAGTGCGAGTGAACTTTAGTCCAGGAAAGCCCTAGAATCTGGAAGAAACCCTTTTCCACGCGCTTTCAATCACGTGAGAGAGAAAATTTGCTATTTTCCGCTTAACTATAAGGTAAGTTCTTTTTTGACCACATATTATTAAAATATTATCAATTAAGTCACTTGTAGTTAAAACCTAACTAAATGAGTGATGTAACGATTAATAGAATTTGATATAATTACGCGAGTTGATTGCACCTTATGTCCTCAAACTATGAATTTTATTTTAAATTGGACCCTAAATTTTTGAATGTCTTAATTTTATCGTCAAATTATGGCTCTCATTTTAAATCGGTCTCTAAACTTTTAATATTCTAATTATATCCTCAAACTATGACCCTTATTCTAAATTGGCCTCCCTAAACTTTTGAACGTTTCACTTTCATTCTCAAATTATTGTTTACAACACATCATATTATTACATAATACACACTAGTGTTTACGTGACAATTAACCATTTTTATAATGATTTTATCAACATGGGATATGATTAGTATAGATTAGTAATTTGGGGATGAAATTAGAACTTTTTAAAGCTTGAGGACCAGTTCAAAAAAAGAGTTATAGTCTGGGAATAAAATTGAAATACCTAAAAGTTTAAGGGTCAATTTAAAATGAAAGTCATAACTTCATAATAAAATTAAAACGTTTAAAAGTTTAAAAATTAATTTAGAATAAAAATTATATTTTGAGAAGTATAGTGCAATTAATTTTATTTAGCATTTGATCACTTTTACTAAATATTACTAATATTATTAAAATTAAATATTACTAAAAGATATTATATTTTATTAAATGCGGTTTAAGCTATATAAAATATGTTGTCATTTTTAACTATAGAATAGACTTAATTTGGTAGCAATGCAAGTGTATATGTATTTAAGTAACCGAGATTCGAATCCGCTCAGATACATTTTTCCTTTGATTTTCACCTAAAGGATAGCATTTAATGAAAAAACGTTGTCAACCATAACTAGGAATTGCACTTGGCTTTCCTGGTTTGTGTATTTGAAAACTCAAACCGATACATCATACCGAAATTAGTGGTTAAACGGGATGAGAATAATTACGATTTTTCGCTAAACGGTTAACTGAAAAAATTAATAAAAAATTATAAAATTAATTTTATTTTAATATTAAATTATTTATTATTAATAATATACATGTAATTACCATACAAAAATTACATTTTATAATAATATTAAATTATTAGTAATAATTAAACGTGTAGTGTACGTCTATTCGAACATGCATCTATTCTAGTATTGAGATATAGTGGGATATATGTTGCATCATTTTGTTTCTGTTAATTTTTAGTGCGATTGCATGCAGTTTGTGTCTTGAGGCATTATTTTGATCTTGTAGCTCCTTTTATAGTTTATGTTTCTCTTTCTTTGTTTTATTTATATTTTATAATAATATTAAATTATTAGTAATAATCAAACGTGTAGTGTATGTCTATTCGAACATACATCTATTATAGTATTGAGATATAGTGAGATATGTGTTGCATCATTTTGTTTCTGTTGGTTTCCAATATGGTTGCATGCAGTTTATGTTTTGAGGCATTGTTTGATCTTGCAGCTCCTTTTATAGCTCATGTTGCTCTGTCTTTATTTTATTTACATTTGCTTTTGAAACAACTTTGTTAAGCTCATATTCATATTTTTGTGATCGTAAAATGAAACAAAATTAGAGTATTTTTTTCTCTTTTTGATGTTTTTGTTTCGATTTCAATTTACTCAAACGACGAAAAAAAATTTAAACAAAATTATTTTTAAAAAAATATATATAATAATACATTACCAGATCAAAAGTGGAGTTTAATTCAGACTTGTGTAAGGCTTCAGGCTTGGCTCTATCTCTTTTGATAGTTTTATCGATAAATAATTTTTTTTTTACTTTAAACCATATCAAAAATTTGAATTTTATTATTATAAATAAAACAAGTAAAATATTAGTAATTAAAAAGAAGAATTGACTTTTTTTTTTCCATAATATATTACCCGTTTCCGATTCTTCTTCAAGAATCTATATTCTTCAACCATTGCAATTCAACAAATTTAGATATAAAAATATAGTTTTTAATAAAAACAAATTAGATTAAGATCACTTGAATAATTAATTTTAATAATACCAATTTAAATCAATCACTCAATAAATAAAATAGACCTCCAAATGAAAAGACAAAGCTGGCCAGGAAGAGAACAAAACACAACCCATTGTATTCATCAAATGCAAACAAGAGTAAAATTCTCCTTTTTTGCCCTTTCTTCTCATTATCAGCTCTTTCTCATCAAGAAAAACAAAGGGAAAACAAACAGATGAAAATGACAAAAAGAAAACTTAAAAAAGGCTAATGAGCAATTACATTCTGCTCATAATGGTTTAACACTGTAAGATGTTCTTTTACCTATTCCTACATTCTAAGGAATAAGCTATGAAGAATACCTGATTCCAATTTAACTAACTTAACCACAACAAACCAAAACTACAACCCCCTGTTCCAGATCTAAACAACCCAAGTTTCAGCAAGCACTCGCCACACAAACAGGTTTCACGAGGCCATCTTCAGTTGCAGCCACTGATCCGTTCTCTTCTACGGCATTCATGTCTCCATTCGCAGTAGATGCAGTCGCTGATCTTTCCAATGTCTCCTTTGCTACTGCTGCAGTTCCTTTGTTATCAGCATCATCATTAGGCTGCCCGTTGGAAACCTGTTTAGGACAATATGAAATTGTTAATATCTAAACAGTACATGCAAGCCATCAATAGGACTCTATATAGTAAAATGTATTGAAAACATTTTCAGTCAGAGTTGTGTGTACTTGTTTCTGTAAAAGCCGATGCTTGGCCTTTTTCTCTTCGATTATCTTTTGACGAGTCTCGTAGAATTCAAAATCATCAAGAATGCACGTCTTGCTGGAATGTTCCTTGAAGATTTTGAGAATTTGAATCCCTTGCTCAAAGTCAACCTACAGCAGCCACCAATCAATTTACAATTAAGGTTAAAAATAACAAAAAAGGAAAAATAAAACACACTCGAGCGGGCAGTCGGGCACACACACAGATAGAGTACCTCTTGGGTGTCTCTACTATTAGTGACAGGCTTGTTCTCATTGTTCGCAAGGGTTATGTGTCTCAACGAAGTGTTCGGGACATCCTTAACGATGTGCCACTTCACAGGGAAGCAACCGGTCCACTTATCTTGTTGCCAGTATTCTACAGTTTTGTTGAAATCAACCGGACCAACCATTTCTGCTAATCCAACAAATTGTCCACTGGTATTAACCTGGGGAATGTGGTGCAGACAAGATTAGAATCAAGCAAAACATATACTCCGCTAGTCAGGATAGCAGATAGTAATGTGATAATACTCACCGAAAACAGTATAAATATAGGACAACCATCAGACTTCTCCTTGGCCTCACGGAATGCAGCATCAAGTTTCTTGTTGCCATTGGATGTACTAGCCCACACGTTGTATTTGATGCTTTTGTGGACATCATCCTCACTATAGGATTTAATGACAAAAAACTTGGCATCTGAATAACTCTCGGGAAAATCTTCTTTATTGTACTGTTCCATATCTGGAACAAGAGCATCATCGTTCTCATCATTACTCTTGGACTGTGCAAGGTTCTGATATTTGACGGTTGCAGTTTCAGAACCATCGTTATTCTTATACCCTTTTACTCTGGGCCCTTTGTTTAGCTCGTTGAAACCATCAATATTCTCTTTTCCGTAACCACGAAACCTTGGTTTGTTGTTGTTGCCAACATTATACCACCCTAGTCCTTTCTTCCGGGCATCATAGCCGTATGATCCAAAACCAGAACCACCTCTAATGTTGTTTCCATAACCATAGGTCATACCGTTGGCGTACATGTGATTCATGTATCCAAATGCTTGGCCTACACCTGATGCCGGTCTTGCATTGTGCATATTCTTCAGCCAGATCATTCAAAAAATTTGGTCAATCAACGGTGTAAAGAAGAAATAAAAGTACTAAACAGTTTGTACCTTTGCTTCTGAAAGTAACTAAACGGTTTGAAACATACCATGACATGAGGGAAAGCATGAAGATTCTGATTCCGCCCAGAGGAGAGGTTGTTCGCATATGAAGAGAACCCACTATTTCCAGTATGTTCGGATTGCCCATTAGGAGACATGGACATATCTAACCAAGGAATTGGAGACTGAATCCCATCATAGCTAAACCTCGGGTCCTGAAAACCTTGAGAGAGATTACCTGTTGGCAAGCCACCTTTATAAAAAGCATTGGGATTTAAAGAGGAACTCTTGAAAGTTGATTTTAGCGAACCAGACCCACCACTTGCTATAGCGCTTGAATTTCCTTTGTTTGCTTCACCGGGTAAGGAAGCTTGTTCAGCTACACCAAAACTCGAAACATCAACCTGAGAAGCATTGGCTCGGCTAGATTGCTGAGGTGGTTGATAATACGGACTTGGATAATAGTACTCTTGCAAAGCATGTAGCTGACCATCATGTCCCATGGCAGGAAGAGGTGGACTGGGAATAGAATAAGGGGCATATGACATGTAACCATAAGGTAGGTACATGTAAGAGCCATTATCACTGTAGAAATCCTGTCAATAGAAATTAAGCACGTCAAATAGAAACATACTCATCTTAACATGCAACAAGTACAGATCCCAAAGCAAATCATAGAATCGAACAAAATCGATAGCCGACCAATCTAACTAATAACAAGTAAAACTTTTATCAAGACAAGAACGTGTAATAAGAATCTAAAAAATCTATTTACTACCTTCTTGACAGGCTCAGGAACTTTTGTGGTCTTGGCTTGAGAATCCAGAGACAAGTTCTCCAGTGAATCTGCAACTTCTGTAATTGTAAGAAGTAAAGGGTCACAACAGAACATAGAACTTAAAAATCAAACAGTACAGAAGTTCAAATATATCCAAAGCTTATCACTTAAAACAACTAAATAGAAACACAACTTCAAGCTATCAATATAACATAAACCACAAAATCAGTTCATGTATGCATATATACAAACACCAACAATCAAAGATCCATAAAAGAGAACACATTAAAAATCATGAGCTTCATAAAAAAATACATCATATCCAGATCTATAGAGGATGAAAAACATTAACTTCAAATATGAAGACACTAAAAAGACATATTTCAACTGCAAAGATCCAAATATGAAAAAACACATTCAAATTCATGAACTTCAAATACCATCAAACTAAAATCCACAAAAACAGAAATTTAACACAAATCAATAGAAAAAAGATACAAACTTTTGAATGAACTTTAACAAAAAAAACCTTTAAAGATGCATCCAAAAAAACTTATTTAAAAAGTTGGAAACTTCAAAACAAGGAGCAAATCCTCTTAAGAACACTAAAAATACAAACACTCTTCTACAAATCTAGAAAAACCAAAGCATACCCAGAGGAGTAAAGTTAGCAAGGATACCATCAGGAGTGGCCATGAGCAGAGAGATCAAGGGTGGAGATCTAGAGAGAGTGAAAGGGAGGTAGAGAGAGAAGGTGGGGAGAAAAGAAAGAAACCCTAGTGTTGGAAAGTTGAAGAAGAGAAAAGAAGCAAGGCGTGGAGAAGGGACAGCCGCCAAAAACCCAAGGAGCCTTGAGAGGGTGGGTTTAAGAAGACAGACACACAATGCTGACTAAAAAAAATCCCTTTTTTTGTTGGTTTTTAAAATTGGATTTGTTTCGGCCATTGGGTATTAATCACCAAAGTGGAAAAACGGTGATTCAAATTCCTCATCAGCTCCATTTCCGAATCTGGGTTTTTTTATTATTATTATTTCAAGTGGTGAACTGAATGTAGTCCTTTTTTTAAGAACTTGTGGGCTCTTTTAATATGTGGAATTTTGGATTTAGATTTGGGCCAAAGCCTTAATCTTTTGAGCTTCCAAGTTCTTTTTCAAATTATATAATTAATTTATGCATTATGCACAATTATTTTTTATTTTTATATTATGATACGATTATACAGTAGTATACGTATATTATATTAATTTACGTTGTCGTATTTGAAAGATGTGTGAATTTAATAAACTTATAGTGCAGATTAAGTGTTCATATTCTAACTGTATTGATAAATCGAATTGTGGTTGAATTTTAAAAATTATCCAAAAATTGACATATCTAAACCTTCGCAAAACATTCAAAAATATTTTAAAATATTTTTTATTAATTAAAAGTGAATAATCTTTTTAGTCTCACAATTTTGGCATATTTTTATTTTGATAATTTAATTATAAAAAATTGAAATTAATTTTTAAACTTAAAAAAGTCCCTCGAACATTGTGATGCTACAGCACCAAAACGTTGCATTTCAAACCTTAAAAAAGAAACCTAATATTTAGTCCTTTTGTTTGTTCTCTTGGGCCAACTTACTTCTCCACTTCTGTCATTTTGTAACGCAAATGACACCAACATGCTGCATTTTAATTTTTTTTTTCATTTTATCAATCTAGTCTTTTTAAAATTGATAAAATTTGTCAACAATCTCTAGAGCAAGTGGTTAAAGCTGTATGTTGACATCTCTCATTTTTTTAGGTTGTGAGTTCAAGACCTAGTACGAGCAAAATCTCCCTTCCCCCCTCCCAAGTATAAATTGTTCAAAAAAATTGACAAAACTCAACTCAAAGTTTTAGTCTTATCTTGGTTCAATTTATAACCTGCATTGTTTGAGATATTTTTCATTTCTCGATCCCTTCCTTCTTGTAATTTGAAATAAAATATCATGATGTTGGTGAATCAAATGAAGTGTCAAAATCAAGGTTTGATACTTTGAGGGATGAAGTTTCAAGAGTTTTTAGCATAAATGTACAAAGAAGCAGGGGGGGTTTTGCATAAATTTTAAACGACATTAAAAAGTTATCAATGAATTACTTAACGGTTTTTTTTAAAAGTTTGGTAATTAAAGTGACAAAAAAGATGGTTTACATTGTAAATAAAATAGATTTTATTTAATTAGAAATTCAAATCGAACTATGCCAATCTGAGCATGAAAATCCATGTCTAAATTTGGGCCATAAACATATTTAGTGTACTCCAATTCGATTAATTTTGTCCTTGTACTTTTTTAGTTTTGAAATTTTAATTGTAATCTATATAGTACATATAAAATATGATTAAACTATAAGGATTATCATTAATTAGGATGAGTCTGTAGCGCTTGACGAGTACCGATGAGCACCACTAACGGCGAGCATTGATGAACACTATTAATCTAATTTATAAAGATTTAAAATCTAAACGACTTGCCATATAATTATAATTTTTTAAAAATCAAAACGTAAATTAATTAAAATTCTTTTTTATTTTTAATATTCTTTTAAACATTATTAAATCAAAATATCTATCCCCAAATCAGAAAATCCTATTTTTTTACATTATCGTCGCCGCCGGCCACATTCGCACCGTCCTGTCGCCACTCGTCCGTGGCCGTCTTTGAGCGTATCGCTGTTCCCCACCGTTTTTGCAAGAAGGTAATTTATCCTAAATTCCCTTATTCGAACCCTAAATAAATTTAATTCAATTTAAGGGTTTTGCCGCCAATCGCCACCGTTTTCGGCAACTCGCCGACATCCTTATCCATTCGGCCACCCAATTCCGACATCCCCCTAAACCGTTATCCCCAATTCCGACATCCTCTAATCTCTTAATTCTCAAACCCTAACCTCCACCCAACCTTAATTTTTAAAATTAAGCCAATCTAGAACCCTAATTCCCAATTTAGTGCCCTAATTCCCATCTTAGAACCACAATTTCTATAATAGCATCCTAATTTTAATGTTAAAACCCTGAATCCCATTTTCGATGTTGAATTCCCAAATTGATTGTAGTTCACCGTCCCGGTACGATGGTTTAAGAGTATCGTTATGCGGCTTTTCTGTATCGATACTGGCTACGTACCGATATGTAAACTGGCTACTGGAATTTTATTCCAAAAAGCGCGCACCGGTACACCTTAAACAGTGTACTAGTACGGTCTATTTGATCCTTCAATTTTCATTGTTTAAGTTCAATTTACTTTCTGTAATTGTAATTTTGAAATTTTGTGTTAAGTTCAATTCCCTTGCCATGTACCGTTATAATAATATTGTTTTTTTATTTTGTTAAATTATAGATCTTGTCGAGATGGTTGATAACGAAGATACCAAAATTCAAACTACAAAGTTGACGTTTTATAACGAGGATGAAGATGACCATAATCAGGATAAAGATCGTTACAATAGTGAATCAGATTGTGAAATTCATGTTGAATAAGAACAAACTGATTATCTTGTTGACGATGAAAAACATATAGATTATGAGAAGATCCTTCACTACTTCATTGGCGAAAGCATATGGGACAAGATTGAGAAACAATTAAAAGATTACGATGCGAATTATATGAGTATGCTGAAGTGGAAGACTTTAGATAATTGCATTGGATTTTATCATACCTATGCCAAAGTGAAAGGTTTTGGAGTTCGAGTTGACCAAACAATGAAAAGTCAAACTGGTGATAACATAATTGCAAAAAAATGGTGTGTCGTAAGGAGGGATATAGAGAAGAAAAGTGGAGTAATTTGTCAAACAAAAAACGTGAGGAAAGACCAACCAGCAAAGTTGGATGTGGAGCATTTATTAGATTCAAATTAAACGAACAATATCAATATTGGAAAGTTGTTAAATTCCACGCAGAACATAACCATGACATGGTTCGGGCAACACAAGTTGCTTATATAAGGTATGTAATTCAACAATAAGTAAATTGTTACATACTAACTTCTAGCTTATATATTTATTTAATGTTTTTAATGATTTATTTTGTAGGTCATTCCGAAAAATTAGTCAGTTAAACGAAATTAAGATTAAGAGCATGCACCACTATAGAATTACTCAAATTAAGATGATGCGAAACTTCGTGAATGAAGTGGTTCAATTGAGAATGTTGGTTTTCTACATAAAGATTTGTATAGAATTAAACGAGAAGAAGTGCAAGATCGTGATGTTGAAATGATGATGGCGTATTTATATGGAAAGCAATAATCTGATCCTTTCTTTTTTTGTGAGGCACACGAGGGATGAATTCAGACATTTGGAGAAGTTGTTCTGGTGCGATGGTATATCACGTGCCAACTATAAAGGATTCGGTCATGTACTCGCATTTGATACGACTTACAAGTGCAACGCATACAACAAGTCGTTTGTCGTTTTGGTTGGTGTCAATCATCATCGAAACACAGTGCCATTTGGATGTGCATTGGTTATGAACGAGAAAGAGGATACCTATGTGTGGGTATTACAACAATTGATTAAAACGGGAGATCGCTACAAACCACTTACTGTTATTACAGATAGAGATAAGGCAATGGCAAATGTCATTTCTCAAGTACTACCCGGGAAAAATATAGATTGTGTTTATGACATATCATGAGGAACGTGCATTCTTATGCTGAACACACTTTTCTTGATGGGTTTATGATATGCGCTAACCAGTGTAGAACACCATCAGATTTTGAAAGGTCTTGGAAAGAATTAGTGGACGAGCACAAAGTTGAGGGAAAGGGATGGGTAGAAGAATTGTATGAGGATAAAGAGAAATGGGCAGAAACATATTTGCAAGGATATTTTTATGCATGTAACATTATGTAAACTTTATTTGTATATAATATAATATTTATTTATTGTATTAAACCAAATTATTAAACATTTTTTGTGTGCATCAATGAGGAATACTCAACGTGCGAGTCAATGAATAAAACATTGAAAACTTGGTTGGACAAAAAGGTGATGTTGTATCGATTTGTTGAGAACTATCATAGACAACTGCAATCTCTAAGATGGGGTGAAGGTTATCAAGACTAGAAAACAATAGATGAACAATCGTATTGTGACGGTGTGTTGGGAGCTTCAAAACGTAATGCAGCCCAGGTATATACGAGAAATTTTTTTGCTACATTGTGCAAAGAAATATCCTATGAGGGTTATTATTTGGTCAAAGAAAGTGACGTACAAAATGCGTGCATGTGTTATTGGTTAGAGCATGTTGAAAAGGATAAATAGTATCTTGTAATTAAAGATACCACAAATGATACCATGTAATGTTGTTGTATGGAGTTGTAGTCCATTGGATTTCCATGTCGCCATATGTTTGCCGTGTTGAAATATGAATAGGCAAAGGAAATACCCTAGGGATGTATAATGAAACATTGGACTATTTATGCGAAGAAAGATGTTGGATTACAAAATAGGAATGAAGATGTCGAAGATAATAATCCAGCAACAGTTCAAGCCAAGTATTCCAATCTAGCCTCTTATTGTATGATTATATGTCACTGTGCATCACAGACATTCAAGACTTTCAATGAGGTTAAAGATCAATTTGCAAAAATGAGTTTCAAATTGCAAGCGGATAAAGTGGGATGTAAAAAATGAACCACTAAAGGCGAAGAGACTATTTGAATTGGCGATCCTATAGTTCTTGAAACAGAAAGAGGAAAACCCAAGAGAACTAAGCGCCAAGCTTCATCGTCCAACCCGAAACGTGTTTCATATAATGAAGATGTCATGTCAGACTCGCATAAAACATCTAAACCTTCTATGAACAAGCCTTTTGATCAGGATACGAGGCATACTCATGTACTTCAGAAATCAAAATTAGATGGATACATGCCCAACACACACAAAGAAAACGATATCTCTAAGGTAATTAAATATGAAATATAACAATAATTATGTTTTGTTGTTATGTATATTGATGGTAATATATTTTTCGCAGCCTGCATATAGTAATGTATTGAAAAATATGGAAAAAAGATCCAACTATTTTGGATTGGCAACCATAGAAGGATTGGTAGTATGCGGGCTCGTCCAAAAATTATAATCTTTGTTCTTGTAAGTGAAGCATTTATTAACTTAAAAAACATGATTTGATTTATTTGTTGTTGTGATTGATAATGTTAATTTCTACAATTTTCTTCTCTCATGATAAATAGGACTACGTCTAAGCATGCCTCGATAACATATCAAAATTCAAAATAACTATTGCATGGTGGATGAGGGTCACAGTTTTCTTTATATTCAGTGTCCATTTGGAGATTATGTTTAGTTATATTATTCTAGTTATACAAAATAAGAAAATATTGGTTACATGCAAGAAATAATGTTACATTTTAATATTTCAGATTGTACGAAGTTGATTTTGTACTTACTTTATTTTTAATGCTATTTGTGTGCACTTACATAAAATACCATATGTTTATGCATGTATATATAAGAATGATTTGGGGGGGAGGGAATTTTACCAAAAGTATAATGAAGAAACGGTACGGGTACAATGGGACAATATAGATACGCCATAATGATTGTTACATATTTAGTATTTGTTCATGATTTTTTTAAAAAAAATATGACCTTACCATTTTTACAAATGTGTACATGTATTGCAAATACATTGACGTAGTGTACCGGTACGGTCACTGTTGGGGTACTAGTACGCAGAGCATATCGATACAAAATGTGGTCACTGGAATTTTTTGGGTGAATATCGCATCGGTACGGTGGAAATCGTACCGGTACACCAGTACCAACACACCTTTAATGAGCGTACCGGTATGCACATGTTTGGGGTATAAATAACACATTTATGTTTTTTCCTCAAAATCCCATAATTTCCAACTCAAAATCCATCAAACTGCACGAGTTTTGCAAGGATTTCAAATGATTTAGTACATATCAACGAATCATGCATACCCATCATTTCTTTCATCCATTTGTCGTATTTCTCGAGGTATTTTTATATTATTCTTTAATTTATCCGAATATTTTACTTATTTTTTAGGTTTGTGAATCTAGATTGAAAATTTGAGCATATTTGATAGTTCAAATACAAAACTTGTAGGTTTTGCATCATGATTGTTAGGTTTTTGAATCATTTTTTTTAGGTTTTTATAACATTTGATACATATTTATTCGAATATTGCACTTATTTTTTATGTTTGTGAATCTAGATTTAAAGTTTGAGTATAATTGATAGTTTAAATACAAAACTTTTAGGTTTTGCATCATGGTTGTTAGGTTTTTGTATCGAATTTGTAAGGTTTTACGTATTCATTACATTTGATACTTATTTATTCGAATATTATACTTATTTTTTAGGTTTTTAGGTTTTAAATACAATTAATGAACTGAAATTGATGATCCTGTATCGATACATTTGATTCATGATAGTTTAAAATGTAATGCATCTAAGATTTTAGGTTTTTTACATTACGGGTTGAAATTGATGAATATTGTATGTATTGTGCTTTTTGATTTTGCAGGAGTTTGATTTTACCTTAGTGTGTCTAGAACCTTAAATCTTTTTTTTTGTTTGAAATGGAACCAAAATCAAAACTTGTGACAAAACGTCGTCGCATGATTGATGCTTCTTTGAGTTAGTTCGCACTCGAATATCAACCTCAACCCATATTACATTCTTCTTTTGATACATGTTTTAATGAACCCGAAGTACAAAACCAAAGGGAAAATTTTGACATGTTCAAAAATTTTACTATTAGGGATGAGTGTGTTGGAGATTTTGCATTTATGTCCAATCCTAATTTTGGATTTCCTTACCTTGGTCTTATGAAGCGATAGAAATTTTTAACAATACTTCAGCTTACTCCCCAGTATTTTCCCACTTTAACCCAAATTTGTTTTCCAACGCTCGTTGTATTGTTGATGAACTAACTAACAATATTGTTGCCATCGAGTCGTATCTGATGAGAAAGACCTTTATGCTAGACTCCCAAATAATTACAAACCATCAAGGTCTAGAAAACACCGGTCTTGATAATGAGGATCATCATATTCTTGATTCTCCAGCCCCAGGGTCAGTTACTCAACTAAACGCCCAAGACCGTTTTCTCTATTTGATTATCACTTGGTGGTTTCGGCCATTCGGAGGTAAGTATTCTATTATTAGGACTGTCGATGCTTGGTGGTGTAATCACTCATTTTTGTCCGAGTTTTTAGTATTTTTAGTATTGTTGTAATAATATTATTATTAATATATAAATAATAATAATAAAATTAATTTTAAAAAAAAGCAAAAAAGCAAAAAAAAAATGGTCTTGGGTGGTCCACGTCACCCATTTGCCTCCCTAATTGCTTATAAATAGAGGCAGGGGGAGGGCAAATGGAAGGAAGCATGAATCGGCCATGGTAAGCCAAAGAGAGCAGTGCTCTCGGCTAGCCAAGGATCGGGGTAATATCCTCGGTCCTAACCGGTTCGATCGGGGTCCTATTTTGGATCCGATCTAGTTAATTTTTTTGGAGAGGTCGTGGTAGATCTCGGTGGGGTCCAGTCGGGGTTCGTCATTCGAACTCCTAGTTAGGTATATTTTCTTTCCTTTTTATTTATGTTGTAATTTTTATATTTTAATGAATTAGTAGTTAATTTAAAATTGTGTTTTTAATTTGTATGTTTATCTATGTTTTAGATTAGTATGTTTTAAATTTATGTTTTATATTAGTGTTTTATTTATGTTAGATATGTTTTTATTTATAAGTTAGATTAATATATATATGTATGTATGTTATAGATTATTATTTTATTTATGTTAGATATGTTTTTATTTATGTGTTAAATTAATAGTTATGTATGTATGTTTTAGATTAGTATTTTATTTATGTTATGTTAGTATTTCATTATGTTAGTATTTATTTATATTTTTTATCGCAAGGTATTTATTTATATTTGTCATGTTTTTTAAGTTTGCATAACGAACATATAAATTGTCAATGCGGTGCCCTTTTATTTGAGCGTAAACGGGGCCAGTATCAGGCGTAGTGATAGTGGTTGGACATTTACTCTCGAATAACGGGGCCTCTAAAATCTACTCGCACTTATAATCAAATTTTAATTTAATTGTCATTTTAATCCGGAAAGTCTAATATTAATAAAGCGGTAATTATTAAAGTACCAATTTTGGGCGGTGTGGGGGTGCTAATCCTTTCTCATCCGTAACCGACTCCCGAACCCAAGTTTTCAAAATCTCTGGTTTTCTACGGTGACCGGTCCACCTTGAGTGGCCGGTGGCGACTCCATTTTTAAATAAAACACGGGTTTTATAAAAATCCCACGCGGAAGAAAATATTTTCAAAACAAATAAAAACACTTTCATTTTTTAGCGAGAAAAAACATCGCTACAGATGGCGACTCCGCTGGGGACAATTTTGTTTTTCAAAAACAAATGAGAGCCGAGCTTTTTCAAATAATTACCGCTTTATTAATATCAGAAATTTCGGATTAAAGTGACTATTAAACTAACATTCGGTTATAATGGCGCGTTTATTTTAACGCATTTAAAATATGGCATATAAACCCATTTTTTTAAGTGGGGGGAAAACGCTAATGCTTTCGTGGAGATATCGTTCTCCCGTATGGGCCTAGCAAGTACCTTCGGGGCTCGAGTACCTTATACTTTCGTGAGGATATCGTTCCTTCGTATGGGTATAAGCGAATGGGTCCCCCTAAATTGAACCCGGTTGAAAGGAGCCTATAATGGGTGATGACCGGGGGCCTTGCTACTCTTAGTAGAGGACAGCAAGGACAATTCGGGTACCTCTTAGCACCAAAACTGCATATAGTGAGCCGTAGGAACCCACCCTTTTAGAGCCATGCGGATAACCTAGGTGTTTTAGACGGGATGTAAATAGGGTTGTTTTGTTTGTTTACCTTATCTAAATTATTCTTCTATTTATATGTTGTTGATCTTATTCGGTACTGACTCGTTTTCTTTTTTGTTTTACCCTTTTTTGCATACTTCATTGCATTTGCATTACATTGGGGTATTGGTTCAAGTGGTTTACCCGAAAAAATTTCATTTTTACCCTAATTTTAAATTGACCCATTCTTGTGATCACATCATATCGGTTCATTTTGGCATTCACTGCATGGCATATCATAACATTTTAATTTTTGCACTTTTACCAACATGAAATGCTGATTCACGAATGGCTCTCAATTTGAAAAATTATCATCGGGAGAAAATCTAGCACTCTAGATATCAAGGCAATATTCAAAGTTGCAAATAAATCCCGTGAGTTCAGAAGTTGAGCCACGTGAACCATTTTTGAATCAGTACTTTCACATCTAAGACATGCATTTTGCATTTACATGCATACATTTTGAAATTTCAAAATTAGTCCCTGGGTTGCCCCATTAAATACAACGAAGTTGGTCGATCTAGCACCTTACAGAGCCTCTTACAAGAGCCTGATCTTGGGGCATGTCCAAAAGCACCCTCCACATCTTTTACAAATATTGTGCCTCTAACAAGGTCCCAGTCCGGGGGCGTTCTTTGCCAAGGTCCAACCTTCATTGCCGAGTCAAACTCTCGCATCCTTGACCACAGTCTTCAAAATTGCACTTAATCCAATAATAATAATAATAATGAGCTGCCATGAACCAACACACAATTTATGAACCCAACTTAGGGGGCAACAGAATCAACACTCAAAGTGTCAACTTCAAGAGCAATTTCAGACGATGGCTTAGAATGAACAAAATGTTAGGGCATGCACCCAGATGGATAATCAAACCCAAGAAGAGGTTAGGGCACCGTCATATGCAAAAGACCAAGATCCTGACAGGACCAGTGAGGAGTCAGGGGCATCCCATTGAGGGCCAAAAAAATTATATCACATTCATGCATTTAGTTGCATTCATTATTTTTGCGTACATCTATGTTCAGTGCATACACCGAAGTCACCATGCATTTAGGCATAAAATTCATGCATTTTTGCTTACAAAAAGGTTCAAAAAGAGACCGGACATCCTCAGCCGTGGGGGCAACAACGCGACAACCAACCTTAGTAATAGAGGAGGCCAAACACAAAGAGGATGCTGGAACATCAATAAAAGGTAACAGTGGCAAATTTTTGTGAACATTTACTGATTAATGTTTTTTTCATTTTTAGGTCACACCTCTCCGCCAGTAGAGTAGCAGAAGTAGACCTTTCCAGATCTTACCTTCGTCATTGTTGATAGGCCAACAATTTTCAGATTCTGTTTTACCGCTGATGGTGCAACAGATCCGAACCTTTCCCCAAACAGATCAAATTTGTATTCAAGTCTTGTTTCTCTGCTGACGGTGCAACCAGACCTAATTTTCCTCAAGTCTTACTTCTTTGTATAGTTCAAGAAAAAAGAAAAATTACCAAAAAAATATAGTTGAAAAAAAATCAGAAAAAATTAGAAAAAAATCAAAAAATCAAAAGTAAAAAAAAATCAAAAAATGAAAAATGAAAAAAATGAATGAAATGAAAATCAAAATGAATTTATCAACTTTCATCGTCCGAACCAGTCCTCCGCTGATGGAGTGGCCAGGTACAAGCTATCGTCGTCCTCTGATCCTGCTCTCCACTGATGGTGTAGCCAGTTTTAGGTCGTCATTATCAAATCTTGCTCTCCGCTGATGGAGTTGCTAGGTCCAAGCTCCCGTCGTCCTCTGATCCTGCTCTCCGCTGATGGTGTAGCCGGTTCCAGGTCGTCATTGTCCAATCCGGTCCTCCGCTGATGGAGTGGCCGGGTCCAAGCTCCTGTCGCCCTCAGATCATGCTCTCAGTTGATGGTGTAGCCGATTCCAGGTCATCATTATCCGATCCAGTCCTCCGCTGATGGAGTGGCTAGGTCCCAGTTGCTGCTTTCCTACTTATCCGCTGATGGTGTAGTAGGGTTCCAGTTAATATTTCTGTTTCTCTGTTGATAGATCCAACTTTACTGATTTTCAAGTTTTCTTTATTAATGTTGTAGCTAGAAAACAAATCAAAAAAAGAAGAAAAAAGAAGAAAAAAATCAAAGAAAAATAGAAAAAGGAAAAAAGAAAAAAAAAACAAAAACAAAAAATGGAAAAATGAGCTTTCAACCAAATTCTGGTCATGCCTCTTCGTCAGAGTCGTAGCTTGATCACAAAAAAGAACAACTATCCGATCCTGCCTCTTCGTCGGTGTCGTAGCTGGATCAAATCTTCAGACCTTGGCTCGTCGTCGGTGTTGTAGCTGAACCAAATTCACTAACTTCTGGTCTTGCCTCTTCGTCGGTGTTGTAGCTAGACCAAATTCACTAACTCTTGATCCTGCCTCTTCGTCGGTGTTGTAGCTGGATCAACATTACTAACTTTAGACCATGCCTCTTCGTCGGTGTTGTAGCTTGGTCAAAATTCACCAACTTTCAAGTTTTATCAATGTTGTAAGAAAAAATCAAAAAAAAAAAAAGAGAAAAGATAGAAAAAAATATGAAAAAAGAAAAAAAAAGAAAAAAAGAAGAGAGAAAAAAAAGAGAAAAGTTGTTAGTTTTCTGATCTTGCCTCTTCGTCAGAGTTGTAGCTGGATCAGACATCAGAACTTTCACCTATCGGTCTTGCCTCTACGTCAGTGTTGCAGTTGGATCGAATTTTGTAGACTCTATCTCTTCGTCGGTGTTGCAGTTGGGTCGAACTCTCTTTAGGTATTAGCTTATTATCAATAATGTAGCAAGTGAAACTCAGTTGGCTTCCCCAACAAACAACCCCAAATTTTGAAGGTTTTGCTTCCCCAATAGTGACAAAGTAGATCCGTCAAGACAAGAAAGAAGACCTACATCAAAAAGGAAGAAGATCTACAGAAGAATGAAGACGCGTCAAAAGGAGAGAAGTTCGGCCTAATAAGACAAAAACGAGTGCTTTTGATCTTTGCTTTGTTCTCGTTTCACAAGAACAAGCAAAGAGGGGCAACTGTAATCACTCATTTTTGTCTGGGTTTTTAGTATTTTTAGTATTGTTGTAATAATATTATTATTAATATATAAATAATAATAATAAAATTAATTTAAAAAAAAGCAAAAAAGCAAAAAAAAAATGGTCTTGGGTGGTCCACGTCACCCATTTGCCTCCCCAATTGCCTATAAATAGAGGCAGGGGGAGGGCAAATGGAAGGAAGCATGAATAGGCCATTGTAAGCCAAAGAGAGCAGTGCTCTCGGCTAGCCAAGGACCGGGGTAATATCCTCGGTCCTAACCGGTTCGATCGGGGTCCTATTTTGGATCCGATCTAGTTAATTTTTTTGGAGAGGTCGTGGTAGATCTCGGTGGGGTCCAGTCGGGGTTCGTCATTCGAACTCCTAGTTAGGTATATTTTCTTTCCTTTTTATTTATGTTGTAATTTTTATATTTTAATGAATTAGTAGTTAATTTAAAATTGTGTTTTTAATTTGTATGTTTATCTATGTTTTAGATTAGTATGTTTTAAATTTATGTTTTATATTAGTGTTTTATTTATGTTAGATATGTTTTTATTTATAAGTTAGATTAATATATATGTATGTATGTTATAGATTATTATTTTATTTATGTTAGATATGTTTTTATTTATGTGTTAAATTAATAGTTATGTATGTATGTTTTAGATTAGTATTTTATTTATGTTATGTTAGTATTTCATTATGTTAGTATTTATTTATATTTTTTATCGCAAGGTATTTATTTATATTTGTCATGTTTTTTAAGTTTGCATAACGAACATATAAATTGTCAATGCGGTGCCCTTTTATTTGAGCGTAAACGGGGTCAGTATCAGGCGTAGTGATAGTGGTTGGACATTTACTCTCGAATAACGGGGCCTCTAAAATCTACTCGCACTTATAATCAAATTTTAATTTAATCGTCACTTTAATCTGGAAAGTCTAATATTAATAAAGCGGTAATTATTAAAGTACCAATTTTGGGCGGTGTGGGGGTGCTAATCCTTCCTCATCCGTAACCGACTCTCGAACCTATCAATTTGAAACCTCTGGTTTCTACGGTGTCTGGTCCACCTTGAGTGGCCGGTGGTGACTCCAATTTTAAATAAAATTCGGGTTTTCTAAAACTTCACGCGGAAATTTTTTTTCCAAAAAAAAAAAACATTTTTTTAGCGAGAAAAAAAACATCGCTACAGGTGGATTCAGTGCTTCCGCACTGGCCAACGAATCAATCTTGCTCAGATTATTTTTGCTGACCTAGTTTACATCATCAACAACCGTCGCACCTCTATGGTCAACTTATTTTACTACAATTGTGTCCTCAACCATATCTTTATTCAGGAGGACATAGATTGCTCCTAAATATTCCATTCCCTTTAGGACACAAGATTGATTATTCATCTCTTCAAAGGGCTCATTTCGAACTCATCGATGACGAGTGGATTCCTCGCGGTCCACGGCCAGCTCCAACACCTTGAGCAGCTCGTCAGGCAGTTGCCCTAGTACCTCAAGGAGATGTCTCTTTGGCATCACTTTCGGAGTTGATCACTTAGATGGAGTGTCGCATTATGCATTATTTTGATTCAGTTGATGAGCGTCTTGAGGTCTTGGAGTATTCGTTTTAGCTTATTCAAGATGATGATGGCAGCGACGATGCACCAGATAATTAGATTTATTTCATGTCACTTTAGATTATGTTGGATTGCTTTGTTGTGGCTATGCCACTTTAGATTGCTTTATGTTTTGGGGATTATGTTGGATTATTTTGTTGAATTATTATATTGCTTAATATTTATGGATACTATGTTTATCTTGCTTGTTCATAGAAATCCCAACAATAAAAAAAACATGAAAAATGGATTCAATATCAAGCTTAAAAATATAAAATTCAAATATTTATGTTTCAACTGGATGTGAAAGTAAATGGCTATAAACATCTACAAAGAGATGATCATGTTAAATGGCTCTAAAACATCGACAGAAATAACTAACTTCATCGAAAAGCCTCTGGTTTAAACCATAGATTGTTAACTGAAAAGCGACGAGGTTTAACAAATCATTAAAAATTAAAACATCAGACAGAACCAATACAAACAAAAATACCCCGATGATGCAAGAAAATCAAAAGATTTAAGATAGTCAACAAATTGGCCTTTGCGTACCGGCACGACAATTATACAGTACCGACACGCTTTAGTTATTTCTAAATCTAGTGAGCTCTTTTCGTATCGATACGTATCTCGTATCGATATGTGACAACTTCGCGTACCAGTACAGTATCTGCAAGTATCGGTACGCATTTATGGAAAATATTACTTCGAAATTTGATGGTAAAAAATATAACGTCTAAACACCTATGTATTAGGATGCGTAAATTGAAAATTGTAAATATGAAGGACTATAATTTTTTGAATTTTGATTGTTCGATCAACTCAATAAATACTGTGAAAATTTATTTGAAATGTTTTAATGTTTGGGTAAATAAAAAACTTTGAAATGTGTAATTATACATTTTTTGTTCATAGATGTAATTATATCGCATCATATAGAAGTTTTTAATTATATTTTTTTCAAAATAAATATTTGATTACAAAGTTGTGATATATAACCGAGCCAATATAAAATTGTTTTTCAAGAATCAAAGCCAAAATAATGGAAGTGAAATGCAATATCAAAAAAACTGAGAAAAGTTAAATAATAATATTTAAAAATAATAGAAGTGAAATGCAATCAAAATCAAAATAATAGAATCAACACACACTATGCTGAAAAAATGCTAATTTTTTAAAAAATTTAGTATTTGATGGTTACCTTATTAAACAAAAAATATATCATAGCGACTAAAATAATCATAATACTCACATATATGTCAAGCTCTGAAAATCTCAAGTCACCACAAATAATCACCACATGAAGAAAATAAACGACAAGTGAAAATATAGGGAAGCTTGTGATCCACCAAAAAAATTATAAAATAGCATTCAGTATTTCTTAATCTTCAACTTCTTAATCATGTATGTGCAGTTTACGACAATTAAAAAGATCAACGTCATTGTAGTTGCTTGTCACAAGTTTTGCCAAAATTTTAAGTCGTTCAACTCTCATTTGATGCGTCTACATAATAAATATACCACGTTATTCAATATCACACAATAGCCAAACGAAACTACATATGAATGTACTTTACAGTGAAAGTAATCTTGGACCAATCACTTTTGTTATCGGCTTCAATATACTTCAATATTTACATGTCACAATCATCTCTGAATCCAATATAAAATAAATTAAATTATTAAAAAGACAATCAAAGACGTGTCAGAATTAACTTTTAGTTTAAACTTAAATTACGTACGCATTTGACTGCTTCGGTAATTCAGGAAAATCGATTGGAAATTTTAGAACATCTCCAAATAATCTACTCAAATCAGCATAACACTTATACATATGTGGAACTTTACTCAACTATTACATGAAGTCAAAAAAATAAGAAATTCATAGTTTAAAAACTGGTATAAAAATTCTAATAGTTCTTATAAATGAATAAAAGACTTACTATATTTTGTGCAATCTGTTTGCGCACTTTTTTTGGCACCACGGGAGTCCAAAACGTAATTATGTCCCTCCACAACATCAACAACTAATAAAAACCAATATTTGTCGTCTACATCATGTAAAGGCACATATACCTGCTCAATCATGCGAGTTAATATTCATTGTCAACTACATACAAGCAAAGAACAAATTATAAATATACCTATTCAACATTACTACTATCAATAGGTATAAATTCATCTATCCATCGGGTATGAAATTGGAAAAGGCCTTTATTGAATCCTACCTTCTCAGCATGTGTGAAATAGTCCATAATCATAATCTAAGACAAACATTTAATTTGAAAATGCCATGAAATCATAACCTAAAAATATTGTGATCTCTGGCCCATAAATTAGTTTTTTACCTGAAAGGACGAAGGTAGATATAACTTCTTTGGCGTAGGCTCTTGTCTCAAGCGCAAATCGTACATATGGATATCAATAAACTATTAAAGATTTAAAAACAATAAAAATACTTGTATTAATAGCAGACAAAAGAACAAATATTGATAATGTAAAATATTTAATAATTTAATCTATAATACCCAATCATATAATTATTTTTCTTGAAAAAACAGTACGAGCATTGCCAACGTCCAAAAAATTGTATTTGGCCATGTAAAGAGTGTCGGATGTGTTATTCCAAGTAGCAATATTTGTACAAATTTTGCGTTTTTCAAGCGTTAAGTACTCCAAATATTGCTTGTACGCATCAGTTATCGTACCATTTTCTTTGTTACTTTGTGCCCACAAATCATCTGCCTCAAATTTAACCGCATAAAAAACATTTCAATATTGAAAATGGAAATAACATGAAAATTCAATGTAAATATTACAAAATGTGTTTATAGTTTACACCTTTCTTTTGTTACATTTGATTTGAGTTTCTGCGAATAGATCTTGCAATCCTGGTTCAATCTAAACATTATTGGGCTTGTTTTCTTTTTCAACATGCACAATAAAAACGAAATTCATCATACATTGAATTCAAGTAAAATATTTGTACAATATTTTTTTCAAATTTTTACCATACTACAAAAATCTTTTTTTCATCAAGTTACCACTTCATTTTTTTATGTACTTTCAACTTTTGATGTTTCTCCAGTATCATGAATTTTTGTGATTTTTTCTTGTATCTATATATCATATGACAAATATTATTTTTAAGCAAACAAATAATATAAAAGTATAAGATGGAATATAAATAATAAAAAATGATTTATACATACCTTTGTATTTACTTTAGAAGTTCGAGCTCTTTTTTCGATGTCATATCTTTCAACTTCAAATCATCAGTAAAATCTGAATGTGCAGTCGAACATCTCACACCCTTTTTTCTGTTGAGAGTCTTTACTCTTTGACAATGCCTTAGGACCGTTAGACATTTTAGGCCACATTTTTTTAATTATTGGAGTTTCCTTCAACATAACTAATTGACTAGGAAATCGATGAGGACTAAATTGAAAGTTAAAAACCTCGCTAGGAATTTTTGGGAGACCATCTGTGTCACTCTTGATGTTGTCTTCAAAACTAACTGCAAGTTTTCTTTTACCAATGGGTTCTAATGAGGGAGATGAAAATTTTGTATCACAATTAATAAATGGAGACAAACCCGGGTTTTTAATGCCACTCTCGGTTTCTTCCTTCAATGATGCGGCACTTAATTTTTTTCCTTCTATGATTTATTTTCTAAACCCTCATCTTTCAATGGACCGCTATATAAATTAGTCTTTTCTAATCTATTATTTAAAGGATCCTCCTTCAATGATCGACTATGTATAGCTTCTCATTTTATTGAATCACCATCTTGTATTGAACTTTTAACATTGCTCGGAGTTAATATGGTCACTATTTTTTTTTCAAAGTGGTAATTTAATTTCTCAAATTGACCATTGAATTTTTCGAAATGACCATTCATTTTAACAAATTATTTTTCAATATTTTTCACCGAATGAATGAGTGTCTTGAACTTGAGATCACTTTGAAAATGAGTTCTAATGATTTCCTTATGTACAACTTCAGTTTTTTCCTATATGTATATGTTAAGTGTGAAAAAATACTATATTTTCTACCCTTTTACTCATGATTATTGTTAGACTTAGACTCATTTTAGGTGCATTTGTAGTCATTCATGCATAATTTCATAGTTTCATTCATTAACAAGCTTGGTTTGCGTTTTGGTTGGTTTTTGTGGAGAAACCGCTGTTGTTGTGTGTTATTTTGTGCAGGATTGGATTGCAATGGCAATCAGGAATTGCCGTGGCAATTAAGGAAGAAAATTGAAGGGTCTGCTAAGGTAATCAAAGTTGATTTCTGAAAGCCATTCCGAGCGGATTGCCAAGGCATGTCGGGAAAAATCCACCTCATTAGGGTTAAGCACGAAAAGCAAGATATAAATCCCAAAGATTTGGATTTCCATGCAGCATTTAATGAAGATTTAGATTCAAATTTATGAGGAGTTTTTAAGGAAAAAGATAAAAGAGATGTATTTCTTTTATTCTATTTAATTCCAACTTAACTTCTTCCTCAATAAAGACTTTGACCTAGCCATTTCCTATATAAATAAGCCCTAGCCACCTACTTGGAGGGGAGTTTGACTTGAGAGATGTATTTCTTTTATTGTTTCCATTCGATTCATGGCTGGGAATTTTTCCTTTGTATATCTTTCGAACCCAACCATGAATTGATGTAAATTGATTTGGGTTATTGTGTTTTATGGTTTTGAGAACGATTGAATTTGTTTAGGAATTTGAGTTTACAATTTTAATTCAACTCTTGTTTATTCTTGGTTCTTAATTTTGCGAGTGAATTTGGAGAGGATCTTGCGAATTCATCCATTTATCTAATATCATAAGAGTTAGATTCAAGAAATGAATGAGTATGGTCTTTATTCAATCAATCGATGGTGAAGACTAATTCGACTTAGGGATAAGTTGAGAATTTCAACGGCTAAAAGGAGCGCAAGATAGGTTGTTGTCCACCCTTGATTCACGCAGGGATGTATTGTCAAGGCATGCAAAATTAACAATGTTTCGAGTTAGGGATAACGAGAAACCATTGAAGAACGCTTCGCCGAACTTTGAAAGTTGTCGCCCAATTGCCCAGGCAATCACTCAATTCCCAATTGCCCAGGCAATCGCATAATTGCCTAGGCAATTCGATTGGATTCAATCGAAGAGCAATTAAGCTACTCTAGCACTCAATTGCCACGACGGTCCATTCAACTATCACTCCACGACTCACGATAACCCGACCTACTCTCTTAAATCGATCACTCATTTCTATTTTCTTTATTTTGTTTAGTCTATTTTACTTGATATTCTTCATCTTCAATAATATTTCTTTTACAGTGTAATAACTTAAGCAAAGTGGTCCAAGCCAATCCCTATGGAGACGATACTCGATACTTATCATTTATTACTTGCGACGTGTATATTTGCACCATTTGCGTAACACTTAAATCACGCAACAGTATATAAAATAAAACAAAAATTATATAATAATCTTAACAAAACAAAATTCAACATTGTTATTAAATTTTCAGTTAATTATAATGAATGTACCTCGTTGCTTGTCTCCTCTGAACACATGTCCATATGACGCGTGCGGTCCATCATCTTAACTTGTTTTGTAGGCGTTAAGTTCAGATCCATCATCTACGATAAAAAGTTAAAATCTAAGCATGCATGCGGCGAACTTAAATAAAGAAAATTGAAGGATCAAATAGACTGTACCACTACAGTGTTTAAATCATACTGGTATGCGATGTTTGGAATAAAATTCCAGTAGCCAATTTACATACCGGTACACATCCAATACGATGCGGAAAAAGTCTCGTACTGATACTCTCGAACCACCGTACCGGTACGATGGACTGCAATCGATTTGGGAATTTGACATCGGACATGGGATTTAGGGTTCTAACATTAAATTTATAGTGCTATTACGGAAATTGGAGTTCTAACATGGGAACTAGGGTACTCAATTTGGGAATTAGGGTTCTACATTGGCATAATTTCAAAAATTATGGTTGGGGTGGTGGTTAAGGTTTGGGAATTAAGGGATTAGGGGATGCCAGAATTGGGGATATCAGTTTAGGGGGATGCTGAAATTGGGTGGCCGAATGGATGAGGATGTCAGCGAGTTGTCGAAAACAGCAGCGATTGGCGGCAAAACCCTTAAATCGAATTAAATTTATTTAGGGTTCGAATGGGGGAATTGAGGATAAATTACCTTCTTGCAAAAACAGTGGGAAACGGCGGTACGCTCAACGACGGTCACGGACGGGCGGCGACAGGACGGTGCAGATATGGCTGGCGGCGGCTATCGGTGGCAGCGATAATGTAAGAAAAAAACTAGGATTCTGTGATTTGGGGATATATATTTTGATTTAATAATGTTTAAAAGAATTTTAATTAATTTATGTTTTAATTTTTAAAAATTTATAATTATACGGTAAGTCCTTTAGATTTTAAATCTTTATAAATTAGATTAATAGTGCTCGCCGTTAGTGGTGCTCATCGGTGCTCGTCGAGCATTGTAGAATTTTCCCATTAATTAAATTAGAGAACATAAATTAAATTTAAAATTTACGCATAGTACATTGACTAATATTAAAATTTAACTTAACAGATTTTCGCCTACTATTTAACTCAAAACATTTTTTTTTGAATAGTCTCTAAATAAAACTTTAAAAGTATAAAAACATAAACAAACAAATTAATACATAAATTAAAATTGCAAACCTATAACATAATGTGACATCTTTATAATTTTTTATTCAATTTTTTTAGGTCTATCTACCCACACTCGCCGAGATTATTCAAGCTCATAAAAATATTTATATTTTTAAGATTTATGTAATATCTTTAATTTAATAAAGCCTTTTTATTTTTAAATTTGATATGAAGAACAATATCGTAAACGTTTATTTATTATTGTACATACATTTAATGCGTGTGCTCTAAATTCTAAACCGAGGCATCCCCTACCCTCTGTTAAGGGAAGCTAAACCGAATTGGATGCTTATTTTTTTCAATAATAAATAATATTTAATTTATTAATTATTTAATTCGAATCGAATACTGCATATACCTATTATAAGAGCGACACTCTCAGTTTAATTTGCTTCATTCACAACATAAAGATTCAAATATTTGGTTTTATTTAAAGGATTTAATACATCATTCTACACAAACAACTGATTGTTAGTAACTGAGTGTTTATTTCTAATTGCAACTTATGTCGATGAATTTAAGGTAATTAAGTACACATTCAGGGATAGACCCATTTATAGGTTGTGAGGGACAGTTGCTCCTCCCATTTTTTTTTGTCTAATACTATTTTATGTCATTTTTAATTCAAATACTAGCAAATAAGATGTTTGTCCTTTTTAATTTTTAGATTAAATTTAATAAATGCTTATCCCTCCCCATGTTTGATACTAGCTCCGTCCACGTACACATTCCAAATGTAAAATATGTTACCTAGATTTAAAATGATATATATTTCATATGGGAGTTATTTTTTATACACGGTTTGTGTAAAAAAATATTTTACACAACATGTATATTTTAAGTCTAAATCTTAAAAGTTAAAATTTAAAATTCTAAATTATAAACCCTAAATTATAAACTTCAAACCATTAATTTTAAATATAAACCCTAAATTCTAAGTCATAAAATATAAAACAACTAAACCTTAAATAGAGTATAAATCCTAAATTAACATTTTTGCATAACTAAATTTACACAATTTGTCTATCAAAAAACTATTTCATTTTATATGTTACTTTATATTTTTAATACATCGGTTTGTGTATTTAAGTTAAAAGCATTAAGCATAAATTCATAAAAGGATCATATTAAAAAAAACACTAAATTTGATTTATCCTTATTCTATATGTGTATTAATTGATTCAATTTTTTAATATTCTAGATTGCTTATATGGTAGTATATATTGTTTAATTTTTGTCATGTGAAAACGTACATACACCGTACAAACAACCTGATAGAATTCAAATCTTTTAAAAATATAAACGCTTTCTTTTCTATTGTGGTCACTCAATAAGTTCAACTGACTCTTTTTTTTATTTAAATGCATTGAGTAAAATTAAATGAATAACTAAAAGTGAGCTTTTTTTGTTGTCCTTCATGTTTTCAAAGCTTCGCCCTGACTAATCTGGGTCGACCCGCGTTGCACACCTGACTTTGGTGGGTGAGTCTCCCAGAATGTATTCTCTGCATACACAATGCCTCAAACTTGAGACATGCTTAAGTGGAACCAAGATGTTTACCATTTGGACCAACCCATGTTGGTAACTGTTAACTTTGCATAAATTATTTACAACTAAATGGCAATAAAATTAAAAAAAAAAGTACACTTATCGTTATTTAATAAATATCACATATGTTTAAATATTGTCACGGGGCTAGAATTTTGACCTAGCAAACCACGCGGCCTTAGTTAATGTTACTTAGACAAACGACTAAGTAAGCCTGATTTCTCACTCTAGAAAATCAAACTCTTTCAAGACACCAAGAACACAAGATCGTTCTAAGCGAAAGCAAACTATGAAAAATGACTAAGAAAATGAATGATTTACAAGTGAGGTGAAGAGCTTCTATTTATAGTTGAGATCCCTAGATCTGACGTCAAAACTAATTTACATCGATGGACGAGATTTGATCATATCTTTACAAAATCTCTAATTATCTCAACATTATCTAAATAAACTATTTGAAATAATTCAAATGGATAATGTTTGACTAAGTTTTCCAGAATCTTCCAGGGACCAGGCTAAGTCTAGTGGTCTCTTCAAACCCAATTCCTCTATCCGAACCCCTTGGGCAGCTAATTGTGCATATGACTCCGGTTCGAACTAGCGGCCCATGTCAATATAAATAAGTTATTTTATTTTCAAGTATTATATTTTTTTGAATGAAGAGCTTTAACTGAATTTCATTAATCAAAAGGAATAATTACAAAGTAGAACATACTCTAATATCCATGGAGATAAAAATATTAGAAAATCAAAGGGTGTGAAAGAAAAAATTAAACACAATCCTTCCTAAGAAAACTTGTTCCGTATTCTAAATGAAATTTTAGCAAATAAAAACTTTAACCAGAAAGCTCCATGTATCGAGCATTCTTTTTGTTGCGAGTTTTTGGCACATCGGCAAATCAACATAAGGGAATTCGAAAAATAACAGACCGTCGATTATCTTGTGACTTGAAACGCTCAATAATACTTGTTATCTGAACGCTAAATTGCCATAATAACATGTAATACTGTCACAAAGACAGACAAATCCTGCAAAAAAAGCAGACAAACAAACTGTCATACAAGCAGACGAAAAATAGCCCTAAAAGCAAATGTAAAGTGACTTCCAACAAAATAAAATAAATAATAAAAATCAAAACAAAAGAAAAGAAAAAATGATTCATCATCAAAAGAGAATAATCTTATTTATGTACAACTAGTGTAAACACTAAAAATCAGCCGACAGTATGAAGGCCATCACCGAAAAAAACTTTGATGAAGAAGAAGAACTCAAAGAAATTTTTAGAAGGTAATCCCCTTAGAGAAAAAATAGAAGTAGTGGAAATATAAGACTCCAAATATTATATTTATATTTCAAATCAGTCGCAATTAAATAATAAATCGAATTTAGATTCGGAATTTCAAATCTATGTTTGGAATTAAATTGCGCGATTTTCAATTTCTTGATGTTAAGGAAAACATTTGGAAAAAAAAAAGTATGGTCTTGTTTGGCAATTAGCGGATAGCGGATAGCTGATAGCGAATTACATTAGCTGATAGCTTATTACATTAGCTGATTTGACTAACGGATTGTATTAACTAATTGTATAAAAGTGTTTGGTAAAATTAACTGATAACCAATAGCTGTTTGATTATTTAAACAAGAAAAATGACATATAAGGACATGATTACATTCGATGTTTGTTTGAATAGTTTATTAGTTATCAATATTTTGTATATATTACCGTTCAAAAAAATATTTTGTATCTATTAATATTAATTAGATTATAAAATATTTTTTAAATATAACAATGATAAGCATATTTGAAGGATTTATATATTACTTTATTATTTATTTAATTATTTTTAATACAATTTAATTAAATAATAAATTTAAATAAAATTCTAAATATATGAGAATAAAATAAAAATAAAAAATATTACTTTACAAATGTCACAATATAAATATGTGAGAGTGAAAAATTAAAATAGAAAATGTTAAATTTAGGTTATTTGGAGGTTTTGATAATTGTTAAGGGTAAAAGGGTCTTTATAACTATTATGTCAAACCGCTAATTTCAGAAAACTCATATTAGCAGCTTTTTTAAGTTTAAAGGTTTCACCCCAATCCACTATTCGCCAAACATTCAAATTAGCGGATTTGACCAGTCAAACCTCTAATATTAGCTCAAACCTCTAATTTTAGTTTAAACCGATGTTTACCAAACAAATTTACGTTTATGTTAGAATTAAATTGCATAAATATATATGAGATTGATGAGATCAATGGCGTTGACCCTTCAACTTTATGCGATTATAAATGAGTCACTTTTTTCTCTCAAAGTTTTAATTTAATGGTTTAACTGTAATTTTATTACAAATATGTCACTAAACAGTTAGAATTGAAACAAACATATGATGCATCTTACCATATAATAGTTTTAATCCTCAAAACTTATACACTATACATTTGATCTTAATTCGAAACAATTAAAAAATAACCACCCATATTTAAAAATCATGACATTGCACCCTCCTAACTCATCTTATGACCACTTGTTGCATTTTCTTCTACCGTCTATCCATCAACTTGATAACTGACATATGAGATAGTACGACAAACACAACCATTTCATTATTATCAATGCAATTGGCAGGGCTAATAGAGCATATGATAAGCTACATCAGTAGTCACAAAACTATTATTTATTTCCTATTTTGATCACCGAACTAATTTTTTTAGCAAAATTGCCACTAACGTTACATATTTTTCCTAGTTTCCGTTAAATTTTAATGAAGATGGTGGCATTGCATGGTATAATAACAACTTTAATCCAAAAATATACATTTTTAATCAACATGGTCTTCATTTTCTAGAGTTTAACTTACTTTTGAATTTTTTATAATTTGGTGCTCTCGCTTTTACTTTGCTTAAAAAATAACCATCATGTTCACTTAGAAAACATATCGTCACTATCCACCTTTGTCGTCGGCTTCTCCTGTGAACTCCAAGCTTTTTTTTTGAATCAAACACCAGATTTCATTAAAATAATGAGAAGAAATACATAGATAAGCATACCCTAAAATACAAAAATAAACGTAAAAAATAAAGAGTATGCAAACATGAATAGCAAACTTAAAGCTTCTCATAAAATCTTCATGAGTGTTCTTCAAATCTAACACCATAACAAAATCTTGGAGTGATCACTGGAAGAGCGTAGATCATGAATTACTCCAACTAACAAAAAGAGAGAAAACGTCTTGGTTAACTTCACAAACAACCAACCCGCACAATGTTGTGTGGAAAGATTCAATTGTAACATGCACCAGGTTGTAAATGTCTTCAATATCAGTGTGCCATAGAAGCAGACAAAGAACGTGCCATAACGACAGATGAAGAGCAGGCCAAAACAGCCAACGAAAAACAATAAATTAAAACAAAGGAAGAAATAAAAGTAAGAAACAAAAAGAGAAATCACCGCCGGTAGATGGCCAAAACCGCCACCATTGGCTTGAAAAAAAACTACTTAGAAACTCCCAACTAAAATGATAACCGCTGCAAAGAAAATGCGTGAGTGGGAAAATGTGAGAACTCCAAACTTTTTAAAATAAATGCTACAAGTGATAAAAAAAAAAAGAATACATTCATATCCAACACTAAATCTGGGAAGTTAAATTACCCTTGCCAATATTCAAAAATTACAGTTGCATGGGATTGAGGAATATTGTTCCGAGACCTCTATATTCATTGGTGACATTATTAGTCTAAGAGGCAAAAACATAAATAATAAAACAACATTAACTTCCATTGAATTCGACAATTGTTACTACTTCAATCAAAGGGAAGGAAATGACATATTACCCATAAGAAAAGTTGAATTTTACCATTTTGTAACGAGTGAGTATATGCATAGTTTTTTGGTGTGTGAGCATCTGCAATCCCTCCTATTTTTTAGTTTATGCAGTAACTATAAACAAGACCCTTTCTTTGGTGTGTTTTACTTTTCGTAATGGAACTGGACCACTGCAATGGCACAATGGGATTTAGACGATTTTTTACAGTGCCATGAACAGAGCAATCAGTCTACATATCATCCCTCATTTTTTGTTGCTGATGATGACTCACTGAATTCTATTATTCCTACCTTTTGTGGGTTAATATTGTATTTTTGTCCGCGTTCGTTTTTTATTTATTCTTCACATACAAAATTAACGACGACGCTTTAGCCTAGGATCAAAGGAGCTCACCGGAGAAGCCGATGGCAAAGGTGGACGATGATGGTATGGTTTCTAAGTGAATAAGGTGGTTGTTTTTTAAGGGAAGTGAAAATAAGAGGACCAAGTTATAAAAAAAAAAAAAAAGTTAAATTCTAAAAAATGAGGACCAAGTTTATTAAAAAATATTTTTTTGGGACTAAAGTTATCATTATATCATTCAATGTCACCATCTTCATTATAACTTAATGGTCTTGATTAAAATAAAAAATGTAACGTTAGTGACGATTTTGTCAAAAAATAGTTCAACGACCAGAATAAGATAGTAATAGTTCAGTGACTATTTGTGTAGTTTACCTTATAACATATTAATTAAGGAGAAATTATATCATGGGTCATTCCCACCACGTCATCCATGAGACCAACTAATAAAAATCACACATCTCATTATTTTTTTATGTCATATTTTTACCAAGTGTTCATTTGGTAAAAACTATTTTTAAAATTGATTTACAGTAAATATGAGTGAATATTCACTTGGTAAAAATATGACATGAAAAAAATAATGAGATGTGTGATTTTTATTGGTTGGTCCTATGGATGACGTGGCGGAAATGACCCATGATATAATTTATCCCAATTAAGACCTTAACACCGTATGCTATTAGACACAACACTCCGCTAATATTTTTTTATTAAGTAATATTACAATAATACCTTTAAGACAAATGTACGTATTCGAACCCACACAAGGGGTGAAGCGGATAAACTGAAAGAACATAATGACTCATTTGAAAGAATTATTTATTGAATTATTTCGAATTATGACCAAATTAAAAGAACATATAAATTTTGAAGACAAATTATTATTATATCAAGTCACACTATATTTTTTTTTTAATTTTAACGACATAATAACTCGATTGTAACAAATTTTAATCGCATGAATAATTGTAAATTTAAAAATTAATTCATTTGTAACCTAACACATCATAAAATGTATTTTATATAAAGAAAAATAGAAGTGTTGTTTACCACGTACAAGTATACAACACTCCTCTCTTGCCACAAGGGTACAAAACATGATGACAGGGTATAAATTTACAGATTGATAATAAATTATGGGTAATTATACCATGTATTAGCGGTAAAAACTTTTAGTTTTCATACTTGTATTAGATTTAGGGGTTTAATGATTCAATTTAGGGTCTAAAATTCAGGGGTTTATTTTTACGTGTTTAGAATTTATGGGTCGTGGTTATAATTTAAGGTTTACATGTTAAAACTCAAATCTATAACATATTACCCTAAAACCTAAAGCCTAACATCTAAACAGTGAATTCTAATAATAACCCCTAAATTATAAACCCCTACAACCTAAATTCAAAACAAAATCGTTAAACCCTAACATCTAAACCTTAAATTCTAACCTTAAACCCATAAATTCTAAGCCCATGAACATAAACCCCTAAGATCTAAATTCTATATTAAAACCATAAGCTGTGAAATTTTCTACCGCCACTGCGTGAAAACTAAAAATTTATATATTGATAATAAGTTTTACCATAACACCTTATTAGCACTTAAAAACAAAGATCTATTGATTGACTTAGTGGCTAATGATGCTCATATTACTCTATCTTGTATGGGTTCAAGTCCCGCTATAGGGATGCAAATTTTTTCTATTTAATAAAAAAACACTTGAAAACAAAAACAAATAATTAAATCTTTCGTCCTACTAAATTTGTTTTCTTTGCGTTTTAAAATTATTTAGTTAGAATTGTTCATTTTAAAAACTCAACGACTTTTACAAGTAACATTTTCTTTTCTACCCTTTTTAGTTTTTTATCAAAAACAAAATTTAACATTTCAAAGATAAAATTATAATTTTAATTATTTTACATCACATATTTAGGAACATAAACACATTATTAATGGGAGGAGCCGTTGCCCCGGGGCAAGGAGATTCTTTTTACGTTTAATTCTTTATATATATATTTTAAAAATTATAATAATTATAAATTTTCATCATCTTTTAAAATTTATATTTTGTCATAAACTTTAAATCTTGATTACGTTCCTACACATATCTATGAAAATAAAACTTAAAACTAAGCAAAAAAGTCAACTAGATATATAATTTATAAGACGGAGGAAATAATTCATTTTCATTATTAATTAGGGGTCGGAATAGTGGATATACCTATATAGCACAAATTCAAGCTGGAGTGCATTTTTTTATGGTAGAGCCTACCCATGTATTGACCGCAATTTATGCTCGCAATTAACTGATTTAAATGAGTATTAACAATTTGGTTGCTATTTATTGTCTAACGTGTCTAATTCTTGTGTGCCAATGAGATGATTGCATACTTTTTAGGGGTGAATTGGTCAACATTATTGATAGGGTCGAGTAAAAAATCGAATTATTTAAGTTGACGAGTCTTATTTTATAATTCAAAGTTTATTTGAATGTTTTTAGTCGAGTTGTCCAAATTTGTGTTAAATTTTAATTGTAAATATTTATAATGTCATGGTATAATTGATTTTAATTTAAATCACTTTCTATAACCATATTCGATATACATATATATTTCTTTCATATGTGATATACATTAGACAGAGTTGAGAGACTCGACTCAAACTTAAAAATCGATCAATTAGTTGCTAAAAAATTAAATTATTCAAATCTTTTTTTTATAATTAAAATTATATTTAATTTTTTGAGTCGAGTTTATAAAATTATAATTTGAGTCAAGTCGAAAAAATTCAAAATTTTTAAGTCAAAACGATTTTTGTTTTGCCTCAAATAAAATAAATATTTTCTTTTGAACCAAATCTATTAAAAATTAAAAAAAATTCAAATCAATTCAAATTGAATTTTGTTCACTCTTAATGGTTTATATTATGGATGAGTCAGGAAAATGGTAGTTTGCTTGGAATGAGTCTAGAGTGAACATCGTGTATATCGATATATAATTAATCATATATTATGCATAATTAACTATTTTAATGATTTTTAAAATTATAGGATCTAAAACATGATTACTTTTTAAAAAAATATATATGTTAAATCACTTTTCATATTTTTATTTTTTATTTCACAAATAATAAAATTCTTGAAATAAAAAGTGGATAAAAAATTAAAAAATAGAGAAGATATGCTGATATATTTTATTTTAAAAATAAATAATCGCATTTTATGTCTTCGTAATTTTAAAAGTTACTAAAATTATTAATCAGTGTGTCGATACATGATCTTTAGTTTAGAATTTTCCGTTTGTCCAACTTTGTGAAACAGCTTCCACAGTATCGTTAATCATACATGTATGAATTGAGAGGCAGAGGCTTCAGGTGGGGCAGATCGGGATTTTGGCCCTAAACAATGGTAAAATTGTAATACAATTCTTTAGAGAATCATAAGTTTATAAATTAATCATATGTTAATCCTCTTATTGAAATTTATTTTAGGGTAAAACTTTGATACACATGATGTGTAAAATTAATTTTATACAAGCATGTATATTTACATTATAAAAACCCAATTCCTAAATTTCTAACCCTAATCCTAAAAAATTAAACCCTAAACTTTAAACCCTATACACTAAATTTTAAACACTAAAATTTAAATTCTAAACTCTAAAACCTAAACATTAAACCATAAACTAAAACTAAAAGGAACGTGTAAACTAAAGTTTACACGGCCTGTATATCAAAGTTTTTTCCTTTATTTTAATCCCTCAATAAATTGTATTATTTTCATTGTGTAAATCCATTCATGTACCATTTTTAGGTACATGATGTGTGTAGGGATGCCTACTATTCGATCTTTTTAACGTCCTATCATAATTCAAATTTTATAATAAAACAGAGAGGAAGGTATTATAAAAATTATCTTAAAATATATAAAAGACTTAATACTAAAATAAGTGCTCAAATTATCTTATTTTTTTTACATGTCTAAAATATTTTTGCTTATTTTAAGCGTCAAAACTATCATTTTGGTCAAAATAAGTACCTCGATTTGACTTTAAAAGATGCAAAAAATAATAATTTAGGCACCTAAAAGAGAAAAATAATAATTTAGGCACGTAAAAAAAACATGATAGTTTTGACACTTAAAAGGGACAGATAATTTAAACACTTAAAAAGAAAAAAATAATAATTTGAACACTTATTTTAACTTTAAACTTATACAAAAATATTATATTATTATCTTGGGTCATAACTTTATATATCATAAATATGAATTTTAGAGAAAAAAATCTAATTCTCAAATTTCGTAACCGTTAGAAATTATATCATATGTTCACCTGTCACGTCATTCATGGTCTCAAACAATAAAAATGATCAATTTTATTAATTTTTTCATGTTAATTTTTAACTAGTGAATTTTCGTATGATAAAAAATATTTTTTAAATTTAATTTACAGTAAATATCAGTGAAGATTTACCTAGTAAAAAATAGCATGAAAAAATTAATAAGATAAATAATTTTTATTAGTTGAAACCATAAATAACGTGACGAGACAAACCTATGATATAGTTTCCGACTATTATATATATATATATATATATATTTCTCAAACTGTTGAATTGAATCTGTAAAACTAAACTAAAGAATTGAATTTGAAGAATTCAGCAATAGAAGCGCGGGAACTAAAAAATATTGTCTCCTTGGAACCACATCGACCTTAGAATGCCGAAACTACCCCTGCCCCACCACAGGATCCGCCCGCCTCACGATGGGCACAGTATACGAGACATCTATTGGAATCTATTAAATTTAAGAAAACATGAATTTGGATATTTTGTATATTTATAATTTATAAATTTAATGAATATTAAAGATTCATATTTGTAATTAATATTACGAATTTATATTTGAATTTAAAATCAAAGTTGAAATCAAAGAATTGAAATTTATATTAGTCAAAAAAAATATTATCAGATTTTATTGTATGTTCGAGGTAAACAAATATATTTATAAAACTTAATTTAATAAATGATTATAGATGAAGGGATGAGAGATTTTTTATAAGTATAATTCTATAAGCTTTGTATTTGATCTTCAAGTATTGTTTTATAATTATTATGTGAAGAGTATATAGAAATATGAAATGAAAAAATATTAATGATCAATTTATTATTAAAAGTATTTTAATTTTTATAGGTTTAGCAGTTCAATTTTTTTAGATTTATTACTAAGATCAGACAATTTTCGACCCGATATTACATGGTTTTTTTTTAAATGATTTCGGGTCGGGTCATATTTGGTTTTATTTTAAGGTAAAAAATATTCGACCCAACCCAAAAAATAGTTTAATTTTATTTAAATATTTAAGTATAATTTTTATAATGTTCATATTTTTATTTTTTTAATAATAAAAATGTAATACTTATAATAAGGCCCCTCTATATTTAACTCCATATACTATTGAATGAAAATGAAAAAATCATTTTTTTATATATGTCTGGTTGGGCCCGGACAGAATTAAATTTTTACTCTAAAATTTAGGTTGAATTCAGGTTGGATATACCATTATAAAAATGTTGAATTAAATTTGAATAGATGTGTTAATTTTGCAGGTTAGTGCAAACCGGTCAAAAACCTGACCCATCACCATTCATACTTTAATCAGCAAGACATTGGTTTAACGATTAAACGTCAATAACTTTAAATTCCAGGTTTTAGTTCTATCCCAAATCCCAATTGCTATGAATAATTTGCGCATGTTATTTCCGGATTTCATTATGATCTAAGTCCAACCTTATGTTTGGTGAATCAGATATTATGTCATCCTACTTTTATTTTCAAAAAGATCCAACATATTTTCAGATTTGGAAATTTTAGATCTATTTTTTTATAGCATAAAAAATTATTTTGTTGAAATCATTGATGTGATATTTTGAAATGAAAAAAAATAAATTAATTTGACAACTATATAATTAAATGACAGTGTAATGCATCAAAATTTAACAAAATATTTTTTATGATGAACACTGAACTAATTGTACTTGAATTTTTAAATCTCAACAGTTAAGGAATTGAGTTTTTGAAAATAAAACTACAGGGACTAAATCCCAAATGTATAAAAGGTATAAGGACTTGAAATAGATTTTTATATTATTCTTAAAAATAAAGAAATTAGAAAAATTTTAAAAAGGAGAGAAAAAAGACAAAGAAGAGTGAATTGTAAGTTTGGACATATCTATTTGAAATCTATGTCCAGAAGATCTTCAAAAAGAAGGGCATAACCGTCAAAGCGATACAGCTTTTCGTAGCGGGACCCACAGGATTAGGGACAGCGGTGGTATTTCGAAAGATGATTTGAATTTCATCGTAAAAAGGCAAAGCGAAATCCCTCCACCTGTTTTCAGACAGCCCCTTAATATCATACGGGTGTCCGGTTCAAAACGAAATTAATTCAAATTAAATAACCAAAATTAAAACCCTAGAATACCTGAAAGTTTCCTCATTTCACCAGCCAATACACAGCTACCGACCAGTATACGTAAACTCCAAAAACTTCATTAAAAAACTCCCTAAAAAGCAACCCTTTTTGTTGTTTTTTTATTTTTAAATTTCTTGGTTTAGTGTTTTTACTAGTTTCAAGATTTAGAAACTTCTTTCAGAAATGTTTCAAGATTCAACTTCTGTTAGAAATTAGAAAGACGAGTTCTTTGCTTTCCAAGTGAAGAAGAAGAAGACTCGGAAGAGAAAGAGAGAAGAAACTGAAAGGTTGGTTCTTTTTTTGTTAATTTTATAGCTATTTAGTTCATTTTTGTAGTTATTGAGTAAAATCTGTATTACCCTTTTCATAAATTTGGGTTTTTAACTGTTTTATCATTTCGGAGTTCATTCTTGCAGTTCTTGAGCAAAATCTAAGCTACCTTTATTTTCTTCATAAATTATGCTTTTTATGTTTTTGTTCTTTAATTTATGTTTTCTGCAATTTCTGCTTCAAGAATTGAGATCTGCTGTTTTTTTATTCTATAATAGGAAAAACACATGTCAGGTTTCCAGATCAAGGTGTGATTTTTGTTTTAGATTCATAGGAAAATGTAGGAAACTAGTGGAAAATTCATAACTTTGAACTTAGATTTATTCTTAGTTTGGATTCAACTAGTAAGTAGATTTTCTGAGAAATGAGTGTAATTTCTGGTTTATTGTATTTAAGTTAGTATATTAAGATAACTTCCAGGGAAATCTTTTGAACTTTTTAGTTAAATGGTTTATATTGTTTTGTGTTTTTCAGGTAAATGATGGGTAGAAATCTTAGCCCGATATTGCGGCGAGAATTGGCCAACCTCGACAAAGATGCCGACAGTCGAAAATCTGCAATGGAAGCACTGAAATCATATGTGAGAGACTTGGATTTGAAGGCGATACCGGTGTTCCTTGCTCAAGTTTCCGAGACCAAAGAAACCGGGTGTGTGTCAGGCGAATACACCATTTCGCTCTATGAAGTTCTTGCTCGGGTTCATGGTGTGAAGATTGTTCCTCAGATTGATAGCATAATGTCTACCATTATCAAGACATTAGCTTCGAGTGCAGGTTCTTTTCCTCTGCAACAAGCCTGTTCGAAGGTGGTCCCTGCAATTGCAAGATACGGGATTGATCCGACCACTCCACAAGATAAGAAGAGGCATATCATTCACTCGCTTTGTAAGCCTCTTTTGGAATCGCTTTTGGCTACCCAGGAAAGCTTGAGTTCGGGAGCTGCCCTTTGCTTGAAGGCGCTTGTGGAGTCCGATAACTGGCGGTTTGCTTCCAGTGAGATGGTCAACAATGTTTGTCAAAATGTAGCTGGTGCTTTGGAGAAGTCTATTCAGACAAATGCACATATGGGACTGGTTATGACTCTGGCTAAGCATAATGCTCTGGTTGTTGAAGCATATGCTAGATTGTTAATAAAATTTGGCTTGAGAATATCGAATGCCGGGCTTGCAGAAGGTAATTCTCAGAAACGGTTTTCCGCAATACAAATGATAAATTTCTTGATGAAGTGGTTGGATCCGAGGAGCATATATTCTGAGGTAGAGTTGATTATAGAAGAGATGGAGAAGTGTCAATCTGATCAGATGGCTTATGTTAAAGGGGCTGCTTATGAAGCTTCTCAAAATGCAAAGAAAATAGCTCAAGAGAAAGGGTCGAAATTTGAGAACAGATGTGGTTCAGTTACTGGATCGAATTTTGGTCGGAGAGACCCCAACCGTAGGAGGAGCATAAGCACAACAAGTGATGAGTCTCCTGCAACCGCTTCACCTGAATCACAGACACTTAATTCCTTTATGGAATACGATTCTTTGCTTGAGTCACCAATTTCGATGACTCAAATTTCTCGCAACATGGAATATGATCAAAGGTCTGTGAATCGGAAGCTTTGGAGATACGAAAATGGAGGTGTAGATGTATTGCTTAAAGATGGTTTGTTCTCTGTGGTTGCTCAAGGAGGTTCCGTATGTGATTCACCTTCTTACCTTCTTAGCAATCATGGATCCGAGTTCACGGACGAATTTTCAGGATTCTTGCATGGAAGTCCTAGAAATGGGTTACCAAGAAGTGCCACTCCCAGTCCTCAGGTAAAAGTCTCTACATTGTTTGTTTAGATGTGGCCCTATTATTTGTTTGTTTAAACTGCATTTACATTGTTACATCTTGTGCTTCAGAGGTCCTGTTCACGGATTAAAGTAGACAACCATTTTACGACTCCAAGGAGGCTCATCTGTTCTCTTCAAGATCCGAATGACTTGAACTCAGATTACTCCGGGAAACAATACAGGAGGTTCCGAAGTCCATGCTCAGAGAAATTCGGATCCAATCCTACCACAAACCGCAATAGTTATCAACGTGGTACTATCAATAAGGCCAAAGGCAAAGCTTGTTCATATACCAATGGTGAAAACCAAGGCAGCTCTGAATCTGTATCATCAACCGACGATAGTCCTGCTGAGCTTGATGTCCAAGAGCTTAACGATGCCAATCCAGTGAACAAGAAAGAAACTCTCGAGTTTCGAAATGAGAAAGCACGTAAGGCGATGCCTTATAAAATGTTGATCGGCCTCTTTTTGATTATAATTGTAGGCCTCGCTTCTTTGTTGTGGACTGAAGTGGAGGATGAAGGCTTCTATATTGTTCCAACATAGATTCACTGTACCGTGTTTGTATCAAACGGGTCTTTTCAATGAACAAGATCATTAGTTAAGCGTTTGATTCAAAACACATTACTCCATACTCGGATAGAACTCTGATAAAAAACATCAATTTTCAAGTTCGAGTATGAATCACTGGAATTCGAGAACGTGATATTACTGCAGGCAATACTCAAGAAAATGACCCCTTATCATTCACAAGAAAGAAAGCTTATAATTAGCCAAAAAAACCGCATGAAAGTTTACATGATGAGTATAAAAAAGCATGCTTAATGATGGCTTGCAGAAAGCATTTCTGTCATTAGAATATATATATATATATATATATATATATATATATATATATTATCTCGTTTGCAAAGATTCAAAATGGTAAATCGCTACATACAAAAGTTCAAAGTAATGTGAATTTAGCCTGATCTAAAGCTTCATATTTCGAAGGCAAGGTGTTTTAAATTGCCTCGAGTCCCTGGTGGAGTGGCATACCTAGTTTCTCACTACAAACCAAACCAAACCAAACCATCCCAAAGATTCAGATTTCACTGCTAAAAAACGGAGATGAGAGGAGCCTTTGATTCTATGAGGTGCCGTGATTCAAATAAACAAAATTTATCCGGACATATTAATGTGATCCTGAATACGAGTTTTGTGAGGTTCAAGGCGAAGTACAAAAGTCCATTTGAGAGCAGCCTTTACTTTTGCTTCCGAGCCATTATAATTAGAATTGTCACTTTGTTTGGGACACCTTAATTAGATTGGGAAAATAAATCATTTCGGATCTCCTGCAAACCGAGATCGCATCACATATTCTTAAAAGAATATCATCTTGGTAGGTTGCGACAGATGTCAAATCCGGTCGTTATAAAAAAATAAATTAAATAAAAGTGGTCTAACGACTGATTAAGAAAAAATGTATCACGATGATAGATTATTAATTTAAAAGCTAAAAAACAAAGAATGAAATAAAAAAATGTTACCGGCGGTCGACAACCGACATGAAAATTAATATTGTCGCCGCGTAAAGATAAAAAAAGCTTAATAGTCAAACGGTGTCCAACCTATACATTTTTTTAGTTGACGCCTAACGTTTTTTTTTTTTTTTTTGCCACTTTGGTGCCTAACGTTTCATTCCGTAACTCAAATTGGGTTTTTTGTCAACAACCGTTAAAAATTTTCTGTTACCCAATTATAACATGACACGTGACTTGTTTTTATTTATTTAATTTCTAAATTACTTTAAAAGTGTGTATTTCTTAAAAACACCAAAATTTTAGTTTCTTTCAAGCAAACCTCAAATCACATTTTCCTCACCGTCCGATATCTCCCCACATTAACGGCTCACCGTTCACCACCCAAGCGTCGGATACCTCAACGTTCAACATCCCCACCCTCTAATCGTCGGTTAGAAGCTCAATCGATCTCTTTTTTTTCATTTTTAGATGTTCATTCGTCGATTTTCGACGACGAAATCATGAGGTTTTTAGTTGTGAGGGGTCGACGAAGGCAAGTGTGACCGGTGGTAGTTGAATTAGTGGTGAGAGAGGAGGAATTTCAGGATTTAGGGCTTGGGTTTGGAGTTTTAGTAAAACTAAATTTTTTGTTTTTTATAAAATTAAAGATTTTCTTATTTTTAGAAAAATAAAAATAAAAAATACTAAAATATGCCACATATTGTGTTTTTATTAGATAACAAAAAAATTTTAAAGTCCAGTTACAGAAAAATTCAATTTAAATTATAAAATAAAATATTAAACACCAAAGTGAAAAAAATTATAAATTGAACACTTTTTTCACTATTAATCGTAAAAAAAAAATACAGATGCTAAAAAGAAGACGGCGGGTAGATATTATAAGCATTCTATAATTTAAATCTGAATATAAAATAAATAGCATATATTTAAAAAAAATGTCACTTTATACGAGTTGATAATAGATAATGATTTTACTGTATAAAATGGATAATTAAATAATTTATTCTCAATGTATATACAATTATTTTATATTAAAAATAGTATTATCTTAATAATTGTATATTAAATTTAATATCTAAGCCTAATTTTAATACACAATATAATTATAAAGTAAAATATTCAAATATGATAATTAATAACAGAATTAAATTAAAAATAGTTTATATAATTATAAAAATGATTCTACAATAAACGTCACGTACTGCTATGTACCACTAATTATGTGTACCGCTATATACTATTAATTATTTTAATTAATTTTAAAATTATAGGGACAAGAAGCATTTTTAGAATAAAATCTAAAAAATCAATGTTATATTACTTTTTCATATTTTTATTATTCTTTTGGGTAAAGTACACAAATAGTAACTGAACTTTGGTAAATTATTCAATTTGATAACCAAACTTTCAATTGCTTCAATGTTACTATTAAACTTTTAGTTTGCTCTACATTGGTCACTGACCCGTTAACAATCATTAAAAAGGTGGCGTGACAGTTAAAATATTTTATACAATAACATATTTAGTCCTTCAAGTTTGCACATTCAAACATTTTATCATAATTTAAAAAATAATAAATTTAACTCTCATTATTTACACAATATTTCAATTTAACTCTATTTTAATTATACATAATTTAATCATAACCCTAAAACCTTGAGCCCTAAGCTCAAAACCCTAAACTATTAAACTCTTAATTAATGTTGTCCCTTTCATTTTCTGACTTCACCCCATTTATTTTAATATACCGGATCCAAAGTCCTTGGGAGCAAACAAAAATGTCACTTTTTTTACTTTTTTCCAGCGTTGAATCTTTAAATAAAATGTTCATTTGAAAAATCACTGTGTGAACTCTATTATTTTCGCCTTTGGTTTTAATTTTTTTTATTTTCAGAAAATAGTTTTTATTTTCATTTTTTCTAAAAACTAAAGAACACATTTGGTTAATAGAAATGAAATTTTGTTTTTAAAAATGAAAATAGTGAATATGTGTTTGATATCTAATTTTTCAAAATAAAATGCTTAAAGGTCAAATTAGCTCTCAACGAAAAATTAAAAAATTAATTAAGCCCTTATAATTATTTTACACTCAATTTAGCCCTCGTAATTCAAATTACAATCAATCAGACCATCATAATTTAAATTGTGATCAATTTAGCTCGCAACGTTTGGTTCTAGAAAACATTTTCTATTTTCAAAAAATAGTTTTTATTTTCTGTTTTTTAAAAACTAGAAAACACATTTGGTTAATAGAAATGAAAACTTGTTTTCAAAAATGAAAATAGTAAAAATGCGTTTGATATCTAATTTTTCAAAATAAAAAAAACTTAAAGGTCAAATTAGCTCTCAATGAAAAATCAAAAAATTAATTAAGCCATTATAATTTTTTTACGCTCAATTTAGCCCTCATAATTCAAATTACAATCAATGAGACCATCAAATTGTGATCAATTTAGCTCTCTCATAATGTTGGCCGTTATAGTTGAATGTTAACTCACAAACAGTTATTAAGATAATGAAATGTGGTACACCTAAAAATATTTAAAAAATCTAAAAATATATATTTAAAATTAACCCCTCCACAACTACCACCTTAAAATAGTTTGCTAATTAGTTCCCCTTCGCAACTACCGTCTTCACTTGGATCTATTGAAACATTGTGGAGTTTGCACGGGTTGGAGTTTAAATCTAAAATCTCTGGGTTTCAACAACCATTTTCTTCTTAAAACGCGTGGTTTGTTTGTTTCTTAGGAAATTAGTAAAATCTCAGCAGAAAACTTGATTCACATGGATTGGAGGAAGACTAAATAGGGGATCTACAACAACTATGGTAGTTTTCACAGTAACAATAACAAGTGGAGTTTGGGATTTGAATTAAAAAATCAATAAAGATTAAATAAAAAAATCAAAACTATGATTGTTTTGAAATAAAAAAAAAATAAGTAAATGGCCAAATTATATATTTTTTTTAAAAATATTTTTTTTAGAATTTTAAAATACTTTTTAGATTTTTTTACGGTTTAATGACATAACACTTTCAGAGTGTGCCATGCGTTATCATTGTATTGGTTTTCAATGAATTAATGGTCAAAAATTGGTCAACCATTACGAAATGACTAAATTGAGTGTGTTTCGGCATATAGGTTCGAATCTTTCTAATGTCAATTAATCCATTATTGATTTTTTGGCATAAATTAGGTGTGTTTTGGATTAATTGATTTATTTTATTTTTCGTTGAGGATTAATTTTATCTTTAAGCCACATAAAAATAAACAACTAATTACTCATCAAATAATTAAATTAAAATATAATTATTAAAAATATTATTATAATAAAAATAAAATATGATTAAATAAATCAAAGTTCTAAAATTGGCATTAAAAGGATTCGAACCAGGGTCAAATAGAGTTAAAATTTATAAACCTTTGTTTTCATGTTTTCCACTTTTCTAAAACATTTTCAATGAAAATGGTGAAAACATCTTTTTTATGTTTCAAATTTTCACTCATTTTTGTTTTCATTTTCTAAAAATCATTTTCAAATTTTACATCCAAACATGTTTTCTTCAACATTTTCTATTTTCCAAAAAATAAAAATGAAAATACCTTGTATTCTTTGAAACCAAACGCACCCTAAGATTCTACTTATGCAAGGCGGGATTCAATAGCGGTCTGTTATATAATAGTAAAAGCATCGTCTGAAAATGTTATTGAGGGAAATAATGATTCACAGTGATTACAATAGCATATGTTATGTTTGCAACCGCGGTAAAACACTGCGGCCGAAAACACCATTATTACGGAAAATAATGGTTCACAAAGATTCGTATGGATCCGGTACATTAAAATAAATTGGGTGAAGTCGGAAAATGAAAGGGACATAATTTTTCAAGAGTTTAAGGGTTAAAGGTTTTGAGTTTAGGTCTTAAGGTTTAGGGTTAAGTTATTTTTAATTAATATAACGTCAAATTGAAATAACGTGTAAATAATAAGGGTTAAATTCATTATTATTTTCCAAACTATGACAAAATTGTTTGAATGTGCAAATGTGGAGGACTAAATGTGTTGTTATATAAAATATTATAACTGCCACGCCACCCTTTTAACGATTGTTAACGGGCCAATGACTAATTTGGAACAAAACTAAAAGTTTAATGGTAACATTGAAGCAATTGAAAGTTTGGTTACCAAATTGAATAATTTACCAAAGTTTAATTACCATTTGTGTACTTTACCCAAAAAGAAAAAAATCTGAAAAAATAATATAAAAATTGTTTTTTAGATTTTATTCTAAAAGTGGATAATGATGCTTTCGGTCCCTATGATTTTAAAAGTAATTAAAATAGTTAATGGTACATAGTAGTACACATGATTAGTGGTACATGGCGGTATATGACGTTTATCGTAAAATTATCCAAGTAAAATATTCAACTAGGATGATTATAATTTTGAATTAATTTAAAATGAACCCATTTTAATTCTCTTAGGATAATTTTTAAACAATGTGAATTAAAATTAGTCTATACAATTATGAAATAATTTGGTTTTAGGATGATTATAACTTAAAATTAGGTAATTTTAAAAATTATTTGAAAATAAACTGATTTTTTATTCAATTAGGATAATTATAAAGTAATTTTTTAAAATTAACTAATTTTAATGCAGGGTTAATTATAAACTAAAATATTCAATCATAATCATTATTAACCTAATTGAATATGGGTTATAATTATAAAATTTTGTGAATATGGGTTATAATTATCAATTTTTATGAATATGGGTTGTAATTATCAAATTTTAAGGATATGTATTAGATTTAAGGACTACTTAAAAATTGTAGGTCGCATTTGGTAAGGTTTGAATCATTTTTAAATGTTTGACTAGTTAAATTCGCTAATTTAGATGTTTGATAGACAAATGATTGTAATAGCGGATTGAGGTGAAATCTCTCAAATTGAAAATGCTCTTTTTTGGATTAAAGGATTGAATATAATAGTTATAAAGATTTTTTTTTGTACAATTACAAACAATTTATCTAATTAACTTAAATTTGTATAACTAATAAAATTAAAAAGATATTTATAAATAAGAAATTAATATATAAAATAGTATATACATCTACATTTAATAATTAATAAATTTATATTAAAATATAATTTTATAAATAAAAAATAATATATACATATAAATTTAATAAATAAAAGTCTATTAAAAAATAATAAATAAGAAATCAATTATACATCATTCAATTATGCCTAGTGAACCCAACAAGTGTCCCAATGAAAAAACGGAAGATCTTCATCTTAGGAAACGTGGGTTCAATCGCAATGTCTGCAAGGTGTGTGCTTTGTCAAATGATTAAGAATATTTATGAACAAATGCTACATTGTAATCACCTTTAGACTATTTAAAAAACGTATGTTTAGTTATGTTATATTAAAAAATTAATTTTTCAAGAGATATACTAATTGCGCCAAGATTGCTCATGTTGTCTCATCTTGCATGAGTTCGAATCTCAACATTTTTATTGGGAATGTAGTTAGGATGATCATGGGTCGAATTTTTGGTCAATCCGCATTGACTCCAATTTTAAAGTAAAGACCTGAACCCTATCTGGCTTGACATAAATGATTTTTTTTCTTTTTTATTCGATAAAATATGGAGTTAATTGAAAAATACAAATAGAGAGGGGGTTATAATAATTATTCCACTTTTATTAGACAAAATAAGGAGATAATTGAAAAAATATATAAAGAAAGAGACATTATAGCAATTATACCTAAATATTTAGAATAAAATTAAATTATTATTCTGGGTCGGGTCGAGTATGATATTTTTCACCTCAAATTCAAACATGATCCAACCCGACACTATCCTAAAAAAACTCAGCTCGAACCCGAACCAAGTCCAAAATTTTCTTTAAAAAACCCGACCCTATAAGGTCGGGTCGGATCGAAACCCACTAGGTATGGGTCAAATGGTCATTCCTAAATGTAATACCTCTTTATTTTTCTCAACAAAATTCATATTCTAATTAATTTTAATAGATACAAAATATTGATAACTAATAAATTATTTTAATAAGTATTGAATATAATTATATCTTTATATGTCATTTGCTTGTTCAAATAATCAAACAATTATAACTATCAGCTGATTTACCAAACACTTTTATACAAATCAACTAATGCAATCTGCTATCAGTTAATATAGTTCGTTATTAGCTATTAGTTATCTACTAATTGTCAAACATGACCATAATTTATATCTTTTAGTTCATTGCATAAACTAATTTAAATATGATTAAAAATATGGATTAAGTTTTAGGATAGTTATTCAAATAAGGAAATAAGATTACGATTTTCATTATTTATATAAAAAAATTAGGTTACATATAATTAAGTTTTAAATTTAAGGAATTAAAAATTAAAGGCTTAAAGATATAAGAAAATTTTAAACTTTTAAAATAAATCATTTAAGTCTTTAAATGTTTTTTGCACTCAAAAATATAATTATATTTATTTGGCCAGTTAATTCAGTTGAAACCAAATAATAACCACACATAATCAAACGCAACACGGCAAACAAAATAACTAACACAAAGAGTGTTCTTATTTTGGAAAAAAAATAAAAAATAAATCAACAAGATTGTCATCGAATACAACACTTAAGAAAAAAGAAGTAACAAACCTTTTTTTGTTTTCTTTTGAACCTACTATTAATCGTCGCATAATGCTATCGCTAAAATAAGATACATACTTCACAAACTCTTAATTAACAAGACATTGTATTTTTCTTTTTTGAATATAAGTACGTTGATTTTATTAATAAAAAAAATTTAATATAAAAGTTTACAATGTAGGTAAACGGGTATGTTTAGACATATTCTTAAAAACACGAAAATTAATGTCTCTAGATCATAAACAATACCAAAGAAAAGGTAAAAAATCTAATTCAAAAACTCGAAATAATTGCCAAAGCTCGATGAAGGTAAAAACCATCAACAAACAACATTAAAAAAAAATATATATATATATTACAGAAATAGGACGCGTTGACAACACGTTTATTAACACAACTCAATCGTGAATAAGAGCGGTGACCAAACTTGCATCTAGATCCAGTTCGAGGGTCCAAAATAGGAAGATCAACAGGATAATAAAAAAAACGTCATCTTGATCAGTCATGACGACATCAAATTTAACCCTGACAGAAAAACGAATAACAAAAAAACATACCAATTGACAAAAAAGTGTGCTAAAAAGCAGAAAATACATACTAAAAAATAGAAAAAAAGCGTGTCATAAAAATAAATTTATTAAATTAAAAATATAAAATCAAAATAATAAAATAAATAAAAAAGAAGGTGATCAACGGTCTACACCAACACTAAGATTGATGCCGCCGCCGACCATAAAATTAGACAATAAGCAAACAAGTGATGGCGGAGGCAGAAGGCAGAGGAAACCAAGAGCCAACTGCTAGGAGTCATTGTATTTAGGAACATTCAAACTCATAATATTAAAAAATAAAAAATATTTTATGGACAGGCAGCGGAAACAATTATTTTTTACATGTGCCTTATAACTTGAAGATTTAGTTTAGGGTTTAGGTTTAATTTTAGGGTAATATGTTAGAGATTTAAGTTTTAATCTAAAAATTCTAAATTTTAATCACAACTCTCAATTTTATACCCTAATCTTAAACCCACAAATCTTAGACCCTAAATTGAATCTCTAGACTCACAAGGAACTTTTTGTATCAATAAACTAAAATTAAGTTGGAAAATTAAAGGCTTCACTGTAAAATAAGTGCACAAATTATGCCATTTTTTAACAATAAATCACTAAAATATTATTTTGATCGAAATACGTGCCTATAATTTTATTTTTAGTTGAAATTGGTGACTATTTTTTTTTTAAAATAAAACTTATTAAGCTAAAAAATTCCAATAACCTATTACAAAAATAAAATGCATAATTTAGACACTTATTTTATAGTTAAGCCAAAATTTAATATATATGGATAATAATTTAATTAACTTTTTAAAAATAATTATTAATTATATGTTGAGTCATTAAAAATTTTAATTTTTATTAATTAATTTAATGATATTCAGATGTGTTCAACGTTATTAATGTTTAAAGATGTTCGTCATCATAGAATTTTCCTAAGCCATATATTAAATATAAAACATAAACCACTTTCGTCCGTGAATATATTGGTTTCGATTTTTTTTACCAAAAAATTTTTAAGTGCTTAATTTTTTAAATATTCTAATCTTATTATAAGCTAGTATATTTTTAAGGGAAAAACTTTAATACATAGACCGTGTAAACACATGGTCCTTTTAATTTTAGGGGTTAGTATTGTAGTTTAGAGTTTAAATGTTAGGGGTTTAGGGTTTAGAATTTAGGGTGTTCAGATTAGGAATTTAGGATTTATATTTTGTAAGGAAAAAATACAGGTCTGTATAAAATAATTTTTACATAAACCGTGTATCAAAGTTTTATATTTTTTAATAGTATAAGCTAGTATTTTAATTGAATTTGATATCTAAGTAAATTCAAAGTATACTTAAAACTAGACAAAAATCACTTGCCTCTTTTTAATGCGCATTTCTATGGCCAAACATAAAAAATTTAAATTTTAAATTTTAATTTTAAATTATAAATTTTAAATCATAAATCCTAAAAATACAACATAATCTAAATTTCTCAAACTCTAATCTTAACCCCTAAACTTAAACTTAAATTTTAGTGCGAGTCATAAATATAAACACCGAAAAAGGGTCAAAAATTTTATATTTTTAAAGACTATGTTGTTCGAATGAGTAATGAAAAAATCCCACTCTTTTTTATTAAATGGAGGAGTATTAAATTCACATGTTAAAATTTATACTTATACAGATAAGAAAAAATAAGCATTATTAAACACCAAAAAATTAGTGAATGTTAAAAAAATATTAATCACATAAAAAAATCCCACTCTTAATCACAGAAAATAAATGTATTAATATTTATTAAAAACAACAGAAATCATTGTTTTTGAAGGAAAAACAACAGCAGCAGAAATTATAAAGTTACTTTGAAATGAGAAGACATCTATCTTTATGTTGATAGCTGATAAACTAGCTAACAACATCAAAGATCACCACTGTCCGTCACCACCATTTTACAAAATTTTCACACATTTTTTGTTTGACCCATAAAAGACTCGCCCAGCATCTCATCCTAATTTACTTCTTTTGTATCTCTTCTTACATTCCGTTTCAATCAATATCTCAATTCTGTTTTTCCTGTCTGTTGATTGCCCTGAATTTTGTCATAATCTTCGTTTTATACCCCCAAGTCTTGATTTTTATTTCTGGGTTTTTTTTATTGAGACCCGGAACTGAATTTTCTGGACATTTCAGGATCCGAGCTTGACCCAACAAGTTGTTTCGAGGAGATTTGATCTGTGAGTTATTTTGTTTTTGTTTTTAGCTTGATTGATGATCAGTTTTACTCTTGATTGTTTATATTTGATGGAAATCTGAATGATCGGGATGGCAATTTTGTGACTTACCGGAAATATGGTTTAAAATGATTGTAAAATGGGAGGTTTTTATGTGAAATTTTGAAAATTTCAATTTCTTAAATCATGTTTTGGGGTAATGAAATTTGAATTTTGTTGATGGAGCTTTGTTTTTCTTTGTTTTATTGAATGAGCTCAAATATATATATTTATATTGTAAGGGTTGATGTTTATTTTGCTTGATAAAGAAATGACTTGTACCGACGATCTATGAAGCTTGATTTTTTTTTAATCTAATACATGATGTATTCGCTTTGATTTTTGTATGTTTGTAGCTAAATTTAGCTTGTAGCTATGTGGTACCTGGTGAAAATATAATATCTTTTGAAGGGTATTTGCTAAATAGTCTACTTGGTATCCGCTTTGAGCAATTTAGTGGATGATTATAGTAAGAATTGTTTGTTTCCACAATTTGACAATTTACTCAATGATTGTGTTTTTATTGTTAACTCTTAGTTGTTTGCCTTAGGTTGTGTTAAAAAACTTCCAATACTTGGTTGTTGATTGTAGAGCTTTCCAAATTTGTGGTGCTTTTCTTATTACATGTGTTTATTAGTTTCTCTATCGGTGAAGTTCATACTTTTTCGGTTACAGATCTGGAGTGGTGGTCAGGGAAGTTAGGCAATGTGAATTGTATGGAGTGAGGATGCCCGAATTGCGGAGTGGAGCCCGGAGATCGAAACGCCTTGGTGATCTTGAGCCTCCTCCTCAACCTGTTGTTCAAGAAGAGAATTGGGAACTGCCTGCTCAAAACAGAACCAGGAGAGTTGGTGGAAGAGGAAGGGGTAATGTTGTAATAGACGAAGGACCCTCACCTGCGGTACCTGCAAGGCTATGAGTTGCTGGTAGAGGCCGTGGTGCTAGCTTGGCTGGTTTAGACCCTGAGCTTTGTCAGGTTCTTCCTGAGGCTGCACCATTGGCTGCTGCTGAACCTGTATTCAACCGAGCAGAGGTAGCGGCGGATAAAGATATTGCAATGGAGGGTGGGAGTGCTGACAAATTAGTGGGAGTTGAAGAAGAAGCCAGCACAACCCCGGTTCCTGATCTGGTGCTTCATATTACTAACTAAATCTTTCCCCTTTTTGTTGAATATATTTATTTTAATTTTAAGTCTTCCGTATTAAATTGCCTTACTCTTAGTGAGGAAGATGGTTGAATACAATTTATTTTTTTTCAGTTATGAGCTGACTACTATATTGCTGATACAATTTCAGATTTAGTGATTTCTTTATTTCAGCATTTCAAATTTGCTTGAAACTATCTGGATAACCATTTCTGTTTAGAGTTTGCATGAAAATGAGGAATGTTTTACTGCATCAAGTTGTACATTTTACTTTACGTGTTTGGTCACTTGTCTCATTGTCCTTAGTTTCTTACCAACTAAATTCCTAGTTGGTTAGTTGTTCACCTTAAGGAAGCTCTTTGCCGAATACCACTTTGTTTCTTGTTGCAGGTACAAGTGGGAAATTCTCCTACATATAAGATAGACAGGAAACTGGGTAAGGGTGGTTTTGGCCAAGTTTATGTTGGCCGAAGGGTAAGTGGCGGTAGTGATAGAATTGGACCAGATGCAATTGAGGTATGTCTGAGAAACTCGTGCCCCTTTTTAAGGGTTTTCCAGGTTAATCCATCTGGAATGTAATGTTATGAGATATTTTCATCACAGGTAGCGTTGAAGTTAGAGCACCGAAACAGTAAAGGTTGCAATTATGGTCCACCTTATGAGTGGCAAGTTTACAAGTATGGCATTTTTATCATAAAATTGTGTCGATCTTTGGTATTTACATATTTGACTGCAATGCAGAAATTCTGACATTTTTTCCCTTCTGATCTCCTCACAAAAGTTCCCTAAATGGATGCTATGGGATTCCGTGGGTGCACTACAAGGGTCGCCAGGGAGACTTCTATATTCTGGTGATTTTTTGTTTAGAGCAACTTAGCGTCTTAACTCCCAATTTAGTCAATATATTTTAAAGAACTTTAATGAATATTTCAGGTAATGGATATGCTTGGTCCCAGTCTCTGGGATGTTTGGAATTCTCTAGGACAATCGTAAGAAATAGAATCTTCCTCTTTTCTCTTTGTTGTACCTTCCCGTACATGTCTACTTGAGTACATGTATCTACCATAGTCTTTCAGCTTTGTAACATGTATTGTGACAGGATGTCGCCAAATATGGTTGCCTGCATTGCAGTGGAGGCAATATCTATTCTCGAAAAGCTTCATTTAAAGGGGTAGGTCATATTGTAACTTTCTGCACTTCATTAAATTCACCTCTGTTTTTGCGTGGTTGCAACTGATCACAACTGTTTATTGTCTGCTTGAAGAAAGGTTTGTACATGGAGATGTGAAACCTGAGAACATTTTACTAGGTCAACCTGGATCAGCCGATGAGAAGAAGCTATATCTTATTGATCTTGGTTTAGGTATCTTCGCCCCAGTCCTCTCTTCCCTGTTAACTGTATGTTCTTTCTTAGCTGTCAACCTCAAGCACATTATGGTTAACTACTAGTGTATAGTTGTTTATTCTCTTTGATGGCAGATCTCTATGAGATTTTATTTTCTCTCATGTCTTACGGAAATATAGTAAATGCTGTTAATGATTCTGTACTAATTACTGCCTGCCTCGCATGTTCTTGGATCAGCCTCTAGGTGGAAAGATGCACACTCTGATAAACATGTTGATTATGATCAAAGGCCTGATGTATTCAGGTATGTAAACTTGGTTTTTAAATGTCATGAAATACTGCTTATGATTCGTGTTGATATCTTTGGATATTTCTTTCATCAGGGGAACAATTAGGTATGCTAGCGTACATGCTCATTTAGGTCGAACTGGAAGTCGAAGGGATGACCTCGAGTCCTTGGCATACACATCGATATTTCTAATGAAAGGACGATTACCATGGCAGGGCTATCAGGTTCTTATTGTCATTTTGATTAACGATTTACGTAATCTGATTTTATTTCCTTCCTGAATTATTCTCTGTTTTCATGGAACCACATAGGGGGATAACAAGAGTTTTATGGTTTGCAAGAAAAAGATGGGCACATCTCCGGAGTTGATGTGTTGCTTTTGTCCGGCCCCATTTAAGCAGTTTCTTGAAGTTGTTATAAATTTAAAGTTTGACGAGGAGCCCAATTATGCCAAGCTCATATCCTTCTTTGAAAGCCTAATTGAACCATGCATACCATTGAGACCCATTAGAATCGATGGAGCCCTTAAGGTCATTGTTTGTTTTTCCTTTGATTAAATTGGATTGTATAGGATGTTCAAATAAACAACCTTTATCTGTTTCCTTTTGTATAAATAGGTTGGACAAAAGCGGGGAAGATTAGTTATTAATTTGGAAGAAGATGAGCAGCCTAAGAAAAAAGTACGACTCGGTAGTCCTGCTACTCAGTGGATTTCTGTTTACAGCGGACGATGTCCTATGAAGCAGAGGTAAAGTTGTGTTCTCTTGTTAAATGTAATATTCATTTCTACTATACCTCCTCTCCATATTTTTGGGTTTCATTTAGTGGTTTGCACACTTTACATTTTCCATAAGTTATTCAGGCATTGAGTTAATCTCGGCATTTTTTAATGTTTTCATCTTTACAAATTACAATAATATTGTAGCGTATTTGGAGAATACTCCCATTGTTTGTCTCAAATGTGATGCCGAAACATATATAGTGACCTTCAAAAGTTAAAAGTAAATGATAGAAGATACTTTTACTCATAGTAACCGGTTGTTAAAAGTTGAATGCGGTCCATTCAAACTAGTTTGCCACTTTTTGATGTTTTTATGGTGCATGTTTCTTTGTGTGAAAATATGAGATACTCAGCCTTGAGGTTTGAAAATTGTTTGTTCTTTTTTATCAATCTTGTAGGTATCACTACAATGTAGCAGATTCGAGGTTGCGCCAGCATGTGGAGAAGGGAAATGAAGATGGATTGTTTATTAGTTGTGCGGCTTCAGCAGCAAATCTCTGGGCCCTGATCATGGATGCGGGAACAGGTTTCTCTTCCCAGGTTTATGAATTGTCAACAGTCTTTCTGCACAAGGTTATCATTCTAAAGCACTAATTCCTGTCATTTTACTTCTTGATTTACATGCATTTTGACCGACTTTAATATCAATTCGGATTTCATCAGGATTGGATTATGGAGCAGTGGGAAAAGAATTATTATATTACTTCAATAGCTGGAGCAAATAATGGGAACTCCTTGGTTGTTATGTCGAAAGGTGGTAATTTCCATATATATATATATATTTATACTTATGCCATTGAGTTTTCTGAGAACATAGTATATTGCATGATTAAATTCATATATTATAACATTACAATTTATCTTGGAGACTCTTTCAATTTTGGTGGACATGATAGGTTTGCAGGTCCGCCTTGAGATTTGCATCGTTAAGAACTTGTGCGGAAAAAAAGAAAATGTTGAAGGCTTGTTTTCTGTAATTAACCTTTAGCAAGAAAGTTCACTGAACATCAAGTTTGCGACCCGCATGCCTCAGATTCTATCTACAACATATAAATATATTGATAACCTAATTACTAAGCTGTTCTCAAAATTTTGTCTTTGTAGGAACTCCTTACACTCAACAGTCCTACAAAGTAAGTGAATCGTTTCCCTTCAAGTGGATGAATAAGAAGTGGAAAGAGGGCTTTCATGTAACGTCAATGACAACTGCCGGGAATCGGTGGGGTGTTGTTATGTCAAGAAATGCTGGATTCTCCGATCAGGTATTCCTTTCTTTTGCTCTTCATGTATGTCTTCTGTTTTTCCACTGACCTCGATTTCCAAAAGTAGCTGTTTGTAACTTCATTCTATATTCAATGATCAAGGTTGTGGAGCTTGACTTTTTATATCCAAGCGAAGGAATACATCGGCGGTGGGAGAGTAGTTATCGAATAACATCAATGGCTGCAACCATAGATCAAGCGGCCTTCATACTAAGCATTCCAAAACGGAAAACAATGGATGAAACCCAGGAAACTCTTCGCACATCTGCCTTCCCTAGCACCCTTGTAAAGGTGTGTATAAAGCTGATTTTGCCCCCCCTCCCGATATCTTTTTAACACTTATGTCAATGCTGGTTTGCTTCTATAAGCATTAGCAATGGGTGCTAACCGCCAAGTTTTGCTTGGTCCATTCTCTTTATTATAGAAGCTCGACCTCTTGCTTCGAGGAGATATTTTTGAATACCTGATGGTTGTTCGTTGTTCTTGTTGCAGGAAAAATGGGCAAAAAATCTCTATGTTGCATCGATTTGTTACGGGCGGACAGTCTGCTAATTGTTGGGTTTGTTCTGCTATAAAATCTTCTCATATGTGAATGTAAAAGGGGGGGGGGGAAGACGAAAATTCATACAATTTGAAAACCTCGGAAAGCAGTGGCAGGCTGGCAGCCGTTTGTTGAATCATATGATGCTTTGAATTCAGCAGAAATTGCTGCTAGTAAATTGCAATGTTTATTCTTCTTAAGCTGAAAATTTATGTTTATTCATCATGGACCGAAGAAAGTAATGAAAACAGACAAACATCATATGTACTTTTTTTGGTGTAAACACTAAAAAAATCAAATTATAAGCCATAATTTTAAATTTTAAACTCTAAATCTTAACTTTTTAATGATTGGTATAAGTAGGAACACTGAAGAGAGACAAACGAATTTTACTCAATGAAAACACAAATTCTAGAAAACTTGGTTAGTAGGGAATAGATTTCACTATTCAAACTTGGGTTACTTAAGAAGAATAATGCCATCTTTTATTACTGAGACCACTTAATAAGTTTATTGATCTTCATAATTATGCCATCACAACAAAAATATCGACTTTGACTATCCAATTCTTTATACCCAAATTTTGAGACGATGAACGAACGGAGCTAGACTTGGACAGCGAGGAGGATAAAGTCGTCTAATTTTAAAATTAAAAGAAACCAGACTTAATTTGGAAGGAACCAGACTTACTTAACAAGTATTCATAGTCTAAAATTCCCTTTAGACAAAGAAATTTGGAAGGGGCACGGGCTCCTCCCATAGTCTTAATACATCCGTCCTTGGATATGATTCAACAAGACTTACTAATTCCAACATACCATCATCACTCTATGACTGTAAATTATTCCTTCCTGCTGGGAAAAAAATGCAGTTTCTCTTCACTTTCACCATCAAATATTTTACATTACAAACAAAGACTCACCCTTTGACTACCATGTGCGAACCAGTGTAGTTACTTTCCTCCTTTAAAAATAAACAACCAGAAGCAGATTTAGTGGAAAAAAGTGAACATCAAACAGCTAAAAGATGGAAAAAAAAATAAGCTTACTTTCTAATCATACTATATAGTTTTCGTTCTAAGTCGAAGCTTCATCGTTTCCTTTCCATGCTTTCATGAGCAACGAGATGCTGCTCTCCTGGAGTTCAAGGATTTACAAGTTCAAAACTCGACGAGAGACGACAGCTCAACAGATTTGTTTCTTGGTGGCTTATAGACATGGAATTCCAGTTCAGAATGTTGTTAGTGGGCCCTGGTGGAAATGTAGTTCCTGTTCATCTTCAAAACAAGTGATTCGTCTGAATCTATCCAGTGTTTTTTCCCACACTAGGAAAGACTTAAAATGTTTTGGCATCCATTTTCCGGATCAAGACCTTGGTGTCACTCGACATTTGCTACGATTCCATACAAGGTGAAATTCTAGTTATCGGACTGGGAAATTTGAGTGAACTGGTGCATCTTGACATGAGAGGAAATAGCTTCAATGGTTCAACAACTCCGCAGTTGTTTCATTTGACTAATCTGAGTGGCAATATGATTGAAAGAGGGTTACTTCAAGCCAAGCTATGTTGGGCAGTTGCCATGGTCATTGAACTGGCTCACAACAAAAGAAAGAGTGGATTTGAAACAATTTGGTTGGATGTTTAAAGCCAAAGAAATATTCCCCAAGTCCCAAAATTCTCTAATCATCCAAGTTCAAGCCAAGCTACGCTTAGTTGTTGCCATGGCCTTGAACTGTCTCCCTGCAGAAGCAAGAGAGGATTGGAACAATTTGGCTTAAAACAATACACTCTTTAATTCTCCATGTTTCTAATCTGTTTAGTAGTTGCATATATTCTTCAGCCACACCAGTCTTCAGGGAAGTGGAGAATCATGGTGAACCTCAATCCCACATCGACCAAGTAAGAGGAGGGAGCACGAGCTGGACTCTATAAATAAGAGGCAACTAGACCCGTTAAAATTTACTTACCTGGACGGGGTCAATGGGTGATCGCCACGGCCTATGTCCTAGGCTAGTGACCTCCATTGCACTTGGGAGGGGTGCTAGCCTAAGGTCTCCCCAAAGTGGGAGAGCCTACGTCATAATTTGTGTCAGTGGGGGCCTTCGTTCGCGCGGCCCCGTCCAATCTCAGATCAATAAATTTACTTGGTTATGTAGTGGGCTATGAGTTGCATTTGAGAATTTTTTTACACAGAATTTTTGTTAAGTATTGCGAAAACCCGAATTTGCAATTTGGGCTGTTTTCTTTTTACTTCATCTATTTGTACTTTAAGAAAGACTGTTGTATGCAAAATTCCAACTCAAAACCAATATTATTAATTTAGATTGAATTGTAAGTGAGTGGTCTCGGTGAAGTCTCTGCTGTGATGAGCACAGTTTAGTTCAGGTGTAATTCGAACTGAATATAGGTATGGATGATGTGTCCCGAATTCGAGTAATTTATTGGATGATGTGAGTTAAGCTAGATTTGAAATCTGATATAGAACTAAAGGTACTTGTGAACTAATACTGAATATTATTTATTGCCTATAACTGTAAGAAAACTTGCAAACAATTCCACTATTGAGAGCAGGAGCCTGATTTACAGGTCAAAACTATCTTATATAATATTATTCATATCCAACATTGACAAAAAGTATGGCCTGAATGACCAAACGGCTTCAAGAATTAACTCGAATCTCATTGAAGAAGGCATTGTGAGTCTAAAACCCTTGACATCTTCCAAGCACACCTATCTGATTCTGGTATTACCACTCTTTAGCTCGATTGGGATGGCCTTCATGGTGTAGGAAGAATAACAGGCAGCGAAGATAAGATAAGATTAACAGAAGGCAATGTATAATTTCAGTTGCAAATCAGAAGTAATCCAACATTAACTTGAAAATATCCAAATACCGATCTCACCCGGTTTAAATAATACCCTTCTCCATCTGCAACTTTGTCTAGATGTACTAATGGTGTTTGTTTGTAACGCAAAGAAACAAGTGATTCGTCTGAATCTATCCGGTGTTTTTCCCACTCTAGGAAAGACTTCAAATGTTCTGGCATCCATTTTCCGGATCAAGACCTTGATGTCGCTCGACATTCCCTACAATTCCATACAAGGTGCAATTCTAGGGATCGGACCGGGAAATTTGAGTGAACAGGTGCATCTTGACATGAGAGGAAATAGCTTCAATGGTTCAATTCATCTGCAGTTGTTTCATTTGAATAATCTGGAATTCCTTGATCTCAGTGGCAATATGATTTGAGGAGGGTTACTAATGTCGTTGGAGTTTGAAACAGTTGAGCTTGGATGCCAACTTCGTTCATGGAGAGCTTCCGGAAGAGATTGGAGACCTCACTGAACTGAGGAAGTTGATGGTTTCTGACAACTGAATATTCGGTAGGATTCCATTGTCGATATTGCAGCTAGCAATGCTTGAAGTTTTAATCCTGGAGAATTATACACTTTCCATATAGATTCCAATTAACATGGAAAACTTGGTGAATCTAACAAATCTAGACTTGAGCAAGAATCATTTGAGTGGTGAAATCGTCAATTCGGAAGCTGAGGAAGCTGGAGACACTTCAGCTGAAGAACAATATGCTGTCAGGTGAGATCCCAGCATGGCTATTTGATCTCAGAGTATTACGGACTTGTCAAACAATTGCTTTTCTGGCAGTGAATTTCCAGCATTTGGACCAAATAGATTAATTATTTATGTTGATATTTCTTCCAATAATTTCTATGGTTATGTTCCTACGGATTTCGGACTCTTCAACTTGATGCTTTCGTTAACACAAAATGGCTTTTCTGGTCCATCGCCTGAAAAGTTTAGCAACTTGAGTATGCTTGAACACCTTGATCTTCATGACAACAATATCAGTGGTGAATTCCCAGGTTTCTCTCAATTGTCCTCTATTCATGTACTTAATCTTAGGAACAGTTCCATTGATGAATCAATCTCTAATGATCTGTCGAGTCATAGCAGTCTCCGAATCCTCGACCTCTCGAACAACAACCTCAAGGGTGAATTTCCTCAAAGTTTGGGAAATCTTACTGGGATCATTGAAAACCAGATGCCGCAGTAACACTTTCTGAAATCTTCAATTTTCCAGTTGAAATCCATGACTTGATAGTAAACCGGAAGAAATCAAAGCAAGGCTTCTTGATCCGAAACCGTGATATCTATACTTTCCTGGACTTGTCAAAGAACCAATTATCAGGAGAAATTCCACATTCATTAGGTGGTCTCAAAAGTTTGAAACTACTTAACCTTTCATTCAATGAACTTTCTGGCAAAATCCCAGTGAATTTTGGTTATCTTCAAAGTCTTGAGACACTGGATTTGTCACACAACAACCTTAATGGTTAAATACCGTGAACATTTTCCGAGATCCAGGAGCTAAATTATTTAGTCTTGAGCAACAATGAACTCGGTGGAAAGATTCCTTGAGGTCCTCAAACGGATACGCTGATAGATCCAAAGAGATTTATGCTAACAACAATGTCTTCTGTGGGGTGCAAATTGGGGTTCCTTGTGAAGAAGATTTAGCTCCCCCAGGGTCACCATTGATGAAGAAACAGGAAACACTGTTTTCATGGGTAGCTACAACAATTGGCTACTCTGTTGGGTTGTTGTTTTCAACTGCAGTGATGTATGTTATTAGTTATTTCAACGGTGCACTCTCGCATCATCATCGGGACATTAACCTTATGGATGAACTGGAATGAAATTGATCCGTCTCGGTAGCTAAAGGATATAAAGAAACACGGAAACAGATTCTAATCTGTTCAGGAGTTTCGTATATACATGATGAAGCAGTAATACCATATCGAGTAAGAAAAAGGAGAGACCAGGAGCTGAACCAAATAAATAGGAGGCACCCAGCTATATTACAGCATACTTACCTGGACGGGGTTGATGGGCGATCAACAAGGTCCATGGCTTAGGCTAGTGACCTCCATTGTACTTGGGAGGGGCGCTAGCCTAAGGTCTCCCCAAAGTGGGAGAGCTTACTTCATAATTTGTGACAGTGAGGATCTGCGTTTGCGCAGCTCTTGTCCAATCGTATCTTAAATATTTTTTTTATGTTATGAAATATATACACGAATACTAAAAACATTATTACATTTCCAAAGCATGAATAACGTTTCTTCAGAACTGGCAACCGAATATCCGGTAGGATTCCATATATTGCAGCTAGCAAAGCTTGAAGTTTTAATCCTGCAGAACAATACACTTTCCGTGGAGATTTCCAGTTGACATTGAGAACTTGTGAATCTAACAGCTCTAGACTCGAGCAAGAACTCATCGTCTATTCGGAAGATGGAAACGTTTCAGCTGGAGAACAATATGCTGTCTGCTGAGTTCCCAACATGGCTATTTGATCTCAAGGAGTTGAAGTTTCATTTTGGAGCTACCAGATTAGCATGGAGCAACAATCTCACAATCGAGCGGATTAATCTTCATTATCATTGAGATCTTGCAGTGTTAGAGGGAAGATTACTAGCTGGATATCCAATCAAACTGTTCTTAACTTCTTGGACTTGAGTGAGAATGATCTTGAAGCCAAGCTATGCTTGGTTGTAAAAAAATATATGGATGGACTTGAGTAACAATTTGGTTGCTGCTATGGTCATAGAACAGCCTCACTGCAAGAGAAAGATTATATTCGAAAACAATATGGATGATCTATCTGCCCTCCGGTGCCTTCTCACATCTCTTGTCCAGTTGTCTCATGCTAGATCTAAAACAATAAATATTTTCATATCATGACAATTTCCAAGGTTTCAGACACCAGGTCCAGCATATGCATGCAAATGTTTAAAAATTGATACCTTTGGGTTGGCATGGTTTTCAAATTGCTGAAGAATGTAAGAATTAGGAGTCTTTGCAATAATTTCCTCTGCATTCTCATTGCCGCTTTCAAACTCCGGGCCGTATTGGTAAGAACCACCTCAGCTCCGAAAGCTCCAAGGATCATTCTCCTTTAGAAAACTCATTTGAGAAGGCATTGTGATTATGAGTGTGCAACCCTTGGCAATCCAACTGCTCATTTCAAACCCAGCAGCAATTGTTTTCTTAAATTAAATCCTAATGAAATCCATCAATGGTGATGAAAAACAGCTTACTTCAGTGACATCTTTGACAATCAAATCTTCTCCTCCATTTCTTTCTCGAGTTACTGCACAAAACACAAAACATTAAGCTTTTCAACATATAATCTTTGAAAAGGGAGCAATTTGGATGAACGTTTACAGCAAAGCTAAAATTGCCCAAATTCTCAAAATTTTCAAACCATCCAAGTTTAAGCCAAGCTATGCTTTGTTGTTGCTATGGAGTATGGACATTGGATTGGCTCACAGCAAAAGCAAGAGAATACTGAAAACAATATAGAAGAACTGGAATCATATCGATCTGTTCTTGGTAGCCATGACAGATTAATCTTTCAGAATATATGCTAAAAGATGGGTACAATTTGTTACGAAAACCCCCCAACTCCATTGAGGAATCAAATTCTAGTCTGTTTAGTAGTTTCCATATAATCTTCAGCCCCACCAGTCTTCAGGGAAGTGGAGAATCATGGTGAACCACAATCCCATATAGACTAAGGAAGAGGATGGACCAGGAGCTGGGCTGCATAAATAAGAGGCAACTAGCATCTTTGCAATATACTTACCTGGACGGGGTCAATGGGTGATCACTAAGGCCCATGGCCTAGGCTAGTGACCTCCATTGCACTTGGGAGGGGTGCTAGCCTAAGGTCTCCTCAAAGTGGGAGAGCCTACGTCATAATTTGTGGCAGTGGGGGCCTGCGTTCGCGCGGTCCCTGTCCAATCGCAGATCAATTATTTTTACTTGTTTGTGTTATGGGCTTGAAATTGTGATGTGGGTTTTGTACACAGATATTTATAAAATTTGGTTGAATGAAACTATTATTCTATCAGTAACAAGCTCTCAGGTTCTTTACCACCTCAGTTGTTTCAACAATGATGCTCTCAGGAAACAAATTTTCAGGGCCAGTGCCGAAATCTATCTCAAATATCTACAGATTATTACTGCTGGACTTATCAAACAATTGCTTTTCTGGCAGTGAATTTCCAGCATTTGGACCAAATAGCTTAATTGTTTATATTGATATTCTTCCAATAATTTCTATGGTAAAGTTCTTATGGAATTCGGACTCTTCACCTCGACGCATTCGTTAACTCAAAATGGCTTTTGCGGTCCATTGCCTGAAAATTTTAGCAATTTGAGTATGTTTGAACACCTTGATCTTCATGACAACAATATCAGCGGTGAATTCCCAGCTTTCTTCTCTCTATTGTCCTCTCTTCAAGTACTTAATCTTAGGAACAATTCCATTGATGGATCAATCTCGATCTGTCGAGTCTTAGCAATCTCTGAGTCCTCAACCTCTCCAACAACAACCTCAAGTGTGAAATTCCTCAAAGCTTGGGAAATCTTACAGAGATGATTGAAGCCCAGTAACACTTTCTGAAATCTTCAATTTCCAGTTGAAATCCATGACTTGATAGTAAACCGGAAGAAATCAAAGCAAGGCCTCTCGATCCGAAACCGTGATATCTATACTTTCCTGGACTTGTCAAAGAACCAGTTATCAGGAGAAATTCCACATTCATTAGGTGGTCTCAAAAGTTTGAAGCTACTTAACCTTTCAGTCAATGAACTTTCTGGCAAAACCTGAGTGAGTTTTGGTGATCTGCAGAGTCTTGAGACCCTGGATTTATCACATAGTAACCTTAATGGTGAAATACCATGAACATTTTCCAAGCTCCAAGAGCTAAATTATTTAGGCTTGAGCAGCACCGAACTTGTTGGAAAGATTCCTGGAGGTCCTCAAATGGGTACACTGATCGATCCAAAGATTTATGCCAAGAACAGTGTCTTTTGTGGGGGTGCAAATCGGGGTTCCTTGTGAAGAAGATTTAGTTCCCCCAGGGTCACCATTGATGAAGAAACAGGATTCACTGTTTTCATGGGTAGCTACAACAATTGGCTTCGTGTTTTCAACTGCAGTGATGTATGTTATTGGTTATTTCAACAGTGCACTTTCGCATCATCATCGGGACATTAACCTTATGGATGAACTGGAATGATATCGATCTGTCTCGGTAGCCATGGGGGACATTAACCTTTCAACAGAGATGCTAAAGAATAGGCACACTTGGTTACAAAAATCCCCAACTGCAGTAAGGAAAGCTTTTGCAGACTCTGATTTGCAACCATTTTTAATATGTGAGATGAAGAAACAAGGGAACAGATTCTAATCTGTTCAGGGGTCTCCTATATTCTTTATAAGCTTGCAACATCATATCTTCATTTACAGCTTTCTCAAGTCACCAAGGAAGTGGAAAACCATGATCTAACACAAATCCCACATCGATTAAGGAAAAGGAGGAACCAGGAGCTGAACCAAATAAATAGGAGGTACCTAGCTACCTTACAAAATACTTACCTGGACGGGGTAGCTGGGTGATCAGCTCATGGTCTAGGCTAGTGACCTCCATTGCACTTGGGAGGGATGCTAGCCTATGGTCGCACTAAAGTGGGAGAGCCTGCGTTATAATTTGTTGCAGTGGGTGCCTGCGTTTGCGCGTCCCCATTACAGTTTCAGTCCAATAAGTTTTCTGTAATTGGTACAATGGTTTAATAATGTCTTGTGCACAGATATGTGATGTATATGAATGATACTGTAGAGTTCGAATTTAATTTTTTTGCAATTTGCTTTCTTTTAAGAACTATGAAATGTTGCAAACAATTCCTCTCTTAGAGCGAGGTTTCCTTGATGTTCCAATATCCTCTTCATTTTATGTCTGCAAGAGCTTCTGTTACATGTCAACACTGTGATTCTATTCATATCCCACATCGACAAAAAGTATGATCTGAATGACCAAACAGCTTCAAAATCCCTTTGAAGAAGGCATTGTGTTTATGAGTCTATAGCATTTGACATCTGCAATTAACGCCAATCTGATTCTGGTATTACCACTCTTTGGCTCAACCGGGATGGTCTTCATCATGTAGGATGGATAAAGGTTAGCCGAAGATAAGATTAACAGAAGGCAATGTATAATTTCAGTTGCAAATCAGAAGTAATCAACATTAACTTGAAAATATCTACATATCTGTCCTTGACACTGGAGCAGGGTTTCATTGACTCTTAACTCGACAGCAATTCGAGCCATGCATCCATCTGCAACTTTGTCTAGATGTACTAATGGCTTTTTGATGTGGCAATATGATTGGAGGAGGGTTACCTAATGTTGTTGGAGAGTTACCTAATGTTGTTGGAGATTGGATGCCAACTTCGTTCATGGAGAGCTTCCGGAAGAGATTGGAAACTTCACTAAACTGAGGAAGTTGGTGGTTTCTGGCGACTAGGGTTTCTTATAGAGGGAGTGGATTGTGAGTTGAGTAGTGCTGACTCGTGTTCGTTAAAATATTTCGTTGCTCGACTCGACTCGTGCTTGTTAAAAAATCTCCTTGCTCGACTCGGCTCTTTGCTCGTTAAGCTTGCCAAAATATTTACCTATTTTTTTAAAATATAAGTAAAATCTAGTGATATTATTAGAGTTTAATATAATCATACAAATTCATAAGAATTTTTTTTTTGAGAACTGAGGTGATAAATAAAAGAACATATCATGACCGAGTCAGAGATGAAGTCAATATTCGAGAGTGAGACTCTTATCGTATTTTTTATATGGAAAATAAATATTTTTTTCTCTTTTCTACTTTTATACATAAAGTAATAATAAAATATTATTATTATAATTTAATTTCTTATTAAATACAAATTAACTTTTGATTTTCGGGAAATACAAGTTTTGGAAAATTGAAACTAAATATTTTATTTGTAAATTAACTAGCAAGTCACTAAACTTTTTTAAAGTTTTCAACTAGCATTTAAACTTCTTGGAACATAAATTTTAAAGGTAGCCATAAAAAATCATTAAAATTTTATATAAAAATAACGAACTACTCGTGAACTTATTGAGTCGAGTTCGAGTTGAGTTGAGTCGATTCAAGCGTTAATCGAGTTTTAACCGACTTAATCTCGAGCTGTTTGCGACTGGCTCAACTCAATAAGCACCCTACTGACAACTGAATGTCAAGTAGGATTTCATTTGCGGATATTACAACTAGCAAAGCTTTGATGTTTTAATGCCGGAGAACAATACACTTTCCATATAGATCCAGTTAACACTGTGTAACAATTTCTTTTCTGGCAGTGAATTTCCAGCATTGGACCAAATGGCTTAATTACTTATGTTGATATTTCTACCAATAATTTCTATGGTTAAGTTCCTGCAGATTTCGGACTCTTCACCTCGATGCTTTCGTTAACTCAAAATGGCTTTTCCGGTCTATTGCCTGTAAATTTTAGCAATTTGAGGATGCTTGAGCACCTTGATCTTCATGACAACAATATCAGTGGTGAATTCCCAGCTTTCTTCACTCAATTGTCCTCTCTTCGAGTACTTAATCTTAGGAGCAATTCCATTGATTGATCAATCTCCAGTGATCTGTCGAGTCTTAGCAGTCTCCGAATCCTCGACCTTTCCAACAACAACCTCAAGGGTGAATTTCCTCAAAGTTTGGGAATAGTTTTTTTCAAATGGTTAAACTTTATTACATGAAAAAAGTCAGTTTTTTGGTACTAAGCTGTTAAAATATAAAACGATTAACATTCTCAAACCATCCATGTTCAAGCCAAGCTATGCTGGGCAGTTGCCATGGTCATTGAATTGGCTCACAACAAAAGAAAGAGTGGATTTGAAACATTTTGGTTTTAAGGCCAAAGAAAAATGCTCAAAATCTCAATATTCTTAAACCATCCAAATTCAAGCCATGCTATGCTTAGCTATTTCCATGGACATTGAGCTACCTCACTGCAAAAATCAATAGAAGTTTGAAACAATTTGGATAAGTGCTTATAGCCGAAGAGAATCGCCCAACGCCTCAACATTCTCTAATCATCATTGTTCAAGCCAAACTATATATGCTTAGTTGTTGCCAAGATATTGAACTGGTTCACCGCAAAAGCAAAGAGAGAATTGAAACTTTATGGATGAATGTCTAAATCCAAAGAAAAGACATTCTTTAAATACCCATGTTCAAGCCAAGCTGTGCTTAGTTGTTGTTATTGTCACGCCTGAGAAGAGGCGGGATCATTAATCTCACATCAGAAAGGAAAAGAGAGGTCTTGGGATATAAATACGGTGGCGCTGCACATCCTACCAAACATTTCTTTTGGGAAGAGGGTAATCCCGTGACAAGTGGTATTAGAGCGACCCTTTGACTGCTCGATTTCACGTCGAGCGTCCATGAGTGGGTAGGCAGGTAGGCAGGGTAGACAACTGTGACAAGGTGGCCCATCACGAGAGTGGAAGCTCGTGACACTATGGTCATATAGAACTACTTCACTGAAAAAGTAAGATTATATTCGAAATGGATATTAACTTTATGACCATTGGAAAGAGAGTCCATTCTGCTGTACAACTAATTTTAATTAGTGAGATAAAGAAACAACGAATCAAACTCTAATATCCTTGGTAGTTTCACATATTTTTCGTAAATTTGTAAACCATCGTTGCATCATTCAGCCTCACCAGACAGCAGGAAGAACTTAAATCCAGGAGATTAGCACATATCCCATGTCGACTAAGGAAGAGAAGTGACCATGAGCTGAACTTTATAAATAAGAGGCAACTAGCACTGCTGCAAATTACTTACCTCCATTGCACTTGGGAGGGGTACTAGCCTAAGGTCTCCCCAAAGTGGGAGAGCCTACATCATGATTTGTGGCAGTGGGGGCCTGTGTTTGTGTGGCGTCCGTCTAATGTTGTTTCAAATGTTTTTTGGTTATTTTTCATGGATTTGTTTAATCTTTGCCTTATAGCACATTGATTTTTTTGGGATTAAAGAGTAAAGTAAGTGTCATGATCAATATGAATAATTACCATTGTAAATATCACAACTTAGCTGGTTTCCCTCCTGATAGAATTGCATTTTCAACTGGTTCTACGTCGAGGGAAAATCGGTGGCAAAGTCGATGAACGTCGTTAAGGTATTGAAATCACAGATTTATTGGGTCTAAGGTCTAAACATTAATGTTGGGATTCTGCTCTTTAAAGTCCGGTTATGGTAAATCCGGTCCCAATACCAGAGATTCTGCTCTTTAGAGTCCGGTCCAGAGATTATTCTCTTTAAAGTTCGATTACCGTAACTCCAGTCCCAATACCAGAGACAACGATAATCTACTCCTTGAAGTCCCCATACAAGGATAATCTATCTGCCCTCTGGTGCATTACCATAACTATTTTCAAATCATGACCATTTCTAAGGTTTCAGACACCAGGTCTAGCATATGGCATATGCATGCAAATGTTTCAAAATTGATACCTTTGGGTTGGCATGGTTTTCAAACTGCTGAAGAATGTAAGAATTAGGGGTCTTTGCCATAATTTCCTCTGCCTTCTCAATTGCTCCTTTCAAGCTACGGGCCGTATCAGTAAGGACAATCTTGGCTCCGAAAGCTCGGAGGACCATTCTCCTTTAGAAACTCATTTAAGAAGGCACTGTGGTTATGAGTCTGCAACTGCAACATTTTGGCGATTGTTTAGATATACTAATGGTGTTTTACCAATCAACTGCTCATTTCAAACCCAACAAACAGTGTGGGCAGTTGTTTTCTTAAATTAAATCCTAATGAAATCCAGTGATGACGATGAAAAACATCTTACTTCAGTGACATCTTTGGCAATGTAATCTTCTCCTCCATTTCTTTCTTGAGTTACTGAACAAAACATTAAGCTTTTCAACATATAATCTTTGAAGCGAAAAGGGTGCAGTTCGGATTAACGTTTAAAGCGAAGGAAAATTGCCCAAATTCTCAGAATGTTCAAACCATCCAAGTTCAAGCCAAGCTCTGCTTGGTTGTTGCCATGGACATTGGATTGCCATGAGAGATATTAATCTTTCAGAATACATGCTAAAAGATGGGCAAATTTTGTTATGAAAATCGCCCCACTCCATCGAGGAATGATTTTGTAGACTCTGATATCTAACTTAGACTTAGTTTATGACAATTCGAAAGAGAGTCAATGTCTGATTTACAAACATTTTTTTTAATCCGTGAGAAAAAGAAACAAGGAATCAAAGTCTATTATATTCAGTAGTTCCATATATTCCTCAGGGAAATGGAGAATGATGGTGAACCACAATCCCACATCAACCAAGGAAGAAGTTGGACCAGGAGTCGGACTGTATAAATAAAAGGCAACTAGCTCAACTGCAACATGCTTGCCTGGATGGGGTTAATAGGTTATAAACAAGGCCTATGGCCTAGGCTAGTGACCTTCATTGCACTTGAGGGGTGCTCGCCTAAGCTCTCCCCAAAGTGGGAGAGCCTACGTCATAATTTGTGGTAGTTGGGGCATGTGTTCGCGAGGCTCCCGTCCAATCTCTGTTCAAGTTTTTTTATTTTGTATTCTAATGGGCTTGAAATTTTATTGGGGTCAAATTTGATCGGTATTGCAATAATGTTGTATAATGAATCAAATGTTTTTGTCTAAATGTACTAATTGTGTTTGTTGGTAATTGGTTTTTACGAATCAAAACTAGCATGGTTAACTGAGTTAAAACTTTGTTTTCTTAAATTAAACACAAATAAATATCCATTATTGAATAAGAAAAACAGTTTAGTTGAGTGACATCTTTAGCAATGAAGTTCTTCTCTTCGATTTCTTTCTCAATTTACTACACAAAAGTTAAGCTTATAAAATGTTCCAAATGAAGGCAGTGTTTTTGCAACACATGATTTCCGAAGCAAAATTTTGAAAAGGGTTAATGTTATCCGAGCTGAGAAACACGAAAAAGCTTCTTGAAACTCTCAAAGATATAATTCCTGGGAACTTTAGGTTGGTGAATGTGGTTTATATCAGTATCTGTTCTTTGTGAAATGCAGTCTTGGTCAACTAGTTGGCTAAAAGCAAGAAAGGATTGACACAATTTGCCCAAACTCTTGACATTCTCTAACTATTCAAGTTCAAGCCAAACTATGCTTAGTTGTTTTCATGGACATTGAGCTGCCTCATTGCAAAAGCAAGTATTGAAAATATAGATGTGGATGAACCGGAATGAAATTGATCTGTCTTGGTAGCCATGGGAGACATTGACCTTTCAGCATGGATGCTAAAGGAAAAGGCACACTTTGTTACAAAAATCCCCAACTGCAGTAAGTAAAGATTTTCTAGATTCTACTCTGTTTATGTCTGATTTGCAAGAAACAAGGAAACAGATTCTAATCTGTTCAGGATTTCCCTTCATCTCTTCATTTACAACTTCTCAAGTCATGATGAAATACTAATCCCATATCGAGCAAGAAAAATGAGGGACAAGGAGCTAAACTAAATAAATAAGAGGTACCTAGCTCTATTACAACGTACTTACCTGGATGGGGTCAATGGGTGAACAACAAGGCCCATGGCCTTGGCTAGTGACCTCCATTGCACTTGGGAGGGGTGCCCGCCTAAGGTTTCCCCAAAGTGGGAGAGCCTACGTCATAATTTGTTGCAGTAGGGGCCTGCGTTTGTGCGGCCTCTTCCGATCTTATTTTAAATGTCTTCTTAATTATTTATTCTAATGTTAAAATTTATGTTTTGTAGTTAATTTGGGTTCAATCGAACAATATGTTAATTTCAATATGCGGTTAAGAAAAGGTGATAATATGGCAGCAAATGAGAAGGGCCAAACTTAATTTGAAACTTATCATAGTATTTAGCTCATTGTTCACCTTCTCCTTATCCCACAAGAAGCCTTGAATGTTCTGCAACAAAAAAAATGACCTATGATTATTTATGTTTTTCTAGTGTGAAGAATCTTTCAACAAATTTTTTTTTCTAGCGTGAAGAATGGTAATGGAAATGAGGATTGGTTGGTGACATGAGCACACGAGGTTCGAATACAGTACCTGCACCCACTCGGAGTAACTAACAGTCACTCCTTCGGAGTTTGCACATATGCCGGGAAGGCGATAACATCTGTAGTTGAATAAGAGAAAGAAATGAAACTGTTTGCACATCATTTTAGCTACTTGAAGTTGCAAAATCAGAAAATTAGCACTAACCTCATCAGCTTCAGTATCAGTAGGATGATTAGCAGTTTCGATAATGAACCTGGCTTTAATCTCATTTGCATTTTCCCTTCATTAAGATCAATAGGACAACATTTAGTTTCAAATATCAAACTAATTTGCAGGAAGGGAGCTATAAAATAAAGGACGACTCCAAGTGCTGCAGGGATTAGTACGTTGCAGTCTTCAACAAGAATCGAATCTGGATCCAAAGAATCCCCGCCATCGAATCCTTTGACACCCTTGTTTTCTTTGACATGGTTGAGTAGGCAGGCAATATCAATTCCTTCTCTGTTCTTTATGGCTCCAGTGACATCACTTACGGCAACAATCTTCCCACCCTTCTCATGGATGACTCTAGCAGCCCAGGAACCAACATTTCCAAAACCCTGAAATGGAATTTTTGATACTTTTTAAGTGTATCTGTGTCGGAATTAAATTTTTCTGGCATTGAATGTGCACCTCTATAACAAATTTTTGTCCGGAGATGGCTTTTTCATGTTCATAAAGAAGTGCCTCTGTGGCAAAGACTACTCCTCTGCTGGTAACCGCGTCTCTGCCAAGTGATCCTCCAAAAAAAAGTGAATTCTTTGGCAATGAAGTTCTTCTCTTTCATTTCTTTATGTTCCAAATGAAGGTAGTGTTTTCCAACAAATGATTTTCGAAGCAAAAATGTTGAAAAGGGTTAATGTTATCTGAGCTAAGAAACAAGAAAAAACCTTCTTGAAACTCTCAAGGGTATAATTCCTGGGATTTTTAGCTTGGTTGTTGCCATGGTCATTGACCTGACTCACTGCAAAAGCAAACAATTTTGATGAATATTTTTTCTGTTCTTTTTCGATACGAATTTGGACGCATGTTTAAAGCCAACAAAGAAGCCTAAAGTCTAAAAGTTTTCTAACTATCCTGGTGTCAAGCCACGCATTGCTTTGTTGTTGATGTGAATATTAAACTGCCTCAGTGCAAAAGCAAGAGAATACTGGAAACAATATGGATGAACTGGAATGAAATCGATCTGTCTTGGTAGCTATGGGGGACACTAAACTTGCATGAAATCCCCAACTGCAGTAAGGAAAGTTTTTGCAGACTCTGATATCGCACTCTGTTTATGTCTGATTTGCAACCACTTTTAATCTGTGAGATAAAGAAACTAGGGAATAGATTCTAATCTGTTCATGAGTTTCGTATATTCTTTATAAGCTTGCAACTTCATCTCTTCATTTACAGCCTCTCAAGTCACCAAGGAAGTGGAGAACCATGATCAAACACTAATCCCATATCGAGTAAGAAAAAGGAAGGACCAGGAGCTGAACCAAATAAATAACAGGCACCTAGCTCCATTGCAACTTACTTACCTGAACGGGGTCAATGGGTGATCAACAAGGCCCATGGCCCAGGCTAGTGACCTCTATTGCACATGGGAGGGGTGCTCGCTTAAGGTCTCCCTAAAGTGGGAGAGTTTACGTCATAATCTGTGGCTGTGGGGGCTTGCGTTCGTGCAGCCTCTGTCTAATCTTATCTGTCATTGTTTTGTCAGTTCATTTTAATTTGAACCTGGGTTTAATAAAAAGTGATTATTTGGCTGCAAATGAGAATGGCAAAACTTAATTATAATCTTATCATAGTCCATACATTTATTATGTTAAGTAATGAAACCTCTTATCGGGACAAAACTGGTGCTCATAAATGAGTTCCAACCAGCTTGGCTTTAGGCGATGTGACTCAAGACAAACGCCTAAGTAAGTCTTTTCAACCCTCTCGGAAGATCAAACTTCCCAAGCACCGACAAACGCAAAGCGTTCTACGCGGAATCGGATCAAAAGAGATGAGCGAAGAAGAACTTCGAAAGAACGCTCAAGAACAAAGAAAAGAACACAAGAACACTCAGAGGATTTAGAGTAAATGCCTTTATTCCTTGGAAACTTGGATACATCAAATGAGGAGGGGAAGGCCTCTATTTATAGTTGAGTTCCCCCTAATCCGACGGTCTATACAAATTTACATCGACGGTCGAGATTGATCTTATCTAATCAAATCTCAATTTCAAATCTCTAATTATCACAAACATTATCTACATATTATATTTCAAATAAATAGATGATGCTTTGACCGAATTACCCTCCTGAATCCTCCACGGATCGGGCTAGGTCTGGTGGTCTCTTTGGGCCCAAGATCTCTATCTGAACCTCTTGGGAACCCTGTGGTGCCAATGACTCGGACCTCGGCTGACGGCCCGTGACAATCTCCCCCACCAAACTTGGCGACGCCCTCGTCGTGCCTCTCGAACAAAGTTGAGATTGATCCTGGAGCTTCCTTCAGCGTGCCTTGGCTTGCTCCCAACTCGGAATCTGGCTTGATTGTCCCCCATAAGGACCGCTCTCCCCATAAAGAGCACCGAACTCTGATTCGGATGTCCCCCCATAAGGACCGCTCGCCTTGGCTCGCACCGCCATGCAAAATTTCCCGTCCCAGGTACATCTTGATCGTAGGAACTCTTTCCTACCAGTTCTGACTTGCCCCGATCTGGACTCTCCCGATCTTTGTGCACAAACTTGGATGCCTTCACGTTGAACACCGAACGAACCTTCGGAACTCTGAACGGTTGCTTCGGCCCGCACCAAGTCTTGGCAACTCCATCTGATGGGTTAGGTTTTCTGCGCCCTACACCCAACAAATCCGACAAATCAAACTGTAAAACACTATCACCGTGCTCAAGACGTACCTCACTCATTTTCCCGGCATTTACTCTACACATCAATCCTTCTTCCCTGAAGTTTGATGCCCCATTGCTCCCCGGCAATGCAAATCCCATCGACACTTCTCTCCCATTGAAGTTCGATGCCTCGGCCACCTCACTCATGGATGGCTCATCGACGGCCTTCATGCTAACTGCCACGGGCAACTCTCGCCCATCCAAGGTAGTGTCCCCAACTGTCGCCTCCAACTCGATGCCTCCTTGGCTTGGAGCATCTTCGACAAGCTGAATGGCTGTCAGCTTCTTGGTTCCTCGCCCGTTGTCTCGGCACACAGGCACAACGCACCGTTGTCTCAGATCCAAGATGCACACGACGTTGTCATACGGAATGATGAGAGCTTCAATACGGTCAAGGAAGTTTAGTCCCAAAATAAAATCAAAGTCATCTAGTTCGATTACCTCGAAATTCTCATTGGCCTTCCAATCCCCAATCTGCAACTCAATCTTCCACACTGTCCCCACAACTGGAACTTCCCTTGAATTTACCGCCTTGATCTTACCGGTTGAATCCACAACTTTAAGACCAAGCTTCTCGGTAGCCTTCCCCGACATGAACAGATCGCTTGCCCGGTGTCCACCAAAGCACTCCTCGATCGTCCGCCACGTTGATGTCGACAAACATCAACCCATTCTCGCTTCTCGCCCTTTCTCGCCTTGATGTAATCTAATATCATCGAGCCAAGCTTCGCAGCCTCATCACTCTCGAGCTCATCCTCCTTGGACTTCTTTTGACTCGATCGGGCATTCTCGCGCTAAATGCGCCCCCTACATCGATAACACTTTCGATGTACTTTTCCCCCTCGGCTTCCCTCCTTTGATGCTAGCGATTGCACCAACTCTACCGAAGTTCTCCCATCGACTCGCCGTCCTCCCGGACAATGGCATCTAGGCGGCTCCTCTTCTTGGGACAGTCTTTCACTACGTGTGGATCATCACAATAGTAGCACCTTATGGATCCTCGATCCTTCCGATCATCTGGTTTCGCATACCGGTCTGGCTTGGTCGATGGCCTCTCCTTGCCATCATCGCTGCTATCTCCGGACACGTCCTCGTCTCTCCCACCAATACCCTTGCCATGGGGCTTGGAAAACTTGGACTCCATGGGCTTGTAAGCACTATAATCGGTCAAGGACTCCGCAATGGCTAGGGCTTTGGAAAGTTCCTGCACATCCCTCCGCTCTAACTCGGTCCTAGCCCATGGCTTCAATCCATCCATAAATGTGAAAAGCGCATCCTTCTCACACAAGCCGGGGATAAGGAGTTGTAGCTCACTAAACTCCTGGATGTAATCCGCAATGGATCCATCATGTCGAAGCCTCCTAAACTTGGTCATGGCTTCTTTCTCCGTGTTACTCGGGCAAAACTGCTGCTTAAACTCCACTTGGAACTCCTCCCATGTTCCAACGCCCGTGCCCCCACTATTCTCATCAAGGCACCTACGTCGCCACCATAACAAAGCAACGTCAGTCAAGTAAACAACAACAGTATTTACCTTCTCGGCATCGTCTGTGATGCTCATTGCCCGGAAGTACCGCTCCATGCACCAAATGAAGTTCTCAACATCTTTCGCCGACCGGTTCCCCTTGAACTCTCTTGGCTTCGGAATGTATTTCATTGGTCTAGGTGTCGTCGTGGTTAACACACCGTTCCGCATGGCAGCCTGATAAACCATCACTTCCGCCTTCAGATCCACCATTTCCACCCTCAATGCCTTCAGCATGGCTTCGAGAGCATCTCCCTTTCCTTCTGACTGATCACCCTGGTCATCCAGCTCCTCGATCTGTGTATCCACCACGTCGAGTCGCTCCACCGAATCCTTCATAGATCCCTCAAGCCTGGTGACCCTCTCCTCGAGTGCCGACAACTTGTACCTCGAGTTTGCTCGACTTCCTTTGTCCGCCTAGGTCTCCACACCCTTCTGGCTCGCAGTAGCATTCTCTCCCTTCTTTGGTGCCATCTCAACTCGATGATTCGTGCCTCGAACTAGCTCACGTCGCTCGAACAAGGCTCTAATACCAACTGTCACGTGGCTAGAGTTCCAACCAGCCCACCGTGCGGCCTTAGGCGATGTGACTCAAGACAAACGCCTAAGTAAGCCTTTTCAACCCTCTCGGAAGATCAAACTTCCCAAGCACCGACAAACGCAAAGCGTTCTACGCGGAATCGGATCAAAAGAGATGAGCGAAGAAGAAATTCGAAAGAACGCTCAAGAACAAAGAAAAGAACACAAGAACACTCAAAGAATTTAGAGTAAATGCCTTTATTCCTTGGAAACTTGGATACATCAAATGAGGAGGGGAAGACCTCTATTTATAGTTGAGTTCTCCCTAATCCGACGGTCTATACAAATTTACATCGACGGTCGAGATTGATCTTATCTAATCAAATCTCAATTTCAAATCTCTAATTATCACAAACATTATCTACATATTATATTTCAAATAAATAGATGATGCTTTGACCGAATTACCCTCCTGAATCCTCCACGGATCGGGCTAGGTCTGGTGGTCTCTTTGGGCCCAAGATCTCTATCTGAATCTCTTGGGAACCCTGGTGTGCACCCCGTGGTGCCAATGACTCGGGCCTCGGCTGACGGCCCGTGACATAAAGGCACAGCCAATAACAATGGCAGTACTTATTTTGGTGTTCCTCCTGAATGAGGGTTTACTGCAGTACTGTGAAAAAAAATCATGGGCCTCTATCTTTATTCAGACCAGCATAGCCTCTTATGCTTCCCAACCTCGCATAACAGTCGCATAACTGCCAATAACGTGGAATTTGGAGTATTCATCTAACATCCATGCCATTGTCTGTTTAAACAGAAAATAGTACAATCATTGATTTTGAGATTCGCTTTTCGAACACTAGAACCAACTAGGCACAAAGAAGATATAAATGAGATATTGGAAGCATATATAAGTTGTACCTGTGCACCTGTACCCATATCAGGTGCTGGAATATCTGTGTGAATCCCAATCAGATCATGTATCTTTTGTGTGAAAACTCGAGTAAGCCGTTCTAGCTCTGATATACTTAACTCTCCCGGGCATCCGATCCCGCCTTTAGCACCGCCATATGGGATATTAGCAACTGCAGTCTTCCATGTCATTAGTTGTGCTAAAGCATTCACTTCATCAGGCTCAACCTGTACAGAGATCATTCCAAAGGATGATCAGAATCCATAGTAAATAAACTTGACAGATTCAAACCAGCAGAATGTAAACAACCTCAGGGTGATATCGGATTCCTCCTTTCATGGGCCCTCTTTCATTGTCATGCTGAACCCTGAACCCGACAAAACTCGCCAACGTACCGTCGTCTCTTGGCATGGTGCATTCGACCTGCGAAACATATTCGAAATCAAGTACATCTGCAAACTAGAATAGAGTAATATCTACCAGAGATGTCAGTGACTAAACAATCTCAAGAAAATGATTGAAAAAAAGGACAAACAAAGAGAAGTTCAGACACCTTAATTTCCCTGAAAGGGATTAGCAAACTCTTTTCAAGCTTAGAGTCCAGACCAAGAAGCCTGGCTGCTAGCTTAAAGTTCCTGTTGGTAGCTGCTAATGCATTCATTGTTGTTCTTAGGATTTACCACTTCAAGAACCTGATAATAAGCAATTCTCAGATTGGCATGGGACTTTGGTTATATAAAGTATTTTTGAAATAATTAATCATGTGGAGCTGTTGAGTAATATTAGAGCTGGAAATCTTATCTGTGTCTGAGAACTGACTCACAGCACAATCATGAGGGAAAATTGGTAAAAAAGATAAGATCAATAAGCTAATAAGGTAAGTTATATCATAATTTGGTATTATAAGACATTTAAGAATGGCCAAAGGCTGGCTGGCTAGAATGGATAGATGATGAAGAAACTGATATCTAAGCATGATGTGTAAGATTAGCTATGAAATTGCAAGAAAAGGAAAAATAGAACTGCATTTCCTAGAGGCAGAAATCAGAAACTAAAGAGAGACATAATGATAAATTTATTAGTGAAATTATAACAATAATTCAATTCTTAAGTTCATGAAGACTTTGTTACACAAGCTTGCGTAAATTCTAGCCTTTCAATTTTAGAATTTAGGGCTATTAAAAAAAATAGAGTTTAAGGATTTAGGTTAGGATTTAGGGGTTTAGTATGTAGAGTGTAGTATTTAAGGTTTATGATTATAATTTAGAGTTTAGGATTTAAGGTTTAGTTTTTAGGGTGCTAGGGTTAGGATTTTAGATTTTAGATTTTATAGCTTGAAAGGTTGTGTTACAAAGCTTATGTATCAAAATATAACCCTTATTAAAATTAAAAATATAACTATTTTTTAAAAAAAGAAACTATATATTATTTTTTGACATGCTAATTTTTTCATATATTATTCATATTATATTTTGGATTAAATGAAAAATAAGTGTCCAAATTGTACTTTTTTGAACTTTAGGTGCCTAAAATATTTTTTTATAAAAATAGATGCATAAATTTTTAACAGTTACAATTTTAAGTGTCGGCCGTTTAAAAAACTATTACCCAATAAGAATGTGACACGTGTCATGTTTTTTTATTATCATATTAAAAAATTAAAAGTATAATTAAAAAAACTCAAAATTTTCAAAATTCCCAACCCCAACCCCCAAATCCCTAATACCCCAAACCACAACTTCTCCAAATTGCCACCGCCACCGTTGCTGTCATAGGAGGCCACCGCCCATTTCTCCGAACAACCCATTGCTGGAAACAGTTGGTAAGTGTGTCAATCGGACGTTGTTCGATTAACTTTTGAGAAGTTTTGTTAGTTGTTTTAGTTTCATCCAGAGGCTTAGAAATGATCATATAATCTTTTCATTGATTGATGGACTAAATTGATGGGTGTTAAGTGTCTAAAAGTACTATTTTATTCACTTTTTTACTCATATTATTCTAGACTGAGGCTCATATTAGTTGCATTATTAGCCATTCATGCATGTTTGCATTGTTTCCTTGGTGGTCAAGCTTGATTTCATATTTTGCTTTATTTTGTAGAAAAATGGTGTTGCCGGTAGTTGTTTTTGTGTGTACAGAATCAGTTGCCAAAGCAAGGTTGAAACCAGTTGCCAGGGCAGTACATGGAGGATATGCCGAGCTAGTTGCCAAGGCAATTATCGACAAGAATGAATAAGATGATGTGGTAGCCGAAATTGATGACTGGATATGCCCAACATGAAAAGGTCAAAGAGAGATTAAATCCCAAGAAGATAGGAGAAGATCTAGAAGGAATTTAAATATAATAAATAATTATATTATTTTAAAGTATTCAAACTTAATTTCCTCCTCAAGAAAGACTTTGACCTAACCATCTCTTATATAAAGAACCCCTAGCCACCTATTTCAAGAAGTTTTGGAGGAGAGGAATCGTGCAAGAGGGGAGAGAATTCGACAAGAGGCTTCAAACATCTTTATCTTTTTCATTCTTGTTCGATTAGGTTTATGTTAGGAAAACTTTGTTCTGTGTTTCTTTGGAACCTAGCCATGAACTAAATCTATTTGGCTAAGGTTATTGTGTTTTGTGGTTGTGAGAAACGATTGGATTTTGTTTAGGTAATAGAGTTTGCACTTTCAATTCAAGGTTTACTCATTCTTGGTTTTTATTCTTGTTTGCAAGTGAATTGGGAGAGGATCTCGTAATTCTATCTATTTATCTAATATCGGGAGAGTTAGATTCAAGAAACGAATGAGTATGGTCTTTATTCAATCTATCGATGATGAAGATTAATTCGGCTTAGGAATAAGTTTATGATTTCAACGGCTAAGAGGAGTGCAAGATTGGTTGTTGTTCACCCTTGATTCACGCAGGGATGTATTGTCAAGGCATGCACAATTAACTAGAGTTTCGACTTAGGGATAAGAAGAAACCATTGAAGAACGCTCTGCCGAACCTTGAAGTTGCTGCCCAGTCGCCCAAACAATTGCCTAGCCAGTTGCCCAGGCAACGGTTCTACTAGTTGCCAAGGCAACCAACTGCGCAAGTTGCCACGGAAACTGAGTTGTCATTGTACTCTTTTACCAAGACGATCCAATCGGCTAACACTTCTCAACACATGATAACCTGGCCTATTCTCTCTCATCTGATTACATCTTCTTTTACTTTATCGCTTTCTTAGTTTAGTTGTTAATTAGAACTCCTACAATCACTTGTGTTTTTTACTTTTTACAGTGCAAGAGATTGAGTTCTTGAAGTGGCACCAATCCCTGTGGAGACGAAATCTTTTACACTATAACTTGCAACGTATACACTTACACAATTGCGGAGCACTTATTACGCGCAACAAGTTTTTGGTGCCGTTGCCGGGGATTGGCAATAGCAACTTTGTTTTTATTTTCTTGTACTTTTTATTTTTATTGTTTAAGATTCGAAGGGTTAACAAACTTTGGTTTTGCGTTGGTATATGACCAGGGCGAGACCAACTACATCAGAATATCCCTTTGATCCAGAAATCGAACGAATCTTGCAAAGACTCAGACGAAGGTTAAGAGTAGCAATGGCTAATCAAGACGGCAATATGAATCAGGATGTTCTAGCAGGAGGTGGAGTGATTTTTGCACGAAGCAGAACTATTCGAGACTATCTAGAGGAAGATCTTTAAATGACTTAATCCATGAGTTGTCACACCTGAAATTGAAGCCGACCACTTTGAGTTGAAACTGGTGATGTTCAATATGATCAACACAATAGGTCAATTTGGCGGCTCAGCAACTGAAGATGCACGACAACATCTTAAATCTTTCCTCGAGATTTGCAATTCATTCAAAATATAAGGAGTCACCCCAAATGTTTTACGATTAAGACTATTCCCCTATTCACTTAGGGATATGGTGAAAACATGGTTAAATAGTATTCCTGCCGGATCAGTAGGATCTTAGACCGATCTTTGTCGAGATTTCCTTGCTCGGTTTAATCCTACAAATTTGACTGATAAGATTCGTAACGAAATTACTTCTTTTCGGCAGGCAGATGATGAATCCATGTACCAGGCTTGGGAGTGATATAGAGAAATTCTACACAAATGTCCCTTACACGGATTCCCAGTATGGACACAAGTGATGACGTTTTACAATGCTGTGAATACACCAACAAGGATGATGCTAGATGCCTCGACAAACGGCATACTCCTAGACAAGTCGCTGGAAGAAGAAATGCAAATTCTGAACATGCTCGCCAAGAATAATTATCAGTTCCCAACTGCTAGAAGCGGAGGAGTTAGACGCCAAGCCACAATACATGAACTGGGATCATCAGACGCAATTTCGGCTCAATTGGCCACTCTAACCAAGATGGTCCAGAACATGCAGAAACAATACAACATACATGAGGTCAAGGTAGTAGAGTCCTTTTATGAGTTATGTGGTGGTAACCATGATTCTTCTGAATGTATGCAGAATCCAGAATCCAACTTTTATGTGGGAAGTTACAATCGAAACAACAATGCAATTTCCAATACGTACAATCCAGCTTGGAAGAAGCACCTGAATTTTTCATGGAGTAATCCCAATAACACTCTGAATCAGAACAATCAGAATGCACAAGCATCGGGATTCCAGCAGAATATGTCATGGCAACAGTTGCTGCAACAACAACCGACAACATCTAGTTCTTTGGAAAATTATCTCAATGCTTTTATGTTAAAAACTGAATCTTATATGGCTGAGAATAGTAATTTCATGAAAAAAAACTGATGCTTTTATTAACAGGACTGAGATGAGGTTGCAGAACCAAGAGGCGACACTTTAATCATTGGAATCTCAAGTCAGACAATTTGCTCAAAACCTGAATACTAGACCGCAATGAGGTTTACCCAGCGATACAGAAGTCGCAAGAGGAACTGGCCATAGGCAATGTAAGGCGATCACCACTAGAAGTGGCCGACAACTTAAAGAGGCTCAAGCTCGCTCATCAAATAAAACTCCACAAAAAGAACAAGATGAATTCAGCAGCAAAGCATCAGATGCTGAACCAGGAAATACCATGCAACCCTAATTGACGATGTCGCATCAACCAACGATAAGCATGCCACGACAACCAACGATAAGCATACCGCGACAACCAACGATAAGCATGCCACGGTAACCCTAGTTGACGATGCCTTGGCAAACTCTAATTGCCCTGGCAATGCCGTCAATCAGGTTCCAGATCAATGAAAGGATCGAAGATATCTGACTTCCATCACCATTCCCACAAAGGTTGAAGCGACAAAAGCAAGAATATCAATTCAAGAAGTTTCTTGATATCCTAAAGCAAGTCCACATCAACTTGCCGTTGGTTGAGGCAATTGAACAAATGCTGAACTATGCCAAGTTTCTGAAAGACATTGTGTCCAAGAGAACAAGGCTAGGAGAGTTTAAAAACAGTTGCCGCAACAGAGGGATGCATGGCCATTTTGCACAATCACATGCCATCCAAGTTGAAAGATCCCAAAAGTTTCACAATACCCCGTTCCATCAGAAACCACTATGTCGGGAAAGCATTATGTGACCTTGGAGCAAGCATAAACTTGATGCCTAAATCAGTTTTCCAGAAACTAGGAATCGAGAAGGCAAGACCTACAACAGTTACGCTACAGCTAGCCGACATATCCTATATGCATCAAGAGGGAAAAATTGAAGAAATACTGGTAAAAGTTGATAAATTTATTTTTCCCGCTGACTTTATTGTTTTGGATTGTGAAGCAGATGAGCATGAACCTATCATTCTTGGGAGACCCTTCCTAGCAACAGGGAGAACCTTGATCAATGTTGAAAAGGGAGAACTCACAATGAGGGTGAATGACCAGCAAGATAAAGTAAATGTGTTCCAAACACTAAAACATGCCGATGATCCAGAAGAATGCCAACTTCTTCATGCCACGACAGAGTTTAACTTCAACAAGGAAATTAGTTACCTCGGCAACTACATTGCCGATCTAGAGGAACCTGAGGAGTATGAAGAACCGATTGACAAGGAACAACAAGAATAGGCAAATTGGTTAGTCAATCAACCAGGAACATACTTCGAACAACTAGATTACTCAGGTAAGAAAGGTAAACTCGAAAAGCCCTCCACTGAACAACCACCGATTCTTGAGTTGAAACAATTGCCAGGGCAACTAAAATATGCTTACCTGGGAACCAATAATACATTGCATGTAATTATTTCCTCTAAGTTATAGCCTGAGCAGGAAAAGAAACTGATCGACATGTTGATGCTACACAAGAAGGCGATAGGTTGAGACTACATTTTTTCTTTCATATTTATCTAATTGTTTTTAAATTTTAGGTTCAATAATTTCTTTGCACATCTTTATTTATTTCTTTTTATTTTATTTACTAGCTTATCTTTAATTTTAAATCCTTATTTTATTTATTTTTGAATTGTAGGAAAAGAGTTCAAGATAAAAAGGAATTGGATTCAAGAAGGAAGTTTCTTCAACAAGGAAACTAATGGGCTAAATATAAGACTTATATTAAGCCTCCAATTCACCCTAATTAACCTACATAGCCGACCAAACCCTTCCCCATCCCCAATTCCCTTTGCCGCCCCCTTCCCTCAATTAAAACCTTACTAGTTAGTTGTCATGTTTAGTTGCATTCATCTTAAGTATTGCATATATGCCACATAAATTGCTTGCCATGTCTTTAGTTGGAAACAAGAATTGCCTATATTTGATGAATATCCGATGATGACTTTGTCAATGCACTTAATTAATAGAACTTTTTATTCTAGGATAACCGTGGAAACACTTAGAATCCTACCATGATGCTAAACTTGATGAAACACTGTTGTGGCTTGATTGATTTAAGGAATTCTAGCGAACTTAGGTTGATAGTTAAAAACTTGGGGGATTAAAATAAAAATTGGATGAATGCCAGAGGTGCCAGAAACTGGCTCTAGTATGTGCTTAAAATTGATCGCTAGAGGTGCCTGAAACCGGCTCTAGTTGAATAAAAAAATTAACTTTAGAAAATTAAAAACAAATCACTAGAGGTGCCAAAAAATCGGCTCTAGCTAAAACATGTTAAAAGAACCCAAGAAAGTAATTTAAAAACCTCTTGTTTGCATAGAATCCGAAAAATCAACTTGCACACACTCACAAGCATTATAGTTTGATTTCGAGTAATTCCTAAGTTGTCCGAAAAATGAAAAGTCGATCATACTCTGTGCCATGGTTCTGAGGATTGAAATCAAGTTCAAAGCTAAGTTTGTGAAAATTGAAGTCTTGACGGGTAATTATTAGTTTGCATTGCTTGAGGACAAGCAATAGTTCGAGTTTGGGGGCGTGTTAAGTGTCTAAAAGTACTATTTTATTCACCATTTTACTCATATTATTGCTAAACTTAGGCTCATATTAGTTGTATTATTAGCCATTCATGCATGTTTGCATTGTTTCCTTGGTGGTTAAGCTTGATTTCATATTTTGCTTAATTTTGTGGAAAAATGGTGATGCCGGTAGTTGTTTTTGTGTGTCCAGAATCAGTTGCCAAAGCAAGGCTGAAACCAGTTGCCAGGGCAATACAAGAAGAAGATGCCGACGCAGTTGCCAGGGTAGTGCATGAAGCATATGCCGAGCTAGTTGCCTAGGCAATTATCGACAAGAATGGATAATATGATGTGGCAGCCGGAATTGATGACTGGATATGCCCAACATAGAGAGGTCAAAGAGAGATTAAATCCCAAGAAGATAGGAGAAGATCTATAAGGAATTTAATCCAGGAGTTGTCACACCTGAAATTGAAGTCGACCACTTTGAGTTAAAACCGGTAATGTTCAATATGATCAACACAATAGGTCAATTTGGCGGCTCAGTAATTGAAGATGCACGACAACATTTTAAATCTTTCCTCGAGATTTGCAATTCATTCAAAATACAAGGAGTCACACCAGATGTTTTACGACTAAGACTATTCCCCTATTCACTGAGGGATAGGGCGAAAGCATGGTTAAATAGTATTCTTACTGGATCAATAGGATCTTGGATCGATCTTTGTCATGATTTCATTGCTCGGTTTAATCCTACAAATTTGACTGATAAGCTTCGTAACGAAATTACTTCTTTTCAGCAGGCAGATGATGAATCCATGTACGAGGCTTGGGAGCAATATAGAGAACTTCTACACAAATGTCCCTTACACGGATTCCCAGTATGGACACAAGTGACAATGTTTTACAAGCTGTGAATACACCAACAAGGATGATGCTAGATGCCTCCGCAAACGGTATACTCCTAGACAAGTCGCCGGAAGAAGCAATGCAAATTCTGAACAGGCTCGCCAATAATGATTATCAGTTCCCAACGGCTAAGAGGAGCGCAAGATTGGTTGTTGTTCACCCTTGATTCACGCAGGGATGTATTGTCAAGGCATGCACAATTAGCTAGATTTTCGACTTAGGGATAAGAAGAAACCATTGAAGAACGCTCTGCCGAACCTTAAAGTTGCTGCCCAGTCGCCCAGCCAGTTGCCCAGCCAACCGTTCTACTAGTTGCCAAGGCAACCCAACTACGCAAGTTGCCACGACAACTGAGTTGCCATTGCACTCTTTTACCAAGACTATCCAATAGCCTATTCTCTCTCATCTGATTACATCTTCTTTTACTTTATCGCTTTCTTAGTTTAGTTGTTAATTAGAACTCCTACAATCACCTACTTGTGTTTTTTACTTTTTACAGCGCAAAAGATTAAATTCTTGAAGTGGCACCAATCCCTGTGGAGATGATATCTTTTATACTATAACTTGCGACGTGTACACTTGCACAACTGCGGAGCACTTATTATGCGCAACAAGTTTTTGGCGCCGTTGCAGAGGATTGGCAATAACAACTTTGTTTTTATTTTCTTGCACTTTTTATTTTTATTGTTTAAGATTCGAAGGGTTAACAAACTTTGGTTTTGCATTGGTATATGACCAGGGCGAGACCAACTACATCAAATATCCCTTTGATCTAGAAATCGAACGAACCTTGCAAAGACTCAGACGAAGGTTAAGAGTAGCAATGGCTAAACAAGACGGTAATATGAATCAGGATGTTCCAGCATGAGGTGGAGTGATTTTTGCACGAAACAAAACTTTTCGAGACTATCTAGAGGAAGATCTTGAAGGACTTAATCCAGGAGTTGTCACACCTGAAATTGAAGCCGACCACTTTGAGTTGAAACTGGTGATGTTCAATATGATCAGCACAATAGGTCAATTTGGCGGCTCAGTAATTGAAGATGCATGACAACATCTTAAATCTTTCCTCGAGATTTGTAATTTATTCAAAATACAAGGAGTTACCCCAGATGTTTTACGACTAAGACTATTCCCCTATTCACTAAGGGATAGGGCGAAAGCATGGTTAAATAGTATTCCTGCATGATCAATAGGATCTTGGATCGATCTTTGTCGTGATTTCCTTGCTCGGTTTAATACTACAAATTTGACTGATAAGCTTCATAACGAGATTATTTCTTTTCGACATGCAGATGATGAATCCATGTACGAGGCTTGAGAGCGATATATAAAACTTCTACACAAATGTCCTTTACACGTATTCCTAGTATGGACACAAGTGATGATGCTTTACATGCTGTGAATACACCAACAAGGATGATGCTAGATGCCTCGGCAAACAACATACTCATAGACAAGTCGCCGGAAGAAGCAATGCAAATTCTGAACAGGCGCGCCAAGATTGATTATCAGTTCCCAACGGCTAAGAGGAGCGCCAGATTGGTTGTTGTTCACCCTTGATTCACACATGGATGTATTGTCAAGGCATGCACAATTAGCTAGAGTTTCGACTTAGGGATAAGAAGAAACCATTGAAGAACGCTTTGAAGAACCTTGAAGTTGCTGCCCAGTCGCCCAAACAATTGCCCAGCCAGTTGCCCAGGCAAACGTTCTACTAGTTGCCAATGCAACCCAACTGCGCAAGTTGCCACGACAACTGAGTTGCCATTGCACTCTTTTACCAAGATGATCCAATCGGCTATCACTTCTCAACTCACGATAACTTGGCCTATTCTCTCTCATTTGATTACATCTTCTTTTACTTTATTGCTTTCTTAGTTTAGTTGTTAATTAGAGCTCCTACAATCACCTACTTGTGCTTTTTACTTTTTACGATGCAAGAGGTTGAATTCTTGAAGTGGCACCAATCCCTGTGGAGACGATATCTTTTATACTATAACTTGCGACGTGTACACTTGCACAATTGTGGAGCACTTATTACGCGCAACAATGGGAATAAATAATTTACAAAGAGTTGCAGATGAAGGACCAAATTGAATAAAATAAAAAGTTAAAGGATTAAATTACAAAATAAAATTTTGTTTTCAAATATAGGAATCAAGTTTTACATGGTATCATATCTCATAAATATGTATAAAAACATTTGCCTACTTCACCATTTTTTTTCTCTCACCATTTTTTTCAACTAGTGAATCTTCACTAATTTTTTTTATAACAAATTAGTGAAGATTCAAATGTTAAAAAAACAGAACTTTATTAAACCAAACTTTCAAATATTACAAAATGACAATTGAACTCTATGTTTTATAACAAAGTGGTAACTCGGCTATTAAGTACTTAACATGGCTATTATAAAACTTTGTATATTAGCACATTCAATCAATTTAACCATAATTTACTAAATTTAACCCTTCTTATTTACACATTCTCTCTCTGAGCTACAAAATAAATCAAGTCAATTGAGAAAAAGGATCGTTTTTAGACTTGGTATTGGGATCTCTGTTGGAGGTGTTGTATTGGCTGGAGGATGGGTTTTCACTGTCGCTATGGCCGCTGCTGTTTTACTTGGTGTACGTGAGTATTTTGAACTGGTTAGGAGCCGCAGAATCACTGTGGGAATGACACCTCCGCCACGATATATCTCAAGAGTTTGCTCTGTTGTATGTGCTCTCACATTGTAAGATAGTATTACAATGGTATCTACTAATGTTTTGGTTTCTTTTTAGAATGCTACACCTTGCCTTTAAAAACTTGTAATTCCTACTTTGTTTGTAAAACATTTTTGAAAATATTTCATGTTATAATTTATTTAGAGGCTGTGCTCTATGATCAGGTACTTCGGGAATATTGATATTTCAGTGACATCTGCTGCATTTGTGGCTATGGCATTGCTCATGCAAAGAGGAAACCCTCGTTTTGCTCAGCTTAGCACCATGTTTGGGTTATTTTATTGTGGCTACCTCCCTTGTTTCTGGATTAAGCTCAGATGTGGTTTAACAGCTCCTGCCTTGAATACTAGTAAGAATACGGATTCTCAGACTTCACTGTTTGCGAATCTAGATATTGGACAAATTTATCTATGAACAGTGAACAGTACTATTTGCTAAGCTGTAAGCGCACAGCTGAAAATGGACCTTTTTTTTAAAGCTGTTTTACTTACATACTGCTGTTGCTGAACCATATGTGGTTTGGTTTAGGATTTTGGAGTTTTTGACAATGGATCTAGAAACTGCTTTTATTTCCTGTATGTAATGTATCTTCATACAGCCACATTAAGTATTTAACAGTCGAATTATTATTTTGTTTCAAAACATAAAATTTAATTGTTATTTTATAACATTTGAAAGTTCAATTATCATTTTGTTTTTTTAACAAAGTTCAATGACCATTTGTGAACTTTACTTTAAAAAATAATGATGAATTAAATAATTTTTATTAGATGAGATCATAGATGATGTGGTAAATCAAACCCACCATAAATACACTCTTCATAAAGTAGATACCGATTGATTTTGTCATAGTTCATAAAATAGATACCGATTAATTTTTATTGGATTTTGGACCTCCATAAATTCACAGCGCAGGGTCGGGTCTCGACAGAGACAAAGAAAAAGTCTGCAGTTTTTGTTTAGACAAGTTTGTGGACTTTCTGAACTGTATATTTATTGGATTTGCATGTAGGTCCAAAAAAATGGGTCTCAGCCCTTAATTAAAGGATGTAAATTTCCGGGGCATATATCCATAAACTCTAATTTTTCAACTCTTTAATTCCCCTGCAACCAAATTTGAAAAAGTAAAAAGCTGAGAAATGATTGATAAATGTAGTTGGTTTGTTGATGGCTGACTCGTCTGCCATTATTGACTTTGTACAATACCTAATACCAAATCCTTAATCCCCTTTGTGTAGAATTTTTCAATCTCCAGACTCCAGGAACGTGGCTTACACATAGGATATAGTTTTTTACATGATAAAATAATGCATGGGTTGCCTTAATAAAATCAAAATTCCCCCCATTTCTTCCCCTTGCTTTTGTTCTTGACAAATCGGTTGTCCAAAAAGTAGTAGTTTGGGGTGGCTAGATTCTTCATCAACCCTTTTATCTATTGCAGAAAAACCAAGGCAAAGATTGTTTCTTTAGGACATGCAAAATGTGTCCCATGAGGTTCTTGTTGGTGTTTTTCTCGGCTATTTTAGCAGGCTATGTCACATGGAGGACGGTGCGTTCATCACCGGACACCGACGATGATGTTTCAGAGGATGCCGAGAAGATTGTTGTCAAAGATAGACAAGAGTTCAGTTTCAAAAGGGTATGAGAAATTTTTGTTTCTTTCCCCAAAAAAATGTTTCCTTTTTTTTCTTCTGGGTTTTGTTTCTGACATTTTGATATTGTTGGATTTTCAGATGGTTCAGAATGGGTTCTGGGTATTTGTGGACATGGCTAGTGGGAAGTATTTGTGGAGGAATCTCAAGGAGCTGAAGGTTGATGAGAAAGTCAAGAGCTCTTAACAGTTTTAACATATTGTGATGAGTATGTTGAACTTGTTCTTTTCTTGTATCAATAATTGTACCATAAGAACATGTGAATCCTTTCTTGTTGTTTTTCAGATAGAGGAAATTTGAAATATAAAGACATGGATTTTTCATATATTGTAGATCTATACCTTGTTATGATTATGAATGCAATTTATCCAAGTATAATCTTTGCTGGAGAGTACTGAATTCCCAGCTATATTATTTCTTGAATTCTTTTTTTCAAAAAAAGGAAATTGAAATTCATATTCATGGCTGCCAAATGCAAAACTGAAAGTTTTAAAGAAGAGAGAGAACTGGGGTTATTTTGCTGTCAGCAAAGCTCTTGCATAGCCTTTGGATGTTTGGAACTGCTCACTCATTCCAAAATGTGCCATGAGAAGCCAGACATGAGTTAGAAGCTCACCACCCCGTCTCAGCTGTTGACAATGCTGGCTCCCTCTGCTGTGACTAGCAGCATAAGCTAACAACTACAACCAGACATCTCTAATCATATCCCATCCAACTTTCTGGTCTGTTACTCAGTTGAATGTCGATGCTAGTCAGCATGTGTCAAACAACACAGATTTGCTGCTACCCCTTTGACTTTACCTGGTAGAGCGTCGATGTTTTCTTGAAGCAACATGTGGCAAGCTGCAATCATTTGGTACATCATTGGTTCTTCCTTGAACTTCATGGCTCCAAGCAATGCCTTCCAATATGTACTTTTGTTGTTTTCCTCTTCTTGCTCTTCAAACTCGTTTTTACTGGCTTGAAGATGCGTTTTATTACATCTAATCCTATTTTCTTCCTTTGTTCTTGAAAGGGTTAGTCTTTCTTTGAAGAACCTCTCAGTCTCGGCCTGAGTGTCACAGAACCTGATAAGTCCGGCTCCTATCAGCAACAAGAAAGGGTAAGTGACTAGCAGATGGAACATATAATTTGAGATGCGATAGTTTACTTCCCAGGATGATTGGATATCGCTTGTGACGGTACTCAGAGGTGCCTCCGAGAAGTAGCAGAGCTCTGTGGCAATGTGCCAAACAAGGATACTCTGATCAAATTCAACATTGATACTCCACTCAAGGCTAAGGTGACTTAGGTGAGTCTGCTTCTTATACTTTTGAAGTATGTTGTTTCCCCTTCTGCTGCACAAATCTCTAAATTGCCATTATCTTGTCCCTCCTGAAACTGATTAAATTGCTCTGACATGCTTGAAAATCAACTTTTGAGTTCATCGATTTCTACATAAGTTTCACTTGGCCATTTTCCCACTACCTTTTGCCGGGGGTTTAAAATAAGGTTTTTTCTTGCAGCAAATGCGAAGTAGACTTGACTGTCGAACCTGACTTGACCACCTCTTTTGTTTAAAATATGGTTGTAAAGAATGAATGAGTTTGAGACATGGTGTTTTGTTGTGCTTGATCAACCAATTATTGGTTTGGTCCGAGAATAGTAGTACCAGTGCTGCAATTATTTCCAGAACAACAGCTACAGGGAGGAGGGAAGTTACGAACATGTCAGTTTTTTTATACTTCTTCATGTCCTCTAAACAGAAAACCAACAGCACCAGCACCAACTTTCTTATTCTGCAACTTGTGAAGTGTTCCGATCCATTCCGTTGCACCATAACATCAATTCTGTATCACAAGATGGTCTCTTAATATTTAATGTTTTCACTGAATCTTTGATGAAGTCCCTGTTTCATTCATGGGATTGTTTGGTGAATCCAAGCTATGTTTAAGTTTCATAATCTCTTTCATGCCTATTTTAAACTATTTATAGCCACCTTCCTAAAAGAACAGAACAGAACAGAGGGCATAAAATTTAGAAAGTCTAGATTGATTCCCTAGTTTAAAGCTGAAAATAAACTTAGACGAGTATGGTTTTAAAGAAAATTTGAATTAAACTGAAATCACATTTCCTGACAAACAGTCTACACAAACGATAGGCCATTGGCCTTTTAAATTAGCCAGCAACAATACATGGTTAAATTGCAAACTTGGAAATTAAAACAGAAACTGTAACATTTTCTTAATTTTGTAAGCCGCCCTCGATGCTTGATCACTTGGTCGATCCGGCCACGGTGTTTAAGTCCTCGTTGACTGATTTGTGACACAATCTAAGTGAGTGGTGGATTCACATGCTGGACAGTAGTAAAACCAGTGCTCTGGATTTCTTTCCTTCTTACAAGCTTCACAGTAACTTTTATCCAAATAACTTTGTTCAAGAGAATCATAGGTAAGCCTGAGAGGATGCTTATCGTAGTCGTACGAAATGGTCCGTGGCAGCAAAATGCAGCTGACATGCAAATTAAAGTTGCAATCATAGCATCTGTAGCTAATAGAATGGCCAAAATCACCACAACCAGAACATCTATACTCATAATTGTAAGACAATGGCACCATTAATAGATTGAGAGGATGTGCATGGGATTCATGGTTAACAATGATTGGTAGGAATCTACCTTTCATGTTGGTTTGAAACAGGCAATCATGGCAACTATCTGAGAACTCTTCGCCTTTACGTTCGCATATCTTGCAGTTATGTCTCACGTCTTTTGGAAACAGATATTCAGGTTGATTTCGACTTAAATATTCAGGGCACTTTTTCTCAACGTGTTCTATGTCACTAGGAAACTCTGCACAGGCTTTATCGAATATGTACTCAACACATCCTAGAAAACATTGATAGTACGGACCTGAAGTTGAATTCAGACAGCGGTTGCATTTGACTTTTGATTCAACAATTGGCTTGTTAATGAAGGTTAACGGATGTAAGTGCCGGTGAGATCTTTTCCTGACCTTATCCAACTCATCTGAAACAAACACTTCAGCATCAAATGTTGGCTTTCTGGTGTCAACGATGAGCCTCGGAACTCCTTCAATGGTGAAATCACTGATCTCATCTTTCGGTAGGCATTGAATTATTACCAGAACAGCACCATCAAACTTGGCCTGCTTCTTTAACCTATCCAAGTGGCTTCTTTGACCGAGTGGTGTGCTGACTATCACCCCTAGCTTCAACACTTTCAGCTGGATCGAAGCAGTTGTAAGAGCAATGTCGAAGGATATGTCATCGACGTGTCGAGAATTTTGGAGAAACGGGGTGATTTCGTCTTGGTCAACGAGAGGGTATTTCAGGTGTTTGGCAAGCTCGTAGGCTACTAAATTCCTTGTCTCCTTTAAGTGGCCTTTCACTGCTAGGATCATTGGAGCATCCAGTTGTTCAACCTCTTGTTTTTCCATTTCTTGCTGGGTTGAGTGCTTATGTCTATCATCCTTTTGCCTATATACTTATAGGAAAGAGATTAATTGCAGCCCTGAGCCTAGGTTACTCAAATTCGGGAATGTGGGACATATCAGGAAACAGTTACGTGAAGAAAAAGTAAAGTATATGAGGAACATGGCTTATGAAATTATGACTACTTGCTGCTGAGAATCTCTCTTTTCCCCTTTTTTTTTTCCAGTCTTTTGCAACTTTAAATGAAACCCAAGGAAAAGTAGAAATAAATTATGATTACTGTTATATTCTTTTCTTAACAGACAAGGAAGGATTTGGAGGTAAAGTTGATTTCAATTGCAAAGCAACAAATCCTTTTTGCCAGTTCCTCGAAGCAGAATCTTCTAAGAGGTTTTTGACATTTTCCTGGAAGTTACTGCCTCAAGATTTCTAACAGCACAAAGATCGAATTTGAAACAATGGAGATGGCAGTGAACTGATCAAGGTAAGTTCTGTTCTGTTCTTTTTCTCCCATGTATATGTTAAAATTTAGTTCTGTCTTACATCTTTTGATTGGAACAATACACATGAAATTCCAGTTTAAAGTTGATGAATTTGTAAATGAATTCCAAGTATATTTGGAATCTGAAACTTCCAAGTTGAAATCCTAAATTCCGTGTCCGAATTGGTTATCTTATGTACTTGGATTGTTGTTTTTTTGAGTGAAAGAACTTATCAAATTCTAGCCTTTTTCTTGCATTTGCCTGAAATTCACTTCAAGCCCATGAAAATGTAGAATTTTTGGAAAGAGGGTTTCGATTTTCATGTCTGGAACAAATAAAAGATGAGTTAATTGTCTTCTTCTATATATACTTATATATCCCAGTTAGTATATTTCTGAGTAGAAATTCAATAGGAAACTTTCTTTCATTGTATTTCAGAACATTGATTTTGACTCTAAGCATGTAAAAATGTACAAATGCAGGATACAACAGAAAAATAAAAGCTGCATACCATAGAAGAAAGAGGTGTGGGACAGGAAGCATGCGAGTTTGCATCTCAGGCTCAGCTCCGAGTTTTCGTGCAACTCAGCCCTTTTTCTGCTTTTAGTTGGCATTCACAAGAAAGCCACATAAATACTGAGAGTTGAGTTCCATGGCATTTGAAACAGCACAAATTCTGATAAGCAAACTGAATTTGGTTGCAAGTCATGAACTGAAATTCCGGGGGCTGAAAACCGATGTTATCAGTAACTCAATTGAAGAGCTAAAACATTTGCAGAAGATCTTGGAAGCTGCAGATGAAATTGATGAGGAGTGGGATGAGCTTCTGAAAAACATCTTTTCTTTGGAGAATGATATTGAGACCCTTTTGGGAAGAACGATGGCGTCGAGTCGCAAAGTCCGGAGAAAGAGGCATGTTTCCAGCGGTTTCTTGAGCGAAAGGTCTTTAAGCAATACAATTGATCAACTGACAGAGAGCATAAGGGATTACTGCAACAAAATTCAACCAAGTCCATCAAGTGACTGTGAAGTTCCAGCAGTGGATTCGATTATCCCACCAACAGAGTCATCAACTGAATCCGAAGATCTGCAAGTCTCAACTGACAATAAGACTATTACATCAAATGCATCTATGATTGTTTTGCCAGACCTTGAAAAGAAGTTAAGTCAGCAAGTACTCAGCCGGCTTACTTTGCAATATCTCCTTTTAACCGTTGATGGGGCATACCTTGGTAAGGCGATTCTTCTGTGGACAGTCTATAGTGCAGATGATATCAAAGGGCATTTCCAGTGTCGTGCTTGGTTCGTGTTTCTGAAGAGGTTGGACAAAGAGAGATCTCACTTGACATTCTAAAACAGATTACTGGTGGCAAGGAGGAAGAGAGGCTGCCCCTTCGGTCGCTGCAGAGGAGTCTCCATGATTTCTTAGTTTCAAAGAGGTATTTGATAGTTTTATATGGTGTCCGAACAGCTGAGTTTTTGGATAGTATCAAAGCAGCCTTCCCATACTCATTGAATGGGAGCAAGGTGATTACTGTTGTTGAGAATGAGAATGTTGCAAGGCAAATTAGTTCATGGATCGGTCAGAGACACGATTTCTCCGACTTAAAAAAGATGAAGGGGCAATTATTAGATCGATGTCCTCAATCTTCTACTTATTTGGAGGACGAATACGGTATTACTGGTGTGAAGGCTGAAATCGACAAGCTAACAAAATCAATTCTAAACCTGCACAGTTTGCTTTACCTCATTTCAATCAAGGGTACAGTAGGCTCTGGCAAGACAACCTTGTTATGGCCAATCTACAATGGAAAAGACGTTAAACAGCACTTTCAATGCCGTGCTTGGGTTGATATTCCAAAGGAGTATCATGAAATAGATGTTCTAACTGACATATTTGAGCAAGTCACTAGTGTCAAGTTGAAAGAAACTGTGGAGTTACTACGAAAAAGGCTTCGCAATTTCTTAGCTCAAAAGAGGTACCTTGTGGTTTTATGTAACTTACGGACAAGTAAAATTTGGGACAATCTCAAACTTTCCCTTCCGAATTCCTTGAATGGTAGCCGGGTGATTTTTACTCTAAGTGAAGGTGAAGCTAACTCAGAAATGACGAGAAAGTCTCCCGACTTAAAAGATGTGCGAGAAGGTTTTTCAGATCAAACGGTTGTAGAGCACTGCAGTAGGCTCTCTGATGGTATGGCCGAAGAGTCGAGCATTGTTGGTTTCATTGATAAAGAAAGGGAGTTGGAAGAACTAACACTCAACAGCTACAAGTTGCATTTTCTAATTTCAGTGTTAGGGGTGGCAGGTTCAGGCAAATCAACTCTTGCCTGGAAGATCTATAACAGTGTAGCAAGTAAGAGGCACTTCACATGTCGAGCTTGGGTTAACGTGCCTCCGAAGTTGGATGAGTTCCATGAGAAACAACTATTAGTTGAATTATTGGGACAGCTTAGAAATGCCACGCAAAAGGAGAGCTTGACACCGAAGCAGTTGAGGGAAAGGCTTCATCTTTTCCTAACCTGGAAGAGATTCTTGATAACTTTGGATGATGTTCCTACACCAGATGTTTGGAAGAAACTAAATCGCGTCTTCCCAAATTTATCGAATGGCAGCAGGGTGAAAATCACTACTCGAAATGCGTATCTAGCATACCATATCAATCCAGAGACGGTAGTTCTGCAGCTACGACCTCTAACCGATGGTGAAAGCTGGGAATTGTTCTTGAAGAAGGTCCAAGCTTCAAAGAAAATGAAGATAGATGAAAATGACTCAGAGTTAACAGATTTAAAGGAGAAGATCTTGCAAAGATGCCATGGCCTACCTCTTCTAATTGTCCTGCTTGGAGGTTTGTTATCTATGAAGGATACATATGATGAATGGTCAAGGGTGATAGATCGTTCCATTCGTAAAATGGGAAAGAAAAATAAGAAATTGCAGACTGAGGCAACATCAGGTGCAGATCAGTCAAATTCCTCAGACAAATTGTCCGTTGATAAAATGGAAAAGCAAAAGAAGGTAAGCACTGAAGATCGAATGAACCCCTCCGACAAATCAGCTTCCTCAAATGCCAAGGAAAAGAATGAGAAGAAAGAAATGGTGATGGAGCCTACAAAAGCTAGTAGAGATGAAAAGGATTTTCCAATTCTATTCAAGCAAAAAGAAGAAAAGATGAAATTGCGGACTGAGGCAACTTATGGTGAAGATCAGTCAAACTACTCAGACAAATTGGAATCTTCAAAAGTTCGGGATCAATTTAGAATGAGGGTCATCGTTTGGAGATGAAATTGAAACATTCAAAAGTTCATGGACCAATTTAGAATGGGTTCTATAGTTTGGGTATGTGTAACTCACAAAAACATGGTAAAATTTCCTGTGAGAATAATATTAGACCGAGACTAATTAAATATCAACTACCAGTTGGTCTAGTGAGATGAGAGGTTGGATTTTAACCAAGGCCATGGTTTAAATTCTAACACTATGAATGAAGCAAATTGGATTGCGAGAGTCGCCACTATAATGGGCCTCTGCAGTCCCCTATCCATATTAATCGGTCAATGGGTCAAATATCAATCAAGATGGTTTAGTTTTTTTTTTTTTGCAATGACAATTTATTTTACCCATCTTGGCTTTTGCATTCACTTTGCCCATAAATAAAAAATCTTGGACAAGTTTGGTGCCTGTTTTATGTACTTTTTAATTTGCTCAACGGACAGGAACCTTAACAATTGTAAAATCGGTAGGAAATGATAGAATACAGGAATTACAAATCCACATATTTGATTCCATTCAGTTGAAGTAATAAAAGTAAGCAAAGAAGGAAAATAAAGTAGAGAATGGGGACTAAGACCAGATGAGATAAACCTTCCACACCAAAGTTGATGATAAAATTCATTTGACCTTCACTCAGCCTGAGGCCCTGAAGGTCTCCACAAGTCAGACAACGTCCACTGAAGAAACTCCAACTCCTTCACATCATTTCGAGCCTGAGTTGCAGAGATAAAGATAGTAAGACAGTCAAAGGTGCAAAAGGTATACGATTTTAAAAAGAAAATTAAACTGGTGCATTTGGAATATGTTAATGGCCTGCCATTTTTCTTGGATTTGTTCTATCATGCAGATGCTTCTCGTGTCCTAAGTTGCATACCTTGGACTTTCTGTAATTACAAACTATGAATTTAAGGAACATGAAGAATCTAATGTGTTGGAACATTTCTGGTGTGTTGCTATTCCATGTTTTCATATCAACTAGGGAAACAAAGAACTCATGCTCAGGTGTGCTTAAACGTACCTTTTCACTGTTCAACCCTTTTATGGTGGTATTAAGGTCCTTATCTGTAAAATATCTCTCTCCTTCTTCTGTTGGACGTACTCTTTTTAGCAACGGTGTGCTTACTTTGCCTTCACAGAAAACACTGAACTCTGGGCATTCAATTGCAACCAATTCAACCAAAGATGGGAACTCAAAGTAATAGTACCCCGAGCAAAAACTCTTGAGCGCTGGTAAGCTTTGAAGTCTGAAATACTCGAGATGCTTGAAAATGATGCCATAAGTCCCATCCCCTGCATCTGCTATGATTCCTTCTAGCTTTTTGCAATTTGTTATCCTCATCCTTTTGAGTTGCACCATGCTTTTAGCTGTTGAGGGTGTTATTAGAGTTCTAAGTCCATGACACCTTGATATTTCAATGGTAGTTAGATTTTGGAAAGACACTGTGGGTGGAACTAAATGCTTCAGTTTGGGGCATTCCAATACTTTTAGAATTTTCAGGTTTTGAAAAAGTATTGGAGGTTGAGACTGAAACTCTTCGTTCCAGAGGTGCATTAGCTCAGGAAGTTTCGACAACCGTAAATCACTGAAACTAGCCAGTTCCCATGCCTGCATATTTTCCTCAATGCCTCCACACTGAAATATTTCAGCAAAGGAGGCATCATCAACAACAAGCCTTTCAAGCTTGGACAAGGAGAGAAAGAAAGCAGATGGAATAAAATCTGACTGCTTAGGAAAGCCCATGAGCTTCAAGACTTTCAGTTTGGAGAATGAACCCATGGAAATTTGGTCTTTACAAAGTTTCCTCAGGTTTCCCATGTCTATGATTCCTAATTTCTCCAGGGAGGGGAATGCCACCTGCATAATTATAAGATTTGCATCAATAACTTAACAGAAGTGGAGATAAAGGTATAGTAAAGGAGTTGTAATAACCTTCTCATCATATAGAACTTTCAAACCGGTGTTCGGATTCTGTCTTGAGTTATTTCTAGTTGCAGAACTAGAGATGAATGTCTTCAAAACAGGACAACTCTGAATCCAAAGTTCTGTCAAGAAGGGGAACTCAAGGTAATTTCCGGAGCAAAACCTTGTGAGATTGGGGAGAACAATAAGCAATAAAGTGACTAGTTTAGGGAACATTTTCTTGCTCATCCTTTCTTTTTTTGGCAATCCTTTTGTGATTATTACCTCTTCCAACATCTCACAATCATGAATCTCAAGTTTCTCAAGATGCACAAGGTCCATGGCTATGGAAGGGTTAAACAGATATCTCAAGTTTCTGCAGTTATAAACTTTCAGAAATGTAAGGTTCTTAAAGTCCAAAATTCCTTGTGGATTCCAGTTCCTTATTTCCATCAACTTGGAGGAATCAGAGAGTACCACATATTCGATCTCACGGTATTGAACCTATAAAAACCAACACATTATAATACTGAAATAAATGCATTAAGAGGTGTTATTTATATTTTTAAAGGTTTTTCAATAACCTTTTTGTTTCCTGCAAAACATGGTAATGAAGCTACAGAAAAATTAACCTTGAGGATCAAAGCTTGGGATTAATGCATACCGTTTCCATGAACAAAAGTTGTATGGTGGTGTTCTGGTCGCCTTCCCAGGGGCCTGCACTTCCAGTTTCTGTTGAATACACCGGTTTTAGTTTTGGTGCAATAAACTTCTGGTCGCCTTCCCAGGGGCCTGCACCTCCAGCTTCTGTTGAATACACCAGTTTTAGTTTTGGTGCAATAAACCTTTCCTGAGGAGAAGTTTTCATCTTTGGGCAATGTCTCAAGATTACAGTTTCCAATGAAGGGAATTCAAAGATACAGTTTCCTGAGCAAAAGCGCTCCAAGTTTGGCAAACAACTGAGTCCCAAACACTTAAGCCGGGTGAATTTGATGACTTCCTTCACTTCATCGCCTGAGCATCCTACAATTTCTAGTATCATTTTGCAGTCAGTTATACTCATTCTGGTAAGCTGCACCAGGCTTTTAGCTGTGGAGTGTGCAAATAAATGTTTGAGTCCTTGACACCTTGACACTTCTAGAGTTGTCAAATTCTTGAAAGACACCGAAGGTGGCACTAAAATATTTAATTTACCACAATCCTGCACTTCTAGAACTCTCATGTTAAAGAAAAATTTCCCAGGATTGAAACTTTCCTTCCAACGATACGTCAGCTCATGGAGTTTGGATAATCTCAATACGCTTAACTGAGCAAGTGGACCTTCCAGCTTTTCATCACCCCCAAGTTCTTCATATACGAATATTTCATTAAAGGAAGCATCACTAACAACCAAATTTTCAAGATTGGATAGTGACCGAAAGAAATAAGGTGGAAGAACAGTCAGTGCAGGAAAATTTATGAGCTCCAAAACTTTCAGTTTAAAATACCCTTCTGGGAGTTGTCCATGCCATATCTCATCCATAGCGGCATTGCATTCCAATCTCAGTTCTTCTAAACAAGGGAATGTGCCCTGGTCAGTTGAAAAACGTGTTAAACCAAAACACGAATGAATTAGAAAAAGGGTATAGAATTATGGAACCTTTTTTATTGAATATCCAGACACTCTGAAAACTCTCAATGCCACATAATACTAATACTATTTTCATCTTTGGCCCTTCCTTTTAGTTAGTGAACATGCATACTATTTGAAGTCGGATCAGAATAGCTAATCAGAGAATGTTTATGGATTAGATGCAGATTGATTTATGCTGAAAGTAGAACATGTTCATCTGCTTTTACAAATTACAATGTTAGAATAGGAAATGGAAAATTAATGCATCATGTGGACATGTTTCACATACCTTATTGATCCAAAACAAGGGATGCAGCCCTTGTGTTTCGTGGGAGCTCAAATATTCCAAAGCAAATATCTCCAATTTGTCACATCTATAAACATCCATTCTTTTCAATAATGGCCATTCGGTAGTGTACACCTCCCTTCGAGATCACAATAAATCACAAATGGGAACAGAACTGTTTTGTCATCACTGCCAAGCACTTGAAGAAATTTTATTTGGCTGAAGATAAATTGACGATCGCATAGTATTGAAATGTGCTTGCTGCTTAAAGACAATTCCTCCATATTATGGATCACCTACAAATCCATCAATAGAGGTGAGTTAGAGTTAGTTTATAGTTACATTGATATGACAATATATTTGGGAAAGAATATATAACACTTTCTTTGTTGGTGATCAAATCAAGTTGGGAATTGGGAGTTACACATGAATTCTTCAGCTATACATTCACTACTTGTTGAAGATCAACAACTTCAATATTCATTTATGGGCACCTCATTCAGTTTGCACATGAATATAGGATATTGGAGAATCGTATCTCACCTCATCAGACAAGCCAAGTAGCTTTTGAACTGAGGACCGATGTTCGTCCATCTGAAATACTTCTACCTGGCCACAATGATAAGTCTTCAACATTTTTAACTTTGGCCATTCTGTTTCATGCGGTGCTGGGTAAAAGCATTTCAGTTTAGGCAGGTTATGAAGCCTGAGACAGCGTACTTCAGGAAAGGAAAACTTATTAACATTTTGGTTTCCTTCCTCCTTTGAAACAACCTCTTCCAGTCCACAAGAATCGACTGCGAGATCTACTAGGTGTTGAAGACCTTTTGCCACTGATGCTGGAAAAAGACTTTTCAGACTCGAACAGTCTTGAACATATACATGTTTCAGCATTGGAGGATGAGATTCTCTTGGCTGAGTGGCTAATTCGGTATCCAATGACTCAAAAATGTATTGCAGTGAATCACAGTCGATAACTATTAGTGTTTCCAGTCCCTGTAAATACCACACCATATTAGATGGGAAAATAGAAAATATCTCATTACAATATCCAACCTTCACTTCCTTTAGTTTGCTAAAGGAATCTCTATGGGGTTGGTTGTGCCATAACTTCTTCACAATTTCCAAGTGGGAGATTTTCAACTTCTCCAACTTAGGAAATGCAACCTGTATAATGTCATGCCAATGAGAAAAATATTACAAGAGTTAATTCACATCATTTATGTAAAAAAAAGTTTAAGTGAAAATTCAGACTGAAGAAAAATGGGGAATTGTTCACCTTTGCATTAAAGAGAGCTTGTGCAGCTAAATGATGATCATTCTCTTTGTTTATTTCTAGAGTTCCATTGACAGTTGTGATGTCTGTGCTCTGAGATTTGTGCATGAAATCCTTCAATTGAGGACAATTCTCTATCTCCAAAAGCTTCAAAGACGGGAATTCGAGAAAATAATCCTCTGAGCAGAATCCAACTAAGTTCACAAGATTTTTCATCTTCAGGGAATTTAGTTGGGGGAACACTATCTTGGCAATGTTTTCTTTCTCTTTTTCTTTTCCTTTTTCTTCTCCTTCTTCTATTTCTTTTTCATTTTTTTCTTCTCCTAATTCTTTTTCTTTTTGTTCTACGTCATCTGGAACCATTATCTCTCTTATACACTCGCAGTCGATTATCTCAAATCTTTTGAGTTGCAATAGGCTTCTAGTGATAGACGGAGAAAACAGATGTTTAAGGTTACTACAACCCTCAATGGCCAAGCTTGTCAAAGTCTGACTGCAATATGATGGTTTCTGCCATAACCTTTCTATGTTGATGGAGGACAATATCAGCTTCTTAAGGACAGGAAACAAAACCTACATGCATGTACACCATTTCAGTAAAATTTAATCTTTCTTTTGAGTTTCTAAGAATATGTTTCGATAATTGAATTAACATGATATATGGTAATACTAGTACCTTTTCATTAAAAAGTATCCAAGACCTTGCATTCACCGGTTCCAGTTGATAAATGGAACGACTCTTCTCTTTGGAGCAGAAACTACTAAGCTCTGGTAGAAGTTGCAGTGTTAAGGATTGCAATTGGACAAACTTGGTTTGATTAGTTGCTATACCAGCACTCTGCTCGTTCTCTTCAGCAATAATCTGTTCGATGCTTTTGCACTTTGAGACTTTAATTTCTTGAAGTTGGACCAGCATTTTGATCATGGAGAATGGAAACAGATTCTTCAGGCGGTCACAACATTCGACACTTACGGTTTTCAATCTCTTGAAACATTCTTCTTCTAGTTTGCCTTGACATATCTTCTCCAAATTAACCAGATTCTGAAGATACAATGATTCCAGAATAGGAAAGGCTTTTTGTGAAGCTACCTCCACAGAGTTAATAATGAACTGTATTTCTGAACCGTTTTGTACGTGAAGATTCTTGAGCTGTGGAAAACCAGTGCCATCCACCTCATACAGCAAATTCTTGATACCTTGCAGTTCATCTAAAGTTAGATCTTCAGTTTTCTGCAACAACAGTTTAACTCCACGATCCAAGTAAATTCCCTTAGTAAGCTTGAGTTTCAGCATCCTCTCCTTTTCATACTTTCCTGACCAGTCCCAGACCTCCCCGATAAGAATCTTGTATCGGTTCAAGTTTTTGGAGAATAATTCTTCTGGCATAAGGTGAACAGAATGAATATGGACTTCCAAAGCATTTAAACCAGACAAAGACTTCAATTCATTAAGGCTGGCATTGCCGTCAACACCCCATCGAGCGAAGCTGTTGCGCATAAGCAGTTCTTCTAAATAAGACAAGCCTGATATGATGTTGGCTGGAATGACTTTAAGCTTGGAACAATTGCTCAGGTCTAGGGACTTAAGCCTGGTTAGTTCCCCTATTTCCAGGGGCAATCTCTCAATATCAGAATAGAGAATTTTAAGGGTATCCAATTGCTTCAGATTCCCAATAATTGCAATGTCATTCAACTCACATTCATCGAAACGCAACATTTGAAGGTTTTCTAGAGAAGTAAAAGATACAGGCAGGGAACGAAAACTCAAACCAGCCAAATCTAACATGGAGAGTTCAGTCATCTTCCCAAAGAAAGTATCCGGGACTTCTAATGAGGGGTTTTTGTTTAACAAAACCAGCAACTTTAGCCTGGGGCATTCCAACTTGTCCGGAAGCACATTGATGTCACCGTATGGAAGCGAGATGGCATTGCAATTGTAGAGCTTTCTTTGATCTAGTAGCTTTTTCATACGGACTTCATCCTCTATGACATATATACGCTGCTTTTCAGATGCAATCCAAATGGCAACATCCCGAACAATGTCATGCATTCTCACATGTTTATCATTGTCGGTTCGGAGTAGTAAACCTGCATCTTTGAGGCCGTTCACACCTTTTCTTGCTTCTTCCAATGTGCTCACATGTCTTCCTATTTTCAAACCCAAACTGTATCTTAGCAAGTCAGATACCTGAATGTGAGAACCTCGGGGCAGCAAGGCACAGAGTTGGAACAAGGACTGCAACTCCGGTTTCTCTAACAAGTTGTAACTCAACTGTATAGTCGAGTACACACTTGCAAGATTTCGATCTTTGGCCGGAATTGGTTCTGTCTCTCTTGCCAAAGCTTCCAATAGGAAACTAAAGGATTGTCTTCTGAACTCCATTGCAACTGCAATTGCTGAAATGGCAACCGGAAAACCTACACAGTTTCTCACCACTCTATGTATTGTATTTTGGTTAGCAGGGTTCCTTGCTCTAACGCCCACCATTTTTTGAAACCACTCAATCCCTTCTTCATTTGGTAGCACTTCCAGTTTGCGCATACTTTCAGCTTTCATATCACTGAGTGCTTGTTCAGTTGTGGAAGTCAGCAATACTTTGAATCTAACAGCAGAGAGTTTCTGAAAAGCATTTTCACTAGCACTTCGCACCAATGGTCCTGCATCGTTTTCGCTTGCAATGCTATTGTAACCTTCAAAACCAATCCCAATTTCTTCCAATTCCAGTCTTTGGTCACACCGAACATCATCCAGAATTACAAGGGCGCTCTTATCTCCTTTCTTCAACCACTGCTGCAGCCACATTGCTCTTAAAAACAGGCTCTCCTCATCGAACTTCAGGCCTAACACATCTGCAATTTTCCCTTGAATTTCTTTTACGTTTCGGTTCTGTGGAACAGTTGCCATTGCAACCTCATCGAACAAGCTTTCTTCCCTGGCTCTCCTGGCAATCTCTTTCATGAGTGTGGTCTTGCCTACACCAGCCACCCCGTATACGCCAATGATCTTGAGATGAGTATTTTTCAAGTCGTTCATGATATACTCAAGTGTAGCTTCCCTCGATGGAAAAGCCTCAAAATCTTGAATAACCCCAGGTTCAGTCTCCAGGTACTCCGTTGTGGTCGGCTCCTCAACGTTCCTCGGCTGCTCGACGTTCCTCGGCTGCTCGACGTTCCTCTTTCTGGTGAACTTGAAAAAGGATGCTTCCAGAAGGAGCACTGCAACACTCTGGGCGCTCTCTTCAGCTTTCTTGTTAAGCAAGTCATTAGACTTCAAATTGGGACACAGGCCAAAGAAACACCTCTCCGTTGCTTGTGCTTCGAGGTTCTCCAATATCTCTTCCTCTTCCTTGACTTTCTCCTCTGCACGAGTCACCCAGCTCTGGACATCTCGGTCGGTTTCTTCTCCGTTTTCATTAGCAACTTCAATCTGACGCTGCATTTTGTCTCTTTCATATCTCAGTTTCTCAATTTGTTGCTGCAGTTTCTGAATACTCTCTGGGATCGACATGTACTTTTTTTTTGTTCAATTATAGTAATTGCTAAACCAAAATCAAAGTAACAGTGAAGGAATAGCAAAATTATAGAGCAAAAGGAGTTTCAATGCAAAGAAGACAAGGCGAAAGCAAGCAAGAATCAAACAGTGCCTAAACTACAAGTACACCGGTTGAAATGGGTTAATATCCCTTGAATATTGGAAACTCACATACCACTGTCTTTGGGTTTCGCTGCCTTTAGAATCCTGGCAAAGAACACTGGTCTTTTTCCTTTTTAATATCCCTTGATTCAATCACAAGTCTTCATTTTTTTTTCTACCCGTAACTATAAAATAAGTGCATAAACTATAATTTTTTTTGTAATAAGTGCTTAAAGTATTTTTTAGCTGAAATAAATACCTAACATTTCATTTTGACCCGTTTTAAAATCAATCTATCAAAAAAATTTAAGCACTCATTTATAGCTTGACACATGGCTTTTATTTTTTATTTTCAAAAATAAACTGAAAATAAAATAAATTAAAAAATATCTCAAAATTTTCAAAAATAACAAAATAGTCTCAAATCCCTAAAACCCTAAAATCTCAAAATCCACGCCATTGTCGCCGCCAATAGACTCGTCGGACCCTACCAACGTCGTCATCAAAGGCCCCCGTCCATTTCCCTCAACCACCATCGTCGGTAATCGGCGAGAGGCATGTCAATCGGACATCGAACGACGAATGGAAAAGGCTCTCGCCGTTCGACGATTGATTAGCATGCCTCCCGCCGTTTACCAGCATGGGTGGTTAGAGAAAATAGGCGGGAGCCTCTGCCGACGACAATGAAAGAGTCCAGCGAGGCTATCGACGACGACAATGTCGTGAATTTTGAGATTTGTGACTGTTTTGTGATTGAGAATTTTTAGATTTTAAAAAATTAATATAATTTTCTCAGTTTTATTTGAAAAAATAAAAATAAAATAAAAAACATGTGTCAAATTCTGATTGGGTGATGAATTTACTTTTAACAGCGTTATCTTAAAATGTAACATAATGAAACACGTGAACTTTGAGATTTTAGGGTTTGTGGTTTTAAGGATTGAGACCATTTTGTGATTTTGAGAATTTTTAATTAAAAAATAATAATTTAAATTTCTCACCTTTATTTGAAAAAAAAATAAATTAAAAGACACGTGTCAAATTCTAATTGAGTGATGAATTTATTTTTAACGACTTTATCTTAAAAAACTAACATAATAAAACTTTAGGCACATATTTTAAACAAAAAAGAAACATTATGCACCTATTTCAACAAAAAATAACGCCAGGAACCTATTACAAAAAATAAGTGTAATTTAGACACATATTTTACGGTTAAGGCTTTTTTCTAATAGAGTGGAAGCTCCATATTTTAAAGTGTAATGCATACAAATAGTCACTAAATTAAGTAAAATGATCTTTTTGATCATTGAAGTTTCGAAAATTATAAAATATCATTAAATTTATTGAATTGTTATAAAATGGTCACGTTATAAAATATTATACATTTCGATAAGTTTAATGATCATTTTATAATAGTTCTATAAGTTTAAATGATCTTTTTATAATAGTTTGATAAATTTCAACGAATTTGATAAGTTTAATGATCATTTTATAATTTTTAGAACTTCGATGACCAACTTTTTTTTCTTTGTTTAGTTACTATTGGTGTATTTTATCATATTTTAAATTATAATTTTTTAGACACTTCTTAAGAAATTTATGACTTTTCTAATTCTTCCTAACAAAATGTTAAAGAAAAGCAAAACCAATCAACAAGGCAAAGAATAAAGTTGTTTAAAGAATATTATCTTTTTATTCGAAAAGAATTTTCTTTACTTGTTTCTCAAGTTGAGCTCTCAAACATTCTCTAAAACAAGTTAAATCTAACAAGTCTTCAATGCATTTTGCAATTTAAATTATGATTTTCCATAAGAATTTTCTTTATTATGTTTTCTTTTTAAAAGTTCAAATTTTTACAGAATCTGAAATCACAAATAAGGGAATTTTAGCTTGTTTTTTTTTTTAAAGTTTTTTAGAGCGGAAATTACCACAACTGTTAGGGAAGTCATTAAAGATTGGTTTCCTTTTATTGTCTAAGAATATAGGAGATTTTCATAAACTTTAATCATAAATTTTAAATCTCTTTTCTAGTGTAAGGCATAAATAGAGGTACTAAAAAATACAGAGAATTTTTGTTACTGACAATTTATATTATAAAATAAAATATAAGTGCCAACAATTAGTTGGTGTAGTGATATGAAGTATTAGATTTCTTAAGTAAGATTATGATTCGAACATTGACATTTTGAATGGAACAAATTAAATGTCAAAAATCATCCCATAATTGACCTATGCGGTATTCCACTCCGAATTAATAACAAGATATAAAAGACACTTTTGACTCTTTCTTTTGTTTCTTTTATTCAGAGTATATAAACAAATGTTGAATGGTGGCGCTAAGGTCACCTTCCCATAGCTCGACATCCTCACCATTATCAATTTACTGTTTACGCTCAAACAACAAATTACTTTGAAAATTGGTTGAATTAATCGATTTTTGATCAGTTCAGTTAAAAATTCTCAAATAAATTTTGATTCGATTTAACGGTTCAAAAAAATTAATTGATTCAATTTTATTTAACTCAGTCGGTGACTGAATTAACCGAATGAACAACCAATCCATCCAACTACTCCTACAGCTTGGAATGCAAAATCAGGTAGATGAATTGTATTCCCTTGTTTCTACCCTTATGGCCACAGACTACACCACCATTACAATGCTATCTGGATCCCTACCCCTACAGGGGTATTACGTTTTATACAAGTAGCAAATTGCATTCCGATTTTAGTTTTTCGTCTCCGTTTTACGAATAACATTGCTCCGATCATGCTCATACTAGAATCTTTGAGGGACACCATGATCTCATTGAAAACTTTCTCTCTTGATTTTGCACAGTACCATACGTGTTTGAATTGACATTCTTTGATAAGCTCATCGAAAGTGGCGGCATCTTCTTCTGCTTTCTTGCTAAGTTGGTAACGAGACTTGATGTTTGGACACAATCCAATGAAGCACTTGCCCTTTGCTTTGACTTGAAGTCTTTCACTTTCTTCTCCTCTTCAGCAATAACCTTGCCCACTCGGCTGCACCAATCCAGGACATCGGCTTTGATCTTCTCCCCGTTCTTCTCTGCAACATCGACATCGTGCTCCACGCATGTTCTTTTCGCAACCAACGTCTTAAGTTTCTCCTCAAACTTGTCAACAGTTTTCTGGTAGAAGATTACATATCTTATACGACGTTTAACCGAGTGGAAGATGGCTTTCACTGCTTCGTGAAAGATACTGGCGGCAGCATCAACGGCTATAACTTCCATTATTTGGAGTTTGGAGAGACAAGCAAAGCAAAATGCCTTGACAATATAGAGAATAGACGGGTGCTAAGGAAGACGACGACGAAAAGAAACAAGCAGGAAGAAGAAATCAAGAGTGATGTAAGGGAGGAATTGGGCACGGCTAAATATAAGAAATTAAATGGTTTTGACCAATTATAGTATTATACATGAACAAACATTTGCCAAATGTCAATTAGCAAATTCTTCATTAGCAACAATTGCAACACCTTGCTGGCTAAATCACTACCACCACAACAACTACCTCTACGGTTGTCGTCTTCATTCCTCGGCGTTGTGAATACGGAGTGGGAAGATAAAATTTACTCTTAAGGGATCTTAAATCTACAACTCGGAGGAAGGAAATAATGTCAACTGAGAGCTTTAACCACCTACTTTAGAGATTGTTGACTAGTCGTTTTCTATATAATAAATAAATTATAACAAAATTAAGTCGGACTATGTATAGATGGAATAGGTATAATGTCAAAAAAATACCCTAACGTTTGACTGAATAGTCATTTTGGCCTATATTTTTTGAATCATTTTAACCCTCAACATTTTATTTGGGTCAAAATGATCCATCCGTAGATGAAAACTGTTAGTAAACTAACATCAAATCAGTGTATGCTGACATAGTAGTGTCATATAAACAAATATACTTACTTTACAGAATGTAATATCAGTCAAAAAATAATTTTATAAAACTATATAAAATATAAAATATTTTTCTGATAGCATGTCATTCTGTCAAGTCATTTCAAATTGTTTATAGTTACCTGACTGACATTTTTCCACGAAGGTGTCATTTTGACCCATAACGAAACCTTAAGAGTTAAAATGGTTCAAAAAATATATAGGCTAAGATGACTATTCAATCAAACGTTAGGGGCATTTTTAGTATTATATTGATGGAATTATATATATAAAATCTGATGTATAATCTGTCTATTGAACCCAAAGTTGCATACCATACCAACTACCAAGAACTTTCTTGACAGTTAACAATGACCAAAGATTTACCCCTGCACAAGGGGACTAAGACAAAAGCCAATGAGCAAACCAAAATACATGCATTGCTGCAGCTTGTTAAGCAAATTACACTGGACTGGAACCTACTGGGAATTACCAATCAGAACTCAGATGGGACATCATTAACCTGTTGTTATTTTGTAGTGAGCAAAGCTCTTGCATGGCCTCTAGATATCTGGAACTGCTCGATCATACCGAAATGTGCCATAAGAAGCCAAACATGAGTCAGGAGCTCTCCACCTCGTCTCAGCTGATGAGCATGTTGCCTCCCTCTGCACTGAGTTGCAGCAAACGTTAGCATCTCCAACCACATATCTCTTATGAACTCCCATCTAACCTCACCACTTATTTTCTCTAATGCCGATGCCAGTCTGCACCCGTCGAATAACACCGATTTGCTTCTGTCTCCTTTCACTTTGATGGGATGAACATGAGTTCTCACTTGGCACAACATCTTACAAGCTTCGTTTCTCAAGCTTTCCGCTGTCTCAGAAGACTCTTTCTTGTTCTTGGAAGTGGACAGTCGTTCTTCGAAAAGCTTCTCTGCTTCAGCACGGGTGTCTCGGAGCCTGATAAGCCCTATTCCTACAGGCAACATTGTAGGATACACAGCCAGGAGATACAGCATGTATCTTGAGATGCGTAGGCTCGTTGTAAGGTTTGTTTTGAGCGATTCGTCTATGCTTTTCTCTTTGTTGTAGCAGAGCTCTGTAGCAATGTGCCAGATGAGGATGCTTTGGTCGAATTCACAAATAACGCTCCACTGAAGGTTAAGCTCAGTATGCTGCTTATACTTTTCAATTATGTTGTTTCCTCTTTGGTTGCACATGTCTCTTAGATTAGTACGAGTTCCCTTGTTTCCCTCTAATTGATCAAATTTCAATTTGACATGCTCGAAAATCAGCTTCTCTAAACCTTCTTCAAATCTTTCTTCAGATTTATAACGGTGCTTTTCCAGCAGTCTAAGGCCAGGTTTCTCATTCAGGCAGAGGCTTAGCAGGTGGTACTGCGCCATACGTCCGGACCATCTCGGTAGTTTAACCAGTTCCATACGACTGATGAGTTGTGAAATTTTAGTCTGCTTATGCATAATCAACCAACGCTTGGTATGGTCTGAGAAAAGTAGTGTGAATGCTGCATATATCTCTAGGAAAATAGCTCCCACAAGCAGCATGAAAGTTATAACAACATCAACCATTTTATACTTCCCCAAGTCATCGAAAGAGAAGATTACCAGCACGATACAGGTGAGGGAGAACGTGACAAGGCGGCGAATGATACCCCAACCGGTGTAAATCACTGATGCCTTGGTGTAGAGCAGATCATAAATGAATCCTAGTTCAATAGCTATTACATCAAATGCATCTTTATGAGACATGTTCTTGAACAACGACTGGCTTTTCTCCTGTTCTTGATAGCTCAAGATGAGATCCGCAAAGAGACGCTTGAAGGTCCGAAACATAGCATACGCTTTAATCAGGTTCCCTTGAGGACTGTCATCTGAAATCGCAGTTCTATTTGGTTCCTCCTCGACGTCTTTCACCTCTACTATCTCTACAAAGAACCCCTCGGCGTGCCTCAAGCCGTATTCGTCCATCAACTTTGCGTAATTCGGACCATGGTCCGGAGGAGAGAGCATCGAATCTTGGAGTTCATCACCACTAGCTTTCCAAAGCGCCCATGTCCTCTCTCCATACTTGATGCATCCAACAACAATCATCGGAATATCAAGATATGATATACGGGAACCGGTCCAAGCCATGAAGAAGATGTAGACCGTAACCACGGTTTGGACGAGCAATCCGAAAAGGTGCCTCAAGTACAACTCATTGTCTTCCAAGGAATAGGCTGTGATTGTATCAGGGCCACCCAAATGCAGCAGGAAGAAGGGTGCCCACAGGGCAGTAAGTTCATTATCTTTTTCAAGTTTACCTCCATCATTATATATATCACCTAGATCATTCGACAGTATGCCGAGGGCGATTGTTGCTATCGAATCGGCCATCAAATAAGCAGACCAAACAACAATTCTGATCCATGTATGAGGAATGTGCCTTCTGCGTTTCCCCAAGACGATGAGAAGTATTTGAATGAGGAGGCTGATTATTGCCATTGCTCGCAGCTCCAGTTCCTTCCACAACTTCCTTAAAGATGGAGGGAATACCTCCATCACCCTTCTCTTCTTCATCAAAATTAACCCACTAAGAACTGAAAATTTTAGACATCTGGTTACAAGCTTCTTTAAGCAGCAAAATAGTAATAGAATTGGGAAAAACAGAAGGCAGAGAGTAGTTTACCTGTAGGAATCATCGGAAATATTTCTCGAGAGAACCTCAGCTGCAGTTTTTGTGTGTGTGGCTAAAACAGCTTTGCTCTTGAATCTTGAGTTTAGACTTTGGTATTACTCTGTTAAACTACGAACCCATCTCTGGAAAATGGCCGATGGCAATAGTTCTTGTCGGCATTTTTGCAAGTCAACTAAAGTCTACGGGGAACTGAATTAAACGTAAAGTATCCAATAGTACTGTAAGATATTTTGGCAAAAGAAAAAATCGGACCGGATCTGTTGAACCGAGAATTGGTGTCGAATAGGTTAAATTAGTGAGATACAAATTAAAGGGTAAATTACACTGGTAGTCACTAAACTTTCAAGATACTTTCATTTTGGTCATTAAAATAAAAAAAACTTTTATTACAGTCTCTAAACTTTTAATCTGCGCTCATTATAGGTTTTTAAGAGACAATATCAATTGCTTAAATACCGTCCGTCTCAAAACCCCTAAATTTCATATAATATTCACTAATTTAATGGGATTCTAATTATTTAAAGTGGTAATCCTAAATAAGGCTCTGTTAACTAACTAGGTCATTTATTTAGTTCTAGGTTGTAATGTATGCTAAGTGTACCTCTTTAAGGTCAATGTTGAGATAACATCCCATTGCAAGCAAGTGGAACACCATTCAAATTTGAACCCCAAAGTTTCCACTTAATATACATTAAATTGCAACAATGATCTTCCTAATTAATTAATTAAAACTTAATTAAAGAACCTAAACCCTATGGCTCTAATAATTAATTATAACTAAGTGTTCTTTGATTATCTAAAAAATATATTTTACATGTTTAATTTAAAACATGCATTCAATCATACATTAAGGCAATTAAATTAAATTAAACAATTAAATAAAAGGACTAAAATGAACGAAATTGCAAACTAAAATTGACTTTATTTTATTTAGGACTGGATTGCAATGCTTACAAACAAAAGGCCCAAAAAAAAAGAACCCTGATGAATGGGCACGCAGGTCAGACCCGATCCAAATCAAAGACGCGCGGACCCTCTGACCCGGTGCCAAAACGACACCGTTTTGATCTCACTATAAAAAGCCCAAAACTGAGTCAATCTGCTCATTATATCCACTTCACTCTTTCTCACTACTCTCTCTCCTCTTTATTTTTCTCTGAACATAAACACCCTATAACCCAGTGTTGGGAAACGCCAGTACACCCCATGGCGCAGCGAAAAAATTATCCAGCATAATCCACTAGTGATCCATGTACAAGGGACGAATTCGGGGTGATAAAGGATGAAAACATTACCTCAAATAATCTGGAATTCCGTAACGAGTATAGGAGAATCCAAATCGAATCTGAGTCGTCACAGTAGTGTTTCGACCTCTACGTAGTTCACCCAAATAAAACGAACAAATTTTCTCTTCTCTACTGTTTAGAGATGATTTCGAAAAAGAGGGATAAATGGCTGCTAGACCTTATGCCTTTATATAGCATTTAAAAACCTAATTCTAATTAAATTTGGATTCTTTAAATATACAATATATTTATTCGAATATAATTAAATATGTAGAATCTGATTCTACTTTAATTAGGTTTCTTTTAGAGATACATATACTTTAATGATATTTGATAATTACAATAACTTATCAAATATTAACATATATATATAAACGAAATTATCCATAATTACAATAATTATAACAATTTCTGTTTCTCACTAATTATGTGTACAACAAGCTTGTACATATACTATCTAGTCGACATTTGTTCGTTTCAATCATAGGGTGTGACCCTTGTAGGTTAATGTAACGTTATTAGTAATATCCAAAACAATTCTAATATTACAAGCAATGAGTGGCATCTAGCAATACATCATTGCTACCTAAGTTACATGAAATTGTGGTTCGATTTAACCTTTTTCAATGATTAACTTCTTTTATGTATTTCATCCTTTTGTCCTCATATCTAGATCGGACACAAGTCATGGATTAGTCACACTTGTATAGTCCATCTAATGTTTCTTGATATCTTGAGTAGACTATTGTAAACGAATAACTATGATATCCCATATCAATTTATTCGAGCACGGCCATGCATTTTCTAGCCTCAGTCAATCAAGTGGCCTATGATATTACTCCTATTATGTAGGAGGGACAAATCCTATCTTGATCAACCATGTTTTTCTACATGGATTATGACATATCCAATATCAGTCTTTATAGTGTAGTCAGTTACGACACACGTTTGACAATATCAAAATATGTCACTCACGATGTTGAAATAATGATGATCTCAAGTCTGAGGATCATATATGTAGTTATCACCATAAGCAATGTTGTGACTGTAACATAATAATCTAAGAAACATGCTCATAGCGTGTCAGTCCAGCATTTTGTTCCCTAACACATACTTATGTATTGATTTTGACATCTTCATGTCAATGACAACACTTTGTCATCAATCAACTACATATTAGTCTTAACACATTATTGTTGTCCAAGCCCATAATAATTCTTGACTAAGGACATTCAAGAATAACTATATTATTCTAAGGACTTTATTATAATTTAGTTTATTTATAGATACACAGAGTAAGACTGAAATAATAATAATGGCTTTATATTAATAAACAAGATAAAATAAGTATGTCTTTTACAACAATTTCATGATTGGTCTTTGGGCATACTCCAACACCCAGAAAACCCTTCTTTTTGGATCAAACACCTAGGTTTTTAATATGTTCTTCGTGTGTTGAACACGAAAAATCTCAAACCCGGTCGCCACTAATTACACCGCATGGATCTGTCACCACCATCCTCTGTCCACTTTCAATTGTTCGCTGACTACCGTCAAACTCTTTTACCATCGTCCGCCTCTGGCAGGCCGCCGTAAGGCGATTTTCGGCCACTGACTTGAACTTTAAAATTTCCTAAAAATTTTATTTTCCACTCATCCTCCAGATCTAGTCCCGGCTCAACAGAGCCACCCTTCTTCCCGGACCTAAGGCCTAAAACTACCCGTACCCAAGCCCTCTTCAACTCCGACCATGACTATAACCCCCAACCACCGTAGATAAGACACTTCATCACTATTTTCTTTACTTTACTTCAGTTTTCATGAGAACTATTATATTTTCTTTGTTTTGTAGGAATTCGAAGCGAATAGAAGGAGTTTTACCTTCTCGCCCGTGAAAACGACAGTCTATTCCGTTTTTTTGGCAGTATTCTACAACTCCGGTGATCTTTCGACGACGTTCCGGCAACGAGTGAGCTCCTATGGCGGCGGCCCCTCGACTTTCAAACGATTCGGCTACCGAGAGAGATAATTTCTCTCTCCACTTAATTACTATTGTAATCACTAATTTTGTCAAGAAGTGACCCGTTTTTATTTTTACAACAATAGGTTTTCTTATATGGTACTACTATCTATGAGAATATATATATAAAAGGGGCTTTTTTATCTACCTTATCTATGTTATTACTATGTAGTATATATATGATTGTCATTTAAAGTCCAAAAGCCAAAACTATTACTATTGTTATTTGTTATCTATTATGTTATTTGTTATCACATCATTATCCATTTGAGAAAACCCCTAAATATTAACTAGTTATATATGTATATGTTCTGCTATTATGTTATTACTATAATGTTATATTAATATAGTATCATTATTAGTGGTACTACTATTATTATAATAATTATTATTGTCTTCTTTTGTTTATTATACATCACTATTATTATAATTATTATTACTATCTTATATTATTATTACTAGTATATATTACTCTAATATTTTTTGCAATCAGCAAACAAAAGAAAAGAAAGCCCAAAAAATAAATAAAATAGCCCAACTTTATTAAATATATATCAGTTTATATATATATAATGTCCATTTACAATTATAATAATCCCATCAAATAAAATTAAGTTTCATTACATATTTGGCCTGTTTCATGCCCAACTTTAAACAAAAACCTTAAGTCTAATAATCCCTCTATCATGTGCAGCCAAATTCGGGCCGTTAGATCTGGCTATTGATCTAACGGTCCAAATGCAGCCAAGAGAACCTTCCAAATTCCACACGCTCCCCCACGCACGGCTTTACAGCTTCCCCACTCGCACGTGCATCATACGTCTGCGCATGTTGCTCTTCTGACACTGCCTCCACATCGGCCGAAGAGAAGCAGTGGCCCAACGCCACCTCACCATCTCTCTGCCACATCATTTACCACGTCAGCAACCAGGGCTGGTCCCCTCCTCTCTCGTCACATGCAAACAAATAAAAGAATGTCAGAATAGAAGCGGTATATCCTAACAACATTTCAGAGATTTCAGATGAATACAAATAAATAACAGTAGCAACCAATAGGAATATTAGGATTTTATTTATCTATTTTTTGATATACATGTAAAACAGGGTATATAACAATAACCCTAACCAATCTATAAGGATTCGACAATCTCAAAAAAGAATAGAGCAGGAAGGAAAAGGCAAGAAAAACCCTTAAGCTTTTTTTGAGGTATACCGCTTCCTCTTTTTTCAATTCAAAGCATAAATATACGCATAGATTAGGGAGTTTAGATTTTTTACCTCTTCTGTCCCTCTTTCTTGTGTCGATTTGTCTCCTCCCACCATTGATAAGCTTGAATCCAGTCCCTATCAGACTGCGAGTGGTGAAATGGTGAAGAGGCCGACCGGGGGGAGTTTTCTTACTTTCTGTTGCCTTCAGTTTTTCAAAAGGGAAGGGGTTTCTCTTTATTTTACTCAAAGATAGGCCCATATTTGGTTTTAAAGCATAAAAGGGGTATTTTTTGGTGTTTCTTGGGTTCACTGACTGCCGACGTACAACATAAAGTTGCCAGTTTCTGGGTTTGATTGGTGGCCTTTGGGGTGTTTGATTTCAGAGAGAAAGGGTTTTTCTCTAGATTTTTGGATAAATGGCCGAAAGGGTTCGAATCTCGGCCGAAACGAGTGTTTTATAAGTTGTTAAAAAGGGGTTTAACTATGCAAACGATCTTTCTACATCTTCATTATCGCACTATAAAGGTTTTCGTGTTCTGAAATAACAACAATAGTCCCTCCGCCTAGGATAATTACGCTATCCAAGCCATTTCGCTTTTTTATTTACTTTCGTAGTCCTTGGAGTTTCAGGGCTCTTGCCATGTCGCTTTTTTATATACATGTTCTAAGTTCTGCTCTATAATTTGTTTCCTTTACATTTCAGTCCCGTTTTTATGATTATGCTTTTATTTTCCTATTGACATATATGTTTGATATGGTTTTGGGGTATAATATATGGTTGTTTATGTGGAGCATTATATATAGCTTTATATGGTGTATAATATATAGTATTTTATAAAGAGTATAACATATAGTTTTTATAACATACATATAATATGTGGCATATATATATAACATATAGTTTTTTTTATAAAATATATAATATATAGTTTTTATACATATATATAATATAGGTCCCTTGTTGTCATATAATATATATCATATAAGGTTTTTTTTAAACAAATATAGTTTTTATATAATATGTTTTTAGTATTTACATTAAATATATTTATGTTTGTATGTTTGGGCTTAGGGTTAGCTTTAACTTAGTGGGCCTTGGGCTTAGTCTTTTGGGCTTAGGGTTAGCTTTAGCTTAGTGGGCCTTGGGCTTGGTTTTTTGGGCTTTGGGTTGTTAAGTTAGTTTTAGATTAGAATTAGGCAGATTGATTTAATTACTTTAGGATCGTGTGCTCGTCTCATAGGGGCACGATCTTTAAATTAATTAGATTAATCTAGGATTAGATTCTTGAGTGCCTTAGATAGATTTAGGTTCGAATTAACTTAGTGAATTTAAATTTATCATTGGCTTATTGGGATAAATGTTAAATTCATTAAATTAATTAAACATTTCTTAATCAATTTTGGGATAAAATCAATTGCAAGTTTAGATTGACATTTAATTTTAAACCATGGTTAATTAAACCATGGTTAATTAACTCAATTTGTTTTAAATAATGTTCTTGGCTTATTGGAGCACTAGTTTAAAATCGATTGAATTAATTATCATCTCCCAAGATAATTCATAACTTGTTAGGGTTTTCTAGTTTTTTTAGGGTTTAATTATTTTAAGGTTAATATTATATTCACCTAGTTTTTAAATTAGATCACTAATTAAATTTCCATAATCTGGGCTTTTTAGGTTAGGGCTTTAGGGGCTTCTTTGTGTGTTTAATTTTCAAGCCTTTTTATGACATCCATTTTTAATTGTCATTCATGTGACCCATTTATTTTGAATTAATTAATTTAAATCATAAAAATGAAGGTATTCATTAATTTCGATATTTGTGTCGTAACAGTCCGAGCTTAAACGATGTTTACTGATAAGTGTTCAAAAGTACTATTTTTATTACCCTTTTTACTCATATTATTGTTAGACTTAAGCTCATAATAGTTGCATAATTAGTCATTCATGCATTAATTCATGTTTCTTTCCACTGTTGAGCTTGATTACATAACTTGGTGATTTTTGTGGAAAAAGATGCTGCTTTGGTGTGTTTTTGTGTGTGTATGTGCAGGATCACTTGCCAAAGCAATGCCGAGCTAGTTGCTGTGGCAATGCATGAAGGATATGCCGAGCTAGTTGCCTGTGGCAATGCATGAAGGAGACGCTGAGCGAGTTGCCATGGCATTTGTCGACAAAGACAAAAAGCAATATGGATGTCGAAATTCATGACTTTACAAGCCCAAGATGACATGGAGCAAGGCCCAAGCCCAAAGGAATTTGATTGCCATGCAGAGATTAAAGAAGAATTAAATTCCAAGAAGATAGGAGAAGTTCTAATAGGAATAAAATTATAATAAAGAATTATATTCTTTAAAGATAATTTAATTCCAACTCAAACTCCTCCTCAAAGAAGGACTTTGGCCTAGCCCTATAAATAGCAAGGAGATTTCGACAATCCAAAAAGAGAGAGCAAGGGGAAATTTCGACAAGAGAGCATTAGGGGAATTTCGACTTCTTCTTTTCTTTTGCTTCTATTAGATTCATGGTTTGGGGATTATTCTTTGTATATCTTTTGAACCCAACCATGAACTAACTTGATCTTGGCTATGGTTATTGTGTTTTGTGGTTGTGAGAAACTATTGGTTTTTGTTTAGGTAATAAGAGTTTGTACTTTTCTATTTCAAGGTTTATTCATTCTTGATTCTTATTATTGTTTATGAGTGAATTGGGAGAGGATCTCGTGATTTCATCCATTTATCTAATATCGGGAGAGTTAGATTCAAGAAACGAATGAATATGATCTTTATTCAATCCAATGATGGTGAAGATTAATCCGCTTAGGAATAAGTTAAGGATTTCAACGGCTAAGAGGAGTGCAAGATTGGTTGTTGTTCACCCTTGATTCACGCAGGATGTATTATCAAGGCATGCACAAGTAGCTAGAGTTTCGACTTAGGATAAGAAGAAACCATTGAAGAACGCTCCGCCGAACCTTGAAGTTGCTGCCCGAGCGCCCAAGTAGTTGCCCAACTAGTCGCCTGGCAACCATCAATTAGTTGCCAAGGCAACCCCGCAGTAAGTCGCCACGGCAATCGAGTTGCCCGTGCACTCTTTACCAAGACAATCCAATCGCTATCACACACGATAAGTGTTCAAAGTACTATTTTCTTACCCTTTTACTCATATTATTGTTAGACTTAGGCTCATATTAGTTGCATAGTTAGCCATTCATGCATTAATCCATGTTTCCTTCAATCGTTGAGCTTGATTACATAACTTGGTGATTTTTTGTGGAAATAGATGCTGCTTTGGTGTGTTTTTGTGTGTATGTGCAGGATCACTTGCCAAAGCAATGGAGCTAGTTGCCGTGGCAGTGCATGAAGGAGACGCTGAGAGAGCGATTGCCATGGCATTTGTCGACAAAGACCAAAAGCAATATGGATGTCGAAATTCATGAGTTTACAAGCCCAAGATGACATGGAGCAAGGTCCAAGCCCAAAGGAATTTGATTGCCATGCAGAGATTAAAGAAGAATTAAATTCCAAGTGGATAGGAGAAGTTCTAATAGGAATAAAATTATAATAAAGAATTATATTCTTTAAAGATAATTTAATTCCAACTCAAACTCCTCCTCAAAGAAGGACTTTGGCCTAGCCCTATAAATAGCAAGGAGATTTCGACAATCCAGAGGGGGAGAGCAAGAGGGAAATTTCGGCAAGTCCAAGTAGGGCAAGAGGAGAGAATTTTCGACAAGCATCAAGGGCAAGGAGGATTTCGACAAGCCTCTTCCTTCATCTTTGTTCGATTGGGTTCATGCTAGGGATTAATTATCTTGTGTTTCTTTGGAACCTAGCCATGAACTAAAATTTACTTGGCTATGGTTATTGTGTTTTGTGGTTGTGAGAAACTATTGGTTTTTGTTTAGGTAATAAGAGTTTGCACTTTTCTATTTCAAGGTTTATTCATTCTTGGTTCCTATTATTGCTTGCGAGTGAATTGGGAGAGGATCTCGTGATTTCATCCATTTATCTAATATCGGGAGAGTTAGATTCAAGAAACGAATGAATATGATCTTTATGCAATCCAATGATGGTGAAGATTAATCCGCTTAGGAATAAGTTAAGGATTTCAACGCTAAGAGGAGCGCAAGATTGGTTGTTGTTCACCCTTGATTCACGCAGGATGTATTATCAAGGCATGCACAAGTAGCTAGAGTTTCACTTAGGGATAAGAAGAAACCATTGAAGAACGCTCTCCCGAACCTTGAAGTTGCTGCCCGATCGCCCAAGTAGTTGCCCAACTAGTCGCCCAAGCAACCATCAATTAATTGCCAAGGCAACCCCACAGTAAGTCGCCACGGCAACCGAGTTGCCCATGCACTCTTTTACCAAGACAATCCAATCGGCTATCACACCTCAACTCACGATAACCTAGCCTATCTCTCTCAATCGAATTCATCTTTTATTTTATTTTATTGCTTCCTAGATTAGTTATTAGTTAAAACTTCGATAATCCTTTACTTGTGTTTTTACTTTTTACAAAGGCAAGAGACTAGATTCTTGAAGTGGCACCAATCCCGTGGAGACGATATCTTTTATACTATAACTTATGACGTGTATACTTGCACAATTGCGTAGCACTTATTACGCGCAACAAGTTTTTTTTGCCGCTGTTGCGGGATTGGCAATAGCAACTTTGTTTTTATTTTCTTGCACTTTCTTTTATTTTTCTTGTTTAAAATTCAAAGGGCTAACAAACTTTGGTTTTGCATTGGTATATGACCAGGCAAGACCGACTTCAGAATATCCCTTTGATCCGTAAATCGAACGAACCTTACAAAGACTTAGACGAAGGATAAGAGAAGCAATGGCAAATCAAGACGGCAATATGAATCAAGATGTTCGAGCAGCAGGAGGAGTGATTCTGCACGAAACAGTAACTATTCGAGACTATCTTGAAGAAGATCTTGATGGACTTAACCGTGAGTTGTCGCACCGAAATTGAAGCCGACCACTTTGAGTTGAAACCGGTAATGTTTAATATGATCAACACAATAGGTCAATTTGGCGGCTCAAAGAATCAAGATGCACGACAACATCTCAAATCTTTCCTCGAGATTTGCAACTCGCTCAAGATACACTGAGTCACCCCCGATGTCTTACGATTAAGATTATTCCCCTATTCACCGAGGGATAGGCGAAAGCATGGCTAAATAGCATTCTGCCGGATCCATAGCATCTTGGACTGATCTTTGTCGTGATTTCCTTGCTAGATTTAATCCTACAAATTTAATCGATAAGCTTCAGAACGACATTACTTCTTTTCGCCAAAGTGGATGATGAATCCATGTACGAGGCTTGGGAGCGATATAGAGAACTTCTACATAAATGCCTCTACACGGATTCGGTGTGGACTCAAGTGACAATGTTTTACAATGCCGTGAATACACCAACAAGGATGATGCTAGACGCCTCGGCAAACGGCATACTCCTAGATAAGTCACCGGAAGAAGCAATGCAAATTTTAAACAGCTGGCCAAGAATGATTATCAATTCCCATCTACTAGAAGAGGAGGAGTTAGACGCCAAGCCACAATACATGAACTAGGATCATCGATTCAATTTTCGCACAATTGGCCGCTTTAACCAAGATGGTCCGAACATGCAAAAACCAAACAACACACATGAAGTCAAGGTAATGGATTCTTTTTGTGAGTTATGTGGTGATAACCATAATTCTTCCGAATGTATGCGTAATCCGAATCCAGCTTCTATGTGGGGAATTACAATCGGGGCAACAATATGATGTCAAATACATACAATCCAGCTTGGAAGAAGCACCGAATTTTTCATGGAGTAATCTCAACAATGCTCTAAACGTAACAATCGAATGCACAAGCATCGGGATTCCAAAAAAATATGCCACGGCAAATGATGCCGCAAAGAACAACCGACAACATCTAGTTCTTTGGAAAATTCTCTAAATGCTTTTATAATGAAAACTGAATCTTATATGGCTGAGAATAGTAATTTCATAAAAAGAATCGATGCTTTTATTATCAGACCGAGATGAGATTGCAAAACCAAGAGGCGGCAATCAAATCATTGGAAAATCAAGTCGGACAATTTGCTCAAAATCTGAACACTAGACCACAAGGAGGTTTACCTAGCGATACATCGAAGTCGCAAGAGGAACCGACCATGAGCAATGTAAGGCAATCACCACCAAGTGGCCAACAACTTAGAGAGGTTCAAAACCCGCTCGTCAAACAAAACTCCACAAAAAGAGCAAGACGAACATAGCGGCAAAGTCTCGGATCTTTGAACCAAGAATTGCTGCGGCAACCGGCAATAAGCATGCCTCGGCAACCGATGACGCCTCGGCAACTTGCGATAAGCACGCCTCGGCAACCCCAGTTGGTAACACATCGGCAACTCCAGATGTCCCTGTAATGCCGTCAATCAGGTTTCAAACCAATGAAAAGATCGAAGATATCCGACTTCCACCACCATTCCCACAAAGGTTGAAGCGACAAAAGCAAGAATACCAATTCAAGAAGTTTCTTGATATCCTAAAGCAAGTCCACATCAACTTGCCATTGGTGGAAGCAATTGAACAAATGCCAAACTATGCCAAGTTTCTGAAAGACATTGTGTCCAAGAGAACAAGGCTAGGAGAGTTTGAAACAATTGCCGCAACAGAGGGATGCATGGCAATGTTGCACAATCGTATGCCGCCCAAGTTGAAGGATCCCGGAAGTTTCACAATACCCTGTTCTATTGGAAATCACTATGTCGGGAAAGCACTATGCGACCTAGGGGCTAGCATAAACTTGATGCCTAAATCGGTTTTCCAGAAACTAGGAATCGGGAAGGCAAGACCTACAACAGTTATGCTACAGCTAGCCGACAGATCCTATGTGCATCCAGAGGAAAAATCGAGGACATACTGGGTAAAAGTTGATAAATTTATTTTTTCCCGCTGACTTTATTGTTTTAGATTGTGAAGCAGATGAGCATGCGCCTATCATTCTCGGAAGACCATTCCTAGCGACTGGGAGAACTTTGATTGATGTTGAAAAGGGAGAACTCACAATGAGGGTGAATGACCAGCAGGTAAAACTAAATGTGTTCCAAACACTAAGGCATGCCGATGATCGAAGAAGAATGTCAACTACTTCATGCCACGGCAGAGTTTAACCGATGAGGAATTTAGTTGCCTCGGCAACTACATTGCCGATCAAGAGGAACCCGAGGAGTATGAAGAGCCGGTCGATGAGGAACAACCGTAAGAGGCAAATTGGCTAGTCAATCGACCAGGTACATACTTTGAACCTTTGGACTACTCGGGTAAGGAAGGTAAGATCGAAAAACCCCTCATCGAAAATCCACCAATTCTTGAGTTGAAACAATTGCCGAGCAATCAAATATGCATACTTAGGGATCGATAATACATTACCCGTAATTATTTCCTCTAAGTTACAGCCTGAGCAGGAAAAGAAGTTAATCAACATGTTGAAGCTACATAAAAAGGCAATAGGGTGGACAATTGCCGACTTGAAGGGAATTAGCCCCGGTGTGCATGCACAAGATCTTGTTGGAAGATGATCACAAACCTTCAATTGAGGCCCAGAGGAGACCTGAATCATGCCATGAAAGGGGTTGTAATGAAAGAAATCATCAAGTGGCTTGACGCCGGCATTATATACCCTATCTCCGATAGTACGTGGGTAAGTCCGGTACAATGTGTGCCTTAAAAAGGGAGGTATAACAGTGGTAAGCAATGAAAATAATGAACTTATCCCAACCAGATCTGTGACCGGTTGGAGGGTTTGTATGGACTATCGAAAGCTAAACAAAGCCACTAGGAAAGATCACTTCCCATTACCCTTTATTGATCAAATGCTTGACCGTCTTGCGGGTAAACCCTTTTATTGTTTTCTTGATGGTTATTCAGGTTACAATCAGATTGCCATAGCACTGTAAGATCAAGAAAAGACAACCTTTACATGCCCCCTACGGTATTTTTATGCCTTCCGAAGGATGCCGCTCGGATTGTGTAACGCCCGACAACCTTCCAAAGATGCATGATGGCGCTCTTTTCAGACATGGTCAAGACTTCCTTGAGATCTTCATGGATGATTTTTTAGTTTTTGGTAATGACTTCGACGGCTGTCTCGGCAATTTAGAGAGGGTGTTGGCAAGATGCGAAGAAATGGATTTAGTCCTCAATTGGGAGAAATGCCACTTTATGGTAGATGAAGGAATAGTGCTCGCCATAAGATTTCATCCAAGGGAATTGAAGTAGACAAAGCCAAGGTGGACGTGATCGAGAGATTACCCCCACCAAATTCGGTTAAAGGAATTCAAGTTTTCTCGGACATGCGTGTTTTTACAGAGGTTCATTCATAACTTTTCTAAAATCACTAAACCTTTGTGTAATCTGCTTGAACAGGATAAAGTCTTCGATTTTGATGATTCTTGCACTCAAGCATTTGAAACCCTAAAGAAAAAGCTTGCCTCGCACCCATTGTTGTTCCACCAGATTGACGCTACCTTTTGAGCTCATGTGTGATGCAAGTGATTTGCGGTAGGAGCAGTTCTAGGCCAACGCACAGGTAAGACCTTCCATGTGACATACTACGCTAGTAAAACTCTTAACGATGCTCAAGTGAATTACACAACAACGGAGAAAGAGTTACTAGCTGTAGTTTTTCGCATTTGACAAGTTCCGATCCTATTTAATTGGTACAAAGGTAATTGTTCATACGGACCATTCGCAATCAAATACTTATTTGCTAAAAAGGATGCTAAACCTCGTTTGATTCGTTGGATATTACTTTTACAAGAATTTGATATTGAAATTAAGGACAGAAAGGAACAGAAAATCAAGTGGCGATCACTTATCACGTTTGGAACGCTTAATAGGAAGAGGACGCGGATCTAGAGATATGCGATGCATTCCCGGATGAACAAATTCTAATCGCCTCGGCAACCCTTGACGCCTCGACAGCCCATGACGCCCGGCAACCATGGAAGCACACGCCGGCAACTCGTGACGCCGCAGCAGGTCTTTGACGAGCACGCCTCAGCAATTTTGGGAGCAGCCACTACGGCAAAGACATGCCCCGGCAATACCCTGGTACGCAGATTTAGTTAACTTCCTTGTTTGTGGTATTTTTCCGTATGGCATTACTCACCAAGGGAAGAAGCGGTTCCGCCATAATGCTAAGCATTACTTTTGGGACGAGCCTCTTTTGTTTAAACAATGTGCAGATCGGGTTATACGCCGATGTGTCCTCGAAGAAGAGCAACAGAATGTACTCCGACAATGCCATTCTTCACCCTATGGAGGACATTTTGGAGGAACTCGCATCGCTGCCAAAGTCTTGCAATCCGGTTTGTATTGGCCAACATTGTACAAAGATGCCCAAGACTTTTACAAGCAATGTGATCGTTGCCAGAGGACGGGCAATATCTCTAGGCGACATGAGATGCCACTCCAGAACATCATCGAGGTGGAACTGTTCGATGTATGGGGATCGATTTTATGGGACCTTTCCCATCGTCATTCGGCAACCTCTACATCTTACTCGCCGTCGACTATGTGTCTAAATGGGTAGAGGCAGCTGCAGTTCCCAACGACGATTCCAAGACCGCAACGATTCCCGCAGAAAAACATATTTACACGGTTTGGGATGCCGAGAGCAATTATCAGCGACGGGGCAAGCATTTTGACAAATGACTAATTGCCAAGATGTTGCAACGCTTCGCATATCACACAAGATCGCCACGGCATATCACCCACAAACCAACGGGCAAGCGTAAATTTCCAACCGGAGTTGAAGGGAATACTCGAGAAAGTTGTAAATCCTCAAGGAAGGATTGGTCATTAAGACTAGATGACGACTTTGGGCATATCGATCGCATTCAAAACACCATTAGGTATGTCCCCTTCCGGCTTGTCTATGGTAAAACATGTCATCTACCGGTGGAAATCGAGCACAAGGCGATCGGGCAATCAAGACCGTGAATATGGATTGGGAAAGTGCCGGACAAAAGCGCTTGATGGATCTCAATGAGATAGAAGAATTTCGTGCACTCGCCTATAACAATGCACAAATCTACAAGGAGAAAAAAAAGCGATGGCACGACAAGAAACTATTGCCACGGCAATTCACGCCAGTGGCAACTAGTTCTCCTATTCAATTCTCGGCTAAAACTTTTCCGGGAAAGCTGAAATCAAGATGGTCGGGACCATTCAAAGTCGTCAAACCATTCTCTCATGGTGCCGTAATAATCAAGTCCATCTCTCGACAATCATGAATTCAAAGTTAATGGACAAAGATTGAAGCACTACAATGGTGCCCATGTGGAACGTAATAAGGAAGTGGTCAACTTAGGAGATGCATGAGCATGCTCTCCTTTCAAGAAGATTCCTTTTTCTTTTTCTTTTATTTTCATTTTTATTTTTAGGAGATATTTTATTTTTTCTTCATTATCTTTAGTTTTCGTGTTTTCTTTGTTTTCTTTTTCACAACAAGACTACAACTACTATGCTAAGGAAATTTATCACAAGATCCTTGCCACGGCAACCAATGAAGAAGATGCCACGGCAACCAAAGCTCAAGACGCCACGGCAACAAGAAAACAACCATCACGTTCAAGCAAGAAAATCAAGACGCCTAACTAGAAGGAAACTAATCATCTACGATGACGAACTCTCTGAGTAAGTCCTCGTATGCATTTTATTTTTATATTTATTTTTCGTTATTTTTATGCATGCATTGAGGACAATGCCTCACTCGAGTTTGGGGGATTGTTATTAGTAATTACCATGTTTAGTTACATTAATCTTAAGCATTACATTTAGGATACATAAATTGCTTGCCATGCCTTTAATTGGAACAAGAATTGCTTAGATTTGATGAATATTCGATGATGACTTTGCCAATGCACTTAATTGATAGAATTTTTATTCTAGGATAACCATGAAAAACTTAGAATTGTACTATGATGCTAAATTTGATGAAACACTGTTGTGGTTTGATTGATTTAAGGAGTTCTAGTAAACTTAGGTTGATAATTAACTAATTGGGGATTAGAATAAAAATTGGATGAATGCTAGAGGTGCCCGAAATTGGCTCTAGCATATGCTAAAAAAATTGATCACTAGAGGTGCCCAAAACTGGCTCTAGGAGGCGTTAAAATTTTTTTTCGGTTAACTAGAGGTGCCCAAACCGGCTCTAGTCGATTAAATTAACTTAAGAAAACTAAAAATAAAACACTAGAGGTGCCCCAAATTGGCTCTAGTTAAAACATGTTAAAAAGAACCCAATGAAGTAATTTGAAAACCTATTGTTTGCATAGAATCCGAAAAAATCAACTTGCACACAACTCCGCACACACTCACAAGCATTATAGTTTGATTCCTAGTAATTCATCGTTTTCTGAAAAATAAAAAGCCAATCATACTTTGTGCCCCTTGGTTCAGAGAATTGAAATCAAGTTCAAAGCTAAGTTTGTGAAAATTTGAAGTCTTGGCAGTGTAATTATGAGTTTGCATTGCTTGAGGACAAGCAATAGTTCGAGTTTGGGGGTGTGATAAGTGTTCAAAAGTACTATTTTTCTTACCCTTTTTTTACTCATATTATTGTTAGACTTAGGCTCATATTAGTTGCATAGTTAGCCATTCATGCATTAATCCATGTTTCCTTCAATCGTTGAGCTTGATTACATAACTTGGTGATTTTTTGTGAAATAGATGCTGCTTTTGTGTGTGTTTTGTGTGTATGTGCAGGATCACTTGCCAAAGCAATGCCGAGCTAGTTGCCAGGGCAGTGCATGAAGGAGACGCCGAGCCAGTTGCCATGGCATTTGTCGACAAAGACCAAAAGCAATATGGATGTCGAAATTCATGATTTTACAAGCCCAAGATGACATGGAGCAAGGTCCAAGCCCAAAGGAATTTGATTGCCATGCAGAGATTAAAGAAGAATTAAATTCCAAGTGGATAGGAGAAGTTCTAATAGGAATAAAATTATAATAAAGAATTATATTCTTTAAAGATAATTTAATTCCAACTCAAACTCCTCCTCAAAGAAGGACTTTGGCCTAGCCCTATAAATAGCAAGGAGATTTCGACAATCCAGAGGGGAGAGCAAGAGGGAAATTTCGCAAGTCCAAGTAGGGCAAGAGGAGAGAATTTTCGACAAGCATCAAGGGCAAGGAGGATTTCGACAAGCCTCTTCCTTCATCTTTGTTCGATTGGGTTCATGCTAGGGATTAATTATCTTGTGTTTCTTTGGAACCTAGCCATGAACTAAAATTTACTTGGCTATGGTTATTGTGTTTTGTGGTTGTGAGAAACTATTGGTTTTTGTTTAGGTAATAAGAGTTTGCACTTTTCTATTTCAAGGTTTATTCATTCTTGGTTCCTATTATTGCTTATGAGTGAATTGGGAGAGGATCTCGTGATTTCATCCATTTATCTAATATCGGGAGAGTTAGATTCAAGAAACGAATGAATATGATCTTTATGCAATCCAATGATGGTGAAGATTAATCCGGCTTAGGAATAAGTTAAGGATTTCAACGGCTAAGAGGAGCGCAAGATTGGTTGTTGTTCACCCTTGATTCACGCAGGATGTATTATCAAGGCATGCACAAGTAGCTAGAGTTTCGACTTAGGGATAAGAAGAAACCATTGAAGAACGCCCGCCGAACCTTGAAGTTGCTGCCCCCATCGCCCAAGTAGTTGCCCAACTAGTCGCCCAAGCAACCATCAATTAATTGCCAGGCAACAACCCTCACAGCAAGTCGCCACGGCAACCGAGTTGCCCATGCACTCTTTTACCAAGACAATCCAATCGGCTATCACACCTCAACTCACGATAACCTAGCCTATCTCTCTCATTCGAATTCATCTTTTATTTTATTTTATTGCTTCCTAGATTAGTTATTAGTTAAAACTTCGATAATCCTTTACTTGTGTTTTTACTTTTTTACAGTGCAAGAGACTAGATTCTTGAAGTGGCACCAATCCCTGTGGAGACGATATCTTTTATACTATAACTTGCGACGTGTATACTTGCACAATTGCGTAGCACTTATTACGCGCAACAACACCTCAACTCACGATAACCTAGCCTATCTCTCTCAATCGATCTCATCTTTTCTTTTACTTTATTACTTTCTAGTTTAGTTATTAGTTAAACTCCTTTAATCCTTTAATTGTGTTTTTACTTTTCACAGTGCAGTAACTTAAGCAAAGTGGCCCAAACCAATCCCTGTGGAGACGATACTCGATACTCATATCACTTTATTACTTGCGACGTGTATACTTGCACAATTGCGTAGCACTTATCACACGCAACAAGTTTTTGGCGCCGTTGCCGGGGATTGGCAATTGGTGTTAGTTGTTTTTGTTATTGCATTTATTTCTTAGTTTTACTAACTTTTCTTTTTGTTTGTTTTAAAAAAAAAATTAGGTGCGCTACAAGTTAAGGAACATCAACATGTCGGGAAATAAAAACCAATCTATTCGAGAGATGATGTTGGAAGATATGAATCAATTCAATCAAGAGTTCCTTGCACCCTTTGATGATTACCTATACCAACCGAGAAAAGCCCAAAGAACTTATACCATGGAAAATCTTGTGCTATGTGTGGAGAACATCATGTGTTTGAAAATTGCCCTCACATTTTCGGTGCATATAACTACATGGAGGACCATAGAGGGAACCAACAGCAAAATTCTTCATGGTATGGTCAAAAAGCTCAAAATTTTTTTTACCATAACAATTTTGCCGCGACAACAGATATGCCATGGCAATGTAGTCCTTTTCAAGAGCATTCCAATTCCTTGGAGGAAACGTTACTAGCTTCATTGGCTAGACTTGACGGATCAATTGAAGAGATTCGAGAGCTATCAAAATCTATGGATACGAGGATAACTCAATGGGATGCAACCTTAGGGATTCAAGATCAATTGGGAGATCCACATATGTCATGGATAACATGCACCAACAATTCATTCCTAGGGATACCGACGTCCTAAGGCAAGAGGATAAGGAGCAATGCAAAGAAATCTCTCTGATGTGTGAGGAACAACTAGAACCTCAAAGTCAAGAGGATGCCAATGAGAGAGACTGCCCAACACATGATGAGCATGAACAACAAATTGCCTCGGCAATGATTGAGGAGCCCTGAACAGAGCAATGTCGCGACAACACTCGGTGAAGCCGAGAACAATAATACTACAAAGCAAATTCTAAGGAACCTGATGCCTGAGAAGGTTACAACGTTGATGTTGAAGCAGGAATCTATAGATTGCTCTCATCTACAATTGCCACGGCAATTACTCGACCACATACAAGATCAACGAGATGATAATACTTTGCCAATGGAATATGAGCAGGTAATAGTTGAACCTTTTGAATTCTTTAAAAACTCACCTCGTCCATTGCGGGTATGTCTTGAGGAACCGAGGTTGGTAGATTTGAAGCCATCAAATCTCTACCGATGGAGATGTTTGAGAGGCCAAAAGAAAAATGTGTTTGGATTCATAAAGCTCTTCAGAAAATTGATTCTTCCTTGACTTAGAGAAAAATTTGACAATCGATTGCCACGGCAATTGGCTTGAGCAAAGCAATTGCCACGACAACAAAGGCTACATCCAACCATGATAGAAGTCGACAAGAATGAGGTAATTGAATGGTTGAGAATGGATATAATTTTTCCTATTAATATATTTGTGCCTTCGGGAATAGTAGCAAGGTGGAGAGTATACATGGACTACAAGCGAACAAAGAAGAAAGACACCTCCACCATGGTAACGCAAAGGGAGTAGTGGCAAGCACATTTGCCAAACTCTTTTTGGGCAATATTATCACCGATGGAGGGTGCGGATGGACTATAAGAAGTATCGAAAACGGCAACTTTCAACACCGCGGCAACTCACGATACGCACGCCTCGGCAACCATGGACGCAAGACGCCTCGGCAACCCCGACGCCTCGGCAACCATGGATGTGCATGCCTCGGCAACCCTCGACGCTCACGGCAACTACCGATACATTTATTTTTATTTTTATTTTTTGAACTATTTTGTTCTATTATTTTTGGTTATTTTTTCTCTTTATTTTTTAGGATATATTTTATTTTTCTTCATTATCTTTAGTTTCCGTGTTTTCTTTTCCACAACAAGACTCACAACCACCATGATAAGGAAATTTTTTGCCGACTACTCGCCACAACAACCACAACGGAAATCGGCGATGCCTGTGCAACAACAATGGCCGGCAACTATCGATGCACATGCAAGTAAACCTGCATCGGCAAACATGGACCAAATCAAGGCAATGCTATTCACGCGGTACCAGCCTCAAGCATTCAACCACCGACCGAAAAATTGAATCAAGCAAACGACACGAAGGAAACTCATCAATCGAGGTGACGACCTCTCCGACTAACTCATTTCATTTAGTTTCTTTTAAATTTTGTTTCACTCTTACATGCATTGAGGACAATGCTTCTCTCGAGTTTGGGGGTGTTGGTTTCTAGTTAGTTTCATGTTTAGTTGCATTCATCTTTAGCAATCACATATAGGTTGCATATGTTACTTGCCATGCCTTTAATTTGATTTAATTGCTTAAGACTTGTTGAATATCCAATGATGAATTTTTGCCCTTTGTACTTAATTGAAATAACCTTTAATTTTAGGATTGCATGAAAAGAACTTAGAGTTTTACTATGATGCTGAATTTTTTTACACGGTTGTGGGTTGTTGATTCAAAGAAACTTAGTGAACTTAGGTTGCTTAAAATTTGGGTAAATTTAAAATTGAAAATTAAAAGTTAATTTCTTGCTAGAGGTGCCCAAAACTCGGCTCTAGTAGTAAATACACTTTCTTGCTAGAGGTGCCCAAAACTGGGCTCTAGTAGTTAATGCACATTAAAGAATCGCTAGAGGTGCCCGAAATTGGCTCTAGTCGACTAAAATAAAATGAGGAATTGCTTACTTTGCTAGAGGTGCCCGAAATTGGCTCTAGTGAAAATAAAAATAAATACCCCGGTACTTAAATTAATAAAAGCCTGTAGATCACATAGAATCTTGAAAATCAACTTGTTCACAACTACGCACACACATTGTCACGAGCACTATAGTTTGGTTCCGGGTAATTTTGTGCTATCCGAAAAAATTAAAAGGTGATCATACTTTGTGACACGGTTCCGAGGTTTGAATTCAAGTTTGAAGCATGTCTTTGATGATTAAAGTCTTGGCGGTGTAATTGTTAGTTTGCATTGCTTGAGGACAAGCAATAGTTCGAGTTTGGGGCGTGATAAGTGTTCAAAAGTACTATTTTTATTACCCTTTTTACTCATATTATTGTTAGACTTAAGCTCATAATAGTTGCATAATTAGTCATTCATGCATTAATTCATGTTTCTTTCCACCGTTGAGCTTGATTACATAACTTGGTGATTTTTGTGGAAAAAGATGCTGCTTTGGTGTGTTTTTTTGTGTGTATGTGCAGGATCACTTGCCAAAGCAATGCCGAGCTAGTTGCCGTGGCAATGCATGAAGGATATGCCGAGCTAGTTGCCGTGGCAATGCATGAAGGAGAGACGAGCGAGCCAGTTGCCATGGCATTTGTCGACAAAGACAAAAAGCAATATGGATGTCGAAATTCATGACTTTACAAGCCCAAGATGACATGGAGCAAGGCCCAAGCCCAAAGGAATTTGATTGCCATGCAGAGATTAAAGAAGAATTAAATTCCAAGAAGATAGGAGAAGTTCTAATAGGAATAAAATTATAATAAAGAATTATATTCTTTAAAGATAATTTAATTCCAACTCAAACTCCTCCTCAAAGAAGGACTTTGGCCTAGCCCTATAAATAGCAAGGAGATTTCGACAATCCATAAAGAGAGAGCAAGGGGAAATTTCGACACAAGAGAGCATTAGGGAATTTCGACTTCTTCTTCTTCTTTGCTTCTATTAGATTCATGGTTTGGGGATTATTCTTTGTATATCTTTTGAACCCAACCATGAACTAACTTGATCGGCTATGGTTATTGTGTTTTGTGGTTGTGAGAAACTATTGGTTTTTGTTTAGGTAATAAGAGTTTGTACTTTTCTATTTCAAGGTTTATTCATTCTTGATTCTTATTATTGTTTGCGAGTGAATTGGGAGAGGATCTCGTGATTTCATCCATTTATCTAATATCGGGAGAGTTAGATTCAAGAAACGAATGAATATGATCTTTATTCAATCCAATGATGGTGAAGATTAATCCGCTTAGGAATAAGTTAAGGATTTCAACGGCTAAGAGGAGTGCAAGATTGGTTGTTGTTCACCCTTGATTCACGCAGGATGTATTATCAAGGCATGCACAAGTAGCTAGAGTTTCGACTTAGGGATAAGAAGAAACCATTGAAGAACGCTCCGCCGAACCTTGAAGTTGCTGCCCGATCGCCCAAGTAGTTGCCCAACTAGTCGCCAGGCAACCATCAATTAGTTGCCAAGGCAACCCCGTTAGTAAGTCGCCACGGCAATCGAGTTGCCCGTGCACTCTTTTACCAAGACAATCCAATCGGCTATCACACCTCAACTCACGATAACCTAGCCTATCTCTCTCAATCGATCTCATCTTTTCTTTTACTTTATTGCTTTCTAGTTTAGTTATTAGTTAAACTCCTTTAATCCTTTAATTGTGTTTTTACTTTTTCACGGCAAGAACTTAAGCAAAGTGGCCCAAACCAATCCCTGTGGAGACGATACTCGATACTCATATCACTTTATTACTTGCGACGTGTATACTTGCACAATTGCGTAGCACTTATCACACGCAACATTTACCAAATATTTGAATCAATCATTACCGACTCAAGGTAATATTAAAATTTAGCCAAATCATTACATCGTATTTTAATTGTTTGCACCATGCATAAAGGTGACGTGCGGGATTCGAACCATAAACTAACTCGACAATCAGGCTTATATGATGTCGGTTTAGTCTATAGTTCGATGTATCGTCAACCTTATTAATTAAATGTCCAATTAATTTGAACCCACCAATTTGATAAAGCTCGTTCAATTAAGGTTAATTTTCAATTAAGGTCATCAAATTAAATTCCTTTTAAATTTTGACAATTCCCTTCGATTAAAAGCAATAAATATTTTGTTACCGATTTTCGGGCGTGATTGGAGTGGTGCTAATCCTTCCCCATACGTAACCAACTCCCGAACCCTCCTTTCAAATCGAATCTCTGGTTTTGTGGTGTCCGGCCTACCTTATCCAAGTGGTCGGTGGCGACTCTAAGTTTTTATCGATTTTCAAAAGTAAAAGAATTTTCAAAAGAAATCCCTTTAAGCTAAGATTACAAAGAAATGATTTTAGGGATAACCCGTAGCACCCAAACCTATATTATTTTAAAAAATAATGTAAAGACGTCGCTACAACTATTATTATTACTTATTATTATTTTTATTATTAATTATCATTATTAGCACTTAATGATCTGACAAAAATCTTATCTCTCCTCCTATTTATAGAATTGACCAAGCTGATGTCACGGCTAATGTCATGGTGATGATGTCATGCTAGCTGGTGCCAAAAGAAGCACAATCCGAGTGAAGGGAAAATGGACCAACTGGGAGCTACCACGTGTCCCTTGGAAGACAGATTTGAGCGGGAAAAGAAGATATCTGAATTTTTTGTGTTTGTTAGATATTAAATTGAGCGGGAAAGGATTATAACTGTTGTAATGGGCTTAAAATTGGGCTTTTTGAATTGCAAAATGAATTTATATATGTAAATGCACATTTTTGATATTATTTATGTATTATTTGAACTATTTATTATTTTTTTGTTTTATTATATCTATCTATTTATTTTTGCTAGCTAAGAGAAATATGTATTTATATATACTCATACCCGGGTAAAATTAGGGTATTACAAAGTTCAATCGAGTCGAGTGTTGGCCGAGTCAGACTCGAGTAGCTCACGATCTGTTTCGCCTCATTTAAAGACCTATTAGGAAAAAAAAACTTTGATACACAAAACTAACTTATTAATTTTAGGGTTTAGGGTGTTAGTTTAGGGTTTATAGGTTTAGGTTGTTTGGTTTAGGATTTAGATTTTAAGGTTATGACTTATGTTTAGGGTTTATGTTTTATAATTTTAGGTTTAGGAATTTAGGTTTTAAATTTAAAAAGTTAAAAATTTAGTATATTATATTTTTCGAGTAGCTCGTGAGCTTTTCGAGTTGGGTATTGAGTAGCTCGATTCGGCTCGTTAAGAACTCGAGCTCGAGTGTTGACCGAGCTTTGACCAAGTCGAACTTGAGTAGCTAATGATGATAATCAGACCTGTCTAATCACGAATTTCTTACCAACTCATGCTTCATTAGCCTCCAATACACTCATTCCCTTAAAACATTTGATTTCTCTCTTCTGCCTAGCTATATTTTTATGAACAACTGTGGCAGAGCGAGGATGCTCTGTAATCTGTATGTATGGTATTATCTTAGGGATAAACCCTCACAGAAAAATATGAATCCAAAACAAATCATTAGAAATACTGAAAAAGATGAATTATTTTAGGCTTACAAGCCCTTATATCGAATTTGATTCGACTTAAAGAAAGAAATTTAGCAATCAACTAGTTACACAGAATACAAATTAGCAACATTAAAGACTAAACTGCGTCCTATAAAAAGAGACTAAACTGTGGCACTCGCACAAACAATGTGAGTTACGGTGTCGCATATTGGACAGGCGTAAAACCATTGCTCTGGGTTTACTTCCTTTTTACAAACTTGACAATAGCACTTATCCAAATAATTCTGGTCGACAGCGCCTTAGACAAGTCTCGGAGTATGCTTATCGTGCTCGCTAGAAGCCGTGGGCGGCAACAACACGCAACCGACGTGCAAATTGATGTTGCAGTCGTAGCATCTGTAGCTAATGGACTTGCCGAATTCACCGCAATCGTAACATCCATACTCATAGTTACTAGACACTGTCATGATGATGAGATTAAGAGAATGTACATGAGATTCATGGTTGACGACAATCAGCAAGAACCCTTCTTTCGATTTCATATTGGTTTCAAACAGACAATCATGACAATCTCGGGAGAAGCCTTTGCCTTCTTTTTCGCATATGTTGCAATTGTGCCTCTGATTTTCTAGAAAACCATACCCCTTGGGGTCCTTTGCTTTGAGATAGTCGGGCACAAGCTCTAATTTGCCTGGTTCTTCAGCGCAGGATTTATGGAAGATGTACTCATCACAATCAAGACAGTGATAACTGAGACCCGGAATGGATTGTCGGCAGCGTTTGCAGTTCCGATCTTCGTTCTTTGGCTTGTTGGACAAGACCATAGCATGTAAGTGTCGGTGAATGCTTTCTGTTACATTTTTACGAGGTTTTAGAGAAAGGGTTTTCACTGGTTTACCTTTTGGGACATTAGGCTTCGCAGCCTTGGGTTGCGCGGCAACAGCTAGACCGGGTAGATGTTGTGAAACGAATTCTTTGACATGAAACGGCTCGGTGGTGTCGACCGTGAGCTTACGGCCTCTAGATCTGACGTCATAATCGTCGATCTCATCCGGGGGTCGACACTGAATCAGTATGAAGTCAGCGCCTTGAGACTTTGCGAGCTGATTCAATTGATCGAGATGGGTGTGGTCGGAGAGGACCGAGTTGATGATAACCCCATGATTCAACGTGAGCTGAGTGGAAGCAATCTGATGCAAGATTTTGAAAGATAAGTGGGTAAGATCATTTTGGGATGCCGGCGGCGGCAGCGGGGGTTGGATAGAAGTGGATGGAAATGAGGCTTCAAGGGCCTTGGCGACATCATCTTGGTGGATGAGGGGGAAGGTGGTGTAATTTGTCACGTCCGTAAATTCACACAAACTAGGACGTGCGGCCTTGGGTGCTTGCTGGGCGGATTAGCAACCAAGTAAGCCTAACTGATCGAAGCTAGAATGCTTGGATCGTCGTGGAAACGAAAGGAACAAAGAAAGGAAATGGCTAGCAAAGAAAACCGAGGGAAATGAGTGAATGCTCAATGTATTACTCAAATCAGAAGTGATTTACAAGTGAGGAGGGAGCCTCTATTTATAGTTGAACTCCCCTACATCCAACGGCTCAGTTTAAATTACATCGACGGTCGAGATTGATCTTATCTAATCAAATCTCAATTTCAAATCTCTAATTATCATAAACATTATCTACAAATTATATTTCAAATAAATAGATGATGCTTTAACCGAATTACCCTCCTGAATCCTCCATGGATTTGGCTAAGTCTTGTGGGCTTACGGGCTCTTTAGCATTCTCCAAGTGCCGGGCCAAGTGTGATGGTCTTGGCAAGCCCAAAATGGCGTGGAGGGCCTCCTCAGCTGCCTGGTGTGCACTGGGCTCGGACCCAAGAGTGCGGGCCGTGACAATCTCCCCCACTGGTTCTGGCGACGCCCTCGTCGCCCGACTGGTAATGCTCCACTTGGTTCTTGAATTGCCAAAGGGCCTCGGCTGGTTCCCAACTTCCTTCGCTGTCGGGAAGTCCCTTCCACTAAACAAAGTACTCGTGCCTTGGCCGGTAGTTTTACCGTCGAATTACTCTCTCTGCTTGGATCTCTTGAACCTCGTTCTCATAGAAGACCTTCACTCCGACTGGCACTCGGTGTGACTTGCCTCGATCCGGATCTAACTCATCTCGATGGTAGGGCTTGAGTTGACTGACATGGAACACTGGATGAGTTCAGATGGTCGATGGCAACTCCAATTTGTAGGCCATGGTGCCTACTCGCTTCACAACTTCGAATGGACCCTCGTATCTCTGCACAAGACCCATGTGCATGTTCTTGTCGCGGAAGATCCCGGTGATTTTGACAAGGACTTGATCACCAACTTGGAAGTTCACGTCCCTACGCTTTCGATCTGCCCACTTCTTGGTCCGCCTCCCTGCCTTGTGTAAACAAGATCGGGCTAAGTCGTGATTCTCTTGCCACTCCTTGGCAAATTTGTGTGCTACTGGATTAGGCCCCTCATACTTGGTAGCAACCGCGTTGGGTGTAAGCGGTTGTTGCCCCATCACGATCTCGAACGGACTTTGGTTTGTCGCCTCGCGCCGTTGCAAGTTGTAGAAAAATTGGGCCACATCTAACAGCTTTGGCCAGTCGCGTTGTGTGGCACTCACATAGTGCCTTAAATAGATCTCCAACAAAGCATTCACTCGCTCGGTTTGCCCGTCGGTCTGTGGGTGGAAACTAGTTGAGAAGTTCAAACTTGATCCCAAGAGCTTGAACAACTCGGTCCAAAACTTCCCTGTGAACCGCGAGTCTCGGTCACTGATGATTGTCTTTGGCACTCCCCAAAGCTTTACCACGTGCTTGAGGAAAAGACGGGCTGCCTCCTCTGCTGGGCATGCCTTAGACGCTGGAATAAACTTCCCGTACTTCGAAAACCTATCAACAACAACCATAATAGTAGACAGGCCATCAGTGCTAGGCAAACCGACAATAAAATCCATGGAAAGACTCTCCCATGGTCGCTCGAGAATGGGCAATGGATGCAACAATCCCGCTAGTTTCTTCATCTCCACCTTGTCATGTTGGCACACAAGGCAAGTCCTCACATAGGCTTCAACATCCTTGCCCATGTGTGGCCAGTAGTAGTGCTCGTTGATTAGTGACATGGTCCGATTCATCCCTGGATGTCTGGCCCACTTGGAGTCATGACACTCCTTCATGAGCTCCTTGCGCAATTCTCCAAACTGAGGCACGTAGAGGCGGTGTCCTTTGGAATAGAGCAAGTCCCCCTCGAGCCAAAACCTTCTGGTTTTCCCTTCTTTGGCATACTCGATCAACGTTTTGGCTGTTGGGTCATGTGACAACCCCTCCTTGATGCGCTCCAACAACTGTCCCTTCGGCAAGCTAACAATCTCCATGTTGTACCTTCGGCTTAAGGCATCGGCAATGGAATTCACTTTCCCGGGTTTGTATTCCAAGGCAAAATCGAACTCTGCAAGGAATTCCTGCCAACGAGCCTGCTTGGGAGACAATTTCTTTTGGGTCAGAAAATAACTATTGGCAATATTATCAGTGAATACCACAAACCTCGACCCAAGAATGTGGTGACGCCAAGTACGCAAGCAATGCACTACTGCTGTCATCTCCTTCTCATAGACCGTGTACCTTCTCTCGGTCTCATTGAGCTTCCGGCTCTCATATGCAACCGGATATCCCTCTTGCATTAGGACCCCACCAATGGCAACGTCGGATGCATCGGTGTAAATCTCGGAAGGCTTGGTGTGATTCGGCAACACCAACACTGGCTCACTCGCCATGGCCTTCTTCAGTCCCTCAAAGGCTTCTTGGCACTCGGTGCTCCAGTCCCACCCCTTGTCCTTCTTCAATAGCTCGGTCAATGGTGTGGCGATCTTGGAGTAACCCTTGACGAACTTTCGGTAGTAATTGGTTAGCCCCATGAAGGATCTCAACTCTGTCACCTTGGTTGGCGGCTCCCAACCTGAGATGGCTTGAATTTTGGCCCCATCCATCCGGATCTTTCCACCTCCAACTATGTGGCCTAGAAAATGGACCTCCATCTGAGCAAACAAGCACTTCTCCTCTTTGACATAGAGCTTGTTTTCCCGCAAGACCTCGAACACCTTTCTCAAGTGTTCCACATGCTCCCCAAGGCTCTTGCTATAGATGACAATATCATCAAGGTAAACTACAACGAATTGATCAAGGAAAGGCTGTAGTACATTATTCATCAGGGTGCAGAAGGTGGCGGGAGCATTTGTGAGGCCAAATGGCATCACAAGAAATTCATACGAACCATAGCCTGACACACAAGCTGTCTTCGGCTCGTCTCCTTCTGCAATCCTCACTTGCCAATATCCGGACCGTAAATCCAACTTGGTGAACCACCTTGCACCACCAAGTTGATCGAACAAGTCTGCTATGAGCGGGATCGGGTACTTGTTCTTCACAGTGAGCTTGTTCAAAGCCCGATAGTCGATGCACATTCGAAGAGTCCCATCATGTTTCTTCTGAAAGAGCACCGGAGCACCATAGGGTGCCTTTGATGGTCGGATATAGCCTGCATTGAGGAGTTCCTTCAATTGTCTGTGTAACTCCTCTAGTTCTGGTGGAGCCATTCGGTAAGGGGCTCTAGCGGGTGGCTCCGCGTTCGGCACAAGTTCAATCTTGTGGTCAACCTCCCTTTTCGGTAGAAGATCCTTAGGCAACTCGGCAGACATCACGTCACGGAATTCTGCCAAAACTTGTCCCACTTCTGCTGGAACATCCTCGGTCATGGTGGCCTCATTGATCACCAACGTTGCTAGGTAGGTTGGCTCCTCCTTGCGAACTCCCTTGCTGAATTGGATGGCTCAAATCATCTTGGCCCCAACTCCAACTACTCGGTTTACCGGAACAATGCATTAGCCTCTCGGATCAAGTATGTACAAGCAATCGGCAAATGGAACGGGAAACGCATTAATCTTGTCAAGGAAACTAAGCCCAATGACAAAGTCAAAATCATCAAGTGGAATTACCTTGATGTCTTCCTTACCAGACCAGCCCCCAATCTCGAGTTTGACTCCTTTTGCTACTCCTGCAATTGGAGCCTCCTTGGCATTCACGGTCTTGATGAACCCACTTGCCTTTTCAACATGAAGGTCAAGTTTCTTTGCGGCCTGTTCGGACATGAACAACTCTGAGGCACCGGTGTCTACTAGTGCGCTCAACTTTTGGCCAACAATGGTGATGTCAACAAACATCAGCCCCTTCTTCTTGGAACCCTTCTTGACCTCCATACAACTGAGGATGGAGCCAAGCTTGAGGGCCTCCTCTTGATCTTCCTTTTCTTGGATGGCAGCAACTTTCTGTCTTTGTGGGCAATTGCTTTTGTAGCGTGGCCCTCCACACTCAAAACATTTGAGATTCCCGTCCCCTCTCTTATTCCGGTTCCATGGTTGGTTGGCTGTATAATTGGCGTTGGATTGCCTATTGGAGTTGTTCTTTGGTTTGTCTCCCCCACCATTGCCTCCATTACCACGTAACTTTGCTTTGGTTTGGTTGACTCATTTCTGTTGGCACTATGCTCCTCCAATGATTCTGCAATCGCCATGGCTTTGGAGAGTTCCTTCACGTCTCTCCGTTCTAGCTCGGTGTTTGCCCATGGCTTTAGTCCATCCATGAACTGGAAAAGAGCATCATTCTCGAATAAGCCTGGGATTTGAAGTTGAAGCTCGCTGAACTCTCGAACATAGTCTCGAAGGGTCCCGACATGCTTAAGAGCTCTAAGCTTCGATCTTGCCTCTTTCTCGGCATTGCCCGGGTAAAACTGCTCCTTCAATTCTGCTTGGAACTCAGCCCATGTTCCAACAGCAGTGCCTCCACGTTGCTCATCTGAGCACCTACGTCGCCACCACAACAGAGCGGCATCAGACAAATAAATCGAAGCAGTTGTTACCTTTACGGTATCCCCCACGATACTCATTGCCTTGAAATATTGCTCAAGTCCCCACATGAAGTTCTCCACTTCTTGAGCAGATCTGGTCCCCTTGAACGGCTTGGGCTTCGGGGCGTCGATCCTGGGCTTGGGCACAGTTGCTTCGGCCATCATGCCATTCAACATGGCAGTTTTGTAGAGAAGTAGCTCGGCACTGAGCTTCTTCACTTCTTTCATCATCTCCTCCTTCACAGCTTCAACGGCAACTTTGATAGCGAGATCTTGGTCGTTCAACAACTCATACAGGTTCTCGAGATTCTCGTTAACCTCCTTCATGATGTCTTCCTTCATGGAATTCATCTTCTCGAAGCGCTCATCGGCTTCCTCTTGGGTCCCTTAAAGCTCGACAATCGACTCTTCAAGCCTGACGACCCTCTTGTCCAAGGCAGCAACAATGTCCCTCGAACTCTCTCGCTTCTTCCCGGCAGCTGCAGCACGAGTCTCACGGTCAGTTGCTGGGACCTCACCGGCGTTCTGTGGTGCCATCTCTCTCGACGAAATTGGCTCTGATACCAACTGTCACGTCCGTAAATTCACACAAACTAGGACGTGCGGCCTTGGGTGCTTGCTTGGCGGATTAGCAACCAAGTAAGCCTAACTGATCGAAGCTAGAATGCTTGGATCATCACGGAAACGAAAGGAACAAAGAAAGGAAATGGCTAGCAAAGAAGACCGAGGGAAATGAGTGAATGCTCAATGTATTACTCAAATCAGAAGTGATTTACAAGTGAGGAGGGAGCCTCTATTTATAGTTGAACTCCCCTACATCCAACGGCTCAGTTTAAATTACATCGACGGTCGAGATTGATCTTATCTAATCAAATCTCAATTTCAAATCTCTAATTATCACAAACATTATCTACAAATTATATTTCAAATAAATAGATGATGCTTTGACCGAATTTCCCTCCTGAATCCTCCATGGATTTGGCTAAGTCTTGTGGGATTGCGGGCTCTTTAGCATTCTCCAAGTGCCGGGCCAAGTGTGATGGTCTTGGCAAGCCCAAAATGGCGTGGAGGGCCTCCTCAGCTGCCTGGTGTGCACTGGGCTCGGACCCAAAGGTGCGGGCCGTGACAAATTGGTCAGGTGGTTGGCTATTTTGCTTCTTCCGGTGCTCGAGCTCGCATGTCCACTTACTACTATGATCATCGTCCGAAGACTCTGTTGCTCCTGTGTGTCCATTGCCTCATTTGCCTGTTCTCTCTCTCTCTCTCTGCTTTTTCAAACTCGGTTTGAAATTTAGACTGTCAAGTGGGTTAAAAGACGGATTTAACTTCAAAGGTCACTAAATTATTCTGGACAATATAAAATAGTCATCATCACAGTTAATTGAGGTAGGTGGCTGTTTAGATAAAATTCCTTAATAATATATTTAATTAATTTGGTCTTAATTTTAATAAAATTAATAAATTTAAGTTTATTATTTATAAATTTTATTAATTTATTTATAAATATTAAAACCCTAAACTATAAATTTTAATTTTAAAAACCCTCAAAATTTCTAAAATTTTACAACCCAATACAAAAACCTTAAATCCACAAATCTAAATAAATCTTAAACCCTCAAATACACTCACTGTCGCCAGTCGTCGTCGCCGCACTGAAATCACCTCTTGATTTTGGTCAACTAGTTACAATTTGGTAATTAAGACGTTAATTCTTGTAATATCGGTGAAGTGAAATGTTAAAGAAATAGTTAATTTTTAATTTGACTTTTAAATTTTAGATAAAAATCAATTTAGTCATGTACTTTTGTTTCATTCAGTTTTTCACGTTTTTCAAAAAAATTCATTTAAAAGTTTATGGTCAAATTAGTGTTTTGTTAAATTTTAGATGTCAAATTAAAAAATAACTATTTTTTATTAAAATAGATAAGTTTTATATTCTAAAAGTAAATGTTAAGATTTGTATTCAATATCCATATAAAATATGACAATATGAATATCTTTGACTATTCAATCAAGTGATGAATTTCAAATTAATTATCGATGTAACATAAATTAATGTCTCAGTAATTAAATTGTATTAATTGATAATTTAAATAATTAAAATATAACTTTAAAAATTAGTGATATCCATCTACCAAAGAAAACAAAACAAAATTGACATGGTAGTTTACCCAAATATTTTTTAAAATAACCAGGCTGCTTTTATTAAATCAAGGAGAGGTGAAAGCATGTAGGAAACAAAACCCGGCCAAAAACAATCATATCTATCTACCCTCGTTTAGACAACGAAAGCTAAAGAAAAAAAATCAGACACTCAACTCTTTCTCTTTCCTCTGAAACGTGGATAAGCAGCCAAATACACACAACTAGCAATTGTTGCAGGAAACATAAAAGCTTGAGACTTTTAAGTCAATTTCAGCACCCAGAGAGGCAGGTGCGGAAGGTTTATGTCAATTTTAAGAGATTAGAATCTGGTCTCTAAAGTTTTTTTAAAAATAATTACCCCTTAAATTATATTAAGTTTTAAAATTTTAAATATTTTTAATTAAATTCTTTCTCAAATTTTTAAAAATATAGTTTAAGCCTCTAATTTTTTAAAAAGTTTAAATTGACCCCCAAATTTTGTCACTACCGCCTAAAAATAGGGTTGATAATTTAACTCGGCCCCGTCAGGTCCCGACTCGAACCGATTAGGGCAAGTTATTTTTAAAAAATTGGATTTGGATTCGGGTTCGGGGCAGGGGGTTCGGGTTTAAGATGGAAATTCTCTAACCCAACCCGACTCGATATATATTTAAGGGAAAACTAACTCAGTGACCACCCAACTAAAAAAATTTAAATTTTGACCACCCAACTATTTAAATAGACCTATTTTGACTATCGGCCATTAAAAGCTAACGGAAAGGTGACGTGGCCGTTAAAGTAAAATTTGTATAATTACACATTTGATCCTTGTTAGTTACCTATTATATCAATTTAGTCCTAATTTTAATTTAAATAACTAAAATTAATCAACCAACCTGGTGACGACTGCGTCACCCGATTAGATGATTTTAATCTAATTATTATTTTATTTTTTAATATATTTATTTTCTCCAATCAAGTGGTGACACGTGTCATCACCTAATGAAAAGAAAATTCAAGAATATAAAAAAATGCATAACATGAGGTTTGAATCCACAACTTCATGAGTAAAACCCCGCAACTTTACCATTGCACCAATTCAGCCTTAATAAAATGAATTGCACTAGTTTTTATATATCTTATAATGCAGTAAATGCTAGGGAATAAAAAATTAAAAATGATTGCAAGGGGACTTGAACCTAAATCACTTGGATGTATAAAACCATACAAACCACTTAACTAATTCAAATAATTAATTTAAATATGAATATATTTTAAATATATTTAACATATAGTTGAAGGAAAATTTAAAATGATATTAGATATATAATTTTTATATTTTTAAATTAAATTGAATATTTTTCTTTTTCACATTTATTTTAATAATTTCATAAATAAATGAAATTATATTTTTAAACTAAATTAAATATTTTCTTTTTTACATTTATTTTAATAATTTCATATATATATATATAGTTTTATTTATTTTTAAACTTTCTTCCTATGAAACACTAGTACGGTATATAAGGGGCGTCCCATATACCAGAAACGTTTCCGGGACAGATACGATATGGGTACAATTGGGGTACGCCCCGGGGACGTCCCACGTTTAAAGGGTACGCTGGAAGATTAATTGGATACGTCGAAAGACTGAAGTGGACGTTTCGAGGACAGAAGTCGGAAGTTCATGCGCGTACCCAAATATTTTGGCATTGGCTTAAAACACCTTTTCCGAACATCTTAAAGTACTTGTGCTGAGTCACATCGATCATCGGCGCCGCTTCACGTCCTTGGGGATGAAAAACCAGAACTTGTTGATGTTGACGATGGAGCAATAAAATTTATTGCGGAACTTGTGAAAGTACCTCATACAGACTTTTCCAAAATACAAATGATACTTGTCGACTAAGACTCTGTGGTGGTGTTTTCAGATACGGTTGCGGGCGTGCTTCTTGCGGTTCTTGAAGCTGGTTGTCATCTTAGGTTTGGCGTGGATTTGGAAAAGGGGAAAGGTTCTTGGCGGCTGAAGCTGAAAGAATTTGTTCCCATTTTTATATTTTGTTAACGTTTGTTGATGCTTATTTTTTTAATGTTTGATAAGTTTAATCTTATTTTTTATTATTTGCTAAATGAGGCATTAATGGACGATTTTGAGTTGCATTAATGAAGGCTAGACAACATGTTAAGTTGTTACTTGACCAAACCAATTTATTTTCTTAGTCCAAATGCATTATTATGTTTTTTACACATTATTTGTATTTTTGAATATGTTAGATTTTTGACCGCAAAAATCTTATTTAATATACTGGCGAGATGAATAGAATAAGTGAAACTGAAAACCATTAATTTTGTATAGGTGAATATGTAAGATTTTAGACCTCATAAATATTTGAGTATATTAAAATTTTAGAATTTACCTATGTTTATCGTATCCGTACCATATAATTTTAAAAATTAACGTATTTTGTCCTTGCGTCTGTCCTCGTTTCCGTATCAGTGCAATATAACTTTCTTCCAATCTCTTTGTTTTACATGTTTTTTTTTCCTTTTCTAAGCTCAAACTTTTGGGATCATGCATAAGTATTAAATGAGTACATGAAAATCAATTTGATTTTTGAGGGTGTTCTACAAATAACTTTCATTTCTGTGGATTTGTTTTAGGTATTCATTGGAGGTTTTGTTTTTCATTCTTTTTTTCATTTTCATGTTTGATTTTGTTGATGTTTGCACGTTTTTTTTGCTTATCTCTTCCATATTGTTGTGTTTTTTTTTAATTTTTTTTCCAGATTTGTTGAGACGGTTTGGTAGATCAAAAAATCTGAGTATATGTGAGAAAATTTGGAAAATGTAATTGACGGGGCGAATCGAGTCGGGGTTGAGTTTTCATTTAAAATGTCGGGCGGATTCGGGGCGGGTAAAACATTAAAAAAATGTAGGAGCGGGTCGGGATCGAGTTGAGACTCTTGAGTTTCGGGTCGGCCAAAAACTTGTCCCGCCCTGCTTTGTTGCCATCCCTACCTAAAAACAACTAGCAATTTGTTCGTAAAATTATACTTTAATTTTTCAAATATCACCGTTTCAAATAAATATATATATCATGCCACATAGAACAAAGTTGTATATCGACATTAGCCTATAGACAAAGCGTACGACGAAATACATATTTGCATTACGTGACACTTGACATGAGATTTTACATTAAGGGATTAAAATAAAAATAATAATGTGCCCAAAAGATATTATACGAACTTTGTCCAAAAAGAATAAGTACACGGTACTTGTCAAGAGGCATATTAGTACGAGTATTTAAATTCATTCAGGTTTTTAAACAGTCTTTTAATCATACGCTCATCGATTGATTGAAGACAAAGTTTATACATGTGTCACCATTGTCATCTGACTTTTGCTCATGCTAACGTGTGTCTTTGACATGTACCGTCAGTGTTTTTTTTTTTTTTTTGGACAAAATTTGTATAATTTTACATTTTCCTTCGTTTTTTTAATTTTGGTCATTGATAATGCAAAACTGATCGTGTTTAACTCAAAGCCCAGGAAATATGTGCTTCGCCAATCGTGCCATATAGACAAAAGTGTATCTATTCATATATGTCGTCTCGAGTTTAAGTGGTTAAACGTTGAAACCTCAAAAGATTGGGTTCGATTCCTTTCTCAGCAAAATATTGTCTCAATTTTGATTAACCAATAAGATGGTGACACGTGTCATTCTATTAGAGTGTGTATATTTATTTGAAAATGATATGTGAGTGACGGTAATGATCAAGATGAAAGCAAATTTAAAGTCTAATAACTATAATGCAAGCTTTAAAGGTTTAATGACCAAAATACAAGCATCTTAAAATGCAAGGGACCATTTTGCAGCTTATTATTTTTCTTAGTTTGTTTTATTTAAAAAAAATAAAGAAGAAATAGGAGGGGGAGTAATAAGAAGACGGGGAAGGAAAGAGAATATTAATGATTTTAAATTTTATTTTTTAATAAAAATATAAGCTAAATAATTCTACATTGCATCCTTTAATTGTTTGCTTTTTTTATCATTTGTTAACTTTTGAGCTAAAAACTATAACATATGTATAGTTTATATACTAAAGTGGTAAAATGTATAATTTAGAGGTCAATTGTGCTACAAACAACAAATTGTTAAATATAACAAGATTCCCATCTATGAAAATTTCGATTTTTTTTAATTTTCAGATATAACAAGCATCAAATTGTTAAATATAACCAGATTAATATTCATGAAATTTTAAATTTTCGGATAATTCGAAACTTGAAATATTATAATCCCTAAAATTTAAAATCGTGTAGAATATTCGATCCATAAATAAAAAATCAGGTCGAATATTTGAATTTTCAGATCGAATAATCGGGTCGGATCAGATATTTTTAAAACGCTCCACCCCTAATTTTACATACACTTTAGCAGGTATATTAGAATCATATTATTTTTCACAATGTCATACATTAATGAGTTTAAAAACTAAAATTTTCTGATCTTATTAAGTGGTTCCAATGATAAAAGACTTTGTTTTTTTCCTAGATAATTTAAATTCGAACAACATAATTTATATAATGTCGTGCATTTTTAAAAGTCTAAAAGCAAAGAACATATATTACCATATAATCACACTAAAAATTAAAAAAAAAAACCCTTTAAACTAAATATAAAGGATAAACATCGTTATTTTCCATCAAACTACTTCAATTTTTTGGTCATTAAATAAGTTTTTTCAGTAAAAGTGTCATTAGCGTTATGTTCATCTGTTGTGATAAACAACAAAATTTTAACAATAATGTTGACATGATATTTTTAAAATAATATTTATCATGTTATTTTTTTTAATCATCAACCATTTAAATGTCATTTTTAATAAATTAGTTCTCACCAATAAAATGGTTATGCTCGTTCTCATCTTATTAATCAATTAATAAATTATCATTAAAGTATTTTTTCGAACCTTTAAATTTAAGAATTGATAATACCTAAAAAATTAATTTTTTGATGAATGAAGTGGTCACCAATTATTCTCATCTTATTAATCAATTAATAAATTATCATTAAAGTATTTTTTCGAACCTTTAAATTTAAGAATTGATAATACCTAAAAAATTAATTTTTTGATGAATGAAGTGGTCACCAATTAATTTTAACGGTGAAAATGTTTCATTTAACTAAAAAATTAACATAGTTTGGATGATAGTTGATTTGAGAGTTAACAGTGACTGGTTAAAAAGTTTTAACTTTTAGTTTTTTTAGAGTACCGTTTCCTTTGGTTGTTGTTTTTGTTGTCGTTTGATAGTTTTTTTAGTCGAAAAAATCATCAAACGATTCCTCTCTTTTTTTCTTTATTTTATTAATTCAAACACATTGAAATTTTTTCCAATCTCCTCAAATATCAATTAGATCTCATTCAAAATTAACAGTTAAAATTTTTCAATCAATCACCGTTAATTGTAAGATCAACTTGATACTAAACTATATTAACCTTCTAACAAATTGAATGTTTTCTACTGCTGAGATTATTCATGACCACTCTGTTCATAAAAAATTTAACTTTTATAGTACTTAAAAATTTGGAAAATTAAAAATTTCATTTGGAGAATTCTACATTAACATTTTCTAAAGATGATTAACAGAAATGACTATAATAAAAACAAATTAAAAGTTTAATTACCATAATATAAGTTTTAAAAGTTTATAACTAAAATAAAAGTATCTTCGAAAGTGTAGTTTAATCTTCAAATTACATCGGTTAGAATTTAGAAGTAAGAAATCAGAAGCCACACACCGACAACCACTCTGTTAAGCGCCCGTGGGCGGTGGCATCCTTCTGTCGGCTTTCATCGTGACGGCAGTTAGGTTCGAGAGATAAAGTTGATAGCTGAGACTCCATGGCTTTGGAAATAACAGAGATTCTGATAGAAAAACTCAATCTGCTTTGTCGTAAAGAAACAAATTTTCCGGGTTCGAAAAGCCAGGTCCCCAAGCACATCAAGGAGTTGAAAGAGTTCCAGAAGATCTTGAAAGGTGCAGAGGATAATGAAAGCAGTAGCCACACAATCGAAGACTGGGAGAAGCTTATTCGGGAGATTTACTCTCTGGAGGACATCATTGAACCCCTCATTTCCAGGAAAACATTGAAGCCTCAGGAAATTTTCGTCCTTAAATGGCGTTTCAACAACAAGATCGGGAAACTGAGAAGAAGAGTCAGGCAGTGGCTTCCCAATGATGCGCAAAGTGAACCCATAACTTCCTCAAGTGACCCCGAACACGACGATATGCAGCTTGCTCCAACAAGCTCAGAAATAGGCTCTGGAATTGGACCCATATCTCAAGACAACGCACCGGCGGTGGCTGATTTGCACAAACAGTCCACTTTTACCGACGCCGATATGCAGCAAGCTCCAACAAGTTCAGTGGCAGGTACTGGAATTAGGACCAAGTCTGGAGAAGACAACCCAACGGCTAGAGAGGCTGACCTTGAAGGGCTGACAAGGATTAAGCGAACTGATTCGATTGGTGCCAAGCCTCCACCAAGAAGATTACTATCTAGAAATTGGAGTGCTGGCGGAATTGTTCTTGATGATGTCGATGAAGATGCCGCCATTCCAATGGCTTCAGACGAGGTATGGGGCGAAACCGGTGAGTATTTAGAGGAGAAATCAGTTGCAGTTGTTTTGGAAGGTTTAGTGAACAAGTTAGCTCAACCTATCCTCAGCTCCAGCAAGTTACAATGTCTCCTTTTAAAGGCTGATGTGTCGAGTTCCGGTAAGGCAATTCTACTGTGGACGGTATATAATGCTGAAATTGTTAAGCAACGTTTTCATTTCCGTGTTTGGATAAATGTTTCTGAGCTGTCTGGAGAAACACAAATTGTTGACGCCATTTTAGAACAATGCAACTATGACAAGGAAGAAGATCCGAAGGTGCCACGGTCGCCGCAACAGAGACTTCATGATTTCTTGATTTGGAAAAGATTCTTGGTAGTTTTATATGGAGTTCAGGAGAGTCTTCTTTGGGATAATCTTGAACCTATCTTCCCCTACTCATTGAATGGCAGCCGGGTGATTCTAGCCGATCCTGGCTCGAAATCATTTGGAAAAGCTTCGGATGAATTGCCTCAACAACAGTTGGTGAAATCTTCTGCCTATTTGGAGGAGGATTCCAGTATTACTAGTGCCAGGGCTGTGATACACGAGTTAACCGAATCAATCCTCAGTCCTCGCAGGCTATCATTTCTCATTTCGGTCGTGGGTGTGGTAGGCTCTGGCAAGACATCCCTATTATGGGCAATGTATATTGCAGGAGATATTCAGTCGCATTTCCAGTGTTGTGCATGGGTTCATGTTCCGGAGGTGTTCAATGCAAGGGACCTTTTAACTGACATTTGGGAGCAAGTTGCCGGTGTTAAGACGGAGGTACTAATGCCCATCAAGTCATTGCAACAGAATCTTCGCAGGCTCTTAGCTCATAAGAGGTACCTTATAGTTTTATATGATGTCTGGACTGCTGAAATTTGGGAATACATCAAATCTTCCCTTCCCAACTCATTGAACGGTAGCCGGGTGGTTCTTGCTGTACAAGAAGTTGATGTGGCACGGAAGACAAATTCTTGGATTTTCAGAGTTACTTCAGAGATGGATCTGTTGCATAACTTGAAAGATATGCAAGAAAATGCTTCAGAACAGAAGCATGCGAAACGCTGGGAGAGGCTTACTGATATCAAGGATAAGGCATCGGTCATTTTTGGACTAGAAGATAAAATACACGAAATAGCAGAACTAGTACTCAACAACTACAGATTGCATTTTCTGGTTTCAGTGTCAGGTGTGTCAGGTTCTGGCAAGACAACTGTTGTGAGGACCTTTTATAACAGCATTGCAAGTAGGCAGCACTTTGAATGTCGGGCTTGGATCAGTGTTCCACAAGATTTTGATGAGAAACATATGTTGCTTGATCTATTTGGACAGCTTAGAAAGGTGAAAGAGAACCGTAGCTTATCTGTTGAGCAACTACAGAAGGGGCTTAGCCTTTTCTTGACCCGAAAAAGATACTTGATTATTTTGGATGATGTCCGAACGCCTGACATTTGGAATAGACTCAATCCCGTCTTCCCCAACTCATCAAATGGTAGCAGAGTGGTACTCACTACTCGTAATGCTTATCTTGCCTACCATATGAACCCACCGGCTGTAGTTCTTCCATTACGCCCATTAAACGACGATGAAAGTTGGAAATTGTTCACGGAGAAGGTACAAACAAGTTTAGATGATATACCATCAGATTTGAAGGTAGCGATCTTGCAAAGATGCCGTGGTTTACCTCTCACGATAGTTGTGCTTGGAGGTTTGTTATCTACCAAAAAGAAGGATCAAAATTATAAGGAATGGTTTGAGGTGATGGGACAAACCAACAGAAGAGAACAGAAAAAAGGCATGACTGGTAAAGGTAAATTGAATTCCTCGGACCAAGTTGCTGTGTTAGATAGTAAGCAAAAACATGAAAAGATTGAAGTGCTGATGGCTCACCAGACGGGTTCTTCAAATGGCAAGTGCAGGCATTCTATTGAATATGAATCATGCTCTTTGGCTCAGCAGGTTCCTTCATATACTATGCTAGAAGATAACAAGGAAAAAGTGGAGCATACGATCACTGGAGAAGAAGCACAGAGCAAAGTGACGACCAATATTGCCACTTCAGCTGATGATCAATCAACCTCTGATGAATTGATTTCTCCAGTTGAAATCTCTTTGTCCGATACTGTGGCTGTGACCTATCAGCACTTGTCTTTCCAGTCAAAGTGTTGTCTTCTTTATTTGGGAATGTTTCCTAGAATGCATGAAATCCCAATAAGGAGGTTGCTTCAGCTATGGCTTGCGGAGGGACTGGTGGAGGAACAAGAAAAGGCAAAGTGCTTTGATGAGCTATTAAGGACAAACATGATTGAGATAGAGAAACGGAGTTTAGATGGAAGCCCTAAAACATGTAAGGTAATGAATACATTATACGATACACTGCTTCTAAATGCTGGGAAAGTTGGATTTTTTTACAGCCACCCGAGTTCAGGTTCATCATTACTGACACAATCTACTATCAGAAGACTTGCAGATCACTCTGGTATGTACATCGACTCTGACCCTCCAGAAAACAGCATTCACAATCTTCGTTCTTACATTTCATTCTACAAGAGCAAAGGAGATGCACCTACACACGGAGTAAGTGAACTGCTAAACAAATTAGTCAAGGGAGGCTTTGGAATGCTTGTAGTGCTGGATCTTGAAGGTGTATATAAACCAGTGCTTCATGAAACGCTAGGCAGATTACGTCAGCTCAAATACCTAGGCTTAAGACGGACACTGTTGGATTCAATCCCAGAATCAGTTGGTGGCCTGCCTCACCTTGAGACCTTGGACATAAAGCATACATATATAATCACTTTACCGAGTGCCATTTGGGAGGCAAAGAAGCTTCAACATCTATATATGAGTGAGATTTATGCTGATGTTTCTATTCAGAAGACAGCTGCTTGTGGTGCATTAAGCAATCTTCAGACTCTGTGGGGGTTGATAATCAGGACGAAGATTCCCAAGAGAGATTGGGTGGTCAATTTGAATGGTCTCAGGAAATTGAAGTTAACATGCCTAGCAAAATCAATGAAAATTTTAGCTGACTGGCTTTCTACATTGACCAATCTTGAGTCATTGAAGTTAAGATCGATAAGTGACTCAAACGAGCCTGCAGAACTTGCTCTAGGGGAGGTGAAGAAACTGAAAAATCTATCAAAACTGTATTTGCTGGGACAGCTTCCAAAGTCATTCCAGATCAGTGAACTTCCTGAAAACCTTGAAGTCCTCACTTTGTCAGTTTCACATCTATCAAAAGATCCCATGGAAGCTCTTGGGGAGCTGAAGAAGCTTAAGGTCTTGAGGCTTTATGCTCATTCCTTTCGGGGCGAAAATATGATCTGTCGCAGTGAGCATTTTCCTATGCTCCAGGTGTTGAAATTGTGGATGCTCAAGGAATTAGTGAACTGGACAGTGGAGGGTGAGTCCATGCCAAATTTAAAAGAACTGGAGATCAGATGTTGCAAAAAGCTTAAGGTTCATGGTTTTGAGAACTTAACCAACTTGAAGGAATTAACCTTAACCAATATGGAACCACTTTTTGTTGCAGATGCAGAAAAACGAATAGGCGACCAAGTAAAAATCATAAAAAACGTTTGGAAATTTTCTCCTCCATGGGTGAGTTCTTCTTTCTTGCTTCTTTGCTGCATGATTACAAAGTGTCTGCCAGTTTAATGGTTTTCTTTGGTTTGATTCTAGGAATAATTGCCGATGGATATAAAAAACTTAACATGCACTCCAGTCTTCAATGTGAAGCAACGTCATGGCATCAACAACTGGAAAGATTTGTGTCTGTTTCATGGTCGTTGTAAACATTGCAGCCAGCATTGCCCATTGTCTTCCAGCAACTTCTGATTTCTGTCATCAGTGGAAGTTTAAGTAATATTGTATTAAGTTGCAAAACTATCTCTTTTAGCCATCTTCATGAATGTGTAAGAATTGGGATTGAATTCGGTGATTCGGTTGACGGATTTCTTTTAGTGTCTCTAGTTTTTTCGTCTATATTAGTCCCTAAATTTGATAACCTTTGTTATTTTAATCTTTTTACGCCGGCGTACTTTGAGATTTTGACCCGTGATAGGATCTCAAAGTGCCGTTTATCAAAATGATAAAATAATGCGAGTTCATGGACTAACCTTGACAAAAAATAATTTTAGAGGCCAAATGAAAGAAGTTATCAAGTTCTAGAAGTAGAAGTTGCTAGCAAGCACATTTAACCGGTTGGTCAAGCTATTCATCGTTGTTCTCTTATATTTTCTGAGGTTATAGGTTTTAAACTCATTGAGAACACTCCATTTCCTTCTGCGAAAAAAAAAAAACACTGCTTATAGTCACAGACTGAACCTTAATAGCTTTCTGATACCGCATGCAGGTAGGCGTTTAGAAGCATATCAGAAGCACAGATCAACCAAAAGTTTTAAAAAGTCTAAAATAAACTTTAAGATTTCAAGTTCGAGACTTCGAGTCACGTAGATTCCAACACTGAAACACATTAAGTTGAGTTGAGAGATAAAGAGCTGAAAATTCAAAATCAGTTCACTCGCATTAATGCAAGTACCTAAAACATACTTTGTAGCACAATATTTACATAAGAAAACAGATTCAATGTAGCTCCCGACCGTTCACTTTTTTGCGTTTTTTCAGCTGAAACGGAAGTGCTTATCTTTTCGATGTCACAGAGGTTCATTACTTCATTTAACCAGCCAACGGTTCTGGTTTCCTTCTTTTCCCATTCTCTCTTTCCCAGGACTGCAAAGTATGGCATATGAAATATTTATCAAAAACTGATCATTATTATGCAAAAATACCTAACAATCAAAGCAGGAAACCGTATAAGATATGTGTTAAGTTTACATTCAGTACATGTGAATAAATTTCCAATATTTATGGCTTCTTCTCAACTCAGACACATTTGAGGGGAAAAAATGATTGCATGGGTTCACATTGATATGCTAATACCTTTTTTTAAAAGATGACATTGGAGAAGACGAACCGAACATGCCCTGCAACGTTGCTCATCAGCAGTGATAGTCATAAATATATGAAATAAAAAGGAATTTAATATATCTTAGGTTCACATTGAAGAAAAGAAACCTCTGGTATGAAGACAAGTCCTCTAAGCTTCACTCAAACTTTAGATACCCAGAGATCTGGTATTTTCCGTTGAAGTGATCCCAATTCTTTAACATGATTCTGAGACTGAGATAAAGAGAGAACGAGTGAGAGAGGCACATGTATAAATTGAAAATTAAACTAAATTTTTAAAAAAAATTATGCTTTCTCCATTTTTGAAGTTCGGTGCGACTTTCTTAGGAACATTCATTATTAAATTTTATTCCAGCATTTGGCACTTTTCAACAATGATAGTTTCATACTCTGGTAGTCGCACAACACAAGTTAAGAAAAAGTTTACCAAACATGTAGACGTCCAAGGGATTAGAGGTCCGGCATTATTTAAGTTAACAAATGATACGGTAATGCTTTTGCAAATCAACATACCTTTTTCGTGTCAATGTCTTTTATGGTGGCATTAAGGTTGCCCACAGTTGTTAATTCTCCTCTATGGAAACTCTCCATTTTAGGACATTCTCTTACAACTAATTCAGCCAACTTGGGGAGATGGAAGGTGCCATTCCCTGAGTAAAAGCTTGTGAGGCTTGGTAAACGTTGAAGTCGAAGGTACGCCAATTTGGGAAAAACACGAACATCCATCAGGCCATTGCCTTCATGTGCTATGATTTCTTCTATAAGTCTGCAATCAGTTATACTCATCATCTTGAGCTTCCCCATACTTTTAGCAGTAGATGGAGTTATCTGACACTTCTAGAGTCGTTAGACTCTGAAAAGATACTGAAGATGGTACCAAGTTCTTTAGTTTGCCACATCCCAATATTTTCAGGGTTCCCAAGTTCTGTAATACTAACGGGGGTTGGGAAGATTCCTTCCAAATATCTGTCAGCTCGGGAAGTTTAGATAGGCTTAATTTGCTTAGTTGATCAAGCTTCCATTCATCCTCTTCCTTACCAGAAAATCCTTTCCCTTGGAATATTTCACTAAATGAAGCATCACTCAGAATAAGCTCGGGAATCTTGGAAAAAGACTTGAAGAAGCAAGATAGAATAGTTGATTCCTTGCCCAAGCGAATGAGCTTTACAACTGTGAGTCTGGGGAAATACTGATCTGCTGGATTTTGCTGTCCTTGCCAAATCCTTTTCTGATGGCATTCCATTCCAACCAAAGTTCAAGTAAACAAGGAAATGTATCCTAGAAAGTGGACAACTATTGTGTAAGAAAAAGATGCTTCTGTAATGTCAAGAAATAATTATTTAACAAAAATTATACATTTTTATTGATCATTTTTGCTCGATCAGATTAGACATATAGAAATGACATGAAAAAAAAATAATGCATGCGTAAAAGTCTGTAGGCTCGTACCTGATCAACCCAAAACAAGGATTGTTGAATTGACATTTCAAGATGTCATCCTTCATGTGATTTTTGAAACCCCAAAGCCTCTGAAGCAAATGTATGCACCTTGTCACAGCCACAAACTTGTAACTTCTGTAATGAGGGCCACTCCGTTGTATGCAACTTTGGATAGAAACACCTCAGTTTGGGTAGCATATAAAGTTGCAGGTATGCTACTCTAGGAAATACAAACTTAATGGCTATCTCAGCCACGATTGATCGAGTGGCAATAACAATATCCGATTTTCCAGCATTAATTTCCTCAGCTTCAACTAGTACTTCAAGAGATACACAATTATATATGAGCAATTCATTAAGAGTTTGAAGTCCTACTCCCAACATCTTGATTGGAAATATATTACTTAGTTCTTCACAGAATCCCACCTCAAGGTATTTTAGCTCAGAGAAGGACTTTGGTTTGCATTGGCTGTGTGTCGCGACCATTTTTCGAGTATCGGAGTATGGAAAATGGCCTGGCTATTATTCTTTTGAAAATCGAGTTTCTTATTTATTTTTATTTATTAAACCCTTTTAAAACCCGATTTTATATTAAATCTTCATTTAATTTTGAAAATCCATTTTTGGAGTCGCCACCGGTCACTTTGGTAGACCGGACACCATAAAAACAACCAGAGATTTATTTTGAAAGGATTTGGGTTCGGGAGTCGATTACGTGTAGGGAAGGATTAACACCCCGCAAACGCCCGTTATCGGTACCTTTTTAATTTCATATGGCATTTTTGAGCAATAAAATGGATTTAATTTGATCATTAATCGCTAATTGAATTTCCTTCCAAATGAGGGTATCCTCCTGTAAGAAAATACATTTTAAACGGATACGAATTTTCGAAGTGTCCAGTTACATTAGGAAATTTCGATCCATACCCAAAAATGTATCTCAACACAAAAGGTTTAAATGCATGACAAATTATTTTGTGGTCGATTTTAAGTAAAACCTAATTAAGGCTTTTATTCATTTAATTAATTAGAGTCTTATAAATATCATTAATTTTTGGGCTTGCATGATAACACCCAAATGATTGGGCACTATCCATATTATTAGGCCCAAAAAATAATAGTATTCTTACTATCAATGATACTAATTACTTAATACTAATCAAACTTTTATTTAACTATGTATTCAATTACATATAATAACCATGTTCTAGGTTTGAATGAAATATTAAATATTTTACTAAAATATCCCTTTTGAATAACACCACAATACAGTGTGGCACTAATCAACTTAAGGCATTAAAGTAATCATTCAATATTTATTCATTTTCTACAATGCTTTTCCTCCTTAATTCCAAATTATCTAGGATTGAGAACCTAATTTTAGGGTTTCAATTACACTAAGTGTATTTAAGGTTTTTCTAAACAAATATATTGCATGATTATTTTAAAAAAATACATCATGCACACAATTAGATAGATCAAATTGAAAGCTATTAAAATAAAGAAATTAAACTGTTTAGGACTAAATTGAATTAAATTGGAAATTAAGGGGCTGAATTATAAGGAATCATGTGACCAAAATGTAAAGCGGAACAAATTGAGGAGCTCAAATCTGAACCCATTAAAAATCTGGTTCAAAAACAGTCTGAACCAAATCGAACCGGCCGGTTTAAACCCAAAATGGCTCGAACAGTTATAACGGATCCTGAGTCGGACCACGACCCTGTATCCATACCCATTTCCAAAACACACGGGTCATTTTGACTCGGTATTCAAAACGACGCCGTGGAGGCCATTTTTGAGTTAAATCGGCTATTATAACAACTTTTCTCTCTTTTATCTCTCTATCCCTCATATTCTCTCAACTCGAACACCAAAAACCCAGAAAAAACCCTACATTCTCGATCAAAACCCTGACCTTCAAACTTGTTCTTCCTCTTTTGCTTCGTTGAATCCTCAGAAACACAAAATCACCTCATTTTCCCTGTTTCTCTCATATCAAACCCATTATTCCCTTAAGAACTCAACTCCATTTCTTTCAACCTTCATAACCTTAATCTCCAACCACCATCAAACCCTAATCTCGGTTCAGGTTAAACTGCGTTGGATAGCTAAAGTATCCCAAAGTAATTCATACACTAGCATTCGTCTAAATACAAATCTTGTTTGGGCTTCAAATCATCATAGTTTTGGGCCTTACAAAAGCCCAGAAAATATAAAACCAAAGGAGTTGGTCACCTCCACTAGCCTTATTAACAATAGGGGTGGGCATTGTCGGGTACCCGGTCATTGCTCGGCCCGTGTCCCGGCCCATCATATCCGGGTACCCGCTACTCGGATGCTCGTAAAATTTGGGTACTCGGAAAATCGGGTACCGAGTATCCGGTTCATATTTTTTTATTTTTTTATTTTAAAAAAAATTACATATTAAACACAAAAATATTTTTAGAAAATTTTAAACTTAAAAGTATATAATACAAACATATAGAGAATTTAGGGATTTAAACTTAGTTTTATATTAAAAATATTAAGAAACTTAAAATAAAAATATAATTTAAAATATAAAAAATATATATTAAAATTTATCGGGTCGGGTACCCAGCAAGGGAAAACTTCTAGACCGTGTCCCGGAAAAAATATTGGGTCGGGTACCCGACCCGGTCAGATAATTTTTTTATAAAATTACCCGACATTTTAAGTTTGGGTCGGGTCAACCAGGTCGGGTATTTTTACCTACCCCTAATTAACAAAGCTAGGCTTAGCTATAGCAATCTTGAATTCCAGGCCATACTACTCATTAGTAAATTTTGTTAATATTTGGAAGTCAAATATTGTTCTTGAGATTCGAATTCCTATTTTTGTTGAAGTGTTAATAATACCCAATCAATCAGAATTTAAGATATTTCTCTTTATAGTATATTTTATGTCTATTTTACGGTTTATATTTAGAATTTTAAGTTACCTTTCTAATAATATTATCTCTAAAGCTTAAATCAATATTCTTGACTTAGAAATATAATAATCAGCGAGTTTTTAAGTGAACAATACTGTTTTTATGTATGATTAGATGAAGGTATCCACAATTTGTTTAAAAAAATTAAATAATTGTACATGAATAGCTATTAGTTCTTTCTATCTTGTAAAATCGACATCAGTTTAACTGTCTGTTATAGGTCAATTTGATAAAAATAAAATAAAATAATAGTTGAGAGTTAAAAGAGAATCAATAAAAGTTTTAAAACTAAAATAACTAAATTAATATAGTTAGAGGATCAAAGAGGCTATTTACTATATTATAACTTCAAACTACCTATTTTTATTAACTAGAGAGGTAGTATATCCCTACATTGAGATTCAAACTCATACAAAACGAGATAGTTTGAACATCTTTAGCCATTAGACCAATTAGTTAATCTTTCAAACTACCTATTTTGATGTTATTATGTAACAACCTAAATTCTCGAATCAACATTCGAGTGTTAACCTATATTAACGATAAATAAATTTATCTATCGCTAATTTGAATCAACACTCGTTGACTTGAGAATTTAAGTTGTTACATGTTAAAACTACTCTTTAGAACTTGAATGTGTTATATATAAATGTTCGTGGACATTGGACACTATTCCAATTGGTCAAAAATCCATAGCCAAAAAAGAAAAACCTTGAATTATTACAATGTCGTCACCTTCCCAATATTTCCGCAATAGTGTCTGCCCGCAACCATACATCAATTCCGAAGCCTAAAGCTGCCAAAGAGATTCATTCCCTTCGCCCCATTTTTGTCAATTTCCCATTTTCTACAACTACTTAGTATTTTCCTTCTTCCTTTTTGTGCTTTCGTTATTATAAGAATGGGTTATTTCACCAAACAACCCCAAAGTATGGTCATCATTCTAAATTGATCCTTAAACTTTAAAATATTATAACTAAATCTTAAAAAATATAGTATCATATCAATCGAGTCTTTTTATCTGTATAATATCATCTTAGGTATTAAATGTTAGCTTGGATATAAAGTAAAACATTTTTAAACATGGGTATATCTACTATATGACTAACTTAGCTTTGACACATTAAAAAATTAATAGTGCCGTTAAAATAGTGGAGGGATATTTCGTTTTTTACATGTTAAATAAAAATTGTCCATACGATACGTATAAATATGTTTAAACTTTGATCCATATATTTTTAATGTGTTCTACATTACGACTAATCTAATATTTATCGTCCAAAATGACAATTAGATCAATAAATTAATCAAATTATTTAACAAGCGGGCCATGGGCCTTGCAAGTCCCCTCAACTCCACCATTGTCTATCATTGTCAATCAAGCAAACTAGGTCAAATTTATTTATAAAAAATGTCCATTACTCGGTCCGAATCAACTCAAGTTTGAGAAAATCATTTCGACTAAAATATTTAATTACATTTACAATCATGATTTCCTTAATGTTATAACAGCAATCGTTCGACCGAGTTAAAAGATTCGTCTATAATATAGGAATAAAAAAAGTAATTATTATATGCACAATCGGTGGAAACAAAAAAAAAATCATAGACGCCTCAATTTTATGGTATAAAGACTCTGTTTAGGGTTTACTGTTTAGGGATTTGAGTGTAGGAGTTTTGAATTTAGGGTGTGATTAGAATTTAGGATTTAGGGTAAAACTTTAGGGTTTATAAGTTACAAATCCCTAACTATATTACTCTACAAACTAAACCCTAGCCTTTCTTTAAACCCTAAACTCTAATCATAAACCATAAATTCTAATCATAAACTTTAAATTCTAAACCCCTATACTTAAACCCATAAACTCTAAACCTCAAATTATATTCATATACCCTAAAACTAAAAAAACATATAAAAACTTTTCATTTTTACCCTAGTACATGAGATATCTTACCATTAGGGAAAAAAAAGTAGGAAGGGTGAATAAATATAGTGCAAAACATGCCAAAAGATATTTAAAGCAAAGGTGAGGGGGGAGGGAGAAGTAATGTGGTGAAATTTGGGCCATTGACAAAAGAAGAAAGAAATCAAAAGGAGTTGGAAGGATTGGCAAATTGGGCAAGTAAAAATCATTTAGTTTTAGTACTTTTTTGTATTTGTTCTCACATCTCCAATGTGTTATCCATCCATTTGGAGAAAGAAACCAATCCACAACAATCCAAGAACTGTTCACATTTGTTGACCCAACACCAATGCTTCCATAAACCAACTATTGGGCAGTGGCTGGTTATAATAATAAATAATGAAGATACCAAAGCTGCCCCCTTTGACAGTGAAGTTCATAGACAATGACAGCAGACCAGAGATCCTATTGCTCTAGCTGTTTGTTTTCTTTGCTTCATGACTCACTTTTGCAATAATGTGTTTTTTAGTATTTTTTAATTTTCTTATAATTATTATTTGAGAGAAATTAAAGGAATTTTATGGTTGAAAAAAGAGAGTAAATAGTGATGGTTAGGTTTTATTTAAGGATTTTTTTTGGTTATAGAGAATAGTTAAATTTTTTATTTTTTAGTAAATGAAAAATATTGAAGAAAATATGTTTGTTTGTAAAATCAAAAAAAAATTTAAAAAATTAAAAAATGGAAATATAAAAATATAAAAAAATATTTTTAATATTTTCGTCAAAATTATTTTTAAAATTTGAAAACAATATTTAAATGACACAGGATCAAATCATTCTAAAAGCATATTTTCTTTTATTTTAATGATATTTAACTATTTTTTAGCTTTGTTCCAAATCATTGTAAAAATATTTTTTAGGTAAAATAGGTAAATAGTCCTCCAATTATAAGATTTTTTAAGTCTCTCGACTATAAAAAAATTACAGAATGGTCACATGACTTAAAACAACTAACAAATTAATTTTTTGTTGTTAAAATTTTAACATCAAATAACGTGACACTTAATAAAATTGACATACTAATAAATTTAGTCATCAATTTTCGCACTTTATTTTAATTTGGTCCTAACTTTAAAAAATAATCATCGGCATTTCAATATTCTATAAATCTATTCCCTAATTTCCTCTTTTCTTCACTTTGTCTTCCTATCATCATCTTCTTCATCAATCCAAGAGCAATTTTAACTTACCTTAGTAACATAACTATCACAAATAACTCTCTAATTCGAAACACAAAAAAGCTTATAAAACCTTGAAAGTGTCCTAACAAAACAACTAAACTAAAACCAAATTTGTTGTTTAACATAACCAATTGTTCTCATTTCATGATAGAAACATAAAATCAAAAGATGCATGAATTGAATTGTTTTGTCAATTAGTATAAACTCAAATAACACATAAAAATTGGTGATATGAATTTGTCATATTTTTATTAAGAATAAAATTTATTTTTTCTTTTTTATTGATTTTAATTTTTTTGCTTTGTTTAATCATATTTTATTTTTATAGTTATAATAATATATATTTTAATAATTATATTTTAATTTAATTATTGAGTAATTATATGTTTGTTTCTATTTTGGAAAAACTATACATCAACTCATTTTCATTTCTAAAAACAATTTTTTATTTTTATTAATCAAACATGATTCTATTTTTTGAAAACTGAAAATGGAAATAAAAAAAATTAAAAAATATTTTCTAAAACCAAACAGACCGTAAGTTTTTTGGCTTAATGTTACAGTGAAGGCTAAAGTCATCGCCAGACGTTGATAACTTTACTTTCCATTGTTTGAATAAACATTCGGTCGAGTCAAATTATGTTAAATCTAAAATATATAAATAAAAAATAGAAAGTATAATTTCATAAAGAAAAAATAGTGTTAAATTAAGAGATAGGGACAAGTGAGAACGAGATCAAAAGGAGATCTAAAGAAATTTGACAATTTATTTTGAGGTTAATAAATAGAGCATCTATTATTTTTTAGATTAGTGGGATAAGGTGTTAGATCTTTTAAACAATATCATATGTTTGAAATTCTAACATTGTGAATAAAGTAAATTTAATTGAAAAAGATACATTAATCATGAGTTTCTACAGTATTTAATTTGGATCAATTGAACAATAAATCAAATACGGATTAAAAAAAGTTAGAGCGTGTACAAAATAGAAATAGAGGTTGCCTAATTTTGTTACTCTGAAAATTTGACAAATATTGGGATGCAACAAACAACATTAATTGGATCCAAAACAAACCATGATACAATGTCAAATGGGTGATTTCTAATTTCGATATTAAAAATTAATTAGAAAAAATTTAGTGAAATAATATCTAGATTTAAATGAATTATTTAAAAGGATGAGTTTAAAATGGGCGGCTTACACCATTGAACACCACTAACATAATGCATCGCTGAACGCCATTAATTTTTTAATAATTTTTAAACGATTATTAAAAATCACAAAAGCTCGACATGTAATTAATCATATTTCAAAATAAAATTAGAAAAAATTATTTCATGAACTATTCTTATCACCTCATCTATGGTCCTACTAATTAAGTAAAACCACATCATTTTTATTTTCCACATAAGATTTTTTTTATAAATTAAAATTTACAAATCATCGTCTTCTTCCTCATATCTCATATATTAATTCTAATATGTTAATGAATAGAATCGCTAAAATAAAAAACCTCAAAAGTTTAACCCACGAATCAAAAAAGATAAAAATAAAATAATTATTTTTAATCGGTTAAAAATCCTACACCTTAAAATCTGAGCACTAGATTTTAAAATCTAATCATAAATCTTAAATTTATTCTTTTACTACTAGAGTATGGATAAGTCTGTCACGCTCGACGAGTACCGATGAACACCACTAACGACGAGTACTATTGATTTAATTTATAAAAAAATAAAATTTAAAGGACTCAACATATAATTATAAATTATTTAAAAAATAAAAAGTAAATTAATTAAAATATATTATATTATTTTTAATTAAAATATTTTAAATTACAAAACCCTATTTTTTGTTTATTTAAAATTCAAGGCGCTGCTGTCACTGCCCTACCTCCGCCGCTGCCATTTGAGGAGATAAATGGTTTTTACTATATTTGCCGACTGTGTTAAACACAACAAAACACAGCCATAAAGGAATTCTAATGCATTTAATTCAATTTTTGTGTTATTGAAAGAACACATGAAAATTGAGATCGTTATTCTTTTATGGCTAGAGTGGCCGGCCTTAACGATGGCAGGGCGACCGCGTAAATTTTAAATGAACAAAAATTAAATTTTTATAATTTAAAGGTATTTTAATTAAAAATAAAAATAATATAATATATTCTAATTAATTTACCTTTTAATTTTTAAATAATTTATAATTATACGTTGAGTCTTTTAAATTTTAAATCTTTATAAATTAAATTATAGTACTCATCGGTGCTCATCGTTAGTAGTGCATATTGATGCTTGTCGAACGCTGTAAAATTTTCCTTAGAGCATACATAGAGGCACAAAAAGAGTAAATAATTTTTATTATCGTGTATATTTATTTGGATAAGTTGTTTGATTATAGTATTAGTGAAGTTATTTTAATAGATTATCGAGAAAAAGAACATAGATTCTAGAACTCTTGTGATTCTTAACTTTTGATTTAATGGTTTCCCATGTGTATAACTACACGAAAATCCTTGTACTATTCAAAAGTAAGCAATTTGATCACTAAAAATTAGCTTCTATACCAATAATTAATTGATCACTGTAATCAAATACGAAATTCGGTACATGGGCCGAGTTACCCACTTTATCCCGATATTTTATTTAGATATAGGCACAGTAAGGTAAACAATGTTCTGAGTTAAAATTAAGAGTAATTATACCATACATTGACGGTAGAAATATTTTGTTTCCACAAGCACCATAATTTTAAGACTTAGGGATTCAGTTGATGGATTTAAGTTTAGATGCTTAGAATTTAGGAACCATGATTTGAATTTAGAGTTTAGGGTTAGAATTTAGGGATTACTAGTAAAAACCTAAATCTCTACCATATTATCTTAAAACCTAAACCCTAACATCTAAACCCTAAACCATAACCTTAAACCCTAAATTCTAACAACAACTCTAAATTATAAACCCCTAAACCTAAACCCCTAAATTATAAACCCTAAACTATATCTTTAACCCCTAAAATATTTTCACTTCCAGTGCATTATATATTTTCCCTAAAATTAAATATTTAAATTATTTTGAGGAATTTGACAAATTCGTTAACTTGGATGTTTGTAGAGGCAGAAGCTTGTTGGAGCTAGTAGGGGCCTTGCCCCTCAAAGTTTGAAATTTTCACCTTTAATCCTTTAAAAAATTTAAAATTTCTATTTGGCCCCTTCAAAAATTTCAAAAATTGTTATTATATTTCAAGAAATTTTAAGTAATCTTAATTAAATCCCCTCCTAAAATGTTTAAAAGTCTTGATAAGTCTCAATTTTTTGAGAAAAAAATTCTAGTTAAACCCCTACATTGTTATGAAAATTTTAAATTAAACACTTCAAAATCTTTGAAAATTTTAATTCAAGCTTCTTAATTTTTTTAAAAAAATTAAAGAGGTTCCCTCAAACTGGAGTGTCAAGATCCGCCCCTAGATGTTTGTAAACAGAGGATTGTAATAGCGGATTGGAGTGTAACATCTCAAATTAAAAAGGAACTTTTTAGGTTTGAATATAAGAGTTTTAAAGACTCTTTTGTCCTTGACAATTTCATAGAATTCTTCAAATAACCTAAATTCAAATAACTAATAAAATTAAAAAGGTAATTTTATAAATAAAAAATAATATATAAATTAATATACATTTAAATTTAATAGTTAAAAAATTTAGATTAATAAGAATATATACATCTAATTTTATAATTAGTAGCATTATATTAAACATATAATTTCATTAATAAAAAAACAATTTATGCATCCTTCAAATATTTTTCTAATATATACATATATATCAAATATTGATAACCAATAAACTACTTAAACGAATATTGAATATAATAATGTCCTTATAAACTATTTTTCTTGTTTAAATAAGTAAACAAGTATCATGTATCAATTAATTTTACCAAACATTTTTATATAATCAACTAATGTAATCAGCTAGTCAAATCAGTTATCAACTAATACAAACATGTTTTCAACTATCCATTAATTGTTAAACATGGCTATAATGTTAAAGTTACTTATAAAGTTTGCATTTTTAATTATTTTGGTTATTTTTCATTTAAATTTAACCATCAACATTAAAAAAAATTAAATTATAGTTGTCAATCTTTTAAAATAAATTAAACTTTTAACATAATTGACATAGAATTCTACATGAGAGACCATGTACGTTTCATAGATTTCTTTTAGTGTTTATCTTTGAAACGATACTTGAGTTCCATATTTGGGTCCGCTTAGGCCTTGGACTAACTCGAGTGGTGCAAATATTGATCATTTGAGTTTTGGTGACCTTGTCTGTGATGATGGCCAGTGGGATGTGGCTTGTTTATCAGATCTCCTAAGCCCCTAGGTAGTTTCCCATGTTATTGGTGTTGTGCCTTCAACCTTTGGTGCCACTCGTGACACGATGGCTTGGAAAACACGACCACTGGTCATTTACTGTTGCATCAGCTTATGAGTGCCTTATGGAAGCTTCTTGGGAGGCTATCGAGCCCACATGGCTCCATGAGAGACATCGGGCATGATTCCCCTCCTTGCTCTTGTTTTTTCCCTCTTTTTTGGCATACTTGAAAGTGAAAAAGTGACTTCATCTTCAATGGCGAGTGCCTTCCCTTATCCGATATCTACAAAATAAATATTGCATGGGCTTCCTACTTAACGAACACTATTCCCGTCAACATGCCTTCCGCGCACCCCATTGTTGACTTACTCAAATGGGATGCACCTCTTTTTGATTGGTTGTGCCTTAATACCGATGTTGTTATTTCTCTCCCTGATAGTTCGAGTTCGATAGGGGGTGTGTTCCGAGGTCCTTCAGGTGATTGGATTAAAGGTTACTACAAGTCAGTTGGTATTGTATCTTCGCTTTAGGCTGAGCTTTGGAGTATCCTTACTGGACTTTAGGTGGCATGGTCCATGGGGGTGGACCATTTGCAGGTGCAATCTGATAGCTTCGTAGCCATTCGTATGGTGCTTGACCATTTAGTTGTTCTCAGTCCTTCGAACTTGGTAGCCGATTGTTTGTCAAAGCTTCCCCCTCCTTCACTTTTTCAATTGTTGGTCTTGGATGATGTGCCAAAATTTGATCCAACCGCTTCTTATCCATGACCGAGATGGTCCATCATATTGTCGTTGTAGCTGTGCTACTCAGGGCATTACTTGATTATTTCATCTTTGCTTCGTTGTATGTCGAGTTAATCTTATTGTTCCTATAATGACACCATATGCACTATTTTTCTTCCATCTAGGTTAGGGAGGTTTTTTTAATGAGGTATATAATATCATTTCCTTTTTCTAATAAAAAAGGCTTAATAGTCAAAAAGGTTCTCAACCTATACCTTTTTTTTCTAGTTTGGTGTCTAACGTTTTTTGGGCCACTTTGATGCCTAATGTTTTATTTCGTAACTCAAATTGGGTTTTTCCATGACGGATGGTAAAAACTGTCCGTTATTCAATAAAAACACAACATGTGGCATATTCTGGCATTTTCTTTATTTTTTATTTTTCTACCACCGATTCAACCACCTCTGGCCACCCTTGCCTTCATCGTCGCCCTCCACGACTGAAAGCTCCATGATCCCGTCGTCGAAAACTAGTGAATGAATCGTTGATTGCTCCATCGACGAACATCTAAAAATAAAGAAAAAAGAGACCAATTGAGCTTTTAACTGACGGCTAGAGGGTGAGAGATGTTGAACGGTAAAGTACCCAACGCTTGGGTGGTGAACGGTGAACCGTCGGCTTGTGGGGATGTCGGACGGTGAGGGAGATGTGATTTAAGGGTTTGCTTGAAAGAAATTAAAACTTTAGGGGTTTTGTAAGAAATACATAATTTTAAAGTAATTCAGAAATTAAATAAATAAAGCATGCCACGTGTCATGTTGTAATTGGATAATGAAAATTTTTTGATGACCGTTGACGGAAAAACCTAATTTGAGTTTCGAAATAAAACGTTAAGTACCAAAGTGACCCGAAAAAAAACGTTAGACACCAAACTAAAAAAAGGGCATAGGTTGGCACTTTTTTTAGTATTAAGCCTAAAAAATTGTTAAGGTTAATATTTTCGTTAAAAATAATGTGATTTTGTAAAAAAATGAGTAAGAGTCAAATTTAATTAAAAATATAGGTAAACTACTCAAATGACTATTTAATTATGGGATCAGTGTCGATATGACAACTATTTTTTTATTTTGTCATTATGACCACTTAACTATTTAAATAGTACCAATCGAGTCGCCTAGCATTAAAACATTACGAAGAGGGTGACGTGGCGGTTAACAAAACTTTGTATAATTATATATTTGGTCCCTTTTATTAACACGTTCTATCAATTTGGTCTTAATTTTAATTTAATAAAATAAATTAATTATTCAAACCTTCTTGGAGGACTTTAGCTAATATATATTTGATTTAATATTTTTATTTTCCTCCTCCAATCAGATGATGACACGTGTCCCCTAATTGGAGGAAGACAATAAAACAAATCAATTGCTTGGCTATGACAGGGTTCGAACCTGGGACAATCACACTTTCGTGGCATGTAAACCACTTAAATAGATATAATAATTAAATTAAAATTGACACACTTGTATTTTAAATTAAATTTAATATACTTTTTTCCTTTCATAATTGTTTTTATAATTTCACATATATAACCATTGAGTTATTTTCTAACTTAATTAATACTTTTAGTTTTTATTAATTTTTTAATTAAATTATTGTATATGTAAATCATATTAAAATTTTAAAATTATATTAAAAATTCATTCAAGGAATCTGAACTCACAAACATAATTTAAATGAATTTACTTGGTGTCAAAGTTTACTTGTCGAGTAGGGATAAGTTATGCGTAGGTGTTGGTAATGTTTCGAGAATTTATGTGGGGTTGTGTCTTTGCGTTTTTCTTGATGTTCTTTTTTCTCATATTATTGTGATGCACTATTTTCCTTCATTTAGGCTTTGAGGGGTTTTTAACGAGCCACACGATAATATTCACATTATGATTTTGTTTCTAATAAATTATTATTTCTGATAAAAAAATCAAATGAATTTATATAATTTTAAATTTTTGAATTTTTAATGTAACTTCATATATATATATATATATTAATTTAATTATTTTTAATAAATACTGAATTTTTAAATTAAGTTAAAAAATTAATTCAATCATTATATATGTGAAATTATAAAAATAAATGTGGAAAAGAAAAATATTAAATTTGGTTTAAAATACAAAAATATTAAAATTATTTTTATTTTAAATCATGCATTAAAAATAATTTAAAAAATATATAAATACCTTGTTTGACAATTAGTGGATAGCAGTTACATTAGTTGATAGCTGATAACATTAGCTAATTTGATTAGCGGATTACATTAGTTGTTTGTATAAAAGTGTTTGGTAAAAGTAACTGATAGCTTATAATTGTTTGATTATTTGAACAAACAAAATGACATATAAGGACATGATTATATTTGATAAGTACTTGTTTAAATAATTTATTAGTTATTAACCTTTTGTATATATTAATATTAATTAGATTATGAAAATTAATTTTTTAATATCATCACTAAGCATATATGAGGATCTACATATTAATTTTTTATTTGTGAAATTATCTTTCTAATATAATTTTAATAATTATTAAATTTAGATGTATATATTAATTTTTTATCTATGAAATTATATTTTGAATATAATTTATTAATTAATAAATTTATATTTATTTATTTATATTAATTTCTTATTTATGAAATTCTTTTTAATTTAATTAGTTAATCAAATTTATGTTATTTAGAAAAAAAATATAATTATCAAGGACAAAATAGTCTTTACAAATCTTTTATCCAAACCTCTAACTCAAAAAGCTCATTTTAGAAACTTTTTCAAAATGAGAGATTCACCTCATCCGCTATTACAATCTTCTATTTACCAAACATTCAAATTAGCAGATTTGATGGTCAAACTTATAAAAATGTTTTAAACTTCTAATTTCAGCTCAAAAAGTTTTTATCAAACATGACCAATATGTTGTCAACTTAATTTAATTAGTAGATTTGTTTGAGTGGTTTATATGTTTTGATGCATTTTAAGTGTGTCATGTTAAAGTTTTCTTAATCCATATTTATTTCATTTTTCCTAGTATCAAAAGCATATTAAGATATATATTACATTTTGCACTACATGTCACAAAAGTGTGCTTGTCCCAGTGATGGAATCACGACACTTACACCATACTTGTCTTTGTTTCAAACCTGTGGTGACACGTGTCACCACCTAATTGAATAATTAATTTATTTTATTAAATTGAAATTATAACCAATTTGATAGTATTTGTAAATAATGGAGACTAAATGTGTAATTATATAATATTTTGTTAACTGCGACGTCACCTCCTCCGTTATGTTTTAACGGTAGGTGGCTTGATTGACACTATTTAAATAGTTAAGTGGTCATAATGACAAAATTAAAAGTATAGTGATCAATTGAATAGTTTACCCTAATATAGATTAATTTGACAAAAGTATAACCGTTAATTTAATAAATTATAATATCATAAAATTAAAATCTCTAGGTAAATTATAAATTTCATCACTCAACTTTCTTCTTGCTTCTATTTTCCCACACAAGTTTAATTTTTTAATTTAATCACTGAACTTTAGATTTGTTCTTATATTGGTTACTAGAGCGTCAAATCAAAAATGGAAAGGTGACATGATAGTCGTATGCATTGACGTGGATTATTTTTTGTTGACATGGAAGCCACATGTCATCCACGCCATTCCCTCGTTTTCTTTCTTTCTTTAAATTTTATCTTCTTCCCCCAAATATGAATGTTTTACAATATCACCCTTCTATCGCGTTGGTGCTGAAATAACCATTCTCTAATTTCATTTATGACCACTCAAGACACCAAAAAACTCATCTCATTGTCTCATACAACTCCATCATATTAGATTTTCACAAAGCTCCACCTAAAACCTAAAACACTCAAAATCCCAAACTACTCTAATTTATCATATCCACCATTCGATCAGTTTGGAGTCAAGATATTATGCTTGTTTCCTTCTTCTCCAGATCCCCACCATTGGGATTTCAAAGAAGATGCTTCATTGTTGAGAAATCAAATGAAATATGAAATCATGTAGTTTTCACAAAAAAAGAGAGAAAGTTTTAGGGTCATTTTCTAAATTTTAAGACAGATATCCATTCATAACACCTTTAGGGATTTAATGGCATAGTGACCAAAATAGGAGTAAACCAAAAGTTCAAGGATTAAATTGAAAATTTTTAAACTTGAGTAACCAAAATTGGAGTGAGAAGAAAGTTGAGTGGTGGAAATTGGTAAGTTGCCCAAATTATTTCAAGATTAAATGTCAAATAAGTGCTCAAACTATACCTTTTGTTCTAGATAGGTGCCTAAAGTATTTTTCGGGCCAAGTAGGTGCCTAACGTTTTCACTGTTACCATTTTAGGTGTCTGGCAGTTAACGACCATTAACAACCGTTTAAAAAAACTCCGCTAGCCAATCAAAATTTAACATATGACTTTGATTTAATTTTTTATTTCCTTAAACTTATTTTTTTAAAGAATCCCTTAATTTCCCAAAATTCACAAAATAAACCCAAAATCCCTATATCCCTGATAAGTGTTCAAAAGTACTATTTTTCTTACCCTTTTTACTCATATTGTTGTTAGACTTAGGCTCATATTAGTTGCATAGTTAGCTATTCATGCATTAATCCATGATTCCTTCAATTGTTGAGCTTGATTACATAACTTGGTGATTTTTGTGGAAATAGATGCTGCTTTGGTGTGTTTTTGTGTATGTATGTGCAGGATCACTTGCCAAAGCAATGCCGAGCTAGTTGCCAGGGCAATGCATGAAGGATATGCCGAGCTAGTTGCCAGGGCAGTGCATGAAGGAGACGCCGAGCCAGTTGCCATGGCATTTGTCGACAAAGACCAAAAGCAATATGGATGTCGAAATTCATGATTTTACAAGCCCAAGATGACATGGAGCAAGGTCCAAGCCCAAAGGAATTTGATTGCCATGCAGAGATTAAAGAAGAATTAAATTCCAAGAGGATAGGAGAAGTTCTAATAGGAATAAAATTATAATAAAGAATTATATTCTTTAAAGATAATTTAATTCCAACTCAAACTCCTCCTCAAAGAAGGACTTTGGCCTAGCCCTATAAATATCAAGGAGATTTCGACAATTCGGGGGGGGGGAGCAAGAGGGAAATTTCGGCAAGTCCAAGTAGGGCAAGAGGAGAGAATTTTCGACAAGCATCAAGGGCAAGGAGGATTTCGACAAGCCTCTTCCTTCATCTTTGTTCGATTGGGTTCATGCTAGGGATTAATTATCTTGTGTTTCTTTGGAACCTAGCTATGAACTAAACTTACTTGGCTATGGTTATTGTGTTTTGTGGTTGTGAGAAACTATTGGTTTTTTGTTTAGGTAATAAGAGTTTGCACTTTTCTATTTCAAGGTTTATTCATTCTTGATTTTTATTCTTGTTTTGAAAGTGAATTGGGAGAGGATCTCGTGATTTTATCCATTTATCTAATATCGGGAGAGTTAGATTCAAGAAACGAATGAATATGATCTTTATGCAATCCAATGATGGTGAAGATTAATCCGGCTTAGGAATAAGTTAAGGATTTCAACGGCTAAGAGGAGCGCAAGATTGGTTGTTGTTCACCCTTGATTCACGCAGGGATGTATTATCAAGGCATGCACAAGTAGCTAGAGTTTCGACTTAGGGATAAAAAGAAACCATTGAAGAACGCTCCGCCGAACCTTGAAGTTGCTGCCCGATCGCCCAAGTAGTTGCCCAACTAGTCGCCCAAGCAACCATCAATTAGTTGCCAAGGCAAACCCACAGCAAGTCGCCACGGCAACCGAGTTGCCCATGCACTCTTTTACCAAGACAATCCAATTGGCTATCACATCTCAACTCAAGATAACCTAGCCTATCTCTCTCATTCGAATTCATCTTTTCTTTTACTTAATTGCTTTCTAGATTAGTTATTAGTTAAAACTTCTATAATCCTTTACTTGTGTTTTTACTTTTTACAATTGCAAGAGACTAGATTCTTGAAGTGGCACCAATCCTCGTGGAGACGATATCTTTTATACTATAACTTGCGACGTGTATACTTGCACATTTGCGTAGCACTTATTACGCGCAACAAGTTTTTTGGCGCCGTTGCGGGATTGGCAATAGCGACTTTGTTTTTACTTTCTTGCACATTCTTTTTATTTTTCTTGTTTAAAATTCAAAGGGCTAACAAACTTTGGTTTTGCATTGGTATATGACCAGGCAAGACCGACTTCACCGAATATCCCTTTGATCCGTAAATCGAACGAACCTTACAAGGACTTAGACGAAGGATAAGAGAAGCAATGGCAAATCAAGACGGCAATATTAATCAAGATGTTCGAGCGGGAGGAGGAGTGATTCTTGCGAAAAGTAACTATTCGAGACTATCTTGAAGAAGATCTTGATGGACTTAACCCAGAGTTGTCGCACCGAAATTGAAGCCGACCACTTTGAGTTGAAACCGTAATGTTTAATATGATCAACACAATAGGTCAATTTGGCGGCTCAAGAATCGAAGATGCACGACAACATCTGAAATCTTTCCTCGAGATTTGCAACTCGTTCAAGATACACGGAGTTACCCCGATGTCCTACGATTAAGATTATTCCCCTATTCACCGAGGGATAGGTAAAGCATGGCTAAATAGCATTCGCCGGATCCATAGCATCTTGGACTGATCTTTGTCGTGATTTCCTTGCTAGATTTAATCCTACAAATTTAATCGATAAGCCAGAACGACATTACTTCTTTTCAGCAGGCTGATGATGAATCCATGTACGAGGCTTGGGAGCGATATAGAGAACTTCTACACAAATGCCCTCTACACGGATTTCGGTGTGGACTCAAGTAACAATGTTTTACAACGCCGTGAATACACCAACAAGGATGATGCTAGACGCCTCGGCAAACGGCATACTCTTAGATAAGTCACCGGAGGAAGCAATGCAAATTTTAAACAGCTGGCCAAGAATGACTATCAATTCCCATCTACTAGAAGAGGAGGAGTTAGACGCCAAGCCACAATACATGAACTAGGATCATCGATTCAATTTCGCACAATTGGCCGCTTTAACCAAGATGGTCCGAACATGCAAAAACCAAACAACACACATGAAGTCAAGGTAATGGATTCTTTTTGTGAGTTATGTGGTGATAACCATAATTCTTCCGAATGTATGCAGAATCCGAATCTAGCTTCTATGTGGGGAATTACAATCGGGGCAACAACATGATGTCAAATACATACAATCCAGCTTGGAAGAAGCACCGAATTTTTCATGGAGTAATCCCAACAATGCTCTAAACTAGAACAATCAGAATGCACAAGCATCGGATTCCAAGAGATTATGCCACGACAAGAATGATGCCGCGGCAACAACCGACAACATCTAGTTCTTTGGAAAATTCTCTAAATGCTTTTATGATGAAAAATGAATCTTATATGGCTGAGAATAGTAATTTCATAAAAAGAATCGATGCTTTTATTAACAGACCGAGATGAGATTGCGTAACCAAGAGGCGGCAATCAAATCATTAGAAAATCAAGTCGGACAATTTGCTCAAAATCAACACTAGACCACAAGGAGGTTTACCTAGCGATCATCAAGTCGCAAGAGGAACGGCCATGAGCAATGTAAGGCAATCACCACCGAAGTGGCCAACAACTTAGAGAGGTTCAAACCCGCTCGTCAAACAAAACTCCACAAAAAGATCAAGACGAACCTAGCGGCAAAGTCTCAGATGTTGAACCAGGAATTGCCGCGGCAACCGGCAATAAACATGCCTCGACAACCGATGACGCCTCGGCGTCTTGTGATAAGCATGCCTCAAAGAACCCTGGTTGATAACGATCGGCAACTCCAGATGTCCCGGCAATGCCGTCAATCAGGTTTCAAACCAATGAAAGGATAGAAGATATCCGACTTCCACCACCATTCCCACAAAGATTGAAGCGACAAAAGCAAGAATACCAATTCAAGAAGTTTCTTGATATCCTAAAGCAAGTCCACATCAACTTGCCATTGGTGGAAGCAATTGAACAAATGCCAAACTATGCCAAGTTTCTTAAAGACATTGTGTCCAAGAGAACAAGGCTAGGAGAGTTTGAAACAGATTGTCGCGACAGAGGGATGCTTGGCAATGTTGCACAATCGCATGCCGCCAAGTTGAAAGATCCGGAAGTTTCACAATACCTGTTCTATTGGAAATCACTATGTCGGGAAATCACTATGCGACCTAGGGGCTAGCATAAACTTGATGCCTAAATCGGTTTTTCAGAAACTAGGAATCGGGAAGGCAAGACCTACAATGATTATGCTGCGGCTAGCCTAGCCGAGATCCTATGTGCATCCCAGAGGGAAAAATCGAGGACATACTTGGTAAAAGTTGATAAATTCATTTTTCCCGCTGACTTTATTGTTTTGGATTGTGAAGCAAATGAGCATGCACCTATCATTCTCGGGAGACCATTCCTAGCGGCGGGGAGAACCTTGATCGGCGTTGAAAAGGGAGAACTCACAATGAGGGTGAATGACCTGCGGGTAAAACTAAATGTGTTCCAAACACTAAGGCATGCCGATGATCCGTAAGAATGCCAACTACTTCATGCCACGGCAGAATTTAACCGATGAGGAATTTAGTTGCCTCGGCAACTACATTGCCGATCAAGAGGAACCCGAGGAGTATGAAGAGGCGGTCGATGAGGAACAACCCGAAGAGGTAAATTGGCTAGTAAATCGACCCGGTACATACTTTGAACCTTTGGACTACTCGGGTAAGGAAGGTAAGATCGAAAAACCCTCATCGAAAATCCACCAATTCTTGAGTTGAAATAATTGCGGATCAACTAAAATATGTATACTTAGGGATCGATAATACATTACCCGTAATTATTTCCTCTAAGTTACAGACTGAGCAGAAAAGAAGCTGATCAACATGTTGAAGCTACATAAAAGGCAATAGGGTGGACAATTGCCGACTTGAAGGGAATTAGCCGGCGGTGTGCATGCACAAGATCTTGTTGGAAGATGATCACAAACCTTCAATTGAGGCCCGGAGGAGACTGAATCATGCCATGAAAGGGGTTGTAATGAAAGAAATCATCAAATGGCTTGACGCGGCATTATATACCCTATCTCCGATAAGTACGTGGGTAAGTCCGGTACAATGTGTGCGAAAAAGGGAGGCATAACGGTGGTAAGCAATGAACATAATGAACTTATCCAAACCAGATGTGACCGGTTGGAGGGTTTGTATGGACTATCGAAAGCTAAACAAAGCCACTAGGAAAGATCACTTCCCATTACCCTTTATTGATCAAATGCTTGACCGTCTTGCAGGTAAACCCTTTTACTGTTTTCTTGATGGTTATTCAGGTTACAATCAGATTGCCATAGCACCAGAAGATCAAGAAAAGACAACCTTCACATGCCCATACGGTACTTATGCCTTCCGAAGGATGCCGTTCGGATTATGTAACGCCCGGCAACCTTCCAAAGATGCATGATGGCGCTCTTTTTCAGACATGGTCGAAGACTTCCTTGAGATCTTCATGGATGATTTTTCGGTTTTTGGTAATGACTTCGACGACTGTCTCGGCAATTTAGAGAGGGTGTTGGCAAGATGCGAAGAAACGGATTTAGTCCTCAATTGGGAGAAATGCCACTTTATGGTAGATGAAGGAATAGTGCTCGGCCATAAGATTTCATCCAAGGGAATTGAAGTAGACAAAGCCAAGGTGGACGTGATCGAGAGATTACCCCCACCAAATTCGGTTAAAGGAATTCGAAGTTTTCTCGGACATGCGAGTTTTTACGGGAGGTTCATTCATAACTTTTCTAAAATCACTAAACCTTTGTGTAATCTGCTTGAACAAGATAAAGTCTTCGATTTTGATGATTCTTGCACTCAAGCATTTGAAACCCTAAAGAAAAAGCTTGCCTCGGCACCCATTGTTGTTCCACCAGATTGGACGCTACCTTTTGAGCTCATGTGTGATGCAAGTGATTTCGCGGTAGGAGCAGTCCTAGGCCAACGCACAGGTAAGACCTTCCATGTGATATACTACGCTAGTAAAACTCTTAACGATGCTCAAGTGAATTACACAACAACGGAGAAAGAGTTACTAGCTGTAGTTTTCGCATTTGACAAGTTCCGATGCTATTTAATTGGTACAAAGGTAATTGTTCATACGGACCATTCGGCAATCAAATACTTATTTGCTAAAAATGATGCTAAACCTCGTTTGATTCGTTGGATATTACTTTTACAAGAATTTGATATTGAAATTAAGGACAGGAAAGGAGGAAGAAAATCAAGTGGCGATCACTTATCACGTTTGGAACGCAATAGGGAAGAGGACGCGGATCTAGAGATATGCGATGCATTCCCGGATGAACAAATTCTAATCGCCTCGGCAACCCTTGACGCCTCGACAGCCCATGACGCCTCGGCAACCATGGAAGCACACGCCTCGGCAACTCTTGACGCCCGCAGCGGTCTTTGACGAGCACGCCTCAGCAATTTTGGGAGCAGACACTACGGCAAAGACATGCCCGGCAATACCGTACGCAGATTTAGTTAACTTCCTTGTTTGTGGTATTTTTCCGTATGGCATTACTCACCAAGGGAAGAAGCGGTTCCGCCATAATGCTAAGCATTACTTTTGGGACGAGCCTCTTTTGTTTAAACAATGTGCAGATCGGGTTATACGTCGATGTGTCCCTAAAGAAGAGCAACAGAATGTACTCGGCAATGCCATTCTTCACCCTATGGAGGACATTTTGGAGGAACTCGCATTACATGCCAAAGTCTTGCAATCCGGTTTGTATTGGCCAACATTGTACAAAGATGCCCAAGACTTTTACAAGCAATGTGATCGTTGCGGAGGACGGGCAATATCTCTAGGCGACATGAGATGCCACTCGAACATCATCGAGGTGGAACTGTTCGATGTATGGGGATCGATTTTATGGGACCTTTCCCATCTTCATTCGCAACCTCTACATCTTACTCGCGACGACTATGTGTCTAAATGGGTAGAGGCATTTTGTAGTTCCCAACGACGATTCCAAGACCGTGCAACGATTCTGCGAGAAAAACATATTTACGGTTTGGGATGCCGAGAGCAATTATCAGCGACGGGGCAAGCATTTTGACAATGACTAATTGCCAAGATGTTGCAACGCTCGGCATATCACACAAGATCGCCACGGCATATCACCCACAAACCAACGGGCAAGCAGAAATTTCCAACCGGAGTTGAAGGGAATACTCGAGAAAGTTGTAAATCCCTCAAGGAAGGATTGGTCATTAAGACTAGATGACGACTTTGGGCATATCATGACCGCATTCAAAACACCATTAGGTATGTCCCCTTCCGCTTGTCTATGGTAAAACATGTCATCTACCGGTGGAAATCGAGCACAAGGCGTCTTTGGGCAATCAAGACCGTGAATATGGATTGGGAAAGTGCGGACAAAAGCGCTTGATGGATCTCAATGAGATAGAAGAATTTCGTGCACACTCGCCTATAACAATGCACGAATCTACAAGGAGAAAACAAAGCGATGGCATGACAAGAAACTATTGCCACGGCAATTCACGCCAGGGCAACTAGTTCTCCTATTCAATTCTCGGCTAAAACTTTTCCCGGGAAAGTTGAAATCAAGATGGTCGGGACCATTCGAAGTCGTCAAACCATTCTCCCACGGTGCTGTGATAATCAAGTCCATCTCTGACAACCATGAATTCAAAGTTAATGGACAAAGATTGAAGCACTACAATGGTGCCCATGTGGAACGTAACAAGGAAGTGGTCAATTTAGGAGATGCATGAGCATGCTCTCCCTTTTGATATTTTTATTTTTATTTATTTTTATTTTTGTTTTTGTCGATTATTTAATTATTTATTTTTCATTTTTTTTTCGATTATTATTTTTTATTATTTTATTATTTTGCCGATTATTAGTAGTTTTAGGATAGATTTTTTTTATTCAAGTCTAAGAATCCTATTACACATCTTTATTTATTTTCTTTATTAGTTTATCTTTAATTTTAATCCTTATTTGATTTGTTTTTGAATTGTAGGAAAGGAAGTTCAAGAGAAAGAAGGAATTCTAAACCAAGTAGGAAAACATCTTCAACAAGGAAACTAATGGGCTGAATCTAAGGCTTATATAAAGCCTCCAATTCATCCTAACCAAAACCCCTTTGTAAAAAAATTCCTACCAAACCCTAACCCAATTGTCGATTTCCCCTAATCCCACCCACCTATCTTTTCTATAAAACCCATCACCCTTAACCTATTCCTACTTTCTATCTTGCAACTTTTTAGTTTCTTTTCTTTTCTTTGTTTTTACTCACAACCAAGATCATACATGGCATCCAAGATTAAACTTCTAGTTCATCCAAGTTCCTCCAAAGAACCAAGATACAAGAAGTTTGCTACACCGGCGGTTCAAGAAAGATTTCAATCCAAGTTTGAAAGCCGGAAGATTCATGAAGAACAAGGCTTTGAATACTCCAGATCTCAAGATTTCGGCCTTGAACCATTCATCTTCAAAAGGATTGCACATCAAAAGTGGCAAATCTTTTGCCATCAACCGGAACCGGGTAACATCTCATGGGTAAGAGAATTCTATGCTCACTCACCTAACCCGGATAATCCTTATGTTTTTGTTCGTGACAAGGCCATACTTATAAGTCCCGAAAGCATCAACACCTTTTACGGACTTTACATTGAGAATGACGAGCATCAAGCCTTCGTTGACCAAATCAATCCCAAGCAACTCGACAAGGTGCTTCAAGAACTCACTCAACCAGGAACTCATTGGAACGACGGTAAATACAAGGGCACGGTAAATCGCCTTCGGCTAAAACCCGAGGCAAAACTATGGAATAAGTTTGTTAAAACTTCTTTAATGCCCTCCACACACAATACTACCGTTGATATACCACGTCTTTTGCTCATACATTCTATTTTGCATAATCGCATCATTAACATTGGAAAAAATTATTTGCGATGAGATTTTTGTATGCAGCTCAAAAGATAAGGGTTATCTTTTCTTCCCTTGCTTAATTTCCAATCTTTGCAAGGAGATGCATGTCCCGAGTGAGTCCACCGATGAAAAGCCCTACCTGTGTCTGGTTGGAATCAAGCACTAATCCGGAAGCTAATGGGAGAGGCACCGGGAGATTCTTCAAGGCCCCCAATTGTCACGGCAACTCTTGCCGCCCGCGGCAATCCCTAATGCCCAAGCACCTAACGCAGTGGCAACTCGGCCATTAATCCGGGACACATTGAAGCACTTTTGCACCCATTGGAAAGCCGCCTAAGGCAAATTGAAGATCGGCAACTAATGTTCATGCGGTACATGAAGGAGCACAACAATGCCATCACCCAAGTCATCCTAGAAAGGTACCGGACAACCGCGGTGCCGTTCCCAATATTTCCGCCGATATCCTTGCCATCGCAACCAAGGAAGCCGACGCCACGGCAACCAACCCCGACAACGCCCGGCAAACCACTGAAAAAGCCAAAGGTAAAGCACCTATGCTGAATCAACTCCTACGGAATCATTTTCTGATTTTTCAGATTCGGACGAGTCCTCCATTGAACCAATAAAGACCGCACCAATTGAATCCTCCAAACGAAAAGCCATTAACATTGATGAAGAGGATGATGAGGACAACCCCGTACGAGGATCGATTCCACCACCGGCAACAAGAAAACAACCATCGCGTTCAAGCAAGAAAATCAAGACGCCAACTAGAAGGAAACTAATCATCTACGATGACGAACTCTCGGAGTAAGTCCTTGTATGCATTTTTATTTTTATTGTTATTTTTCGTTATTTTTATGCATGCATTGAGGACAATGCCTCACTCGAGTTTGGGGGGTTGTTATTAGTAATTACCATGTTTAGTTACATTAATCTTAAGCATTACATTTAGGATACATAAATTGCTTGCCATGCCTTTAAATTGGAACAAGAATTGCTTAGATTTGATGAATATTCAATGATGACTTTACCAATGCACTTAATTGATAGAATTTTTATTCTAGGATAACCATGAAAAACTTAGAATTTTACTATGATGCTAAATTTGATGAAACACTGTTGTGGTTTGATTGATTTAAGGAGTTCTAGTAAACTTAGGTTGATAATTAACTAATTGGGGATTAGAATAAAAATTGGATGAATGCTAGAGGTGCCCGAAATTGGCTCTAGCATATGCTAAAAAAATTGATCACTAGAGGTGCCCAAACTGGCTCTAGGAGGCGTTAAAATTTTTCGGTTAACTAGAGGTGCCCAAACCGGCTCTAGTCGATTAAATTAACTTAAGAAAACTAAAAATAAAACACTAGAGGTGCCCAAATTGGCTCTAGTTAAAACATGTTAAAAAGAACCCAATGAAGTAATTTGAAAACCTATTGTTTGCATAGAATCCGAAAAATCAACTTGCACACAACTCCGCACACACTCACAAGCATTATAGTTTGATTCCGAGTAATTCATCAGTTTTCTGAAAAATAAAAAGCCAATCATACTTTGTGCCCCGGTTCAGAGAATTGAAATCAAGTTCAAAGCTAAGTTTGTGAAAATTTGAAGTCTTGGCAGGTAATTATGAGTTTGCATTGCTTGAGGACAAGCAATAGTTCGAGTTTGGGGGTGTGATAAGTGTTCAAAAGTACTATTTTTCTTACCCTTTTTACTCATATTATTGTTAGACTTAGGCTCATATTAGTTGCATAGTTAGCTATTCATGCATTAATCCATGATTCCTTCAATTGTTGAGCTTGATTACATAACTTGGTGATTTTTGTGGAAATAGATGCTGCTTTGGTGTGTTTTTGTGTATGTATGTGCAGGATCACTTGCCAAAGCAATGCCGAGCTAGTTGCCGGGCAATGCATGAAGGATATGCCGAGCTAGTTGCGTGGCAGTGCATGAAGGAGACGCCGAGCCAGTTGCCATGGCATTTGTCGACAAAGACCAAAAGCAATATGGATGTCGAAATTCATGATTTTACAAGCCCAAGATGACATGGAGCAAGGTCCAAGCCCAAAGGAATTTGATTGCCATGCAGAGATTAAAGAAGAATTAAATTCCAAGAGGATAGGAGAAGTTCTAATAGGAATAAAATTATAATAAAGAATTATATTCTTTAAAGATAATTTAATTCCAACTCAAACTCCTCCTCAAAGAAGGACTTTGGCCTAGCCCTATAAATATCAAGGAGATTTCGACAATTCGGGGGGAGAGCAAGAGGGAAATTTCGGCAAGTCCAAGTAGGGCAAGATGAGAGAATTTTCGACAAGCATCAAGGGCAAGGAGGATTTCGACAAGCCTCTTCCTTCATCTTTGTTCGATTGGGTTCATGCTAAGGATTAATTATCTTGTGTTTCTTTGGAACCTAGCTATGAACTAAACTTACTTGGCTATGGTTATTGTGTTTTGTGGTTGTGAGAAACTATTGGTTTTTTGTTTAGGTAATAAGAGTTTGCACTTTTCTATTTTCAAGGTTTATTCATTCTTGATTTTTATTCTTGTTTATGAGTGAATTGGGAGAGGATCTCGTGATTTTATCCATTTATCTAATATCGGGAGAGTTAGATTCAAGAAACGAATGAATATGATCTTTATGCAATCCAATGATGGTGAAGATTAATCCCGCTTAGGAATAAGTTAAGGATTTCAACGGCTAAGAGGAGCGCAAGATTGGTTGTTGTTCACCCTTGATTCACGCAGGATGATGTATTATCAAGGCATGCACAAGTAGCTAGAGTTTCGACTTAGGGATAAGAAGAAACCATTGAAGAACGCTCCGCCGAACCTTGAAGTTGCTGCCCGATCGCCCAAGTAGTTGCCCAACTAGTCGCCCAAGCAACCATCAATTAGTTGCCAAGGCAACCCGTTGTGCAAGTCGCCACGGCAACTGAGTTGCCCATGCACTCTTTTACCAAGACAATCCAATTGGCTATCACACCTCAACTCACGATAACCTAGCCTATCTCTCTCATTCGAATTCATCTTTTCTTTTACTTAATTGCTTTCTAGATTAGTTATTAGTTAAAACTTCTATAATCCTTTACTTGTGTTTTTACTTTTTACAGTGCAAGAGACTAGATTCTTGAAGTGGCACCAATCCCTGTGGAGACGATATCTTTTATACTATAACTTGCGACGTGTATACTTGCACATTTGCGTAGCACTTATTACGCGCAACAATCCCCAAATCTGACCATTGTCATCGTCGTTCATCATGCTGTTAGTGACGGAATGAAGCCTCATTCTATCCCTTCAAGACCCGCACGTCGTTTTTCGTTTGATCAACCAACGTTTACTGCTCATCATTTTATTTTCCTCTTCTCGTTGTTCGGCATTGTTTCGACGTTAGGTACGTTGGCCGCCGAATTTTAGCGATAGGAAAATGGGGGAAATTGTAGAACTCGATATCCTCAACCGATTTGCTTGCCAAGTGGTGAAGAAGAGTTAATTTGGGTGATGGTGGTGGATGCATTAAAATAAAATAAGACACAAGAAATTTTAGAGTGGTTCAAGCTTCTAACCAAGCTCTACATCTACTACCTTAGCTTCCCCACTAAGGATTTCCAAATTCACTAGAATTTCTTCCCATTTTCAAGGCTTAGGAGGCAACCCTTATAACCTAGACTTAAACCACTAAGTCTAGCATCCAAAGCTTTCTACCCAAAGCCTTGGGAACCTCTCTTTACAAAAGAAATTGAAGCAAACTGAAATCCCTCGTACAAGGTATTTGTTTGCACTCTAAAGCTTTCACCCAGTCTCAATACACTTGAGCATACATTGACAATTTAGCTCACAAGTGTTTGTCTATACAAAATTTGGAAATTTGAGCACTTAAGACATTTCTTAATCAATGGAATGTTGGCTTGTTGATCATTAGTTGATTCTGGTGCTTGAAGGTCCCTTCTACACTCCCAAAAGTAATTCTAGTCGTTGGTGACCGTTGGAAATGAATTGGAGCCGTTGGGAATGATTCCATACTGAATTTCCCAATCTGGTGCAATCGGTATCAGTACACGGGGTACCTGTATCGATACAATCCTGTTTGGGAAATAGCCGTTGGAGCAGTTAAAGCATAGGGTATCGATACGCTTTGAGGCATATCGGTACGACCCTCTTCGTATCGGTACGGTTAAGCCTGTACCGGTTGCATTTGGAAAATTACTGTAGCTGAGACCCAAAAAAGGTATTGATACGGTGTTGCTCCGTATTGGTATGGGGCTGAGAAAATGACTAGTTTGGCTATATAAAATTATTTTAAAACCTGCCAAAAGCCTTAGAAACATTTTCAAACATATTTTCATGTTGTTTGGATTTTAATACAACTTTGCAAATTATTCAAACAAGTCCAAAAATATTTTTCACATTATTATATCAAAACAAATATCCTAACATAAATGATCTTGAGGGTCCGATGACAGAAGTGGTGAGCATGTCGTCAACGGGTGGCTGTAGTAACGGTTGTAATATGGATTTGGGATTTAGGGGTTTGGAGATTTAAGAATTTGAGGACTATTTTAAGAATTTTTGAGAATTTTAAGATAATTTTAAAATTTTTTAAAAAATTGAAAAACTAAAAGAAAATAAAATAGAACATGCATCGTGTCATGTTTTGATTGGCTAACGAAATTTTTTAAACTTTCGTTAACGGCCATGAACTTAACTTGGTAACGGACAAAACGTTAGGCACTTGCTTGACTAAAGAATACTTTAAGAACCTATATAGAACAAAAAAATATAATTTGAACACTTATTTTACGATTAAGCATTCTTTTAAATATTACTAGTAGTTATTATTCGAACGGTGAAACTTACGGACAAACGGGGGAATGATCGATTCAGATAATCAGAAGGGGGAATGATCGATTCAGATAATCAGAAGGGGAAACATACGCTCTTCAGTCAACGCAACGCCGTGCGAGAGACTGCCGTGAACAGCTGGCGGAGGAGCGTCCACTTTCCTTAGTCTCTGTTTCTCACAGCAGCCAATTTTATATCCCCCTCCCCCCTAAAAATGAAGTAAAGTGATCTTTGTTTTTCAACTAAAGTGATGTTCGAGTACGAGAGTGTTCATGGTCGTCGTAAGCGAAACAAAAAAAATCGCGCGCGAATGCCATTGCCATCCTTCATCATCCTCTCGCGACGGAAGATGAATCCTATAAAGCATTTCGTCGTGTTTATCAAGATTCATTTTTCCTTCTTGAATGGCCATCTACGGAGCCGGTGATTATGCTAGCCGAGGAGTAGGAACTCCTATTCCCGTTCTCATTCCGTTAGGGAATAACCTGTTCCGGTACGTCGGAGATCTTCCGCCGTCGCGAGGGACCGGAGTGTTCATCCCTAACATCCACAGAGTCTTTCATGGGGGAGCTCAGGGTGGCGGCCATGGCAATACGCAACGCATTGGCGGAGCTAATGCTCGCGCCGGTAGCCACGCTACTCACTTTGACTTTTGCGCTATTGGCACGGCGGAGCATGAAATAGGCGAAGAGGAAGGAGCTAGGCTCATCGGAATTGAGCTTTATAACCATATTAATTTCAACACATGACCGCTGCCTGTTTTCATCTTATGAGTGTACTCTGTTTTCATTTATTTTCAAAATTTCCTGTATTTTGTTTATTTTCATGTATGTAACAGAAAAAAAAGTGTTTGTATTTTTGTTTGATTTGCCTTTTTCTCATCTTTGATTCAATTTTCCGACATCTCTGGTTTTGATTCGATTGATGGTAGGGGAATTTCCTGTTTGGTTGATTAGAAAATTGAAGGACAAAATGGGGGAGGTGTTAGAGATATTCAAACGCAAAATTGGAAATTGAGGCTTTACCCAATCGCGCTCATCGAACCAAATTCGGCTGTTACTTTACTTTGTCTCTTTTTATGTTTTTGCCAATAATTTTATATTAAGTGTATTAATAATTTTCTCATTGTTTTATTAATAATATATGTATTATAAATTTATAAGCCGACATAAAAAGGGAAAAGAGAGTAGGAGAATTCTATTCTCCACTCAAGAGATTCAAGTCTTGGAACAAGTTACAAACTCGAAACTTACGTGATTAAATAAAATAAAATAAAATAAAATAAAATAAAATTGAATTAAAAGAGATGTTTTATAATGAATTTGTACAATCAAATTAATCCCGTGATTTTGAGGTTTAAATTAGGGGGTAAGTGTCAATTTCACAGAATCATCATCTCAGAGAAAGAGATTTGATGGACTCCGTATGTCCTCACGTGACCTGTCATCGGTCGCAATCACGATAACTTTTGTCCTCTCCGTTCCCATTTGTTTCTTTCTTCAAACAAACTAAAACTAAAAAATAAAAAGCTATTCTTTATCATTAATGTCCAATTTATCGTAGGAAATTACATATTTAATACCTCAATTATATTTGTATTATTATTTTAGCACCTCAATTATATTCATATTATTATTTTAATACCTCAATTATTATTTTTAGCTAAATAATATTTTGATATTATGTTTTTGTTCTATTTTGGTATCGGCCTTTAAAAATAAACGAAGATAATGATGTAACTTGGTTTAATCACAATTTTTAGTCCCAAACACTTATATATATTATCAATTTAGTCCAAAATTCATCAATTTAAAACATCATTTTAATTTTACAAAGCTTCAATCCTATTTTGTCTCATCTATTTCCCAGCCCTTCGTATTCTCACCGGTATTCCGATCGTGGAGTTTGGGTCCTCCAATAGACCCCGCAGTAGCCCCTAATTGATGCCCAAATCCTAAAGTTTTGATTGCTCCTAGCGTGTTTTTAACCCAACTTCCAAAAAAGTGTTTGACGGGGAAAAGAAGAAAAAAAGCGAGGAGTTTATAATTTTAATCCAACAATTAAAAATAATGTTTAAATTGATATAATTTTAGATTAAATTGATAGATTGTATAAGTTTTTGGACTGAACTGCTATTAACCTAAGCCACGATACCATTTTCGTTAATTTTAAATGGTGAATGTATCAAAACAGAACAAAAACGTAATGTTAGGTATCATTTTAGTAAAAAATAATAATTAGAATACCAAAACAGTAACGCAAACATAATTAGGTACTGAATATATAATTTTCTTTTATTATATTAGAGGTATTCATGAACCGGATTGAAAAAAAATCTCATTCTATATAATTTTTAGAATCCGAACTCGAGCTTAACCCATACTAGTTCGTCAAATAGTTTGTATAACTATTCAAAATATTATAAAAATTATTTTTTAATATTTCATACATTTTATGATTAAATTTAAATAAAATATTTAAAATTTATTTAATTTATATTATGATTGGATCCACCTGAAGACAAAAATCCTTACCAAGCTCAACCAAAATCTGCTTAGATCAGTCAGTGAGTGGGTAACCTGATCTATCAAGTCTATCTTTTAGAAAAATATAATTATATTATTTTTAATAAGGATAAATATCAAAATTAAACATGAATTGTTTATCAAATATGTCATACGATACATGAAAGTTCATTTAGTATAATTACATGTATTAAAATTTTAGTTGATTGTACACATTTTTAAAGAGTTAAGTGCATCATGTGTCTTCAAATTATGACGCTCATTTTAAATTGGTCTTTAAACTTTTAAATGTTTCAATTTTATTCCCAAACTATGACTCTCATTTTAAATTGGTCCCCAAACGTTTGAATGTTCCATTTTAATCCCCAAAGTATGACCCTCATTATAAATTGGTCCCCAAACTTTCTGAATGTTTCAATTTTATCGTCAAATTATTGTTTATATCACATCATATTATTACATAATACACATTAGTGTTTCATGACAACTAACAATTTATATAACGGTTTTATTAACATAATATATGATTAGCATATACTAACAATTTGGGGATGGAAATTAGAATGTTCAAAAAGTTTGAGGACCAATTTAGAATGAGAGTCATAGTTTAAGGATGAAACCGGAATGCTCAAAAGTTTGGGGGGCAATTTAGAATAAAGATCATAGTTTGAGGATGAAATTAGAATGTTTAAAAGTTTACGGGATCAATCTAGAATAAAGACCATAACTTGATAGGTGTGGTGCAATTAACTCTTTTTAAAATAAATATATTTATTTAATTTCATATAAAATTATTAAAACTATTTATATTCAAAAAATAAATAAAATTATTTGTGTAACAACTAAATGTAAAAATGATACAACATCAATAACGTTTTCTAATATAAAAAAGTTATTGTTCATAAATATCAGAAAATAAAAATGATTTAGGATACTTAATCAAATGAGATATTATTTTAAAAATGGAAAAATATTAATGTTACAAATAATTCTTTTGATAGTCTATGTAACCCCTAAACCTACCTATATGTTACATTGGATTTTAGGAGGTCACATTAGGGTCATAAGAGCGACCTATAAGTGTGTAAAAGTACTATTTTTCTTGTCCTTTTTACTCATATTATTGTTAGACTTAGGCTCATTTTAGTTGCATTGATAGACATTCATGCATAGTTTCCTAGTTTTATTGGTCAATGAGCTTGGTATTACATTTTGTTGGTTTTTGTGGAAAAATCGTTGCTGGTTTGCTTATTTTGTGCCGGACAGGATTGCCGTGGCAAGTAGGGATTGCCGTGGCAAATGAGGAGAATACTAAAGGCATTGCCGAAGCTGATTGCCGCGACATATCAGGATTAAACTGGATAAATACAATATTATTTGCAGATTATCCATAAATTAAAGGATAAAGCCCAGATTCGAAATTCAAGCCTCTTATCAGATAAGGATCAAATCTCCACAAGTTTTAACTCCATTTAAACTCTTCCCCTTATCTATTTAAGGGGTCACGTCATTAATTCGAAGATAAATGCAGAATTTTTCAAGGATTATCTCTTATCTTTATCTTTATCACATAGGATAAAGCTTATCAAAAGCTGCTGCTGATAAATATAAAGAGATAAATCCTTCTAAGTGGAATTCAAATCAAAAGCTGTTGTAGATAAATATATAGAGCAATGCCACGACAACACTCAGTAAGGCAAAGCAGAGTATTGCTACAGCAAATTCTGAGGAATCTGATGCCCGAAATGTTACAACGTTGATGCTAAAACAAGAACCTGAAGATTGCTCTCATCCTCATTTGCCACGGAAATTGCACGACCACATGCAAGATCAACGAGATGACAATACTTTGCTAATGGAATATGAGAAGGTGATGGTTGAACCTTTTGAATTCTTTAAAAACTCACCTCATCCATCGTAGGTATTTCTTAAGAAACCGACGTTGGTAGATTTGAAGCCATCGAAATCTCTATTGATGGCGATATTTGCGAGGCCTAAAGAAAATGGTGGTTGGATTTATAAAGCTTTTTAGAAAATTGCTCATTCCCTTGACTTACATCGAAATTTGGCAGAAGATTGCCAGGGCAATTGGCTGGCACAACAATTGCCATGACAAAGAAGGCTACATCCAACCATGATGGAAGCCAATGAGAGTGAGGTAATAAAATAGTTGGGTGTTGATATAATTTTTTCTATTAATATATCATTGCCTCCAAAAAGAGTAGTAGTGTGGAGGGTATGCAAGGACTACAAGGGAACAAGAAAGAAAGACACATCCACCATGGTAACACAAAAAGGAGTAGCTGCAAGCACATTGGCCCAACTCTTTGTGGGCAATATTGTCCCCGATGGAGGGTACGGATGGACTATAAGAAGTATCAAAAACGGCCCTCATCAAGCTTTGTTTAAGGCAACCATATACCCTTCAACTTTTCTTTTTCTTTTATGTTTATTTGATTTTAGTTTTTGTTCTTTGTTTTATTATTTTAATAAGACCTGGATGTTGAAAGAAGCCCAGATAGTCAGACTTGCCACGGCAAGAGAACATGTCACGGCAACTGCTCCAATCCCAGAAGAAATTGTGGGCCCACTATTAAATCGATTGGAACAGATTGAGGTAGTGCATCAACTCTTGTGGCACTACATCAAAACCCATTGAGCGCGTCATATTGGAGGATAATCCGAATTGCAGTAACCCTTCGAAGGTTCCCTGCCAAGTTACTTGCCCCAACAAATTGTAGCTGGCAATTATGTGCCAGTTACGAGTGGTATTGTCGCGACAACCCCAATCACGCACAAAGATTTCAAAGACACTACCTCTGCACCATTGAATTCTCCACCTCCAGATGTGCCTTTAGAGACAACATCAAAGCATGAAACTTTACCACTTGACACAATCGAGAAAGAGGGTGAGCCAGTTGAGGAGGTAGAGGAAATTGTAGATAATGACCATGCACTATCTCCACCACCAACAACAAGGTGGGGTAGCATGCGCCTCAAGCAAACGGCCAAGGGACACTATGAATTCGAGGTGACGATCTCTCCGATTAACTCATTTGCATTTCATTTTTCTTTTTATTTGTTTAATTTTGCATGCATTGGGGATAATGCTTCTCTCGAGTTTGGGGGGTTGTTTTTGTTTTTGTTTGTCTCATGTTAGTTTGCATTCATTTTATTGGCTCATGTTAGTTTGCATATATTACTTTCCATGACAGTTACCTGATAAAACTGCTAAAACCTGTTGGATATCCTATGATGAGTTTGCCACTGCGCATAGATGAGAAAACCTTAATTTTAGGATTAGCATGGAGTTTACTTGGGATTTTGCTATGATGCTACTTATATTGACATTGTTGTGACTTGTTGATTTGAGGGAGACCTAGTGAATTTTAGGTTATTAAAATTAGGTAAAATAAGCTAGAGGTGCCTAACTGGCTCTAGCTTAAATGAAATAAAATTTGAATTAAGAATTTTTACTAGAGGTGCCTAATCTGGCTCTAGTTTGTCACGCATTAAGAATCACTAGAGGTGCCTAAAATTGGCTCTAGTTGATTAAATTTAACAAAGAAATTACTTTGCTAGAGGTGCCTAAAACTGGCTCTAGCGGACTTAATTGCCCTAGTAAATAATTCGATAAAACCTACTATTCACATGGAATCATGTTGATTGACTTGTACACAATGCCGCACACACATTTTAACTAGCATTATAGTTTAATTTTGAGCAATCCTCTATGTATTCCAACGATCGAAAGGTAATCAATTCTTTGCACCATGACTATGACGATTGAAGTCAGGCGAGATGCATGTTTTCGGTGGTAAGGGCATTGACAAGTAATTGTTAGTGTTTTCCATTGCTTGAGGACAAGCAATAGTTCGAGTTTGGGGGTGTAATAAGTGTGTAAAAGTACTATTTTCTTGCCTTTTTTACTCATATTATTGTTAGACTTAAGCTCATTTTATTTTCATTGATAGGCATTCATGCATAGTTTCCTAGCTTTCTTGGTCAATGAGCTTGGTATTACATTTTGTTGGTTTTTGTGGAAAAGTCGCAGCTAGTTTGCTTATTCTGTGCGGGACAGGATTGCCGTGGCAAGTAGGGATTGCCGTGGCAAATGAGGAGAATACTGAAGACGTTGCCGATGTTGATTACCGTGGCATATCAAGATTAAAATGGATAAATACAACATTATCTACAGATTATCCAGAAATTAAAGGATAAAGTCCACATTCGAAATTCAGGCCTCTGATCAGATAAGGATCAAATATCCACGAGTTTTAACTCCATTTAAACTCTCCATCGTATCTATTTAAGGGGATCACATCATCAAGTCAAAAATAAATGCAAAATTTTTCAAGGATTATCTTTTATCTTTATTCTTATCACATAGGATAAAGCTTAGATTTAAATCAAAAGCTGTTGCAGATAAATATAAAGAGATAAAACCTTCCAAGTGGAATTCAAATCAAACACTATCCTTCCAACTCAATTCTGATCACATCAACTCTATAAATAGAGATCAAAATGCAAAATCAAAGAGGGAGTCGATAGAGGAGGGGGGTTGATCGCACATTTATCTTCTTCATGTGATCCATGGCTAGAAATTTCTCTTTTTGTATTTCTTTTGAACCCAACCATGAATTGATGTGAACGGCGGCCGGCGGTGGCTTATGGTGACCAGCGGCGGCCGAACTCTGGGTTTCAAGAGAGCCGACTTCAGTCTTAGAGAAGAGATGGGGTTTTATTTTATAAAACAAAAAAATTAAATGGCAAAAACCTAAAATCGGATCTAATAAGGTCTATTTATAGACCTTTATTTTAAAAAATGGGGAAATTACCTCTTAAGGACCACCGTCCTTTTTGATTTTCCAAAACGAGCTTCCCATTTGGTCTAATTACAATCCCGATCCCCTATTTATTTTCAAATCTCTCAATTTAGTCATTGATTTAAACCAAAATCAGTTTCAAAATGGTAAAATTACTCCCCAACCATTCCGCGTTTCTAAATTTTACACTTCGATCTTGCCCCTTCGTTTATTTGCATCTTTAGTCCCCGCATGTTTATTTCGGATTAAAATTAGGTCCCAAATTATGTTTTTTCTTCTTTTGTTTCGAGTATTCTGGTTATCTTTTTACTCAATTTCAGTCCATTTTTTATGCCAAATAATTATGGTTATTTGTTTATTATTAGGTTTTGTGATACGGTAATTTTTCTCTCAATGTTTTTATCTATGTCCTTGTATCATATTTATCTATGTTTTTTATGTAATATGTATTTATCATGTGCTTTAGCGTTTTAATTTATTTCGTTCGTATTATTTACATATTTATTTTATATGTTACGTGTAGTTTCGTTTGTACATCTTGTTTATATATTTCTTCATGTGTTTCATGTATGTTGGTTGGCATAGTATGTGTATTTATTTGTATTTTTATAACGTATGTATTATCCCGCTTATATATCTTTTAGTTTATTTGTTCATGTCGTATACTTTTCTTTTATTAAGTGATCATGTTTAGCTTATTTATTTATCATGTAGATATGAATTCTAACATGTTTTATTTGTGTTTTGCATTTTGGGTTACATATTAAAAATGGGTGATTTTTGTTACATATTAATATCATGACGTGTCTTAATTTATGCATGTAAAGTGTACCGCATGATAAGGGTTTTATTGTATTTTTGTGGTGTTGTTGATTTGTTAATTTCGTACCCTTTTTAGGTTTATGCCATGCATGTTATAGTTGCGGTTCATTTTAATGTCTTTAAGCATGTTAAGACTATTTAGTCTAAATTTGGAAGCATGCCTTCTCTTGTTCATATTTTATTTTGTTTTGTTTTTTACCATCATGATATATTATGTTCATGCATTTTAATTATTTTTGTTTAATATTATAGTATTCATGTTTTAATACCAAGTCAATATTAATGTTTTCTTTATGTTTTTTTATGTTTTCTAAGATCGCATAATGGTATATAAATTGTCAATGCGGTGTCCTTTTATCTGAGCGTAAACGGGGCCAGTATCAGGCCTAGTGATGGTGGTTGGGCGTTTACTCTCGGATAACGGGGCCTTTAAAATTTACCCGCACTTGTAACCAAATTTTAAATTAATCATCACTTTAATCCGGAAAGTTTAATATTAATAAAGTGCTAATTATTAAAGTACCAATTTTGGGCGGTGTGGGGGTGCTAATCCTTCCCCATCCATAACCGACTCCCCGAAACCAACAGTTTTCAAATCTCTGGTTTTATGGTGTCCGGCCTACCTAAGTGGCCAGTGGCGACTCCTCTTTTTAAATAAAATACAGTATTTTTAAAACCCCACGGAATAAATATTTTAATACTCAAAAGAAAACAAACACCTTAAAAACGTCGAGAAATTTTTTTTAGCGAGAGGGGGCATCGCTACAGATGGCGACTCCGCTGGGGACATTTTTTATTTTTTTTAAAACAAAAAGGAGAGTTGAGCTTTTTCAAATAATTACTACTTTATTAATATTAGAAGTTCCGGATTAAAATGTCTATTAAATTAATATTCGGTTGTAAGTGCGTGTTTATTTTAACGCATTTAAAATATGGCATATAAACCCGTTTTTTTAAGTGGGGGTGAAAACGCTAATGCTTTCGTGGAGATATCGTTCTCCCGTATGGGCCTAGCAAGTACCTTCGGGGCTTGAGTACCTTATGCTTTCGTAAGGATATCGTTCCTCCGGACGGGTATAAGCGAATGGGTCCCCCTGAATTGAACCCAGTTTTAAGGAGCCTATAATGGGTGATGATCGGGGGCCTTGCTACTCTTAGTAGGGGACAACGCGGACAATTCGGGTACCTCCTAGAACCAATACTGCATGTAGAGAATACATAGAAACCCACCTCTTTAGAGCCATGCGGATAACCTTAGGTCTTAGACGGGATGTAAATAGGATTGCTTTGTTTGTTTAGCGCATTTAATTTGTCCTTTTATTATGCATTTATTGTTTTTTTCCGGTACTGACTTGTTTCCCTTTTTGTTTTGTTTTTGCATATCATCGCATTCGCATTACATAGGGTATTGATTCCCGAGTGGCTTCTCTCATAATAGAGGATTGTTTATGATGGACCAAATGTTCTTTGGCCTAAAAAAAGGGGGTCCAGTTCCAGAGTGCCATCCCGAGACTAGGCCAGAGACAGTAGAAGAAGGATCGTTCAAGGACTCCAGAATAGATCCAGTAAGCATTTTCAGTTCTAGTAACAAGCGAGATGAAGTACAAGAGTTAAAGAAGCAAATGGCCGAGATGATGGACCAGATAAATGCTATGATGAAAGGCAAGCAGCCTGTCGAACTCAGAAAAGAATCGATCAAGGATCAGAATGTAGAACATAATGGTCAGAATGTCGAGTTAGACAACACCGTTAAATACGACAAATCGAATCCCTTTGTGATCAATCTCAAGAAGCAAACAAGCAGTATATCTTGGGTAGATACCAAAGGAACAGAGGCAAGAATAGGGGAAGCTCAAGAATCCAATGACATCATAAGGCATTATCCTATACCAATGAGATACACCGAGCTACTTTCGTTGCTTGTAGAAAGAAGCATTATCGTACCGGTGAAGTCTGTATCAAGGAGACCTCCTTATCCGAGGGGTTACAACAGTCGTGTCTGGTGCAGCTACCACATAGGCGATTCAAGTCATCACACTGAAAATTTTAGGGCCCTGAAGGACAGAGTTCAAGATCTTATCAGAATGAGAGTTTTGGGTTTCAAAGACGGATAACCCCGATTTTACAACGTACCAACCGTTGTCTGAGTGGCAAAGTAAAAGAAGGGTCAACACCCAGCCCAAGGTTCGGGTAACACAGAAGTGGGTCATTCAAGCGAGATAAATTTAGGATTCGAGAATAAAAGCGTCTCAAAAGATGAACTTGCACGTAAGTACGGCCAGATCGAGCATGAGAGACACGATCTGAGCATAAAATTGAAGAGTGTACAAGACGAATACCAAAAGCTGAACTTTGAATTCAGGAATGTCGGTCTGGGTGACACCTCTGAAGAATGGGTTAATGGCATGATTCAACTAAAGAACGATTTGGAACATTGGAAGCAGAAATGCAAGAATAGTAAGAATAAAGTCAGATCATTGTCACAGAAGCTGAAGAAAGCTGAGAGCCAACGCGACATCCTCCAAAGTGAGTTGGAAAGCAGTCTGGCCATAGACGACATTCTGAAATCATGTCTGCAGCAGGAAAGAGAGGAATCACAAGCCTTTCAAATGGAAAACACAGCACTCAAAGAACAGATAGCGAGGCTCAAGACTTCTTTACGCACCAGCGAGATTCGTGTTGAGGCAGTAACCGTTAAGCTACAAAAGGTCGAGCAGACAATATGGGAGAAAAACCGAGACATGAAGATCGTTATGACTCAAGCCCGACAAGTAGCTCAACAGGTAGCGGATTTAGCCGATGCACCAGTGCCGATAAGCCAGAATATGGATCCAACGTTGGACCACGAAGGAAAGTTGACGGGACTATTGAATGAGATCAAGAAATTAGGTGCTAGGGCTCACCGCTATCTGTAAATCCCTAATACCGGATGTAACGAAACCTTTTGGTCTGAATGAAAGATTGTTCTATAGGGACAAATCACTTGCGGAATCAATGCTTTATTGCATTCATGCATTGCATTTGCATCACGTCCTTTGCATTGTTTAATAATTTTATCATCGCATGGCACTTCATCATTTAATACTTGGGGTTCGAAGGCAGAATTAGTAGGAAAATGGAACAAACTAAAGAGTCGAGGCTTGACCAGCTAGAAGAAAGAATCGAGAAAGAGCTGAAGAAGAAAGAAAAGATAAATGTTTTCAATACGAGGGAACTCTGCCTAGTCCCTGATTTAGTCATTCCTCCAGATTTCAAGATTCCCAGATTTACGCAGTATGACGGAGCCGGCTGCCCGAAGATTCACTTGACCATGTTTTGTAGAAAAATAGAGGGATACATGAAGAATGAAGAGTTGTCGATCCACTACTTCCACGATAGCCTGACGGGACCTGCAACAGTGTGGTATAACCGTTTGAACAGAAACCAGGTTAGGTCATGGGGTAACCTCGCTAATGCCTTCTTGAGTCAATACAGATATGCTTTAGATTTAGCGCCCTATCATCAGTTTTTTCAGAATGAGAAAATGAGACCAAATGAAAGCTTCATGGAATACGCACTAAGGTGGCGATGTTTGGCGACCCAAGTCCAGCCCCCTATAGAGGAAGAAGAGTTGACTCCCATGTTCCATGCAACGCTTCCCTCTCCTTTCTTCGATGCGATGTTAGAGAAATCGAGAAACAGATTCAAAGATTTCATGACGATTGGAGAGAGGATAAAATACACAATAAAAGAAAGAAAATTGGGGTCTAAGTCCAAGAACCGAATCAAAGATAAGATAGATCAAGACGGATAGGTCAATGAGTGTCACATCCAGGGTTCGCGAAGCCATAAAAGAAGAAGATAAACTGACACCTAAGGGTTATCAAGGAAAATTCCTCGGACGAGCGTAAATTTGGAAGTGTTTGGAACATCTATCTCAGACATATGGCCTCATTTGGTAGGAGGTCGCTACCTTGCTCCTAGACCGATGAAGATGGCACCCGATCCATCTGCCTATAGTTTTGACTCGAGTAGCACATGTGAATTCCATATAGGGGCGTCGGGGCATCCTACTAGAAAATGTAGGCCTTTACTGGAGGAGATCAAGAAGCTAATCAATGATGGGACCTTGACACAAGAGTTGATCCAGCAATGGAGGACCAAGGATGAGGGGCAAGTCTGCATAGTGCTGAGGAAGCCAGAGATATCTCTACATTAAAAGACTTCCCTAAAGTAATACAAGGAATCAACTTTACCACCTGTAGCCCACATGTGGTAAAAATCGTTTGTGAAGGGGTATGTTTGTTGATTTTTATTCCATTGAAGAATGTATTTCGCTTAACATACAATGTTCCTGAAAGCACATAGATGTATATCTTCTCGCCGTTGTAGGACACTAGATATCAATTGTGAGATGTGACATTTGATAGATGTTGTGACAACGATGAGGTGTGATCTTCCCTACCAGACTCTGGTCAGCAAAGCAAGATTTCTACTCTTTCGATGATGTTCAAGGACGAAAAGCTCCGAATGTCGACCATGTAGAGTTACTTGAAATTGAAACTCTAGGCATAATCTTCTAGGTAGTAAATAACTAAAAATAAGAATTTAAAAGGAAAGAATTGAAGAAAAAGAAGAAAAAAGGAAAAGAAAAAAAGAAGGGAAGAAAAAGAATTGAAGAAAAAAAGAGAAGAGAAAAAAGAGAGAAAAGAATAATAAAAAAGCACTCATATGTTCGAAACCTGGTAATAGGCTTGTTCGGATAAGAGTGTGAGAATTTTGGGGCATTCCGCTGAAGCGATAAGGTGGCGATGCACCATCTAATTCAAGAAACCTTAGCTTCATGAGTGATGGTAATATTTTCAAATCGTGACTATGCCGAGTAACTTGGGGCAGTGTTGTTTGCTCCATCGTTGTCCTCAAGACAAATGACTGTGACGAATTGATTTCCTCAAAAGAAAAAGAAAAAAACAACAACAAAAAATGAAAAAACAAAAAAAAGAGAAAAAAAAAAAAAAAAAAAAGAAGAAAAGAAATAGAAAAAGAAAAAAGAAGAAAAAGGAAAAAGAAAAAGAGGAGAAAGAAAGAGAAAGGAAAGAAAATAAACGATAGCATAGGTAAAATTAAAAATCGCACCACCTAGAACTATATTCTTAGAGTAATATTTTTGCACTCGAGTGGTCATACAAGCCCACTCTTTAGGGGCAGAGCAGATAATGAGAATTGAGAAAGAGTAGTATTCTGCAGTAACGCGGTAATCATGGGGATGAACCGAGTCACCTGGGAAGATTTCACAGCCTTGAATTACTGAATGGTTGAATCTAAGACGCTCTTGCACTTGATATCCAGAACTCCTATTCTGTGATTTCAAGATTATGTATGTTAATCTAAATGATACCCTTCAGTGGAATGCCAATCAACAAACTGACAAGTTAAAGAAATGAATATTTCCATGTATTACATCAGAGATAAGATCCAGAACACAAGGTTGAACATATTATTGAAGCACCTAATCAGAAATGATCCCACAATGTATAGGATGAAGATGATGACAAGAGCATATGTGTCAGGCAGCTCAAGAACAAGAAGCGGGTTTCAGCCATGATTCCTTGGTTGGTTTGAGAAAATAAAGGACAAACCAGGACGAGAATGGGATTACAAAGTACGGGGGACGGTAAGAGCTAAACGTTGAGTCTTCAAAGAATTAAAGCACATGGATCGAGAAATGGTTCTCATCAAGAGGCAGCATGAAGATTGAGATTAAGTTCAGAATATATAAGCATTTTACTCGCCCCGATGACAAAACTAACAAATACTCAGAATGTTGGGTCAAGGGAGCTGGAAGGTAGCCGAGCTCATGATCGAGTGGGGCAAGGCAGAACAAAAGAATGATAAGAATCTCTGCACATGCATGATATAGAGTTTGTTTATGAAGCGGGCAGAGACCCTGAATGCTCGTGCAAAAGAACAAGAGCGGGTACTCATTTAACAAAAATTGACAGAAATGAAGATTAAAACTGAGCATACTGCAAAAGAAAGAAAACAGAGAAATCTGAAGAATGACTTTTCAGGGTATAGGATTTTAAAACATGTCTAAAGATAAAAAGAAAAGGAAGGAAAAAGAGAGAGAGAATTATATCGCGAAAGGGTTAAAAGACATGAATCAGATAAATAACTGATCAAAGGACATACTGCAACTAGAGAGAATGAGGGAAATCCGAGAAGTAACCTTTCAGGGCGTAAGACTTTAGAACAGAAAAATGATAATAAAAAAAAAAAAAAGAAAAAGAAAAAAAGAAAAAAGAAGAAAAGAAGAAAAAGAAAGCACGACATTGCATGCATCAAATAGATGGAGGCATGCCAATTTTTGCTTGTTTCTAGACAGGTATTTAAATAATTGTCAAAGGATTTACTAAAGAAAGAAAAGATGACGGCAACCATAGCGGCGTGAGACCAGGTGTTAAATCCTTTGGGTCATCAGTAAGTCCTTCAGGCACGATGTTAAGTCTTTCGGGCCACCATTAAGTCTTTCGAGCATGGTGATAAGTCCTTCGGGCCATCAGTAAGTCCTTCGGGCACGATGCGACAGCCATATTAGCGTGAGGCCAGATGACAACAGCCATAGCGGCGTGAGACCAGATGTTAAATCCTTCGGGTCATCAGTAAGTCCTTTGGGCATGATGTTAAGTCATTCGGGCCACCATTAAGTCTTTCGAGCATGGTGATAAGTCCTTCGGGCATGATGCGGCAGCCATAGTAGCGTGAGGCTAGATGATGGCAGCCATAGCGGCGTGAGACTAGATGTTAAATCATTCGAGTCATCGGTAAGTCCTTCAGGCACGATGTTAAGTCCTTCGGGCTACCATTAAGTCTTTCGAGCATGGTGATAAGTCCTTCGGGCCATCAGTAAGTCCTTTGGGCGTGATGCGGCAGCCATAGTAGCGTGAGGCCAGATGACGGCAGCCATAGCGGCGTGAGACCAGATGTTAAATCCTTCGGATCATCGGTAAGTCCTTCGGGCACGATGTTAAGTCTTTTAGGCCACCATTAAGTCTTTCGAGCATGGTAATAAGTCCTTCGGGCCATCAGTAAGTCCTTCGGGCGTGATGCGGCAGCCATAGTAGTGTGATGCCAGATAACAGTAGCCATAGCGGTGTGAGACCAGATGTTAAATCCTTCAGGTTATCGGTAAGTCCTTCGGGCACGGTGTTAAGTCCTTCGGGCCACCAGTAAGTCTTTCGAGCATGGTGATAAGTCATTCGGGCCATCAGTAAGTCCTTCGGGCATGATGCGACAGCCTTAGTAGCGTGAGTCCAGAAAGATCGACAGCCATAACGGCATGAGGCCCAGATGTTAAATTCTTCAGGTTATCGATAAGTTCTTCGGGCACGGTGTTACGTCCTTCGGGCCACCATTAAGTCTTTCGAGCATGGTGATAAGTCCTTCAGACCATCAATAAGTCCTTTGGGCATGATGCGATGGCCTTAGTAGCATAAGTCCAAATTTATCGACAGCCTCGTAAAAAAGAAAAAGAGAGAGAAGAGAAAAAGAAGAAAAAAAAGAGAAAAAGAAAAAAGGAAAAAAGTAGAAAAAGAAGAAAAAAGAAAGAATGACAAAAAAAGAACAGAGAAATAAAGGAAAAGAAAAAAGGAAAAAAAAAAAAAAAAAAGAGAAAAGAAAAATCAAAGACAAAGGTTATATGAAGGAGAAGCCTACGTTTTCGAGCCCCCTAGTGAAAGGCTCCATATAGGAAGAGCCCTAACTCCAGAATCTCAAAGAAGAACCAAAGGTGAAGAAGTTCTATATAGGGAGAACTTACGATCCTGAAGCTTCGGCCGAGGAAAAGCGGAGAGTTCCAGAAGAACACATGATTCCGAAGTCGTGAGCAGGGAAGTCAGATAAAAATGAGTGCTTTTGGTCTTTGCTTTGTTCTCGTTTCACAAGAACAAGCAGAGAGGGGCAACTGTAGTCACTTATTTTTATCCGGTTTGTAAATATTGTTAATATATTAGCATAATAATTATCAGGGTATTATTATTGCATGTATACATGTTATATTATATGTTTACTATATATGTGATTAACGAGTGTAAAATATGTGTGTGATATATGTAAACGCATGCGTATTATACGTATTATGTATGTGTATGTGTGTAGGTGCTGGTATATGTGTACCATATGTATGTTTATATTTTGTACATGTATTGTTTGCACATGTATAATATATATGAACAAATGTATGTGCTTGTGTTTAAACGCATGTAATATGCATGTTAATTTGTATACACGTATGTCATTCTATATGTATTTAGCTTAATTCCATTGTTGTTGTTATTTGTATGTATATGTATTATTATTAGCAATATTAGTTATTATTAGTGGTATTATTGGGAGAATTAAAATGGATCTGTAAATATAAAAACCCATATAAGTTATTATTAAATGCCCAGTCCAATAAATTACAAGGTCCATTACATTTTACAAAGCCCATTTTGGTCCAAAACCCAATCCATATTAGATTTAATAACCCTAACACCCTCTCTTTATTGTGCGCAGCCGATCCTGGGCCGTTGGATCAAATCTTGATCCAACGACTACGATTGAAAGGAGAAAAACCATTCATCTGCCGCGTGAAGCCTCACGCATGAAATGAATAATGAATGAGTAAATGAATGAAATGAATGCTATGTTTGTCATTTAAGAAAGTGATAAAAAAGACTCATTTTATTAAAAACGGATAGATAGTGACATAGTGGCCTTTTTACAAAAGATGAACGTTACTCTTAGGCCAAGAGCAACGTGGTGGTTCTGGACATTACTTTTATTTGAGTCTAACAGTCACGGGCATATCCTCACAGGCACAATTGGTGAGTTCTTCACCTAGAAGACATGGGCGAATTTTGGCCAAAGGCTGGACAACTTTTTTGTCTTTGCAAATCACATTTACATCCATTCCTTCTAAAGCTTCACAGACCAATTCTCCCCGAAGGTGTTTCTCTCATTCCTGAATTGCTTCTTGGATGTCTTTTTCATGATTCCTAAGTTCGTCCGATTTAAAGAAGCCTATGAAATTGGTATAGGCTATAGGGGCCCAATGGATGTCCTTCCATCTGAGCTGGGCCTTCCTTTGTTCTTGTCTCTTTCTCCACTCTTGTCTCTTTTGCAAGAAATTTGGCCTATAACCGAGTCTGAATCGGTCGACCTTATGGATTACCCTAATGGGCCGAAGGCATCCTTGTAGATTTTGTCCCAAACCTTTCGCTTTCCTCGTCCCTCTTCCTAGGGTCTCAAACACTACCATTTTGGTACAACTGGACAACTTATGACAAGAAAATGGCTTCCCCTCGGTGACGAAAGTAGCATTGACAAAATCCAATACCCTGAATGCGCATTCTATCGCCTCCTCGTCGGTATAAATATATGGTGTGTCCGAGGTAACTGAAACGACAATGTCTTGCTCAGCATTCACTGTTACCAACTTTCCCTTGATAACGAATTTTAACTTTTGGTGTAGTAAAGACGGGACGACGCCGACCGAATGTATCTACGACCTTTTTAGCAGGCAATTGTAGGATGGCTAGATATCCATAATCACAAAGTCAATCATATATTCGGTAGGGCCAACAAGCATGGGTACTTTTATTTTCTTGACCATATCACGTTGGGTTCCGTCAAAAGCGCGCACAGTGTTGTGACAGGGCTTCATATGCGAACTGTCAATTGGTAACCATTGTAGAGTGGCCAGCGGCATGACATTCAAGGCCGAGCCATTGTCAATCAGCACTCCTAGTAACACATAGCCCTTACAATAAGTGGTGATGTTTAAGGCCTTGGTGGACCCCCTTCCTTCGTCATCGCTGAAAGTGATGAGATTATCGGTGGCGATATGTCTGACGATCTAATCCAACTTCTCAATCAAGATATCGTTTGGGACAAAAGCCTGATTCAAGACTTTCAACAATGCATCTCGGTGCTTCTCTGAGTTTAGCAGAAGGTCCAATACCGAGATCCAAGCCAGCTACTTCTATAGTTGTTCTACAACGTTATATTCACTATGTTTCAAAAATCTCAAGAATTCTTGGGCTTGGGTTTTCGTGACCGGTTCTTTAATCCTTGAAGGCAGATCCTTTCTGAACATCTTCTTAGGTTTATCCCCGACTTCCTTATTTTTTCCTTCTCGCTCTTCTAGTGCCTTTTCGTCCTCTGAAGCGTAGAATCGACCACTCCTTGTGAGAAGCCCCACATCTTTTACTTCTTTGTTGTTTGGCTCCATAATGCCCTCATGAAGAGGCTTCGTTTCCACTCTCGTCTTGTCTTGCTTTGTCGAACTAGAGGATCCTAGTATCGTAACGCTTGTGGTGTAATTCCACAGGACCATCTGCATATCCTTGAAAGGGAAAGACTTCGGGGTAGCAATTATAATCTTGGGTTTTACCCTTGGCGTGCTTGCCTCGCCAGGCTGGAGGTAGAGGGAAAATGGTCTCTTCGTACTGTACTTGGCATTTTGATCCTCGGTTGCGTATACTTCAGATTCTCTTTTCCCTCATTCTTTCTCAAAAAACTCGATCTCCTTATTGTTTATCAGGTGTTGAACCAATTGGTGAAACTCTCCACAATCTTGAATCTCATGATCCCTTGATTGATGGTACTCACAGTACGGGCCGCAACCCTTCTTCACCATCTCAGCAGGGATCGTACCTCAGGCACTCTTGCCTTGGCCTTTTGAGCATACTCTTCTTCAATGACATTTATATCTTACCCTCTGTGGTTTGGTAGGGGGTTATTGGCCATGATGGGTTCCTCAAATTGTAGGACTACGGTTTGAATTAAATTCTGGATGAACTTCTTGAAGGCTACACAGTTTTCGATAGAATGCCCGAGGTCGTCAGCATGGTACTCATAGTGTACCTTGAGATCATACCACACCGGTAAGGGAGGTTGTAAGGTGTGATGTGATAAGGCTGGACTAGATCTGCCTTATATAACTGTGTGTAGAGTTCTTTGTAAGACATCGGTATAGGAGTGAAAGACCGATTCTCATTCTCCTTCTTAGGGCCCTTTTCTTCCCTCTTGTTGAAGCCTCGAGCACTTCTTGCTGTTGTTTAGGGTTGAGAGATAGTGAGGTTCATGACAGCCTCATAAGTGTTGGTGTTGTTTACTTCGTTGTCCCTCTTTTCGTAGCTTTTTTGCACTGACTCCCATCTGTCAATTCTCTTGCTTTTAATAGCAGCCTCAATGCGTTCGCCGGTCATTACCATTTCCGCAAAATTGCTAATGGGGTTGCTGATCAATCGATCATAGAGCGTCCTCTTTAGCGTGTCTACAAACATCGGTGTGATTTTGTTTTCGAAAAGTGGTGGCTGAACTTGAGCTGCTATATCGCGTCATCGCTGGGCGTATTCCCGGAGGCTTTCATTATGCCTCTGCTTCATTCCTTGAAACAGAAGATGATTAGGGACTATATCTGCTATATGCTTGTACTGGTTATTAAAAGCTTTGGCCAAATCTTTCCATGACTTGATTTGAGCGCGAGTGAGCTGATTATACCATCTTGAAGCAGATCCTGCTAAACTGTCTTAGAAACAGTAGATTAAAAGCTTTTCATTATCCGTGTACCCTGCCATTTTTCGGCAAAACATGGTCAAATGGGTAGTGGGACAAGTTGTTCCATCGAATTTCTCAAAGTCCGGAGTCTTGAATTTGTAAGGAATTTCCACATCTGGGACTAAACTGAGTTCTCTCGTGTTTAGCCCGTAGACCCCTTCTTCATCCTCCTTTACCCGAAACTTCTCTTCGATGTTTTTTCGGGTGTCTTCTAACTGTTTTGAGAACTCTTCCTTTACTTTGTTAAATTTCTCCAACTCATCAAAATCTGGGATGCTATCCCCGATATTTTCGACGTTTCTGATCATTATGCCTGGCTGAGCTGGGGCAGAGGCACCAGCCTGATGAGATGAAGCCATTCTTTGTGGGGGTTAGGTCGATTAGTAAAGAGAGGGTTCTTGAAAACCGGGGCATATGAGCGATCCCCCGAGTCTTGAGTTAGGTTCTCAACGGTCTCATTTCCTCTCAAATTAGAATTTATCAGCTGAGAAATGTCCTTCATCATGTTTTGTTGGGACTTGATGATGGTATCCCTTAATTCATGTTGGGCTCATTCCAACTGGGCTCTAAGGTCGGCCTATAACTTGGCAAACCATCTTCCATTTGCCTTGTCCTTAAGCGAGTACGGTAGGGATGTGGAATGATTGTAATGCAAAGAACCAAAATGCTATCATTCTGAAATAAAAACCCTTTTAATTAATCAATGGTAATTAGCCAGGATGCAAACAAATATAACGACTAAAAGATTATTAACATTCTAAAAAATGCAGACGAAGCACAAAACGATACATGAATGCAAAGAGCGACACTAAGTTCGAATATCATCGTTAAACGACTTGCATTAATGGGAACGTAGTCTGGTTACAATAACGTAAAGAAACCCTACTACACATATGGCTTCAAGGTAGTATCAAGGTTGATAATCTCTTTTAGGATCCACACAATCATTTCCCCTTCTTTGGACTCATCGTCTACACAGTCGTAAAGTTTGGTGGCATCTTTTGCCAGAAACTGTATCTTCTGAGCAACCTCTGTCATCTGAGCGGTCCATCACGCTAACTCTTGCTCTTGTCTCTAGATTGTGTATGCAGCAAAGTGTAGTTGTTCCAAACTCGGTGTCGAGCGTACTTGAATTACTCCTCTAAGGTTGGACATGTGATCTTTGAGCTGTTGAACCTCATCTTTCAATTATTCGACGTGCGTTATTAGGACTTGGTTCTCTACGTTGTTGGCCTTTAACTTGCTAGTTGAGCCTTTGTGCTTGAAAACGAACTTCTCCAAACACTTCACATGATCTTTTGAAGGCCTTATTTTGGTGTTGTTCCTTCTCAATTTGCCTAGAGTGGGAGGTCTTCAGATTCTTCATTTCTGGGGTCAAAGCGAGCACTTAATCCTTATGCTCGTAATGCACTCTCTTGTAGTTCTCAGATCGTGCATTTTCTTCCTTAAGTCAGAGTTCTAAGCCCTCGCTTGGTCTACCTTTTGTGATTCTCTTACCCCTGTTTAACCTTTTAAGTTTCTGAATCTCCTCTTTCTCCAATTTGAGCTCGAGCTCCAACTCATCCTTTTTCCTCTATAGACCCTTGATTACTCCCTCAAACCGCGTCTTCTCTAGTTCGTAGTCAAATTTCTCTTGGCGGGCCTTTTCTTCAAGCTTGAAGTACTTTTTTTGCTCCTCCTCTAGTTGCTTCCTCATTAACTCGGCTTCAGTGGGGAGTGTGGACAATCTCTCCTCTATAGATCTTCCTTTATCAGAATTCAATTGAGGGATGTTGTCGTTAACAAGATTAAACTGACATGCTTCATATTCCAGAGTGACCATGTATGGGGTATTTACTATCTTAACTCGTCTTGCATTATTCCACGCCTAGGAGTATTGTATAACATCGTCTTATAGCCCTTCTCCTTTGCATAATCAACGTTGAACTCATTCAGACCCTTGGTGGCTAGCACGAACTGTTTTGAACCGTACTATCGTAGGACTAGCAGAGGCGCGTATGTAGTATGCCCCCAAAGGCCAAGTAGTGGTACCCAAGGATGCTCTTCAAATATATAAAGAATGTTCTTTTCCAATAACCGCGGTGCTCTCCAAACTATATCTTCATCTTTTAAGTTTCGGAGGACATCTTGCCATACCTCCTCGGGTCTTCAGGTTGGCCAATTGTTCTTTCGAAGGAACTCTTCTAGGGGTGAGAACTTGTCGCCGTAAAAGGGTCTGGAGAAACTGGGATTGGTCTAAAGGTGGCTGTAGAACTGAACAGTCAAAAGCTGTGTGCATCCTCGAAAGTGCCCTCCACCATTCTCCCGACAAAACTTCAAAGATCAAAAAGTTTTGGACAATATTATGCGTACCGGGTTAGCCCCACTACTCAAACGGTCAAAAAGATCTAACACTAATGGGTAAATGAGTCCCAATGCTCGAGGAAAGAGTACCAATCCATAAATCAACAATACAAAAAGGTTGGGCTAGACTCGGCCCACATGATGTACATAGGCTAGGGTTAAAATCCCTTCCCATTTGAGGTACTCCCTATGGTTCCAAGTAGTGACCTGTTGTTCGACCCATGTTAGCAACGTGTCTGAGAACTTCCTTAGCTTAGCTCGAAAAGCCTTGTTCTTACTTGGCTTAGAATACACCCGATCTATGTCAATCCTTTTACAATTTATAAGGTACCGATATTATTCGATTGTTGGAGTTAGATCGAAGTTATCGATTGTGAAGCAACTGTAGGCAGAGTTCCAGAAATCCACTAAGGCTTGCAATAGTGCTTGGTCAACTGGAACCTCTAGAATACGCGATGTCACCATACTCTTTTCTAAAAGCACTCTTTGCTTAAAAGACCCAACTGTTCCAAACTAGCTTCATATTAGATACATCATTAAACCCGGTGTTCATGAATGTCATGGCTGACATAGCTGATCTGAATCTAGTGGTAATATTGTGTCCCTCATGTAGTTGTTTCCCTTACGACCATATCTGAACATCAAAATTCTTTTCGTCGTTGCTGCAGACTAAATCTCCCATTAATCTAGTCTTTAACTTCAAACTATTTCTAACTCAGTATGCTCTTCATGGCATGATTAAATATGCAAAACAAGAGATAAAGGAAAAAGCAAAGGAAAGAAGCGTTAGTCAAGTGGTGGTAAATAAATCGAATAACAAGAAACAAGTAAACGCAAAACAAAATAAGCACAAGTATGTAAATAGGAAGATAAACCTAACCACATGATACTAAGGTTATCCTTACGACTCTAGAGGGGTGGGCTTCTTAGATTCTTAAACATGGGTTCGGTTCTAGATAGGGGTACCTAAACCTATCTTATTACCTACTAAGGTAACAAGAACCCCAATTCTGGCCCATTACAAGCTTGCGAATTGGTTTCGGTTTGAGGGAAAGCATGACCTAATGACGTAGAGGGCTGCTCACATGTCAAGAGGCATGGATTCTGGAAGTGAATTACCGACCCGTGGATGGCTACTCACGTGGGTATGTGGTGTTTCACTCCCACTTAAGGGATGGAGCTCGGGTATAGAGCTTGATGAAATGATGCAACACATGTCGGTGATTACTTAGAAATTAAATGAAAAATTAATTCAAAGGTCACTAGTTATCAAAGCTCGTTCAATTGTAGTTACATTTTCAAAAAAGGATCAACCTCACTAGAATCGATTGAAATTTCGATAATTTTCCATAATTAAAAACAACAAATATTTTTTGGCCCAACTCTCTTTTTGTTCTGTAAAAACAAAAATAGTTCCCCAGCGGAGTCACCATGCTGTAGCGACGTTTTTTCCTTTTCTTTTTATAAAAAAAATATACGCTCTATTTTCTTTTAGAAAATCTGTCGATACAAATTATCCCATAAATCACTTTTGAAATCTTGGCTTAAAGGGATTTCTTTTGAAAATTTGTTCTTTTTCTTTGAAAATAATGAAAGCTTGGAGTCGCCACCGGCCACTTGGATAAGGTAGGCCAGACACCACAAAACCAGAGATTCGTTTTGAAAGGGTTAGGGAGTTATTTACGTGTGGGGAAGGATTAGCACCCCATCACGCCCGGAAATCGGTACCAAAATATTTGTTGCTTTTAATCGAAGGAAATTATCGAAATTTGAAAGAAATTTAATTTGGTAACCTTAATTGAAAGGGCTTTATCAAATTGGTGAGTTCAAATTAATTGGACATTTAATTAATAAGGTTGACGATACATCGGACCATAGACTTAACCGACATCATATAAGACTGGTTGCCGTGTTAGTTTATGGTTCGAATCCCGCATGTCACCTCTATGCATGGTGCGAGCAGTTAAAAATGATGTAAAGACTTTGTCAAGTTTTAATTCTACCTTGAGTCGGTAAGGATTAATTTAAATGTTTGGTCAACATCCTTTAAGTTCAGACTATTACGACACAAATATCGGGATTAATGAATTCCTCCCTTTTTATGATTTAAAGTAATTAACATGTAAACCAAATGGGCCAAATGATGACAAACAAAATGGATAACAAGTAAAGACTTGAAAATTAAACACACAAAGGCTCACTAAAAGTCCTAACCTAAAACGCCCACATTATGGAAATTTAATTAGTGATCTAGTTACTAATTAGGTGCTTCTAGTATTAACCCTAAATTAATTAATCCTAAAAAGGCTAGAGAAACCTAATAAATTATGAGTTATCTTGTGATAATTAATTCGATCAATTTTAAACTAGCATCCCAATGAGCCAAGGATACTATTTAGAATGAATCAAGTTAATTAATCATAACTTTAAATTAAATGTCCATCTAAGCTCAATTGTCAATTTTATCCTAAAAGGGGAATTAAGGAGTGTTTAACTAATTTAATGAATTTAATATTTATCCCAATAAGACAAAGATAAACTTAAATTAATTAAACTAGTTCAAACCTTATTCTAACTATGACTTTAAAAACTAACCCTAAATCTAATTTAATTAATTTAAAACCTATGCCCCTATAAGCCGGGCGCACAATTTAAATTAATTAAATTAAATTAATTAATGTATCCTAAGAAGGTCTAATCTAACTAAGGCTCTAAAAAACTAAAACCCAAAATTAATTTAGTGATCGTGTCTCTATAAGACGAGCACACGATCCCAAATTAGCCAAATTAATTTGCCTAATCTAATCTAAAACCTCAATTAGCCAAAAGCCCCTTTAAACTAAGCCCAAACTCCTAATTAGCCAATCTAAAGCCACGTGGAAAAAAGGCCCAAAACATATAAACATATATATTATAAGACAATATTATATTTAGATTTAAAAACCTAATTATATGTGTTTAAAGAAAACTATGCATCATACAAATTATAGAAATATTTTTAACCTACATATATCTAAAAAGCTATATATATTATAAATCATACCTTTTTAGAAGGGAAACTATATATTATGCACTAAAACACACCTATCATAAACATTATATAGGACAATTATATACAATAAAAAAACGATAAATTAGTAGATCTATCAGACAAATCAAAACAATGAAATTAAACATAAATATAAATAGTAACAACATAGGCAAATTAAAATAAAATGCATGAGAATCAGGGGGAATTTTACACTGGAAGGGACCGAAATAAAAAGAAATAAAATTGAAGGGCCAAAAAAGAAAGAAAAACGGGGATGCAATTGTAAACCGGTAAAAAGTTATAGGGACCTCGATGGCAATTATAAAAGGAAGAATGGCCTCAGGGGCTATTTTAATAACACGGGAGGACTAAAATGAATATTTTAAAAAGTGGAATGGCTTGTATGTAGTAATTTAGCCAGGCAGAGGGACCAAAAGACTATTTACCGATGCGGAGACCGTCCGGGCACAATTAGAACAGGGCGGAGGGACTCATAAAGCAAATATACCAAAAATAAAACAGGGCCGCCAAGAATATATCCCAACATTTTATAACGTTTTTCCCCTTTTTGGCATAATCTCTCAGGCCTAATTCTCTCTCAGCCCCTCTTCTTTTTCTAGAACAGGGATGAACACCATGGTGGTGTTCATCCCCAAACCCAAAAAACACCGCAATACCCAGAATCCGACTATGCTCCGCCGCTCATCAGCTATCGGCAATCTTGAATGCTAAAACCCAAACACTCATCTCCTTCCCCTGAGCCTCGATCTAAGCCTGGTTTTAATAAAAACCAAACGGAGATGTTTCTCCTCTTTAAAAACTGAAATGAAAAGCCCTACATTTCGAAAACAAGACAAAAGGAAATGCCTCTCCCCGTGCCGATTCACCTTTCGTAGCGCCAGAGGACACTACAAGGCTTGTCATCGGAGGGGAAGCAGCCTTCAACAGCGAAGGTAATATCTAAACTCTAATCTCTATATGCATGCTTTTAAAAATAGAGGTACCTTAGAAGGTTGTTTTCTATTGCTGGTTGAGATTCCGAATTAATTTTAAATGTCTGTTGGGTTTCTTTTTATACCCGAGTGTTACATTGCTTAAAATAAAGAGGAAAATATCCTATTGGATGCCTCTATGATAATGTTTTTTGATGTCCTTTTGATTCGCTGCCGATTTTATCTCTAATGCCTTTATTTTTCTCTTCGCCCATGAACTGTGACATTTGGCTATGGAGGAAGGCGGTCAGATGGCGGGCGACGGTTGTCCCCAGGAACGTCATGGCAGATTGAAAAGGGGGGACCAGAGTGAGAAACTACTTGGAGAGCGAGGACCTCTGAAAGCTGTCAGATCTGCCGACGTGGAGATGGGATCTGATGTCAACCGTCGTGCTTGAGAAATGAAGCGTCAGACGCGCGAGTGGAGAATTAATGAACCTTGCGTGAATCCTACGTACATGAGGGTTTCTGAGTGGTCGCGCGTGCGACGCATGGAGTTCTCTAGAATGTTCTGTGCAGATCTCGGCCGTCTGATTATCACCTTGGATCCAACGGCCCAAGATTAGCTGTGCAAGAAGAGATAATTAGGGTTTCTGTATTTAGGGCCTTATTGGGCAGATTATGTTTTATTATTATATCTTCTATTGTAATTTGACTGTTTGAATAAAAAAGACTTGGGCTTTTATTTATTTATATTAGGCTTATTTACTTTAAATTTACTATTCTTGATTTTCAGTTTAGAATATAATACCAATAATAATAATAATGGTAATAAATATATAATGATAACAATATTTATATAAAAATGGTATTAATATGAATAGTCTTTAGGGATTTTCTATAATATGATAATGACATAACAATATTAACAGCAATGGTAGCAATGATACTAACGGTAATAATAGTGACAATAGTAATAGTACCAAACATTATGCATTTTAAGCCCTTATTCGTAAGAAGCAAAAGAAATGGGTTGACCCCCCGGATAAAATTAGTGACTATAAATAACAATAATTTTCTGCAAATCACTTTCATCTACTCGTCTCTTTAGCAATATAAAAAAGATCACCTCCAAATAATTCAAGGAGAAGTTTCCAATCTTAAAAACCAAATTTTTTTGCAGAAACAACCCAATGCAGGCAAAATGCACCTTTTGAGGATGACCAAGCAATATCTTTTATAGTTTTGGGTTTTGGGTTTATGGTTTTAGTGTTTTATGTTTAAGGTTTATGAGTTTGATGTTTTTAGTTTTATGTTTATAGATTTGAGGTTTAGGTTTAGTATTTTGGATTTAGGGTTTTAAGTTTAGGGTTTAAGGTTACATTATTTTTGTTGAAATAATCAATCGGTTGTGGAAGGCCAATAGGGGGTGAATTGGCAAAAAAATAGTGGAAGCAATTGGAAGATAGAAAAAGTTGGACACAAGGATTTAGAGTGGTTCAAGCTTCTAACAAGCTCTAGATCCACTACTTTAGCTCCTCACTAAGGATTTCAAACAATTCACTAAGAATTTTCCCCCTTTTCTTGGCTAAGGAGGCAACCGTTACAATCGATCAAAGCTTTCTACCTAAAGCTTGATCAAGTTCACTCACTTTTACAAGAAACAATGGAAGATGTAGAAAGGCCTATCAAAGGTGAATAATTTGCCCAATTACAAGTACTCTCAACCCAAAATTTGAATAAAATGAATACAATTGAAGAACACTCAAGTGAGTTACAATATTTGACCTTAATAACTCAAAGATGGTTGGATTTGTGCTTGAATGCTTTAGACTTGTTCAATAGTTGTTGTTGAAACTTTGGAGACTTCCCCTCATTGATTTCTAACAGTTTTGGTAGTTGGGATCATCAATAGAGCCGTTGGGCTGCTTTCTTCCCGCAATAAATAATGTTTGGTGACCTACCGTATTGATACACGAGCAATCGTATCGACCAATTCCTTCAATATGGCCTTTGGAGTTATCACCGAAAGTCACTACTCCTCTACTCTTTGGTTTTAGCTCCAAGAATCGATTCTTGTCACCGGTCATGTGTCTCGAGCATCCACTATCAAGGTACCATGAATTTGCACATGGAGCTTTGGCCTTGTAGCAATGTTCCCCTACAAACAAAGATTAAGTCTTAATTTTTGGTACCCAAATCATTTTGGGTCCATGAGTATTAGCTCCCAAAATCTTGATTCCCTTGGGAATCCAAGAAGCAATGACACTAGTATCATTAGATGTGATGAGTTCTTTTGGAACCCAAACACTTATAATGTTCTTTCCTCTAGAGGGCCTTAGGAAGCTTCTTTGTTTGTAGCCATTGAAGTTTCTCTTCATATATTTGGGTTTTGAAGAACTTTCTTTTTCAAAATTTTGTTTCCCAACTTTGTTTAAAGAAACTTTGAGATCACCAACTTCCCTTTCGTGATCATCATGAACTTTGAAAAAAAGGTTGTTTAAATCATGATTTTTCTTTTCAAAATCATTTTGTTTTTTTGTAAATCAAAAACCTTCTTTTCAAGTTCGAAGTTGGTTTTGTATAAGGAATCGTTTTGGTTTTCAAATCAGAAATGGTTTTCTTGTTTTTCAAAATCGATTCCTTATATTTTTCTACCAACTCGTCATAAACCTCTTGTAACTCATCATAAGCTTCTTAAACCTCATCAAAAGTGAAATCAAATGTAGATGAGTTAGAGGTTACCTTAGGATCATCTTCAAGTTCCATGAGCCAAAGATTGGTAACTTTTTGCTCCTCTTCATCGGATGATTCCTCATCACTCCAAGTAGCAATGTTTTCCTTAAGCTTCTTCTTCTTCCCGAAGCTCTTCCTTTTGAGTTGGGGGCATTCATTTCTCATGTTCCCTAGCTTCTTGCACTCAAAGCAAATAAGTTGATTCTTCTCTTCCTCATTATTCTCGTTCTTGAAATCCTCCTTCAATGAATTTTCTACCCCGATTGGATTTCATGAACTGAGTGAACCGTTTAGCTAGCATAGCCATTTCTTTACTTTCCCCTCACTAGAATCGATCTCCTCAAGTGAAGCTTTGAGAGCAATTCCAATTTTCTTTTTTTCTACTTCCTTCTTCTCGACCTTCTTCTCTTCTCTCTTTTTCTCATCTTCTCTACCTTTCTTCATAATCTCATAAGTAAGGAGATAACCCATAAGAGCAACGAGCTTCAAGGTTTTGAGATCTTTTGCCTCAATGATGTCAGTTCTCTTTCCATCTCATGACTCGGTAAAGGAGTAGATGAGTTTACGAATAAGCTTATCTTCAGGGATGACTTCTTCGAAACCCTTGAGACTGTTGACTATGACAAAGAACTGATTGAACATCTTGGTGACACTCTCATCCGGTTCTATCTTGAAATTCTTGTAGCTCAAATTGTAGAGTCCAATCTTAGTCTTCTTTACATCGTTGGTACCTTCTTAGGTAGTCTCGAGCTTGTCCCATACCTCATTTGCATTCGTACAAGAAGACATCTTTGAGTACTCATCCGGTCTAAGTGCAAAAAAGAGCATGTGCAATGCCTTGTCATTTATTTGAAACCTCATCTTTCTTCATCGGTCATTTCTTGCTTGGACTTGAGAACTTACCTTTCTCCTTCTTGCTTCATCGGGATAGATGGTCCGTCTTCGATTACATCCCAAAGGAGGTAATCGTTGGATTTGATGAATAGTCTCATTTGATTCTTCCAATAAGGATAGTTGTCCCCATTTAAGAAAGGCGGTTTAGTGGTCGATTGAGACTTGTACAAGTTGTTGCCAAAAGTAGATGACATGACCTTGATTGTGGATTGATGTATATTCTTAGGATTGACTCAAGAGAATGTTAATCCTTCCAATGAGTGTATCTCTAATACCAATTGTTAAGATAATCAATCGGTTGTGGAAGGCCAAAAGAGAGTGAATTGGCAAAAAAAATTAGTGGAAGCAATTAGAAGATAGAAAAAGTTGGACACAAGGATTTAGAGTGGTTCAAGCTTCTAACAAGCTCTACATCCACTACTTTAGCTCCCCACTAAGGATTTCAAATAATTCAGTAATAATTCTTTCCCTTTTCTTAGCTAAAGGGGCAACCGTTACAATCGATCAAAGCTTTCTACCCAAAGCTTGATCATGTTCACTCACTTTTACAAGAAAGAATGGCAAATGTAGAAAGACCTCTCAAAGGTGAATAATTTGCCCAATTACAAGTACTCTCAACCCAAAACTTGAATAATAGCTCAAAGATGGTTGGATTTGTGCTTGAATGTTTTAGACTTATTCAATAGTTTTTGTTGAAGCTTTGGAGACTTCATTTTATACCCTTCATTGATTTCTAACCATTTGGGTAGTTGGGATCATTAGTAGAGCAGTTGGGCTGCTTTTTCCTGCAATAAATGATGTTTTGTGACCTACCATATTGATACACGAGCAACTGTATCGGTACCTATCAAAAGAAGAAATAGTTGTTGTACAAAGGAGTATCGATATGCTTGAAGGCATATCGAAATGAGTATAGTGTAAAAACATACCCGTATTGAAACGGGATAGTCGTATCGGTACGGTTTTTGCTCATTGGAATTTGAGGTAAAAGTCTAAGAAAAATTGCATTGGTACGCCTAGGGGGCATATCGATACGTGTTAACTAAAATTCAAAGTTTGCTGATTCCAATAACTGACAAGGCAATGATCATATATTAAATGCAAAGATTTTGAAAATTTTAACACCCCTTATCGGTACAGGTGAAGCCGTATCAATACTCATTGCTTAAACAAAATTCCCAGGTTGAAGGCCGTATCGAAATGGGATCAATCGTATCAATACGATTTTGCAATTAAAATTCCAGTAGTCAAAAGTCGTATCGAAACCCTAAGGGCGTATCGATACGCCTGTGCGATTTTGAATACTTAAGTATCAAAATACTTAGAAAATATTTTGGGATTTAAGTTTTTGACTTAGAAACATTTTAAGTTCGAATCCTTGTCATTTTGTTAGACTTTTTGAGTATTTAAAAATTTATTCAAATTTACAAATTAGTCCTTAAACTCTTTGTTGTATCAAAATCAAATGTAGGTTTTACAATTTTTAATTAAAAATAGGGCCAAATTGAAATAATGTATAAATATTGAGGTTTAAATTTATTATTATTTTTTGAATTAGGACTAAATTATTTTAATGTACAAATTTGAATGACTAAATGTATTATTATACAAAAATTTTTAAGTCACTTTCTTAAGTTCGTTAAGCTTAGTGGCCAAATTGAAACAAATAACAAAGTTTAATGGTAACATTGAAGCAACTGAAAATTTGATTACCAAATTGAATAATTAACCAAAGTTTAGTGACCATTTATGAACTTTACCCTTTTATTTTTAAGGGGTGAGTGCTTTTTCTTATTATCAATCTGGTTAACTTTTCCTAATTTCAAGAACAAAAATCATCTGACCCTAAATTCTATATCTTAAACTCTAAACCTTAAACTATAAAAAAGACATCATATGCCCAATTTCATACTATTTAATCCTAAACTCTAACCTTAAACCCTAAACTTAATTTTCAGTGTAGGGTATAAGTTGGGGCATAATAAAGGGGCAAGAGATTTCTATTCCAATTTCAAAAGAACTAAGACAGAACATTAGTGATTATTTCATGCACAAGTGCTTGCACAATAAGCAGGTCAAAAGGTTCTTAGCAAAATCTTGGGCTTGCCTAGAAGATCACCTAACTTGGTATAATCGTTGGAGATTGAAAGAAAGCCCGATTTGATTAAGCATGGTAAATTAATAAATGAAATCTTACCTGAGAATATTCCAAAGAATAAGAATATCTCTCAATGTAAACACGAACCTAAGGAAAGAATTTAATAGCAGTAGAGTTTTCTTAGTTAATGTAGATTTGGTAGGTGGCTTTAGATCTGAATCGTCTGTGTAACTCAATCTTGTTCATTCATTTTATAATGATTCAACTATAAATAGAGGTCTTCCCACCTCAATTTTATTCATCCATCATTTGAGTAATACACAAGACATTTACTCTAAAACTCTCTGTATCATTTTTCGCGTTCTTGAGTGTTCTTTCTTTTGTATGTGCAAATTGGTGATTGAAAGGGCATGGAAAACTTCAAGGTGATCCATTTAGATGACTTTGATTTTGTTTAGGGGTTGAGCTTCCTTGACCATGTAGATGCTCTTATCATTCCTTATGCCGTCATTGTCTGCATTTTGGATCCCAAACAACGAAGTCATCTAGTGATGGATGAGTTTTGAATTAAGGTTAGAATTTAGAGTTTAGGGTTAAAATTTAGGTTTTTCATATTAAAACCTAAATCCCCAACCATTTTACCCTAAAAAATAAACCCTAAACCCTATATTCTAACCCTAAACCTTAGATTATAAACCCCTATACTTAAACTTTTAAACGTTAAACTCTAAATTGGGTTCTTAAACCCTAAACGCGCTTGTAGAAATTTTTCGTTTCCACCGCCAATAAATGAGATATTTTCCCAACAAAAGTTCAAAATATTTACATGTAATTAATATAAAAACCTTTTCATATTTTTTTACCATTCTCTTTCTTTTGGTTTGATCACGTTTCATGTTTTGCTTTATTTTTCACCCTAAAATATCATCATAAACAAAATCCATATTTTTAATAAAAAGAAAAGCCCATGTTCATGTTCATTTTTCTTTTCTTTTTATCATTGTATGCCTTTGCCACTATATATAAATAGTCAACTATGTTGAACTTTATATGGAAGATGTGTATGTTATTGGAGTGATCAGAGTGATATGGGCAGTAGCCGTGATTGGAAGCTTGAGAGCTTTAATTACCATGGTGAATATGATGATTAGCAGTACACACTTCATCGTCAGTATCAATAAAAGGAATAAGATTTTAATTAAGAAGAGAATCCATACATTACAAGTTTTCCATAGTAATAGACCCAGTTCTAATTTTTGACAGCGTTTAGGTTGCAAGGTGAACTTCTCTATCCTTTTGTAGACGCTAAGTTCTCTCTTTTCTGGTTGAGGAGTTTAGGTCTTTTGAGGAGTTTTAGAAGGTGATGGATGGGTTCTTTATTGAGTTTTAAGAGGGCTGAAATTTTATCTAATAGGAGAAAAATGTAGAGATGGTTGTAAAAGAGATGAAAGCACGGGTTGTGGGATAAAAATGGATTGTGAATTATAAGTAGATTGTGATGATAAACTTACAAATTCATCTTGAATCTCCCCTTGAATAACACTCGTAACCCTTCTTAGTAAATGAATAACCTAAGAAAACACATTTGAGTGACCTTGGATCCAACTTAGACCTATGTTGTTGATAAACATGAACAAACGTGAAACAACCGAAAATCTTTAGTGGAAGATCACATGATATAGGTTTTAACCAAGAGAATTTTTTAAAAATGACATATTTAGGTTACTGAAACTTTAGTGTTCGACTAGGCATTCGACTAATATGGTGAGTGGCAGCTAGGACAACTTACCCCAAAAATATTTAAAAACATTAGAAGAGAATAAAGAGACCTAGCTACTTTTAAAATATGTCTATTTTTTCTCTATAAACAATGCCCTTTTCTTTAGGATAGGATCTAGACTCTTTGAGAAATATCCACTCCCATTATTAGTTTTAAAAATATGGACTTTACTTTGAAATTGATTTTCGACCATATTGTAAAAGGTTTTAAAATTTTCACTAACTTCAGATTTTTCCCTCAAAAGAAAGGTCCAAGTAATCCTATTGTAGTCATCTATAAAGGTTACGAACCATTAGATCCACTAATATTTTTAGCTTTGGAATAGCCCCAAATATCACTATTGATGATGGGAAAAGGGCGAGAAGGTTTATAAGTGGATGGAGGGTATGTAGTTCTTTGATGTTTGACAAATTGACAAATATCACAATGAAAGGATTTGATCTTTTCATTGGTGAACAAATTTGGGTATTCTTGGCCAAATAAAAAAATTGGGATGTCCTAGTCTAAAGTGTAGTAACATAATTTTACTGTAAATAAGGTCTGATGTGGAAATAGATTCAGAGATGCAACTGGAGTAGGTTTGTTTTGGTGAAGGCAAAAAAACCTTGAAGAATGTAAAGTCCACAGTGCAACCTAGCATTGCCAATTATCATCCTCGAATCCAGTACTTGCAATTCACAATCATGTAAATCAAATTTAGTAAAACATCCCAAATCATGAGATAGTTTATTAACAGATAACAAGTTGTAAGCCAATTTTGGAACATAAAACACAAAGTTCAATTCGATATCCCGATTTACTCAAATTATTCCACTTCTTTCAATGGCAGCTAAGGAACCATATGTTGTCTTTACATTGGGTTGAGCCCCAAGCTGGTTGAATTCTGTAAATAAGCTCAGATCTCTTGTCATGTGGTCAAAGGCTCCGCTATCGGCAATCCAAGTAGTGAAGTTTGTGTTGTCAACAGAATTTTTAAAAGAAAGATTGCATCTATGTTGCTTGCTAAATTGGCCGCTAACATTTCTTACCAGGTGACCAAATGTGTTGATTGTCCCTCTGTGGCCGTGGGGATGGACTAGCCTTTGAGCTAATCTTGAATATTTTGTATAAAATAAAAAAAGTATTTTGAGCACTGATCAATTTGATTCATTGTTCCTTTAATTGATTTGAAGAGTACATACCAGCAAGCTATATATAGATTTAGTACAAGGAGTTCTAATAACTAGATAAAAATTATCTAAACTACTTAGTAGATCAGGGTTATAGGCTATCTAAACTACTTGAAGAGATTAGAGTTATAGGATATCTAAATTACTTAGAAATTTACAAAAGAATTAACTCTATTTACATGACAATTATCTACACAAAGTGACTGCATTCTTATCTAAATTTCACCATTTCCATGGGGTTGTGCCATTAATTATATGTATGATATACTATTCATGATGGACTGTGATGATATTCCTGGGGAGTTGAAGGTGAAGGTGGCATTTTGCCTGATGGCACTATCAACCCATAATTGATTAGGTCCAGGATCATCTTTTGACCTGACCAATAAAAGCGCACCACATGTCTTCAACAAGCTATATAGGCTGTATACATAAAAATATAATGGAAACCACATGATCATAGGTATAATTATGGGTGATGATAAGATGAAGAAAAGGAAGATGTTAAACAATTTTTTTATGTAGATATAGACAAGCAATTCCTGTGGCACAAAGAGGGCGTCTTGATGTCAATTTGAACTATGTCAAATTATACTTTTAAATGACTGAGGTGATGAATGAGTCAGTTCGGTTGACATAGTTATTATTGCAACATTTACAAAGATATCAGTTCAAACAAACTTAAGTGCGTAATATCCTCTAAGTTGGGTTTCAGGTCCTACAGCAGTGTTTCTCATGGGAGCACATACAAACTTTGCCATCTTTCTTATGAACAATCCTCACTTGAAGGAAAATGTCGAACACATTTATGCCGTGGGAAGTTCGGTTAGACCAGACTGTCTGAAGAATGACGGTTCTAATAATTCAAGGGAATGTTCTGATATTGATAATCTGTCTCCACAAGATAGAAATCCATATGCTGAGTTCAATATATTTTCAGATCCTTTTTCTGCCTACAAGGTGTTCGTTCGGTTGTTTTTGTTTGACATTCATGGCCTCCGTATTTTATTCGGTATTTGAATCTTTTCTTTCGAGCAGATTCTGCATTCTGGTGTCCTATTTAAAATTATTCCTGTAGATGCAACACACTATTCCTGTAAGTAAGAGTTTCTTCATGAAGTTTGAGGGGAGACAAGAGACTTAGGAGGCAAAGATTATTCGCTATACCTGGTTAAGTAACATATTTCATGAGGTAATGTCCCTTGAAATTGTCGCCGTTCATGCTTTAGATTTGTAGACATTCAACTAAGTTACTGATGAAATGTTTGCTACAATATTGCATGTGGGACTCTTTTCTTTTTGGTGTATGATATCATTACCTATAATGTGCAACTCCGGGAACCATAAAGGAGAAACTGAGTTTGCAAAGATGCAATATATGAACATTACAGTCTTTATCTCGAATCGGCCTTATGGAGCTTTAGATGGCTCGAATCCACAGATTACAGGGTATTCAATGCCAAAGTTTAATGTGCACAAGAATGTGGCTCATAGTGGCGATGTTCAAATGGGAATGCAAGATCCCTTTTGCCTTCAGAAAGGAAAAGGAAAATGTCAGCTATTAACAGTACTTACTATGGCTGATCATAGAAGGTTTAGACCTCATATGCATATGTTTCTTTCACCGTAAGAAATTCGTCGTATTTCTTTTAAAAAAGCACAGCTTCTTTCAGCTATGAGATTCATTGTCTTATAGATCTGCACAATGCTAACAGGATGGTTACACGAAAGAAGATACCAGGGTTGGTACCGTTAGTGTTCTCATTGCAGTGAAAGCTAGCAAATCATGATAAGGGAAGCACAGATCATTCTATCAGAGAATGCAAGTTCAGTGATTCAGGTAAACATTATCTTCTGATGAAGGGAGTATACATTGTTGGAAACATATGCAATGCCTATGACAATAACAAAGGAAATATTTTTCACAGTTCGCTAGAATGAATATGCAGAATTTAACATGCTTCTTGATCCTTCAGTTGCAAAGGTAGTTTTCACTTTGTCTGTGAACATCACACTTGTTCCACTCCAGATGCAAGGAAGAGTTAGTTCCTTCGACACAATTTTTATCAACATGAATGCCACAACTTGGACTCCTGAACTTGTGTTTGCCTGACGTTTACTTTCGAGACTTTGACAATTACAACATGAGCATTATAGATATCATCACATGGTAATTTTAGAAACACTTATGGATGCAAAAGAAGTTATATTAGATTGAAACAACTTTGTCTCTTTGCAGGATATATTTTTGAGAGAGATCCTTGGTGCAGTAATCTTGGCAGGAAATTCGCATCTGAACCAGACATTTATGTCCAAGCCTCTGTTTGTGTTCATTGTTAACGAACATAAACAAACATTATATGAACGGTTCATCGAACACTATGTTCATTTACACTCCTATAAATAGTATTCCCTTGGCCTTCTTCAACAATGAGATAACCAGATTGCAATTAATCATTTGATACTTATTCAGAATCTAAGGCACTTATTGTTTCCACATGGACCAGCCAAGTATTGGACTGTGACTTTAGAAAGCAAGGGTCACCCATTTCCAAAGGACAAAACCGTAATGACGGTCTTTACCTCCAAAAGAACAATACCTCATAGCGGACACAGTCCTAAAACCCTTGAATCAACATATATGACCATCTTTCCTAGCAAATTTATATCTAATATTATCAGTTTTGTCTGTTGGTTCACATTTCAGCTCTTTGTACTTAGCATCATGCTCTCGTGTGATGATTTAGACAAGTACCGAATCATGCTCCCTGGTTCTTCAACACAAATGTACCGAATCGTGCCTTTCAGGTTTCAATGTCTGAGTGGTTGTATAGCTTACAGACTATGACACCATGGCAGTGCATAAACAATGCATATGTAAGCCCTGCACTTGGATTTCTCTGTCCTTTCTATTACTTAAAATATTAGTATTATACAACAAAAAGTGGAGTCACCCCCAGCTGGAAGGTTACATGTATATGTATATGAACAAGCATATGATCCTCCAAATATACGAAAAATAAAAAACTGAACATGCTCGTATTAGAACTCATCTTGAATGCAGGTGACATTGCAGCAACAGAAATTCTTACCTGTAAAGTTGAATCAACCTCTTTCTGGTACAGTGACATGTTTCATAGGAATTGAAACCATGAAAAAGATTGCAGGAGATGGTCGGTGACACGGTTGGGCAATGATAACACCGATTCCTATAAAATACTATGAAAAGATGAAAAGAAAATTATTTGATATTCTGTCACTACAGCATGTATTTTGGCTTTATTTGCAAGATTACAAGCAAACAAATTAAAAGGGTGGGGGGGGAACATCCCACTCGTGAAAAAAAAAAACAGTTTGACCTTATAAAATAATCATGTTCAATGAATGTGATAGACAAATGAGTACTGAATGGTGATTATAAAAACATTTCGAGACTTCACCCCAACAACGTGGGGTTTCCACTTCGTTTTCAATGCCTAAAATGCAACAGTAACCACTAATTTATAATCATATATACTGTATGTAACTGTGAATGGTCGGTGATAATGTTTATTTCACCAATGCATTTGTTTTGTCCTCTGAAGATCACCAGAGTTTTTAATGTACTTGCATGTTTATTCATTTTACCAGTCATTCAACTTTCTTGGTTTCTCTATATTCATTTATCATCTTTTTTTCTGACTTTTTCATAGTTAGTATATATAATATAAAGAAAGAACAGTTTTAGCAGGTATTGTTGATAAGAATAGTTGTTTCAACAAACTCATGAGGAATATGTGCTCTTGAGTTGTTGGACTAATCAAATTGATTGGTTAATTAATAATCCAATCCTTTCAGTTCCTTTACCAAACTGTTGGTAATTTTTCACCTTTTTTCTTTGTCTAAAATGAAGGTGACAAAGATGAAGGTTCATACAATATTAAACTTGTTGATTTCTGCTAAAATGGCTCATCCTAGACATGTATGAACCATGTTTTCAAGGTTTAGAGAGGATTAAGCTTTAATGGAAACCGTTGGATTAGTGCAGACATGAAAGAGGTCACTTAGGCATTCATGTTCTGCTTCAGAGACATGCCAGAATGGAACAAAAAGAAGTCCAGATTTGCCGAGATCTTTTATATATAGATTTTCCGGTCTCGACATCAAATAGAAGAAGTACAAGTCCTGTATGGATTCAACACGAATTCAGGTCACAAACTCTAACGAAATTCAATGATTAAAACCAGAAAAAAGCACTTTAGAGGAAACAGCTGGAAGGGTTTTATTCACATTCTCTGTCATTGCTAATACAATGGCGATATGATACACGCTTAAGCGTGAAAGTAGATAGAACCCTCCGGTAGCTTAGGCACCCTACTAAAACTGCAATAATTGAAAAACAACAAAGATAATGAAAATAACTTTTCTACAATGCCAAAATATTATATTCGGTCCCATGTTCTTCTCTGCAGATTTATGTCTCTTTGAAGCCAATTGTTACATAGGAATTGAGCCTCCAGCAGACAAGATCTGCTGTTCAAGCTGGCAGTCAATGAAATAACAAATCAATCCTTGGAGTTAACAAAGAATTAAAACATGCTTGGACAGAAAGAAAATCACAACTGGATAAGGTTAGAAATCTCTACATCACCTGGAACATAGATTCAAGCTTGGTTTTCACAAGAGAGTATTCATGCTTTACTTGTTGCAGACATTTAAGACACCTATGTATGTCATCAAAACTTGAATCTTCGAAAACTATTAACAGTAATTTCGATGAAATGTAATAATATAAGGCGTAAAATAAACTCACCCTTCAACATTTTGCTCTTCGCAGTAGTTGCGGAAGGCAATGCAGACTTTCTGAACTCTATGAGCACCAATGCTGTTAATTTGAGGAACAATTTGTAGGTAAATGCTATACAATTAATAGGATTCCTTCATGTTGGACATGAAGTGGAACATGCATCTTACAATAGGTGAAAAACTGATGACTATAGAATACAACTTTTTAAGTACAGATAATTATTATTGAACATTACAAATGTTACAGTTTGAATCTGATATATTTTGAGTGGCAAACTTTCCCGTATGTTGGTACAAAGTTGGATTCAACCATTGAAAAAATGTTTACCAAACAATCTAATGATCTCTTCCAAAGCCGGAATTCGAAACGGGGGTTAAAAGATAGAGAAAAATACCTAGAGCTGCTACCTTTCAACTGGTGAACATGAGCATCAACCCTTTTGAAATCTATGCTCTGCTGCTCTCTATACATTAAGATCAGAAAGAAATGATTAAACCACATTAAGACATGGAAACCATAGCAGAAACTGGAGTCCTGGATGGTTCAGTTTACAACAAAAGGAAAATTGTCTGAAAATCATTCAAGTAAAATCCTCACAGAGCCATAGTCAGTTCATTGAGAAGCCTTTCAGAATCTTCAAAGAAAAGTGACACCACTTCAACCACAAAATCTGGGTTGTTTTCATCTTGAAGTTCTTGAAGTTGAGTGAACTGTGCATCCAGAAAACCCTACTCATAGAACAAGAACTCGTCACTCAAAAATCTAATTTGTCCAAAACTAAAGAAAGCATAACAAAACAAAGGAGTTACTGGTATAACAAAACTGACCTCATCATAGAGTGAGTTTCTATAGTCAACCAGCTGCCTTTGCAACTGAACCAAATCCATTGCAGCTTGCTTTTAAGGTATATTTTCCCTACTTGCAGATCTTGTAGAGAACCATATCATGTTCTGCCTTTAAATGAATGGAAAGGTGAGGGGTGATTAAATGGATATTATAGTGTTAGGAGCCCGAGGATCTTGCCCTTGAAAGTGGAATATAAATAATAACTACAGTATATGTAAAGTCACACCTTCCCTCTTTCTCTCTCCCTTTTCTGTTGTTTTTTTTATCCCTTTCTCCTCTGGGTTTGTGTTTGTGACTTCTTTGCCTTATCTATATTTTACCCTCATCGTTTATGAGCAAGTTGAAAACTCTGAACTGTATATATATATTATGTAAGACATCACAAGATCCAAAACTTGATGTCATGGCTTTCAGTAATTATTGCTCTTTCTCTCCCCCATCGTTTTCTCCAATTGTTTATTATTTTGTTTTTTCCTATGCAAAGTGCCAACCAGCCTAAAGGATATGGCTTTACCATTACTGCCAACACCACAATTCCAGTTCTAGATAATTTATTCCACTGTCAGCTGCATTAAAGTCCAAGGTTTAATTGTAGCAGTAGCAGCACTAGAAACAAATATTTTTCTCACAATCTTTCATGTGTTCATTATTGGAATCCAAAAACAACCCTATTAACCTTCTTGCAATAACTAATAACATGGGATGAAAAATAAAGGCTTAATACATATTTTTTTTTTCTAAATTTTACATATATTTTTAATTTACCTTCTAAATTACATTTTACCTCTTAATTTTTATGTCGTTATTTATATAACCCAAAAAATTAATATCGTTAGAAAAATTTATTTTAACCAATCAAAATGCATCAAATCATTTTCTTTATTTATTTTTAAATTTTAAAATAAAATAAATATATTAAAAAATTTATTAATTTAATTATAGTTCTTAAAATACCTAAAATTCCCGCATCTTCATCCTCCCATCATCATCTTCATTCAAGCCTCTACCATCATCATCTCCCAAAATAATCAATCTAGTCACCTTGAATTTCAACCGGCCATTACCGAAAGCTCTTCCCGTTCTCACCCCCTAAACCACACTACCACCTCAAGCTTCAATATCCATTACCCCCAACAGAGAGTCAAATTCCCTAGCTCACCCACACCGAAATACCCACATCCCCTTGGTAGTCCTCTTCTATTACCATCATTGAACCCTCTATCTTTGCTCCATTACCGAGCCATCTCCTTTAATCTCACTCTGAACCAAAAAATCATTCGATCACCCGCTTTTCCCTAAAAAATCAGTTACCAAACCTTCCATTTCAATACTCAAAACCCATGGCAACCCACATTCAACCTTCAGAGATTCAAGAAAAGAAGCTTACCCATTTCGGCCATGGTGGTTCTCGACGGCCAGAGTCTTTGACTGATGATCCCAACGGTGGGGATGTTCTCCATGGCGGAGAACCATATATCTCGAAACCAAATTCATCCAACGGTGGACGATACAGATCTGACGCCAGTAAGGTTCGAAAATTGAAGTTATTTCTATGGAATTTAGGAGAGTTTCGAGAAAATCTAAACTGAGAGAAAAGAGGAGGCCGAGAGAAGCTTGTTGGTTACACCGGCGACCGTAGAGCTCGTCATATAGCAGCTCTGCAAAATGGAGAAGTGGCGACTAGGGTTCTCCATCTTAGAGAACTAAATTTGTGAAGAAGAAGAGAAAATGGAAAATAAATGTAGTGTTTTGAGTATTTTAGGAGGTATAATTAAATTAATAAATATTTTTATATATTCCTTTTGTTTTAAAACTTAAAAATAGAAAAAGAAAATAACATGGCGCGTTTTGGCCGGTCAAAATAATTTTTTTAACATGTTAGCTTTTTAAGTATATAAGTAAAGGCGAAAAATTTAAAAAATATAATTTAGGATACAAATTAAAAAAACAAGTAAAATTTTGAGAGGAAAATATGTATTAAGCTAAAAATAAAATAAAACAAATCAACCCCACATTTTTAAGGCCAAATTTGCAAGAAAGTGATGTGAAAACCATGTTGCAACTTTGCACAAGAGATTTTTTTTTTTTTTTTTTGCTCAAATTTTGTCTCTTCTGCAGCAAAATAGGTGATGCAGCCACTGATGCTGTTTATTTAATCTTATCAATAAAAAATGTAAATTCAACATCTTTATTTTTTACAAATCAAGGATAATTGTTATTACAGAAGCATATCAATTTCTATCTTACCTACTACTCTTTTCAAGTTCCTTGCCTCTCTTTCCCTCTTATCCCTTCACATGTTTATGCCTACAATATGCTATCAATCTTTTCAAGAATCTTTAATTGGCTATGTTCTTGTCTGTAAAAGTAATCATGTTTCATAGAAAATTTTAATTGTCTAAGAGTGATCAATGGGGTTCATGTTTGGCCCTAGAATATGCTTAAAATCTTTTCTTTTGGCTTCTACTTCTCAAGATTAATTAATCTTCCACATGCTATCTTTAATTGCTTTCCTTCTTTAATTATTATTTGATGTTGAAATGTTTCAATACATTTCTCAAACTAAATAAGAGGGAGGAGTGTAAATGAACAAAGCATTCGGTGAACTATTTGTGAACCGTTCGTATAACATTGTTTATTAAGTTAAATAAATGAGTATGAATAAAATTTTTATGTTCATTTAATAAACGAGCGAACACGATAAAAAAAGGTGTGTTTCGGTTATTTTATGTTAAAGGACAAGCTCGTTTATCCACTAGTTTATAAGCTTATTTACTCCATTCCTCTTTTTCTTTTATTTTTTTACATTTTAATTATTGATGAAAGTAAGGAATAAATTGAACATATGATGAAATTTGGAGTTCAAACTGTGAAGTCCAAGGAGCTTAAAGATTAGTGGTGTAATTTCACCATTTTTGTGAACATATAAACGTTACATGAAGATATTCGCGAACGTTAAATGAACGAATATGAACGCTTTTAAAAATAAACAAACGAACACAAACATAATATGAAAATTTTAAATGAATACGAACTAAAAATGAACACTTTCAAAAAGAATAAACGAACATAAATAAAATTATGTTCGTTCAAGCTCGGTTCATATATACTCCTAATAAATAGATATCAAAAGCTTAAACATGTTGGAACATGGAAAATTCAGATACTAACAATTCGAAGACAACGACAATTTCTCCAATCGGACAACAGCTGATAACATAATTTTGTACACCAACACACAACCATAAAAGCATTGCTTGTCAAAGAGATTAATTAAGAACAGTACATGAGTTAGCAAATTTAGGTTTGGTTTTAGGGCCAGATATTGTTGGGGACCCTCAATGGCTATTGTTGTGTTGGATTAAGACAATTCAAGCCCCTTAAAAACGACAAAAAAGACATGGACTTGACACCAAAATGGCTCCAATCTCCATAGTAACAGGGGGCCTAATTGAAAGCCCTTTCCAAGTACTATTTTGCTAACCAGTTCAGTCAATACTGTCATGTAGCCAAAGTCCCAAAATTTGCTGTAAAATATGTGTATGTGAAAGATTTTGCCCTGTATGAGAAAAGGGTGATGAAAAAGAGTATCTCAGTGTGACTGGTTATGGAGATGGAAGGGACCACTCCATGTCTAAGTCCCTTTGATGGGAAGGGCATCTCTAGGTGGTGGGGGCCAAATTTCCATGGGAGATTTCATGCCATAAATGTAGCTGCCATTGCAGGCCACAAGAATACAAAGATGCATGATGTTTTTTGGGGTATCCAAAGTTTTTGTAAAATTAAATGGAAAAGAAAATGAACAGAAGAGAACAGAAAGAAGGTCATCTCAGAGAAAATAATGTTTTGGATGAGTTTGTTCCTCTCTACAATACTCATAAAAATAGTGCAGAATGTGTATGGTTGGTTCATGTTTTGCCATTCCTGGTTTTCTTTTTTGTCTGGTATCAAAGTGTTGGCTCATTCTTGAAAGAAGATATTTTGACTTATATACAAATTTGTACCCAAAGTTGGTAATTTATCTCAAATTGATACCTGAAAACATTCTCATATCAATATTTTTCTTAAGTCCAATGAGTAATTCTCTGCTTTAAGTTGAACTGAATTGACAATGGACACTAATCATAAGTTTTAAAACTGCTCCATGCCCAAAACAGATTGAACCCTAATCACTAGTTAAAGTAGGAGAGACAGATGTTTGAGAAACCTGTACATGATTCAATTCATTTTTGGAAAAAATAAAATCACACCAAATTGAACCAAACGAGAGTCAAGTTTGGCTAGACCCTGTAAAACCATATAGGCATATGGTATGATTCAATTCATCCACACATTCAAAATGTATGCAAGGGCATGCCTGGTTTATACCAGATAGAACAAACTGTACAGTAATTCATTTTCTTTTTTTATTACTTTTTCTTTTTCTTTGAAGAATGAATAATGTTACACAACACATAAAGAACATGTCCTCACAAATTTGCATTTAGGAGAATATCAATTTACAAAATGTACATTAAGAGGGTAGAATCCAGAGATTTGTCTAGTGGCACAATGGGCCAGTCTTTAAATTAATTGAATCAATCAGTCAGTAGCTTCTTAAATCACCACACCACACTTTCAATTAGTTTGTTGGCCTCCGCCCTATAAGGCTGGCATTTCAACGAAAAAACCTGATGTTGACAATATAAACATGGCGTTCGCATCAGGAAAGGAACACAAGATACAACTCAACCTGCCACAAAACCAGAACAATGACTTCAATAAGGTTTTTGATGGTATAAAAGATGGTTTGTATGTTAAATGGAAGAAGTTATATCAAATATCATCTTTAGATACTAACCTTCCTCAGAGAAGGAAAAAACACCCCCGAGCATATCATTGTTGTCTACTTCTTCCTCTGATTTTTCTCTCTCACAAGGATTGCTGTTGCTGTCAACATCGGTAGCAACCTCGGTTAGCTCACCACACGCACTTAAGGGCAATACTTTACAGTACTCTTCTTGAAAAAGTGCTCAAAATCTGGTGATTCATTTACAGGCCCCTCATCTAACATGTTCATACTCAAATCTGATCGGTTAGAACTTGTGTTCGAAACATCACTGCTTCCACCACTGTTTCTTCCACCAGATAGAGAGTCACTTGTAAATGATGATGGACTAATAGTAGATTTATCATCCTCGGTGTGACAGATACCCATTTTAGATTGATTAAAAGAAACCGAACCAGCATCTTTGCTAAGACTGCTCTGGTTAAGCATATGTGATGCCAAAATAGAACTCTGCCCTTTGAGCCCACAACCATCCTTCCCAGATTGAATGCTGGGCAGATAAGAATTTCTCGATGACCCTGGTTAAAACATCAATCATCAAATGAATTACATGAATCAAGAAGTATATTGAATGGTATCTAAAAATTAAAACATTGTCATACCATTATCTGAATTTTCAGTCGAGCCTGGTGACATCAACTTAGAGTGAGAAATAACAGTGACTTCAGAGAATATTGCTTTAGCATCATGAGAAGACGACATTGGATAACTTTCTGCAGCTAAGCCCCTGGCACATGGAAAAAAGGAAACTGTGTCAAGGAAATCTCATTTGGTGGGTACCATACTGTACCATTCAGCACAATGTAAAGAATGCAGAAAATACCTGTCATTCCAATCAGGTTGAATCCTGTGAAAATGCTCAAAAATAGGTAATAAATCCCTCTGTCGAATTTCAACCTCGTGAGCAGGCATCCGTTCAATTTCAATTTCTCCACCAGACTGATCAGCAGTGAATTTATGCTCATTGAACCCCACAGGACTCATTGTATGGAATGATACCTAAGGCAATGCATGAGACATAAATGAAATTGGAGACGAGCAAAGAGTATAATACAAAGTAATCATCAATAACTACCTTAGAATTCTGCCAGATTGGTATCCTTCCAGAGCTTATTTGCACTTCTGCATTGGAAAGATACAAGTGTGCTCGGTCTTGGGGCTTTGACAAGTCCTTTTGCCCAGCAAAATTATCTTCAGAATCAGAACCATCCATAGCCATCTCTAATGCTTCTTTTCTCCCATGAGTCATTCCAGAAAGGCATTCCTCTCTTTCTGGCCAATCTGCTCTTCTGCAAACATCCCATGCTTGCATAGCTTCAACTTTCACCCGCAACCCCTCTTCTTGTACCTGGAGAGCAGAACCTGGTCCAATTCTAGAAGCACTTTCACCTTCCTCTCCCCCAAATGAAGGCAGTAGGTTATGTTGAACAACATGTCCAGAAGGAGTGTAAACTAATAGGTGCTCCAAAACATTATCTTTTACTTGAGCTCGTTGCAAATCATTAGGTAAAGAGTTGTGAAAAACGGCAGAGAAAGCACCATAAGGGAAGGAGGTCCTTCCAGCAGCAGATGATGCAGCACTGGTAACTGTATTAAGCCATCCAGAGTTAACATTTTTTATTCTGCTAACAACAGAGAGGGTAACAGTTGGTGGGCACAGGCAAAGAAAATGTTTGATAGTTTCTCAAGAAAGATGGAGTGGACCACCAAGGGAAAGATACAACTGGTGATAAGATAGGCCCATCAACATGAGAATTCTGGATTTGGAGTACATTCTCACCACCAAACGGTGAAAGAACAAAAATATGGCAAGTACCCCTAGATGAAACAATGGCAATCCACTGACTGAAAGCACTAAAGCAAATATCTTGGATCACCTACAAAACAAAACAAAAAAAAAAAAAATTATATATGTATATAGATGATATATATATAAATTTTTTGAAAGAGTAGAGAATGCAGTAACATACAGCTGATGTCATCCCACGATGGAGCTTATAAAGGTGCACATGTGAAGAACTCCAATCATAGCTTTGAGTGCCAGATCCTTTTTTTGTTGAGGATGGCATGATCCGAAAAATATTTATATTGTTCCCATGTATTGAGGCTGTAACTAGAAGAGTCCCACTTGGATCAAAGCATAGAGCAGAAATTGGACTAGTATGGGCCCTGAACTGTGATACAACAGCTCTGGAAACAAAATCTTTGACAACCACCTGCAATGGACCACATATAAAGAAAAACCCTAAAATTAACTCAAAATTTTCATAGTTGATAACTAACAAGTCAAAGTTCTATGCCTCTGATATCAAGTATTTCTAAGATTTAATGAGCAGCCTTATCTCATCAGATACCTCTCAGAGAAATTTAAGTTAAACATGAATCTGACATAAAAGTTCAAGCATTATAGGCAAAGATATGAATAGTAGCTTTCCACATCAAGGTGGAATTAATGTGCAATGGTCATGTGTATTATTGTCAGGCATTCTAACATAAGACTAAGGTTTGCTTTTCAAATACATCAAGTACTAACCGTCCCAGCAATATCAGTGTCTGCAGAATGTAATGCACCCCGACCAACTTTCCAGCCTGAATTTGAAGACATGGGAGAACCAGAACCATCGGGAATAAAATCTTGATAGTATTTTGACAAAGTTTTGTAGCCCATGTCCCCAGATTGATTAACCCAGCAGCTAATTGCTTACTAGATTCCATGGCATATCGAGCCACAAGACTCCCACTACTGGGAGAAGTTGATGGACTAACACCAGGAGATGGAGTCAGGTTCTGTGGACTCAGGCGACCTGTATTTGACTGCAACGGATTGTTTGAAGCATAAGCTAACCACCTGGGACCCACTGCCATGGGACCATATCCTATATTAATCCCAAGCATTCCTTGGCCTCCTGCTTGAGGGACAGGATAGGTGAGGACACTAAATTTATTTTCAAGAGTGAGAGCATCGAAGCAGTATATCTGCCAGCCAATGAAAGAATGCATGGTTTAAATCGTTTGGCTCCAACTAAATAATTGATCAAATAAAATGATATAACAAATGTTCTACAGTAAAAAGTGATCATAAAAAAACGTCTTTATAAACACAAGCATTCCTGGAGCCATCCAATCAGATTATTCTTAAGTTTTTCAATGAACTGGGTATTCCAACAAATGAAAACATGGAATAAAAATAGCTCAATCTTTGGACTTGTTTATGAAAAATGTAAAAGTACTAGTTTTAAAACTAAGTTTAAAAAAAAGAGGGATAATTCTTACTTGTGTTGCAAGCCCCACAGCAACTATTCGAGGACTGCATCTAACCATAAATACAGTTGATCGAAATCTCAGTACATGAACATAATTATGAGACCTTAGTGAATAGAATCGAACAGCAGTAGGAGAGAGAATAGCATTTCCAGTTTTAGGCTCCTCAAAACCATCCCTTCCAGTAAGCATCAAGCCTGAGACCTTTGACTCATCGGCAACAACCAGAAGTAAAGGATGTGATGCCCTAAATCCTTCATGTCCCTCAGACATTTCAGGGAGTGGCTGCATTTGTAAAAATGTAGCTGGATCATCACGCCTTGAAACAAGTTCAGTGACATTAGAGGCATCTTCAACATCAAGAACTTGAAAGCCATTGGAGTATCCAAGTAAGAGAACCCTTTTAAAAGATAAGGGGCCAAGCTCTAGTCTGTCAAAGGAAGCCCATAGCACCTGTTTCACAAAAGAAACCCAATGAAATAGCATTTTCAAAAAAAAAAACAATGAAATAGCAGATAGAGTAACAAGAAGTTTCAAGGAAAATGCACATACGTGTTACACAACCAGTCAACGAAGAGCACAACAAAAAACCATGTCAAGCAATGTGACACAGGTAAATCTATATCTGCATCTCAATTCTCAGATTCACCCCCACCTACTTAGGATAAGGGATAAACTTGTGCCTCGTCCTTACAATGAAATATTCTCATCAAAACGCCGTACAACCGATAAACAACTTGCATACAATACAATGGCATTAAGCAGTTCAGTTTCCATTTTGGCATTTTTGACCTTAAAGGAACTTAAATCAGAGCATTATTAGAATGAATAGAACACAACCGCCTGTAATAGAAAGAGCAAATAAGAATCAAATCATTGTCACACCACAAATCTTTAAATAAACTGCCTCTATAATTATGTCCAAAAATCAATAATGTTGTTCTCACACAAATAACTAAACTCTCCACTCTCCAGAGTCATCATTTCAGGATTTACAACCTAATCTTTTTTACAAAATTTTAACTGGAAATGTATCAAGCAAACGATTCAATAAAATTATCTTACAATCAGAATAATGGCATCTAAGTCTGGATGATTAACATCATTACAGCATCAACTTATCAAATAACAAACCCAAATAAGCACCATTTGCCTCAACACCCCAAGACATTATTTCTGAAAAATATCATCTAAATATTGGTTTGGTCAGAGTAAAAAGCAAATCAATCTAAATTAGAACACTAAATCGGCTGACTCTCCATTCATTAAATTAATTAAAATCATTTTCAGAGAAATAATGCAAATGTCCATTCAATGGCCACTAAAGCGACAAATATCATCTATATATAATTTTTTTCCTTTTAAAAAAAAAAAGAGAAAGATTCCTCTGCATCTGAAGTTTGCACTTTTAATAAAAAATCATTTTCAACAATCAAATTTGAATTTCAGCAAATATTAACGGCAAAAAAATTAAGTCCAATGATAAAATTTTATAAAGAAATAAACTTTTAGCTGTACATTACAACATTTACTTAATTAAGCCCTAAGATGTATTTTTTTTACTTTAATTTTTAAAAGGAAATACTAAAAAAATTCTCCACATTTAATTTCTCTTCAATTTTTTTCTAAGAAAAGCTTTTTTTTTTTTACAAAAAAATAAATCAATAAAAAGAGAAAAAAAAAAGAGACCTGATCTTTTGGGTGTTCCTGAGAACCTCCAGCAATAGAAGCGGCGACGGAGGCACTAGCTGACCGGACACCGGAGGAGGCTGTTTTCAGGCAGGAAGAAATGAATTTCAAAGAATTCGGCAAAAAGCGATTATTATTACCAATATTGGAGCCTTTATTGTTTCCGGTGTTGGCGTTGCTCTTCATAGTAAAGAAACAATCCGATTTCCTTTTCCGGCCACCGGGGCGTTACCGGGATAGAAAGAGGCGATCGGCAATAGCATAAGAGGTAAAAATAACAAAACGGCAGCGCTTCAATGTCAGAGGATCGCCGTTAATGGAAACTTCTCTTTCTCTTTTTTTGGGCGGTGGTTGGGTTTGACCTTTTTAACAGAGAGGAAGGGAATACGAAGGAGGAGAAGACACGGTTCTTGGGTTCTTTGTTAAATGTTAATCAATAATGGAAGAATTGCAGGTCAGTCCCTGTTGAGTTTTGGAAGTGTTCGATGGAGTCCTTGTCTAGTCAAAAGGATTTGGTTGAACATAGCTTACCTGCTAATTTCAGTTACTTTTTTTGAACTTCCATTGTTTAAGATTTTTATTATTTAAATTATTGTTTTTTTTTTTATAATTATTATATTTAATTTATTGATTGATTAAATCGAATAAATTACTCATAATAATTCATTATAACATTCAATCTTCCAATTCAATTTTCTCTCGGTCATAATATCTTATTTCGACTATTGACCTTATTTTAAGAATTTAAATGCTCGTTCAACTTAATCAATTAGTAATTAACTAAAATTTTAATTATCAATATTTATATAATTAATATATGTATCATTGGAATTAATGCTTTTTTGATATATACATTGAACATGTTTTTAAAGAATGGAAATATTTTTATCGGTGAACACAAAAGGAAGTTATTATTAAATATCTAATCAGGCAAAAATATCTATTAATATTCTTTTAATTACTCAAATAAAAAAATCTTTTAATTACCATCAATAATCGATATATATTCGTGTAAAATTAATTAATACATTGTTAAAAATCAATATATATATTTGTATAATATTTGTTGATATTTTTTTAACCCTTTGATAATTCTATGAATTATTTTTAATGACAAAATTAATTGATAACTTGGAGTGTCTTAAGATGGACATAATTTTGTTCTATTTTCTAGGACCATTGATTTAAAATTCAAAAATATTTATACATTTTTTGACATATTTAATGTCAATCAATTGTTTATCATAATGGAAAATTTTTTCTTAAAATCCCATATATTGGTAAATCGATATAAATATTTTTGATAATTTTAAATTTTAAAAACAAAATACAAGTATAAAAAGAATTTGGATTAGAGTAAAAATAATAACTTAAAATAAAAATAAAATTTAAAAGTAAAAATATATAGAATAAAAATAAATGGTGCTCGGATATAAAAAATTTATACCCAACAAAACTACTTAAGATTAGAATTAAATATTTCTACTCCGAAAAAAAAGGTATTAACATTTTAATCAACCGATTATTTTAAAATTGGGTACAAACAGATAATCAATAATAATTTTGAACATCTAAAAATAATCCATTAAAACATTCAATCTTTCAATACATTTATCTTGGTCTTATCATGATATCAAAATTTAACCTTATTTAAAAATATAAAACAGGTCTCAAATTAATTAGTAATAATTAAAATTTTTTATTAATAAATCATATAATTAATATATGTATGTTGGAATTAATGCTTTGTAAAAATATAATTGAACATTTTTTAAAGCAAAATATTTTTTATGAAGTGAAAACAAAAAGAAATTATTATTAAATATCTAAAAATAAAAAATCAGAATAATATTATTTTAATTACCATCGATAGGGGAAATAGAATATCTCAAAAGGGAGATTATTATATTGTTAATAATTAATATGGGGGGGGCGTAATATGATTTGATATTTTTTGTAAACTTTGATAACTTTGAAATTACAAAATTAAATTGATTAAAAATTATAATTATAAATTAAAATAAAAATTTATATTTTTAATATTTATTAATTTTAGGTAGAAAAAATATGTATACTTAAGATTAAAATTAACTATTTTAACTCATAAACTAATAACGACTAGAATCAATCATTATAACACACAAACATATAATCAATAATAATAATGCATCTGAAACGAATCAATAGAATTAATTATTATCAAAATACATAGATATAAAAATTTTGTACATGCATAAATTTACACTTAATAAAACTCGAACGGGTCTCAAGTTCACATTGGCATATCTTTAATGTTTGGTAATAAATGTAGTCAAGCCTCATGTTCTTGAAAATGTAAAAAGAAATTATTAGTTGCAACCAAAAATGAAGTTGTTTGGGGCAAGACGGAAAATAAAAAAAAGTCGGGGGTAGATCGGCTACGTTACGACAGGGGAGGAGAATATTTTTGTGGAGAAATTGAATTACAAAACCGGGGGAGCGTATAATAGATTTGCACAGTTGTCAACCGTACACTTTCAAATTACAAAATTAAATACATAAAAAATTATAATTATAATAAAAATTTGCATTCAATATTCTAATGGTAAAAAACAATTTTTTTATAAAATAATTTAATTTTAAGGGCTAGAGATTCAGTTTGGATTAAAATTTATAGTTTAATTTTAACTTATAAATTATAAATTTTAATCAAAAACTTAAAATTTTAAACCCTTAAATATTACATTCTAAATTTAATTTCTAAACCTTAAAATTAAAATGAACGTAAAAACTAAAAAATTTCCTTCACCGGTGTAGGAATAATTACCTTAAAATAATACTTCAAAAATAAAATTAAAATAAAACTGCCAAACCAAACCATTTCCAGCTGAAAGAGATTATGCTAACTTGACGTGTGAGTTCCGTAACCTCCATCACACCTTCACCTTACGTCTCATTTTCAACTTGTGTTTCGATTCTTTGTTTTCTTGCATTTTTCTCACATGGTTTTCGAGATTTTTTGTGTATTATAATGGAATTTTGGTTGTTTTATTTGAAACCATTGACTTATTTATTCAATAATAAATTATTTATTAAAATTTAATATGGTTAAAATTGTTGTTGTTATATCTTATTTGATTAAAATTAATATGATTGATCTGGCTTATAATTTGTTACACAAACCTTAAAATTAAAAATATTTTATCATTTGTGCAATTTATTTTTATTATTTTTGAAAGAAATAAAGTAACATTTAATCTCTAGATTTGACAATTAATTTAATTCTTATTTTTTAAAACAAGTGTTAGTTATTTAATTTTGATAACATGCCTTAAAAGTTAAATGTCATAATTTAAATTCTCCTAATATTTTGTGACATGTCATAATCTAATTTCTCTAATATAATTTCTTTTATTTATATATTAATTTTGGACCATTTGATTAGTGTAACTTGATGATTGAGATTAAAAGTTAAAAATATGATATTTTTTAAAAAAAAACCTGGTTATATCAACCATCAATTTACATTTTAATCATAAATCATGATAAAATAAAAAGAGTGTGTCATGTCATAATTTAAATTCTTTTAACATTTTGTGACATGTTTTAAGTTAAGGGTTCTAAGGTTTAATTTTTTATGGTTTTTTATATTTATTGATGTTTGGAATTCATTTAGGGTTTAGGTTTAAATTGTTTTTTTTTGGTTAAGAAATTTAAAAATTTAAAAATATGATTTTTTTTTTAAAAATAAGTCAATAATATCAAAAATCAATTTACATGTATCCAATGATCATAAATCAATATAAAACCTTTTAACCATTTTTTAGTGGATCAAATAACTTTTGTTTCCATATATTTGAATAATGATGTAATACAATCTTAAAGTATTAAAACGATTAAAAATCCAAATTGAGCAATCAAATTGAAAAAAGAATTACAAAATTCCAAAACTATTATAAATAAAAACAAGTTAATGAACCAAATTAGAATATTCAGGGACTTAATATTACATTAACCCTTTTTTTTTAAGAAAAACAATTGTTTAAAGGAAAAAAACTTAAGAATCGGTTTGTGTATTAAATTTTTTCCTTGTTAAATTTGGTAAAACAAGATAATAATTGATTATTTCAAACTGGTTTACTTAATTCCCCATAATTTTATTTTCAGTTCATTTCCACCCTTCTTTCCTATGTTTCCTTCCATTAGTTACCAAAAGTATCTTAATGGATAATCCTTGCTTGATTTACTCAAAACACCAGATAAGCAAAATCCCCGTTGTACACTTGGTCAAGAAAAGACAACTTTAAGAAAAACCTATATAGAGAGATGAATTATCATCCCATATACTACCGGTGAAAAACAAAATTTTTACAAACGATATTATTTAAGAGTTTAGAATTTTAATATAAGGTATAAATGTTAAAGGTTTATATTATAAGATTTATATTTTAATGTTCTTGGTTAAAATTTATGTAAGTCTTTTAATTTTAAGGTCTAAAATTTAAGATTAATTCTTAAAATTTAAGAATATGGCTTACCCATACATATCACATACATTGACACTGAAAATTAAATGTTTATGGATTCAACTTAAAGTTTAAAGTTTAGATATTTAGGTTTAAAGGTTTCAAAACTTAAATTTTAACCATGAGCCCTAGATTCTAGAACCTTAAACCTTAAAAAACTAAACCCTAAATCTAAAACACTTATGAAAACTTTTAAGTTTATTGTTAAAAAAAATTTAGGTTTTAAGTAATATTTTAAGATTTAAGGTTAAAATTTAAAATTTAAATTTTAAAATAATATGTTAGAAATTTAAGTTTTAAACTATAAACCTTAAATTCTAATCATAACCCCTAAATTTTAAACACATAAACTTAACAAGAATCTTGGCCATTAAATGAGTGAAATGGTTAATAAGATTAAAATCTATTTTTTTATAAAAACTAAATATCCTACTTCTAATCTCATCAATCCATTTCACTATCCAATATATATATATATATTCAATTTCTTTAAAGTTTCAGTTTAAGCCTTGCATATATACATTATAACCCAGGACAAAGTAATTTGGATACACAAACCCAAGGAAGACACAAATTTGATTTTGATAAACTGTTTTTCACATGAAATTTCGAAGAACCCCATGCTTCCAAATGTCATGAAGCACAGCATCAAATTGTTGTTTCTTTTCAGTTTCATGAGATTTGAAGCAAACCTTCATGCTCAAAAGACCCTAAGTTTTGGTTTTTGGTAATAATTTGTCTCTGGTTTCGAAACAAAGTTATAACCAGCTTTTTAAGAACCTAAAGCAATATCCCGAAGCTGATTGATATTGTTCAGTTTTGTCGAGTTGTATTCTTGAGCGTCACAGAGCTCGTTTGAGTATGTTCTATGGTGGCTTTGATTTTGGGATTCTTTATAACATTCTGCTACATATTCATCACCCCTCAGCAGTACCACAGCCTGCATCATAAACATACATAAGATGTGAACATATCCAGAATACGAATCCAATCTTCGAATTGAGAAGCAAACCAGTGAATGAAACGTTAAATAATCATTCGCCATTAATAATAAGGCGTACAGACAGCACGAGTCTAAAACCAAGTCATCGCTTGAGAAAGTGATTTTGCCAATTCATGCACAGAAAAGTATTTCTAAATGTTTGCACATATAGTTGCTTGTGGTTTAGGACTTCTTGATGCTATATTTATTCGGTTTCGGCAGGGATGTCGTAAAGAAAATAATTCATTTTCATCAAAGATGGTTCGGAGAAACTACGAGGAACAGCAAAAGAAATGGATGCCACAAGCAAGCAGAGGTTGACCTTTTACTGCTATCCTCGAGCGAGTTCTACCGTTGAACATGGACAAACATGCAACTCAAACATATTATGGCATCATGAAATCAAACGATATCAGCATGTTGAAATAAATGAAGGACCGGAATAGCTTTCCATAATGAATCAATGATTTAACTTTATGAAAGAACTGTCTCTTTCCTAATGAAACGAACCGGTGGACCTTTCAAAAGAGCTAAGCGGGATATCATATCAGAATTAGCATTTTTTATTGCTAATCTTACTTTGTTTTTTCTAATTTCTTTCTAGGGTGCATTAACAAATATCCAAGCACTTGTAAAAGTAATCCCCACCTGACTCATTTGAGGACGAAGAATAGGAGACTGCTCAATGCACAAAGAGGCAGTCAGAGCCATGCGATCAACCTCATCTGCATCATAATCGTCACCGAGGAAAGGATCTAAGAGCTCTGTAATATCATTCTCATCAAGAAGAGACTTTGCCTACAAAAATTATAAAAGGTAAGCAGCCTATAGAATTCTGGTGCGGTTGGAGTGATCGAATTCTTTTGTGAAGAAATGTACCCATATTACAAGATTTTGTTGTTGATCATCTATAGCTTTCCTTCCTGTTAAGAGCTCCAAAAGTAGAACTCCAAATGCATAGACATCAGTTTTCTCGTCGACTATGCCATGCATGAAGTATTCGGGTGCAAAGTAGCTTCATCTCGACAAAATAAATGTGTCAGCATTACAACAGATGTATTTATTAACTCGATAAAGATACTTTAGGCTTACGAACCCGAAAGTGCCTTCAAACTTTGATACGTTGTAGTGAGTCCACTGTCTAGGTAGCCATTTGGCGAGACCAAAATCGCAAATCTGGAAGACAAATTTGCTGACATAATCAATAGATGAAACAGATAAAGGAAATCAAATACAAATGCTATTAGCTAGTTGACATTCTTTATAAAATAAATGTCATAAAATTCCAAAAAAAATGGACAAATATAGCAGCATTATTATTGGTAGATCTTGCCTATATATGTTGACAAAAATAATTATGATAGTTTATTTGAGGCGCCTATTAGAAACAAAATAACGGAAATAACTTTCCGACAGAAAAGGTAGTAATATTAGTTCTCATAAATCACAACACAAGACCCATGCAAACTTCATGGAAGGATATAGAGACAGACTACATAATTTTCATAACTTAAACCAGACACATATTAGTCTAAGATTTTCACCATAACTGCAGCCACCAAAAGAGTGAGCACAAAGGAAGTAACCCGTATCCCGCATATGCTTCAACCTCCTCATTTTAAGGCTCGATTTAAGTTTCCAAATGTAGACTTTAAGGCTCGCACAAAGCTCATACCTTATAAGGCTCACGTTGTGATTAAGCTTAACACAAGTATTAGGGTATTACAATCATAATCTAGGGCACAAATTTGGCCAATCACACAAAAAATTTGGTTTATTAAATCTCTATGGGAAAATGAAAATGAGCTATCATTGGTTGATTAAATTGACTTCTTTATGGTTTGAAAAATTACAAAGCGAAGTACATAGCAATTTCAGTTACACTGACTCGGTTTCTTTTCTTTCGATGTATCAGGTGAATGGTAAATTATGTTATACAAAATAAAATGAACAAAGGTAATGGCAATATTCAATAGATACGGAAAGTTGAAGTATGCATGGATGGATCTCTGGGGGGGAGGGGGGAAATTAGCACCTAGTTGACATAGATAACCGTAACAACCCAGCTTAAAGAATATCAGTTCTAGCACTTTACAAGGAAATGCATTCTCTTTTTCTTTCTCGGTACGTCAATTTCACGATTTCCCTTTATCATGAAAAATACAGATGCATGCTACCTGAGGCTCAAAATTCTCTGTAAGAAGAATATTATCAGCCTTGATATCTCTATGAATAATCCGCCTTTCACAAGTCTCGTGAAGGTATGTGAGGCCATCTGCTGTACCCAAAGCAATCTTATATCTTTTACGCCAATCTAGTGTACCTTTTGAACCTGGATAATGTTAAAGACTCAAGAGCATCAAAAACTTATCATGACGACTTGAGAAAAACAATGCAGATTAGGAACAAACCATGAAGAGCTGATGCCAAACTTCCCAATGGAGATAACTGAAAGACAAGATGCATTCCTCCCTCAATGCAACATCCTATCAACTTGGCGGTGTTCGGATGTTTTACATGGGCTATAATGCCAAGCTCTGATAGGAAACCTACTGTCCTCTCATCTGGTGTCCCTTTTATCACCCGCTTTATTGCTATGAGATTTCCGTTCTTCAACTGACCCTTGTAGACTTCAGCATAACCACCCCTTCCAATTATGTTATCTACAAGAAATAATACCCTTACATTAATCTACATCATTAAATCAACGTCATTGTATTCAACTGTATTATCAGTATCGTTAACCATCCTTACATTACTTCATATTTTGCAAGTGCTAATAGCCTTGAAATAATTGCGTACCTCGGTTAAAATTGTCGGTTGCAGCTCGGAGCTGAGATAGGCTGAAGTCCTCTAAAGAAGACTTGAAGTTGTACAACTTTCTCAGCATAGGACTCTCTTTCTTGCTCCTGTTCTTTCTTGATAGACTAGGTACAGAAAATGTAGGGAAGGCATATAAGTGCTTGGCCGATTTTCTTTTCAATAATTTGAAGAATTTTCTCCAGTTAGAAAGAGCTGATTGATGTGAACGACGAACTTCTGCCATGGGGCTGTCATCGGGAGAAGTTATATCGGATTCCGAGCCTAATTCTAAGCAGGCTTCTATAACTCCTGTAGGAGATAATCCATCATTTTCCTCGTCTTCCGTATCCAGTGCCCTCAATTCTTAAATAGAATAAGAAAGAAAGACTGGTGAGAGCTTGCACTAGAGAAACACATGCACCACACATGAATCAGATAGGCCGCAAATGCAATACCTTGGGCCGATGAATATGTAGAAAGCATTTTCCCTTGTCTTCTATGTTTTCCTCGAACAACCCCACCTTCTGAGTTCTTATCCAGGATATCACCGGAATCCATGGAGCTCTCACTGGAGGACACCAACGACGATAACAAATCGATAACCAGTCAAAACCAAAGAATTCATTAGGATAGCACAAAACAAAACATAAGCCAACATGGAAATCATCATCACCATACCTATGAAAAACTCGAAAAGCTCAAAAGAAAAGTAGCTCTAAACCAGATTTCATCCAAAAGAGAAAGGATTTGCAGACAATAAACAAAAACACTAGTCTATCAAATGTGGTATTTGTAGAAAATCCTCAAAATTGATAAGCTGAAACTCACAAGTGCCAAAATTATTATGCAGAAACTAGAAATCACAACATAAACAACATCAAAAACCAATCTCCTCCATAAACAGCGCAAAGGAATAGAAAAGGGAAAATGGTAAAAGGAAAACTCTAGTAAATGCAAAATGGAACGAGACAATGGCTACCACTCAACAAACATGTAATGAAAAGAGAAGAATAACTCTCTGATGACATCCATTGATGAACATTACAAAAAGGAACAAACTTTTTAAAGAAACACAAACACGAACAATATGCAAGCATTCAACAAACATTAGGAAAACAAAAAGAACTTTTTAAAGAAATACCCAAATGAGAAAACACGAAGAAAAACAAATACATACCTCAAAGTACCATCTTTAAAGGCATTAACATCATCCATGGACAATCTCAAAACAAGCAAATAACCCAAACCAAACCAGACAACAATGTGATAGACAGAAAGCAAAACAAACAAATACAAAGTTGTAGTGGTTTCTAAAACATTAAAGCCCTGTACTTTACTCCATAATCTTGACCCCTCAAAGATAAAAACTTTTTTCTTTTTTTGGGATTCTTTTTAAGACCCAGAAAAAGGGGCATCTGAAACTTAACATAGCTATATATGGAAAAGTTTTGATCTTTCCTTTTTCTTCTCTCCCTCTCTGTTCCTTTTTATTATTTTTCCCGGAGGGAAGTGGAAATTTTCACAAAGCGGGCTACTTACAAACAAACATTTGCTTTTGTTTTGTTGTTTTCTGTCTCTCTAATTACACGAGTCCGCGAGAGTCGCTGGTCTGCTGCGTTGGGTTGGCGACATGTGTTAAAAGCTCTGCAGCGACTTCTGCTCTCAACCTTGAACGTTCAAAACTGTGCAACCAGACAGCTTGAAGGACCGAATGGGAATGTTGGTTTTCACTTTTTAATAAAGGATAAACTACACGGGAGACCACTGATATTTGGGGTTAATGTTGAAATGACCACCAATCTTTCAATTTTATCAAAATGACCATTCAACTATTGATATGATTTCAATATAGCCACCAGCCGTTAAAATCTAACGGAAAGACTGACGTGACAGTTAACAGAAACTTGTATAATTACATATTTAGTCCTTAAAATTTTAAGATTTAATCAATTTAGTCCTAGTTTCAATTTAATAAAATAAATTAATTATTCAATTAGATGGTAACATATGTCACCACCTTATTGGAGGACTTTATCTATTTTTATTTAATTAAATTAATTTATTTTCTTCCTCCAATCAGGTGGTGACATTTGTCATCATTAAAGAGAAAAATCAAAGCATTAAACAAATGTAGTTGGGGGGAATCAAACCCACAATCCCTTGGGTGCAGAGGAAAACCTCTACCACTAGGATAGACACGTATTTATGACATGAAACACAAAATTTAATATATGAGTTATATGATTGTTAATGCCATAAAAAAGAATTAAATGTGATTTTAGGGGATTCGAACATGACACACCTATGATGCTTAAAAACATCTAACCCAAAATTTTATAAACCCTAAACCTAAAATTTTTTTGGACTCTAAAACCTAAAAAAATTTATGAATCCTAAACCCTAAAAAATTTATAAACCCTAAAAACTATAGTTAGTGCATGATTTAGAAAATCTCTAAACCCTAAACCCTCAAAAATATAGTTATTACACGATTTAAAAAATTTATAAACCCTAACCCTAAAAATTTTATAAGCCCTAAACCCTAAAAATTATTAATTAAGTTCAAAATCATAAACCGTGCACTAACTATAATTTTTTTTAAGATTTAGGGTTCATAAAATTTTTATGGTTTAGGGTTTATAATTTTTTAAATCATGCACTAACTATAAATTTTAAGGTTTAGAATTTAGGGTTTAGAGGTTTTTAAAATCATGCACTAACTATAATTTTTAGGGTATATGGTTTAGGTCAATAAAAAAGTTAAATCATGTGCTAACTATAATTTTTAGGGTTTAGAGTTTATATATTTTTAGGGTTTAGAAGTTTAGGGTTTATAATTTTTTAGGTTTATGGTTTATAAATTTTTAAGGTTTAGGGTTTATAAATTTTTTAAATCGTGTACTAACTATAATTTGTAGGGTTTAGAGTTTAGAGATTTTTTAAATCATGAATTAACTATAATTTTTATGGTTTAGAGTTTACATATTTTTAGGGTTTATAAAATTTTTAGGTTCTATAGTGTATAGTTTTTAGGGTTTATGGTTTTAGATTTTTAAGGTTTATGGTTTTAGAATTTGTAGGGTTTATGGTTTATAAAATTTTTTTTTAGGGTTTATAAATTTTTAAATTGTGCATTAACTATATTTTTAGGGTTTAGGGTTTAGAGATTTTTAAAATTATGCACTAACTATAATTTTAGGGTTTATGGTTTATAAAAGTTTTAGGGTTTAAGGTTCATATTTTTAGGTTTTAGGGTTTATAAAATTTATAGGGTTTAGGGTTTATAAATTTTTAGGTTTAGATGTTTTATGCATTATAAGTGTGTCATGTTTGAATCCCCTAAAATCACATTTAATTTTTTTCATGGCATTAACAATCATATAAATTATATATTAAATTTTGTGTTTCATGTCATAAATATGTGCTTAGCGCAATGGCAAAGGCTTTCCCCTACACCCAAGAGATCGTGGTGACACCACCTGATTGGAGGAGGAAAATAAATTAATTTAATTTAATAAAAATAGATAAAGTCCTCCAATAAGGTAGTGACACGTGTCACCACCTAATTAAATAATTATTTTATTTTATTAAATTGAAACTAGAACTAAATTGATTAAATGTGAAAATCGTGGGGACTAAATGTGTAATTATACAAGTTTTTGTTAACTGCCACGTCAGCCTCTCCGTTAGGTTTTAACGGCTGGTGGCTATATTGGAACCATATCAATAGTTGAGTGGTCATTTTAACAAAATTGAAAGATAGGTGGTCATTTCGACATCAACTCCAAAGACCGATGATCTCCAGTATAGTTTATCCTTTAATAAATTGATTCAACTAATTAAATGATTTTAGGGTAATATTATTTGTAAGTTTTGATATAATTATTTATAATTATAAATTTGAGTAAATTAATCATTTAATTTCGAAAGGGAGTAGTTAAGTGACGTCAATGATTTCTCTTCATTTTTCGTCATTTTGATTGACATAAAATAAATTAAACTCTCAATATTTTATGTTAATTTGATTTTGATTCCAAAAATTTTAACACACAACTTATATACTCCGTAAACATTAGGAGCTAAATATGTTGCTTTTTTTTAATCATGAAAAATTTATCATGTGAGAGTTATATATGTTAATATGTCAATTAAAATTATGTAAAAATGACAGACAAAAATAATGTCATAATTAAATATTTTTAATTGAAATGGTAATTGCATGTGATTCTTCTTTTGCTCCTTTTCTAAATAACAAGACAAAAATCAGCAAAAATGCATTAATGAGCATTTATTATATGTTTATCTTTTCCGGATTTTCAATTGATCCCCCTGTAATAATGTATGGGTAATTCTCTTATACAATGACAACTAGAATTTTTTTTTCTCATAATCATGATTAATTTTACTCTAAAAATAAATTTTAAATTTTAGTCTTAAAATTTTAAATTCTAAAACTTAAATTATAACCATAAAAAATTTTAAACCCTATGACCTAAATTCTTAAAACCAAAACTTTAGACTAAATACCTAAAGCCTAATATAAATTCATTCATTAAAAACAAAATTTTCACCTTCAGTACTTAGAAATATTTTCTTACGCAATTTTTATAATAATTTGTGATTTAATTGATAGAGATATATTCGCTCCTAATTATAGAGTGATTGTTGTTTCCTAATTCTTGCTTATGCATCTTTTATAATAAATGGGTAAATCATGTTGGAGGTCATTAAATCTTTCAAATTGTTACTAAATGATCACTAGATTTTATAGAACTATTACAAAACTGTCATTAGATTTTATTGAACTATTACAAAATAATCATAACTTAATCAAACTGTTACACTATTTTGTAACGTTCAATGATCATTTGTAACGGTTTAATAAATTTAAAGATTATTTTGTAATTTTTAAAAGTTTAATGATCGAAATAACTAACAAAATCAATCTTATAACCTAAAAACTACTCAAACCGTTCAAACCAAAGTCGACTGAATCAGATAGATATATTTAATCAATTTTTTTCGATTTAACTAAAACAGTTGAATCTTGTGTTTGATACAAATGCTTGCATCCATTTAATTCATACCAAAAAAAGAGAGTAAGATTTCCAAATGGGGGATCAAATATACAAGGAAAGTATTTATTAAAAAAAATTGAATGCAAAAGGCAAGCATGGGATAAAATTAAATAGGCTTAAGTGACAAATAAGTGCTCAAATTATACATCTTTTTTAGATAAGTGTCTAAAACTTTTTTAAGCCAAACAAGTGTCCGCCGTCAACGTCTGTTAATTTTCATTGTTAACTGACATGTGCTAACTTCTTAAATTTCTGAAATTATATTTATAAATAAATAAAATAAAAAAATTTATTCATTTCACAAAATAGCCTAAAATTTGAAATCTCTAACACCCAAAATTCCAAATCCCAATTTGACATTATTTCATCTCCGATTACCACGTCGCCGCCCACCACATCCGTCGCTGGACAATCACGGTCATTTATCCCACCATCTCATCGTCGAAAATCGACTGACGTTGTGCGAAATGTCGAGATCATTGAATGGTTCATTAATAATTCACGACAAATGACGGCATAACGAACGATGAACGATGTGTGGGTCGTTCGGCGAGAGGAGTGCGTTTTAGTCCGTTGCTGGAAACGCGACCAACGCCGATGGTAGTGGCCGAATTGGGGGATTTGGGGTTATTTGAAAATTTTAAGATATTTTAAAAATTATAATTTATTTAAAAAAATAAAAATAAAAAATGTTAATATTGCCACGTGTCATGTTTTTATTGGCTAACTGAATTTTTTTAACGGGCAGTCATGATGGGCACCTATTTGAGTAACGTTAAAAACGTTAAGCATCTAGTCCAAAAATACTTTAGACACATATTTAAAAAATATATAATTTACACTTATTTACCGACCAATTAAATACTAAATTTATTTTCACCAGCATAGACAAGTGAGGGAACAATGCTACAATGTCGTGTTGTGCTCTGCCATGACAACAACGTTTTGGGAAATAAATAATAAATCACTTCCCCAACAAGAAGCTTGGTACTAAGACAATATTGTTTTCCTCTAACAAAACACAACTTCGTGGGTTTTAAGGAACAAATAGATTTGCTATTCGATGGATAATTTTTTATTGATTTATTTATTTTTAAAATTTTGATGTATTTGGAGTGACACTTTTGTCATGTGTCTTCGTTTTTCATTTGAACGTTAATTTGCCTTCTCATCATTAATTAAATGAACAATATTTTAGGGTAAAAAAATGGGGAAATGGAGAATTTTGGTCTTGAATTTTGGTACCTATACTTTCAAAATGAGTAAAAAAGCTTTTTATATGAGCGGCGATAAATATTTTTAAAAGTTTTGTCATTCTCAGATTTAAGGAAATTTTGAGCGTTCATTCAAAATTTTATATAATGAGATTTGAAAAGTATTTTTTTAAAAAGACTAATAATATATCTTGAAACTAGCCTCATCAAACAATTGACAAAGGATATTTAAGCATTAAATATTGAATATTGAGATGGTTGTTTGTTGATTTTGAGTGAATTTTGTGAAAAAATAATTTGAGTAGAAGAAAAATGAGGAATGTAAATATTTTGGTATCGATCTTGTTATGAATAGTAACCGAAAACGGGCAACGATCGAAGGAGTTAACCGTTTTTTTTTTTTTTTGCAGATAACATGTACATCATTAGGTCGTTAATGATTTAATGACACAACAACAAAAATTAATTTAAAAATTTTAATAGTAAAATTGAAACATTTCATAGTTCATTTATCAAAATGAGAAATTATATACACAAAAAATTATATTCATTTAATATGAATATATATTTAAATATATATAATTAAATCAAAATCAAATTTTATATATCAAATTACACATTAAATTAGAGTTCATCTATAAATTTAATATTCTACCCAATAGTTTTAATAAAGACCAATAAAATGTTAGTATTTAAATTATATTCTTTTTCCATTTTAATATGTCAAAATAAATTATTTTTGTTTTAAAATAAAATAAAAATAAAATTAGTTGCAAAAATATATCAAATTCAAAAAGGGTATAAGATAATTTCCAATTGCAAGAAAGAAGTTTTCAGTTCCTCTGCCCAATGTGACAGGGATTCTCAGGCATCCCATGTCCCAGCAGCACTTCCCACCCTTTCGAACCCTATTTTTTACATTAATTAAAAATATATAAAAATTTAAAACCCTCTCTGATTTTTCAAATTAAAATTTTAATTATAGATATAACTTATAATTATATTTTTATGTTGGTTAATTAAAATATTTTTGATGATTTTAAATTTTTACATGTGAATTATGAATCTCTAGACCATTGTACAAATTTTCCATAAACAAAAGTATTCTTAATAAATAAAATGGATTATTATGCTAACATTGGTGGTTGGGTAGAAAAAATTATTTAACAAGGAGAGTTAATTTAGGATTTAGAGATTTAGATTAAAGTTTAAAGGTTAGGATTGTAGGTTACATAGTTTAAAATTTAAAGTTTTTGGTTGAAATTTATGGTTTAGATATTAAAATTTAGAATTTAATATTTAAAATTTTAGGGTTAGAGATTTATATTTTAAGATTTATATTCAATATATTGGTGGTAGAATTAAAAGTTTCCATAAGCGTCTTAGTTTTAGGGTTTAAAAATTTAATTTAGGGTGTAGAGCTTAAAGGTTTAGGTGTAAAAGTTTAGTGGTTAAAATTTATAGTTTATATGTTAGGATTTAGTCTTTAGGGTAATATGACATTGTTTTGAAAAGTGCGGTAGATTGTGAAGTGTTGTCAAAAAGTAATTTTGCGAAGATAAATGATTATTTTAGACATAATGTTGTAAGTTAAAAATATATATTTAAATGATATTTAAATTTTTTAATGTTAAAAATATGAATTTAAATTATGATAAAAATATTTTTAGTAATAAATTTATCTAAAAAAATTTGACCAAAAATATATAAAATATTTAAATTAATAAATAACTTAATAATCATATAATTATGTCTTTGTAAAAAAATATAAGTTTATAACTTATAAAATAAACCCACCATAAGATAGCAAATAAAAGTTAAAATTATAATTTGGCTTCTAGAAACACTTTTTCAACAAAAAAAATAAAAATTTCAGCTTTTGCGTTTAGATTGAAAAACACTTTTTAAAAACAATTTTTTCTTCAAAAATTGTTTGTTTAGCATTGTTTATGGCTCCAAAAATGCTTTTAGCCCCAAAGGTGCTTTTTAAAAGCAAATGTGACAGTCCTTAAGTTTTAACCTATAAACCTTAAAATTTAAAATTCTAAACTACTACGCCTTAAATTGAATCTTTAAGCCTTAAAACTAAGGCGTTTGTAGAAACTTTTAGTTTTCACCACCCGTGTATAGAATAATTACCATATATATATGTATATTGAATAAAATTACCCTCTATAATTTTTTTTGCTTTATAATTTAAATATAAAATAGATATGCTTGTATAATTGTATATATATATATACATATATGTTTGAAAAATACTTTGATACACAAATTTGTATAAATTTTAGTTTATACAAGGCTTTTAATTTTAGGGTTTAGAGTTTTAGTGTGTATGGTGTAGATTTTAAGATTTATGGTTAGAATTTAGAGTTTAAGGTTTAAGGTTTAAGTTTTAAGGGGCTAAAGTTTGAGATTAAATTTTAAATTTTATAGAAGTGTTGTACAAATTTTTTTACGCATCAAAATATAACCATATATGTTTTAGTGCTAGAATTATGATTCATTGTAATTATATTTAATGAAACTATATATTGTTATAACTAAGCAAATTTTACACATTACTATTTATTATTATATATTTTGTCAAATAACTATCCTTACTATATTGACATGAAAGTAACCATGTAAAGTTGGAACAAGTCAGTCATTTGACTTAGAGAATCAATTAGGATATACAGGAAACTTGATTAACAATCAAAAGGGTATATCAATTCAGTCTTAATCATCAATTATTTTAATTTATACCCTCTAATATTTTCTAGAAAGAACTTTATACACAAGCCGTGTAAATTTTAGTTTACACGTGCATTTTAGTTTTAGGGGTTAGGGTTTTAATTTAAAGTTTAAGGTTTATGTGTTTGGGTTGTAGAGTTTAGAATTTAAGGTCAGTGTTTAGAATTTAGGGTTTAGAGTATGTGGTTTAGTTTTTTAAGGTTAGGATTAGGAATTTAGGATTTGAGTTTTTATGGTGTAAATACACATGCTTGTTGTATCAAAGTTTTACCCATATTTTCTTTTCGATATTTCTACAATTTGCAGTTTCATATGAAAGTCAGAATCCTCATCTCCACTCTGAACAAAGCTCTAATGGGAATCAAAACAATCATTTTTCCACTCTGAAATGTCTTCTTTTTACTTCTTCCTCCTTGGTCTGTGCTTGTGTTTTTACACCCCAATTGCCACTGATCATGGAATCCGTCCATTGGACTTCACTGTTCTTAGGAAAGTCATTTTTGATAGCTCTAAGAAACTTTCATTTCTTGATGTTCCAAGAAATTGTCACACCCTCCTTCAAGGCATTCGATTGGTTCAATCAAACTATCTTCGAGTCACTGGAAACTTTTCACCTCCACCGAATTCGTCCGAGGCTTGTTTGGATGATTATCAGAAGTTGGTCAATGAGTACATACCCTGGTTGGATATTCGTTTCACTTGTCAATTTAATTCCAGTTTGATATTCAGAAGTTGCAACGATGTCATGACTCGAAGTCGATTCGAAGGCCTTGTTTCGAGATCGGAATTGCAGGATGTTAAGCATCATTGCAACCGTTCTTTAGACGGTGATTCTTCCTGCAGGCCTTGCCGGGATTGTTTATCCAGCATTTATCAATCGTACTTCCCTGGCACTGTCGATGGGAACGTTTCGGACTGTTCGTGGTACCCTTTTGTATACGCTGGTGCTTTGGCTAATCGCGATGGACCGACTGATTCGGGCACTGCAAAGTGTTTGTTCTCCCTCGATTTCACTTCGACTAAAGCGATCAACAGGAGGAAGAAAGCTATTCTCTGTGCCACTCCTATAGGCACGGTTTTCGGCTTGATAGTGGCAGTTATTGTGGTGTGGAGACGAAAACAGAAATGGAAGAGGAGACGCAATAGTGTGACCCCGGACGAGACCGGTTCTGGTTTTGGAATAGAAACGATTAGTGTAGATAACAGCTTGGTGAAGTTCACATTTGAAGAAATCAAAATGGCAACAAAGAATTTCTCTAGGGAGAATATTGTAGGGAAGGGAGGGTACGGGAATGTTTATAAAGGTACGTTGAACGACGGCTCCGAAGTCGCCTTCAAAAGGTTCAAAAACTGTTCTGCTGCAGGGGATGCAACTTTTGCACACGAAGTAGAGGTTATTGCTAGTATTAATCATGTCAATCTGGTTCCATTCAGAGGCTATTGCACCACCACAGTTCCTATGGAAGGTCACCAGAGACTAATCGTGTGCGATTTGATGCAAAATGGAAGCCTACACGACCATCTTTTCGGATCAGAATCGACGAAGCTTAGTTGGCCTATTCGACAGAAAATTGCCATCGGTGTGGCACGCGGACTGGCGTACCTCCATTATGGCGCACAGCCTGCCATCATACATAGAGATGTTAAGGCTAGTAACATACTATTAGATGACACATTCGAGCCAAAACTGGCTGATTTTGGCCTTGCTAAGTTCACTCCGGATGACTTCTCTCATATGAGCACAAGGGTAGCCGGAACTCTAGGCTACGTTGCTCCGGAGTACGCTTTGTACGGGCAACTAACAGAACGAACTGATGTTTACAGTTTCGGGATCGTCCTGCTTGAGCTTTTAAGCAGTAAGAAAGCAGTCATTTCCATTGATGATCATCACACTTGGCTTTTGACTGACTGGGCTTGGTCATTGGTGGAAGAAGGCCGACTATTCGATGTCATCGACGAAACTATGCCCGAACTAGGCCGTCCAGAAGTAATGGAGAAATACGTTTTGGTAGCAATTATGTCTTCTCATCCACAGCTACACGCTAGGCCAACAATGGACCAGATTGTGACAATGCTGGAAACTGATTCTCCAGTTCATTCAAACCCGGAACTCGCTTTTCGAGAGAAACCAGCCACATTACGTTCCTCGCGAAGCATGTCCAGCACTTGCTCCGGTGATAAACATCCATGTAACTGTAAGATTAATCATTCATTCTAGACCACAGGGAAAATCGAGAGACATTCACAATTAGACATGTAACGCCGATAAACCGCTCGAACTTTTCCAGTATGTATAGTTTTGTAGGCCATTCTTAATAGGAACAACATATCAGAACTGATCTGTTATCTTTCCTCCAATGAAATCATGGTTGTTAAAGCAAATTGCATCTACAGTGTTACACCCTAAGAAATGGTCAGCTGAATGGAAGTTACCTAAAACTCACATGCACGGCTTATAAAATAATTGATAGTGTATTTTCTTAAACCATGGAACCATTCTTGTATGGTACCTCAGCAAACACAGAATTTCAACTGTATACAGTGTCCATCTTATTCGGATTTTTCATTTTTCTTAAAGTATCCGTATTCGACATACATATACTTATGGTACCTTAGTGAAACATTTTCAAGTATCTGGTGGAATAAATACTATTTATCATGTTTTCTTATGGTTTAATACATGAATTAGTTCTTAAAGTATATCTCTTTTCTCACTTTTTGGTCCTTTAATTTTTTGCTCAGATCCGGATCTAATGTTATTAATTTTCTCATGTCGGTTCATATTGTTACCAGTGTCGTTAAAAAAGTGGACGCATGGTGTTTATTAGAACAGGCAACGTGAAATCTCCAATTACAAGTAAAAGGATCAAAGTTGAAAAATGGATATAGTTTAGGACCAAATCATGCATTAAGCCTTAAATATATATAAAAATTTAAAAGGGTAAACTACACCCACAATCACTGGACTATTAGTAAATTACATTTTCATCATTCGACTTAAAAAAAAACTATGTTTTCGTCATTTGACTAATCGTTTTTATTATTTCTGTCATTGCGCCGTTAAATTCTAATGAAGGCAACGAGACCCTTAAATAATTAGTATAATAACATATTTTTATCAATTTGATTTATAATCATAAAAATGAACCTTGATGTTTACATATTTACCAGTTTGGTCCCGTTTATAAGAAAAATAACCCGCAATGATTTCTCTCCCTTTCACGAAAAATTATTAGATGGACTCGGCTCACCACGTCATCCATGATCCATCCAATAATATTAATCCATTTCAGTGTAACTTCTAAGTAACTCCTTAGTTACATGTAGGAAAGAGGTGAATGCTCACCTTGAAAAAAATAACATGGAAAAATGTTATTGGATGAGAATATAAATAACGTGGTGAGCCATACTCATCTTATAATTAGGCACAAAGTCAAAAGCAGCCCCCTAACGTTTGACCTTTTAGTCACTTTAGCCCCTATTCTTTTTTTGGTGCAAACAACCACTTAACGTTTTATTTTCGTTCAAATTTTACCCTCGTTGGATGAAAACCGTTAGTCAACTGACGGTCAACGCCTGAGGCTGACGTGGCATGTTTGTATGGCATGGGGAGATGACGTGGCGATTCCACATGGCACTTTGTTGATGTGGCATCACATTTAAAAAAAAATTAAAAATTATTTTTTTATATATTTTAACCAATCAGATGATGCCACGTGACACTTTGCTGACGTGGTATCATCTGATTGGTTAAAATATATATTTTCAAAAAATTATTTATTTTTTAAAAAATAGCCCTAAAATTTTCAAATTTCACAAAATAGCCCCAAATTTCAAAATCCCTAACTCCCCAAACCTAAATCCCCATTTGAGCAGATTTCGCGATTGTCTGCCCTCGCCCGCCACATCGGTCGCTGGACCATCACGATCATTTATTCCGCGACCTCGTTGTGAAAATCGACCGACGTCGTGTGAAAGAGAAATCGTTGAATGGTTCATTTAAACGATTCACGACGAGCAGTGTATGGGTCGTTCAGCGAGAGAAGGGTGCTTCATTCCATCGCCGACAACGCAACCAACGTTGACAAGAGTTGTTGAATTTGGGGTTTAGGGATTTGAGAACTATTTTGGAAATATGTGAAAATTTTAGGATGTTTTATTTTTTATAATATATATAATAATTATTTTAAAAAAATATTTTTTAAATAGTTTTAACCAATCGGATGATACCACACCAGCAAAGTGCCACATGACATCATCTGATTGATTATATTGAAAAATAATATTTTTTTAAAATTAATTAATTATTTTTTAAAATATCATGCCAGCAAAGTGCCTTGTGGCATCGCCATGTCATCTTCGCATGCTATGTAGACGTGCCATATCAGCCTCAGACATTAACAATTAGTTGACTAACGGTTTCTATCCAATAAAAGTGAAATTTGAACAAAAATAAAATGATAAGCGGGTTTACACAAAAAAAACTAAAATCACCAAAAAAATTAAACGTTGGGCTACTTTTGACTTTTTCCCTAATAATTTTCCCCCTTTTCACGGTTCATTTGTGCAGTTTATTTCATTTCATTTTCTAGTCCATAAAATAACTCTAAAACAATTCGTTACCAAACATCATTTTGATTTATAATTATAAAATGGCACTTAGTATTTTAATATTTTTTAAATTGATCAATAAAACATATTTTTCATGCTTTTAAATAATTGAATAATTAATATTAGAGTTGAAGTAAAGCTGTCTAAAATAATAATATTAGAACCTCCAGAAAATAATAGTTTAATGATAAACAACTTTTTAAATAATTAATATTTTTAATATTTATCTCAATATTTCTGTTCTGAAAATTTAATTTTTTAATAATTACTATATTTATATAAATAGTATTTATTAATGACTATAATATTTTAAATATAATATTATTAATTTTGAATGATAAATAATATTATTTTCTTATTTAACAATAATATAATATTTTAGTAATAAAATTTTATTATTAAAACATTTATTAGGAAAATATTAATAAAACTATTTCAAATATTATTAGTATAAAACTATATGAATTTTACACAGTAAAAATAAATATTTTTTATATTTGATATTGTCTATACTCTCTCTTAATAATATAGTTTCTGAGTTGCAACTTATATTCATATCTAACATCCATCTATCTATGATATCTTAGGCGAACATTTTCGGTTGCATATAGTATCAACTAATGTTACACAAACTATTTTTTCTTAAAATATCGTATTTAATATTTGTGTCCAAAGCAACACTCGAAACATATAAAACATCATTAAATAATATAAACATTGGTCATAGAATCACATGTTAAAGATTCTCCGTCAATTAAAATTGGTTAAGACTGATTCCAACTTCCAAGCTCCCAAATGCCGCTCATTAGAAGCAGCCAAAACCGGCCAAAGGTCGACGATGAAGTTATTGTTTTGATCGATTTCAGTGAAAAGTTAAAGTTGAAATTTCCTTTCCTTTCGATTCAATGTTTTATAACTCCTATGTTGAATATTATAATAGTGTTTAAGTGCTCTCGAATTCATTCGGTTTTATTTGATGTTACAATAATAATTATGTCAACCAAACTAAAATTCATTCGGTTTTATTATAATTATTTATATTTTAAATTTGAATTTAAGATTTTATTATAGTATAATATAATGTAAAACTCACATAAAGTTTGCTCAGGATTAAACACCAACCTTATTCCATCAACGTGCATGCACTAATTTTTCACATTAATAACCCAAAAAATGTAAAACAAGTAAAATAAAATTGAAAATGTCAATAATCTCTAGAACAAGTGGTTAAAAAATTTTCGGTTGACACTCTCTCCTATCTCCTAGGTTGTGGGTTCATTATCTATTAGAAGTAATTTCCTTCCCATAAGTAGGAATTGTTCAAAAAAAAAACCCTGAAAAATAAGTTTGTAATGAAATCAAAATTATAATTAGGGATGACAATTTTTCTCAACCACGATAGATCCTGATCGAGATCAGATCACCTGATATGATCGATATCAAGTTTTTTAATTAGGAATTGATCAGAGGCGGATGGTCCATAGAGCGAGAGGGGGTTTTGGCACCCTAAAATTTTGAAAAAGTTGTATTATGCCCTTAAAATATTTTTGAAATTTTAATTAGCCTCTCAAAATTTATAAAAATTCTCATAAAGTTTTAAAAGTTTTCTATATTTTTAATTTCCCCCTTAAAATTGTTAAAAAGTTTAATCAAACTTTCCAAAAAATTTATATTTTTTAATTAGACCCCTCACATTTAAAAAGTAATTTCTCATTAAATCCTTCAAAATTTTAATTAGCCCTCTCAAACTATAAGGTCAAGATTCGCCGCTGGAATTGATGTAGTTTTTTTGTTAAAATTTTTAGGGTCGAGTTTAGGTGAAATCTACTTGTACCTGGCCCCAATATATTTATTAAAAAATCTTTTTCTAATTTATTATTATTTTTATATACTATATTTAATTTTTTTATTATTCTTTATCGGGTCAAGCAGGTTTGGTCAAATTTTTTGTTAAAATTTTAAAATCGAGTCAAGTTATACTTCTATTATATAAGATCAAGATCAAGATCTAGTCAAATTATATTATATTAAAATCTACCATGCCCCGTTACCATCTCTTATATTTCATATGATCCGATTCCATTAACATGATTCGTTATGCCATCACTTTAACAAATTTAGAGTGACGAAATCAGAATTCTAAATCATCAATCGAAGGTAAATTACAGCTTGTTCTCTTCCAGTGCCACGTCAAAGACAACAAAAAAAATCAAAACTTAAAATTACCCGGATCATGATCACAATTCACAACAAAACAAAGCAAACCTAAAATTCACAAACAATAATAATAAGGCAAAACTACATCGGTGGTTACCCAACTATCACTATTTTTTTGTTTTGTTTTGGTTACCTAACTATTTTTTTTCATCAAAATCGTTCCTCTCATTAGATACATTTCTTGTTTTGGTCCTCCTCTATTGAAAACCTAACGGAATCGTTGACTTTGTATTTTTTTGTATTTTTATACTATTTTTTGGTCCCTCCCGTCAAACTTAATGATATACTATACTATTTTTTTATTTAACCAACCAGAAGGGGGACCAAAATAAGAAAAGGTGATAGTTAGGTGACCAAAACAGGAAAAGAGTAATAGTTAGGTGACAAAATAATAAAAATAAAATGCCAAGTCAACGATTTTGTTAGGTTTTTAACGGAGGGGGCCAAAACAAGAAAAATATCTAATAGGAGAGACGATTTCGATGAAAAAATTATTTGGGTGACTAAAACAAGAAAAAAGTGATAGTTTGATAATCACTAGTTTTCCTTAATAATAATAATAGTAATAATAATAATAAAAGAACCAGGTTTACCTGTATTTTCGTTGACCATTGGCTTGAACCTCGGCTTAGTACTTGGTTTTAACCGGGATTTCTCCGTCCGTAGACGATTACTTTAGTTGCCCGGGATTTCTCCACCATTATTATATAAAATATTATCCTTAGATGAGTTACTAACCTAAATAAACTTTCTTAATTCAAACTCACTCGAAAAAATTGAATTTTTTGATTTAATGTAAAAAATTCGAATTAAATAATAAATTTATAAATTTGATTTGATTAAAAAAAATTTCAAATAAAGTTTGGATTATAAAACTAGACTCGAATAAGTCAAAACTTTTAGTAATTAGTAGATTTAAGTTTGAGTCGAGCCCCTAAACTATGTTTAAAATGAAATCAATGAGTAAAAGGACATCGTTATTTTTTGAACAAGAATGAGAAACTAGATTTCATTAAAAATAAATAAATGTACAAAAATGCAACACACTTAAATCGCAAAAGAAATTTTGAGATCTGAGTTCTAGCACATGTGTGTTGTTAAAGGGTTAAAAAAGTCTAAACAAATACTACTATATTACCACACCACTATATTAAAAAAAGTAATCTTGGGGCCAGTCCACTAAGAAAACTTTTAAAAAAAGAAAATTAAAACATGTAACTCAAAGCGTATGAAGAAAAAAATATAACATTATAAATATTTATAAATTTTTAGTTGAAACTTGAACAATTCAACTTGACTCGACTCGAATTTTATAAATTTAACTTAAAAAATTTAAACAAATTTTGAATTAAAAAATAAGTTTGACCAACTCAATTAACTCGAAATTTTTTGACTCCTTACTCCATTCTGTCAGCAGCAGCCAGCAGGAGTCAATATTAAAATCAGGTTCTTTCTTCTCTCCTCTTCTCTTCACTATTTTCATTATCTATTTTCTCTCTTTTAAAATACACCATATTCATGTTAACGATAATTATTTTTCTGTATAAAACTTGACTGTTTGGTTTTCATCATATGGGACATTTGATAAAAAAATATTGTAAGAACCCTTTATTGAGATGATTGTGCGTGATTTATCCAAAAAAAAGAAGAGATGATTGTGCGTTTTGAGATAAATCCTGACATTTAAGTTTTGTTTATGAGTAAAGTACTAATTACTAAATTAAGATTACAATATTTATTGATGATGCGGTTGTAGTGCCGCATTTGTGAATGTTGCGACGGTTATGTATGGTTTATTTTAAATAAATATCATGTTTCTAATGTCACGACTCGCACATCTGGGTTCGAGATAGATGCGCAACAAGCAGCCCAAGAGGTTCCGGGCTTGCCTAGAAGATCACCTGACTTGGCCCGATCGTTGGAAACTGAAAGAAAGCCCAAGTACATTGAGCATGATAAATTAATAGATGACATCTTACCAGGAAATATTCCAAGGGATAAGAATATCTCTCAATGTAAACACAAACTTAAGGAAATAATTTCATAGTGATAGAGTTTCCTTAGTTAGTGTAGATTAGGTAGGTGACTTTCGATCTGAGCCATTACTGTGATTTGATCTCGTCCGTTCATTGTATGAGGATTCAACTATAAATAGAGGCCTCCCCACCTTAATTGTATTCATCCATCATTTGAGTAATACACTTGGCATTTGATCTAAAAACACTTTGTAGTGTTCTTCGTGTTCTTGAGCGTTCTTTCTTCTGTTCTTGTCGCCTTTCTCTTTTCTTCGTTTCCTCTTGGAACGATCTTGTGTTTGTATGCCATGGAAGAATTCGATCTTCCGAAGAAAAGTTTCAAGCTTACTTAGTCGTTTGTCTAAGAACATCGACTAAGGCCGCACGTTAGGCTAGGTCGAAACTCTAGCCCCGTGACAGTTGGTATCAGAGCGAGTGCTCGAGTGAAGGCGTTGATTCGAGATGGCAAAGAAATGAGGGAATACCGCATCACAAAAGGGTACAGAGACCCAAGCTGACGAAGGAAGGGTGGAAAAGCTCGAAGCATCCATGAAGGATGCCCGATAGGATGTTGACGTTGTGAAAGTAAATCTTGACGAGCTGGACTCTTCGGGAGAGGAGCTTGAAAGCAACGTGCAGTTTCTAAAGAACAACAGAGTGATGCACTCGAAGCCGAGCTGAAAGCTTTGAAGGCAGAGATGATGGAGGAAATTAAGGGGCTCAAGGGAAAGCTTCAGGTTTACAAGGCTGCCGACGGCAACAATTAGACCAAAGTTGGACGTGCCAAAGTCGAGGGAGTTTAGTGGAACTAGATCAGCCCTGGACGCGGAGAACTTTGTGTGGAGCATAAAGTAATACTTTTGTGCTGCAGGCATCAAGGATGATGCGAATAAGGTAAACATTGCTTCTGTTTAATTAACTGATGTTGCACTTTTATGGTGGCGATGCAAATGCTCTGAGGAGAAGAGCAAGGATATTCCCATCGGGACATGGGGAGAGTTTCAGGCTGAGTTCAAAGAACAATTCTACCCAAAGAACGCCCAACATGAGGCTCGGGAGAAGTTACACGAACTCAAGCATGAATGTTCCATCCTAGAGTATGTCAGACAGTTCACTAAACTCAAACTCTAAATCACAGACATCATTGAAGCAGAAGGTCTCTTCGCCTTCAAAAACGGGCTTAAGAGATGAGGTCAAAATGGAGCTGAAGAGGATGAGAGTCGAGGAACTTTCCAAGGCTATGGCCGCAGCTGAATCTATAGCCGAGTTTGAGATGGTGGAGTCCCCAAGCCCCAAGGCAAGGGCTATGGTGAGGGAGTCAAGAATAGGGAAGGTCTTGTGTGCTGCATATGCGGAGCGAAACACATGATGAAGGATTGCTCCCAAAATGATCATCTTAATGCTGTCAAAGGTGATGAGTCTGAGGAGTCGGAAGAAGAAGTGACGAGACTTGGTGCGATTGTGAGTGTCAAAGCAATCAAGCCAAGGGTAGAGAAGCAACTAAAGTGTTACCAATGTAAAAGGCCATACAAGTTGCGAGCATGCCCATATCGAGTCAAGCCATCCAAGGTGGTGGACGAGCCCGAACAGAGCGAGGCTGCGAGACTTGGTTAGATGATACTGAGTTATGCTAAGGCGAGAGGACGCAAGCAGAAAGGATTGATGTTTGTCGACATCAACATTACGAGACGATCAAAGAGTGTTCTAGTGGACACCGGAGCAACCGATCTATTCATGTCCAAAAAGGCTGCCGATAAACTTGGTCTTAGAGTTGTGGGTTCAACTGGCAAGATCAAGACTGTGAATGCTAAGGAAGTCCCAATTGTTGGAACGGCACGGAAGGTTGAGCTACAGATTGGTGAATGGAAGGGCAAGGAAGACTTCAAGATAATCAATTTATATAACTTTGATTTTGTTTTGGGACTAAACTTCCTTGACCGTATAAATGCTCTTATCGTTCCTTGTGCCGACATCTTCTGTGTTTTAGATCGCAAACAACATTGCATTGTACCCACGTATCGAGACAAGAATGAAGGAACCAAGACACTGACTGCCATTCAGCTTGCCGAGGATGCTCCAAGCCAAGGAGACATTGCTTTGGGGGCTACTGTTGGAGGGACTACTTTAGTGGGGCAAGAGCTGCCCAAGTCAGCTAGCGATATGAGGCTCGTGGAAGAAGCACCTTTGGGCAAGGTGGAAGACGCATTGGACTCCAAGTGTGAAGAAGGGTCAATGCGGGAAAAGTTGCCAATGGGCAACGAGGCACCAAACTTCATGAACAAAGGGTTGATGCCGGTTAGAGTAAATGCCACGGAGGAGGTGCATCTCAAACTTTACCGAGATGTGCGCAATGATGTAGAGCGATGTGATGTTACATGGTGGAAGGAACCAAGGCTAGCAGTCTGTATGGGAAGACAACCCAGTCCGAGTCGAGCGCTCCTTATGGGGGGAGCCATTCTTATGGGGGAACATCATTGCCCGATTCTGAGTTGGGAGCAAGCCAAGGTACCATGGAAGATCTAAGATCAACTAAGCGAAGTCCTTTCTGAGAAAGTGATGAGGGCAACGCTGGATTTGGTGGGGGAGAATGTCACGCCCACACATTTGGGTCCGAGATAGATGCGCAACAAGCAGCCCAAGAGGTTCCGGGCTTGACTAGAAGACCACCTGACTTGATCCGATCGTTGGAGGCTGAAAGAAAGCCCAAGTACATTGAGCCTGATAAATTAATTGATGACATCTTACCAGGAAATATTCCAAGGGATAAGAATATCTCTAAATGTAAACACAAACTTAAGGAAAGAATTTCATAGTGATACAGTTTCCTTAGTTAGTGTAGATTGGGTAGGTGGCTTTCGATATGATCCATTACTATGATTTGATCTCGTTCGTTCATTGTATGGGGATTCAACTATAAATAGAGGCCTCCCCACCTCAATTGTATTCATCCATCATTTGAGTAATACACTTGGCATTTACTTTAAAAACACTATGTAGTGTTCTTCGCGTTCTTTCTTCTGTTCTTGTTGCCATTCTCTTTTGTTCGTTTCCTCATGGAACGATCTTGTGTTTGTGTGCCTTGAAAGAATTCGATCTTTCGAAGAAGAGTTTCAGGCTTACTTAGTCGTTTGTCTAAGAACATCGACTAAGGCCGCACGTTAGGCTAAGTCGAAACTCTAGCCGCGTGACAGTAAATTGTGGATACAATTGTCGGGGATGAGGTCTGTATTTTTGTTTCGAACGACAAAATACAACTTTTTTTGAAAATAGGTGTAATTTATAATTATCTCAAAATTTTCACATAAATCAAAGATAAAAAGTGGAGGCAGCGGCCTCCCAGCTACACTGTATTATTTTTGGCCGTTGAAATATCATCATATTCTTGAAAATCATTATGATGCGACTGTTATATTGTGTTGTGATCGAAATTTATAAACATTAAGAGTTATGTTTTTTTTTCACACTTAGGAAGGATATTCTAATACTACCATTTGTTCTGCTTTTGTTTTCCCAATGACTGCTTCTTTATAGTACAATTTAAACCTTTTGTCATCTATTAACAATTCTCTTCATGTCTCAGATCACAGTCCGTGGATTAAAAGGGGAAGCCATTTATATAGGTGACAAATAATAGAATAATGCCGAGAGGGATTGATAGTTTTCTCCGTTTGATATCGAATGAGATAATGGAGATGCAACAGATGATTGTTCTCCATAACTTGCAGCAGTTCTAGATGTACAAAGAGCTGAAGCATATACTTATTCTCAGCATCAAGCAGCAGACCCAGATGCACAACGAGCTGAAGCAAAGTATTGTTCAGCAGCAAAAAAAGCTGAATCAACGGCAGAAAGACTTGAAGCAGATGACTGTTCAGCACCAGAAAGAGCTGGATCAGATTTTTGTTCAACACCACAAGAATCTGAAGCAAATGACTGATCTTAATGTTGAGAGGTCTCAGGTGCACAAAGAGCTCGAGACCCAGGAGTTGAAACAAGTAATTGTTGTTAATGCCGAGCAGCGTCTCCCGATACACAAGGAGACTAAAGATTCCCTTGAAAAAATAGCCGAGGTGATGGGAGAGGTTAAAGAATTAGTGAAAACCAAGATGAAGGGCTAACCTTTCAGTTTTACCAATTTAAAAATGGTGAAGGGTTGGGTTTTTAGCCCATTCGAACCCGACCCAAAAATAAATACCTTACACTTGCACTCGACCGACCCGAACATATTCTTTAAAAAATAAGATCCGACCCGAAAATAAATACACTAAATCCGACCCGACTTATAGAAAAAATTAATTTTTAGGGACATAGTTGTAAAAATTATTTTTAGGGAATTTAATCGTAAAAAATATAAATTTAAAGACTAAATTGTAAATAAAAATTTAATTTTAAGAACCTAATTATAAAAAAGTATATAAAGAGGGAGTATTATTATAAATATCTCTAAAAAATTTAGGGAAAAATTACACAATTAGTCCCGGGTCGGGTAAGATATTTTCACCATAAACTCGAACCCGACCTGACTTCACCCTTAGTAAAAACCTGACCCGACCCAATTCCGATTTTTTAATTAAAAAATCTGACCCAATCCGGCCGGGTCGGGTAAAATGCCCATCCCTACTTGAGCGGTAAATTGGAGATACGAGGGGAGAGAATACCCATTCTCACATTTCCTTCAAACAAATCTCCAATAAAATTGTAAATAGATTAATTTCATTAATAAATAAGTAGGATTTGAATCCTATGAGCTACATGTAAATTACTTGTTTATTGATAATTTTAGAGTTATTGAGAATTTGAAGTGAGCTAATAATTAGAAATTGTGTTTTAATAGTTTTATGTTTGTTGAAGTATAATATCAGCCACGTCATCAGGAAGCTGCCATGTCATCAAAGTGTAACCGTGTATCTGTTAGGAAGTTGTAACAGACTCAGTTATGATTAACGGTCTGCATTCCATTCCTATATAAGTTCATGTATTCTCTTGTATATGGATATATCTTGAACGAAGCAAAATCTCTCTTAGTTTCCTCTCCTTTGTAAATTCTTTCTTCAGTTGTTATAGTTTTTCTAGTTCCTTAAAGAACTCAACATGGTATCATTCGCTTCTTGATTCTGGGATTTTTTTTCTTCCGCTGGTCATTCTGCAAGAAGCTTTCAATCTTCATGGCTCAAACTCCTGGTGATCCGGCTGGTGGTGCTACTTCCGAGGCGACTTCAAGAACCTTCAGCATGTTTACCAACAAGAGGATCAACGTTGTTCTTGATGAAATGAACTTCCTCTTGTGGAAACAATAGGTGTTGTTGACGGTATGGAGCCATCGCTTGGAGGGTTCGTTGAACGACACGGTGGAGCCGCCTGCAAAGGCGGTTGCGCTACCTGAAGGCGAAACTGTTGTGAATGAAGAATATGAGGTTTTCGTGGCACAAGACAATGCTCTTGCCTCCTGGTTGCTATCGACGATCAACAATCAGTTGCTTCCTCAGTTTGTTGGAGCTGAGACTGCGGCTGATGTGTGGAAGACGGTGTTTCAGTTCTTTGCTAATCGATCCACGATGTTTGTGATGAGTTTACACTATAAACTCAGATCCCTCAAGAAAGGAGATGAGAGCATGCGAACCTATCTTACTCGTGTTAAAGAGGTATGTGATGCTTTAGCGTCTTGTGGTAGTCCAATCTCTCGAGTAGAAGAAATAGCAAGTATATTGAATGGGTTACCGATGGATTACTAACCTTTCATGGCTGTTATCACTGCTAGTAAAGAACTCTTTACTCTTGAAAAGGTTTTTACACTTTTAATTGATGCTGAAACTCAACTGCCTGGTTTTGATTCTCAAGTTGATGCTTTGCCTATTAGTGCAAATGTTGCTCATATAGCTGCGACAGGTGGACAAATACAAACGGGAAATCAAGGTCCTGCTTATAGACCATATCCTTAGGGACATCTGACTGGTGGTAGATTTGGGGGTCGTGGGAGAGGACGGCTTAAAATTCAGTGTCAGCTGTGTGGGAAAAATGGTCACTTGGTGGACCGATGTTGGTATCGTTTCGATCAAGATTTTCCAGGCATTACTGTGAGGGCAAGTTAGTCAAACTCACGGAATGAGCCAGGCAATGTGCACTACTCAGCTGTTAACAATGAAGGGTGTACGTGTTGCTCCTGTACTTCTAATCGTGAACGTGAAGATTCACAGAGCCTGAGTGCTCCACAAGCTCATCTTGCTTCTTCCAGTCATGAATCCTGGATCGTGGACTCGGGGGCGACTCAGCATGTAACGCCTGATTCAGCTAATGTGGTACATGGTTCAGAATACAAAGGACCATATATGCTTTTTGTTGGGAATGGTGTGTCTTTAGGCATAAGCAAGACTGGTTATTCTATGCTATCATCCAACTCTTGTGCTTTGGTTTTAAGTAATTTGCTGCATGTTCCTCGAATAACAAGAAATTTGCTTCCGGTTTCAAAGTTTTCTAGGGATAACCGTGTGTACTTCGAGTTTCATGCTGAAATGTGTATGGTTCGTGATGAAGTCACTAAGAGTGTGTTGTTGCAAGGAAAGGAGCACGTAGGGTTGTATAAGTTTGCAGCTACTTTAGTCAAAGATGATAGCCTAGGGTCTTGTAAAATGCATGAATGTAATATTGCTTCTGTTGTTTCCTTTCATTTGTTGCATATAAGATATGGACATTCTACATATGACATAGTAGTTCAAATATGCAAGGATACTGGTGTAAATGTTGCCAAACTTTTGAATAAAGAAAATACATGTGTGGCTTGTCACATGGAAAAGAGTCACAAACTTCCATTTACAAATTCAACGACTGTTTATAATGCACCATTTTAGTTAATTTTCATCAACTTATGGGGACCATCACATATTGTTTCCAATGGTTCGAAGTACTATATCAACTTTGTTGATACATATACGAGGCATACATGGCTTTATTTATTGAAGGACAAGTCACAGGCTCTTACTACATTCCAATTATTTCAGAAAATGGTGCTTACTCAGTTTAATCTCCCTATCAAAGAAGTTCAGAGTGATTGGGGAGGGGAGTTTCGTAAGATATCTTCCTTCTTATTGCAGCAAGGTATCAAGCATCGCATTACTTGCCCTCACACGTCAGAACAAAACGGTGTGGTCGAAAGGAAGCATAGGCATATAATAGAGTTTGCTTTGGTTGTTTTGGCTCATGCTTCTATGCCAATAAAGTATTGGGCATATGCTGTTAGTATGGCTGTTCAATTGATTAATATGTTGCCAATAAAGGTACTGCAAGATTTATCTCCCTTTGAGAAACTATTTTGCAAGAAACCCAAGTACAAGGATGTTAATGTGTTTGGCTGTAGGTGCTTCCCTCATCTACGAGTGTTTCAACCACATAAGATGCAGTTTTGATTAAAAGCTTGTACTTTCTTAGGGCTCAGTTCACAACATAAAGAGTTTCTTTGTTCGGCCAGTAATGGGAGGATTTATACATCGAGGCATGTTGTGTTTGATGAGGATGATTTATATATCGAGGCATGTTGTGTTTGATGAGGATTATTTTCCTTTTGCAGAATCTACTCGAGGTAAAGCAGGTGCATGTCTAGTAGCATGCTCTAAGAAGCTCAGTGGTATTCATCTTATACCTGGTGGTAATAGGTTCAAAGGCACCGCCACTAGAGGGCAAGTTGACAATTCTGAGGAAACAAATCAATCTAGGGCATTGTCATCAAGTATAGCTGAGCAAGGTGGTCAGACTGATGGTCTCGATGAACAAGCTGATAGTCTGGATGTACAAACTCCTAGGGCTGCTTCCACTTCTCCCAACTCCCCTATGACTGTGGTGCAGACAGAGCATGCTGAGGTGTCTAACAACTTAGTATCTTCAGCTCGATGTAGTCCTCATGATCAAGGCTCTCAGAATGGTGATTTTGGAATGATGGCATCCCATCAAGGTGGAATTTCAAACGCAACATCCACAGGTGAAACAAGACACAATGTTGCTCAAGAAATTGAGGTAGTCTCAACTAATACAAGTGCTGGTGGTAGCTGTCATCCTATGCAAACTCGAAGCAAGAGTGGCATTTTTAAGCCCAAGAGTTATGTAGCTGCTTGTGAGGTTGATTGTGTTGAACCATTACTATTCAACAAGCACTATGATCCTCAAATTGGACAACTTCTGTAAAAGCTGAGCTCGATGCATTACATAAGAATGGTACGTGGTCCTTGGTGCAATTGCCTAAAGGTAGAACGTCTCTGGGGTGCAAATGGCTATTCAAATTGAAACGCAACTCTGATGGCACGGTGCAGCGGTACAAAGCACGGCTAGTTGCCAAGGGTTACTCTCAAATCCCTGGTCAAGACTTTCGTGACATGTGCAGCCCCGTTGTCAAGTCTTCTACATTGAATGTGATACTATCTATGGCAGTTACTAATGGATGGAGGTTGAGACAAATCGATGTGAACAACACGTTTTTAAATGGGGATTTGTAAGAAGATGTGTACATGGATCAATCTCTAGGTTTTGAGGCAGTGGAAGATAATGGAATGAGGTTGGTGTGCAAGCTAAATAAGGCACTTTATGGGCTGCGACAAGCCCCTCACAATTGGCATGCGAAATTGAAAGCGCACTTACTGGAATTTGGTTTCAAAAGCTCGAGAGCAGACCCATCGTTGTTTATCAAGGTAAAAGATGGTGTTAGCACGTTTATGTTAGTCTATGTTGATGACCTAGTGCTCACAGGAGCATCAAATAAGCATGTTGAGGATATAGTAGGCGCATTGAATGAGAGATTCTCGTTAAAAGACCTAGGATAACTCATCTATTTCTTGGGGCTTGAGGTTGAAAGGAATGAAGATTCTCTAGTACTTAATCAAAAAAAGTACATAGGAGAGTTGCTAGCTAAGACAAACATGCAACATGCTAGTCCAACGCCTACCCCTATGATTGTTGCTTCAAAACTCAAACAAGATGTTGAGAGTCTACTGCTGATGCTCATGAATATCAAAGTATTGTGGGAGGTCTGTTGTATGCTTGTCATACACGTCCAGATATAGCTTATAGTGTCAATAAAGTGGCACAATTTATGCATGCACCACGTGAGCAACATGTTGTGGTTGTCAAGAGAATCCTCAGGTATTTGGCAGGCACTTTGGATTGTGGACTGGTGTTCAGGGCTGCAAACGTGAACAACAATATCATCACCTTCACTGATGCTGACTGGGCAGGTAGCATTGATGATCGGCGTTTAATTTCTGAACAGTGCACGTATATTGGTGATAATTTGGTGTCATGGGCATCGAAGAAGCAAAAAGCAGTTTCATGGTTTACAATGGAGGCTGAATACAAGAGTCTTGTTGATGGTGCGTCAGAGGTTACATGGATTGAGGCTTTGCTTGATGATATGGGCGTGCAACAAACTGAGGTTGCTACCATCTGGTGTGACAACACAAATGCGATCTCTATGTCTGTGAATCCTGTGTATCATGCTCTCTCAAAGCATGAGGAATTGGTTGCTCACTTTGTGAGAGAAAAGGTAGCAGCCAACCATCTTCGAATAAACTATGTTCCAGTAGACCAACAAGTAGCTAATGGTCTCACCGAGCCATTGTCAAGGGTGTATTTTGAAAGGTTCAGACAGAAGCTTAATGTTCTTTCACCAGAATAAAGGAGGAACTGGAAAAGTAGGGGGAATGTTGAAGTATAATATCAGCCACGTCATCAGGAAGCTGCCATGTCATCAAAGTGTAACCGTGTATCTGTTAGGAAGTTGTAACAGACTCAACTATGATTAACAATCTGCATTCCATTCCTATATGAGTTCATGTATTCTCTTGTATATGGATATATCTTGAACGAAGAAAAATCTCTCTCAGTTTCCCCTCCTCCTTTGTAAATTCTTTCTTCAGTTGTTATAGTTTTTCTAGTTCCTTAAAGAATTCAACAAAGTTGATTACAAGGTAATATATGTTCGTACATATTCTTAACTCTTTACTAATGCACACACACCTTACAGACAAAACGATTCGAACTTAGGTCTCGTAGGACGAACATCATCCTCTTTTACATTAGGACCACTTGTTGGGTTCAATTTTTTTTGCTTGGCAATATAATTTTTTATATTAATATAACCTGGGCTGCAAGCCTCATTAAAATCTTCCATAGACTTAAATGGAGGAAAAAAGTACTCACAACTAGAGCTAAACTAATGATTTAGTATATGTTTGAATTTCAATTCTAATGCATGTTACCATGTCAAGACTATATTTAGTATATGTTTGAATGAGTTGAAGTTTAATAAGCATGCACAAGTCAATATTTGGAAGATGTTTATGAACATTTCGTCTATGAGCTGATTTGAACATGGATATGTTATTGTTGAAAATTAAATTAGTTGAATAATAGCAACATTTAAAAATGGTCTAATTATATTTCTAATCCTTAAAAAATAAAAACAGCAGTTTAGGATATATCCTATATGTAAATATGTAAGCTTGAGAATCATCTCAATTTAGCAATGAATTATGTTTCAAACTACAATAAATGTACTAATGTTAGGGGGCTGTTGAGCTTAGTTATAAGTTAATTTAGGGGCTTAAATTTAGGGTTAAAGGCGGATAAAAATCCTCCGCCCCTTTTCGGTACCCTTTCTATGCTCCAACACTAAAAAACATTAAAAATTAAATTCCAAGCCCTAACCCTAAATTCTAAATCCTAAACCCTACACTCTATACCCTAAAAAAATACACTATACCCTAAATTCTAAATCTTAAACCACAAAACCTAACCTTAAACCCTAAACATAATTTTTAGTATGAGGCATACATAGGAGCACCGAAAAGGGTAGAAGATTTCTATTCGTTAAGAGAAGCAAGTACCTGGTGGAATTATAGTGACTGATTCTTTTGTTTTCCAATAAAAAAATCAATCTTAAAAATGCTCACATTGCATCAAATAAGTGTCTAATTCAGCAACTCAGAAAAAAATGACCAGGCTATGGTATTGTTGGGGTTGGATTTCATACTAATAATAAGCTAAAATTTCATTTTAAAATAGTAATCTATGAACTAAATTAAAATTTGTTATTATACGTTGTTTAGAGCTAATGACACCAGTATATAATGGAGTATGATTAGCTATGAATGTGAATTACGATTGTAATGCGTATATATGTGCTTTTATTTTTTATAGAGAAAAATGAATTGAAGGAATTCCGAAATCGGTGAGGGAAAAAGCTAAGGATTTAGGAATTGTTATCTGAGTCGTACGGTAGCTCGAATTAAGTGAGTGTAATTTCAAGTCCCGAAATAATTTAGTATCATTCCATTGGGTTTCTCTTGATTTATGCTTCAAATGTGTATCATTGTGTTTAGCTCATTTAGAGCACCCTTGGATGACATATCTTTGCAATGGTAAGATTGGTAAGCCTATCTGCTTGAATTATGTACCATAAGTACATATGCATATGTTCCCATTGAATTATGTTCATTAAAATAAACTATTTCTCTATGAAAGATTATATGCTTAAGTTAAGTTACTGAACTTTAAGCTCACCTTTGAATTAAACTAAAAACTATTATAATGATCATTTGGTGACAAGTTAAATTGGATATAATTGGCATGTCATAAAATTCGTTAAGTTTGTTGGGGATTGTCGGTACACCCTATGACGCAGTGAAAAAATTAATCTGAAAATCTGTTTCAGTGATTTATGTATGAGGAACGAATCAGGGTGAAAAGTGATGAAAAGTTACCTAACAAAATTCTGGAAACAAAAAAGAAGGGATGTGAATCTGGTTCCGCCCACACGATGTCAAATTCGAGTCGTTATGATAGCATTCCGACTTCTACGCAGTCCACTCAAATGAAATGAATGTTTTTATTTTTTTAACTGTTAGAGAGGTTTTAAGCAAAAGACATAAATTGACTGCTATATATGATGCCTTTATATAACCTTTGAAAACCTAATCTTACTTAAATTCAATTTTATCAGATATCTCATATCTTTAGCCAAATATTATATTTTAAAGGAGTTTGATCATTGCAATAATTATTTTCTTTCATATATATAAAATCCAATTTTATTCGGATTAAGTTTTATTAGATATATATATATATTAATAGAGTTTGATAATTACAATAATTATCTAGTTTGAAAATATATAAACAAAATCATCTTATAATTACAATAATTATAATAATTTCGTTATAGTTAACATTATCATATCAAATCAAATATATATATATATATATTAACTAAATATCTAATTTGTACACAACAAGTTGGTACACATGCTATCCAGATGATATTTGTTCGTTTCAACTATAGGGTGCGACCCTTGCAGGTTCATGTAACGTTAGTAGTAATATCTAGAACAATTCTAATATCACAAACAATGAGTGACATCTAGCAATGCATCATTCTTACCTAAGTTACAAGAAGTCATGACTCGACATAACCTTTCTGTGATAACCTTTTATGTATTAAATTCTTTTGTCCTTAATATTTAGATTAGACACAAGTCATGGAACAATTACACTTGTAAGGTCAATATACTATTTCTTGATATTTTGAGTAGACTTATTATAAACGAATAAATGTGATATCTCATATCAATTTATTCGAGCATGACCATGCATTTTTAGTCTCACTTAATCAAGTGGCCCATGATTTTAATAATATATAGAAATATATATAGATATAAAATATAGATATAAAATAAAAAATTGAGATTTAGAATAAAATAAATAGAATAAATAAATAAATATTTTGAATTTGTAGACTTTTTATTTCTAAAATTCTAATACAATTAGATATTAGTTAGATATATCTTTATTCCTTTTATTTATAAAAATAATTTTCAAAGAAATGAATGAAAACGAAAAAGTATTACTTGTTTTGGATTTGTCTACTATATAATAATAGTATATAATAATAGTATAAATATATATTTATACTATTACTATACAAATTAGTACTATATCGATCCTACTATGTAGGAGAGACTGATCCTATGTTGGTCAACCACATCTCACTACATAGATCATGCATTTCCAACACCAGTCTTTATAATGTAATCAGTTACGACACACGTTTGACCATATCAAGATATGCAACTCATGGTGTTAGGATAATGATGATCTCAAGTCTGAGGATCATATATATCGTTATCACTATGAGTAATGTCGTGAATGTCATATAATAATCCACAAGACATACTCATAGCATATCAGTCCAATATGTTGTTCTCTAACACATACACATGTATTGATTTTGACATCTCCATACCAATAACAACTTTGTTATCAATTAACTACATATTAATCTTAATGAATTATTGTTATTCATGCCCACAATAATACTTGGCTAAGGACATTTAAGAATAACTATATTATTCTAAAGACTTTACTATAGTTCAATTTATTTATGCATGCAAAATAGTAACTAAAAAATAATAATGAAAATATCTATGTATTAATACACAAGGTAGCACAAATATGTCATTTACAATTTGTCTTATTATTGGTTTTTAGGTATACTCTAATAAAGCTCATGTACGAGTGTTTAGGAGGGATGTTTATGGTCATTGGCGATAGTTAGGTGGATTGACCTTTCTCCGTTTACTAGCGACAATTAGTGGAGTTTGTATATCATCACGTTACTTGATAAGATTATGTTACATGTGCCTTCATACCATTCTAGTTTTATGATTCTACATGTACAAAATATTACTTGCATCCATTGTATTCTCGTTATTCGTTAACTACGTCACTAAGTTATGAAAGCTTACCTTGTTGCTTAACTGCTTTCGCAAGAGATCAGTCTAGTTAACAATGTTCAAGATTGCATTTTGAACGTTGCGAGTTAATTTTCGTCTCATTGCTATTCAGGTTTTAAGTTTTAAACTCCTAGAAGGTGACTATGTATTGTGTCTGGTCAATATTAAATATAGTTTGCATAAAGGGTGATTGGTAAGTTTGGTGCTTGAATAGTCGTCCTATGTTTTGATTGAATTGTGTTCATACAATGGTGGTATGCATACGTTAAATGATTTCAATACCGACCTTGGGTTTCGAAACTGTAATACCCATCTTATGTCCGGGCTATAATCACTCATTTTTGTCTGGATAATATTATTATATAGTATTATTATAATAAAAAGATAAAAATAATGAAAAAAAGCAAAAAAAAGGCAAAAAGGGAAGGCATGTGGACGCCATGCATGTGTCCACCTCACCCCCAATTGCCTATAAAAGGCCGGGGGAGGCATCCTCAAAAGGGGAAGAGGAAAAAGCCATTGAGAAATGGCGCAAGCAAGGACAGTTCCCTTTTGAAGCTCGAGATCAGTGTTCTCACCGGGGAATTTTTATTGACCCGATGGTTCGATCAATCATTCGTTCGAGGTCCTGCTGAGATTCGTTTGGTCATTTTTTACTATGGCTAGATGATGCGAAGATCTTGCTAGGGGTCGGTCGAAGTTCTCCATTCTAGCTTCTAGTAGGGTAAATTTTGTATTTATTTTAATGTTGGCTTAGATATAAGGTAATATATATTTATTGGCATGTTTTTGTAATAAATATATTTGGTATGCCATGTTTGTATATTTTAAGTTATATGAATTTTATTAGCATACTATATCCATTCTTTATTCATCTTTATGTTCCATATTTCTGTTTTTATGTTTTGTACATATTTATATATATTTTTACTATGATCTTTAACATTTAAGGGATATTTTCCAATTTATTTCGAGAACTGGCTAGGAAGTGGTATCCTGACTCATTCAGGTGTCATCATCCTTGGTTGTCGTAAATAAGGAAATATTCCCCTTAGATCGTTTTTTTGGGATTAAATTTTAAATTAAAATTAAAATTTTTATTTTATTGCAAAGACAATACTAAATCAACACGGTACCAATTTTAGGCGTCGCGGGGGTGCTAATCCTTCCCCATGCATAACCGACTCCCGAACCTAATTTTTGAATCTCTGGTTAATTTTTAATGGTGTTCAGCCTAGCAAAGTGGCCGGTGGCGACTCTATCTCTATTTTTCATATGTTTTTTTAAAAAACCTTTATTACAGATGACGATTCTGCTGGGGAGTTTTTTTTAGAGAGTCAGGCCATTGTTGATTTTGTGTTGTCTTGCAAAAAAATTAAAAATTCAATTTAATTTAATTTTTAATCTCGTTGCATTCATGCATGAGCTATCCGTGCTCTATGACCACTAAGTGGGAGTGGTTACTTTGTCTCATGGGGTCTTCACCTCCGTATGGCATTATAATTCACTTTCGGGATACCAACCTTATATTTCGTGGGTTTTTCACCTCCGTATGGTATAAAGGGAAGTATCCTCCCGAATCGATGTCCTAGCGACAGTTCGGGTACCGTCACTCTAGAACCAAAACCTCCATATAGTGAGCCGTAGAAGCCAACTTTTTAGAGCCATGCGAAACTTTGCCCGTTTAGCGGTCTCCTTGTTAGTCTTTAGTGCCTTTATTTGTTATCTATGTACAGTTTTTTAATCGTTCTAATGTCTGCCACATTTATTGTTCTGTTTATTTACGTAATTAATCATTTTTATCGGCACTAACCCACTTTGCTTTTCTTTTTTGCATTTAATATCTATATCACATCCATTTTATTTGCATAACATCTTTAGAAGCATGCTTAATTTTTCGTTTTCAAGCACTGATTCACGAATGGTTCCCAATTTGAAAAATATTTATCATCGGGAGAAAATCTGGTCCCCTAGATATCAATGTAATATTTAAAATTGCAAATGAATCCCGTGAATTCAAAAGTTGAGCAACGAGAACCATTTTTGAATCAGTACCTTCGCATCTAGGACATGCATATTGCATTTACATGCATACATTTCAAAATTTTGAAACCAGTCCCCCAGATGCCCCATGCCAGCAAATATCGGATAAAACAAAGTTGGCCGATCTAGCACCATACCGAATCTATGCGAAAACCCAGTCTAGGGGAATTTTTTAGAATAACATCTACATTCATACAGACACCATGCCTCTACAAGGCCTCATTCTAGGGGCATTCCTCGACGAGTTCAAGAAGCGAGACTTCGAAGCCAAGTCAGAATTCTGCACCCCAGACAACTACATCAATTATCAAGCATAGCACTTCGTCGGAGCCGAAAGTAATGAGCTGCCATGCACCAACACAACAAATTTATAGATCTTATCGGGGGGCAACATGACACGTTTATGAGAACAATGGAAGCCCTTCAAGAAAAGGCGAAAACATACTTCAAGCTTCGAATTCGTTTCAAGAGCAATATCAGATGAAGATGTTGGGCCATTCACCCGAGGAAGTAATCCACAAGATAATCGAACCCAAGAAAGATTGGGGCATCTTTACATAAAAGACACCAAACACTGTTTAATCAGAAGCAAAGATCTGACCACCATAGAGTTAGAGGCATCCCTTTTGAGGGGCAAAACAAAATTTGTCATTCACATGTTCATTGAGATCATTCTTCATTAACTGCATATATATCGTACACGTATTTAAGTCATCATGCATTTAGGCATAGCACATGCATTAAGCACAAATTTAGGTGCATCCATAACACATTTATTTTTGGCTTAAACATATAAACAGGTCCAAGGAAGAGACCGAAGAACCTCGACCATGGGGGCAACAACATGATGGCCAACTTTTAGCCCCAAAGGAGGCCAAATATGCAAAAAGCTCAAACATCTAGATAACAACGGTAAAATTTTCTCAAATTACTAACTAATGTTTCATTTTGTTTTCAGGGGTCATGACTCCCCGCCATGGAGCAGCATAATCAACTTTCTCCCGATCTCGCCTCCATCAATGGTGGTTGGCTAGTTTAATCCATATTTTGTACCTAGGGGTGTTCACTGTTCGGTTAAAACCGAATTAACTGACCGAACCAAATTAGTTCGGTTAATCGGTCGGTGGGCGAAGTTTTTTCGGTCGGTTAACAGTTAAAGAAATTTTCAAAGTTCGGTTATCGGTTAATTCAATTTGAAACCGGTTAATTATCTGAATTACCCAAATTACCCGAATTAACCAAATATATATATAAATATATATATATATATAATCATCTAAAATTGAAACATATATAAGCCCAAACCCAATAAAATTTTAAGACCTACCTTATGACCCCAAAAAATATCTAAAATTAAAATAAAATTAAAACAAACCCTAAAAGCTAAAATAAACATTTTTCTCGTTCTTTCCTTTCAGCCATGGTTGCTCTACACTAAGTTCTCTACCACCCACAAGCCACAAAATCACCACCACGTAAACTGCTAATTTTCATCATCAAAGCTTCACCGGACATGCGAACAACTCTACCATTCTCGTTTTATAACATCGCTGAAAATTATTCTACGCTCATTCCTCATCCTCTTTATTTTCTGGTTTTATTTGTTTTTTCTTTTGTACACTTTCTTTTACTGTTAATATTTGATTATTTCTCATGTGACCGTTTGTGTTCAACCATTGTTGAATAGTAAACACTTTGTTAGGTTTAGTTTATGCCGTGGATAGAAATTCTATTATTTTACGTTTACAATTTTACATTTGACTCGTGCTTTTATGGTATTTTGTTTAAATATTGTTCTAAAATATTTCGTTTTGTTTTCCTCTGTCCTTAATCTTTGTTGATATTTTCTACAAGCATTTTCGCTTCAACTATTTTTTTTTCCTTTTTTATTTATCCTAAAAGAATTTTCACAATAATTATAAAATTTTTAAACATTATTATTTATTTAGCTTGAGTTTTGCAACAGATAATTGCAATTGATGGTGTGTCTTAACTCATAACTGTAATTGAATCTATGTTTTACAATTTGTTGTAGATGGCTTCGGTTGAGGGTAGTGTTTCACCCCCTTTGACAGATTTTGGAAATATAACTGGCGAAGCTTCAAGTCAAATGAACAAAACGGGAAGAGTTGCAACTAAACGAAAAGCCATCCCTTTAAAGTCAGAAGTGTGGACTCATTTCACTAAGTTTGTTAATGACGAGGGTGAAAGTAAGGGTAAATGCAATTATTGTGATAGAGTATACTATTGTGATGGGAAAAAAATGGAACTGGGTCTTTAATGTATCACATGAAACAATGTAAGAAAAACCCTAATAATGTTGTTGATGCAAATCAAAGCCAACTAGTTTTACCTAGTAAGGTCTTGAAGGGGAAGTGAGAAATCTTACAAGTTAGAAATTTGATCAAGAAGCAATTAGAAAAGTGCTAGCTCAAATGATTGTGATTGATGAGTTGCCTTTTAAATATTACAACTTGAGTTTATTGCTGGACATATTGTTATTCCTTGCAACCATTGTTTATAGTTGCTTGTTTTTCTTAATTATAATAATGTTTAATTTGATCTCTAAATTTTTTGTCTGTACATGTTATATGTTCACGATTGATTCTCTTGATAGCAGTTCAAGTACTCCATTTATTTTTTTCAAAGTTCGAGTTGGTTGGCTACTTGGCTTGATGTTCTTCTATTAGTAGATCTTGCATTTCTATTGTTACTTGTTTTAATGTGATGTTTAATCTAAATTCTAAAGAATTTTATCTTTGTAAACTATACTTTAATATTTTAGGCTAAGTGTTGAAGAATTTATTAGCGTTCTAGATAGCTTGAAAATTTTATCTGACAAATTTTGGTTAATTTGAAAACCGACCAAATTAACTGAAATTTATTCGGTTCGGTTAATATTTTCGTAAAAAATTCGATTCGGTTAACAGTTAAAGAAAAAAAGTAATTTGGTTAATTCAATTTTGGGTAATTCTGTTCGGTCGGTGGCCGAATTAACCGTTTGAACACCCCTATTTGTACCTCTGTTAGTGGTGATGGGCCAGTTTAATCCAGATTCTGTACCTCCGTCAGTGGTGAAGGGCCATTTTAATCAAGATTCTGTATCTCCATTAGTGGTGTGGCAGATCAAATTTTTGAAGATTTTGTTTCTCCATCAATGATATTCAAATCAAATTTTCTTTTGGATCCCATCTCTCCGTTACTGGTGTAGTGGATCCCACATTCTCCAGACCTTGCCTCTCCATCGATGGTGTAACGGATCAAGCATTTTGCGCGTTGTGCCTCCGCCAGTGGTGGTAGACCAACTCTGCTAGCGGATCAAAATATTTTCCCGATCTCGCCTCCATCAGTGCTGTAGCAAATAAAAAAAAATTCCGATCTTGCTCCCGTTAGTGGTGTAGCAAATCAAAATCTTTTTATAAGATCTTGCCTTCGTCAGTGGTGTAGCAAATCAAAATCTATTTTCCCAATCTTGCCCCCGTCAATGGTGCATCAGATCAAACTCTTTTCAGGTCCTGCTTCTTCGTCGGTGTTGCAGCTAGACCAAACGTTTCTCTTCAGAATCATAGTTAGGTTTAAAAAATAAAAAAATCAATCGAAAAAAGCAAAGGGCAAAAAATTGAATAATAAAAGAATCAAAAATCAAAAATAAAAAAAAGATCAAGATAAAAACAAAGAGAAAAAATCAATCAAAGCTTCATCTTCCGATCCTGTCTCTTCGCCAGTGTTACAGCTGGATCAAAACTTTTACCTTTAGACCTTACCTTTTCGTCGATGTTGTAGCTCAGTCAAATCTTGGTCTTGCCTCTTTGTCAGTGTTGTAGCTGGACCAAATGTGCCAAGGTTCGGATCTTGTCTCTTCGTCGGTGCTGCAGCTGGATCAAAATTTTCAACATCAGACCCTGCCTCTTCGTCGGTGTTGTATCTGGGTCAAACCTTACTAACTCATGGTCCTGCCCCTTTGCCGGTGTTGTAGCTGGACCAAATTCATTAACTCCCGATCTTGTCTCTTCGTCAGTGTTGCAGATGGATCAACTCTACTGACATCAGACCTTGCCTCTTCGTCAGTGTTGTAGCTGAGTCAAACCTTACTAACTCATGGTCTTGCCTTTTCGTCGATGTTGTAGCTGGACCAAATTCACTAACTCTCGATCCTGCCTCTTCGTCAGTGTTGTAGTTGGATCAACTCTACTGACATCAGACCTTGCTTCTTCGTCGGTGTTGTAGCTGGGTCAAACCTTACTAACTCATGGTCTTGCCTCTTCGTCAGTGTTGTAGCTAGAACGAATTCACTAACTATTGATCATACCTCTTCGTCAGTGTTGTAGCTGGATCAACCTTATTAACTACTGATGATGCCTCTTCGTCAGTGTTTACTGACTTTTAAATTCCTCTCTTTGTCAATATTGTAGCCAGCAAAAAAAGAGAGCAAAAAAGCAAAAAGCAAAACACAAAACATAAAAAAGAAAAAATAAAAGAAAATGAAAGAAAGAAAGAAAATTTTGTCGATCATGTCTCTTCGTTGGTGTTGTAGCCGGATCAAACATCAAAGCCTTTATTATTCGATCCTTCCTATTCGTCAGTGTTACAGCTGGATCAAATATCATAACCTTTATCATTAGATCCTACCTCTTCGTCAGTGTTGCAGCTGGATCAAACATTAGAACCTTTATTCTATCAGATCCGGTCTCTTCGTCAGTGTTAAGCTAGATCAACGTCATAACCTTTATCCTCCAATCCTTCCTCTTTGTCGGTGTTGCAGCTGGATCAAAATTTTTAACTCCAGACCTTGCTTCTTCGTCAGTGTTGTAGCTTGGTCAAATCTCGGTCTTGCCTCTTCGTCAGTGTTGCGGTCTTACTAACTCCTGGTCTTGCCTCTTTGTTAGTGTTGTAGCTAGACCGAATTCACTAACTCTTGATCATGCCTCTTCGTCGGTGTTGTAGCTGGAACGAATTCACTAACTCTTGATCCTGCCTCTTCGTCGGTGTCATAGCTGGAACAACCTTATTAAGTACAGATCATGTCTCTTCGTCAGTGTTTACTGACTTTTAAATTCCTATCTCTTCGTCGGTATTGTAGCTGGATCAAACATCAGAGCCTTTATTATTCGATCCTGCCTCTTCGTCAGTGTTACAGCTGGATCAAATACCATAACCTTTATCATTAGATCATACCTCTTCGCCAGTGTTACAGATGGATCAAACATCAGAACCTTTATTCTGTCAGATCCGGTCTCTTCGTCAGCGTTGCAGCTGGATCAACGTCAGAACCTTCATCCTTCAATCCTGCCTCTTCGTCGGTGTTGCAGCTGGATCAAAATTTTCAACTCCAGACCTTACTTCTTCGTCGGTGTTGCAGCTAGGTCAAATCTCGGTCTTGCCTCTTCGTTAGTGTTGCGGTTGGACTAAATATGTCAAAGTTCCAATCCAGTCTCTTCGTCAGTGTTGTAGCTGGATCAACCTTCATCCTTTGATCTGGTCTCTTCATCAGTGTTGCAACTGGATCAAACATCAAAACCTTCATTCTGTCGGATCTGGTTTTTTTGTCAGTGTTGCAATTGGATCAAACATCAGAACCTTCATTATGTGAGAGCCGGTCTCTTCGTCAGTGTTGCAGCTGGACCAACATCAGAACCTTTATCCCTCGATCCGGTCGCTTTGTTAGTGTTACAATTGGATCAATTTTTGCAGACCTTCGCCTCTTCGTCAGTGTTACAGCTAGGTCAATTTTCTCTAAAATTACATCGTTGTCAGAGTTGTAGCAAGCTGATCTTATTTTGTCTCCTCCAACGAATCACCACAGTTTAAAGATTTTGCTTCCCCAACGGATCCCTCATTCTGAAAATTTTACCTACAAGAGCGGTGAGAAGATCAAGTGAAGCCTAAGAATAAACGGTGGCCAGAGAAAAGAACTCAGACCCGACCGAACATAAAATGGTTATTTTTTTGTCTTTGCTCTATTCTTGTTACACAGTAATGAGCAAAGAGGGGTAGCTGTAATACTTATTTTATGTTCGGGCTATAATCACTCATTTTTTCCGGATAATATTATTATATAGTATTATTATAATGAAAAAAAGATAAAAATAAATGAAAAAAGCAAAAAAGCAAAAAAAATAAAGCAAAAAATGGGAAGGCATGTGGACACCATGTATGCGTCCACCTCACCCCACAATTGCCTATAAAATGTTGGGGGAGGCAGCCTCAAAAGGTGAAAGGAAAAAGCCATTGAGAAATGGCGCAAGCAAGAGCAGTGCCCTTTTGAAGCTCGAGAGCAGTGCTCTCACGGGGAATTTTTATTGCCCTGATGGTTCGATCAATCATTCGATCAAGGTCCTATTGAGATTCGTCCGAGTCATTTTTTTACTATGGCTAGATGATGCGAAGATCTTGTTAGGGGTCGGTCGAAGTTCTTCATTCGAGCTTCTAGTAGGGTAAATTTTGTATTTATTTTAATGTTGGCTTCGATATAAGTTAATATATATTTATTGTCATGTGTTTGTAATAAATATATTTGGTATGCCATGTTTGTATATTTTAAGTTATATGAATTTTATTAGCATACTATATTCATTCGTTTATTCATCTTTATGTTCCATATTTCTGTTTTTATGTTTTGTACATATTTATATATATTTTTACTGTGATATTTAACATTTAAGGGATATTTTCTAATTTATTTCGGGAACAGGCTAGGAGTGGTATCCTGACTCATTCAGGTGTCATCTTTCTCGGTTGTCGTAAATAAGGAAATGTTCCCCTTAGATCACTTTTTTGGGATTAAATTTTAAATTAAAATTCAAATTTTTATTTTCTTGCGAAGACAATACTAAATCAATACGGTACCAATTTTGGGCATCGTGGGGTGCTAATCCTTCCCCATGCGTAATCGACTCTCGAACCTAATTTTTAAATCTCCGGTTAATTTTTAATGGTGTCTGGCCTACCAAAGTGGCCGGTGGCGACTCCATCTCTATTTTCCATATGTTTTAAAAAAAAAACCTTTATTACATAAACCTATAGTAGAGTTTTCATACCTTGAGATTAAATTAGTAATAATTATAGTTTATTACCTATAAGTTCTAGAAACTACAAATAGGTCTTTAAAGTGAATAATTTGGTTGATTAATACTTGATAAGTTTGATACCCTTGACATTGATAGTATTCACCTTGGTTAATAGATAAATTCAAGATAGTCTTAAATTTTATTGAATTTTTATGATTTGATCCCTAAACTATTAAAAGTTTACGAAACGATCCTCATGTCCATTTTAGTATGAAATTTCATGGATAAAAAAATGACTTATGAATAGGATTAATTGAGAAAATAGAAAGATGAACTTGGTTAAACCATCAAATTGGTAAAATTAGGATTTAGTCCCTAACTTAATAAAAGAGTAATTGATGTTATTAAAATAGGGATTAAGTTCAAAAAGTTGAGTATATGATTGAATGGTGATTAATATAAATGGTTACTTGATTAATCGATCGTTCTTTTGGTTTATTGTTTTTCGATATCATCTACGATCTGATTTACGACTAGACCAGATATGAGTGTTACAATGTCAAAACAAAAAACACTTAATATTGTCTTTTTAAAACCAACTGCCAACCCAGCACCACCCTCAGCTATTCTCACTTCCATTCTCACCCCAGCTACATTTTGACCGTTTTCGTTCTTACCGTTATCATTTTTCATTCTTAGCTCATTGCTCCACCCGACTATAAGAAAGACGTTTTCAGGGTATGTTGATACGTGGTGGTTTATTTCAATTTATCAATAAGTTTATCCAAAGAATTCTGGTGCCTTTCGTGTAGAAGAATTTGATTTGATTCTTGACGATTTTGGTAGAGGAGTAATCAATTAAGAAATACATTTAAGGTAAAGGACTCTATTTTAGTAGAAGGAAACATATAAATATTGGTCTATCTTAACATTTTATTATAATTTTAACCCAAATATTATATATCTAAACTGCACTTGATGTTAATTTAGTTTATTTTTAATACAATTTTATAATAATTATTTATAATATAAATATACTAATATTGAGCTATAATTTTAAAAATATTATTTATAATTTAGATAAAAAATTAAAAAAAATATTATATAAATATATTATTTTTATAAAGATTATTTATATATTAATTATATAAAAATATTTATTTTATAAATATTATTTTGTAACTCTTAGACCATAACTCACTCTTACACTCTTTTTCACTCTAAAAAAAAATGAAAACTCCCACCCCTGTTTATAGATTTTAGTGGCCGTTAGATTATTGACACATATAAATACCTTTGCCATTAGCCTTACAAAATGTCTAGATTCTTTCTTGTGGATTATTTTCAACATAATATTAAATATTCTAGTTTATTTTATGGATATTTCTATACATATACTATTATTTTATTTTAATAATAAATATCTAGATACTCATTAAGAATTATCTAAAACAAGTAGGTGAATATGTAATACTCCACATTAGTAAAGATGATTTTCATATTATTTATTGTTTCTCAGAACTTCTCAAAATTTGGTCTACTTGACTTCTTTGTGAATATGTCTGAAACTTGTTTATTTGTCTTTGTTAGCACCATCTTAATCTCTCCTTCAAAATGTACTTACACAATTCTTCAATGACCTTTGGCACAATCTCTTTTTCAACCAACGACTCTGTCGCCGTCCAAAACTCCCAAAATCCTCAACATTATTTTCTTACGACCAATCTTTTCAAAATCACCAAATTGTCTTACAACCTGGAAGCGTCAAGATCGAGTCATTTTCAGTGCTCTTCTTGGCGCAATCCTCATCTTACTGTAATCGCTTATTGGCAAACGATGTTCGATGTTTTGACTTGTCACTTGTCAACAATCCACGACATATCGTCCTCAAGGCTCTCCAGGATATCACCCTCCACAGTCCACACCTTGACAACTACAAAATCAATCCTAACATCCTCCTCTCTCACTTCCACGTCCAGTTCCTTGATGAATGATATATTACTATCCTCATTAAAATTTTCAACCACCATATCTTTGAATGCAGGCTTGCCTCCATTCACGTCAAGCATAACCAGATATTCTGACCCCGGCACTACACTTTCAGTCGGTGTGTCATTACCATTTAAAATTGAATCATCCATCTATTCCCGATCTGATTTCCGAACTATCTCTGTCGTTATTGTCTATAACACGTTTTGTTACTCTGGCTATGTTAGACGATACCAATGAACCTGACCTCTCTAGATATGGTGGGAATGCTGAAACAACTTCCATGGGACTAGGAGTCGAAAGCGACACTATTTTTTTAAAATATATTTTTTTAATAAATAAAACCGAACCAATTCGTATATAGAGCAGTTCCTTATCCTTGAATTAATTGCTTATGCTTAGATTTTAATAAGTGATTTCATTGAAAAACGGACGATGTTCATCCTAGGGAACCTAAGTTCAATCGCTTTGTCTGTAAAGTGTATGTATATTGTTAAAGAGTTAAGAATCTATATGAGTACATATTATATTGTAATCACCATTAAACTATTAAAAAATTAATTAGGCTTAAAACATTCAAAAGCATTTGAGTCTTCATTTAATCAAAAGAATGTCAATAAAAACACTCTCTCTATATTTCCTCACTCGAATCCAGTTTTTTCATTAATCTTTCTTGAAACTTTATCACAGTTCTTATTTTATATAAATTTAATTGCTTTATTTGTGTTAATTTGAAAGCACATCAACATGTAGTCGTTAGTTTTGAATCATAACTTTACGACATATAATAAATTGGAATAGAATATATCATTTCGGTGCCTATATTTATGCCTCACACTAAAAAAATAAGTTTAGAGTTTAAGATTAAAGTTTAAGGTTAAGGTTTAAGTTGTAGGGACCTATGGGTATGGTGTATTTTTAAGGTTTAAGGTTTATGGCTTAAGATTTAAAATTTAAAATTTAAAATTTAAAATTAGGACTTAGATTTTAGTTTTTTAGCGTTAGACACCGAAAAAGACAGAATTTTTGTCCAATAAATTAATTTGATCTTACCTAGAATTATTTAATATCCTTACGAGTTAACTTTTACCTTTTTTAAAAAATTCTATCATTAATTAATATACAATGTATGGATTTAATTTTCATATTCGAACTTAATCAATTTTATTCTTTGTACTTTAGAATCATAAAATTTTATCATGATCATTAGCCAGTCACTTGAACATGCTGAAGAAAGAGCTGAGGTTCCAAGAAAGGCATGATCAATACTTGGCCAAATATGTTCCTCTTAATTAATACCAGAGATTTAAATTGTGATTGCGGTAGGATTTTCGGCTATGGTATTTATATGGTTGCAGACATAATGAATGTTGTTGCAGTCATTGCAAATCGCTATTCTCCATAATAATAATTTTGGACGGTATCACTACTATATAACGACCGTTATTACGATAACACTTCTCTATTTAAATCTCTGAAAAGACCTCGAAATTTGGAGTTTACTGTTGGATTGTGAAACATGCAATTGTAGATTTTGAGGTCCATTGATGAAATTGATGCTTTATAAAAAGTAATAGTTATTATATTTAAATAATAAAAAATCATTGTAATTAATTTATAATATGAGTAAATACTTGTTATATTCTCAATTGGTTTAGTGGAACGAGACACTATAGCCTTGTTTGTCAATTAGCGGATAACTGATAACGGATAACTGATAGTGGATTACATTAGTTGATAGCTGATAGCTAATTGCATTAGCTGATTTGACTAGCGGATTGTATAAAAGTGTTTAGTAAAATTAACTGATAATTGTTTGATTATTTAAACAAGCAAAATGACATATAAGGACATGATTATATTCGATGTTTGTTTGAATAGTTTATTACTTATCAATATTTTGTATCTATTACCGTTCAAAAAAATATTTTCTATCTATTAATATTAATTAGATTATAAAAATATTTTTTAAATATAACAATAATAAGCATGTTTGAAGGATTTATATATTACTTTATTATTTATATAATTATTTTTAATACAATTTAATTAATTATTAAATTTAAATAAAATTATAAATGTGTGAGAATAAAATAAAAAATAAAAAGTATTACTTTACAAATGTTAAATATGTGAGAGTAAAAAATCAAAATAGAAAATGTTAAATTTAAGTTATTTGGAGGTTTTTGATAATTGTTAAGGGTAAAATGGTCTTTATAACTATTATGTCAAACCACTAATTTCAAAAAGCACATATTAGCATCTTCTTCAGAATTAGATGTTTCACCCCAATCCGCTATTCACCAAATATCCAAATTCAAGTATATTATGGTCTTATAGAAAATTTTGTTAGCTTTCCAACGGTGTATAACAATCGAAATTCTGACGTACGTATTAAAAGATATGGCCATTTAAAGGGACATTGTGCAAACTACCAGGCATCAATGTCCTGGGCAGTTTGGGACTGTTTTTACACCTAGTAGCAAACTGTTTCCAAAACAGTTTTGGGACATTGTAACCTGTCCAGTTATGGCTTAAAATGAAGTAATAACAATGTCGAAATGAACTAGCAAGAAATGCTTAAAAGAAAGCATAAAAACAATAGCTTAAAAGAAAGCATAAAAACAATAGCTAAATGTTAGGTACAAATGTGGTAACATTGCTACTATGATTGTGTGATATTATGTGCTTGTTTTGATGATATGTATATGTGCTATGCTTGCTAGACCAAGGACAGCAAGTTGGGGAAGAAGAGGATATGAGTGGACATCCCAAAGCTAGATGCAAAGGGTTTTGGATTCAAGACAATTGAATTGCTAGGAGTATTGTGAGTGTAACTATCCTTAGGGTTAGGACTAGGTCATAACCAACCTTGTTATTGTCTTAATTCAATGTAATTGCCATGTAACATGGCCTAATGCATATTTGGCTAATTAAGGGAAGAATGACATGTATGATAACTTGTTTGATGCCATGATCTATGTGTTACTTGGGTGTTAAGCAAATGTAATGAAATGTTTGTCATGTTGCATTGCTTATGCATAAGGTAAGAAATGGCATGCTTGCTTTGAGAATAAGGTACGCACATTGCATACATATGTATGTATTTGTGAATGTTATACATGGCTGATTGAAATGAATTGAACAAGGATACTACTTTGTATTCATGCTATTCGAATGGCATGGATAGTTTTGTATTGGGAGTTAAGACTCTATAAGCCTAAGGGCTTGGCCATTAAATGGCATAATCTTGTATTGGATCATGAAATGTATAAAGCTTAAATGAAATGGATAATCAACAACCTTGGTAGCTAGTTTGATAGATAGGAGGGTATGCTTTAGAATCTTGAGCTCATATTGGCACTACGGTGCATATTGGTACGACGGTACATATTGGCACGACGGTGCATATTGGCACTATTGGCACTACGATGCATATTGGCACTTCGGTGCATATTGGCACTTCAGTGCATATTATTAAAGATTTGATTATCTAGTAAGCTACTTACCAAGGGTGTTATAAGATGACTTAATAACTTGAATAAACATTGTTTGCTTGGATGTGTGATATGAACATTGCTTGAATTGTAAGATTCTTGAATGAACTTCCTTGCATTGAAAGATGATACATGAATGGTTGTATAACTAGTTACTTCATATGAAAGAAATGTATAGATGACTTTGTGTATGAATGCCTACTTGGTGATTGGTGTTTTTGGATTGCTTGTCACCTAAGCAACAAATCGAATGGCATTATATGTACACATGATGGATGTTGTTATGTTGATTGTGTGATATGTGAAACTTGCTTATGTTTACCTATGCAATTTGAATGGTTTATGTGTCATGTAGAGATGATTTTGATTCTTTGAAATACATGTTAACTTGAATATGTATGCTTGAAATTGGCTAGACTTAGTGTTACCTCACTGAGTACATAACTTGTACTTACCACTTTACTCTTTATTCTTCCCATACAGATTAAAGACATTATCAAGAGGATATCTTGAGATTGAAGCAACACCTTTGAGCAAGCTTGAAAGTATGATTTCATACTCTTTGTATACTCCTAGTTTGGTGGCACTAGATCTTGTAATAGGTAGCTTTGATCATGCATTTGGATGTGTGTTTAAGACTATAATGTGTAATGTTTTGTTGGGCCTATCTTGTAACCAACTTGATGACTTTAAGCTATGTATATAACTTGGTTGATATGTATATATATAACTAGATGATGCGCAAATTGTGATAGAAATTCAATGTTTGTGAATCTTGTTTAATTCAAATGTTAGAGCAATATTGTATGATCATGCATTTGCTCTTGTGGCCATTGGGTATGATTTGGCCATGTTGAGGTTAAGTCCAAGGTATGTACAAGCATGCATTAACAATGTTACTAGTTTAAGTATGCCATGAAATTGTATGACTTGATGGTAAAGAATCAAATGAAATATGATTAGGGATTACATTATAGTTCGAACAGGGTATGAACATGTAATAAGATTGTAAGTTGGATGCTTGTATTATTCATGTTAATTGGTTGAATAAATAGTATCTTGAGATGCAAGTAAGCTAATTGAAATGTGTTAGGTGACCACATTGTATCAATCGAATAGGGCACTTGAACTTGTAGTAAGAATGAAAGTTGAATCATGTTTAATAGTAACCTATTGTGAAATATGACACACTTGAGATTGTTGTTTGAATGATGTATGTGAATTGAATGGAATAGTAATATGATAATGATAACTTAGGGTATAAGTATGAAATGGAACAAATTAGTACCTAAATTAGCATGCTATGTATATTGGGTTTGTTTAATGTGGACTATTTGTATGTATTGTATGACTTGTAATGTTTGGTTTGGGTTACTTGTGTTGCAAGTTAAGTATACCGAGGTTACTTGTTCGACAAGTAACTTATCTTTTTCTTTGCTTTCGCTTTGGTAACGCTCCTGAATCGGGTTACGACTAACTCGGGGATGGGGTGTTACATGTCTACTCCAACTCCTACTCCTCTTCTTTGTACCGGAATCTCCTCGATGGCTGGTGAGCTCAACTCGAGTTTCTCTTAAATTTTCCTGCAATATTGTCCATTTTGATATGGAACTCTATCTTGTCCTGCAAACGATGCCTCACTAGTATAGGTTTGAGTATCTACGTATGTGCCATAGCAGATGCTCACGAGTTGTACGTTACATCTATGTTCGATACATGATAGATTGGAACTTTTCCAATGTTTAATTACTCACAAGTTACTGAGAATAGTTCTCTGCAGGCAAAAGTTCGTCGTGGCAAAGAGCTTGAAGCTGCTTTGCTGTTCCTTAGGGGAAATAAAGCTGATATTTCTAATGAAGCAACAGAAATAAAAGTAATCCCTTTTTTTATTTCTGAAAAAAGAAAGAATTAACATTAGCAATAGCAACATTTCTGCTCCTTTCAGCTTATTCTTTTACATGATTATGTGGAATCTCTTAAAAGTTTCTCAAAGGAAGGAGTTTTCGAGATATTTCAGAAGAAATATGTTCGTCCGTTGCTCGTAAGACACGTAACTTGTTTGAAATTGATCAATTTCACTATATTTGTTATATAATCCATTGATGTAGCTCACTTTCATTATAGATTGTCGGCGGAATGATGGCCTTTACGTGTTTTGGAGGAGTTGATGCCTTTGCATATTATTCTGGTGTTATTTTTGTCTCAGCTGGTACATTACTGGTCCTAACAATCTCCATAAATCTTCAAGAAAATTTATGAAAAACTAAACTATATAAAGTTATACTTTATGACAATTGAAAGGTATATCTAGCATGGCCGGACTCATCGCGTCGGCTGCTGTTCAGGTATGCTGTTATTTAGGAAAAGCAAAATACTCCATTGGTGGATATCTAAGAAACTAAAGAATTGTTCTGTTTTACAGACATTAGTTGGAATTTTGGGTACAATCTTAGTTGATAAATCAGGACGGTGACCACTCCTACTGGTTCGAAAAGGATAAACTTTTTGTAATAATCTGCCAAGTCAATTGCATTGTGAATGAACAATGATAATAGTTGTGTTTATCAGGTTTGTACTGCTGGATTATAGCTCAGTAGCTTCCTCACAAGACTTTTCTTCTTCTTGAAGGTACTAATCTAATAACCGGAATTCGAAAATCTTCCCTCTCATCACTGCATGTGCTGATATTTGGTCATCACCCTTGTGTATGCGTAACATGAATTCGAATTGCGGTCCCTATAACTAAAAATATGCATTTTTTTTCTTTAGCTTGAACTTAATTGGTGGGATCAAGGTAGTCATATTTTTCCACTCATTGGCTTATTGGTAAGTAATTTATTAACCCACTTTCATTTTGTATTTTTCTCCATTTTTCTTTAGCAATTCTAAATATTGGATTATGCTTTCAGATATACATGGGATCGTCTGTACTCGTCACCGGAATACCATGGCTGCTACTATCAGAGGTCTGCAAATTGTAATTGCTTTCACCTGCATCTGTCACGGCTCGCACATTTGGGTCTGCGCCAGTGACGCAAGTATCTAACGGAGAGGTTTCATGCGGGACATCGGGCTTACGAAGAACACCAAACTTGGCATATTACTTAGAGAATGCTAGGAAGTACGACCACATTGGCTTTTTAGAAATGGCAGGAGACAACAAATCAAGGAGATTGTAGAAGAATCCTACCATATCAAGTGTGATCAGCTATCTAAGGAAAGATATCTTCTAATTGATGTGATTAGATATTCTTTCATAGATTAGTGTATCTTGTAGAAATTTGGCTTAATCCTGGCCATCCATGTAAATCGATCTAGGCCATTGATTGAGTGAGAGCTCAACTATAAATAGAGAACTTCTTCACTCATTTGTATCATCTCATTCCATGCATTCTCACTTTGAGAAGAGTAATAAGATTCTGAAGCATTTACTCTAGTTCTCTTGTTCTTTCAGTTGTTCTTGAGTTTCTTTATTTTCGTTGCCTCTCGTAATGGCTAAGAGTAGCTACCTTGGTGTTTAAGTTTCCGCATCCATCGAAGCCTTGAGGGCTTTTCCGAGCCTTTGGCGAGCATGAGTACTTGCAAGGATGAGTTTAGGCTAACTTAGACGTAGAACCGACTAAGTAGCGTTAAAGGCTTCTGAAGCCACATGGATCAGCTAGGGTTGAGCTCTAGCCCCGTGACACATTGCTCTAATTCTTCATTTTCTAACCTCGAGTCCTAGTAACCAAGGTTTTCACTTTCATTTACTCATTTGGTCATCTATTTCCACATCATTTTCAACTACATTTTCTTGCGTCACAGTTGTTTTAGGTAAAGGTCAAAGGTTCGGCAGGAAGCATCTGTAATTTCATGGCATGTATCATCGGTTGGATTGTCACAAACTACTTTAAGTTTCTAATCGAATGGAACTCAGCAGGTGATTGGTGCCATGTTTATCAACTGGTCATTTTGCTGTAATAATTCTCAAGGTTTTTGACCTTTGAAATGGACTGCATTGTTGTAGGTACATTCTCTATATTTTAAGTCTTTTATGTTTTCAGTCTTTTGTTGTGCAAACTTCATCTTAACAACAATGGCGCCCGAGACGAAAGGGCGAACACCGGAGGAAATACAAGCATCAATCACTCGCTCTTCCGATTGAGAAAGCGGGATTTTCCATGTTATTTCATCGTCAGCAATTTGCTTTTTTGCTTTAGGCAAGTTCTGATACATATGCCTTGGGTCACTTTATTGTAAAGCATGAAATTTTGACATGGCTTGAAGAGCTAGTTGGATACTTGTTTTACTGCAAGGGTGAAGTTAGAAATTTTGTTAAATCAAGGGCCGGGATGAAATTAATTTTTTTGAGGGATCAAAAATTAAATTTTTATATAAAAGTTTAAATTTAATGCTCAATTTTCTAGAAGGGCCAAATAAAAAAACTTATCCAAAATTTTTCCAGGCCCAAAATCCAAACATGTTACATTGATATTAGTATTAGAATAGGGAAAATGCTGACGTCGTCGAAATATTTTGTTTCCATAACCTTTTTAGTTTTAAGGGTTAGAGATCCAGTTTGGGGTCTATAGTTTAGGGATTTATGTTTAGAAGTTTAAAATTTAGGGGTTGTAGTTAAAATTTAGAGTTTAGAAGTTAGGGTTTAGGTTTTAGGGTAATATGTTAGGGGTTAGGTCTTAGGTTAATATGTTAGGGATTTATGTTTTTACCTATAACTCCTAAATTATATCCCTAAACTCTAAATTGAAACCACAATCTCTAAATTTTAAGCACATAAACCCCTAAATTATGAACCTTAAATTTAGGTTTTAGGGTAATATGTTAGGAATTTAGAAAATTGACGGTAAACAATTTGAAATAACTTGACAAAATAACAAGTCAGTCGAAAAAATTATTTTATAATTTTATAAAATTATTTTTTGACTGATGTAATATTTTTTCAAGTCAACACATTTGTCTATATAATACTGACATGTCAATGTGCATTGTCATATATGTTTGTCACGTCATTTCAAGCCATTTACCGTCAGTTGACTGACAGTTTTCATGCGAAAATGGGCTATTTTGACTCAAAACGAAACATTAAGGATTGAATTGTTCCAAAAAAATAGGGGTCAAAGTTACTATTCAGACAAACGGCATTTTTTAACCTCATGCTTAAAAAATAACCATTAACGTATGCAACTTAACGGTTGACAAACTTTGATGATTTTTTAAAAAGTTTTTTAATATATTTTTAAATTTTTTTTTTACATAAATATATTTTTTAAGTTAGGTGATCTCAGTGGAAAATCGGATGATGTTTATTTTAAGAAGACCCAGGTTCAATAGCTTTGTCAACAAAGTGCATGTGCATCATCAAAAGATTAAGAATATATATAAACAAATACTAACTTATAATAACTTGTACTTTGTTATAACTTAGGGTAAAATACTTAAATCATCACTCAACTTTGCTCTATCACCTATTTTGGTCACTGAATTTTTAAAACGCTCAATTTACTCATTAAACTTTACTTTCTGACCTATTTGATCACTCTGAATTATTTTATTAATATTTTGATATAACATGACATATTTTATTATTATTAAATATAAAAATAATTTAAAATAAAAATAAATTATTAGTAAATTACAAAAATCATCACTGAATTTTACTCTTCAACCTATTTTGGTCATTGAACTTTCAAAACGACCAATTTACTAACAACTTTATACATTGACCTATTTTGGTCGCTCCACCGTTAAATAATTAACGGTGTTATGACATGGCACACAGAACCAAAATGACGTCGTTTTGGAAAAACCTAATTTGCATCAAAACAACTTCGTTTTATATCATTATAAAAACTTTTTCTTTAATTTTCCCTATAAAAATCATTTATTTCTCCTCAAATAAATTCCTAGCCGTTATTGGTCTTCTTAATGTTGTTGTCTTGATATCCTTCTTCGTTCGTCGTCACCAAATATTTGATGAAATGAAATGTTATATATTCCACCAGTAGTAACAGCAGCAAGTTCTGGACAAAACATGTCTAATTTGACATCTGTATTCAGCGAAGCAAGTGTTTCTTCAAGGAACAGTGTCGGTGGCGCTACCAACCAACCACCTCAATCTTAGTCGGTCAAAAGAGAGAGAAACCAACCAGACAATCTAAATTTTTGTCCAAACTTAAAAACTATTATCTTAAAAATATTGTTCATTACTTTTTAGTTTTTACTATATCTTTTTTGTTTTGTTTGGTTATTTCCTTGACCAAACCCATATGCAGAAATGATAGCTTTTTCACCCAATATACTCATGGCAACCAACAGATTCGTTTGTGACATCTGCAACAAAGGGTTCCAAAGAGACCAGAATCTCTAGTTTCGCCAGAGAGGCCATAACTTGCCATGGAAGTTGTTTTCGGTCTCAACTTGTCTTCTTCACGTGAAGAGCTTGGATTGATCCATCCATGTGAAGATGAATATGCAGTCAGTTGTTTAAGGAGACGGTGAAGTTTTAGGGATGCGAGGGTTGATGTCGGTGGGGTTCGGGTATAATTTAGGATTTTTATTTTTTATTTTAAATCCTACATGTCAACCAAATATCAATAAAAAATTCATGTCACAACCAAATATTAATAAAATAAGCCACGTCATCGGGCTGTTAATGAGAAAATGTAGAAGTGACCAAAATAGGTTTGAGAGTTCAATGATGATTTTTGTATTTTATCCAAATAATTTATTTTTATTTTAAATTATTTTTATATTTAATAATAATAAAATATACCACGTCATACCAAAATATTAATAAAATAATTCAGAGTGATCAAAATAGGTCAGAAAGTAAAGTTTAATGAGTACATTGAGTATTTTGAAAGTTTAGTGACCAAAATAGGTCAAAGAACAAAGTTGAGTGATGATTTAGGTATTTTACCCTATAACTTATTATGTTTTTGAGCTTTTTTTATTTTTAATTTATTTAACGGTAAAATACTTAAATCATCATTCAACTTTGCTCTGTGACCTATTTTGGTCACTCAACTTTTAAAAAGATCAATTTTATCACTGAACTTTAAACATTGACCTATTTTGGTCACTCGAACGTTAAATGTCTAACATTGTTATGACGTAAAACTAAAAATATATATTTTAATAATATTTTATTCATTAAATAAAAACCTCACCTCATCTCACCCTCCTTCTCCTTCTCCTTCACCTTCACCCTCACCCCCACCCCTTTCTCACTTTCACTTTCTCACTTTCACCGGCCGACTCCTCTTCTTGATAAACCCCTTTCTCACTTTGTAGGAAATGGAATTAAGGGTTTAGTCGGTACAGCCATTGAAACCGTTCCCGAGCTTTATACTTTACCATCAGAGGAAAGATTAGAACCAAACATGATCTCAACTCACCACTCCATTCCGGAAATCGACGTTTCCAATTGGGACGATCCAGAGGTAACCGAATTCATCTGTGAAGCTGCCAGAGAGAGCATTGTGTTTGAGTTCCAACCGGGATAAGACTTGGGAACGAAACAGTGGAACTGAACCGGAGAGACGGTTGTGGCAAAGATTAACGTTCGAGAGTTCCGGCAGTGTTTCGATGGAATGAGGGATTCCTCCGGTGAGCTAATTGTAGCTGAGATCAAGAGTTTTAAGTCTCCTCAATTGTCCTAAATTCACCGGAATATTCCCGGAGATTAAATTATTGTTGATCGCAAGAAAACGAAGGCCCTTCAATTGCGAGAGTGACACCGACAACGACCCATAGATCCGACCCGGAACAATGGTTAACTCGACGAGAGCAGATAGTTTCCCAAATGGCTGAATCAATCCTTCCAGTTAAACCCGGTGAACCAGCACGGGGATCACCGAGATTAAGAGCGACTACTCTATTCGACTCACAATAAACGCCGACGAAGTTACAAGGATCGGAAGTAAAATCCCAGGAAGCCGAGAAATTAGAGCCGGGCAAATCACGCAGAGACTTTTTAATGGACTGTAAAGCCAAGAAATCAACGGGGTCTAAAATTGCAGAACCCATGAATTCGCATTGAAATAGGGCAACCAAAAACATAGCACAAGAACCCACATGGATTCTCCCATGTTTAGGGATTGAATCGATGAATTAAAGAAGACCCAAATTTCCCAGTGGAGTAAAGAGGTGGGGTACTGAAGTACGTTGCTATATAAGAACAAAAAGGTGAGGCTTTTGAGTTGGCAACTGAAGCTTTTTCCGTGATAGAAGACTAGCGGTTTCTCGTGGGGATACAAACGTAAAACCCTTTAATGGAAAAACAATACATTATGAAGAAAAACAAAGAGTGGCTTGGAGAAGAAGCAATGGTGGTCCTTGGTGAATGGCTTCTTGGAGAAGATGTATAGCACAGCGTTGACGGCGGACTTTCTAAATCTAAACACTGATGAATCAGACGGGAATGTCATGTTTTTTATTATTTTTTATTTCCACGTAGTGTTAGATTTTTAACAATGAAATGACTAAAATAAATCAATATTTAAAGTTAAGTAATAAAATAAATCTTTTTAAAAGTTAAATAGTTAAAATAAGTCACAGAACAAAATTGATTGATAATTTAAATATTTTACCCTTTATTTAATTCTTTGTTTATGCATATCTATATTTTTGTATTGTTTGATTATAAATATTCTCATGATGTTTTTTCTCTGCTTTTGTAATATGTATATTTTTTTAGGATTAAATTTTGACGTTATTTTTAGTTTGATTTATTTTAATTTTCAAACCATCATTAAAGTTAATATTGAGTCTCAAATAAAAAAAATCGATTTAAATTTCGGGTAAAATATGTCGTATACCTCCCATACTCACCGGCTCCTTCCTGACTATCTGTATTTGTTCTTTGGATTCTGGTATGGGCCAAAATATGTCTATTTACATGTGACCAACTCATTCTTACCATAACACACGTTTTTGTCAGCAATTTGCTTTTTTGCATTAGACAAGTTCTGATACATATGCCTTGGGTCACTTTATTGTAAAGCATAAAATTTTGATAAGGATGGCTTGAAGAGCTGATTGGACATTTGCTTTACTGCAAGGGCAAAGTTAGAAATTTTGTTGAATCAAGGGCCGGGATGAAATTAAATTTTTTAAAAGATTAAAAATTAAATTTTTATATAAAAATTTAAATTTAATGCTCAATTTTCTAGAAGGGCCAAATAAAAAACTCATCCAAAATTTTTGCAGGCCCAAAACCCAAATCTGTTAGATTGATAGTAGTATTAGAATAGGGAAAAATGTTGCCGCGGTCGAAATATTTTGTTTCCGCAACCCTTTTAATTTTAAGGGTTAGAGATACAGTTTATGGTCTATAGTTTAGGGGTTTATGTTTAGGAGTTTAAAATTTAGGATTTGTAGTTAAAATTTAGAGTTTAGAAGTTAGGGTTTAGGTTTTAGGATAATATGTTAGGGATTTAGGTTTTTACCTATAACTCCTAAATTCTATCCCTAAACTCTAAATTCAAACCACAATCTCTAAATTCTAAGCACGTAAATCTAAACCCCTAAATTATGAACCTTAAATTTAGGTTTTAGGGTAATATGTTAGGGATTTAAAAAATTAATGGTAAACAATTTGAAATAACTTGACAAAATAATAAGTCAGCACAAAAAAATATTTTATATAATTTTATAAAATTATTTCTTGACTGATGTAATATTTTTTCAAGTCAACATATTTGTGTATATGTTACTGACATGTCAGTGTGCACTGTCATATATGTTTGTCATGTCATTTTAAGTCATTTACCGTCAGTTGACTGACAGTTTTCATGCGAAAAATGACCATTTTGACTCAAAATGAAACATTAAAGATTGAGTTGTTCCAAAAAATAGGGGTTAAAGTGACTATTCAGTCAAACAATATTTTTAACTTTATGTCTAAAAATAACCATTAACGTATGCAACTTAACGGTTGACCAACTTTGATGAGTTTTTAAAAAGTTTTTTAATATATTTTTAAGTTTTTTTTACATAAATATATTTTTCTAAGTTAGGTGGTCTTAGTGAAAAAACGGGTGATATTTATTTTAAGAGGACCCGGGTTCAATAGCTTTGTCAATAAAGTGTATGTACATCACCAAAAGATTAAGAATATATATGAACAAATACTAACTTATAATAACTTGTACTTTGTTATAACTTAGGGTAAAATACTTAAATCATCACTCAACTTTGCTCTATGACCTAGTTTAGTGACCAAAATAGGTCAAAGAGCAAAATTGAGTAATAATTTAGGTATTTTACCCAATAACGTATTATGTTTTTCAGCTTCCTTGTTTTTAATTTTTAATTTATTTAATTCTTTGTTTATGCATATTTAAATTTTTGTATTGTTTGATTATAAATTTTCTCATGATATTTTTTCTCTGTTTTTGTAATATGTATATTTTTTAGGATTAAATTTTGACGTCATTTTTGGTTTGATTTATTTTAATTTTCAGACCATCATATTAAAGTTAATATTGAGTCTCAAATAAAAAAAATCGATTTAAGTTTCGGATCAAATTTATCAAGTGTATCTCCAATACTCACCTGCCCATTCCTGACCATTTGTATTTGTTCTTTGGATTCTGGTATGGGCCAAAATCTGTCTATTTACATGTGACCAACTCATTCTAACCATAACACTCGTTTTTGTTATTATTTTCCTCAAAGCCGAACAGAAATGGGTTTACCCCAAAACCAAAATGGGCTGCCTCTGCATTTCTCACATCTTGCTGCTTTCGCTTTATTCGAAAGTCCCACGGTTTGGTCTCATAAAAGTCTCATCGGAATTGAAATTTAATGAACGGAGATCTATCTTGATTGACATCAGCATGAGTTCATTACTATGAAGTAATTTTTTTTAATTGGGGAGGGAACCACATGATCCAAATCCAAAATTGAAAGTAGATTCCTCTTATTGAATAAAATGGCAGAAGCCCAGAACCCAGAAGAATGCTTCAATAAATCAACAAATATAGAAAGCCAATGATAACTTAACTGCCACTGTTATCCTCCATTGGGAAAACCCATTCTTTTTTATTATAAAGGAGAAATCTTCATGTCGGATTGGTGCCAATCGCCAATCCAAGTTCTTCTTCCAGCTGCTGCAACTCATCGTCACAGTCACAGTCACAGTCACAGATAACAGCTGCCCTTTCCATTTTCTCTGCTTTTTATCAACCAAAAAGGTTAGTCCTTTTAGCTTTCCAGCTTAACAGCTATGGGGATTATTGTTTTACAATAGCTAGTTTGTTCTCTTTACTATTTCTTTAACAGCTATAGAGAAGTGTAACATTTTCTGTTATAGTAATACTTTAATTTTCGTATTTTATAACATTTTCGGTTGGTGCTGCACGGTCGATTATGTTGTACCCTTCACTCACCCGCCAAGTTCTGTTTTTTTTTCTTTTACACTTTTGACTAAAATAGCAATATGGATGTATAAAACTCAACTCGAAAAATCGAATTATTACGTGAAAAAACTCGATTAGATTAAAAAATTTAAATAAAGTTTGAGTTATAAAATAAAAACTTGAATAACTCAAAATATTTAGAAATTACTAGATATATTTTCAATTCGAGTCAAGACTCTCAATTCTGCCCCTCTCTCTCTCTCTCTATATATATATACACGAAGAAATATATATGTATTATATATGGTTATAGAAAGTCGTTTATAATTAAATTTGAATAGAAACTCGAACAACTATATTTAATTTGACTCGACTTAACTAAAAAAAAAGTTCAAATTAGAAAATAGGACTCGTTAACTCTTAACTCGAGTGAACTGGATTCAGCTCAACTTTAACTCACCGAATGTCAATGGTTAATGTCTAATAAAGATTGAACATAATCATTACTTCTGCATCTTCTTTATCGCCTTTATTTTAACGAATTACAAGATAGATAGACGATGAATGGTTAAAACAAGGCAGGGTAGTTGAAGTGGTCAACATTGGAATCAAATATTGAAAAGATGTGAATAATTTATCCAGAAATTGTCTACCCCACGGTATTAAAATAATCCAAGCTTTAAAGTTTATACATGCTTTTGCTACATCAAACCAATTATTTAAAGCCAAAATGGAGAGAAGGATAGCAGAAAGACAGCTACATAGACTCCTCATCTAATTTGATTATTTAAACATTTACAAACGTTGGGAAAAACGGAGAAGGAAAGCATGGAAGAAGGGCTGTTGACGAGCAGGCTTCTACCAACTGATACAAAACCAACTAGCAATGGCAGCGGCGGTGACAGTCTTGCCGACAACCTTAACTTGCCATCACCGACGGCTGCTTCCTCCTTAACACCTCTTCTCTTCTTTAGTACGTTTGTTGCTGTCTGGCTCTTTCTGATATGGCTGTTCTGTAAGTAGTAGTTGTTGTTGTTGTTCTTCTTCTTCTTCTTAAAGAATGAATGAAAAATTATATATATATATAATATTATTTGCCAACTTTGATTGGATTGGTTAAAAATATTTTCTATCTATGTATTAGAGTTTGTGACTCAATTTCGATTTGACCCGTCCCGAAAAATTAACTGTGCGAACCTTTTTGGCGACAAACTAATTTGGGTCCCGGACATCCGATCTGTTAGTGTAAATGAGCCAAGTCGAGTCTAAATAGTGCTGAGTTCAAACCCAGTAGTGTTGTGCTCAACTCAGTTCAGGATGTCTCATCTCATTACAGCCCTAGTTCGTACACAACTATACTTCTTTTTGTATTAGTTTTTGATTGAGAGTAAGAATTATACCTAAATAGTTACATACTAATAGATAATGAAGCTTAGGGTTATAGAATAAGCTAAAAGGCCTTAAACTTCATTCGTCTTGTAATTTCGACATTATAGTTGTTCATTTTTCCTAGGGATTTTTAAATTATGTGTCTCGTTTTCATTGTATGATCATTTACTGTTATTACCATCCCGATTATTTCGTAACACTTTGCATGAACCCAGATTGGTTATTAATCACCTGCCAAGACCGGGATCATGGAAGTCTTGGGCCTCTCTATGCCTGCAGTTAGTACAACCCAATCTTTCTATTACTATTTTTCCATTTGATTCATGTTTTCTTACAAACAGAAAACTTGTGTATTCTATTAGCTTCCACTTACTTAAAACACAAGAAAGCTCTAGGTGAGTTTATGTAACAAATACAGGCACACTTAATCTTTCTAAGTTTGTCCCGATCTTATAATCGAAAACACATTGGACAGGTGCATTACTGAAACAATGAAGAGTTCAAGTAATCTAAATGTGTAACCTTTGCCTTCAATTTTCAGTACTCTGTGTTCGGTTCGACATTGACAATCGGAGCAATGGTAGGATCAATTCTAAGTGGGAAGATAGCAGATCTTATCGGTAGGGAATGTGTAAGTTTTTCTTTTTGTTAAACCTTTACTTTCTAATAATGCTATAAGATTTCCGAGTTAGAGTCCATTGAATAATGGTTTATTCCTCTACAGACAATGTGGTTCTCTGAAGTCTTTTTCATTGCTGGGTGGCTAGCAATAGCGTTTGCAAAGGTTAATTTCCACTTTGAATTATTTCTTTTCCAATAATGCTCCGAACCGTGTTCTCATTAATGAAACTTCTAGTTCGTGTCGTTCTATGTTTATTGATTCCGGTATCTCCGTATAGACCGATTTGTAAGATCTTAAGAGGTTTATGTTCAATTCTTTTTGAAGAATGCTTTGTGGCTGGACATTGGAAGGCTGTTGATTGGAATTGGAGTCTCTGTGACCTGCTATGTGGTAATGTACTAAGGTTTGCAGTTCATTTTTCATCAACATACACCAGCATTTAAGTAAGGATTGCCGAATTTTCCATATGAAACAGGTACCTGTTTACATAGCTGAAATAACACCTAAAAGTCACCGGGGTTCCTTGGCATCGTCAAATACGGTAAAATATACTTAATCCATAATTGACAATGTGATTTCTAAACTTAACATTAATTACATATGAGGGGGGTTTTGACGTGCAGTTGATGATTACTTCCGGGACTGCATTTATGTTTTTCGTTGGAACCTTCATTTCATGGCGCACCCTGGCTATGATCGGTATGTACTTCGTTTTCTTTATTAACTTAAGCTAAACGTGTGCTAATTAAGCTTTTCTGTTTTATCTGTTCTGTTTTCTTCAGGTGCAATCCCTTGTGTAGTACAGACAATAGGCTTGTTTTTCATTCCAGAGTCCCCTAGATGGCTGGTAAGCCTAACTTAGTAATCTAAGAGAAATTATGCATTTCATTCTTTGCTTTTGAGTTGATGCTACGTAAATGCGAAACGTGACAGACCTTCTGCAGGCAAAATTTGGTCGAGAAAAAGAGTTCGAAGCTTCCTTGAAGCGTCTCAGGGGAAAGGACTCGAATATTTCTGAAGAAGCGGCTGATATCAGAGTAGCATTTTACCTTCATGCCTTGTTACTATTAAAAATTGTGAACACTTAGTTTTCTCATTATAACTAGAAACTTTATGTGCTTACATTCTCTTGTAGGATTATACGGAAACTCTCGAGCAACAGACGGAAGCAAGTTTCCTTTGAATTGTTCCAAAGGAGATATGCTAATTTACTCATTGTGAGCTGAGGATAAATTAGATTGACATAAGATTAATATGCTTGTTCCTTTTATGACTTGCCTATATATGGCTTCTTGGAATTTGCAGGTTGGAGTTGGCCTAATGTTTTTGCAACAACTAGGAGGAAGCAGTCCTATAGTATATTATATTGGTAGCATATTCGAAGAAGCCGGTAAATTTACATCTTCTGTGTTGGTTCCTGTATAATAATTGTAGCAGAAATTGTTTTTGTTGTCGATACAAGTTTAGCATGGTATTAGAAAAGAAAAAATGAAGATGAAAACACAGATTCTTGTTTGCAACAGGTATATCAAGTAACCTTGGCCTTCAAGTTTTATCCTTCTTACAGGTACCTTTATGGCTTCTTTTCCAACTTGTAGTGAATGTCAAATTATGTTCGCAGTATTTCCGACACGTGTCAATTACATTGTTTTTGCAGATTCCAGTGGCTATTTTAGCTATATTTTTAATAGATAGATACGGTAGACGACCACTTCTATTGGTTAGTTTTGTAAAAAGTTCATTTTAAGATAGTAAAATTGCTGAAAAAACAAGTAAAAAAAGTAGTGTTTCAATCCAACTTTATGCAGGTTTCTGCAGGTGGAATGTGTTTCGCTTGCTTTCTCCAGGGACTGTCATTCTGCTTTAAGGTACAATAAAGTCTAGTTTTTTCTTCAAGGGACTGTCTTGTTTAATGCTTTCCAATATTTTTTCTCCTGAAAATTTTGATGTTATTTTACAATCAGGACCTCCCAAATCTAAATGCGCTTACTCCGATTCTCGAACTTACCGGCGCATTGGTACTTCAGTTTGTCTTCTGTTTTGCATTTATTTTGCCAATGGACCATAAACATGACTAGGATCAGGGCTCTCAAGTACACAATACATTTTATAAACTGATCCATACTGCAAATTCAGATTGGTGCTTCAACTTTCACAATAGGCTTGGGAGGAATACCATGGATTATAATGTCAGAGGTATGTGCCAATTCCGAGATCGAAACCTTCATCCTTGATTACATGTCAAGCTTATCCTAACATCTGGAAACAAGAGATTCATTTGTCTAAAACATGGTCCATATTCTGTCAGGTAATTCCTATAAATATTAAAGCTCAAGCTGGAAGCCTGGCGACTTTAGTCCACTGGTCCACTGCTTGGATCACTACTTACAGTTTCAATTTTATGATGGAATGGAGCTCAGCAGGTCATCCCCCATTTCTCCAGTTCCGTATCAGAGTAAATTAACATTACATTTCTGAACTAAAATGTAGCAGCAAACATCATTGCAGGAACATTTTTCTTTTTCTCGGGAATCTCAGGCTTAACAGTTCTATTCGTGGCCAAGTTGGTACCGGAGACAAAGGGGAGAACATTGGAAGAAATACAAGCATCGATCAGTGACTCGTTTTCTGTTATATAAGATTTAATCTTGCATGGCCATGAATGCACCATGTTTACAAACATTACACATGAGGCTTACTTTCATTATTATTTTACAAGTGATCATTTCCGGGTAGGAATGCTACGGTGAACCCTTTTCCATTTCCATATATTGGTCTTAAAAGACCCTATATATATATTTGTGTACTGCAAACTGTATACCTGTATGGTATTTGAGACATTCATTTTTTTATAAATCTGAAGTTGAAATTTTAGTTCATTTTGGGCAATGGCAAGTATATTTTGCAGGCTGCTCAGCTCATTTGAGTAAATTGTATTTCACTTGGAAAGACTTCTATAAATATCCAAATATTATAGCTTTTGTCTTTATTTATCCTGATATGGAATTCGTATTATTCCTTCTCTTTCTGAATTTTCCTTTTTAATGTTTTGATCATTTCAGTGTTCTCTTTTTGGTTCAATATTAATGATCGGAGCAATGATAGGTGCAGTAATGAGTGGGAGAATAGCAGATTACATTGTTCGAATACGTGAAAGATTTTCAAGGACATATAAATGAGCCATATCTATTATTCTAATTCTAAACAACTTTTCATGTCTTTAACTTTTTTCAATGTTGGTTAATGTTTGATGCAGACAACGGGTTTTGCAGAGATATTCTGCATAGTACGATGGCTTATGATGCTATTTTCCAAGGTGGTTTCATGCTTAATTTGATTACACTGTCTTTTCTCTAGTAGAAATGTTGTTTTGCAAACATCTTTTTAGATAGAAACAAAAAGTATTGTTAGATGATGCTGGGATCAAAATCGATAAAACAATATTTTAGTACCTTATATAGCCTTAATTAATATTAACAAGTCGCAATTGTACTTGACTAGCCATTCGTGTTTGAAGAAAAATTATCTAATCTTATTACTATAGGTTCCTGTATATATGCTGAAGTTTCCCCCAAGGATGTTCGAAGAGGATTTACATCAGTCCATCAGGCGAATGCTAAGCACCATTAATAGAGTTCAATATGTTCTTGTGCTTATGTACCTAGTGACAGTCAATTCTGCCGCTGATGATCTTTTGTGGTTCATCGTTAACTTACCTCATAGGCTCTTTTCCCATGTGCCGGACTTTGGCTCGAATTGGTAGTCGTCAGATTTTATGGTGCTACACTGAACCTCAAAGGATTCTCTAACAGTTTCTCCCCTACATGATATGATTTCAGGAACTATACCATGGCTTATGCAGCTTTTGGGTCTATTGTTCATCCCAGAGTCACCTAGATGGCAGGTAACTTTAAGGCAATAATTTAGATTCTATAACTTATTTTTAAAAAATAAAAAATCATAAATATGCGGTGCATGGTATTAAATAGTTAGATTTCTTCTGAAATTATTCCTCAAAAGTAAATCCAAACATCTGAAAATGCATCTAAATAGTGAGGAAAAAAAAAAACTATTTGCAGGCAAAGATAGGTAAATGGAAAGAGTGTGAAGCTTCCCTGCAGCACCTAGGTTCTTATGACAGCTTTGGGAGAGTATTCTTGCTCGATAAATCCGGATGAAGACCACTTCTATTGATGCAAAAGACTAGAAATTTATCTTCTATAAGTCTTTGATCTACATATCATGTTGTGGAAGTGTTCCTGCCTGATATGATTATATCTACAGGTGTCTGCAGTTAGAACATGCTTGGGTTGCTTCCTAGTCGAATTGTTCGAAAAGATTTATTCATCTAAAATTTCAAAATGCTTTTTATGTTCTATATTCTTTTCCAGAAAATATTAAGCTCGATCGCATGCAGGACCTTCAACAATGGAAGAAGCCACTCCTATTCTATCACTTATTGGTGTACTGTACTGGTAAAGCCAATGAAATCAGTTTTTTAGGCTGTAGTTTTCATGAATGAAATCATCTTCGTATTGATATGTTCGACTCAACGTAAGTCTTCACAGGATCGTTTTCGTTAGGGATGGGAGGGATACCTTGGGTTATAATGTCCGAGGTAAGTTTACCCTGATCTAGATTTTGCGGCCTTCAGTATTATGTAAACCGAAAAAGGTTCCTATTTCAGATATTTCCCATAAACATAAAAGGTTCAGCTAGATGCCTTATAACAGGTAAACTGCTTTGCATCTGATTTTATCCACCATATCGTTTTTTGCTACAAACTTTAACCTTTTTTTTCTCTATGTTACACCATCTTCTGTCGCCCTTCCAGGAACATTCTTCATTTTTGCCACCATATGTGGCATAACTGTTCTATTTGTGGTAAAGCTGTGCCGGAGACCAAGGGACAGACGCTAGAAGAAATACAAGAATTGGTGAATCCGGTTCAGTAGGAATGGTAAGTACTATGTCCTTAACTCCACTTGATTATTGGATCCAATTCTATCTCTGTTCCTTGTGAAACTTGGGAATAGAATTCTATTCCTGGTGGCTTATTCATGAAAATGGGGAATAAAGTTAAATATTTTAAGCAACCATAATCCTTGGTGATAAGTCAGAATAAATAACTAGGTTCCTGTTTGCCATGGTTGAATAGTCATTGAAACACCTTCAAATAACAACATATCATGATCATGAACCTTCAAACTGAAATAATCTTCTTTGCATACCTATTAGCTCCTCAAGGACAAACACAAGTATGCTTCTGCAGATTTGAATCTAGACCTTCCGCACGAAGAAATGATGGGACCGATAGAGAAGTATTCCGAATTATGTATCACGATCTGATTGGTCGGGTCATTGATAGTTTTGTTGGGTGGAACAAGTTCAGAAGATGGAAATGTTCCACCTTCCTTTAAAGCCAGTAAACTTGATCAATCACACTTCACTTCTGTTAAATGAAAGGAACTCTACATATCAAGCACACAAAATAACTTCCGATTTTCAAATGATTCTCTCAAGTAATAGTAAATTGCAGAAAAGAATGAGCAAATGTGACATTTGAAAAGAAAGTCCAATCAAAACAACTCTTTAGTACTCTTCAAGCTTCACAGGCCTAGTCCTATATATACTCTCAAGATTATAAACCAGAAACTAACTAAAAAAAAATCACTAATATTGCATAATCTCTGCAATCAGCATGGTAGTAACCTCCAGTTCCAAAGGTGCTCTTCCACTCTCTACCCGCAAGGCCCTACCAGGGTCAGCCAACCTAGCGAACCTGCTTCCAACCGGCACGGTCTTCGCCTTCCAAGCCATTATACCTTCATTCTCCAACAATGGAAAATGTGAACTGGTTCACAAATACACGACCTTAGGTGTCATTATACTATGTTCACTTGCTTGCTTCCTATCATCCTTCACCGACAGCTTCGTGAGCAACGATGGCAAGCTTTACTACGGTATTGCCACGATAAATGGACTTTGGGTTTTCAACGATGAGGACGATGATGATCTCGACCTGGAGAGGAACCGGGAAGAAATAGAGAAAATGTTGAAAAAGTACAGACTCACTGCCATAGATTTTATTCATGCATGTTGCTCCTTAACATTGTTTTTAGTGCTTGCTTGTAGTAGAGCTTTGATGTTCAAGGTTGTTTCTTTCCTGAACCTGGGCCTAATGGTAATGCACTGATGACAAATTTGCCATTGGCAGCTGGGATTTTAGCCTGTGGTTTGTTCATGCTTTTCCCAACCAGACGGAGAGGGATTGGATATGCTGACAGGCCCGATCATGGCGATAGAAAGGAGGAGAAACAAGCTCAGAAGATAGCTGATAAGGAGATTTTAGTTGCATAAGGAGAAACTTTAAAATTGAGCTCCCTAATAATTACTAGGGTAAGCTACACCGGTGACACTACCTGATTAAGGAAGATTAAAGGGGAACTGGAATGGCCTTAGGCTGGAATGAACCTGCAACCTATGAGAGTTATGCCAAAGACTTAACCAAAGCACCAACCTTCAACCTATAAGAGTTATGCCAAAGACTTAACCAACGCACTAACCTACTCTAACCGATAAGTTGCACATTTTTATATGCATATCTGCAGTAAATGTTTGGAAAAAAAGAAGTAAAAATAGTTAAAAAGGGACTCGAACCTAAATCACTTGGCATGTATAAAATCAAACAAACCACCAAATCAAATCAAATAATTAACTAAAAATGAAAACATCTTAAATATGTTTAAAGTAGTTATTAAAGCAATATTTAAAATAAAAATAGATTTATATTTTTTATTTTAAAATTAAATCGAATATTTTTCTTTTCATATTTATTTTAGTAATTTCATATATATACTGTCGAGTTATTTAATGGGAAAATATACCATGCACTGGCGGTGGAAACTTTTAATTTCCACAAGCGCCTTAATTTTAGGGTTTAGGGGCTTAGTTTAGGGTTTAGGGGTTTAGGTGTAGGAATTTAGAATTTAGGGATAGTGGTTAGAATTTAGAGTTTAGGGTTAGAACTTAGGGTTTAGGGGTTAGTTTGTAGAGTAATATGGTGAGGAATTAGGTTTTAATCTATAAACTGTAAATTATAACCCTAAATTGTAAATTTCAACCACGATCCCTAAATTCAAAACTCATACACCTAAACCCCTAAATCATACACCCTAAATTAAGTTTCTAAACCCTAAAACTAAGACGCTTGTGAAAACATTTGGTTTCCACCACCAGAGCATCAAATAATTACTCTTATTTAATTCATAGAGATTTAAAATGAAAATAGATTTATGATTTTTTGTTTTTTAACTAATTCGAGTAATTTCATAGTTATTTAATTCAATAAAAAATTAAAATTATTAATTAAATTAGATAACTCGATTCAACATTATATATATGAAATTACTAAAATAAATAAGGGAAAGAAAAAAATATTCAGTTTAATTTAAAAATAAAAATCATAAATCTATTTTCGGTTTAAATCTTGCTTTCACAACTACTTTAAATACGTTTAAAATGTTTTTATTTTTAATTAATTATTTGATTTGATTTGGTGGTTTGTGCGATTTTACACATCTTAAATAATCTAGGTTCTAGTCCCCTTTCAACTATTTTTACTTTTTTTCCCAAACATTTACTGCAGTATAACATGTGTATATAAAAGGGTGCAATTCATATCAGCAAGAGTAGGTTGGTGTGTTGATTAAGGCTTTGTAATAACTCCTATAGGTCCTAGGTTTAATCCACCCAAAGTCATTCCATTTTACTCTAATTTTCCTTTAACCAGGTGGTAACACGTGTCACTACATGATTGAAAGAAAAAATATATTCAATATTAAATAAAATAAATTAAAATTTGAGTAAATTTATCCAATTGGATGGTGGCATGTGTCTTCATTTGATTGATTGATTAATTTTATTTAATTAAATTAAAATTAGGATCAAATTTATATAATAGGTAAATGATATGGACCAAACGTGTAATTATACAAATTTCTGTTAAATGCCATGTCACCCCTTCATCACCCCTCTATTAGATTTCAACGACGGTGGTCAAAATATGTCAATTTAATAAGTTTGGTGGTCTGATTGATGAGTTGCCTAATTCGGTGGTCAAAATAGGTATCCTCAAATGGTTCGATGGTCACCGGTGTAGTTTATCCTAATTACTATTAAAATAAATTTTAAAACTATACCTCTAATAATAAGTATTGAAAAAAATAGGCTTCTAATAATAAATATTGATAAAATTAGATCACTAAGTAATTTGACCTCTATAATAAGTATTAAAAAAAATTAGGCCCTAGGCAAGTGCCTCTCCTGCCTAGGCCCAACGACGAGTCTGGTCTCCTAATAACCTAAAAAAATACATTAAAAGTCACTCAATTATAGGTAAAGTTATATTTGGGTCACTCAATTATGGGGTAATGTTACATTTTGATCACCCAATTATTAAAAGTTATACTTGGGTCATTCAATTATGGGTGAGGTTACATTTACGTCACTCTTCATATTTAAACAATATATATATATATATATATATATATATATATATATATATCAGTTTGTGTATTAAATTAATTAATAATTTCAAATGAAGTATTATAGTGTTAATGAGGGTATACAAGCGGTCTAGAAGAAAAAATGACTATATTGATATATTTTTTTAAAATATGAAAGGTGACCTAAATGTAACCTTACTTATAATTGAGTGACCCAAATATAACTTTTAATAATTGGGTGACCTAAATGTAAAATTTAATAATTAAGTGACCCAAATATAATTTTACTTATAATTGAGTGGCCTTCGTTATAACTTACCCAAAATATATCGTATTATTTTGACATTATATTAATTTTCACGTAAAATCTTAATATCTCTTTCATTATCACGAATCGATTCACTGTAATTTAGTTTCAAAATCTACCCAGATACGACTTAATTAATTAACAAAATCTTGATGATCATTTTATTGTAATAACAACCATGAGTGGTTCATCCACTAATGCCACATCTCCTCATGGATCAACAATGTTTTGAAAAGTTATCATATTACGGTTAAACTAAAATTTGATACTATCAAAATTTAGTCTTTTAAGTATAAGAACTTTTCGACGGAGTTTCGAAACTCTTATTTATATATATAAAGATATCACAACTAATTTAATAATTTTAAAAGTCTTAACAATCAAATAAGTGTCCAAATTATAAAATTCTTATAAAAATAGTATCGCAACTAATTTTAAGTATAGAAGCTTTTCGAGAGAGTTTCGAAACTCCTATAAAAATAGTATTGCAACTAATTTAATAATTTTAAAACTCTGGACTTAAAATACGAAATTTGTAAATTTTGTATCCCACAACGCCCGAAATCGATATCAAATCATATGTTGCTTTTATATCGATGGAAATCATTGAAATTTAAGTTGACTTTAAATTAATGTTCTTAATTAAATATAAGTTTCAATTAAGTAGGCTTAAACATTTGATGAGCTTGAATTAATTAATCATTTAATTAATAAGGGTGACTATAAATTCAGACCAAGAATTAAACCGACATCAAATAAGGCTGAATGTCGGGTTAATTTATGGTTCGAATAAAGTACATCACCTTTATGCATGATGCAAACAATTAAATATAATGTTATGAATTATCAAAATTTCATTCACTTTTAATTTACCTTTAGATAATATAAATTAATTCGAATATTTGGTCATTATCCATTAAGTCAAGATATTACGATATAAATACTCGAACTAATAAATACCTTCTTTTTATAATTAAAATTAATTGATAATTAAAATATTACGGTCAAATGAATGACAAATAAATGTATGCCACAACAAATAGACTAACAAATAAACATAGCAAGAACATAAATATAAAAACAAGAGCATAAAATGATAACACAACGTATAAGAAATAATATATACCTATGTATCAAAGCAAACTATACTACACAAAAACAAAGCAAAAACGTCACATATACGGCTAAAATGAAACCCTAAGCTCCGATCTACACTTGTTTACCCACAAATGAAACCCTAAACAAGTGAAGGTTTATAATATCCTAAACCGAATGGGTTTTAGATCTACCCCAAATAAAAGCTCTTGCAACCGAATGGCACCAGCTCACCCTCAAATCAGTAAGACTCCTCCCTTTTTTCCTTTCTTTTTAGCTCTCTTGCTTTCGAATGAAAACCCTAATACTCTCTAAAAATGGCTGCTGAAAATCCCTAATCTTTTGTTTTGCTCTCTTTGTTGGCCAATTATATTAGAGAAAAAGAAGCCACTATTGATGATGATACTGGCAAAAGGTGAGGCGCGGCATAGAGGCATGGTTGCAACAGGTCTTACCTTACAGTGAAGGGGCATGAGTGTGCCGTACTGCAAAGAATGGCTAGAGATGAGCAACTGACAGTGCATTCTATGCACCAATTAAAATTCTTTTTTCTTTATTTTATTTTATTTTATTTTTACACTTATATTTTATAATAATATTAATAATAATTATATTAATATTAATTATTGGGCCTTCAAATTAAGCCCGGACGAAAATGACCTTCAATAATAATAATAATAGTAAAATTAATAATGATAATAATAATAGAATAAAAATATTAAAGTTCGGACAAAAATTAGCAATTACACTTAATAATGTTATAATTCGAATCAATACAAAATAGTTAGCCTAATGATTATTTAATATCTAACATGTAACAATGTCATAATTCGAATCAATACAAAATAATTATCTAACACATATAGTCAGCGTATTTTTATATACATCCCTCCACCTCACTAAGACACAGTTTTCTATATTAAAACTAGTTGATTCGTGAGCTATTCGGGCTCGGTTTGATCAAAATTCGATCAAAGCTTGGCTCGAGACATTAACAAGCTGAGCCGAATCGTCACAAGCTCAGCTCGAAAAGTTCGTAAACAGACTCAGAATAATTATATATATTATATATATGTTACATATGCACTAAAAGTAATCTATTTAGCAAAAGAAAAACAATAAAATAAATTAGGAAAAATTCACTACAAGCAAATTAACTAAAATAAATTGGACATTTTTCTTAGTTGGTTGTTTGATTTTGTATTTTCTTTGATTATGTATTTGTATTATAAAAATATTTATTGGTTATTGGATTAATCTAATTTTTAAGTGCTCTTTTTCTCTTTTTCCATCATTGAATTTCGTTTCAGCAGTGGTTATGAAAAGAACTTTTAGCGAGACCCATCTTTTATAAAAAAAAATATAACAAAATTATCTCTTTCAAACCGAGCACGAGCCAAGCCTGAGCCGAGCTCAATAGTATTGTTTTCGAGCCTGGCTCGTTCTCACCCCTAATTACAATATCCATTTGAAATTATCATTTAGCTCAATCACATTTTGGACGTATCAAATATACATTACATCTCATTTCTAAATCATAATACATACCTCGGCTTGGTACGGTAATAGATTTAAGGCTCTATAGGCATATCTAAACATCACTAAACATATCAATTATACTCAAAAGGGCACGAGGACCTACACAACCACATTTCATAACACCAAAAACACACAACTACAATTATATTCACCTAAATTCGAGTTTAGGAAACAGGCTCGGATCAACTCCTCTTTAACCCTTGGAGCTCCTATACACTCTTGAGCTCCAAAACACAAAATATGGAGGCATCATGGGCTTGAGATGGTTAATTAACATCGACAATCATGGCATCAATGACCATCATAGCTTGCATGTATGGTTAATTTTTCCAATAAAAACGCCAAATACCAAAAATACCCAACTATAAGTAGTGAAAGTGCACTCTGTGTACAGTTCATTGAAATGTTACAGAGAACTATTACATATTATCTTACTAATCAATCAGTCAATTATGAAAAAGGGTAATGGATATCCGACTCTTTGTGAATCAACATTCAAAAGTATATGAAACTTTGATTTAAAATGATGATACACCGGTAGAGACTTGTGTTGATAATATCATAATTGAGAAGGAAAAGAATTAGGCAGTTATAAATCCGTTAATAACACGGTGCCAAAATGCCGATCAGAGCTACCTAATACAGATGCCTCGGATTACATGTCCGACACAGACCAGAGGTATGCTTCCCTTTCTGTTGCCCGTTTCTCGTTCAGTTTGGTGAACATTTTCTTCTCAAAACCTATACAGATGCCAACCACCAGCCAATTAGCATTTGACAAACTGAGACTTAAAAAATGATGATGAATTTTGTGAACCAAGAACTTTTTCGATAATAAAAATTACTTTACCATTACTACGATCAACTCCGTCCCAATGTCTTCCTGGTCTAATACCATATCGATTTGGTGCAGCGTCTAATCTTCTTACTATCCAACTATGCGGAGGAATACCTTGAGGAATTATAAATCCTGATTCCTTCATCTTCTCAGCATCCCCTAGGTCTCTAAGAACTGGCTCATGTTGCTTTTTCTACAATATATTATAAAAACATGTCCACTCAAGTGCTAAACTACCTGAATTCTCATTAGCATCAAACAAGCAGTTAATTACCTTGACCAGATGTGCCATAGGATCACCCCATCTTAGTCTATCCTTCAACATATCATCGAGCTCTGGGTCATCCCTGCAAGTAGAAGTTGTAAATATAAAATTACTACATGCAGCAATATTGGAGAGAAATAATCTGAATCAAGCAGAAGACACAAGGAAGTCACAAGAATTATAACTCGGAACATTGTTTAGAATCTGTTGTCTTACCTGGTTCGCGCAAATGGTTTATTCTTCTCGAGTTCTAATTCTTGCAACCTAGCCTCAGCTTCCCGTTTTTGGGCTAAGCCTTTGCCCCATTCCAACTCTTTCTCCTGATAAAGAACATTAAACCGGACTATTAATTCTAGCTCACTAAGATCAAAGTAAACAATAAAGTTCACATTTACCAGGAACACATCACTAGAATTGGCTACAACGATCATAACTGAGAAGAAAAAGACGACTTCATTGTGAACTCTACAACTAAATATTGTACCTTAGGCTTATCTTCTCCTTTCCGTTTTGACTTAAGGTAATCATCTTTTGATACGCGTTCCCCTGCAAGGATTCATGAGGTATGTGTGAGCCAGATGCAAATGTACATAAGTGTTCAACTAGATATTACTTTAAAATGACTAGTCATTCACCTTTTGTCTTATCACGATATACAGGTTCAGCACCTCGTCCGCTTACAGATGGATCCATCTCTTTAAACCTGACACACCAAAGACAGGATAGAATCAAATTCAAAGTTATATAAATTTGATTTTGAATGTTTTGGAATTTATAATCAGATGTATGCAAGCAAACTAAAAGCACTGCCTATATCATGTTATCATCGAAAGCAAAAGAATAAAACAAGAGGCTACTTTAATCCTTAATTTTCTTTCAATTGTATGGTATAACTCTGTCTCATTTCATCAACAGAGGTATTTTGCCATGTCCTCATGGAATAAGACACAAGTCCCTACAGCACATTACTAAGTAATAGCAGCCACATGGAATAATTACATCAACCAAAGAAAAAGCAGCTTCTGCAATTTGTCTTAAAACAAAAATGGCTTATGTCTACAATTGAACTCAAGACTGGTAATCTATTGGTGACTACCTATAATTTATCCTAGTTTTATAACACTTCAAGGACAAAATATGTAAAACGCAAACAGAGCTATTTTCTGAAAACTGAATTATATCTAGATAGTTAAACAGAATAGGTACCTCAACCAATCATCCTTCTTTGTTTTGGAAATTTCTTCTCGGATCTCACTGCCAGAAATTAAACCAGTTTTTGGTTGCTGTTTCAAAGTAGGACCAGTTGATTCCCTCCTACTTTTCCTTGGAGGAGAAAGATCTGAATCATGAACTAACTCAGATGCTTGACGACTAGATTGGCTAGGTGGGGGAATATCAGGTTCGGGTGGTTGTGTATGTTGACGTCTTGACCTTTGCCGTGGAGGCGACATATCACTAACAGTACCTTCTCTCAAAGGCTTCACCCTCTGTTTCGGTGAAGGTGTATCATTTCTCGCCCTCCGTTTCCGAGGTGGTGATATATCAGCATCTGCTCTATTTATTAAAGGTTCTGGTGAAGGTGAATCATTCCGAACCCTCCGTTTCCGTGGAGGAGACAAATCAGTACCATCTGCTCTGTTTACTGTAGGTTCTGGTGATGGTGTGTCATTCCAAACCCTCCGTTTCCGAGGAGGTGATAAATCAGACCCTTCTCTTAATGTTGTCTCATCCTGTGCCCTACTTCTCGGTGGTGACAAATCAGATTTCAAACCAGGGGGACGTGGTTTTCTCGGAGGGGACAAATCTATTTCCGAGTTTGAATGCCTCAACCCAGGATCTGGAGAAGGCGTGTCATTTCGTGTCCGCTGCCTACGAGGAGGGGAAATATCAGAATTAGGATCCACGGCGTTAGCACGTTTAGGAGAAAGCAAAACCCATCCACTGCCGTCTTCAGCAATAGGGTTGTATTCCCTCCTCAACCTAATCTGCTCTAGCCTTTTCATTCTTTTTACTTCGATATCTTCATCTACTACGGGCGTCTCATCTAGGAAAATAATAAAGTCCATAATCCATAACTATCAACTATAAATTCATCAAACTGAAAATAAATAATAATTACAATATAAAAAAGAAAAAGAAAAAACTCTAGAACTAACCAGGCGAATCATTGCCATCATTGTCTTCAACCTTAACGGGTTTTTGCCAGACCAGGTCTTCATCTACAATCAACACGCCCGAGGATTCAGGTTTGGTTTTCTTCTTTTTCCTCCTTTTCTTCTTCTGTTCCTCTTCTTCGTTTTTGGTCTCGTATCGTTTTAGATATTCCTTCAAACTTGAAGTTGCCATCGCTGCACAAATTCAATATGATTATTAGGGTTTCAAATATTGTGAGCAGGAGGTAAATTGCAAATTCTGTCATATTTCACCATTGTAAGCCCATGGATTCCAATCATGTGCACCTCAACAATTGAAGAATTTTGCATGAATAAGAAATGCATGTCAAACAGTAATTTGCCCCATAGTTCTATAATTATCAACTAGTCACCATCAATCTTATAAATGATCCGACAAATTAACCATGTTGATGCCTAGAGTTGTACAAAATAATAGAAGGAAAGAGAATTACTGACAAAACCAACTTATGCTATAGTGTGCATGTGTGCGCACAATGCACGAGAGGATGCACAAAAGGGTAGGGTTTCCCTTTTCGAAATAGCTGGGTTCTATGCTCCACCTGCAGACCGCTAACAGCCAGAAATCGCACACCTCATGGATTGTAATATAACTACTGATTCATCGTATCTATTTTTTTGCTAACAGGAATGGAATTTGCTGATTTCCTCGTATATAACAGAATGATGCAGAGGCGGAGAGCAGATAACTCAAAATCTCACATCAATAGCAGCGGATCGCTGCGAAAATGTAAGTGTAAGAGAAACGTAATGACAAATGTAGCAGAATGATGCCAAGGCAGAGAGTACATAAATCATAATCTTTCTCGTGAACAAGTAGGAATCAATTTTCAAGTTAAGCATAGGGCGGAAATTTACCTTGTTTAATTTCCTGATCTGCCGGAAGCTTGAAGGCAAGAGCGGAGCTGGGTCGGACTCTGGCGGAGGAGACGGATGAAATAGGGAGAGGAGAAAGACGAGGCTGAGACAGAGCGGCGACGAGAAGCTTGTGGCGGTCGGAATTTCTAAAAAGAGATTTTAGAAAAACTTTTTTCATATATATAATTTGAAGGGCAAAGTACACGTCATTAAATTAAACAAAAACAATTCTTTAATTACTGAAATTTTAGAAATTACGAAATAATTATTACACTCATCAAAATAATACAAAAGTCACTATATTATAAAATAGTGATAAATTTTAAAGATTGTTTTTAACAGTTTAATGAATTTTATTTTATAATAATTTGATAAATTTTAATAAATATTTATAATAATTCAATAAATTTAAATATTATTATTATTATTTTAATGATAAAATAATTTTTTAAATTTAAATTAGGGTAAATTATATAAATCATCACTGAAGTTTAGACATTGAACTTTTTTGTCACTAAAGTCTACTCTTAAACCTCAAACGATCGTAGATGGCAGTCATTCGGTCTCAAATTTCACTAGTCACTTCGTCTCGGCCCCATGAGTCTGAATTCGACCTCCATTTTGTCGGAAAGTGTTGAGAAGTTCACGAATCAGCCAACAAAATTCTAGTTTCTCTCTTGTTGATCTCTCTCCTCTATTTTCGGATGGAGCCCGTTTCTCAGTATATTGTTTCTCTCGTGATGATGATGTTTTTCACCGTTCGAATCTTGGAGAAGTTTCTTCGTTCGTCGATAAATAGAGGTCGTCAAAAAGTTAATGGGAGAGTAACAAAAAATGTTCAATGTCTAAACTTCAATGAATAAATTGAACGTTTGAAAACTTTAGTGACCAAAATAGGTTTGAGAGTAAAGTTTAATGTTGTTTTACGTAATTTACCCTTTTTATTTATGTGTTTAACACTTTATCCTCAAGCTTTTCCACATCACTTGGGCCATCTAATATGACTAGGCCTATTAATCACCTCTACATTGAGGGTCCCTTCTTAATATCTATATAGGCCATGTTTGGTAAATATCTTTTTGAGCTAAAATTAAATGTTTGAAGTATTTTTAGAGGTTTGACCAGTTAAATCCGCTAATTTGGATGTTTGGTAAATAGATCATTGTAATAGCAGATTGAGATAAAACATCTCATTTTGAAAAATACTTGTAAAGACTATTTTATCCTTGATAATTATAAAAAATTCTTTAAATAACATAAATTTGATTAACTAATAAAATTTAAAAAATAATTTCATAAACAAGAAATTAATATATAAATTAAATATATATATATATATATTTAATAATAAAAAAATTATATTCAAAATATGATTTTATAGATAAGAAATTAATATATACATGTAAATTTAATAATTATTAAAATTATATTAAAAAGATAATTTCACAAATAAAAAAAATTAATATGCACGTCCTCATATATGTTTAGTAATGATATTAAAAAAATATTTTTTATAATCTAATTAATATTAATAGATACAAAATGTTAATAGCTAATAAATTATTCAAATAAGTATCAAATATATTCATGTCCTTATATGTCATTTTATTTGTTCAAATAATCAAACAACTATCAGCTAATTTTACCAAATACTTTTATACAATTAGCTAATGTACTCCGCTAGTCAAATCAGCTAATGTAATTTGCTATTCGTTATCCGCTAATTGCCAAACATGACTATTATTTTTATAAACTTTTTATTAAGTAGAGATAATTAAACTTGAAACAAAATAAGGAGACCTCATATCAGTCTTTCAATTTGTGTTTGCAATGAATATTCTATTCTCCCTGTTAAAATGTATTGTTGGCCTTGGTTTAAAATCAGAAAATGCCTTTGATTTAAAAAATATTGTTGGCTAAAATAAGATATGTCTATTGTTTTTATTAGAACAACATAATTGCGAATAAGGGGTTTTTATGTGAAGCTTGACTAAGGGAGTATGTCTCAAAGGCAATTTGTAAAATTCATAGAGAAGACATAGTCATTTTTAATACTGTACAGAATATTGTGAGGGATAATTACAATGAAAATTGATACAATTCTACTTATGCACCTACTCATCATTACTTTTCATCTTTATTTATAATGATGAAAGTGGAAAGAGGTTTTACTTTCCTTACACATCTCTATAATTTTTTATATTTATGCTGCATGTTTCATTCCTATCATGCTATACTTTAATCATCGTATTTTGCATATCATATTTTACCATATCATTAGCAAATTCAATACTATACATCTTAAATTAGAAAATATGTTTTTATACTTTAGTCTCTATATTATACAAATTACATGATTAACATTCTATGAACCACATCTTTATTTATGTTCTTTCATGTATATATATTTGTTACACATCTTCAACATATGTTTAGATGACATTTTTATTCTTACTTAGGCATGCATCATGCATTCATTAAGTTCTTAGCTTCATTCTAGCTCATTTTATTGTTTTCATGTTTTTCTTAGGTACAAGGCGAAGGCATGGAAGCTAATTTAGCTAAAGGCAACTCAAGGCATAAGGAGGTTAGCTAAGCATGAGAGTTAAAAGTAGTTGAAAGGGGGCTAAGGACCAAGGACTTGACTAGTGGAGTGTAGCTAGCTAGTGGGAGCTGGAGTGTGAGCTGAGGAGCTGAAAGGACACTACGCACCTAGCTAAGGACCTACCTCTAGTCGAACCATCACAAGCATTTGGCCAAGCATCATATACCTTCACTTTGGCACCCAAAGTAGCCGAACCAACATAAACATTTCGGCCAAGCCTCACATCCACCTATCTTGGCGCCAACTTGAACCATCACCTACACTTTTCGGCCAAGTGCATTTACCAAAGGATTTATTTATTTAAAACATGATGTATTTTCAAAAAGGTGTATCCTTAGCTGAATCATCTTGTGTCTATTCGGCCATGCCCTTTGATTCATTATAAATAGCCAATGCCTTTAGCTTTGTAAGGCATTTCATTTTTATCTATTAAACTTTTTTTGTGAGAACTTTCTCTCTTCAAGTTCTTCATTGAACTATATCGACTTATCAAGTCTTGTACTTGTGGCGTCAACCCTTCTATTTCCATCTTGATACTTGTGGTTTTTGGTTCATTTTATAACCAATGGTCCAACTCCTTTTACCACCCGAACATTGAACTTATAAGGAATGGGGTTATACTTTGATATAACATAGTTTCTGACTTCGTTCTTGGTCATACTATCACACCAACACCAACACCACCATCATCCATTTTTTTCTTAAGCCATCACCATGCCCTACAAACAACCCACTTTCCTTCATCAAAATCCTTCTATCTTTTTATCATATTTTGCCCACCTTATCACCCTTATATCTATGTGCCTTTAACCATTCTTTTGAGCCTATCTTACTTGCAGAATTACTTGTTGCCTTCATAGATCCTATAATCAAAGCGAGCCGTCTCAGCAACAACTGATGTAACGACCCAAATTATGAGTCAACGTTCATGCGTTGACCCAAATTAATGATGGATACATTTATTTAGAGATTAAGATTTATTAAAGTTAATTTGGGAGAATGTTGGACCTTTTTATAAGGAAATTAAAATGTTTAAAAGCTTATGTAAGAAGAGTAAAAAGTTGGATGGCCATAAGAGTAATTAACCCATTGTTCCAAAAAAATTACTCTTCCATTAATTGGGAGAGTATGGCCGGATGATGTAGAAGCATGGGCTAAGGGATTTTGTCTATCATTTCCCATTTTAAAACATTTTATTTCTTTTTTTTATCTTTTCCCCATATTTTATATTGTTTCCCTAATAGTTCCTACACCCTTATTATAAGCACCTTATTCATTTTATCTCCCATTTCAATAGCTTTTTCCAGACGTGAGTTTAGAGGAAAAAAAGGGTCTTCAATTTCATCTCTTCTTACAAGCTTGAAGAAGGTAAGTGTTAAGTTTGAATATTTTCATGGCAAAATAAATGGATGAAGGTGGAAGTTTTAGGGTTGAAGAAAATTTAGATTCAAGGAAGATTTTGTATGAATTTTTTATTTACTTCATAGTTTAAAGTTGTAGTTTCTCCTTCCATAAATATTATTGGGGTGGTGAATATTCCAAAGCTAAAAGAAAGAAGAAGGTGGTGGAGGGCTAGACAAGAAGCTTTGTTAGTGTTCATCCACCAAGTTGGTACCCTCTAACTCTCATATGCTTCTTGTTAAGTCATAAATATAATGCTTGTGTGATAATGTATGCATGTTGTATGTCTTTGGGTGAAAATCATGTTTGGATGATTAAATGAGGCTAAAGGTCAAATCATAAAATCTGCCCAGAAACGAATCTATGTATGAGCAGCAAGTTTGAAAATCCACCATAAATTCCATAAAAATAATTAGGACATGAGGTTTACACCGTTAGAACCGTGAGTTTGTCTAATTTTGTTTAGAATAATTGAAAATCAATTTTTATTTGTATTTTAGAAGATATAAATTTTATAGTGTTGAAAGGTCAAAAAAATGTGGTAGCAGAATTTTTACAAAACTATTAGGCAGTAATTTTAAAAAATCACCAAAAAATTTCACAAGATAAACCAAAAAGTGAATCTTATGTTTATATAACCTTGCAGAAGTCTAGTTTCATTTAAAGCAAACGGTTCTCGATTTAGAGTTATATATTATGAGTTATTAATTTTTGAGCAAGCAAAGGTCAGAATGCAAGGTAGTAGTCTGTCTCCAAAACAACAATGACTGTAAATTCAAAAATTCGCCATAAATCACACGAGTTGAATTAGGAGGTGAAATTTATATGTTTATAAAGATTATTGAGTTTAGTTTCTTCTAGACCAAACGGAACACGATTTGGATCTGTAGATTATTAGTTATGTATTTCTCTTTAAAGGTAGTGCAAGATGTCATGTTTCTATAATTAACATTTTAATCATGTTTTAAGGTTAATTAGTGGTAATATTAGACGTTTTTAAAGCTTAAAAATGATTTTAGAAAGCTTAAATGAACAAGATATACGGTCAAGCATAATACGCTCTCTAATAAGTAATTTGACACGAGAGTGTGAGATTTGAATGTCATTGTTGGATATATGTGATTATAAGTTTGATGTTATGTTTGTGCGCAACCTTGAAGCTCTAATCTAACTAGCGGCGAGGAGTGGCGCTAAGGAAAAACACTTCAGACACCTGAGATTATTTGACTAGCGGCCATGAGTGGCGTGGGACTATCCTGATACCCGATATTTGAGCACATGTGTAATTTGACAAGTTTGACAATTTGACAAGTCTGACAAGTTTGACATGCAAGTGATATTATGTTATTGTGATGACTCATAATTTGATTATTCAATACACATGACATACTTTCTATGTATACATATGATTTGCATGCTTATATTTATGAGTTACTTGAAGTATGATAGATTTATTGTGTACCATTGAGCCCGTAAAGCTTAGCCTTTCAAATTATCTTCATTTTCATATTAGTAGATTTTGTTCGTGTCTCAGGAGCATCATCGACGAAGGACTTCCAACATCATGTGAATAGAGTGCAACAACTTATGTGTAGTGGGCATTGTATTCTTAGAGCCTTACTTGTGTTTTGAGGGTCTGTAACTCAGTTACTATTTTGATATACAATGGTATTGGAGATCCACCTATTTTGAACAACTATTTTTATTATTGTTTCAATGTAATTATTTAATGATATTTTCTTGTATTTAAAAGTATATTTTATCAATTTAAAAATATTTGAAATTTTGTTGGGTTGCTCCGGTGACACGATGTAGCACCTTTATCTTCAGATGTTTTGTATTCGAGATTAGGGTGTTACAGCACACCCCTTTCCCGGCCTAGTCGAGAACCGTGTCAAAGTATGCTACCGATAGACTAAATGGGGCCGATACAATAATTCCATACAATAAGCGGTGTTATTAGGCCTGACGTGTAAGAGTAAGCAATATACAATTCCAATTGATCTATTACGAGTCTATGATTACCTAATTAATCCTTTATAGGTTTTAGGGACTAAAACAAAATTTTAGTATTTTAGTGGACCGTTCCTGAAACTAAACTTACTGAAATGAAATTCATTATACAAACAATGTCCATGTAAATTTTCAAGTTGATCGGAGTTCATTTACCCTTCCTATTAACCTGTACAAGATTCAATGACCATTTCGTAAGCAATACAAAACTGTATTCAATAACTTTTAACCGAATTAACTACCACCGTACCAATACCCTTATAATCGTATCGGTACGCTAAGCCTAATTCCCAAATTCCGGATTCAAAGGTAATAGGATTGTATCGATACAGTTGAGGGCCGTACCGATACTTGTTGACCATGTTGACTTAGTATCGATACGCTTTGACCCCATATCGATACCATTTTTACACCCAAATTCTAGTAGCCAAAATCCGTACCGATATGCCTAGGCCGTATCGATACGCCATCAACCGTATCGATAAGCCCTGCCTTACGATGACATATTTTTACTGGTTTTTGTTCGATTTAACCTATCAACCAAGGTCCAAATGCAATGAAATTTTACCAGTAAGTTTTAAACATTATAAACTATTAGCATGCCAAATTTCGTGTTAATCCAAATCCATTTACTATATTTTCACCTTTTAGAGCCAAATATGCACTTTTAGTCATTTTTAAGCCATATAAAAAGTTCATTTTAAGCCTTGTGCACTAACATCCCACAAACACAAAATATACATATTAAAAGAGCCTTATATGACTGTTCTAGGTACTTTGCCACCCTACTAGGAGTTTATGGGTTCGATATACATTACTTTAGCTTGCTAGTGACTTGTCCAACGCTTCAACTTCTTCAATCTCCAACGGTAAATCTCTTAACCTAAAGTGGATGAGATGCAATGCATTAGGCCTAGTGAGGTAGTCAAATGATAACAATAACATAGTAATGCATGGAAATTCAAGCGATGACAATAATAATGCTATGAACTATCAATAACTATACAATGATCATATTCATCAACAATGTTCCATATTTTAACAATAACCCTTGGATCGATTCTGGATAATGGATACACGAATTCCTACGCCTCGCCAAATCAATGAATGGTCCAGTCCCTCCACCTCGCCTATATGATCAATATCACAACGCATCCCTCCGCCTTGCCAAATCAATATAGTTCGTAGCCCTAGGACTGTAGTCCACCCGTACACTGAGCTCATGAATTCTATGACATGCTAATTGTATCCAATGTCCTTTGAATCCAAGGTCCGGTGACAATATCAATGGTCGGTATTCAATAGCAATAACAATATTCAATTTGTTCGATAGCTTCATCAATAAACAATGATTCAATATCAATGTCCAATAATAGTACATATGTCAATAGCAATATTTCAATGATCTCAATGACAATATTAATAGTCGAAGTTTCATTTACAATGTTTCGAAAACAATAACGATGTTGGCATCAATAATCAATGGCAATGGATATATCAATGCTCTATAACAATATCCCATACTTCCATGATTCAATGGTGATGGCGATGATAATGGCAATAACAATAGTCAATGGCAACAACAATATCTATGTCCAATGTTCATTAACAATGACGATGACATTGACAATGCTCAATACTCAATGATAAAACTTACCAATACTACCATAATGTCCGATAAGTGATTCGATGCAATAATCCTTAACAACAGAGTTAGCAATGACAATTCTATTATTGATGAAATCAGGAAAGGCACCTAGCCCGATCTCGAGACTCCGACTACACTCACATCGATATTCTGAAGCTTTCAAGGCTCTCAGATAGCAATCTCCTTGTTCCTAGCTTTTGTTGGTGATGGTGGATGATCTCTACCAACTTCTTGAGCTAGGTAAAAATAATAGGATTCAGTTAGATTCAATATTACGATATCGAAATCAATATAATGATATCATAATCAATATTGAAGCTTAAAATAGATATTAGCTATCAAACTCCATGGATGGCCAAACCCTAGCTTGTGATTAAGGTTGATATATCCATGGAATTCAATGGTTGTTTGGGGGCTATAGCTTACCCAATCACTTGCAGCGATTCGATAACAATAAATCGAAGGAAATCAAGCTTTCCAACCTTCAAGAATGGAGGTGCTAGCTTGCTTGAAGAAGATAGAGGGAGGTGCTTGCTTGCTTGAACCGGGTATGTGTTCTAATCCTTAGCTATTCACTTAGCTTTAATTGAGAAGCTTTCCTTTCAATGAAGGAAGCTCTCCCAGTTATCCCACATATGGGATTTATAATTGAGGAGGGGCTAATAGCAAGATTAGTCCCTCAACTCTCATTTTCTTATACTTTTATCCCTAAACTTCCAATTTCTATAATTTAGCCACTAAAAGGTTTCTAATACATTCATTAAGGTCCTTAAATAATAATTCAACTCAATTAGAGTCCACTACCGATACAATTGACCTTGTGGTCAATATCAATACAATATTTGAACATTTTCGATGTAGGGTTTTCGATCGCCAGAATCTATTTCTGACTAGGCCAGATTTTAGGGTGTTACAACTCTCCCCCTTAAGAAAAATTCATCCTCGAATTTTTACCTAGATCGAAGAGATGAGGATATTGCTTTCGCATTGTTTCCTACAGCTCCCATGTTGCTTCTTTAATGGTGTATTTCTTTTAGAGCACTTTAACCAATGGAATAATCTTGTTGCGAAGTCTTTTGACTTCCTTTGTAAGAATCTGAACCGGTTCTTCTTCATATGATAAGTTGGATTGAATTTTCACAGATTCAGACTCAATGATGTGCGAAGAATCTGATCGATACTTCTGAAGCATAGATATATGGAACACATCATGGGCTTTACTCAACTCCGATGGCAACAACAATCTATAGACCACTGGGCCAACTTTTTCAATAACCTCGAAAGGGCCAATAAATCGGGGACTCAATTTCCCTCTCTGACCAAACCTCATAACTTTCTTCCATGGTGAAACCTTGAGGAAAGCTATCTTACCAACTTCATATTGAATGTCCCTACGCTTAAGATCAACGTAGGCCTTCTGTCGGTCAAAGGCTATTTCAAATAGTCATGGATAATGGCAACCTGTTCTTCAGTTTCCCGAAGTAAATTAGGGCCCAACATCTTGCCTTCACCAAGCTCAGACCAGCATAAAGGAGTTCGACAACACCTTCCATACAATGCTTCATATGGAGCCATCTTAATAGAAGCTTGGTAGCTATTGTTGTAGGCAAATTCAATAAGGGGTAGGGATTTCTCCCATGATCTGCCAAAATCAACAATGCATGCTCGAAGCATATCTTCCAAAAATTAGATTACCCTTTCTGACTGGCCATCGGACTGTGGGTGAAAAGCAGTACTAAGATTAACTCTGGTACCTAGAGCTCCTTGTAACGACTTCCAAAACTAAGATGCAAATTATGGATCTCGATCGAAAATGATAGACTGAGGTACTCCGTGGAGTCGAATGACTTTTTTGATATACAAGTCAGCCAGCTTGGAAAGGTCGTAATCTATTCGAACTGGTAAGAAATGTGCTGACTTAGTAAAACGGTCTACAATGACCAGATGGCATCATGTCTAGTAGGAATCAAAGGCAGACCACTGACGAAGTCCATAATGATCTTCTCCCACTTCTATTGCTGTAGATCAATAGGTTGCAGTAATCCGATAGGGACACGATGTTCAACCTTAACACGCTAACACGTGAAGCACTTAGACATGAACTCAACTATGGCTTATTTCATGCCCGGCCACCAATAAAGCCCTCGTAGGTCCTTGTACATCTTTACTGACCCGGGTAAATAGAGAAAAATCTCAAATGAGCTTCCTTAAGGATATCGGTGCGAAGAGATTCATCATCAAGTACACAGACATGGTCACAAAAACATAAGAGCCCTTCAAAATTTATTCGAAATCAGGGTTATCTTGCAACCTGGAAATGATAGTTTAGAGCTTAGAATCTTATTTTTGCAATGCTTAGATTCTCGATGCAATGGTAGACTGAACTTGAAGTTCAGCTACGAAGCAACGATGCTTCCTAAGATGAAAGTAGGCATTGATAGTTTGAGGAGCTAAAACACAAGGGTTTGCAATAAGTCGATGTACAAATCATCACATTATACTTGAGAATCAATAACAATATTTACCAGGCAGAGGTTTGCGGTTGAGTGCATCAGCTACAATATTGGCCTTGCCCAGATCGTAGTCAATAACAAGGTCATAGTCCTTGAAGAGTTCCATCCATCTCCGTTGATGAAGCTTCAACTCATTTTGGGTCAAGAGGTATTTGAGGCTTTTATGATCGGTGAATAGATAGCATTTCTCTCTGTAGGGATAATGCCTCCAAATTTTTAATGCGAAAACAACTGCAGCCAACTTTAGGTCATAAGTGAGATAGTTCATTTCGTTCGGCATTATCTCATACGAAATGCAATTTTGGGCACATCATATTCTTTAACTTTCATTTGATAATAGCTAAACCTTAAGTCGAACTTGGAAAATACAGTGGCATCCTTGAGCTGATCGAATAGGTCATCAATCATTGGCAATAGATATTTTTTCTTGATAGTCACCTTGTTCAACTACCGATAATCAATACATAGTCTCATGGAACCATCTTTCTTATTCACAAAGAGAACCAGAGCTCCCCAGGGCAAAGAACTCGGTTGAATGAAGCCTTTATCAAGCAAATCTTGAATCTGGGACTTCAACTCTTTCAGTTCAACGACTGCCATTAGATAAGGTGCAATGGATACTAGATTAGTTCTAGGTTGCACGTCAATGCTAAATTCAACCTCACGGGTTGGGGGTAAACCTAGGATTTTTTCAGGAAAGGCATCAAGAAATTCACACACAGTGTCAACATCAAATAACTGTGGCTCGTCCTTAGCTTCTATTGTCAAAGTATACAAGGAAAGATTTCTTGAATTCTTCAGCACAATGTTTTCCTTGCCAAAGCCTCGAAGATACAATTTTCTTTTGTTACAATCCACCTACGCTTGATGCTCACTAAGCCATTCTAAACCTTGTATCACATCAAACTCATGGATCGGTAAAGCCAACATGTCAGCCACGAAAGGAATCCCTTGAATCACCAAAGGAAAATTCTTACATACAAAGTTTATGGTGGCACAATCACCAAGTGGATTAGTTACAGAGATTCTCGATGCTATAGGTTCACTAGTCATTCCATACTTCTTAACCTGTTCAGTACTTATAAAAGAATGAGTGGAGCCTGGGTCAATCAATGCATATAAAGGATAGGAATACAGTTCAATGATACCTACAATGACATCAGGCTCGTCTTTCTTCCCCCTTCTCCTCACATGATACATTTGAGCAGGAGTCTTGGATTCTTGCTTACTCGGTGCCTTGTCAGAGCCACTGGGTCTCCCTATAGCTCATGACGAACCTTGTCTTGACCCTTTACCTCAGAAGGACTGAGTAAGGATTGCAGTACTTGCCGGTGTAGCCATAGTTTTGGTTGCACCAAGGGGATAATCACGGCTAAAATGGCCATGTTCACCATAATATAAACACGCTTCAGTCTGCTTACGGCACTAACCCGCAAGGTGTCATTTCTGGCAGTAGTTGCAAACTAGATTATATAAACTTCGATTGGAGCCTCCAGTGCTCTCAACTGAGGCCGTCTTGGTAAAAGATTGAGTTACAGTCTGTGGTTTCTCAATGTTCCCAGATCGGGAAGGCTGTTAGTACATGTTTTGCTTAGGACCTTGGTGTTTGCTCTTCTTATCCCACTTGGGAGGCTGAGAATCATCTCGGAACCTCTTCTTTGCCTTACTAGATCCACCTGATATCTGTGCCTCTGTGCAGCTTCGGTGGCCTTAATACGATTTACGAGGTCCTAAAAGTTAATAATGCCCAAGGCAGTAAACATAGGGCGCAACTCATCATTAAGCCTAGCAATGAACATCCTACGTTTGTCTTCCTCCTTCTTGATATGCTCTGCACCATATCAGCAGTATTTGCAGAAATCATGGATGTACTGCTCGATAGGTTGACCACCTTGCTTCAAGTGAAGAAAGATACTACGCCTCTCTACAAACATATTTCTTTCGAAATTCTTGGAGGAAGAACTCCCAAGTAACAGTTCCTTTAGGAACGGTGAGAATAGTGGTCTCCCACCACTAAAGTGCTTTATCGGCTAACAATGTAAGGGCATACTCCAACTTGTGTTCATCAGAACACTGTAATTGCTTGTTTAAAATCCACAAAGTTTTATCCAGCCAATACTCGGTGACCTCTGGATCATCATCATCCTGACCAGTAAAGGTGTAAGCCTGAAGCGAGGCCAGCTTATCAATAGGGGCTCGAACATATTGGAAACCTGGTGGGGTTGGTTGCACCACCGTCTCGACCCTCATAGATGCCATGAATTGCTTGAACATGGCAGCCATGTTCTGATAACATTTTGCCTGTGCATCAGGCAATACCGGCTCAACATTCAGAGGTAGGAGATTAGGTGATTTCAGTGGCTCTCCCCCTCACTTTCTCGCCAAGGGTTGAAAAGCCGGTGGCGTGCTCATGTATGTGAGCTTCATTTGTTTCAGACATATCTATAAGATAAAGAGATCAGATTAATATACAAGTCACAATATACGCAATGTACAACTCCTAGGTGGTAAAGTAACACAATAACAATGCAATAAGCTTCGATTTAGTCCTAGAATCGGCTAAACTCTAGTTCTGATACCACAAATATAACACCTCATTCCCGGCCTAGTCGAGAACTGGGTCGGAGTATTCTATCGATGGACTAAACGGGGTCAATACAATAATTCCATACAATAAGCGGTGTTGTTAGGCTTGACGTGTAAGAGTAAGCAATATACAATTCCAATTAATCTATTACGAGTCTATGATTACCCAATTAATCCTTTCTAGGTTTTAGGGGCTAAAACAAAATTTCAGTATCTTATTGGACTATTCCTAAAACTAAACTTACTACAATTAGATTCATTATACAAACAATGGCCATGTAAATTTTCAAGTTGATCGGAGTTCATTTACCCTTCCTATTAACCTGTACAAGATTCAGTGACCATTTCGTAAACAATGCAAAACTGTATTCAATAAATTTTAACCGAATTAACTACCACCGTACCGATACCCTTATGGTCGTATTGGTACGCTAAGCCTAATTCACAAATTCCAGATTCAAAGGTAATAGGATTGTATCGATACGGTTGAGGGCCGTACCGATACTGGCTGACCATGTTGACTTAGAATCGATACGCTTGAACCCCGTATCGATACCATTTTTACACCTAAATTCCAATAGCCAAAATTCATACCAATACGCCTAGGCCATATCGATACGCCCCTTGTTGACCATCATTAACCTGACTAAATATTGCAAGGCCGTATCGATACGCCATCAACAGTATCGAAACACCATGACCTGTAATGACAGATTTTTGTTGGTTTTTGTTCGATTTAACCTATCAACCAAGGTCCAAATGCAATGAAATTTTACCGGTAAGTGTTGTCACTGAATTTTCACCTAACTTTTTTATTTTAACTATGTCATTTTTTGGTTAGGTAATCTTATATTGCATTGTAGTAATTTGTAGTAATTAGTATTAGGATCATCCGAATGTCATATACTTAGGGAATTATAATAAGTACTATATGTTAGTGTTATAGAAATTAATGTAGTAATTAGAATTGTTTAGGTGACATATAACGTATACTTAGTGTGTTATAATTAGTATAATTGTTAGTATATTATGGTAGTTCATAGGTTATATGCATTAGATATTAAAACCCAAAAAAATGAAATAGATAGCCCATTCAAATAAAAAAGATCCATTAGATTTAAAACATTAAATAGAGTCTATCAATTAAATAACATGACCATACATTATACAAAGGGCCGGCTGGCCCATTTATAACCCCAAAAAACCCTAATTCTATCTTTATTCTATTGTACAACGAAAAGAGGTCGTTGGATCGATCTGGGATTCAACGAAGCAGATCGCGCCAGATGGGGATGATATAGCGCCTCAATTGCACAATCGTTTGATCAGGACGCAATCCAACGACCCATATCGCTTCGGGGTGTTCACGCGGATCATCACTCGCGCATGGCAACCACGCGCACGACGTTTGAACTCCGGCCGTTCACTTCGTTTTCTTTGACGCCCCACTCGCTCCGATTGTTCCTTGCCGGTGCCGTTCGAGTCATCAGAAACATACAAATAGAGGAACAAAAGGGTTAAATCCCTAAATTGGAGCCATGGCTGGAAAATCAAAATCCAGAATGGGAAAGGTTAATCCCTAAATCGACGCCATGGCTAAGATCAAGCAATTTCAGAGGAAGAAATTAAGGATTTACTCTTGTAATCTAAGCATTTCAATAGCTATATAAACCCCACTATAAATCAATGTAAGAACAACAACAATTCCATAGAAATCACACACATCAATTACAGTAAACATACTAGCATTCGGAAGTTGTAGGAGCAAACATTTGTAATCGAAGTTCTAGAGCAATAAGAGAAGCTCTTTTGTTTTCAATTGTTTCAATTTCATCCTTTTTCTTTCAATTCGGCACCTAATTTTAATTTATTTTCAAATTAACTCTTACATTTGGTTCCCTTTTAATTTAGTCCATAGTATTTTTTTGCTAAAATAAATCACCTTTTCCTTTATTTTAATTACTTTGATAGTTAATTTAATTTAAGTATTTTTGTTTTATTCTAGTATGAATATGTATGTACGTTAAACCTTAGGATTAGGAACTTAAAACCTAGATTAGTGACATGTATGTTGTAAAACTTTCTTTATTTTCAATAAGACACACTTAATTTTATTATAACCTAAATAGTTAAAATGAACATAGATGTTTCTTTAGGTATTAATCACTGATAAGATTTTAATTAAAAGACTTTCACACATTTAATTTTCTTATTGATTTATTAAAAAGTGAAAACTTAATTAATGTGGTGTCTTATCAAACGGGAATGACGGGTTAGTGCCAGGAGTGTTGGCAGTCATTAAAGTTCATTTCTCGGGCGATAAGGCCGTTTAAATAGATTTACATTCACTTTGCGGATAAATAAATCGAAATTTCGTGAACTTGCAAATTTCAATTTTTAAAGCACTTTTTGAAATCAATTAAGTACCAGTTTTTGGGCATTGTGGGGGTGCTAACCCTTCCCCACACGTAACCGACCCCCAAACTTGTTTTCTTTGTTTTCCGTGGACCAAAATGTTATCTTGATAAATAAAACATTTTTATCAAAATACCCTTGTTTTAAAAGTGATCCAATCACACTTTTTTTCAAAAACGATTGGTGGCGACTCCGTGTTTTTTAAAGTTTTCCAAAATGTGAAAACCTTTTCCTCCTAAAAAGGGTTGTGACTGCTTGGCGACTCCACTGGGGAGTTTCTTTTTCTAAAAAAAAAAGAGGGTTAGGCCACAAATTGTTTTCAAAATGTTTTTAGAGAAGGAATTTGCTAGTTCACAAAGGTTTCAATTTATTCGTCCGCTTAATGCATGTAATTCTATTTTACGCATTTAAAAAAATTATTGCCAAAAAAGCTCTATTCCCGAGCTCCACCCAATTGTTAAGTGAGGGGAAAGTTCTTTCCTCATGTCAGAATATTGATTCTCCGTATAAGCCTAGCAAGTACCTTCGGGACTCGTATGCCTCATGTCTTCGTAAGGATACTGATTCTTCGAGAAGACATAGGAAGTGAGTCCTCCTAAGTTGAACTTGGTTCGTTTGAAGCCTATAATGGGTTAGAACCTGGGTCCTTGCTACCCTTATTAGGGGACAGCATGTCCTGGAGCATTAGAATGTGCTGCCAGAGTTGTTTGTGAAATTATTTTGAATTCTCTGTATTTTCTTGATTCTATTCTTTCTTCCCCTTGTCTTGTTGTTTTGCATAACCATTCATGCCACATCATTACATATTTAGAAGGGGTTGATTCTCAAAATCATTGCTCAACTTTGAAAAGCTCTTGTTATGGACGGAATAATTTTGAAAAGTGAGGATGAAAATGCAATGGTGCGACATTGGTCTGAGGTGAATCAGTGAACATTTGGAGATAGTCTAGCAGCTCATCATGAGACAGAGACTTCAGAATATGCCCACATCAGTATCAAGCAGAACAATGTGCAAGAATTGCAGGAAATCTGGGAGCACTTTGATTACGAGACTAAGTAGTTGTTCCATGAAGTTTACGGTGACATAGCCTATCTCTTGTATGTGAAGATTGATGAACAGTTCCTGAAATCCTTGGTTCACTTCTGGAATTCGAGGTATTGCTGCTTAACTTTTAATAAAGAATATATGATGCCTACATTTGAGGAATACTTAGCTTTTTAACCTGTGCAAAGTGAAAAAGAACTGGGTCTATGCCAAACCTCCTAAAAACAAAAACATGCATGCAAAGCTTCAAGCGTTTACTAGTATGAGTGATGGTTGGGTTATTGGGTTGATACAAAAGAGATGAGGTACCTTTAATTTTCCTTGGTCAAGCATCAGAAGTATAATTTCGATCCACCCCGACAGGGAAAGGAGAGTTGATCTCCTAAGCATTGTAATTTATGGTTTAGTCATCTTTCTGAGGATTCTAGGAAACATTGATGTGACGCTACTTGATTTCCTTGAACAACTAAAGAGAGGAATCAATCTGGTACCATCCATACTTGCTGAAACCTTCATTTCCCTTAATGCCTACCGAAAAGTTGAAGGTGTTCGTTTTGGAGGATGTGCTCCACTTTTGCAAGTTTGATCCCTCAGTCATTTCTGAAAGTGCCCAACATTGGCTTTATCAAATGTGTTTTCCCCAAACTTCTCACCTCTCCGAGAGTTCTTAGCAAATGAGTGGCCTATTGTCAAGAAGAATAAATGGATTGATATATTCAAGGATCGTCGTGACGACGACATCAGATGGAGGGTTCCTTGGATGGGTCATACCAAGCTTTTGTACAAATATAGAGATTTTAACTTCTTAATGTTGTTAGGTTTGTGGGGAGGAATTGGATGTGCACCTTTGCTAGTATCTCGTCAGTTTGGGTCTTGGTAATTTATCCCATTCACTACTAGTCTTGGCTCATCAGAGTTTGAGTTCTAAGGAGAGTTCAGACAGAAGGTTCAAGCAATCAGTGATGCATGGAACCACTGTTATCATATGAAGTTAGAATCTAATAGTCATTGCATGTACATCTCAGACTATGATATTTGGAGGCATACAAGAATAAATGACAAAGTCACGGCACCTACCTCTGGACAGGCCAAGTCTCTAGAAGAGCACTTATAGGTAGTCCCCATAGAAGCTGATGTCCTAAAAGAAGAATTAAGAAGGGCTAAGCTAGAGATAAAAGCCTTACAAGAACAGAACCAAAGATACAAGTTTGATTTAGGCCTTGATGTTGAAAAGTATAAAGGGGAGACGAAGCGAGTAGTGAAGCTGTATGAAGACCTAGAAAAGAAATTTGAGATCCAAAGGGTTGACTTCCTAAAGCTCCAGACTACCGTCCGAAATGCTGATCCGAGAAAGACTTCAGAACAGTGGAAGCAAGAAATCGAACATGCTATAAGAAAAAAAAAGAAAAAGAAGGCATAAGGTAAGAAATATAGATGAGCCCTTATTGAAGAAAATAATAAGGTTAAGCTGATAACTGAAAATGGAAATGGCAAACGGGTTTATGAAATAGAGAAAGAAAGTGTGGATGCATGGAAAATGAAGGCCCACAATAACATTCATTCACTTATTTGAGTTGCAGAAGGTATATGACCGAAATAGTTTGAAGCTAAAACAGAGTTAGGCTTGTGCTGCTGAGTTGCAAGCCAAAATAGATAGTTTGAACCGCTACTTGCACAATCTCCAAAATCATCACACGTACATTGAGCTTCAGGCCTGTCTAAGTGAGAATGATACCTTGAAGAAATAGGTTAAAGGTATTAACAACATCATTCAGGAATATAGGACAAGAATCCTGGTCCTTGAAGGCATTGCTGAGGGAGGTGATGACTACTGGTTCACTCATCTTAAGGATATGGCTAGAAGATTCCAAGAACGAGATGAGTTCGACAAGGCTGTCATGACCGAGGTACAAGATGTGGCTCGACATGTGATGATATTAGCTATTGAAGCTACAACGCTTCTTCAGTACATCAAGCCAACATGAGAAGTGGGACCGATGCTTATGTGGCTCATTGAAGAAATCAAGGAACTGGAAGTTCAGGCTGAGAAATATTTATAAATAAAATGAGATATAATATGGGCAATTTTATATCCAATAAAAGAGTTGTTTCTTGAGCAATTGTTTCATGGAATTGACGGCCCTTCGCTTACATTCATGCATTCGCATTTCATTCTTCTGTGTTTTCTTTGCATTTACGTTTACGTTTGTGCATGCATACTGTTGTGTGTTTTAAGTGCTACAAAAATGGTGCAAGTATACACGCCACAAGTAATAAAGTGATATGAGAAGAATCGAGTATCGTCTCCACAGGGATTGGTGCTACTTCAAGAATCTAACTTCTCGCACTGAAAGTAAAAAACACAAGTAGGTGATAGTGAGAGTTCTAATTAACAAGAAAATAAAAGAAGAATTAAATAAAAAATGTGTAATTGAATAAGAGAGAATAGGCCGGGTTATCGTGAGTTGTGGCGTGATAATCAAATAGATTGTCGTGGCAATTGAGTGTTAGAGTAGCTCAATCGCTTCAGCAATTGAATCCAGACAGACTGCTGGGGCAATTCTATGACCACTTGGACAGTTCTGCAATTACCTGGGCAGGTCTGTGAATTCCTGGGCAAGTCTACGATTGCTAGGGCAATGTGGCGACAACCTTCAACTTTCAGCGAGGCGTTCTTCAATGGTTTCTCGTTATCCCTAACTCGAAACGCTGTTAATTGTGCATGCCTTGACAATACATTCCTGCGTGAACCAAGGGTGGACAACAACCTATCTTACGCTCCTTTTAGCCGTTGTAATTCGCAACTTATCCCTAAGTCGAATTAGTCTTCACCATCGATCGATTGTATGAAAACTATGCTCATTCGTTTCTTGAATCTAACTCTCCCGATATTAAATAAATGGATGAATTCACAAGATTCTATCCCAATTCACTCATAAACAAAATTAATAATCAAGAATGAACAAACTTTGAAGTAAAATTGTAAGCTCAATACCAAAACAAATCCAATCGTTCTCACAACCACAAAACACAATAACCCAAGCCAAATAAGTTTAGTTCATGGCCGGGCACAAAATAAACTCAAGAATAAAATCCCTAAACATGAATCTAATGGAAGAAAGAGGAAAAACAAGAAGATGTCGAGCAGCCCTAAATTTCTCTCCTAATCGCACCTCTCTAATCCCACTCTTCTTGAAGTAGGCGACTAGGTCTCCTATTTATAGGGATTGGCTAGGTCAAAGTCTTTATTGAGGAGAAAGTTAAGTTGGAATTAAATAGAATAAAAGAAATAGATATCTTTTATTATATATTAATTCCCCCAAAAACTTCTCCTATAAGTCTTGGAATTTAATCTCCCTTTGATCTCCAATAACTCCTCATAAATCTGAATTTAAATCTTCATTAAATGCTGCATGGAAATCCAAATCTTTGAGATTTATCTCTTGCTTTTCGTGCTTATCCCTAATGAGGTGGGTGTGTCCCGACATGCTTCAGCAATCTGCTCAGCATGGCAGACAACTTCGATTGCCTTGGCAGACCCTCCAGTTTGGCATTTTGGAAGGCAGCTTCGACTGCTTTGGCAAATCCTTCAGTTTCCTTCCTTAGCTGCCACGTCAATCTCCTGCTTGCTAAGGCAATTAAATCCTACACAAAATAACATACAACGACAATACCTTTTTCCACAAAATCAACTAAATTATGAAATCAAGCATGACGGTGAAGGAAATCATGAAAACATGCATAAATGCCTAATAATGCACCTAAATGAGCCTAAGTCTAACATTTATATGAGTAAAAAGGGTTATAAAAATAGTACTTTTGAACACTTAACACATACACGACATAATAAGAATCTAACTCAAATAAAATGGCAAAAAATCAAAATAGCAAAAACAAACCACAAGTACGGTACTCGGTCTCAAGTTAGAGTAATGGAAGACAGAGTGACAGCCCTAGAAAGCAACTACAAGAGTACCCAGGATAGGTTAGACAAGTTGGAGATAGATTTGAAGCAACATATGAAGTTAGTTCATCAAAAGACGGTTGGTTCAATTGCATCCATGCTAGGCTTTAAGGACCCATACGCGGTAGAAGTTGGTGAGGAAGATAATAATGTTCCGAAATTTCAAGGGATGGCCTTTGTTCATCCAAGCATACAAAAAGAAGCTCAATCTTCTAGGGTCAATATTTCACCATGTTTTGCTGAAACCTCGACACATAATGATAGGGAGATAAGTTCTGAGGAAGTCATTGAGGTGCCTGATCTCGATGAAATTGCCGACAAGGTGAAAACTGAGAAGAAATAGGAGGATCATTATGAGAAGTTGGAGGGAATGATTAAATATTTCCAAGAATGGGGTATATATAGAGGAATGGATGCCAAGGATTTAAGCTTAGTGACTGATCTGATAGTACCACCAAAGTTCAAAGTTTTTGACTTTGAAAAATAGAATGGAACAACGTGCCCTGCAACACATTTGACTATGTATTGTAGGAAAATGTCGATGTATCTGGAGAATGAGAAGCTGCTTATCCATTGCTTCCAAGAAATTCTAGTAGGGTCAATTGTACGCTGGTATACGCAGCTAAGTCGAATTAACATCATATCATGGAAAGATTTGTCTAGAGCCTTTAGTGAGCAATACAAGCATATTTTAGACATGGTTCCAACTCGCTTAGTTCTGCAAGGATTGGAGCAAAAGCATCATGAGAGCTTTCGCTAGTACGCGCAGAGATGGAGGGATGTAGCTGCCCAAGTCCAGCCACCATTGCTAGAGAGTGAGACCACCCCAATGTTCGCGGGGACATTAAAGGGTTCTTTATATGATCGTATGCTCAATCATGCTACAAAGAGTTTCGTGGACATGCTTATAAATAGAGAGTTGATACTTGCGGCCATGAAAAAATGAAAGGTTGGATAGTGGGGAAACAAAGAAATCCTACAAAAAGAGAGACAATGAAGTTAATGCCACTAATGTCTACAACCTCAGTTACTCAAAGGGGGTAGTCTTCAACAAACCCCATGTTTCGGCCATAGCTCCAGTGGTTATAAACCCACCGAATGAAGAACGAAGATATCAAGGGAGCTCGAAACCATATTTTCCTCCTATCCTAATGACATATGCAGAATTGTTTGCTAAACTGATCAAATCTCAGATGGTGCTGCCAAGACATGTTCCCTCAATCTCACCACCGTACCCACCATGGTATGATGAGAATGCACAATATGAATATCATGCAGGAGTTAGAGGGCATACCATTGAAAATTGTACCGCATTCAAAAGGGTGGTAAATGACTTAAGAAAATTATGGAAGCTATCATTTGATACGTCGGAAGATAAGGGAAACCCTCTGCCAAATCATCAGAAGGTATGTATGAATACAATCATAGAGGATGAGGATAAGGTAGTTAAGGAATGTGTTGATGAAGTTAGAGCTCCCATGAGATGGATATTGGCTCAAATGGTGGCAGTAGGGATGTTGGAAAAAGGAGCCCATAAGCTGAAAATTGAGGATGAATTGTACTGTGAGTACCACATGAAGGAAAGACATGAGATTGATTGTTGCTTAGAGTTTAGGCAACTAGTACAAGACAAGATGAATGAAAAAGAACTTGAGTTCTTTGAGAAAGAAGACAATGAATACTTGTTGGACATAGGGATGTTGGAAAAAGGAGCCCAGAAGCTGAAAATTGAGGATGAATTGTATTGTGAGTACCACATGAAGGAATGACATGAGATTGATTGTTGCTTAGAGTTTAGGGATGTTGGAAAAAGGAGCCTAGAAGCTAAAAATTGAGGATAAATTGTACTGTGAGTACCACATGAAGGAAGGACATGAGATTGATTGTTGCTTAGAGTTTAGGCAACTAGTACAAGACAAGATGAATGAAAAAGAACTTGAGTTCTTTGAGAAAGAAGACAATCAATGCTTGTTGGACGTATGTGCATCAGATGAGTCACCCTATAGAAAAGACTACACCATAATGAAGCCTTTAGTTATTAAGGCTAAAATAAGAGTTGGTGAGCCAGCAAGGAGTGTAACCCCTCGGCTCATAATTAAGGCACCAACGCCATTTCCATACAAGGATAACAAGTAGGTCCCTTAGGATTACGCTTGTACGGTGGCAGCTTAGGAAGAAACATCTGTTCAGGAGAAAGAAGAACCGATCAATAAGGTGAGACATTTCACGAGGAGTGGAAGGCTCTATTCCCAACCAATAGCAGAGGATAGAGATGCAGCGCAGAGGAAAGCTACTACTGAGGGGCCTGGAAAAGAAGATAATAGAGATTTCTTCAAGGAAGAATCGACAACATATCACGAGCCTGTAAAGGAATCAGAGGCTCAAGAATTCTTGAAGATCTTAAAACCCAGTGAATACAGCATCGTGGAGCAACTCTACAAGCTTTTGGCTCAAATTTTTATGCTTTCCCTGTTATTAAGTTCCGAGGGCCACCGAGAGGCCTTGTTAAAGATTTTGAACTGGACATTTGTGCCAAAAGAGATCACAGCAGATAAGATGGATATGTTAGTCGGTAACATTGCTGTCAACAACTTTATCTCATTCAATGATGAGGAAATACCAGGTGAAGGAACGAGATCTTGCAAGGCTTTACACATCACTACCAGATGTAAGGCTCATATGTTGCCTGGAGTTTTAATTGATAATGGGTCGGCACTGAATGTTCTACCGTTAGCCACATTGAAAAAGCTGCCAATAGACAGTTATCATATGAGAACTTATCAAAACACAATAAGAGCATTTGATGGAACTCAGAAGGATGTGTTAGGGAAAATTGAAGTGCCTTTACAAATTGGACCAACAAACTTCGATGTTGAATTTGTGGTTATGGATATAAGACCTAATTATAACTGCCTGCTTGGGTGTCCGTGGATCTACGCAGTAGGAGCGGTCCCATCTACTTTACACCAGAAGTTGAAGTTTGTGATCAATGGTCAATTAATAACTGTCGGTACAAAAGAAGAAATCATTGAATCAGTAACCACTGATGCACCCTTTATTAAGATCGATGAGGGTGTGGTCGAGTGTCATTTCAGGACATTGGAGCTTGTCAATGCAACCTTTGTCACCGAAGGGAGTAAGGTGCCAGAACCTGAATTGTCAAGCTGTGCGAAGATGCAAGTAAAGCAAACGCTTGGGAAATGAGCTAAAATTGGGAAAAGATTCGAAAAGAGACATCAAGGAAGGTTGTATCCTATAGTAATCCTGGAAAAAAAATTGGTTCGCTTTGGGCTTCAAGCCCAACAAATGGAAAAGAAGAGCTAAAATCAGAAAGCATCAAGAGAGTAGAAGAGCTAGATTGAAGGGAGATAAAATTGAGTGGAAGATAACGACTTTCCCTCATCTGAACCATAACTTTATATCTGGAGGCATGCTGGACCCAAATTCCCCAGTTAGTGATGAAGGAAAAGAAGAGAATACTCTATTGAAGCGTTTGAAAAGATGAGTATTAACGCTGTGACTAAAGAGGATGAAGAGAGACAGTATCTGTCAATGATCTGCCCTTGCTCTGACCTTGAAAATTGGACTGCTGAAAAAATTCCTATAGTCTTTAAGACATGTTTAGAGTAGTTTTCAAAACCAACCCCTTTGCTCCAGGCCCGGAGGCAATAGCGGATCTTATATAAAGGGCCTATGCCAAACATTTAATTTGAATTCAATAAAAGATGCATTTCCTTAAATCTTGTGTGGCAAACTTTCTTTCCATAAATAAACCAAAACCAAATGAAAACCATAAACCATAAACTTAAAAACATAAAAAAACATTCATTTTGTTTTTTTCCTTTGTAAATATTTTTTGCCTATTCCCTTTTCAGGTTTTCATATATCATTGACATAAATGAATCCGAGTCTGACTTCAAGGTTGACTTTGAATTACCTTTATGCTTGGAAGAAATTGGAAATATTGATGATGAGGAAGAATATGATGTACCCAGTGATATGCTCAAAATGGTGGAAGGAGAGAAAAAGTAGATTCTACCACATAAAGATGAACTAGAAACATTGAACCTCAGAACTGAAGAAGAAAAGTGAGAGATGAAGATTGGTACTACCATCACAGCCAAAGCCAGACAAAGTCTGGTTGAGCTTTTGAAAGAATTCAAGGATATTTTTGCTTGGTCGTACCAAGATATGCCCAGCCTTGACACTGACATCGTTATGCATAGGCTCCCCATAAAGGTGGAATGCGAACCTGTAAAGCAAAAGCTTAGAAGAATGAAGGCTGAAACACTCTACAAGATCAGGGATAAGGTAATGAAGCAATACGATGTAGGATTCCTTGAGGTAGCCAAGTACCCGGAATGGGTGGCAAATATTGTCCCAGTACCAAAGAATGATGGAAAAGTACGAATGTGTGTTGACTACAGGGACCTCAATAAGGCAAGCCCTAAGGATAATTTCTCGCTCCCACATATTGACACTTTAGTCGACAATACAGCTGGACACTCACCCTTCTATTTCATGGACGCTTTATCCAGATATAACCAGATCAAGATGTGCCCAGAAGACATGGAAAAAACAACTTTTGTGACACTATGAGGAACTTTTTGCTATAAAGTGATGTCTTTTGGACTTAAGAATGTAGGGGCAACTTATCAAATGGCCATGGTCACCCTTTTCCATGATATGATGCATAGAGAAATAGAGGTATACGTCGATGATATGATCACCAAGTCTCGATCTAAGGAAGAATATTTGGTCAATTTAGAAAAGCTCTTCCTAAGACTGAGAAAGTTCCAGTTGAATCTTAACCCGACTAAGTGCACATTTGGGTCACATCTGGCAAGTTATTGGGTTTTGTGGTGAGCGGAAGAGGAATTGAGATTGATCATGATAAGATAAAAGCTATATATGAATTCCTACCACCCTAAACACAAAAGGAAGTTTGAGGTTTTCTGGGGCGATTAAATTACGTCGCACGCTTCATTTCCAATTAACTAATAAGTTTGATCCAATGTTTAGGTTACTCAGGAAGAATTACCCGGGGACTTGGAATGAGGAATGTCAAGCGGCTTTGGAAAAGATCAAAGAACAGTTGAGCAATCCTTCAGTTTTGGTACCACCTGTTTCAGGGAGACCACTGATCTTGTACTTAACGATCTATGAAAATTCCATGGGCTATGTGTTAGGGCAACATGACGATACTGGAAGAAAAGAAAATGCGATATACTACCTGAGCAAGAAATGCACTGATTGTCAAACCAGATATTCGTCAATTGAAAAACTATGCTGTGCTTTGGTATGGGCAGCTAAAAGGCTGAGACAATATATGCTTTATCAAGTTACGTGGTTAATTTCGAAGTTAGACCCACTGAAGTTCATGATGGAAGCTCTAGCCTTATTAGGAAGGTTAGCGCGTTGGCAAATATTATTATCAGAACTTGATATCCAGTATGTGAGCCAAAAAGTAATAAAATGGAGTGTCATAGCTGACTTTTTGGCAAGTCGCGCCTGTGATGATTATGAAGCATTGAATTTTAATTTCCCTTATGAAGATTTGATGTGTATCACAGAGGATTATGAGGTTCCAATAGAATCTTGGGTTATGAACTTTGATGGTGTAGCAAATTCGTTAGGACGAGGTATAGATGCAGTTTTGGTTTTAACAAAAAGAGATTATTACCCTTTTACCAGTAGTTTAAAATTCTTCTGCACTAATAACATGGCGGAGTATGAGGCTTGCATAATGGGTCTAAGAGAGGCTATAAGGAGGAAAATTCGTACTTTAAGAGTTTTTGGGGACTCTACATTGGTCATTTATCAGATATGTGGTGAATGGGAGACAAAAGATGCAAAGTTGGTGGAATACCACAAGTTGGTCCTTAAGTTAATCAAAGAATTTGATGAGATCAATTTCAAATATCTTCCCAGAGAAGACAACCAAATGGCTGATGCTTTAGCCACTTTAGCTGCCATGTTTAAGGTAAATGAAAGTTCTGGGATGGAGCCTATTAGGTTATATATGCTAGACTCTCCAGCTCATTGTTGTAATATGGAAGAAGAGATTGATGGATTGCCATGGTACCATGACATCTTACAATATGTAAAATTCCAGCAATACCCACCATAAGCTATAGAGAATGAAAAGAAAATGATCAGGAAAATAGCATCAGGGTATGTCCTTAATGGAGAGATTTTATACAAGAGAAGTCGTGATCAAGTGCTTTTAAGATGCATGGGAGAAAAAGAGGCTCAATTAATTGTGGAAGAAGTTCATGAAGGAGTTAGAGAAACCCATCCTAGTGGTTTTACCATGGCCAGAAGAATCATGCGCTTGGGATATTATTGGTCAACCATGGAAGGTGATTGCATCAACTATTCTCGCAAATGCCACAAGTGCCAAATCTATGATGACAAGGTTCATATGCCACCTCAACCTCTTCATGTTATGACAGCCCCTTGGCTATTTTCCATGTGGGGCATTAATGTCATCGGTCAGATTTACTCTAAGGCATCAAACGTGCATCGTTTTATCTTGGTAGCCATTGATTATTTCACGAAGTGGGTAGAAGTAGTCTCGTATGCAAATGTCACCAGATCCACGGTGTGTAAGTTTTTGAAAAATGAAATCATTTGTCAATACGGTTTGCCTGAAAGTACCATCACCGACAATGCTTCTAATTTGAACAATAGAATGATAAGTGGAGTCTATGAGAAGTTCAATGTCAAACATCATAATTCTGTGGTATACCGCCCGAAGACAAATAGGGCAGTGGAAGCTGCGAATAAGAATATTAAAAAGATAATTGCAAAAATGACTGATACTTATAAATATTGGTATGAGAAGTTGCTTTTTTGCCTTATACGTTTATTGAAGTATAATAAGAGCTTCCATTGGGGCCATACATTTCTCATTGGTATATGGAGTAGAAGCAGTGCTAGCCATTGAGGTTGAAATACCATCGCTCCGTGTCTTAATGGAAGAAAAGTTGGAAGAAGCAGAATAGGTTCAAGCAAGATATGATCAGCTGAACTTAATTGAAGAGAAAAGACTGAAAGCACTATGTCATGGGCAAATGTATCAGAGAAGGATGATAAAGGCTCATGAGAAGAAAGTTCGCCCAAGAGAATTCCAAGAGGGAGATTTGGTGTTGAGGAAGAAGCTGTCAATCCAAAGCAAAGCTCGAGGAAAATAGGCACCTAATTGGGAATGACCTTACATCGTAACAAAGGTTTTCTCAAGAGGAGCGTTAATTTTAGCCGAAATGGATGGAGATGAACTTCAAAGCCCGATAAATTTAGATTGGGTTAAGAAGTATCGTGTTTGAAGAAGAAAAAGAAAAGAAAAAAAGGAGAAAAAAGAAAAAAGAGAAGAAAAAGAAAATGAGAGTTCAAAATGAAAATCCGTAAAGGGCGTTTTGAAACCAAATGAGGATCTGTGTTGAAAACCCATAAAGGGCAGCTCAGATAATTTGCAAAAGTAGTCCTTCCACAAATCGATCTTGGGGGTTTCATATCTTTCAGCATTATCATTATGTCCAGGGTCTGCTCAGCATATTGGACATTCAAGGCATCTTATGAAGTCATGACAAGAGGATTTTTATTTTCTGATATCTGAATGCCTATTCCTTTCCTTGTAATTTCTTTTTGTGTTTGCCACAATACCAATAAAATTTTGTTGTCTATACCTTTTCTTTCTCTCATTTGACATCCTTCCATAAAGCATCTTGCATTGAAATGAGAATTAAAATTTGACTTCACTTGAAATATACAAAAGATTTTTTAGCATTACTTTGAAATTTGTCTAGAAGGGTATTGGAACTATAAGGTATTCAATGGTCAAATTTAGAGCTTAGGCCGTAAAAACAGCAAAACTTATAAAGAAATTCAAGATGGAAATAGGTTTTTCTACAAACCTCTGCGGAAAACCCTCAAGAGATGCATTGACATTACTTTAAGGTATCATGTTGCAAAACAAAAATGCTTACATGAGATATTTTGTTTTTTACAACAATAAGAAGAATTTTACAGACATTGGAGGAAAAAGCTAAGGATATGAGACATTGGGAGAGCAACAAGATTTTAAGAAGCTTGTCACTGAACATTGATGTATCAACTACAATGATAATATAATGTTGATGAATATGAGGATGAAGTCAGTCCTTCCAACCAGGAGTACAAGATAACTGAATTGAGCGAGCAAATGTGCAAAGATCATATGAAGCAAAGAAATGCTAGGAATAAGAATGGTAAAACAGGTGTGATGGAGATGACTATGTATGATTATTTAGTCAATCATTGAAGCATACAGTTGCAATTTTTAGATGATTTCCCATGCATCAATAATGGCAAACTGATGCATTCCCTATATCCCCACGGAATTTCGCTCTTAGGTGTTCTAGCAACAAAGAGCTTCCCTATTCGAGAAATCACGGCAGAAGTCACAAAAAGGGATGAATATATTAAGTGATGTTCAATCCATGATAAATGAAGCATGCAATGGTGAAGATTAATTTCCAAGGAATGGACGATGGAGTTTTAACAATAAGAAATTGGTGAAGCCAACTAGTATTGAAGAATGAGTCATTCAAAAATCGTACCGTCTTTTCTGATGGGATGGGCCAAAGCAAACACACGTCGTCAGTTGCCAGAGTTGAGAAAATGTTTGAGATGATATAATTCGAGTTTCTCGGAGCTTCACAATTTTCTTCTGTGTTTATTAGGAGAATTGTTAAGAAAAAGAGCAAAAGAAATAAGACATGTATTCATGGCTAGGCATCTCTAGGGGCATATGCATCTTAATTGTATCATTTGCAATTATTTTTGACAGGTTTTAGAACTAGCTTATTCATCCAAGTGTATGGAGGATGTAGTCATCTTTTGGAATTTGCTTATCTATTCAAGCATGAGGAGAATAGAACCCGCCTATCCGTTCAGGCATTTGGAGAATGAAACCCGCTTATCTATTCAAGCATGAGGAGAATAGAACCTGCCTATCCATTCGGGCATTTGGAGAATGGAACCTGCTTATCTATTCAAGCATGAGGAGAATAGAACCTACCTATCCGTTCGGGCATTTGGAGAATGGAACATGCTTATCTATTCGAGCACAAGGAGAATAGAACCTGCCTATCTGTTCAGGCATTTGGAGAATGGAACCTACTTATCTATTCGAGCACAATGAGAATTGAACCTTCCTATCCTTCGGGCATTTAGAGAATAGAACTTGCTTATCTATTCAAGCATGAAGAGAATAGAACCTGCCTATCCGTTCGGGCATTTGAAGAATAGAACTTGCTTATCTATTCGAGCACAAGGAGAATAAAACCCGCCTATCTGTTCGAGCATTTGGAGAATGGAACTCGCTTATCAATTCGAGCGCAAGGAGAATAGAACCTGCTTGTCATTTTAGGCATTGACGATTTGGTAATTGGTGAAAATCAGTGTATTTTATTCTTTTCTCTATTCTTGTTTCACCGAAATGGCCAAAGAGGGGCAGTTGTTGTCACTGAATTTTCACCTAACTTCTTTTATTTTAACCATGTCATTTTTTGGTTAGGTAGTCTTATATTGCATTATAGTAATTAGTAGTAATTAGTATTAGGATCATCCGAATGTCATATACTTAGGGAATTGTAATGAGTACTATATGTTAGTGTTATAGAAATTAATGTAGTAATTAGAATTGTTTAGGTGACATATAACGTATACTTAGTGTGATATAATTAGTATAATTGTTAGTATATTATGGTAGTTCATAGGTTATGTGTATTAGATATTAAAACCTAAAAAAATAAAATAGATAGCTCATTCAAATAAAAAAGATTCATTAGATTTAAAACATTAAATAGAATCCATTAATTAAATAACATGCCCATGCATTATACAAAGGGCCGACTGGCCCATTTATAACCCAAAAAAACTCTAATCCTATCTTTATTCTCTTGCACATCCGAAAGGAGGCCATTGGATCGATCTGGGATCCAACGGAGTAGATCGCGCTAGCTGGGGATGATATAGCGCCTCAATTGCACAACTGTTCGATCAAGACGCAACCCAACGACCCAGATCACTTCAGGGTGTTCACGCAGATCATCACTCGTGTATGGCAGCCACGCACACGACGTTTCAGCTCTGGTCGTTCACTTCGTCTTCTCCGACGCTTTACTCGCTCCGATTATTCCTCATCGGCGCCGTTTGAGTCATCAGAAACATACAAACTGAGGAACAAAATGGTTAAATCCCTAAATTAGAGCACACCAATTCAAGATAAAGACAAAAGGGAATTAAATCCCTAAATCTAAGCCCTAGCTAGAAAATCAGAATCCAAAATGGGAAAGGCTAATCCCTAAATCGATGCCATAGCTAAGATCAAGCAATTTCAGAGGAAGAAATTAGGGATTTACTCTTGTAATCTAAGCATTTCAATAGCTATATAAACCCCACTGTAAATCATTGTAAGAACAACAACAATTCCATAGAAATCACACACAGCAATTGCAGTAAACATACTAACATTCGGAAGTTGTAGGAGCAAACAATTGTAATCGGAGTTCTAGAGCAATAAGAGAAGCAAGTTTCTGGTAATATTTTCTATCTATTTACTTTCTGTTTCGAATTAAATAAAGGAAAATGGGTTGTTTTTTACCTTATTTTTATTTGAAACGCTGTGGAGATTTGGCTTTGACGTAAAACTGGTGGAAAAACACGATTTTGAGGTCACCAGAATTTGGAAAAATCTGTATTTTTTGGGAATTTTTCCACCGGCAACGACGGCTGGTGGAAGGCGGCCGGCACAGCGGACCATCACCGTGTTCTTTAATTCATGAAGAACACGATGAATGTCTTTAGAGAATTTTATAAGAATCGGCTGTGATCCATTTGGGGGATTTTTATAAAATGAAAACTGTTATAATATTTGTTATATATACCAACCCGTTTGACCCGACCTGAACCTGGTTATGACCCACGTCCTTATTTTCCGGTTCTTATGCCGCATCTCTTTTGTTTTCAATTGTTTCACTTTCATCCTTTTTCTTTCAATTTGGCACCTAATTTTAATTTATTTTCAAATTAACCCTTACATTTGGTTCTTTTTTAATTTAGTCCATAGTATTTTTTTGATAAAATTAATTACCTTTTCCTTTATTTTTAATTACTTTGATAGTTAATTTAATTTAAGTATTTTTATTTTATTCTTGTATGAATATGTATGTGTGTTAAACCTTAGGATTAGGAACTTAAAACCTAGATTAGTGACATGTATGTTGTAAAACTTTCTTTATTTTCAATAAGACACACTTAATTTTATTATAACCTAAATAGTTAACATGAACATAGATGTTTCTTTAGGTATTAATCACTGATAAGATTTTAATTAAAAGACTTTCACAGATTTAATTTTCTTGTTGATTTATTAAAAAATCAAAACTTAATTAATGCGATGTCTTATCAAACGGGAATGACGAGTTAGCGCCAGGAGTGTTGGTGGTGATTAAAGTTTATTTCCCGGGCGATAAGGCCGTTTAAATAGATTTACATTCACTTTGCGGACAAATAAATCGAAATTTCGTGAACTTGTAAATTCCAGTTTTTAAATAACTTTTTGAAATAAATTATGTACTAGTTTTTGGAAGTTGTGGGGGTGCTAACCCTTCCCCACACGTAATCGACCCCCAAACTTGTTTTATTTGTTTTATGTGGACCAAAATGTTATTTTGATAAAATAAAACATTTTTATCAAAATACCCTTGTTTTAAAAGTGATCCAATCACACTTTTTTTTCTTCAAAAAAGATTGGTGGCGACTCCGTGTTTTTTATAAAGTTTTCCAAAATGTCAAAACCTTTTCCTCCTAAAAAGGGTTGCGACATTAAGTTTTAAACATTATAAACTACTAGCATGCCAAATTTCATGTTAATCCAAATCTATTTACTATGTTTTCACCTTTTAGAGCCAAATATGCACTTTTAGTCCTTTTTAAGCCATATGAAAAGTTCATTTTGAGCCTTGTGCACTAACATCCCACAAGCACAAAATATACATATCAAAAGAGCCTTATATGATTGTTCTAGGTACTTTGCCACCCTACTAGGAGTTCATGGGCTCGATATACATTACTTTAGCTTGCTAGTGACTTGTCCAATGCTTCAACTTCTCCGATCTCCAACAGTAAATCTCTTAACCTGAAATGGATGAGATGTAATGCATTAGGCATATATTACCTAGTGAGGTAAATGATAGCAATAACATAGTAATGCATGGCAATTCAAGCGATGACAATAACAATGCTATGAACTATAATAGCTATGTAATGATTATATTCATCAACAATTTTCTATATTTTAACAATAACCCTTGGATCAATTCCGAATAATGGATACGCGAATTCCTATGCCTCGCCAAATCAATGAATGGTCTAGCCCATCTGCCTCACCAAATGAATATAGGTCGTAGCCCTAGGACCGTGGTCCACCCGTACACTAAGCTCATGAATTCTATGGCATGCTAATTGTATCCAATGTCCTTCGAATTCAAGGTCCGGTGACAATATCAATGGTCGGTATTCAATAGCAATAACAATATTCAATGTGTTCGATAGCTTTATCAATAAACAATGATTCAATATCAATGTCCAATAATAGTATATATGTCAATAGAAATATTTCAATGATCTCAATGACAATATTAATAGTCGAAGTTTCATTTACAATGTTTCGATAACAATAATGATGTTGACATCAATGATCAATAACAATGGCTATATCAATGCTCTATAACAATATCCTATACTTCCATGATTCAATGGTGATGGCAATGATAATGGCAATAACAATACATAATAGCAACATCAATATCTATGTCTGATGTTCATTAACAATGACGATGACATTGACAATGCTCAATACTCAATGCGAAAACTTACCAATACTTACCATAATGACCGATAAGTGATTCGATGCAATAATCCTTAACAATAGAGTTAGCAATAAAAATTTTATTATCGATGAAATTGAGAAAGAAACCTAGCCCAATCCCGAGACTGCGACTATACTCACCTCGATATTCTAAAGCTTTCAAGGCTCTCGGATAAAAATCCCTTTGTTCCTGGCTTTTTTTGGTGACGGTGGATGATCTCTACCAACTTTTTGAGCTAGGTAAAAACAATAGGATTCAGTTAGATTCAATATTATGATACCGAAATCAATATAACGATTTCAAAATTAATATCGAAGCTTAAATAGCTATTAGCTATCAAACTCAATAGATGGCCAAACCCTAGCTTGTGATTAAGCTTGATATATCCATGAAATTCAATGGTTGTTTGGGGGTTATAGCTTACCAAATCACTTGCAATGATTCGATAACAATAAATCGAAGGAAATCAAGCTTTCCAACCTTCAACAAAGGAGGTTCTAGCTTGCTTGAAGAAGATAGAGGGAGGTGCTTGCTTGCTTGAATCGGGTAAGTGTTCTAATCCTCAGATATTCACTTAGCTTTAATTGAGAAGCTTTCCTTTCAATGAAGGAAGCTCTCCCGGTTATCCCACGTATAGGATTTATAATTGAGGAGGGATTAATCACAAGATTAGTCCCTCAACTCTCATTTCCTTATACTTTTATCCCCAAACTTCCAATTTCTATAATTTAGCCACTAAAAGGTTTCTAATACATTCATTAAGGTCCTTAAACAATAATTCGACTCAATTAGAGTCCACTACCGATACAATTGACTTTGTGGTCAATATCAATACAATATTTGAATATTTTTGATGTAGGGTTTCCGATCACCGGAACCCAATTCTGACCGGATTTTGGGTTGTTATAGAGGCGTATGCAAAGACCTTTATATCAAAAATATTTGTTATGTTTTATATTTTACAGGATAATGGTAAAGCTGTCAAACTAGCTAAGGAAAATATTGGTCGAGTATGTAATCTACTATGAGTGGCTTGATATGCTATACTTCTTTCAATAAGTAGCAACTCGAATACTTGTTGTATATTTTTTAAATGCTTCAAGATCTTATTTTACTGAATCATGTATCGTTTATAGTCTTTTGATTTTTTTTATGTTGCAATAAATTTACAAATCAATGCTTATAACAACTTTAATTCAGAAAATGTATTCTTTTGCCTTAATCTACTGGTTATTGTGATTATACTTCATTGTTTGATCATGTTTTTGTTTGCATGTATAGACAACTAGTTGAGTGGGAAATTGTTGGAAAAATAGGGTTAAATTCAAAATAAATTAATATTAAACGGGAAAAAGAAGAACATAAATTACAAGAATAAAAACAAGATTCAGAATAATAGAAAATAAGTTCGAAATAACCGAAAATATGGTTGTTGAAGCCTGCACGAACACAGTTTCTTTAAGACAGATTCGACCGCTCTTCGGTGCTAGAGGTCTTCGGTCATCGGTCTCCCAGGATACAACAACAGATGATTATCTTCAGTAGCACGACTGAGTAATCACGAACAAACTCGAGCCTTCAACTATCACCAAAATAATGTAGGTTTTTTGGGAGAGAAAAGTAGTTGAAAACTGTGTGTGTGTTTTTTTTCGTTTATTAAAACTGAAAGAGGCCATGTATTTATAGGAAAAATTAGGCTAAACGTGACTAAATCAAAATTCTGATTTGTCCTCTATCAGATATTTGCGTGAACTGCAAGCATAAAATCAAATATGAAAATATCCCTTTAATTTCAGAATAATATACTTGTCACAAAAGGAAAAGTTAATTCGAAGTGGTAAGGCCTATGTAGGGCCCGACTGGTTCAGATATTCGCGTCGCCCACGTCGTGCAGGTGCGCCCTAACCCGAATGGGATTGGGTTCGCACCCCCTTACGCGTGAGGCACAGGTTCAACTCAAGTCATTCAATGACCACAAAGTGAGTAAGTTTATAAACACTTCCCATTCCATTTATCCCATCAATGTGGGAATGGAGGTTTCCATTTCATTTTCTCAGTTCACACCTCCTTACTTTGAGCATTAATTTCTCATTCATTACTCATCCGTTTTGAGCATATAAGATACCATTGTAAAGGTCTCATGGAGTAGAATAAGATCCAATCAAATCCTTATTCGAATCTCCATCTTTACCCATTCAAAATATGGCTCAAAGTTACCATTTTATCATGTTTTTCCAACAATCCCCCACATAAATGAAATTGATGCATTTTATCAAAACATTTTGACTCGATGTGATGATAGTTTCTACGATTGATAGTTGCATAAGATAGGTAGGTTTCCTCCTTTGAACCTTCCCTTGTGAAAGTATATTTACTTTACTGGCTATCTAGTAGATGTGATGTCCTTGAACTATTCAGCCGTTTGTGTAAACGATGATATACTCCACACAACTACCTTTCAGACACGAGTTTTGTTCTCATGGTTATGTCCATATGGCCGTGGACATCTTCTGGTTCAACAAGAGTTTGACAGAACTATGCCCAAATAGTCTCCTTGAAGCGGCCCCACTTTACTCTCACATAGGTGACTTATGTTACTTGGCTCACCAAAGCACACAATGGTCATTAAAATCTTTGCTTAGCCTGTTCCGTTTTAGTCACTATTCACATCATAGGAATGGACTTGGGAGAGTAACCCCCACAATGACCGCACAAGGTCTATGAAATTAGGTTGTCCCTTTGAACCTAGATCTTGGGATCTCCAGTCAACTAGGCAGGGTTTTCCTTCACATAATGCCTTAAATTTTCATGGGCTTTAGTCCCATTCCTTTTGATGTTTTCTCAACTTGATCTTAATTTAACCCTTTGGTTAGCGGATCCGCAACGTTATCCTTTGATTTTACATAATCAATAGAGATAACTCTATTTGAGATCAGTTGTCTAACTGATTTCTGGCTATACCAGAATCATCATTGTCAAATTTCTCAAGAATTTGTCCACATAGTGTGATAATATGAGACTTTCATGTTACCATTTAATTTGGATGTCTAGAATTCATGTCTTCTAGTCTCATATTTAACATGAAATTGGAACGGTTTACCATTTCATTGTTATATATAACAATGAGCGTGTCATCAACATAAGATCATGTATCCTAATGCACACTTTTGTCACACTTTTATTTGTCATCATGACAATATTTTCGTTTCAACCTTTTGTTGAACCTATGGACTAATTTCCATTGATAGTCTCCATGGTTCGTTCCATTGAACTTGGACAACTTCCCTAAGTATTTAGGAAATATATTTCAAAGAATGAGACATTCTTAGTTTTTCATTATCACATTCTTGTGAATCTATTTGTACACAATAAATTGATATTCGTTACTATGTTCTACATAGTCAATGAAAATATAGTCCACTTATTTCCATTTACTTCGGTAATAGGAATATTACCTTTGCAAGACACCCCCACATTTTTATGTAGTTGTAGGAAGCTTTTTATTTCCTTCCATAACTCATATGGTGTCTTTATTAGTTGATAGAACAACTCCCCCACATGTTAGGCACATTTTGAAGTTTTAATTATTATCTTCAAATTTATTGTACCTTTTGATGTTGCAACGTTACTCACATAGAGTTTCTCCAAATTAATCGATATATTAATTTTGGATTTCAACATCCTACTTATAGAGTATAATTTCCCTATAGCATCTTTGCCTTTAGTTTGTTCTATTGTTTGAATAAACATCGCTATGATTCATATCAAGCAGTTCTATATTTCTTCGTATGGTTCATATTTGAAATGAAAAGGGATGTGTTCGCAAAGAATCATAGTTAACATGTCTATGCCATTAATCATGTAAACGAAAATAAACAATATTATTTATTCATAATTCTTGGGTTTTATAGAGATTATAACATATCCCTACCAACAACCATCCCCTTTTATTAGGCATATAATTCTTCTTCCTCCACAATATTAGCCTCCTTGGCTTTTTTTTGCATGTCTACATTCAGAAGATCTGTACCCCACCTTTCCACAGTTGAAGCAACCTCCATTGAATTTCTCTTTCTTGGAAATTCCATTATTGGGCCCCAACTTTGTCATGGCTTGGTGTTGTTGGGGTTGCCTTCCCTTCCCGACTTCGATAATATTTGCCTTAACCTCTTGAAAGGTTTCTCTATTGAGCTTTCTAGCATTACCACTGTTGTCTTCTTCAATATGAAGTCTAACAATCAGTTATTCCACTGACATCTCCTTTCTTTTGTTCTTCAGGTAATTTTTGAAGTCATTCCATATGGGAGGCAGTTTTTCCGTGATGGCAGCTACTTGAAAGGATTCACTTATCACCATTCCTTCAGCAAGAATTTCGTGGATAATCAGTTGGAGTTCCTCCACTTGAGTTACTTCTGGTTTTGAATCAACCATAGTAAAATTCAAGAATTTCGCGAATAAGAATTTCTTAGTCCCAGCATCTTCTGCTTTGTATTTTCTGTCCAATGCAGCCCACAGTTCTAATGCTGTTTTGTACACATCATATACCAGGTACAACGAGTCTTGTAGTCCGTTGAGGATGTAATTACGACACAGGTAATCACCATTTTCCCAATCTTGGGTGATGCTGAAGGCGGTGAGCTCATCCACTTCTCCGTCTCCTTTCGTGACAGCCAGAGAATCTTTCTTTAAATATTTTACTACGTTCAACACAGTCAGGTAAAACAACAACTTCTGTTGCCATGTTTTGAAATTCAGCCCACAGAATTTCGGCGGCTTCTCATTGTGGTTCATTGCCATTGTCGTTGCTTTCAGATTCGGAATAGGTTGTTTCGAACCCTAGCCTTGAGCCGACACCTTGGTGTTCGACGAATCAACACAGTTTTCCGTAGTCATTATTCATGTTCACAAAAGAACCAATACTCGGAATTAGTTATAATTCCAATAAATCGAAATTCAATTTCGTTTATTTCTGATTTTGATTTTTCACAAAATCTGTAACCTTAGTTACTCTCAACGACAATTTCTGTAACACAGATTTGTCCCGTTTATTTCTAAGATCTAAGCAAACCTGTTAAAATGGCAGGATAAGTCTTAAAACAAATTTATTTGCTTGACTCACAATCACTTATTTCGAATTGCCTTGGATATAAAGATTCTGTCTTAAGATTGTTGGACAAATAGGGTTAAATTCGAAATAAATTAATATTAAACGGGAAAAAGAAGAACAGAAATTACAAGAATAAAAACAAAATTCAGAATAATAAAAAATAAGTTCGAAATAACCAAAAATATGGTTGTTGAGGCCTGCACGAACACAGTTTCCTTAAGACAGATTCAACTGCTCTTCGGTGCTAGAGATCTTGGTCGTCGGTCTCCCAAGGTACAACAGCAGATGATTATCTTCAGCAGCACGACTGAGTAATCACGAACAAACTCGAGCCTTCGACTATCACCAAAATGATACAGGTTTTCTGGGGAGAGAAAAGCAGTTTAAAACTGTGTGTGTTTTTCGTGTTTTAAAAACTTGAAAAGAGGTCATGTATTTATAGGGGAAAATTAGGTTAAACGTGACTAAACCAAAATTTTATTTTTGTCATTTATCGGATATTTGCGTAAACTGCAAGTATAAAATTAAATCTGAAAATATCCCTTTAATTTCGGAATAATATGCTTGTCACAAAAGGAAAAATTAGGTTAAACGTGACTAAACCAAAATTCTAATTTTGTCATCTATCAGATATTTGCGTGAACTGCAAGTATAAAATCAAATCCGAAAATATCTCTTTAATTTCAGAATAATATGCTTGTCACAAAAGGAAAAATTAATTCAAAGTGGTAAGGCCGATGCAAGGCCTAACCGGTCCGGACATTCGCATCACCCACATCATGCGAGTGCACCCTAACCCAAATAGGATTAGATTCACACCCCTTCGCACAAGGGGCAAGTTCAACTCAAGTCATTCAATGACCACAAAGTGAGTAAGTGTATATAAACACTTCCCATTTCATTTATCCCATCAATGTGGGATTCAGGGTTTCTATTTTTTTCAATTCACACCTCCTTACTTTGAGCATCAATTTCTCATTCATTTCTCACCCGTTTTGAGCATATGAGATACCGTTGTAAATGTCTCATGGAGTAGAATAATATCTAATCGAATTTCCACCTTTACCCATTCGAAATATGGCTCAAAGTTACTATTTTATCATGTTTTTCCAACAACAATCGCATTGTCGATTATTTCGTAAGAGATCACTTGTTGAGCTAGTTAAACATGTGCTCAGATGCGCTATTTGTGGCTTGTTTATGATGTTTGAATTTATGTTTATGTTGTAATATATCGTGTGTTTGTGCTCGATAAACATCTTTTGACAAGTTTGTCACCTTCACCATTACACTCGATCTAGAGAATTGCAAGCATTGTAAAATTTAAACCACAACAATATAAATATTTTTAATTTTTTTTTCTAATGTCGATTTCAATATAATTTTAATAATTTTTTATTTTTTGTTATAATTTTAACACTTTATAAATAGTTTTAAAATTTTGATTTTTTAATAATTTCTAATTTATCCTTTTTATAGGTTTTGATATATTAAAAAATAACTTTCACTTAATTTCTTTTAAAAAAATTAATAGTATTTTTATTTTTAAAATTTAATTGTATTTTTATTTTTTGTTTAAATATTACTTAAAACAATTAAGTCATTGGACTTCCTAAAAATCACTCTTTTCCTTCGATTTTTCTAAAAAAAATCAAATATTGCCCCTCTACTACATCATTGTTTACACGTGGGATATCACGTTAGCACCGTTAACGGTCACGCTAGTATATTAACGATCAACATTAGTTAAAAGACTTAATTGCTACAATTTACGAGTTCAAAGATTAAATTAAGTCGATATTTTGCAGAGAGACTTATTGACTGTTTGGTATAAACAGGGGGCAAAAATACCTTTCTAAGCCTTGAAAAAATAATTCAATTTATTCCCTCAAACGGTTGGAGTAGGATTAAAGGTTTTATTTTTGGCTAAACTATAAAATTAGTGCCTAAACTATGTTTCTTTTTTTTGTAATAGGTACCTAAAGTATTTTTTGGTTGAGATAGGTGCTTAAACTTTTATTTTGGTTGAAATAGGTGCCTAAACTATTTTTTGGCTGAAATAGGTGCCTAAACTTTTATTTTTAGCTTATTTTAAAGTAAATTTTGGCACCTATTTGGGCACCTATTTCAACCAAAAATGAAAGTTTAGGCACCTATTTTAGCCAAAAAATAATTTAGGCACCTATTTCAGCCAAAAATGAAACTTTAGGCACCTATTTCAGTAAAAAAATATTTTAGACACTTATTGCAAAAAAAAAAGCATAGTTTGAGCACTTATTTTATAGTTAAGAATTTATTTTTTCCTGTTTGGGAAGACAAACTAGAAATTTTTTCAGATGCAAAAGTTGAAAATGGGAAACGTAAAACAATGGTTGAAAGCAACAATATAATGTGTAAAAATAGGCGCAGACAGGCTGCTATCTATATATTTTTTTGTAAACAAAAGATAGCTTTGACATTTTGAAGATTTGTCCCCGCACCAAAGCAATTGGATATATATATATATATATATATATGAAAGTTAAATAATATCATGTAAATTAAATTTTACGCGAATCTATTAATTTTAGTATTTAAATTTAATTTAATGTTTAAAATTTAAGATTTAAAATTTAAGTTTAAATATTTAAGACTAAAATTTTAGATGTTATAATTTAACTAAAATTGTATAAAATTTTTAAACAATTTATGTATTAAAATATAACTTCAAATTATAAATTTAAGTGGTAAATAATTTAATATTATTTAAATAAATCTCGAATTAAAGGCTTGCTCCTACTGAACTTACCACTAAAATATACAAAACACGTAAGTCAATTAATAAGGGGGTAGAATCCAAAAAACAGGGAGAACAGCCAAAAATAATATAATAGAATAGTTAGAAACTTTGAACGGGGAAACCAGAAATATAAATGAATCTAATCCCATACATCTTTAGAGTTTAGTTAATTCAACAAGCAACCGAGCTGAGCCCTATAAATAGGAGAGAGAAATCGAAGCTTTCAAATTGCAGAAATTCCAGATTTACATCCCAACATTTCAAATTTCAACAAAAATCTAATCTTTTTTTTTTACCAAAAAACTCATTTATCCTCCTCAAAAATGCAAGAGAATAACCATAGAAACCACCAATCCGGCAAGAAGAAGGTGCTACCGAAGCGGATTATCCTAGTCCGACATGGTGAGTCGGAAGGCAACTTAGACACCTCGGCCTACTCGAAAATCCCCGACTACAAGATCTCCTTAACCGAAGAAGGCCGTGCCCAAGCCCGCCTTGCCGGTTCGCACCTTCGGGAACTCATTTCCGGCCATGGGTCTTGCCCCGATTGGCGGGTCTACTTCTACGTCTCTCCTTACGAGCGGACCCGATCCACGCTGCGGGAGATCGGGAAATCGTTTTCGAAGAAAAGGGTGATTGGGGTAAGGGAAGAGTGTAGGATTCGAGAACAGGACTTTGGGAATTTTCAGGTTCAGGAAAGGATGAAGGCTATAAAGGAGACGAGGGAAAATTTTGGGAGGTTTTTTTATAGGTTCCCTGAAGGTGAATCCGCCGCCGATGTTTTTGATCGTGTTTCAAGTAAGCTCTTTTTCATTCTGGTGTTTTCCTATTATTAGTTTTCTAGTGAAGAAAATGGTGATTGGGAATTGAGAATTGTTGGTTTTTGAATCTGTTCATAGACATTTAAGAAATTGTTGCTGAAAAAAATGTGAAGTACTTGGTGTTAATGTAAAGTAGCTTTCTAAGTAGATAATGATTTGGAATGTTTTTTCATTGATTGTGAAAGCAATGAGAAAAAAACAAAAATTAAGATGAATGTTAAAATCAATCTGTATTCTTGTTGGGAATGATACTATCTGGTAATGGCTTGCTTTGTGGCTTGGAAAGCTATGAACTTTTTGAATGAAATCCGGGTAACGGCAAAAGAGACGAATATCGAGGGACTGTTAAACTGCATACGTAAGCATCTGTTTTAGTGCTTCCTTGACTGTGTAATGAGCATAGATTTCTATGGTGTATGTTTCTAATCTCTGCATAGGAAAATGCTAATAGAATATAGGAAATAAGTACAGACAGTTGTTTTCCCCTCAAAACATTTCTATTCGGGTAATATTTTGGTACCAGAACATGTGTATGTATGTTTCAATGCTTCTTATAATGGTTGTGTGCATGAGTATGAAGATTAACTTCTTGGAAATTAATTGCTAAAATGGTTGGTTCAAGGGCTTGATTTGCGGTGTCATCCATTTTTGATCGAGTTAACAATAGTTGTCTATGTTCATTGTCCACTGGTTTTGAAAGTCTTAGAGAAGTAAGATTGAACTAGACTCGAATCTCACCTTTCAAGTGATATTGAAAAGAGATGCCAAATCTGCCGTTTGATATGTATCTTTCTTGTTCTTTAATCTTAGAGAATGAATCCAAAATAATTGAGGGGTTTTGATATGTAGTTTGGTCAGTGGATGCTAAATGGAAGAAAATTCATTGAAATTTGCAGGTTTTCTTGAATCTCTCTGGAGAGACATAGACTTGAATAGGCTTCACAAAGATCCTTGTCAAGATTTGAATCTCATAATCATCTCGCATGGTCTAGCATCACGGGTGTTTCTAATGAAGTGGTTCAAATGGACCGTCGACCAATTCGAACTCTTAAATAATCCCGAGAATTGTGAGTTTCGAGTAATGGAGTTGGGACAGGGCGGAGATTATAGCTTAGCGATAAATCATACCGATGAAGAGATGGTGGAATGGGGACTCTCTCCGGATATGATACAAGACCAAAAATGGCGAATCACTGGCAACAAGGCTGATTGGAATGATCATTGTACCTGGTATCTTAAGTCATTTTTCGACTATGAAGTAGACTCGGAAAATGATGTTGAAAGTAATTGATATCCATTCCCCAAAAAATAAAAGAAGCTGTAGATACTAATTCTTTGAATGCAAGAGTTGTATTACATGATGCCCTATTGGAAAGTTCATTCATATAGATGGATTTAGCAAATGAATCTTCTTAATAGATTTCCCTTGTCTATGACCCCTACATTTGTTATTACTTCAATACAAAGCATCAGAGGCTAGCAGGACTTTCAGAAGGTATGCTATTCGGATTTGGGTTTGAGTATCAAAGATGTACCCATATCATATGGGTACATCTCCGAAATAGGTATGTTTAGTTTTTGTCTTGTTTTTGGATGATGACTAAAAGGTCATATCTTCGTGTACATAAAATGATTTGCGTCAGACACAGGTACTTGAAGAAAAATATGGAGTCGAAGTAACGTAGGTAGACGTAGTTCTTCAGGTTCCTGAAGTTTCATCAGCTGCACCTGTGGGTGAACTGGCCACAAATGGAACAAATCCCCTTCCGCCGAAAACTGGTCTCATGAATCTGTCATCGAATTTCCTCCACAAGTAATGAACTGTCCAGGTTGGGTGAGTCAATAACAAGCTTAAACTACTACTCCTATGGGCTGCGGCAGCCGGTTGATTCTCTTCCGTTTCACTCGCTTCACCAGTTTCGATGAGCAGAATTCTCAAGTCTTCAAGCCTGGGACTATCAACAGCATCTGAAACATTTGGTTTTGCTTGTCGTAGTAGGACTGCTTCGATCAATGGCTTTGTTATGGAACCAAACACCTGTCCCACAACAACATTCTTACATCGATGTTCCTGAACATGACATGTTCAACATATTGCAGAAAATGATATCATGCAGTTATGAACTAATTATCTTACCACTGTGCTAAACAGGACTACAATCATGGTAGAGGTGATCATCAATGCCGAATCTTCGGTATCTTTATTCTCGGAATTTGAAAACTGCATTTGAGTATGCTGATCTTAATATCAACAAAGAAAGAAGAAAATTTAGTTGTTAAACCAAAACTAGGATTATGATCATTTACCTGGTTATAAGACAGCGCAATAGTAACAGCACCTCTCATGAGGCCCGCCCACCACATTATAAACTGTGAATTCAATGAGTTTGAAGAAGTTCAAATTAGAACTGTTTGACAATAGTTAAATGCTTGGATGGTCATGACAATCACCTGCTGTTGAAACTCAATTTTTGAACCTTCTCGTTTTCGAATACAGTTGATGAAGTTTGCTAGAGGGTACACAAATGCCGCCCTTCCAACTAACACCAATGCGAATAGTGTTGAGCTGACAACAACAGAAGTTCCTGCACTGAAACCAGAACACAATCCAAGTTAGAATCATAAGATATTCTAGCCGCTTGCTCGTTCGACCAATTTGTGTAGTTAAGATGCAACGGACTAATTCGCTTGAACGGCACATCAGAAAAAGAGAAAACTACCTTGCACTGCTGAGTTTCCATTTGTCAATGTTCAAGGCATCCATGCCAACATATAGGAATATAAATGTTTCTGCAATGAATGACATTGTCGCAAATGCATGCCTGAAAATCGACAGATATGAGCTTGAAGATTCACATTCAAACGTCGGGGAAGAAAACAGAAGACAGAGTTCTTACTTTGTTGTTGTCCTCGAGCTTTCGGTAACATTATGCCATGTATAGTGTGACATGACAATGCCGCAGAAGAAAACTGTCAAAATCCCACTGAGATTCAGTAGCTGCATTCAAAGATAAACATCTGTTATGTTAGTTTCGAATCTGAATCCAAGACTTATTGTGATGGTGAGAAGGAAGAAGGCAATGAAATTGAATAAAGAAGAAATTCTCTTATTTGTACCTCAGCCATCATATATGACAAATAAGCCATGATCAACATGAGTGCGACTTCCCGGTCTGTCGAATGCCTATCATTTGAAGAACAGAAAGGAAATTTATATAATTTCTGGTGAATTGTTTAGAAGGAATATCAATCATAAATGGCTGAAAAAGGGCATATATACCTTCCAAAGTAAAGTGTTTTTATGATAAAAGCACTTAAAAGTCCTGCCTGAAAACATCAAACCAGATCAAACCTGTGAGGCTGATTTGGCTATCTGAGTGTAGGTAATGCTTAAAGTTCTAAACAGTAAAGGAAGATACTGAAGGCGTGTTCATCGGAAATTTAGGAATCAAAGAAAATCAAATGTGATGACTTACTGCTATACCAAGAATGGTACTAGAGAAGAAGAGGTAAAGAAAAGTCCCCTAACAGTCTCAAGGATATCAAGGCATCGATATTGTCCATATCGATCGATTGAACTGCGTTGAAAAGCACGATGGAAGTAGCATCATTCACTACTCCTTCCCCAAATATAACACTGTAAAGGAAGGGTGTTTCATCTTGATTAAGTACCTTTTTGACACAAGAAACATTCATGTGTATTAGTGTCGTAACAAACATATATTTAGAGTCGAAACAGCATACTCTTGTCGAATATACCTGCAATGTACACACAGTATCAGTTGCAGACAATATGGCACCAACAGCTGCAGTACGGAAACCGAAAGTGTGAGTGCTGGATAATCAAAAGACAGTCGGCATAAAATGATGAACCGGAATCGTTATATCACCCAAGTAATCTTGAGTGCTCAAGGATGTCACACCAATTTTCTTGAACAGCAAAAAGGCACCTGCAATGTTAGTCATTGAAGCTTTAAGACAAGCTATTTGTCTGCAAATGTATTAACTGTGGTGAATTCCAGGACTAACAATCAAATTCCTTGGTAAATAGCAAAGATAACAATAAATCTTACCTAGTGATATGAGGCAAAACGAAATTACTGTGCCAAATATTCCAAACATCAGAATTATCGTGAAGTTCTTGAAGAACTGCTTTTTCTTGACTTGGAATCTGCAGCCAGATTCCCAAAACCTCAAATGAAAATCAGATTCAACCAAATTTTATCATGAACCAATAGAATTCACACAAAAATGATCAGAGAAACCGGTACCCGGCATTGAAAATTATCGGAGGAAGCAAATAAAGGAAGAACAAGTCCTCATTGAACACTAGAATCTTTGAACTATTGCCCTTATAAACAAACAACACCACAGCTCCAGCACCTAACCCCTGTATACAGGCCACACAGAAATCAATCAAAACTCACAATTCTTACACCGAATCGAGTTCAGAACAAAATTCCAAGTCAGAGAAACAAGTTTTGATACCAAAAGAAGTGCTGTAATCGACTTGTTAGCCCAACGGTTGTTTTCGAGTAGGTGACCTACAATGATACAAGCACAAAGAAGTGAAAAGAAGACGGTAAGTGCAATGATGGTGCCGGTACTAAGAAAATCTGTTGAACTTTGGAGTGTCCAAGAATTTGACATAGTTTCAATGGTGGACATGTATGAAGTTCTTTAGATGAAATTTGCTTTCACAACATATACATACATGCATGCATATATTGGTTTTTTTCGGAGAGATTGGAATAAAGGGTTCTTGATGAAACCAATGTTTCAAAAAAAGACTGAACAGTTGAGGATTTCAACACATTTTGAAGCTACGGTTGGAGGGAAGACTGGTAGGTACTATGGGAGTTATATTGTGTGGTATCAATATGTTCTCCTATAACTCTAGTATCTGTGTCACATGACATCGCCAATCAAATTCTGCCACGTAGATTTGAATAATACTATAAGATTATGGAATTGATAATTTTTTTGGTTGACTTCGTGATTTCCTAAGACTTTGCTATGACTAATCCATATCGACCCGTGAGTTTCCTAGTAGAGTTTTTCTATATACACAGCCTTGAACATAAGACCTGCTTAAGCGATACCAAACTGCTTACACTTAAACATGATAACTTTTTGTTATCATTCTTCATATAATTAATTATCTGCTATGTCGATCTAAGTACAACAAAAAGTAATGTACTTAATATTACAAGTCTTCCTAATTAAATTTGAATTATTAAAATAATTCTTAATGTTGCTTTTAAGAAATTTATTATTACCTAATAATTTATTTTTTAGCATAAACAAAAGACTAAAAAGACAAAAGTAGACGCTAATCTTGAATTAGTGGGGGCGTGTCAAGAATTCACGGGTGGGTAATATGTGAATAATATGAGTCCACCCACAGGCGATCAGTACTCCCAAAGGGTGTGTTCGGTTGATAGTTGATACAAGGCCGTTAGTTGGATGTTTTTGTTGGCCAAACTTTTTACTAACAGTTGAAAATTCGGTCTATGATGAGAAAGTAATAAAAAAACAGTGTTTATTTGGGCAATACAAAATTAAGGGTCAACTTAATGTGCTTATCGAGCGAGTCGATCGCGAAATAGAGTAGTGCTCGATTCATATTCGTTAAAAATATCGTTATTTGACTTGACTCCTTACTCGTTAAGTTCGATAAAATTTTGCTCAACTTGCATTTGTTAAAAAATTTCGTTGCTTAACTTGTTGCTCGTTAAGCTCGTCAAAATTTGTACCTTATTTTTTAAAATTAGATAAAATCTAGTGATACTATTAGAGCTTAATATAAACATAGAAATTCAAAAAAAAATGTGAGGTCTTAGGAGATAAATAAACGAACCTTTCATGACTGAGTTAGAGATAAAATTTATATTTAAGTGTGAGACACTTTTTTATTTCTCAACAATCTTCGATGAACAACAAAAGATAGTATACCTTAAGAATTTCGTGATTTTAACTTTCAATCTTATTTTTTATATAGGAAGTGGAAATTGAAGACTTTTTTCTTTTTTACTTTTATGCATGAAGTAATAATAAAAGAAAAAGAAAGACTTTAATAAAAAAAATGAAAAGACTCATTATTATAATTTACTTTTTTATTAATACAAATTAACTTTTTAATTTATTGATTTTTTTTAGAGTTTTTGCCTAGTATTTAAATGTCTTGAAACATAATTTTGTGAGGTAGCCACCAAAAAATCATAAAGGACTTTATAAAAAAAGTAATGAGCTGCTCACGAACTTATCGAGTAGAGTTGGGTCTTGCTCAACTTGACTCGCTAAGATCTCGAGTTGAGCTCGATCTCAAGTCGAGCATTAACCGAGTTTTGACCAAGTCAAACTTGAGTTGTTTGCGAGCTGCTCAACTCAATAAGCACCCCTAGGTCAACCATATTTTTTAAGGTTTATATTTTGATACACAACCCTTCATTTTTAAGTTATAAAATTTAAAACTTAAATCCCTAATCCTAGCACACTAAAACCTAAACCTTAAACTCTAAATTCTATTATTCTAACCATAAACCTTAAATTGTACACCTTACAACCTAAACCCCAAAAACCTTAAACCAAGCCTTTCAATTTTAGGGTTGGGGTTTTAGGTTAGGATTTAAAGTTTAGGGGTTTAGCTTGTAGGGTGTAGAATTTAAGGTTTATGGTTAAAATTTAGAGTTTAAGGTTTATGTTTTAGGGTGCTAAGGTTTAGGATTTAGGTTTTAAATTTTATAGAAAGGTTGAGTAAATTTTTACCCGGCTTGTGTATCAAAATATAACCATTTTTTAAATATATATTTTGATATTTGAATTCGAATTTAAAGTATAATTTAAGGAAAATACTTTGATACACAAACTTGTGTAAACTAAATTTTACACAAGCATTTCAATTTTAGGGTTTAGATATTTAGGTTGTGGTTTAGGGTTTATGGGTTTAGGTTGTAGGGGTGGAATTTAAGGTTTATGGTTATAATTTAGAGTTTAGGGTTTAATGTTTAGGTTTTAAGGTGTTAGGGTTAGGATTTAGGTTATCGATTTGGAAAATACTTTGATACACAAGCTTGTGCAAACTCTAGTTTACACAAGCCTTTCAATTATAGGGTTTAGGGTTTAAAGTTTAGGGGTTTAGTGTGTAGGGTATAAAATTTAAGGTTTATGGTTAGAATTTAGAGTTTAGGGTTTAGGATTTAAGGTTTAGATTTTAGGAGGATAGTGTTTGGGATTCAGGTTTTAAATTTTATAGAAGGGTTGTGTAATTTTTTTTACATATCTTGTATATCAAAATATAACTTTTTAGATTGTGTAAATCTTTTTTACACAGTTTGTGTATCAAAATATAACCTATAATTCAATATATAATTTGTTGGTACTTGAAGTTGATTTTACGGTTTAAATTGATGCCTAATATTTTTTGTCCAATTAGATATTAAACTTGGTTTTTAAGTTCAAATTAATACTTAAACTTGATTCCATGGTGAAAATTGGATCAAACAAGTCATTATTGTAATTCTTAAGTACCAATTTGACTGAAAAAGTGAAGTTCAAGTATAAATTTGAACCAACAAGTCAAGTTCATGTATCTAATTGGACCAAAAAAACTTTAGTTATCGAATTGAATTTTAAAGCCAAGTACATATACCTAATCGAACAAAAATTATTTAAGAATCAATTTACACCTTGAAACCAAGTTTGGTTGCCAAAATACATATTTATTCTTTTCTTTGAAGATTATATTGCTTAGGTCCGACTCATGCCCCACTTGTTGTGAATGACCTTATTCTGTATCAAAGAGCCCCCTATCTACCAACGGGTTAGTTCAATTGTGTTTGCAGAAAATCTTCGTTGGAAAATTCACTTATCAAACTTAAATGTACAATCAGAGCCGGTCCATATTATTCTGACAAAGGTATTGTCGAACAAAATCAGGAAACAAAAAGGGGCACTCAAAATCAAGACTTGAATTCAAACTCTAAGCTTTCTGCTGTTCACAAGCTGTTGCAACAAGGCAAGCTGCTAAGAATCAGCTGCCTGATCGAAAATGCTTCAGTAGGATGTCCAGATAGATGACCAGAGACCAATCTCTGAACCAATATGATTCTTGTACAAACTGAATATCTGACTCAAAAATCCTGCTGAACAAATTGTTTGTGCAAAGGACTACAGAGCTGTCAAAGAGATTGCCGCGGAACGCAGCTTCACTCCGTCGTCATCCCACTTGGAACTTGGAGCAGTTGCTCCGGAAATAATAGCCTGCATCAAGTGTGTGTTGGTTCAATATGCAAATGAGAATGATAATCCTTCATTTATCATCTCGAGGCAATGTTTATGGCAATGGAAATTAAGAACAGTCACGCTATGAATCAAGAGTATTGATTAATGCACCTTTCCGCTGCTAACGGTAGCCATTAGTGTGACGTGTTGATCATCTCTTTCGAATTTGTAGAAATAGTAAGTCCTGTCATGAATCAAGCATTTCAGTAGCACAAATTAGACTCAGAAGCAAATATGGTCATTTGATATCGAATGAACATGCTTTGCAGCTTTGTCCTGCAACATACATGATCTTCTTATCTGTCATCTAACGTGCACATTTTCCGAAGGCAAATCTCTTTTCTTTCCTTTTTCCGATTCGGTTTTGCTCAAGTTAATCTATTTATAGTAGTCCGGGAAAGTTCGAAATGACTTACTTAAAACCTTCATCTTCTTTTATCTTTATGGTCCGGGCATTGTACAGAGTTGCTACACCTGCAATTCCATGGTCGAGACAACCCACAGTAAAGACGGCAGAAATCAAGAACAAATTTAGCAGAATCATTTTTAAAGGAACATAAATCAACCTGGGACAAAGATTTTAGCTGCCTCTTTAATGGAACCTAAATCAGCAATTTCTTGGGCCTGTTCATAAGAAAAGATCACATAGGATAACATGGCAAACATTACATATATGTTTAAGCATGTCTGAATGACTAATGAGATTATACTTAAACAGTACTGGTGATAATGTCACAGAACTCTATAATCGAAATCTCTACCGATATATGATTCGATATATTTTATGACACCTTATGCATATATGGCACGCATTAATCATATGTGAACATGTTAGAAATCAGAACATTACAACACCTCATATATGCCATTGGTGCTACACTAGCTCGAATAGTAAACCTCATAGACACAGACCTCTAGGAAGGTGATCTTGAGTTGATTAGTCGGGCGAACGACGACACTTAAAACTTCGGATCTGCACATATGGAAACACGACAGACATCAATGGCATAAGTGTCTGCATATATGATCTTACAGGAAACATAAATGAAACATAAGAATCAAAAACAAGGGAAGGGAAGTTGGTACAAAAGTACTGCATACCCATCAGTAGATGCAAACTGTGCTGCAAAAGTTCGGGGCTTCGCTTTATCGCCATACAGAGACGCACCGGCATTAAAATCCTTCAAACATCGAACAATTCATCGTGTTTGCATATATAGATTGATCATAATTTAATACTAACATAATGTAATCAATTGCAATGGGAAAAAAAGTACCTCAGGCTCCATGATGTCCTCAAATTCAGGAGGAACCCTAATGGCAAAGCCGTCTCCGTAGAACTGGAACCAAGTTTTGGTGTTTGCAATGTTCAAAGCCGGTTTCGAAGGTGTAGATGTTTCAGCTGAACATTGTGGGATTGAGTTTTGTTGGGAAAGAAAAATGATGCAATGTTGATCATAAACTGTCTCTTGGTATTGAGGGTTTTGATGGGAATGGTGGGGAGTTTAGGGTTTAGAGAGGGAAGTTTAGGGTTTGGGGACAAAGAGAGAAGAAAGGCCCATGGCAGGGGGAGGATGAAGTTCGTGGTTGTTAATAGACAAGAAGATAATGTGCGACAGTTACTTGTGGTCGTTATGTCCTACCACTTCAATACTTACCGGAGGGCATTTTAGTCATTTTCATGTGACTGAAAGTATTTTTGTTTTAGGAACAAATTAACATTTAGTCCCTGAATTTGATACTTTTTCTTAATTTGATCCCTGAATTCTTTTCCATCCCACCTTACCCACCTCAAAATTTTAAATATTAAAAGATATACTTGGTTTACAAAATTAAAATTGTAAAATTGAGGAAATTGGAATCAAACTATATAGAATATATCTAATAAATTATAATATATGCTATAATAATAAGTTATAGTTAAAAATTCATTATAAAATTAAAAAGAGAATATTTTAACAAATATATTAAATTATTAGTTTTTATCTAAATTTGTTGGGACTCGATTTAAAAAATATTTATTTATACCAATTTAAGGTTTAAATTAAACTCGAAATTAATTCTAATTAGAATTTAAGTCGATTGAATCAAGCTATTTTTGTGTCTCAATGTATCCACTTGAGTGAACCCAATGATTAGGGGTGTTCATAAAAACCCAAACCGATATACTGTACCGAAAAATTTTAAAAAATTGACTAAATGATAGGTAACTGTAGATAAAAATTGGCCGAAACGATACGGTAATCGTATCAATAAAATTAACAGTCAAATAATACAATTATGATTTTTTGGTTAAACGGTTGACCGAAAAAATCGGCAAGAAAATTAAAAATAATTTCATCATGATTATTGAATTATTGATAATTACTAATATTTGTGCAATTAATAATTTAATATAGAGGTGTTCATAAAAACCCAAACTGATATACCGTACTAAAAATTAAAAAAAATCAGACTAAAAGGTAGGTAACCGTAGATAAAAATTGGCCTAAATAATACATTACCGAATCAATAAAATTAATTATTAAATAGTACACTTACGATTTTTGGTTAAACGGTTGACCGAAAAATCAGTAAGAAAATTAAAAAATGTTTTCATCATGATATTAAATTATTAATTATTATTAATATTTATGCAATTAATAATTTAATATAACTTATGTTATACTGATTATTAATTTTATAATAATTTTTTAACTCATTCATTAAACCCAAAAGAAAAGAGAGAGGGAACTAAAATTTTAGGGTTTAGACGTTTTCTTTATGTGTTTTATTAAACATGCACTGTATTTAAATTTTCCTAAACGCTTTAGCTGCTCTAAACCTTAAAGACATTTTTAATATAAATGTCTTTGGTTGATATTTTTTAAGCTATTAAAATTAATAATAATAAATATATATTATTTATAATTTAGATGTAAAATGATACATGATTAATCGAGTAATCATATCGAATAAACTGATTTATTATTTAGAGGGTAATTGATTTAAACAGGATGGTAACGATTAATAAAAATGTCAAACCTTTTATTTTGATAATTATACTAACAAGCCATTATGGTATAGTTAATTATCTTGTAGACACTTATTTTATAGACTTATAAAAAATATATGCTAATCGTAAATTTTAAAACTACTCCAGGAATGAACCATCAAACACCGATTAAGCCGAGAGAGAATCGAGCTTTTTAATTCGGTTTACAAATTTAAACCTAACATGAGCTTACAAAGATACCCCTTGTTTATCTAGATGGATGAGGGACACTATCTTCCAACCAAAATCCAAAACAGGACACAATCCACATTCCACCCCACCCCACCCCACCCCACACAAACACTGTAAACCAAAGAGAACCAGAAACACACTGAACCTGTAATGAAAAAAAAATCTCACCTTTCTTTTAAATTCTCTGAAAAAAATATTCATTTCCCTGCTATCCACAAGCTGGTGCACAGTTTTACGAGGAAATGGAAACAATTCTTTCTTCTCACTCCATTCATCCAATCTTGAATCCCAAACCATCCATTTCAAAGAACCTTTTGTTGTCTTCTTCTTCACATCAACCAAAATCAACCCTTATCTTTCCCTCAAAACCCATCACTTGTACTATCAAAACACACACTTTCCAATCTGTAAAACCATCTTTTGCAGAACCCAGAATTTGGTTTGCTCGTGCACAGCAGGGACTGGCAGCTCTAGCTATCTCTTTGGCACTCAATTTTTCTCCGGTTTTATTAACCGGCAATGCAGTGGCTTCGGAGTTCGATGTGATCAATGACGGGCCACCGAAAGAATCTTATATTGTTGATGATGCTAATGTGCTTAGCCGGGTGACGAAATCGGATTTGAAGCGGCTGTTGTCTGATCTGGAGTCGAGGAAGAATTTTCACATTAATTTTGTCACTGTTAGAAAGCTTACTGTAAGATTCTTGTTTCCATGAATTCACTTGTTTACTTGTGTAATTGTGAGTTTCTGAGTTTTTTTAGATACCCTTTTGTTGGTTCATTATTGTTCTTTAGTCATTAATTGTCTGTTTGGTTACTTAGAAAATGAAGGAAAATAGAACCAAATGAAAGTTGTATGCAGTTTTTGATGTTTAGCTTAAACCTAATTCAATATTGAACCATTGATTCCTTTTGTTTTGCTTTGAGTTTCTTAGTGAACTGTAACATCATAAGATTGTTTTTTAGCTTTTGAAACAGATGCAAAGTTTGAGAACTATGATTGATTGGAGAAGAAAATCGAAGAAATAAATCGAAACTGGAGATTGATAAGATTTTGATTGCAGAGCAAAGCTGATGCTTTTGAGTATGTTGACCAAGTTCTGGAGAAATGGTACCCTACACTCGAAGAGGGTAGCAATAAAGGGATTGTTGTGCTTGTTACGAGCCAAAAAGAAGGGGCGGTCACCGGCGGACCTGCATTCGTCGAAGCTGTGGGGGAAACTATTCTTGATGCTACTGTAACCGAGAACCTTCCAGGTAATTATTTCTGAAGTTGAAACACTTCAAATTTTCTTTTCTCGAGTTCTTGGAAATGGTGAAGATGTTGCTGATTGTGAAATCTGTAAAATAAAGTTTCCATAGGAACAATAAGGCCATCGGAAACTTGAAAAACATATGAATTCAAAGATTACTAGGGAGACTGGGAGAGGTTTCAAGGAAAGAATCATAAGTACTTGCTGCAAAACCCTGTAGAACTACTCTATCCTGCTGGTTCAACTTGTTGGAATCATTGTTCTCGCCTTTACGATGATAAGCTACGTACTCCACATGCGCAAACCATCGGAATAAGATCCTAGTTGTCTTCTTTAGCTCTTGTATATGAGTTGTTGGTGCTAGGTGGCATATATTTATTCATGGTGCAATTCTAATTACCACTCTTCACCGGCAAGCTGTCTCCTCCGATTCCATTGTTTCAAAGTTTACTATAGGCCTTGCTCTCTTATCCAAGGACAGAATATTTCGAGATGCCAATACGAAAATAGCCTCGGATATTTTGTTTTCATTTCAACTTAATGAACTTATTTTAATTGCTTGAAGTCTTGAACCATACTAACTTTTTCCATCAATACTATAGCTTACAGTGAAAACTGGACTTCCATATGCAGAAATAATCTTTCTTTTCCTTTCATTTCGTTTATTGCAACCCTACTCATCGTAGTATTGTTCTTAATGGTTGCAGTTTTGGCTACAGAAGAAAAGTACAACGAAGCAATTTACAGCAGTGCCAAAAGGCTAGTTGCTGCCATTGATGGACTTCCAGATCCTGGTGGCCCCACATTTAAGGACAACAAGCGGGAGTCGAATTTTAAATCCAGGGAAGAGACCGAAGAGAAACGGGGACAATTCAGTCTCGTAGTTGGAGGTTTGTTGGTGATCGCTTTGTTGTTCCAATGGCACAGTACTATGCCTATGTCTCCAAGAAATAAAAGCTAATCTGTAATATAAGATTTGTCTTCCAAATAACATGTAGTTTATACAATTACTCAAGTTAAATATGGTTGATGAGAAACTTGCAACCCAAGCAGTAGTACAGATTTTTGGTTCGAGTTCGGAAAAAAAGCTCGATTATAACATGTGATTGGCATCAATAATCTGCATAATCAGAATGCTGAAGGCTTCAAATCGAAAAAAGGGAGTCGACACAACACAAGAACTATACCTTGAGACTTGCCATGCTTTTCATTAATTAATGAATTAATTAAATGACAGAGTGCAATATCTGGAAATGGACTTCCATTTACAAATTATAATTCTTTACAATAATTTTATCAATAACTTTGGCAATGACTACAAGAAGAGTTAAAGCAATGAGTAATATTCTGCCTTCAGAACTTGAGATTGAGAAGGAATGGCATTTTGTCCGAAAAGGGTGGATCGGAGTACTTTCCGGTGAGTATTTGCGATGAAACATAATGATTCGCAGCCTCCGAAATGGATTCCGTCCCAATTAATATATTCAGAACTATCATTGCATGCTTTGGCTGTCACTGTGGTTCCATTAATCTCTTTTGTTTTCCCACAAGCAATTCGGCTATCGTAATTCAAAGGTGGACCGCCGAACCCACAACAAGCCATTATAGGCTGCTCGAATCCTGCAGAATGGTAAGCACTCAAAAGAATCACAACTTTGCTTATCCTGAAATTTCAAGCAACTAAAAACCAAACTTAGAGGTGAGAAAATCTCTCATGAACATACTTACCGAGTTTAGAATAGTTCGAGATAAGGTTGTACTTTATCGTGTAGATGTCCACGTAGGTAAAGTTTGAATCCATATACTGGCCTTGCAATTTTTTGGTAAGGGCATGAAGCTGCAGATTGAAGACTTTAGCAGCTTGGTTATGCTTGCTGACACACCCCTGTTCGTCGAGGCTAGCTGGATCGGTTCCGAATTTGGCCACGTTTTGAGCTAAGCATCCAAGAGGTCCTGTGTTATGTGTCCAAAAGTTTCTTGCCCCTTGATCATATAATGTCTGCAAAGAATGCCCATAAATATCATGTGTTAAAAGGCTTGCTCGATATACAGAGGAACTGCATGAGAATGAAAAGCAAACAACTAAACAAATTCCGGTGTTCTAGAATCGGACCTTTATACCAGTTTCGAATTCTATCAAGACTGTTGGAATTAAGGCAAGTATTTGATCATAAGTTTTGGAATAAAAGGCACCGGCAAGATCGTTCTGTCCGATATCGAACATGTAGAGCCCCTTCTGGAAATAATCTTGTGTTGGAAGGTACTTATCAAGTCTTTTACCTTTAGCTAGCAATTCGAGAATCCGAGCTTTGAACCGAACAAACTGAGCCACCTGAACTCCGAACGAAAATGGACTCACAGCTTGTGCAGAAGCCGGTTGGATGGTTGATCCTGCAGCTGCAAAGTTACACCCTTTGCGGAAACTCGGTATCCCGATCGAATCCAGATAAGCATTCAAAAATGGCAGATCCATTGCATCCACTGCAACAAATACACACCAACAACAGAAAAAACATATAAAAAAAGATCAAAAAAGCATACAAACAGAACTTCAGATACATCACAAATCTAAACAGTGAGACAGTTAACTGAGAAAATCAATGATTAACCGGCTATCACAGTATCTCCCGGAGGGTATTCGAAAGTAACCCTGACCATGAGGTGGTTCAAGGCTTTCGATACCAGCGGAAACAAGCTCGCCGGTGTCGGAATTAGAATCACCGAAGTTGAAGAAAGATGGGAATTTGAAGTGGATGGAATTGGTGAAAGGCAAGAACATGAACACCAAGACAAAGATTTGGAGAATGTAATGCTTGGAAGCCATGGATTACAAGCACAGGAATCACTAGGGGGATTGTAGCTTACACTAAAATTTTATTTTTTATGTTGATTACCAAATACCAACTATAAATAATAGTTTTAGGTTGGTGGATCGTAGGTGTGCCGGCCAGTGGAAGTTTGCTTTCAATGGCGGTAATACACAAGAAATAGCCAATACGAGCAACCAATACAATAAAACATTTTAACCTTCTGTTCTCATATAAACTAGAAGGCTGATAAAATAATACGTGTTCGAACCCACATTTTCTACATTTGTTATGACTCGGTTAACATTATTTTCAAGAGCTTGATGAATATAAGCAAATATATTTTAACTTAACGTAAATTACTCCTTTTCCTTATAATATTATCTGGTTCTCTAAAAAGCTACCACGAATAACTTTTTTTTATCAAATTATGGTTTAGTCCTTCCACTATACTCAAGTGTAAGATTTAGTCCTTGTATTTTAATTTGTCATAATTTGATTCCTCTACTTTTTTAATGTCATTATTAATCCATATAGTTAACATCTTTAGCTATCTAGTCAAAATGTTGATGTTGATTTTTTAAAAAAAAACTTTTACCAACAAAAAAAATCAATTTGCAGCAGGGGTGTTTAAAATCGGCTCAATAGGTACCCAGAGGCTCAATAAGGTCATAATGCAAGTTAAAAAAGTGAAATGGAAGATGAAACACAGTAATAATATGGTATAAATATTGGACTTATTGGACCTCTAGATACTCATTATGTCAGTTTTGAACATCCCTAATCTGCATAATGACAATGGTAAATTGGAAGACAGATTTTTAAGAAAAAAAACTACATCATTTTAGTTAATGGTTAAGGGTATTAACCATTTGAACTAATTAATAACCTTATAGAAAGTGGGGGATTCAATTATGCTAAATTGAAGTATATAGACTAAATTGCAAACGTAAAGATAATAGAGGGACCAAAAAATACTATACATTTTTTTTTCTTTTTAGCTCCTCCCATCATGTTGGGGGGATATTATATCTTTATGCATAATAAAAGCAAACTTATTATTCATAATTTGAAATTAGAAGAACCCAACGAGTGGTTCCAGTGGAAAGGAGATATTTATCTTAAGAAAATCAGGTTCGACATGTTTTATCTACAAGGTGCATATACGTTATCAAAAGTTTAAGAAAAAATATGAATAGATTTATACTATTAAAAAATAATTTGAAGGGAGAAGATAAGAGTATTACTTAGGAAATCAACCATAAGTCTACCATCACAAAACCTCCCGGAAGGAGCCTTTGAAGTACTTCTGACCATTAGGAAGATCCAATATATCTCCCAATGCTGCAACAAGCTCACCCGTGTCGGAGTTCGAATCACCGAAGTTGAAAACAGCCGGGTAGTTGAACTGAACACAGTTTGACATACATAACAAGAGGCAAACCAATGTTATAGCCTGGAAAACCAAAGTGTTGCTGCTGCAATTAGCCATGAGTTCTTGCTCAAACCAACACAAACACTCAGAAAGAACAAAGGGTTTGCAATGGTGGAAGAAAAAGAGAGTTTTTGATTGCCTTTTATGGACAATTTTTTTTTATGATTTTACTTGGAAGCAAAGGCTCTCTGTGGATCAAAGGGGTTTATTAAAAGTGTTTTTGTCTTGAAGGAGGCCGTGAACACTTGGAGCAGTCTTTGATTGTAATTATTGATGGTTTTGAGTGAGGATTATGGGAATGGTGAGGTTGTTTGTGGCGGGGAAATGAGCACCGTCGTGCAAGCAAAGTGGTGGTGGGATTTGCCTTCCACGGGTGGTGTTTTGATATATTCAACTTGATGCCTCCTTTTTGTTTTGTTCACTTCTCCTTCTTACTCCATTGGGATTCTTGACCCGCAAAACGTCTTGTGTTTGCTTAGTGGGCAATTGTGGGGATTAAGGGCGGAGCCACATACTTAAATGGAGCGTCGGATGATACCTTAAATTTTTTTAAAAATATATATATTTTTATATAATTTGTATATAAAAAAATTAAAAATATATGATTGACACTTTTTATAAATAAAATGACACTTCTTTATAAATAACTAATTTTTTTAATTACTGTTAAAAATAACACATTTCAAATAATCTTTTGACTTCGCCCCTAGTAGGATGACACAACTTCAATCTTTTAAATTAAAAAAAAATCTCATATATATATATATATATATATATATATATTGTGTTTACATATCCATGATAAAACTAGATTAAGCAGCGAGAGGAGCAAAAATTCATTAAACGTTTAAATCTAAATTTGTAAAAGACAAAAGTCTTTTTTACAGGGTAGGCCTTGAACTTTTGTTAGTTTAGGGCGAACCTAAAAATTAGGTTCTAAATTAAGGTCATATTATGTTTATTGTGGTTGCAGATATAACATATGTTATTTTGATTATTGTGAGTATTGTGGTTGTGAAATTTTTTTAATAACAAATGCAATTGTGTATATGGGTGAGTAAAACTAGACTCAAAGAAACCAAACTATTTAACTCGAATCGTAATTTCATAAAATTCAACTCGAAAAAACTTTAAACAAAGTTTAAATTATAAAATATAATTCTTCAATTCGATTAATTTAATTTTTTTGACTCTACTCGATCAAATTATAACCATAATAAGGAACATCGCAATGTGGGCAAATCAGGCGAAAAAACGATGCCGAATCGTTAGTTTTTTTGTTTCAACTGACAATTCAACCCGTGCCTTTCTACAAAGCTTTACGTGGGACTTTTTTGCAGTTTACACACTCCAAACGAAAGTTACAAAACTTTGTGCATTTCACGGGTATCTTATCACTGCAATTCAACCAACATGATTTCATTAACTCTGGATTCAATGAACAAAAAAGAAAGAGAAAAGAAAAACTTTGGACACTTGTTCCGAAGCCAATTACAGGATGGTTGTCAGAAACTCCATAACATTTAGAGCAACTCTTTATTTTTCTTCTCTTTTTTATGTAAGATAAAGATCATCTTGTATAAAAGAGAAGACCAGAGAGCACCCCAGGCTTCTCGTGTTCTCTAATGAAATATACGAACCTCAAACCAGTATCACTCACGGATCCATGTATAATGAGGGGTCGATAAAATCACATCCTGAAATTTGAAATTTCTTTAATTAGTTATCTATATAGTAATTGTGTGTACTTGAAATCTGAATATTTTTATATATCTTCACCCTAAAATTTTGAATCCATATATACAATATATATGTTTACACTCATAAATATTTCTAGATCCTGATTTTATCTCCACATTCCAGGAATAAAAGGAGCTGAGAAAGCCCAAAATCTTCTAAAGAAATCAGCATTTTCTCCCGGCAGAGAGTCACATCTTTCGGAACCAAAAACTAGGCATGTAAACGAACAGAACGAATACGGAGGGTATATTCATGTTCGTTCGTTTAATTTTAAACAAACATACAAACGAACACAAACAGTTAAACAAGCATAATTTCTTGTTCGTATTCGTTTGTTAAGAAATGTAGCTTGTTCGTATTCGTTTATGTCCGTTCGTTAAAATGATAAAGGAACGTAAATGAACACAAAAAAACGAACATAAAAGGATATATGTGAATAAATTTAAACGAATATAAACGAACGAACATATATGAATAAATTTAACTTTTTTAAAATACAATTCTTTGTTTTGTAATAAAAAATAATAATATAAATGGATATATGTGAATAAATTTAAACGACCATAAACAAATGAACATAAATGAACGGATTACCAAACGTTACGAACGTAAATGAACAAACTAGCTCTTTGTTAGTGTTCGTTCATTTAATTAAACGAACAAAAAATCTTATTCATGTTCGTTTATAAACGAATTTCCCGCCGAACGGTTCGCTGAACGTTTGGTTCGTTTATAACCCTACAGAAAACCTCTTCTTTAGGGTCTTGTCCCTCTGAAGTTGGAAGACAAGCTCAGCTATTATATAAAATTAGGGACGAACGCCTGATTTTTTATTAGGAGTGCAGATTTTTGTACTTAGTAAAATTATATGAAAATTAAAATTTTAAGAGTGTGAGATTAGATTTTTTTAATATACAATGCAAAGAAAATTTCTAAAATATGAGATTTCTAAATTTTCATTGGTACCACTATTCCAAAACACCCTTTGGTCCAGGGGTAGAGCTCCTTTGGAGCTCAAGCTCCTGTTATAAATCTTAAATATTTGATATTTTCAGTCTATTTATATTTTAGCCCCTGTAAAAAATAAATATAAAAGTTTAAAAAAATATAAGAATTTATTAAATATTTAATCGAGTAAGGGCTGAACTAAAGAAGAACGGGTATGTACCCTCAAGTGTTTTAGTCTAATAATAATTTAAGTCCTTATAAACTTATATATAAGATAAATTAGGTTTTCTTCCCTGAATTTTAAATTATAATACTTTACAAACTCATGAATTTTTTAAATTCAATATTTTGGCCTCCCAATGTTGACTACGGTCCATCTTGCAATAGAACCAACTTCAATTGCGTGATATGCAGGTCTTGTCTAGAAAATAACTCTATTCTCTGTTATTATTATTATTATTATTATTGAATCAGATTGCTCTAAAGCAATTGTAGAAGACAAATGGGTGGTGGAAACTATTAGAAAGTGACAAGAATGTTTCATCTACATACAGTCAGATCATAAAACTGCAAGTAATATAGTGCTCTAAACATATATGACAAGATTCCAAGATGTTTGGAAACGGGATACATTTATGCATTCATCAGCAGACCTCCAAACTGTATGTCTTCCCTGCGGCTGCCCCCAATCTGTCATCAAACTAAAACGAAAATTAATCAATGAAATAGGGAGTGCCGATACTCAATGCTAGCACCTGCCAAGGTACAGACCCGGGTTTGATTCCCGGCTGCTGCAGAGAGCGGAGCAATGAGGATTATCGTGCTCTTGTGATGTAGGTTCATCGCGCTTCTCTGATGAATTGAGGTATATAACTTTTTAAACTATTATATATACTCGTATTTGATACTCAAATTTAAGATTGAATGATATAAGTGAAGTTGTTTATAATGAAGAACTTTTGTATTCGATAACATGACTGTTCTGTCTTTTTGAACTAAATTTTGTAGTATTTTTTTTCAATAAATATAATTCTAGTTTCTTTGAACCAAATAATAGTTTTATTAACATTTCACAAACAATGCCGGCAAAAACAAGATCCAAATTAACAACTATTATATGGCACAAAACGAAACAAAGAACACCATGAATGTTAAAAAAGAACCATGAAAATATCGTCACAAATTTAATATTAAATGTTCAATATAGTCAGGCCAAAATGGTAACACAATTAGGACAAAATTTCTTACAGCATTTCTTTAGCCAAGCTCTAATGCAACGATCATGGAACACATGAGAGCACGGTGTGCCAGTAATCTCCGAACCCTCCAAGAACTCGACCAAACAAATCGAACATAACGAATTCTCAACGACCGCCTCTTCAACCACCACATTCCTCAGCTTCATAAATGCCTCTGCCGTCTCCCGAAAATCATCGGCCTCCACGTCGATAGAATACACATCCCCTTCCACGAAATCCGGCTCTTCGTCCACCAACGCCTCGATCTCCACCCGCATTCTCAACACATTCCGGTCCTTATAACATTCCCTGGCCGCCATGCGAAGCACACAGCCGACGATTTCATCTACCGTGGAACGGTGAATGGGGATTTGCATGGAGTCCAACACGTCCCAGATGTTGGTGTCGTTCCAATCTTCGGTTACAATGTCGTTTAATAACTGCTCGAGTGGTACCTTGTGGGATTCCTCTCGGACTGTTTTTCTCGCCATTGCTGGCTTCTTTCCTTCTTCTCCGTCGTAGTCTTCTTGTTGCGGTGGTTTCCGGGAGGCGATGAAAGTTGCCTTAACGTTGATCTCGAGTATCTTGCATGACCAGAAATCGTCATCTGGGCGCTGCAAATCGACGTCCCAAGCTTTGCATGAAGCTAAGCAAGAAGAGTAAGTTCGTGACATATTTTCAAAAATGACGAATCAAAGGGGGGGAGGGTGATTAGAGTAAAAGTATAGGGAAAACATGGGTTTGAAGAATATATAGTGACGAATTCGTGGATTTGAACTGTTTTTGTTCCGAAGTCAAACGAGTCGACACGTAGCAAAAAAGTCAAACCTAGTATACGGAGAAAATGGTCAAATATGTTGAACGATATTATTCTTACAAAACAGCTGATTTTGGATCCGGTCAAATAGGAACCGAAATCATTGGCTCTCCTTAATTTTTATTGGCCCACGTGTGTCATATGCAACGTAAAACGACTTGTCTGAATGTTGTCATCAACGTATTTTTAATGGGGAAATTTAGGAGAATAAACCAAATGAAAAGTAATATTTGAAATATTGGGATGTTGGGAGATATTTGAAGATATAAGTTGTTTTCTGCAGTGTATGGGGAAGACTCCACCTATAGGTGGTATCTTTAATTTTTTAATATTTTTAGTATTTTTTTAAAATTTATCATGCACGTGAACACTTCAGATTAAAAAAACTATAAAACCACACATAACGCTATTTGTAGGTGACGTCTTTCCCATGCACTGTAGAAAATAGCCTATATCCTTAAATATCCCCCAACATCTCCTATATTCCAAATATTGCTTTTCATTTGAATTATTCTCCCAAATTTGCCTTTTTAATGGTCTCGACAAATTCCTAAATTTAATTTTTAAGGCTTAAGTGTGCTAGAAGCCAGTGGCAGAACTAAGATTTTTATATAGTGATGTCAAAATGAGTGTAATTTCTATATTATTGTAATAAATATTGTTGACCTCATACCCTAACAAATTAGATGAGCTCAATTTTAATATTTGCTATATAAAACTGTGATATAATTCTAATATTTCAATATAGCATGAACTTTTAAGTGGGCTCATTTGCACACTAATATCCCCATGTAGCTTCGCCCCTACTTGAAGCCCTTAAATTTTTTAAAAAAAATTAGTTAAGTCCTTAAAAAAATTACATCCAATTAAGCCTCCTAACTAATAAATTTAATCAATTAAGCTCTTTTACTAATTTTTACCACTAAATTTTTACAGTTTTTTCTTGAAATATTACTATCACATGACACATTACAATTTTATCGTGAATTGTCGTGTGACGTTTATAGATTTTTTTTATAAAACTATTTTTATAATCTTTTTAAATTTTTTAGAATTTATAGAACTTTTAAAGAATTTTTAAAATAAAAAATCTAAAAATATCAAGTGACAATATTGTAACACGATATGTTGCACCAACTAATACTTGATACAAAAAAAACTGTTAAAATTAACAGTCAATGTTGGCCAAAAGGGTGAATTGAAGAAATTTTAGAGTATAAAGGCTTAATTGAGTGTAAAAAAGTTCAAGAGCTTAATTTTTTTTTCAAAAAAGTCAAAGGCTTATGATACCTTTAAGCTTTTTTTTTTTATAATTGAGTCACAAGAATTAAGAGGAACATTAACCAAAATAAAGCATATAAAAATGTTTTTTTATAACTACGGATTTTAATTTATTGGTCGACTAGTCTAGATTAGACACTGTAGATGTCTATTACGGGGTGACTGTCTCAACTTAATTTGTTTTATTCATAATGTCATAATTCGAACTTTAACTTTATTTAAAAGATCTAAAATAGTATCTCGCTAGACCAACTAATTGGTGGAACAACAAAAGTGCTAGCAGAGCTATATGCTCATTTCTGTCCCTCAAGTTGGTGAATTGGTTGGCAAAAAAAGTTGAAAGAATGAATCGAAACTGTTGCCCTCGAGCTGAAATCCTAGCTCCGTCTTCGTCGACGCGGGATATATAATTCGAATATTGAATCTTCTTGCAATCTTCTTGGAATAGATTTTGTATACCCTCTCTCTCTTTTTAAATGAAGACCCACCCGGATATTTATTTGTAGTGATAAAGCCTTCTTATTAGGTGCTAGCTTACTTGCAGTAACATGAACATCCATGGCTTCAATGGTATTGCTTGTTTTTTTCTTGAACTTGTGTCTCATATTTTAAAGAAGAATAAATCCATTATATTCAAGCATAGGAGCTACAATAAATATAAATAAATTGATAATTTATTACTTTTTATGTAAGTGTAGTTTTGGGATTGGATTAAAAAATAATGCATCTCCTTGTTAAGGGTGGCAATTTGGAGAGCAGATTTGGATATTTATGAATATTAGATTTGTTTTTTGCAGATGCAGAATTTACGGTGATTTGATATATTTTTGTGAATTTAGGTATTCACGAATATTCATATTTTTTGTGTATTTAAATATTACGATTTTGATCTATTATGAGCACCTTCTTTCTTTTTTTAATTTTTTTTTCTCTTCTAAGTAGAATTAATATTAGACTTTGTCAAAAAAAATTACAATCTCAAATACTTATATGTGTTTGATCTTTTTGTGAATTCTAAGATTGTTGATTTGGATATTTGATCCGTTTCTTGTGGATTCCGATATTTACGAACTTCTGATTCGTTTTTTTGGATTCAAATATTTACATATATTTGATCTATTTTATGAATTCAGATATTGCATATTCAAATATTTATGTATATTCAATTTTTATGGGTACGAATGTTGCAAATTTAAATATTATTTTAATTAAAAAATAAAAATTATTATTTGTTGTGAATTCAAAGCAGGTGCAAATAGACACCCTCAAATATTCATTACATGAATTTACCTTACGATGATATGGGTTGTTAGAGTATAATTTAAGGAGCTTGCAATCAAATTGTTATTACCAATAATGTTTTTCTCTCTCTAATCTTCGTTAGGATTTTTCCTCTCTAACCTAAGTGTCACAATTCTTTTATTTTTCTCGAAGATCGCTGGTATTGTCATTCTTGACAATACACTACTTTCAATTGAATGGTTAAGAATTTGTATGCGGAAAAATAATAAATGGATAACAATATAAAATAAGACGTGCACAAGAGATGAGATTTGGTTCAACCTTGCCTACTACTAGAATAAGAGAAACGAATAATTTACTATCAATGTAGAGAACACGAAGAGTATAAATATATAATATCTCATGCAATCACATTATCTAGTATATATATCTCAAAACCCGATGTAACCAAAACACTTTTCACAATGTCCCTACAAAACACATCTCTACAACATAATCACTATAATCGTAGAAATTCTAAAAGTGGTTACATCTCTCCAAAATAATTCTCTCATATAATTCTTCACTTATAATTTTAAAGGTTAAACTTAGTCTATATTTATAGACCCAAATACTTTGTTACCAAAAAACCATATTCAATAAAATTTCTTACTTAATGTAGATATGTACTCATTAAAATAAATTATAGTTACCAAATAATATTCAACTACTAAAATTACAATAGAACTCAACTTAGTTATCAATTAGAATTTTAGTCGAATTATATGATGAAGTTTCTGGCTACTATTTTTATGTATTAATTTAGCCTCTTGACATCTGTAATTTCATTTCAAACCATGCATGCAATTCAAGAGAATTTCCAGTTTGATTTCTTCATGAAACTCAATGGAAATATTATTCAAATTCCCAAGAACCCTATATTTCCAGTTTGGAGTTTGTTTAGTTTTTTTTTTCTGACAAAATATGTTGATGTCTACCGAGAAACATCTGCAAATGTAGAAAAACTCTACTTTTTTTCCAAGGTGAAAAATTTTATGATTGGAGACATTATGTTCAAAGATCATATGTATGGTTCTTCAAAAGCGTCCCTTTTCAAATTTCCTCTTCCTTGGTAATTTTACTCGCTTTCTCCTGTATCTCTTTAGCTTTATTCTGTTTGACAGAAGAAAATCACTGATAGTGATTTAGCCATGATCGAATATTAAAAGGATTAAAAATATCGAGTTTGAAAAATAAACATATTTATTAAGTATTTAAACTTAGGAGGAGTCAAAAATATCAAATATTAAAAGGAGTCAAAATAGTGATTTGCCCGTTGGACAAGCTGCTTATCTTTGTTCCCTCATATTCCCTTAGGTCATGGGCTCTAGACTCACTAGGAGTCCCCATTCCTTCCTCTAGAGTCCTCATTCCCCTCCCCTATAGGTAGTATTAGGATTATAATTTGTCAAAAAAATACACAAGTTTATTAATTATTTAAACTCAAAATTCAGGGTCAAGTCCTAACAATTATTATAAGACCAAAAAACTGAAGGCACAAACCCATCTTTCTTTAATTCAATATTTGCTTGATTAAATATTTAATAAATTTTATTTTTTTAATTTATATATTTATATTTTACATGCACTATATTACTATTAGACCACATTTATTAAATTGTTAGGATATTTGTTTTGATATAATAATTTGAAAAATAATTTTGGACTTGTTTGAATATTTTGCAAACTTGTATTAAAGTTCAAACAACTTGAAAATATGTTTGAAATTGTTTCTAAGGCTTTTGGCATGTTTTAAAATGATTTTATATAGCAAAACTAGTCATTTTCTCATCCCCGTACCGATATGCCTTGCCCCGTATCGATACCTTTTAGCGTTTCAGCTACAATGATTTTTCAGTAGCAAAAACCCGTACCGGTACGGAGGGGATCATACCGATACGCCTCAATGCGTACCGATACCTCTATGCTTTAACTGTTCCAACGACTATTTCCAAACAAGGCCGTATCGATACAGGCACCCCATGTACCGATACTGACTGCACCAGATTGAGAAATTCAGCATGGAAATCATTCCTAACAGCTCCAAATCATCCCTAACGGTCACGAACGGCCATAAACTCATTCCAATCAATAAACGGAAGGCTGGAACACTTGAAGAATGTTAGAGAACACATCCAAGCTTAATGTTCAAGAGAAATTGAGTTCAAGTCTTAATTTTCTTCATTTCTCTTGTAAATATTTGTATTGAGTGATTTTAATTGTTTTTATCCTTCACTCTTTCTTGTGAGCTCAATTGTGTAAACACCCACCTTGTGAGGAATTTAGTTTGCCAAACAAACCATGTAAAAGGGAGATGTTCTAGTTTAGCCTAAGGAAAAACTATAATGGTTCTATCTTAGCCATATAAAAGATAGGGTTGTAACGGTTACCTCCTAAACCTAGAAAGTGAAACAATTCTTAGTGAATTGGGAAATCCTTAGTGGTGTGCTAAGATAGTGGAAGTAGAGCTTGGTTAGAAGCTCGAACCACTCTAAACTCATCGTGCAAATTGTCTATCATTTTTATCGATTTTAGCCAATTCTTTCGGGAGTCTAATTCAATACACTTGATGGTTTTTGGAGATCGATTCGAGCGTGTTACAAGCTTTTCAATTGAGTTCAAGTCTTTATTTTCTTTATTTCTCTTATAAATATTTGTATAGAGTGATTTTAATTGTTTTATCCTTCACTCTTTCTTGTGAGCTCAATTGTGTAAACACCCACCTTGTGAGGAATTTAGTTTACCAAACAAACCTTATCAAAGGGAGAGGTTCTAGTTTAGCCTAAGGAAAAACTAGCGCGTTTCTATCTTAGCCATAGAAAAGATAGGGTTGTAACGTTTATCTCCTAAGCCTAGAAAAGGGAAAGAATTCTTAGTGAACTGGGAAATCCTTAGTGGTGTGCTAACATAGTGGAAGTAGAACTTGTTTAGAAGCTCGAACCACTTTAAACTCACCGTGCAAATTGTCTATCATTTTTATCGGTTTTAGCCAATTCTTTTTGGAGTCTAATTCAACCCACTTGATGGTTTTCGGAGATCGATTCGAGCGTGCTACAAGCTTTTAAATTGGTATCAAACCTTCGTCTCCACTGAAGGACTAACATCCGAGAGTAAAGATCATTTGCTCAAAGTCCACCGTTCAAAAAAATGGCAAGATTTGAAGGACGCTCTATCTCGTGTCTTCCGCTCTTCGAAGGAGAAGCATACTTTCAATGGAGCAATGTCACGAAGTATTTCATCAAATTTCTCGATTTTGAGGTTTGAGATATCATTGAATATGATTACTTGGAAGCTCCTATGAAGAAGAAGAAGCAAAGGAGTGAAAATGACACGAAGGCCAAGCTAAACGCAAAGACGATACACATTTTTCTTAGTGGCCTCAATGAAGACGTTTTCGAGAAAGTCTTCACATGCAAAAATGCCAAAGAAATATGGGAGAAACTTGAGAAACTCTACGGCAACAAGAAGGGAGAGAAGAAGGATGATGCTTCATCTTGTGCAAACCTCCTCTTAATCCCTAAGGTGGATAGTGTTTTGGCTCTCGATAAGCCTGAGGTATCTTCTAACTCAAGTGAATTAAATTCATATACATTTGACGAGTTACAAGATGCTTTCGATGAATTATTTTTGGAATTTGAGACCATGAATTCCAAATTTAAGAAAATGATTTCTAAACTTGAATTTGAAAATGATTTTCTTTTGAAAATAAAATTGGATTTTGAAAACTAAAATGAGACTTTGAAAAATGATTTAGAGTTTTCAAAAATAAGCAATGGAGTTTTAGAAAAAGAAAATCTTGAATTGGAAGTTAAGCTTGAAAGCTTAACAAAAGAAAAAGAATTTTTTTAATAATTCATCTTGTCACCTAATGACAAAATGCTCACATTGCCATTATCATGGTCATTCCTTACATACTTGTCCTATAAAGAAAAGAAAAACTTGTAGGATTAGACAAGTATGGGTTCCTAAGGGAAATAGAGACGATGAGATTAATGTTAATGGATCCTAAGCAATTTGGATACCAAAATCTAAGTAATCGTCTATTGTAAGTGTGTTGGAGCAAATGGAAATAAATGCAAAGACATGAAAATGCTCTAGTCACACAAGAAGAAGATGGGTAACCTCTAATCATAATGTTTTTGATTACCTATATTTCGCTGCCTATTTTGCTTTTGAGAGCTTTATGCATATGAGTCTAATGGTTTCATTTTATAGGATTAGACAAGTATGGGTTCCTAAGGGAACTAGAGACGTTGATATTAATGTTAATGGATCCAAAGCAATTTGGATACCAAAATCCAAGTAATTGTCTCTTGTAGGTGTGTTTGGAGCAAATGGAAATAAATGCAAAGACATGAAAATGTTATAGTCACACAAGAAGAAGATGGGTAACCTCAAATCATAATTTTTTTTATTACTTATATTTGGTTTCCTATTTTACTTTTGAGAGCTTTATGCATATGAGTCTAATGGTTTCATTCATATGTTTGCATAAAGATTTTTAAAGTCTTGGATAAATTGAATTTTGTATGCTCTTAATTTAATTTTATCTTGAAATTCAATGTCTCTTAAGTGTCAATCATTTGAGCTAAAGTTATTTAGAATGCTTTGAGTAAGGGGGAGCCAATATTTTTACTACAATTTTTTAAACCTCCATTGTTATTGAACGTCAAGTTACAAAATTCTTTTTTAATATAACAAAAAGGGGAAAATGGTTTGAAAAATTGAATTTTCAAATTAATAAGGGGAGCTTTTAACTCTTTTGAATCTATTTTCTCTTATTCACAATTTATTTTACTAAGGGGGAGAATCACAAAAACAATTTTTAAGTTGGTTTTATTATATAAAAATGGGGATATTGTTAAGATATTTGTTTTGATATAATAATTTGAAAAATAATTTTGGACTTGTTTGAATATTTTGCAAACTTGTATTCAAGTCCAAACAACTTGAAAATATGTTCGAAAATGTTTCTAAGGCTTTTGACATGTTTTAAAACGATTTTATATAGCCAAACTAGCCATTTTCTCAGCCCCATACCAATAAGCCTTGCCCCGTATCGATACCTTTTAGGGTTTTAGTTATAGTGATTTTTTAGTAGCAAAAACCCGTACCGGTATAGGTTTAGCCGTATTGATACAGAGGGGTCGTACCGATGCGACTCAATGAGTACCAATACCCCCTATGCTTTAACTGTTCCAACGGCTATTTCCAAACAGGGCCGTATCGATACAGGTACCAGTGTACCGGTACTAACTGCACTAGATTGGCAAATTTTGCATGAGAATCATCCCCAACGGCTCCAAATCATCCTTAACGGTCACGAACAACCATAAACTCATTCCAATCAATAAAAGGAAGGCTGAAAAATTTGAAGAATGTTAGAGAACACATCTAAGCTTAATGTTCAAGAGAACTTGAGTTCAAGTCTTTATTTTCTTTATTTCTCTTGTTAATATTTGCATAGAGTAATTTTAATTGTTTTTATCCTTCACTCTTTCTTGTGAGCTCAATTGTGTAAATACCCACCTTGTGAGGAATTTAGTTTACCAAACAAACCTTGTAAAAGGGAGAGGTTCTAGTTTAGCCTAAGGAAAAACTAGAGTGGTTCTATCTTAGCCATAAAAAAATAGGGTCACAACGATTGCCTCCTAAGCCTAGAAAAGGGGAAGAATTCTTAGTGAATTGAAAAATCCTTAGTGGTGTGCTAAGGTAGTGGATGTAGAGCTTGGTTAGAAACTCGAACCACTCTAAAATTATCGTGCAAATTGTCTATCATTTTTATCAGTTTTAGCCATTTCTTTCAGGAGTCTAATTCAACCCACTTGACGGTTTTCGAAGATCAATTCGAGCGTGCTACAATATTTTCATAAATATTTGAACATTGCAATAAGAGTTTGTCCCTTAGACCCTCAAGATGTTCCGTTCCTAAATTCCCCATATATGTAGTAGATCTATTAATTCTTTCCCCCTGATCGTTACAATTTTTATGTCATTATATATTTTATGATCTAAAAAGGGTAAAAGTATCATATAGTTCATGTATTATATTTCAAATTACATATCGTTCCTGCCAAAGAAAAATTTGGAAATATATGAGATTATAATTTTTTTTTTAAATAAGATAAATCTGAGAGATATAATCTATAAACAAACCATAATTTCATTGTTAACCTCTATGGGGACTTTAGACTCAAAATTCAAAAAATTGAAAATAAAAACAAACTCTATGTATTATAAAATTGTCCCTAAGCATAATTGACATAAATATTATTTGTTTTACCACTTTAATTTTTCTTATTAAGTGGTTGTAGACACTAATTTTGTCCGGGTTAAATTAATTGCTCGAAATAAAATAAATTCACATTATCCTTTTTCTAAATACCCAAAAACCTTACCTTATACCCTAAGCCCAAAATTTCATGGCCCATTACATAATTTATATAGTAGAAAAATATATACAAAAAATAATAATAAAAATCCCAACTCCTTACTCACCGAGGCTTGGTTCTCATTGAATGAATCAATGCCTCATTCCCATTGGTTAAAAAAACTACTTGGTGACCAAGGTCTTAATTTTCATTGGTTCTTATTTTAAGAGGATAAACCAAAAATACAATTCATCACTATATAAATATAAATCCCATGAACCCTAAAAAACACTACTAACCTATTTTTTCTTTGGATCATTTGGCAACCAACACTCCCCCACTGCCGTTTGCCTTTTTTCCTTTTTTTTCTTTTTCCCCTTTTTTTAGACCATTAGATTTCCTTATCCACTATAATTTTCTCTAATCGAAATCATTTTCTACCATTATTAAACCCTTGAATCGAACTTCTCAACCCCAACAACAATATGTGGAATTTGGTTGATCGAGCATAAATATTTGGGTTTTGGATACATTCTTCTCTTTTCTTTTTATTTATGTATAATCCTTTTTTATAGTTCAATAAAAATGTGGATGATTTTATTGGTAACCTTTATTGTTTATTTTAATCTCTTTTTTATGTGCTTTATTTTATTATTATTTTTTGCTTGTGATATGTATATTATTTCACTTGTTGAATGTTGTTTAATTTATTATTAGCTTGTTTACTTCATTACCATGATTTCATATTATCCCTTTTATAATATATTTTCTTGTATATAGTATATAATATATAATATATTAAAGTATATTTTCTGAAAAGTATATACATGTGGTTTTTTTATTTGGGTATAGTTTAGAAGTTTGTGCCTCTTGATTTTTTGGGCTTTGAGTTGTTAAGTTAGCTTTAGATTAGTTTAGGAATTTATTTAATTAATTTAGGTCGTGTGCTCGTCTAATAGGGCACGACCCTTAAATTAATTAAGTTAAGTCTAGGATTAGTTTTAGAGCCGTAGTTAGTCTTAAGGTTTGAATCAGTTTAGTGAATTTAAATTTACTTTTGGCTTATTGGAGTAAATATTAAATTCATTAAAATTGGTTGAACACCTCTTAATTATTTTTTAAGATAAATTTGACATAGAAATTAGACTAACATTTTAATTTAAAGCTATGATTAATTAATTTGGCTTATTCTAAATAGTATTCTTGGCTTACTGGAATACTAGTTTAAAATTAATCGAATTAATTATCATATCACAAGATAACTCATAATTTATTAGGGTTCTCTAGCCTTTTTAGGATTAATTAATTTAGGGTTAATACTAGAAGCACCTAATTAGTAACTAGATCACTAATTAAATTTCCATAATTTGGGCCTTTATAGGTTAGGTCTTGTATTGGGCCTTTTGTGTTTATTTTTGTGCCTTTGTTTGTCATTCCTTAATTGTCATTCATACGGCCCATTAATTTTGCATTAATTAATCTAAATCATTAAAGGGAGATATTTATTAATTATGATATTTGTGTCGTAACAGTCCGAGCTTAAAGGATGTTGACCAAATATCTAAATTAATTCTTACCATCCCAAGGTAAAGTTAAAAGTTGATAAAATCATTACATCATATCTTAACTGCTTGCACCATGCATAAAGGTGACGTGCGAGATTCGAACCATAAATTAACACGGAAGTCGAGATTATTCGATGTCGGTTTAATCTATGGTCTGATGTATCGTCAACCTTATTAATTAAATGTCCAATTAATTTGAACCTACCAATTTGATAAAGCCCATTCAATTAAGGTTAATTTTCAATTAAGGACACCGAATTAAATTCCTTTCAAATTCTGACAATTTCCTTCGATTAAAAGCAACAAATATTTTGGTACCAATTTTCGGGCGTGATGAGGGTGCTAATCCTTCCCCACACATAACCAACTCCCGAGCCCATTCAAAATGAATCTCTGGTTTTGTGGTGTCCGGCCTACCTTATCCAAGTGGCCGGTGGTGACTCCCAATTTTCAATCAGTTTTCCAAAGAAAAAGAATTTTCAAAAGAAATCCCTTTAAACCAAGATTACAAAGAAATGATTTTGGGGATAACCCGTAGCAATCGGACGTACTTGAATTTCAAACGAATTTTAAAAAAATGTCGTTACAGCATGGCAACTCCGCTGGGACCAATTTTGTTTTAAAACAAAAGGAGAGTTAGGCCAAGAAAATATTTTTTGTTTTTAATGATGGAAAATTGTTGGAATTTTAATTGATTTTAGTGAGGTTGACCCTTTCTTGAAAATGTGACTACAATTGTATGAGCTTTGATAATTGGGGGTCTTCGAATTAATTTTTCATTTAATTTCTAAGGAATCACCGACATGTGTTGCATCATGATCATCAAGCTCTATACCCGAGCTCCATCACTTAAGTGGGAGTGAAACGCCACATACCCACGTAAGTTACCCTCCACGGGTTGGTAATTCACTTCCGGAATCTACGTCTTTTGACACATGAGCAGCCCTCCACATCACTAGGTCGTGCTTTCCCTAGAATCGAAACCAATTCGTAAGCTTGTAATGGGCCAGAATTGGGGTTTTTGTTGCCTTAGTAGGTGATAAGATAGGTTCAGGTACCCCAATTAGAACCGAGCCCATATATGAGAATTTAAGAAACCCGCCCTATTAGAGCCATGCAGATAACCTTAGTGAACTAGAATTCATGCAGTTAGGGCTCTTGCTTTACGTGCTTGCCTTATGCTTAATTTTCTTGTGCTTACTCTTTATTGCTTTCAATTCATTATTCCTCATTTGACTAACAACCTTCTGTTTGTTGTCTATTCCTCTCCTATTACCTATTGTTTTGCATATCATGAAGAGCACATTGAGTTAGAAATAGTCTAAAATTAAAGACTAGATTAATGATATGTTTGTCTCGAAACAATGATGAAAAGAATACGACATACAAATATGGCCAGAAGGGGAGCATTTACATGACGGGGGCAATATTTCAACCAGAGGTTCAAGTCAACAGTGTCAGCCAAAACCTTTATGAACTTAAAAGTTAATGATGTGTTCGAGTGGAAGTTAGTGTGGAATTATTGGGATTCCGAGGTAAGAAGTGTTTTCAAAGATAAGTATATCGACATCTCATATTCACGTGATGTTCCGATCGACCAACCGCCACTTCAAGCAGTGGTAGTGTTTTGGAACTACCACCTATGGTTGTTTCACGATTGATGACTTTGATTTGACCTTGATAATTGAGGAGTCTCAAACCCTTGCAAGAAGATCAGTGAGAACCGCATCTACTCAAAGAACAAAGCTTTCTGGGGCAAGCTCGAAGGTTTCCCGGGCACTTTTCCATCTTGGGTCGACAATCAAGTCTCGAATTAGAACGAGAAAGAATATTTCAGGTAGGAAGAAATTCTGGCCTTAGCTTCAGCACACCCCGAGGGTCGAGTTCGGCGGGACCCTTTTCGAAGAACAAGTAAAGTGTACCAAATGCATACATTGGAGCAACTATAATTTGCCCTTTACACCACTTGGGGGCAAGAACAAGAATTGGCACAATTTTTAACTTCGATACAAGAGATTGCCCAAGGTTACAATTCCTAGCGAAATATGTTGCCAAGCTTCTAAAAAAAGGAAGAAGGGATTGTTTGGATCTTGGAGAAAATCGTCGACCTAGATACTAGCTTAAGGACCACATATGTAGTGGGTTCCCTTTGATCATGGTAACAAACCAATGTTCCCATTAACGTAAGTCGTTTAACGAGGATATTGCGGAACTCAGTGTCGTTCTTTGTATTGATTCATATATCCATAGTAGCATTATTTTGTGTTGCGTTTACCGTTGTTTTCTTGTCTTGTTCAATTCTTTTTGTGCATATTCATAGCATTCTTCACATGAAGTGTTGATTTGAGAATAGTTCAAATTTAAGACCTTTATAACAAGAGAAAGAGTCTTTAATAACGAATTAAAGAATCTTAAAGTTTACGATCACAAGATGAACAAGTCCAAGTCAGTTATTGGTAGAGAAGGAACTCAAGTTTTAGTTGTACCCTACGTAGAAGCTCTTATTCTTTACTCGTTGTAACGGGACTTGATCTTCGTTGTGAAAAGCTGCTTAATAAGAATGTTCGTAAAATCAATGCTTATTTGCATTTTAATTGTACCTTTTTGTTTGATTACCTTTAATCATCTATTTCTTGGTGCATACGACACATCGCACACATTCATTCATGTTTTCATAGTAGCATTATTTTGTAACGCGTTATTATTTTTGACCAAGTGATTTTCATTCATCTTCTCATAATAGCATTGTCTTGAAACGCACTATTATTTTTGTTCAAATAATACATTCCTGCACATTCATTACATCATGTACATCACTAATCGAGGAAAACATTCACCTCAGAAAGTAGAAGTAAGGAGGGAATGACTTATGACCAGTTTGACTTCAAAATAATGAATAGTTTAGTAGCTAGAATGGATAAGCTCGAACAGCTTCAGGAACAATTGGTTTGGAATCAGAAAGAAACAATATCCTATGTGAAAAAGTTCCAAGAGGAAACAATGGGGCAAATTGATGAACTAAGGGAGTATGATAACCTCTATGACCAAGGGAAGGAGTGTAAAGGAAGACCTCTCGCAAGAGGAGAGTAAGAATCGGGACCACGACTTTGTATTGGAGAATATGTGGTTTGATGAAGACCAAGCCGTTATTAACTAGTATGAGGTAGCACGCCCTGCTTCTGAATGCCCCATCAAGTTAATGTTGGGATAAGACCAAAGACTCTCTATTGAAAATCCTATCCTAGCCAGCAAACGAAGAACCGAATAAGTCGAAGCCACAAGATGAGAAAGGTACAATATGCAATGAGAGGATGAGGATGTCGGCTACACTATCTTCTGAATTTTCATTCCTGCAATCACATGATCAGCCTTTGATTCCAAGGCCTCATCTGCTGTCGGTTAACCATGCTTTCAAGGCTCAAGAAAAGAAGGAAGAATCAAAGGACGTCTAGTTCAATCCCAGTCCTTTCACTTACCGAGAATTGTATTCTAAGCTGTTACACGCTCGATTGGTGGCACCTTGCTTTGTCAAAGCCCTGTCACCTGCATATATGTGTTGGTTTAGTGAGAAAGACCATTGCGATTACCATGCTGAAACTCAGGGGCATTCCATCGAGAGATGTGTAAGTTTTAAGCGTAAAGTTTAACATCTCCTAGATATCAGGGTGTTAGAGTTTGAGATGATGGGTCCAGGTCTAAAAATTAATTTTCCAGACATGGCTGATACTATGAAATTAGGAGAAGGTCGGGTTGCCGTAATGGAAGGGATGGATGAGGCGAAGTTGCTGACATCGGCAAAATTAGGAAACGTTAGCAGCCATCGCAATCACGACTGTTCCATGGGAAGCTCGATCCTGAACCCGCTTAAAAGGTCTGAAGCAGTATCGAAAGAGTCCACAAAAGCAACATGCCTTGATAATAGCGATGCCTTCAAATGAGGATAGCCTTGCTTAAGGAAAAAGGGGGAAAGGAAAGCTAAAGCGCATGATGCAAGATGGAGTGACAAGATGACAAAGATGTTATTCTCGATGACAAATTTAGAGCTGTCACCTCTGTTAGTTAAAAATAGACTCTTGAGGCTACTGATAAGTGTTCAAAAGTACTATTTTTCTTACCCTTTTTACTCATATTATTGTTAGACTTAGGCTCATATTAGTTACATAATTAGTCATTCATGCATTAATCCATGTTTCCTTCCATCGATGAGCTTGATTGCATAACTTGGTTGTTTTTGTGGGAAAAGATGCTGCTTTGGTGTGTTTTGTGTGTATATGCAGAATCACTTGCCAAAACAAGGCTAAAGCTAGTTGCCAGGGCAATGCATGAAGGAGATGCCGAGCTAGTTGCCAGGGTAATGCATGAAGGAGATGCCGAGGTAGTTGCCAGGGCAATGCATGAAGGAGACGCCAAGCCATTTGCCAGGGCAATTGTCGACAAAGAATAAGGTAATATGGTAGTCGAAATTGATGACTAGACAAGCCCAAGATAACGTGGAGCAAAGCTAAGTTCTAAAGGAGTTTGATTTCCATGAAGAGGTTAAAGAAGAATTAAATTCCAAGAAGATAGGAGAAGTTCTAGAAGGAATATAATTATAATAAAGAATTATATTCTTTAAAGATAATTTAACTCGAACTTAACTTCCTCCTCAAAGAAGGACTTTGACATAGCCCTATAAATTAGAGGCCATGCCGTCAACTCTAAGAGGGATAGTAGAGAGAATTTTCGACAAGCTTCAAGAGGAAATCTCGACAAGAAGGCTTCTTCCATCCTTCATCTTTTTCTTTCTTGTTCAATTAGGTTCATGCTAGGAATTCTTTATCTTGTGTTTCTTTGGAACCTAGCCATGAACTAAATCTATTTGGCTAAGGTTATTGTGTCTTGTGGTTGTGAGAAACTATTGGATTTTGTTTAGGTAATAAGAGTTTGCACTTTTCTATTCAAGGTTTATTCATTCTTGGTTCTTATTCTTGTTTGCGAGTGAATTGGGAGAGGATCTCGTAACTTTATCTATTTATCTAATATCGGGAGAGTTAGATTCAAGAAACGAATGAATATGATCTTTATTCAATCTATTGATGGTGAAGATTAATCCGGATTAGGAATAAGTTAAGGATTTCAACGGCTAAGAGGAGCGCAAGATTGGTTGTTGTTCACCCTTGATTCACGCAGGGATGTATTATCAAGGCATGCACAAGTAGCTAGAGTTTCGACTTAGGGATAAGAAGAAACCATTGAAGAACGCTCTGCCGAACCTTGAAGTTGCTGCCCAGACGTCCAAGTAGTTACCCAGCTAGTCGCCCAGGCAACCATTGATTAGTAGCCAAGGCAACCCCGCTATGCAAGTTTCCACGGAAACTGAGTTGCCCTTGCACTCTTTTACCAATACGATCCAATCGGCTATCACACCTCAACTCACGATAACCTGGCCTATTTTCTCTCATTTGATCTCATCTATTCTTTTACTTTATTGCTTTCTAGTTTAGTTATTAGTTAAACTCCTATAATCTTCTATTTGTGTTTTTACTTTTTATAGTGCAAGAGACTAGATTCTTGAATTGGCACCAATCCCCGTGGAGACGATATCTTTTATACTACAACTTGCGACGTGTACACTTGAACAATTGCGGAACACTTATTACGTGCAACAAGTTTTTGGGGCCGTTGCCGGGGATTGGCAATAGCAACTTTGCTTTTATTTTCTTGCACTTTCTTTTTATTTTTCTTGTTTAAGATTCAAAGGGCTAACAAAATTTGGTTTTGCATTGGTATATGACCAGGGCGAGACCGATTACACCAGAATATCCCTTTGATCCAGAAATTGAACGAACCTTACAAAGACTTAGACGAAGGTTAAGAGTAGCAATGGCTAATCAAGACGGCAATATGAATCAAGATATTCCAGCAGGAGGAGGAGTGATTCTTGCACGAAACAGAACTATTCGAGACTATCTTGAAAAAGCTTTTGGTGGACTTAATCCAGGAGTTGTCATACCTGAAATTGAAGTCGACCACTTTGAGTTGAAACCGATGATGTTTAATATGATCAACACAATAGGTCAATTTAGCGGCTCAGCAACTGAAGATGCACGGCAACATCTGAAATCTTTCCTCGAGATTTGCAACTCGTTCAAATGGATAAGCTTCGTAACGACATTACTTCTTTTCGGCAGGTAGATGATGAATCCATGTACGAGGCTTGGGAGCGATATAGAGAACTTCTACACAAATGCCCCATACACGGATTCCCAATGTGGACACAAGTAACAATGTTTTACAACGCCGTGAATACAACAACAAGGATGATGCTAGATGCCTCGGCAAACGACATACTCCTAGATAAGTCTTCAGAGGAAGCAATACAAATTCTAAACAGGCTTGCCAAGAATGATTATCAATTCCCCTCTACTAGAAGATGAGGAGTTAGACGCCAAGCCACAATACATGAACTAGGATCATCAGACTCAATTTCGGCACAATTGGCCACTTTAACCAAGATGGTCTAGAACATGCAGAAACCAAACAACACACATGAGGTCAAGGTAATGGATTCTTTTTGTGAGTTATGTGGTGGTAACCATGATTCTTCTAAATGTATGCAGAATCCGGAATCCAGCTTCTATGTGGAGAATTACAACCGGAACAACAATGTGATGTCCAATACATACAATCCAGCTTGGAAGAAGCACCCGAATTTTTCATGGAGTAATCCCAACAATGCTCTAAACCAGAACAATCAGAATGCACAAGCATCTGGATTCCAGCAGAATATGCCACGGAAACAGTTGCCGCAGCAACAACCGACAACATCTAGTTCTTTGGAAAATTCTCTCAATGCTTTTATGTTGAAAACTGAATCTTATATGGCTGAGAATAGTAACTTCATAAAAATAACTGATGCTTTTATTAACAGGACTGAGATGAGATTGTAAAACCAAGAGGCGACAATCAAATCATTGGAAGATCAAGTCGGACAATTTGCTCAAAACCTGAATACTAGACCGCAAAGAGGTTTACCTAGCAATACTGAAGTCGCAAGAGGAACTGGCCATGAGCAATGTAAGGCGATCACCACTAGAAGTGGCCAACAACTTAAAGAGGCTCAAGCCCGCTCATCAAACAAAACTCCACAAAAAGATCAAGACGAACCCAGTGGCAAAGCCTCAGATGCTGAACCAGGAATTGCAGCGGCAACCAACGATAAGCATGCCTCGGCAACCAACGATAAGCATGCCTCGGCAACCAGCGATAAGCATGCCCCGACAACCCAGTTGATGATACGTCAGCAACTCTAGTTGTCCCAACAATGCCATCAATCAGATTCCAGACCAATGAAAGGATCGAAGATATCCGACCTCCGCCACCATTCCCACAAAGGTTGAAGCGACAAAAGCAAGAATATCAATTCAAAAAGTTTCTTGATATTCTAAAGCAAGTCGACATCAACTTGCCATTGGTGGAAGCAATTGAACAAATGTCGAACTATGCCAAGTTTCTTAAAGACATTGTGTCCAAGAGAACAAGGCTAGGAGAGTTTGAAACAGTTGCCGCAACAGAGGGATGCATGGCCATGTTGCACAATCGTATGCCACCCAAGTTGAAGGATCCCGGAAGTTTCACAATACCCTGTTCCATTGGAAACCACTATGTCGGGAAAGCATTATGCGACCTTGGGGCTAGCATAAACATGATGCCTAAATCAGTTTTCCAGAAACTAGGAATCGGGAAGGCAAGACCTACAACAGTTATGCTACAGCTAGCCGACAGATCTTATGTGCATCCAGAGGAAAAAATTGAAGACATACTAGTAAAAGTTGATAAATTTATTTTTCCCGCTGACTTTATTGTTTTGGATTGTAAAGCAGATGAGCATGCACCTATCATTCTCGGGAGACCATTCTTAGAAACAGGGAGAACCTTGATCGATGTTGAAAAGGGAGAACTCACAATGAGGGTGAATGACCAGCAAGTTAAACTAAATGTGTTCCAAACACTAAGGCATGCCGATGATCCAGAAGAATGCCAACTTCTCCATGCCACGGCAGAGTTTAACTTCGACGAGGAATTTAGTTGCCTCGACAACTACATTGCCGATCAAGAGGAACCTGAGGAGTATGAAGAACCGGTCGATGAGGAACAACAAGAAGAGGCAAATTGGCTAGTCAATCAACCAGGTACATACTTTGAACCACTGGATTACTCAGGTAAGGAAGGTAAGCTCGAAAAGCCCTCTATTGAACAACCACCGATTCTTGAGTTGAAACAGTTGCCAGAGCAACTAAAATATGCATACTTAGGAACCGATAATACATTGCCTGTAATTATTTCCTCTAAGTTACAACTTGAGCAGGAAAAGAAGGTGATCAAAATGTTGATGCTACACAAGAAGGCAATAGGGTGGACAATTGCCGACTTGAAGGGAATTAGCCCGGTAGTGTGCATGTACAAGATATTGTTGGAAGATGATCACAAACCTTCAATTGAGGCCCAGAGCAGACTGAATCACGCCATGAAAGGGGTTGTAATGAAAGAAATCATCAATTGGCTTGACGCCGACATTATATACCCTATCTCTGATAGTACATGGGTAAGTCTGGTACAATGTGTACCGAAAAAGGTGGGTATAAAGGTGGTAAGTAATGAAAACAATGAACTCATTCCAACCAGTACTGTGACCGGTTGGAGGGTTTGTATGGATTATCGAAAGCTAAACAAAGCCACTAGGAAAAATCACTTCCCATTACCCTTTATTGATCAAATGCTTGACCGTCTTGCAGGTAAACCCTTTTATTGTTTTCTTGATGGTTATGCAGGTTACAATCAAATTTCCATAGCACCAGAAGATCAAGAGAAGACAACCTTCACATGCCCATACGGTACTTATGCTTTCTGAAGGATGCCGTTCGGATTGTGTAACACCCCGGCAACCTTCCAAAGATGCATGATGGCACTCTTTTCAGACATGGTCGAAGACTTCCTTGAGATCTTCATGGATGATTTTTCTATTTTTGGTAATGACTTTGACAGCTGCCTTGGCAATTTAGAGAAGGTGCTGGCAAGATGTGAAGAAACTGATTTAGTCCTCAATTGGGAGAAGTGCCATTTTATGGTAGATGAAGGAATAGTGCTCGACTGCAAGATTTCATCCAAGGGAATTGAAGTAGACAATGCCAAGGTGGACGTGATCGAGAGATTACCCCCACCAAGTTCGGTTAAAGGAATTCGAAGCTTTCTTGGACATACAAGTTTTTACAGGAGGTTCATTCATAATTTTTCTAAAATCACTAAACCCTTGTGCAATTTTCTTGAACAGAATAAAGTTTTCGATTTTGATGATTCTTGCACCTAAGCATTCAAAACCCTAAAGGAAAAGCTTGCCTCGACACCCATTGTTGTTCCACCAGATCGGACGCTACCTTTCGAGCTCATGTGTGATGCAAGTGATTTTGCGGTGAGAGCAGTCCTAGGCCAACATACAGGTAAGACCTTCCATATGATGTACTACGCTAGTAAAACTCTTAATAGTGCTCAAGTGAATTACACAACAATGGAGAAAGAGTTACTAGCTGTAGTTTTTGCATTTGACAAATTCCGATCCTATTTGATTGGTACAAAGGTAATTGTTCATACGAACCATTCGGCAATCCAATATCTATTTGCTAAAAAGGATGCCAAACCTCGTTTGATTTGTTGGATATTACTTTTACAAGAATTTGATATTGAAATTAAGGACAGGAAAGGAACAGAAAATCAAGTGGCCGATCACTTATCACGTTTAGAACGCAATAGGGAGGAGGACACGGATTTAGAGATATGCGATGCATTACCGGATGAGTAACTTTTAGTTGCCTCGGCAACCATGGGTGCGCATGCCTCGGTAACCCTCGACGCAGCAACAACTTTTGACGCGCACGCCTCGGCAACCATGGACGCTCACGCCTCGACAACCCTCGACGCTGCAACAGCTTTTGACGCGCATGCCTCGACAACCATGGACACGGACGCCTCGGCAACTCTCGACGCATCGGTAGCCCTTGACGTACACGCCTCGGTAACCATGGAAGCGCATGCCTCTACAACCCTCGACGCCTCGGTAGCCCTTGACGTGCATGCCTTGGCAACCATGGATGTGCATGCCTCGGTAACCCTCGACGCCTCGGTAGCCCTTGTCGTGCACGCCTCGATAATTTTGGGAGCAGTCGCCATGGCAGCACATGCCTCGGCAATACCCTGGTATGCGAATTTAGTTAATTTCCTTGTTTGTGGTATTTTACCTTATGGTCTTACTCACCAAGGGAAGAAGCGGTTCCGCCATGATGCTAAACATTACTTTTGGGATGAGCCTCTTTTGTTTAAACAATGTGCAGATCAGGTTATACGCCGATGTATCCCTGAAGAGGAGCAGCAGAATGTAATCCGGCAATGCTATTCTTCACCCTATGGAGGACATTTTGGAGGAACTCGTACCGCGGCCTAAGTTTTGCAATCCGGTTTGTATTGGCCAACATTGTACAAAGATGCCCAAGACTTTTACAAGCAATGTGATCGTTGCCAGAGGACGGCCAATATCTCTAGATGACATGAGATGTCGCTTCAAAACATCATCAAGGTGGATTTGTTCGATGTATCGATGATCGATTTTATGGGACCTTTCCCATCTTCATTCGGCAACCTCTACATTCTACTTGTCGTCGACTACGTGTCTAAATAGGTTGAGGCAGCTGCAGTTCCCGACAAAGATTCCAAGACCGTGCAACGATTCTTGCAGAAAAATATATTTACACGGTTTGGGATGCCGAGAGCAATTATCAGTGACGAAGGCAAGCATTTTGACAATAGACTTATTGCCAAGATGTTGCAACGCTTCGGCGTATCACACAAGATTGCCACGGCATATCACCCACAAACCAATGGGCAAGCAGAAATTTCTGACCGGGAATTGAAGGTTATACTCGAGAAAGTTGTAAATCCCTCTAGGAAAGATTGGTCATTAAGACTAGATGACGCGCTTTGGGCATATCACACTGCATTCAAAACACCCTTAGGTATGTCCCCCTTCCGACTTATCTATGGCAAAACATGCCATCTACCGGTGGAAATTGAACACAAGGCATATTGGGCAATCAAGACCGTGAATATGGATTGGGAAAGTGCTGGACAAAAGCGTTTGTTGGACCTCAACGAGATAGAAGAATTCCGTGCACTCGCCTATAACAATGCACGAATCTACAATGAGAAAACAAAGCAATGGCATGACAAGAACTATTGCCGCGGCAATTCACGCCAGGGCAACTAGTTCTCTTATTCAATTCTCCGCTAAAACATTTCCCGGGAAAGCTGAAATCAAGATGGTCGGGAGCATTCGAAGTTGTCAAACCATTCTCCCATGGTGCCGTGATAATCAAGTCCATCACTGACGAACATGAATTCAAGGTTAATGGACAAAGATTGAAGCACTACAACGGTGCCCATGTAGAACGTAACAAAGAAGTAGTCACCTTAGGAGATGCATGAGCATGCTCTCCTTTCGATATTTTATTTTTATTTTTTATTTTTTTCTTCTTCGAACTAATTAATTTTTATTTTATTATTGTTGATTATTTGTTTTTTTAGGATAGATTTATTTTCTTTAAGATTAAAACTACATCTTTCTTTCATATTTATCTTTTTAAGTTTAAAAATTTCTTTATACATCTTTATTTATTTTCTTTTATTAGTTTATCTTTAATTTTAATCCTTATTTGATTTGTCTTTGAATTGTAGGAAAAGAGTTCAAGATAAGGAGGAATTTTGATTCAAGAAGGAAAACATCTTCAACAAGGAAATTAATGGGTTTCATCTAAGGCTTATATAAAGCCTCCAACTTACCATAATTAAACCCCCTAGCCGTCACCCTTCCCCTAAACCGAAACCCTCTTTTTCTTCTTTCCAAAATTCATCCCACCCACCATATTTACTACATATCTTTTCTATATAACCCATCACCCTTAACTTCCAAGAAACCTATTCCTACTTTTCATCTTGCAACTCTTTAGTTTCTTTTATTTTATTTTCTTTGTTTTTACAAAACTCACAACCAATATCATCTATGGCATCCAAAATTAAATTTTTGGTTCATCCAAGTAACTCCAAAGAACCAAGATACAAGAAGTTTGCTACACCGGTGGTTCAAGAAAGACTTCACTCCAAGTTTGAAAGCCGAAAGATTTACGAAGAATAAGGCTTTGAATAATCCAACTCTCATCAAGATTTCGGCCTTGAACCATTCATCCTCGAGATGATTGCACATCAAAACTGGCAAATCTTTTGCCATAAATCGAAACCGGGTAACATCTCATAGGTAAGAGAATTCTATGCTCACTCACCTAACCCGGATAATCCTTATGTTTTTGTTTTTGACAAGGCCATACTCATAAGCCCTGAAAATATCAACACCTTTTACGGGCTCTAAATTGAGAAGGATGAGCATCAAGGCTTTATTGATCAAATCATGCCCAAGCAACTCGACAAGGTGCTTCAAGAACTCACTCTACCGGGAACTCATTGGAACGACGGTAAATACAAGGGCACGGTAAATCGTCTTCGACTTAAACCTGAGCCAAAACTATGGAATAAGTTTGTTAAAACTTCTTTAATGCCCACCACACACAATACTACTGTTGATATACCACATCTTTTGCTCATACATTCTATTTTGCATAATCGCATCATTAACATTGGAAAAATTATTTGTGATGAGATTTTTGTATGTAGCTTAAAAGATAAGGGTTCTCTTTTCTTCCCTTGCTTAATTTCCAATCTTTGCAAGGAGATGCATGTCCCAAGTGAGTCCACCGATGAAAAGGCCCTACCAAAGTCCTGTTGGAATCAAGCATAAATCTGAAAGCTAATGGGAGAGGCACCGGTAAAATCCTTAATGCCTCCAATTGTCGCGACAACCCCTGCCGCCTCGGCAACCCCTAATACCCGGGCAACTCGACCATCAACCCCGGGACACTTTGAAGCACTCTTGCAACCATTGGCGAGCCACCTTAGGCAAATTGAAGACCGAAAACTAATGTTTATGAGGTACATGAACGAGCACAACAATGCCATCACCCAAGTCATCCTATAAGAGTACTCGAACAGCCGCGTGCCGTTCCTAATCTTTCTTGTCGAGATCCTTGCCCCGGCAACCAATGTAGCAGTCGCCACGGCAACCGCAATAGATAATGCAGCGGCAACCTATACCGCGCCTGCCCAAGCAGTCTCCACGACAACCAACCCTGAAGATGCCACGACAACCAAAGCTAAAGACATCCCGACAACCACTGCAAAAGCCAAAGGTAAAGCACCTATGCCCTAATCAACTCGTACAGAATCATTGTCTGATTTTTCAGATTTGGATGAGTCCTCCATTTCACCAACAAAGACCACACCAATTGAATCCTCTAAGCGAAAAGCCAATGGCATTGATGAAGAGGACGATGAGGACAACCCCGTACGAGGATCGATTCCACCATCGGCAACAAGGAAACAACCATCGCGTTCAAGCAAGAGAATCAAGACACCGACCAAAAGGAAACTAATAATCCACGACAACGAACTCTCGGAGTAAGTCCTCGTTTGCATTTTATTTTTCTTTATTTTTATTTCTCTTTAAAGCATACATTGAGGACAATGCCTCACTCGAGTTTGGGGGGGATTGTTAGTAGTTAGTTACCATGTTTAGTTGTATTCATCTTAAGTATTGCATTTAGGATACATAAATTGCTTGCCATGCCTTTAGTTGGAATAAGAATTGCCTAGATTTGATGAATATCCGATGATGACTTTGCCAATGCAGTTAATTGATAGAATTTTTAGTCTAGGATAACCATGGAAAAACTTAGAATTTTACTATGATGCTAAATTTGATGAAACACTGTTGCGGTTTGATTGATTTAAGGAATTCTAGTGAACTTAGGTTGATAATTAAAAAAATTGGGGGATTAGAATATAAATTGGATAAATGCTAGAGGTGGCGAAATTGGCTCTAGCATGTGCTAAAAAATTGATCGCTAGAGGTGCCCGAAACCGGCTATAGTCGAATAAATTAATTAACTTAAGAAAACTAAAAACAAAACACTAGAGGTGACCGAAACCGGCTCTAGTTAAAACATGTTAAAAAGAACCCAATGAAGTAATTTGAAAACCTCTTGCTTGCATAGAATCCGAAAAATCAACTTGCACACAACTACGCACACACTCACAAGCATTATAGTTTGATTCCGAGTAACTCCTAAGTTTTCTGAAAAATGAAAAGCCAATCATACTTTGTGCCCCGGTTCTGAGAATTGAAATCAAGTTCAAAGCTAAGTTTGTGAAAATTGAAGTCTTGGCAGGTAATTATTAGTTTTCATTGCTTGAGGACAAGCAATAGTTTGAGTTTGGGGGTGTGATAAGTGTTCAAAAGTACTATTTTTCTTACTCTTTTTACTCATATTATTGTTAGACTTAGGCTCATATTAGTTACATAATTAGTCATTCATGCATTAATCCATGTTTCCTTCCATCGTTGAGCTTGATTGCATAACTTGGTTGTTTTTGTGGGAAAAGATGCTGCTTTGGTGTGTTTTGTGTGTATGTGCAGAATCACTTGCCAAAGCAAGGCTAGAGCTAGTTGTCAGGGTAATGCATGAAGGAGATGCCGAGCTAGTTGCCATGGCAATGCATGACGGAGATGCCGAGCTAGTTTCCAGGGCAATGCTTGAAGAAGACGCCGAGCCATTTGCCAGGGCAATTGTCGACAAAGAATAAGGTGATATGGTAGTCAAAATTGATGACTAGACAAGCCCAAGATGACGTGGTGCAAAGCTAAATCCCAAAGGAGTTTGATTTCCATGAAGAGGTTAAAGAAGAATTAAATTCCAAGAAGATAGGAGAAGTTCTAGAAGGAATATAATTATAATAAAGAATTATATTCTTTAAAGATAATTTAACTCCAACTTAACTTCCTCCTCAAAGAAGGACTTTGACCTAGCCCTATAAATTAGAGGCCATGCTGTCAACTCCAAGAGGGAGAGTAGAGAGAATTTTCGACAAGCTTCAAGGGGAGATCTCGACAAGAAGGCTTCTTTCATCCTTCATCTTTTTCTTTCTTGTTCAATTAGGTTCATGCTAGGAATTCTTTATCTCGTGTTTCTTTGGAACCTAGCCATGAACTAAATCTATTTGGCTAAGGTTATTGTGTCTTGTGGTTATGAGAAACTATTGGATTTTGTTTAGGTAATAAGAGTTTGCACTTTTCTATTCAAGGTTTATTCATTCTTGGTTCTTATTCTTGTTTGCGAGTGAATTGGGAGAGGATCTCGTAACTTCATCTATTTATCTAATATCGGGAGAGTTAGATTCAAGAAACGAATGAATATAATCTTTATTCAATCTATTGATGGTGAAGATTAATCCGGCTTAGGAATAAGTTAAGGATTTCAACGGATAAGAGGAGTGCAAGATTGGTTGTTGTTCACCCTTGATTCACTCAGGGATGTATTATCAAGGCATGCATAAGTAGCTAGAGTTTCGACTTAGGGATAAGAAGAAACCATTGAAGAACGCTCTGCCGAACCTTGAAGTTGCTGCCCAGACGCCCAAGTAGTTGCCCAGCTAGTTGCCTAGGCAACCCCGCTGTGCAAGTTGCCACGGCAACTGAGTTGCCCTTGCACTCTTTTACCAAGATGATCCAATCGACTATCACACCTCAACTCACGATAACTTGGCCTATTTTCTCTCATTTGATCTCATCTATTCTTTTACTTTATTGCTTTCTAGTTTAGTTATTAGTTAAACTCCTATAATCTTCTATTTGTGTTTTTACTTTTTATAGTACAAGAGACTATATTCTTGAAGTGGCACCAATCCCTGTGGAGACGATATCTTTTATACTATAACTTGCGACGTGTACACTTGCACAATTGCGGAGCACTTATTACGCGCAACAGCTACCTCCCTTGAAGCGGTATACTTATTTCAATCCCAATATGTCTGGTGTCAGGGTTCCATGTGAGTATCATCACGGTGACTTTGGCCATAGAACGGAAGAGTGCATATTTTTGAAGGGTAAGATCTATGAACTTGTTAAGAATGAAGTACTTTCCTTTGAGAACGGAAAACCAAAGTTCAGAGAAAGAGGCCAAGTTTTTTGGAAAGTTTGAGCCGTCAGGATGATTGACCTACGTTGCAAGTGTCAGGGGTTTCTAGGGCATCCTATCCATATTTTTAGGTTTTTTGTTTTACCTACTTTTATGTGTGTTAATTTTGCTTTTGTTTACCCAAAGACAATAGTAGTAGTCCTTTGTAAAGGTCTATGTTATGTTTGCTTTTGCTATTTCAAAGAAAAGATGCTCTTTTCTTAATTATGTATAGGTATATATTCTTTCTTACCCTTATGGACCCCAGATATCACGTACATGATTTGGCATTGATTCTAATGAAAGAGATCAATTGAATGTTGTGATAGCGATAGAGAATAATCTTTCATCAGTTTGCTCTGGTCGGTAAAGCATGAGAAGCAAGATTATTACTCCTCCAAGGATGTTTGATGATAAGAAAATCTCCTAGAAAAGCCCAATAGATTCGCTTAAATGTGCTTCAAGACAAAAAATAGAGTGCTTAAAAATAGAAAAATAAAAATAAAAATAATAAACAAGAAACACAAAAACAGAGGGGTACTCTGCTATAGCAAAAAGGCTAAATAAGGATGCTTTGCTCCACTTACTCTAATTAGGTTAAAAGCCTTAGCTATATGAGTAAGTTTTCAAATCATGACTATGCCGAGTAACTCGGGGTATTATTGTATGCTCCATCATTATTCTCGAGATAAAGGGCTGTGATGAGTTGAATTCCCCTAAGAAAAAGGAAATGAATGAACAAGTTGAATAAGTCCCAGAGCATCCTGATGGAGCTGTGAGGGAAGAACAAATCTAATAAGGAGCTACGCTTCACCTGTTCAATACCCTAGCGTTAAAGATGAATCCTTGAGGACACTGACACCATATTGATTAAAATCAGGGACACACTTACACTTAGAGTTCTTAGCATGACATTTTTTGTGCTCTATTGGCTAAACAAAAGTCGGAAAGCTTGAACATACATATGAATGGAGAAAGATTGATGAGAGCTAGAAGGAGTAGTTTTCGAACCAATCAAGCAAGTACCATAATCATGAGGATGAACCGAGAGGAATTTCACAACCACAAATATCTCTACAACATTCCAAGGCAAACTGTTGATCACTGGAAGGATTGAATCAAAGACGCTCTTGCATTTGATATCTGAGGCATTCTATTCTTTTTCTTTTATTAATTTTGATTTTGGGGCATCCTTTGTTGAAATGATAATTAGCAAACCGATGTATAGACAAAAGGATAGAGAGAGAAAAAATGAAGGAAATAAAAAGAAGAAAAGATAGAAATAGAAGAATAAGGTATCTCTGTGCTTTTCAGAATGGAGTTTAGGATTGTTATCACTGAATTTTCACCTCACTTTCTTAACTTTCATTTCCAGCTTAGTAGTATTACATTGTTAGTATAATTAGTATAAGTGCGCCATATATTAGTGTTAATGTCATAATTAACAATTAGAAATGTTTAGGGGCCATGTAATGTATACTTGGTGTGTTATAATAGTATATTTGTTAGTACAATTATTAGTATGATTGGTATGGTAGTTAGAATTAACATAGGTTATATATTAGTATCTTAGTTAATAGTTAATATAATGGCTAGTTATCAAAACCCAAAAAAATAAAATAGACAGCCCATTCAAATAAAATAAATAAAGGATCCATTAGAAATAATTTAAATAGATAGAGTCCATTATACAAAAGGGCCTGCTGGCCCGTTTATAACCAAAAAACCCTAATCCTTCCATTCTTTTATGCAGCCGAAAGGAGACCGTTGGATCAATCTGGGATCTAACGGCAAAAATCGCGCCAGCTGGGGATGATATAATGCCTCAATTGCACAACCGTTCGATCAGGACACAATTTGACGGCTCGGATCGCTTCGGGATATATCACGCGGATCATCACTCGTGCGTGGCAGCCACGCGCGCGCACGCGTTTCATCTTCGGCCATTCGCTTCGTCTTCTCCGACGCTCCACTCGCTCCGATTGTTCCTCGACGACGTCGTTCGAATGATCAGAAATATGAAAACAAAGGAAAATGGTTAAATCCCTAAATTGGAGCACAACAATTCAAAAATAAAGACAAAAGGGAATTAAATCCCTAAATCGAAGCCCTAGCTGGAAAATCAGGATCCAAAACTAGAAAAGCTAATCCCTAAATCGATGCTATGGTAAAGATCAAGCAATTTTAGAGGAAGAAATTAGGGATTTACTCTTGTAATCTAAGCATTTCAATAGCTATATAAACCCCACTGTAAATCATTATAAACAACAACAATTACACACAACAGTCACAGAAACACTAAATATGTAACATTTGGAAACCGAGAAGTAATAGAAAATTGGCAAGTGTATACAAGAAATTCCAGTGAAATAAAGCAGAGATTTCTGGTAATGTTCTCATCCTATGTTTAATTTTGCTTTAAATAAAGAAAGGGCTTGTTATTTGACCTTAGTTTTAGTTTCGCCGCCGTGATTTTGTTGTTTAATGTAGCACTGACGAGAAAAACGTGATTTTTTAGGTTGCCAGATTCTGGAAAATTGATCGAATTCTAGGAATTTCACCGCCGGCAACGGCGGCCGGCGTCGGTGGATGATAGCCGGCACGACAGATGTTCATCGTGTTCTTCATGAAGAACACGATGAACACAACAAAGAAATTATAAAGGCCGATTTTGATCCATTTTTATAAAAGTGGGAGAAATGAAATCTGTTTATAATATTTAATATATATACTAACCCGTTTGACCAGACCCGAACCCGGTTATAACCCGCGCTCTTCTTCTTTGGATCTTGTGCCGCAGCTCTTCATTTTCAATCTATTCAATTACGTTATTTTTTATTTCAATTTGGCATAGAATCTTTAATTATTTTTGAATTAACCCTCACATTTTGGTTTTCTTTTAATTTAATCCATAATACAGATTTTTTTATAAATAAAATTAATTGCCATTTTCTTTATTTTAATTACTTTGATAGTTAATTTAATTTAAGTTTTTTGTGTTCTTTTTGTTCTTATATGTATATATGTATGTGTGAAAAAACTTAGGACTAAGGACTTAAAACATAGATTAGAGACATATATGCTGTAAAATATTCTTCGTTTTCAATAAGACACACTTAATTGTATTTAAACCTTAACAGTTAAAATAAAAGTAGATGTTTCTTTAGGTATTAATCACTAATTAGATTTTAATTAAAAGACTTTAAAACATTTAATTTTCTTGTTGATTTGTCGAAAAGTGAAAAGTTAATTAATGCAGTGTCTTATCAAACGAGAATGACGGGTTAGCGCCAAGAGTGTTTACGGTGATTAAAGTTTATTTCCCGGGTGATAAGACCGTTAAAATAGATTTACATTCACTAAGCGGACAAATAAATTGAAATTTTATGAACTTGCAAATTCCAGATTTTAAAGCACCTTTTTGAAATCAATTAGGTACCAGTTTTTGGGCGTTGTGGGGGTGCTAACCCTTCCCCACACGTAACCGACCCCCAAACATTTTTTCTTTGTTTTCCGTGGACCAAAATGTTTTTTAATAAATAAAACGTTTTTATCAAAATACCATTGTTTTAAAAGTGATCCAATCACACTTTTTTAAAAAAAGATTGGTGGCGACTCCGTTTTTTTATAAAGTTTTCCAAAACGTCAAAACTTTCCTAAAAGGGTCGCGATAGCTTGGCGACTCCACTGGGGATATTTTTGTTTTTTTAAAAAACAAAAAGAGGGTCAGGCCACAAATTGTTTTCAAAAATGTTATTTAAAAAAAATGGAATTTGCAAGTTCACAAAGCTTTCAATTTATTTGTCTGCTTAATGAATGTAATTCTATTTTACGCATTTTAAAATTATTACAAAAAGCTCTATTCCCGAGCTCCACCCAATTTTTAAGTGAGGGGAAAATGCTTCGCTCATGTCAGAATATTGATTCTCTGTATGAGCCTAGCAAGTACCTTCGGGTCTCATATGCCTCATGTCTTCATAAGGATACTGATTCTTCGAGAAGACATAGGAAGTGAGTCCTCCTGAGTTGAACTTGGTTCGTTTGAAACGTATAATGGGTGAGAACCAGAGGCTTTGCTACCCTTAGTTGGGGACAACAAGGACAGCTCATGTACCTTTTAGAACTCAACTATTTGAGAACTTAGAGCCACCCCAATAGAGCCATGCGGAAAACTTAGGGTTTTAGTAATAAGGGGAAGACATATCCTGAAGTATTGGAATGTGTTGCCCAGATTTTTTTTCATGAAATTATTTTGAATTCTCTATGTTTTCTTGATTCTAATCTTTCTTCCCTTTGTCTTGTTGTTTTGCATAACCATTCATGCCACATCATTACATATTTAGAAGGGGTTGATTCTCAAAGTCATTGCTCAACTTTGAAAAGCTCTTGTTATGGACGGAAGAATTTTGAAAAGTGAAGATGAGAATGCAAAGGTTCGACATTGGTCCGAGCTGAACCAGCAAACATTTGGAGATAGTCTAACAGCTGATCATGAGATAGAGACTTCAGAATATGCTCACATCAGTATCAAATAGAGCAATGTGCAAGAATTGCAGGGAATCTAGGAGCACCTTGATTATGAGACTAAGCAGTTGTTTCATGAAGTCTACGGTGACATAGCCTATCTCTTGTACGTGAAGGTTGATGAACAGTTCCTGAAAGCCTTGGTTCAATTTTGGAATTCGGGGTATTGTTGTTTCACTTTTAATAAGGAAGATATGATGCCTACATTTGAGGAGTACTTAGCCCTTTTCAGCCTGTACAAAGTGAAGAAAAACTGGGTCTATGCCAAGCCTCGTAAAAACAAAAACCCACATGCAAAGCTTCAAGCGTTTGCTGGTATGAGTGATGGTTGGGGTTAAGGGGTTGATACAAAAGAGAGTGGGCACCTTTAATTTCCCTTGGTCAAGCATCAGAAGTATAATTTCAATCCACCCCGACAGGGAAAAGAGGGTTGATCTCCTAGCCAATGCAATTTATGGCTTAGTCATATTTCTGAGGGTTCTAGGAAACATTGTGTGGCGTTACTTGATTTCTTTGAACAACTGAAGAGAGGAGTCAATCCGGCACTAGCCGTACTTGCTAAAACCTTCATTTCCCTCAATACCTGCCAAAAAGTTGAAGGTGTTCATTTTGGATGATGTACTCCGCTCTGCAAGTTTGGGCCCTCAATTATTTTTGGAAGTGCCCGACATTAGCTTTATCAAATGTGTTTTCCCCCAAGTTCTCACCTCTTTAGGAATTTTTAGCAAAGGAGTGGCCTGTTGTTAAGAAGAATAAATGGATCGATATATTCCTTGGATGTGCCACACCAAACTTTTGTACAAATATGAAGATTTCAACTTCCTAATGCTGCTAGGTTTGTGGGGAGGAATTGGATGTGCTACTTTGCTAGTATCTCGTCCGTATGGATCTTGGCAGTTCATCCCATTCACTACTGGTCTTGGCTCATCAGAGTCCGAGTTCCAAGGAGAGTTCAGACAGAAGATTTAGACAATCAGTGATGCATGGAACCACTGTTATCATATGAAGTTAGAATATGATAGTCATTGCATGTACACCCCGGACTATGATATTTGGAGGCATACGAGAGTAAATGAAAAAGTCATAGTACCTACATCGGGACAGGCCAATTCTCTAGAAGAACACTTAAAGGTATTCCCTACAAAAGCTGACATCTTAAGGGAAGAGTTAAGAAGGGCTAAGTAGGAAATAGAAGCCTTACGAGAGCAGAGCCAAAGAGACAAGTGTGAGTCAGACCTCGATGTTGAAAAGTATAAAGGGGAGACGAAGCGAGTAGTGAAGCTATATGAAGACCTAGAAAAGAAGTTTGAGATCCAAAGGGTTGACTTCCTCAAGCTCCAAACTACCGTATGAAATGTTGATCTGAGAAAGACTCCAGAACAGTGGAAGCAAGAAATCGAGCATGCTATAGGAAAAGAAAAGGAACGAGGAAGGCGCGAGGTCGAGAAATATAGACGAGCCCTTATGGAAGAAAAGAAGAAGGGTAATCTGGCAGCTGAAAATGGAAATGGCAAACGAGTTCATGAAAGTGATAGAGAAAGTGTGGCTGCATGGAAAAGGAAGGCCCGCGACAACATGGTTCGCTTATTTGAGTTGTAGAAAGCGTATGACCAGAACAGTATGAAGTTAAAGTAGAGCCAGGCTTGCGGTACTGAGTTGCAAGCCAAAATAGATGATCTGAACCACTCGTTGTATAGACTCCAGAATCATCACACATATATTGAACTTCAGGCCTGTCAAAGTGAGAATGATACCTTGAAGAAACAGGTTGAAGGAATGGATAACGTCATCCAAGAATATAAGACAAAGATTTTGGTCCTTGAAGACATAGCTGGGGGAAGTAATGATTATTGGTTCACTCGTCTTAGAGATATGGCTAGAAGATTTCAAGAACGAGATGAGTTCGACATGACTGTCATGACCCAGGTACATGATGTGGCTCGACACGTGATGATGTTAGCCACTGAAGTTACAGCTCTTTGTCAATATGTCAAGCCCGTAGGAGAAATGGGACCTAAACTTATGTGGCTTATTGAAGAAATCAAGGAACTAGGAGTTCAGGCTGAAAAATACTTTTAAATGAAATTTTATGCAATAAAGACCATTTCATATTCAATAAAAGAGTTGTTTCTTGAGCAGATGTTTCATGGAATTGGCGACCATTCTCTTGCATTCATGCATTTGCATTTCATTCTTTTGTGTTTCATAGCTTTTCTTTGCATTTGTGTTTACATTTGTGCATGCATACATGACATAATAAGAATCTAACTCAAATATAAAATGGTAGAAAATCAAAATAGCAAAAACAAACCACAAGTACGGTACTCAGTCTCAAGTCAGAGCAATGGAAGATAGAGTTACGGCCTCAGAAAGTAACCATAAGAGTACCCAAGATAGGTTAGATAAGCTGGAGACGGATTTGAAGCAACAGATGGAGTTAGTTCACCAAAAAATAGTTGGTTCAATTGCAACCATGTTAGGCTTTAAGGACCCTGACGCAATGGAAAATTGCAAAGAAGCTAAGGATGTGCCAAAATTTCAAGGGATGGCCTTTGTTCATCCAAGCATGCAGAGCGAAGCTCAGTCTTCTAAGGTCAAGATTTCCCCACATTTTGCTGAAACCTCGGCGCAGAATGACAGGAAGATAAACTCCGAGGAAGTCATTGAGGTGTATGATCTCGATGAAATTGCCGAAAAAGAGAAACCTGAGAAAAAATTGGGGGATCGTTATGAGAAGTTGGAGGGAATGATTAAGTCTTTCCAAGAAGGAGGTATATAGGGAGGAGTGGATGCTAAATATTTAAGCCTAGTGACTGACCCGGTAGTACCACCAAAGTTCAAAGTCCCTGACTTCGAAAAGTATAATGGAACGACGTGCCCTTTAGCACATCTAACTATGTATTGTAGGAAAATGTCGATGTATCTTGAAAACAAAAAGCTACTTATCCATTACTTCCAAGACAGTCTAGTAGGGTTAGGTTCATGCTGGTACACGCAACTACATCAAATTAATATCAGACCATGGAAAGATTTGTCCAGGGCCTTCAGTGAGCAGTATAAGCATGTTTAAGACATGGTACCAACTCATTTAGTTTTGCAAGGATTGGAGCAAAAGCATCATGAGAGCTTCCGCCAGTACTCGCAAAGATGAAGGGATGTGGCTACCCAAGTCCAGCCACCATTGTTAGAGAGTGAAATCACCCCATTGTTCGTGGATACATTAAACAGTTCTTTCTATGATCGTATGCTCAATCATGCCACAAAGATTTTCACGGACATGCTTATAAATGAAGAGTTAATCCTTGCAACCATGAAAAATAGAAGGTTAGATAGTGGAGAAACAAGGAAACCGTACAAAAAGAGAGATAATAAAGTCAATGCCACTAATGTCCATAACCCTAGTTACTCAAAAGGGGTAGTCTTTAACAAGGCCAATGTCTCGACCATAGCTCTAGCAGTCACAAATCATCCGAAGGAAGAACGATGATATCAAGGGAGCTCAAAACCATATTTTCCTCCTATTCCAATGACATATGCAGAATTGTTTGTTGAGTTGGTCAAATCTCAGATGATGCTGCCAAGACATGTTCCTCCATTCTCACCACCATACCCATCATGGTATGATGAGAAGGCACAATGTGAATACTACGCAGGAGTTAAGGGGCATACCATTGAAAATTGCACTGCATTCAAAAGGGTGGTGGATAACTTAAGAAAGTCAGGGATGTTATCATTTGATACGTCAGAAGAAAAGGGAAATCCACATCCAAATCATCAGAAGGCAGGTGTGAATGCAATCATAGAAGAAGAGAATAAGGTGGTTAAAGAATGTGTTGCTGAAGTTAGAGCTCCCATGAAGTGGGTATGGGCTCAAATGGTGGCAGTAGGGATGCTGGAAGAAGGAGCCCAGAAATTGAAGATTGAGAATGAATTGTACTGTGAGTACCATAGGAAGAAAGGACATGAGATTGATTGTTGCTTAGATTTTAGGCAACTAGTTCAAAACAAGATGAATGAAAAAGAACTTGAGTTCTTTGGAAAAGAAGACAATAAATGCACGTTGGACATTTGTGCATCAGAGGAGTCTTATTCCTCCAAAAGAGACTATTCTAGAATGAATCCTTTAATTATTAAGGCTAAAACAAGAGTTGGTGAGCTAGTAAGAAGTGTAACCCCATGGCTCATAATTAAGGCACCAATGCCGTTTCCATACAAGGATAGCAAGCAGGTCACTTGGAATTACACTTGTGAGGTGACAGCCCTAGGAGAAACATTTGTTCAAGAGAAAGAAGAACTAATCAATGAGGTAAGCCATTTCACAAGGAGTGGAAGGCTCTATTCCCAGCCAATAGCAGAGGATAGAGATGCGGCGTAAAGAAATGTTGCTGTTGAAAAGCCTGAAAAAGAAGATGACAGAGATTTCTTCAAAGAAAAACCGACAACATATCATGAGCCTGTAAAGGCATCAGAGGCTCAAGAATTCTTGAAGATCTTAAAACACAGTGAATACAGCATCGTGGAGCAACTCTACAAGCTTCTGGCTCAAATTTCTATGCTTTCTCTGCTACTAAGTTCCGAGGGCCACCGTGAGGCCTTGTTAAAGATTTTGAACCGGACATTTATACCAAAAGAGATCACAACGGATAAGATGGATATGTTAGTCGGTAAAATTACTGTCAACAACTTAATCTCATTCAATGATGAGGAAATACCAGGTGAAGGAACGGGATCTTGCAAGGCTTTACACATCACTGCCAGATGTAAATGACATATGTTACCAGGTGTCCTTATTGACAATGGGTCGGCACTAAATGTTTAACCGTTAGCCACACTGAAGAAACTGCCAATAGATAGTTCTCATATGAGAACTTATCAAAATACGGTTAGAGTGTTTGATGGAACTCAAAAGGATGTGTTAGGGAAAATTGAGGTGCCTTTGCAAATTGGACCAACGAACTTTGATGTTGAATTTGTGGTCATGGATATAAGACCTAGTTATAGATGCTTACTTGGGCGCCCATGGATTCACGCAGCAGGAGCGGTTCCATCTACTTTACACCAGAAGTTGAAGTTTGTGATCGGTGGTCAACTAATAAATGTCGGTGCAAAGGAGAAAATTATTGTATCACTAACCACTGATGCACCCTTTATCGAGATCGATGAGGGTGCACTCGAGTGTCTTTTCAGGACATTAGAGCTAGTCAATGCAACCTTTGTCACTGAAAGGAGTAAAGTGCTAGAACCAGAATTATCAAGCTGTGCGAAGATGCAAGTAAAATAAATGCTTGGGAAAGAAGCTAAAATTGGGAAAGAATTTGGAAAGAGACATCAAGGGAGGTTGTATCTCGTAGTAATCCTAGTAAAAAAAGATCGGTTTGGCTTGGGCTTTAAGCCCAACAAATGGCAAAAAAGGGTTGAAATCAGAAAGCATCAAGAGAGGAGAAGATCCGATTGAAAGAAGAAGAAATTGAGTGGGAGCCGATGACTTTCCCTCCCCTGAGCCATAGCTTTATATCTGGAGGCATGCTGGATCCAAGTGCCCGAATAAGTGAGGAAGGAAAAGGAAAGAGCGCTTTATGTGAAGCATTTGAAAAACTGAGTATTAACGCTGTGATCGAAGAAGAAGAATAGAGCCAGTACCTATCAATGATCCGCCCTTGCTCTAAGCATGACAATTGGAATGCTGAAGAAATTCATGTAGTCTTTAAGATATGTTCAGAGTAATTCTCAAAACCAACATCTTAGCTCTAGGCCCAGAGACAATAGAGGATCTTATGTAAAGGGCCTATGTCAAACATTTAATTTAAATTCAATAAAAGATGCATTTCCTTAAATCTTGTGTGGAAAACTTTCTTTCCATAAATAAACCAAAAGCAAATGAGAACCATGAAACCATAAATTTAAAAGCATAAAAAAATATTGCATTCATTTTATTTCTTCTCTTTGTATATATCTTTTGCCTATCCCTTTTTCAAGTCTTCAGATATCATTGGCATAAATGAATCTGAGTCTGACTTCAAAGTTGACTTTGAATTGCCTCTATGCTTGGAAGAAGTTGGAAATATTGAAGATGAGGAAGAATATGATGTACCAGTGATATGCTCAGAATGGTAGAAGGAGAGAAAAGGCAGATTCTACCACATAAAAATGAGCTAGAAACATTAAACCTCGGAACTGAAGAACAAAAGCGAGAGGTGAAGATTGGTACCACCATCACAGCCAAAACTAGACAAAGTCTGATTGAGCTTTTGAAAGAATTTAAAGATATTTTTGCTTGGTCGTACCAAGATATGCCCGACCTTGACACCGACACCATTATGCATAGGCTCCCTATAAAGGAAAGATGTGAACCTGTAAAGCAAAAGCTTAGAAGAATGAAGGCTGAAACACTCATCAAGATCAGGGATGAGGTAAAGAAAAAATACGATGTAGGATTCCTCGAGGTAGCCAAGTATCCAGAATGGGTGGCGAATATTGTCCCAGTACCGAAGAAAGATGGAAAAGTACGAATATGTGTTGACTACAAGGACCTCAATAAGGCAAGCCTTAAGGACAATTTCCCGCTCCCATATATTAACACTTTAGTCGACAATACAGTTGGTCATTCACTTTTCTCTTTCATGGATGGTTTCTCCAGGTATAACCAGATTAAGATGTGCCCAAAAGATATGGAAAAGACGACTTTTGTGACACTATAGGAAATGTTTTGCTATAAAGTGATGCCCTTTGGACTTAAGAATACATGGGCAATTTATCTAATGACCATGGCCACCATCTTCCACGATATGACGCATAGAGAAATAGAGGTATACGTTAACGACATGATCGCCAAATCTCGATTTGAGGAAGAACATCTGGTCAATTTAGAAAAACTCTTCCTAAGATTGAGAAAGTTCCAGTTGAAGTTCAACCCGACTAAGTGCATCTTTGGGGTCACATCTGAAAAGTTATTGGGTTTTGTTGTGGGCAAAAGAGGAATTGAGATCAATCTTGATAAGATAAAAGCTATACATGAACTTCCCCCACCTAAAACATAGAAGGAAGTTTGAGGTTTTCTGGGACGATTAAATTACATTGCACGCTTCATTTCTCAGTTAACTGATAAATGCGATCCAATGTTTAGGTTGCTCAGGAAAAACAACCCGGGAACATCGGATGAAGAATGTCAAGCGGCTTTGGAAAAGATTAAAGAGCAGTTGAGTAATCCTCCAGTGTTAGTACCACCTATTTTAGGGAGACCGTTGATCTTGTACCTAACGGTCTATGAAAATTCCATGGGCTGTGTGTTAGCGCAACATAAAAATTCCATTGATCTTGTACTTGAGCAAGAAATTCACTAATTGTGAAACGAGATATTCTTCAATTGAAAAACTATGTTGTGCTTTGGTGTGGACAGCTAGAAGGCTAAGGCAATACATGTTTTATCATGTTACGTGGTTAATCTCGAAGTTAGACCCACTGAAGTTCATGATAGAAGCTTCAACCTTATCAGGAAGATTAGCACGTTGGTAGATGTTACTATCAGAGTTTGATATCCAGTATGTGAGCCAAAAAGCGATAAAAGTGAGTGACATAGCATAATTTTTGGCAAGTCGCACCTGTGATGACTATGAAGCATTAAACTTCAATTTTCCTGATGAAGACTTGATGTGTATCTTAGAAGATGATGAGGCTTCAACAGAATCTTGGGTTATGAACTTTGATGGTGCAACAAATGCATTAAGAAGAGGTATAGGGGCAGTTCTGGTTTACCAAAAGGAGATTATTTCCCTTTTACTAGTTGTTTGAAGTTATTCTGCACTAATAATATGGCAGAGTACGAGGCCTATATAATGGGTCTAAAAGAGGCTATAAAAAGGAAAATTTGTATTCTAAGAGTCTTTGGAGACTCTGCATTAGTCATTTATCAGATACGTGGCAAATAGGAGACAAAAGATGCAAAGTTGTTGGAATACCACAAGCTGGTCCTTGAATTGACCAAGGAAATTGATGAGATCACTTTCAAATATCTCCCCAGAGAAGACAACCAAATGGCTGATGCTTTAGCCATCTTAGCCGCCATGTTTAGGGTAAACGAAGGTTCTGAGATGATGCCCATCAAATTATATATGCTAGACTCTCTAGCTCATTGTTATGATGTGGAAGAAGAGATAGATGGATTGCCATGGTACCATGGCATCTTGCAATATGTAAAATTCCAGCAATATCCACCGCAAGCTACAGAGAATGAAAAGAAAATGATCAGGAAAATAGTCTCAGGGTATGTCCTTAATGGAGAGATTTTATTCAAAAGAAGTTGTGATCAAGTGCTTCTAAGATGCGTGGGAGTAAAAGAGGCCCAATTAATTGTAGAAGAAGTTCATGAAGGAGTTTGCGGAACTCATCCTAGTGGTTTCACCATGGCCAGGAGAATCATGCATCTTGGGTATTATTGGTCAACCATGGAAGGTGATTGCATCAAATATTCTCGCAAATGCCACAAGTGCCAAATCTATGGTGACAAGATTCATACGCGACGTCAACCTCTTCATGTTATGACAACCCCTTGGCCTTTCTCCATGTGGGGCATTGATGTCATTGGTCAGATTCACCCTAAGGCATCAAACGGGAATCGTTTTATCCTAGTAGCCATTGATTATTTCATGAAGTGGGTAGAAGTAGCCTCATATGCAAACGTCACCAGATCTACAGTTTGCAAGTTTTTGAAAAATGAAATCATTTGTCGATACGGTTTGCCTGAAAGTATCATCACCGACAATGCTTCAAATTTGAAAAACAGAATGATAAGGGGAGTCTGTGAGCAGTTCAATGTCAAACATCATAACCTTGTAGTATATCGCCCGAAGATGAATGAGGCAGTGGAAGCTGCGAATAAGAATATTAAGAAGATAATTACAAAAATGACTGATACCTATAAAGATTGGTATGAGAAGCTATCGTTTGCCTTATACTCATATCGAACTGAAGTAAGAACTTCCATTAGGGCAACACCTTTCTCATTGGTATATGGAATAGAAGCAGTGCTACCCATTGAGGTTGAAATACCATCGCTCTGTGTCTTAATGGAAGCAAAGTTGGAAGAAACATAATGGGTTTAAGCAAGATATGATCAGTTGAACTTAATCGAAGAGAAAAGATTAAAAGCACTGTTTCATGGGAAAATGTACCAGAGAATGATGGTAAGGGCTCACAAGAAGAAAGTTCACCCAAGAGAATTCAAAGAGGGAGATTTGGTACTGAGGAAGAAGCTGCCAATCTAAAGCGATTCTCGAGGAAAATGGGCACCGAATTGGGAGGGACCTTACATTGTAACAAAGGTTTTCTCAGGGGGAGCATTAATTTTAGCCGAAATGGATGGAGACAAACTCCAAAGCCTGATAAATTCAAACTCGATTAAGAAGTATTATGTTTGAAGAAGAAGGAAAAGAATAAAAAGGGAAAAAATAAAAAATAAAAAATAAAAATAAAAAAAGAAAAGAAAAGAGGGGTTCAAAATGAAAACCCGCAAAGAGCGTTTTGAAACCAAAGGATGACTTGAGTTGAAAACCCGTAAAGGGAAGCTCAAATAACTTGCGAAGATAGTTCTTCCACAAATCGATCTTGGGGTTTGGAACTTAGAAGCTTCATGTCTTTCCACATAGTCATTATTTCCAGGGTCTACCTAGCGTAGTTGACATTCAAGGCATCTTATGAAGTCATTACTAGAGGAGTTTTGGTTTCTGATATCTGAATGTCTATTCCTTTCCTTGTAATTTCTTTTTGTGTTTGCCACAACACTAATAAAATTTTGGTTGTAGACCTTTTCCTTTTTCCTCTTTTCACGTCTTTTCATAAAACATCTTGCATTGAAATGAGAATTAAAATTTGACTTCACTTGAAATATACAAAAGATTTTTTAACATTACTTTGAAATTTGTCTAGAAGGGTATTGGAACTATGAGGTATCCAATGATCAAATTTGGAGCTTAGGGCATAAAGAGTAGTTCAACTTATGAGGAGATTCAAATAGGTTTTGCTACAAACCTCTAAGAAAAACCCTTAAGAGATGTTTTGACATTACTTTAAGGTAGCATGTTGCAAAACAGGGATGCTTACACAGGATAATTTGTCTTCCACAATAATGAGAATAATTTTACAGACATTGGAGGAAATAACCAAGGATATGAAACATTGGAAGAATAGTAGGATCCTAGGAAGCCTGTCACTGAACATTGATGTATCAACTACAATGATAACTTGACAAAGGATAAAAAAGTGTTGAAGAGTATGAGGATGAAGTCATTTCTTTCAACCAGGAGTACAAGATAACTGGATTGAGCGAGCAAATGTGCAAAGATCATATGAAGCAAAGAAATGCTAAGAATAAGAATGGTAAAATAGAAGTGATGAAGATGACTATCTATGATTATTTAGTCAACCATCGAAGCATACAGTTACAATTTTCAAATGATTTCCCCATATCCCATATAAATGATGGAAAACCGATGCATTCCTCATATCCCCACGGAATTTCACTCTTAGATGTTCTACCAACAAAGAGTTTCCCTGTTTGAAAAATCAAGGCAGAAGTCACAGGAAAAGATGAATGGGGCATTGAACCAATGGTACAACATGGTGATGTTTTGGTAAACTCTAATTTTACCCAAATTGAAGGATGAGACTTACAGTCGCCGAAATTGAAAAGGGGCAATGGTGAAGATTTCTTTCCAAAGAATGGTCAATGGAATTTTAACAACAAGAAATTGGTGGAGCCAATTAGGTTTGAGAGATGGGATATTGCCAGTTTTCTTGCTCGTAGTGATTCTAATGGCATTGTGCAAAGTTTTGCTTGGTATGGAGATGAGGAAAAAATTCATATTGGTCTATCGTTTGATGAGATAGGATTAGAATAGATGTCTATAATATTTTGCCAGAGTTGAGAAAATGTTTGAGATGATATAATCCAAGTTTCTCGGAGCTTCACAGTTTCTTCTGTGTCTGCTGCCTGTTAAGAAAGCCAATTCTGAGGGAAAAAATTTAAAAAGCAAAAGAAATAAGACATGCATTCATGACTAGGCATCCGTAGGGGCATATGCATCTTAATTGGATCATTTGCATTTTTTTGACAGGTTTTGGAACCCGCTTATCCATCCAAGTATAAGGAGGATGGAACCTTTTTGAAACTGCTTATCTATTCGGGCATTTGGAGAATAGAACTTGCTTATCTATTTGAGCATGAGGAGAATAGTACCTATCTATCCGTTCAGGCATTTAGAGAATGGAATCTGCTTATTTATTCGAGCATGAGGAGAATAGAACCTGCCTATCCGTTCGGGCATTTGAAGAATGGAATCTGCTTATCTATTCGAGCATGAGGAGAATAGAACCTGCCTATCCATTTGGGCATTTCGAGAATGTAATCTGCTTATCTTTTCGAGCATGAGGAGAATAGAAACTGCCTATCTGTTCGGGCATTTGGAGAATGGAATCTGCTTATCTATTTGAGCATGAGGAGAATAGAAACTGCCTATCTGTTCGGGCATTTTGAGAATGGAATTTTCTTATCTATTCGAGCACAAGGAAAATAAAACCTGGTTATCTATCCAACCACAAGGAGAATAGAACCTTCCAGTCTTTTTAGGCATTAGCGATTTGATAATTGGTGAAAATCAGTGTCTTTTGTTCTTTGCTCTATTCCTGTTTCACCGGAATGACCAACGAGGGGCAGCTGTTGTCACTGAATTTTCACCTCACTTTCTTAACTTTCATTTCTGGCTTAGTAGTATTACATTGTTAGTATAATTAGTATAAGTGTGCCATATATTAGTGTTAATGTCATAATTAGCAATTAGAAATGTTTAGGGGCCGTGTAATGTATACTTGGTGTTTATAATTAGTATATTTGTTACTATAATTATTAGTATTATTGATTGGAAGTTAGAATTAACATAGGTTATATATTAAGTATCGTAGTTAATAGTTAATATAATGTCTAGTTATCAAAACCCAAAAAAATAAAATAGACAACCCATTCAAATAAAGTAAATAAATGATCCATTAGAAATAATTTAAATAGAGAGAGTCCATTATACAAAAAGGCCTGCTGGCCTGTTTATAACCAAAAAAACCCTAATCCTTCCATTCTTTTGCGCAGTCGAAAGGAGACTGTTGGATCAATCTAGGATCCAACGGCGCAGATCGCGCCAGCTGGGATGATATAGCGCCTCAATTGCACAACCGTTTGATCAAGACGCAATCTGACGGCTAGGATCACTTCGGGATGTATCACGCGGATCATCACTCGTGCGTGGCAGCCACGCGCACTACGTTTCAGCTCTGGCCATTCGCTTCGTCTTTTTCGACGCTCCACTTACTCCGATTGTTCCTCGTCGGCGTCGTTCGAATTCTCAAAAATATGCAAATAAAGGAAAAAAGGGTTAAATCCCTAAATTGGAGCACATCAATTCAAAGATAAATACAAAAGGGAATTAAATCCCTAAATCAAAGCCCTAGCTGGAAAATTAGGATCCAAAACGGGAAAAGTTAATCCCTAAATTGATGCCATGGCAAAGATCAAGCAATTTTAGAGGAAGAAATTAGGGATTTACTCTTGTAATCTAAGTATTTCAATAGCTATATAAACCCCACTGTAAATCATTATAAACAACAATTACACACAAAAGTCACAGAAACACTAGATATGTAGCAGTTGGAAACCCATAAGTAATAGCAAATCGGCAAGTGTATACAAGCAATTCCAGTGAAATAAAGCAGAGATTTATGGTAACGTTCTCAACCTATGTTTAATTTTGCTTTAAATAAAGAAATGGATTATTATTTCACCTCATTTTTAGTTGCGCCACCGTGATTTTGTTGTTTAATTTAGCACCGACGAGAAAAAAAATAATTTTTGGGGTTGCCAAATTTTGAAAAATTGATCGAATTCTGGGAATTCTAAAAAAATGGGAATTCTGAAAAAAGATTGGTGGCGACTCCGTGTTTTTTTTATAAAGTTTTCTAAAACATCAAAACCTTCCTAAAAAGGGTTGCGACAAGGATGCAAGGTCAAGTGTGTACATGATCGACCTAATACAAACCTACCAGTGATCTTGAAGGGAATAACAGCAAGCCTTCATGCTACATAGTTTAAGAACCCGAAATGAGTATCTATTGCAATACCTTAGTTGGTTCAAGAAGATTAAGATTTAGTTTTATTGAAAATTCAGAGACTCATGGGGTATGTTTTCAGCCTAACTTTGAGAAGGAAGAAGGACCATACCAATGGGTCAAGGGTAAGTAACTGTTGAACCCGAGGGAGAGATAAAGTACTGTTAAGATTAGGAAAAAGAGGGCATCGATTTAGCCGTCTGAAGTTGATATGAAGATAACCAAAGCATACAAGGCGACAGTTTATCAAGCGAGCGAGGTATACTTACATCCGCTTACAGGAAAATGAGTTGTGAAAGATGAAACAAATCTGGTAAAAATAGGGTTGACGATCACGAAGTTGGTCCTGTATGAATTGTAGTGTATCACACGCTTAATGATTGTCCAAGTTAATCAGCCATCGTTCCAAGCCATTTTTCTGTTTTAGAATCCCGTTTTCTACTTCACTTTTAACGGGAAGGACCAATGTCTACAATTGAGGAGTATACCACTTTGCTTATTCAGAAGAGTGTTCATAAGGATTGGGTTTACACAAAGTAGTCGAAGTCCCAGGATTATCCATTGGAGCTTAGAACCCTAGCCAAAATGAGTTATGATTAGGGCAAAGGTTTGATCCAGAATCATGGGGACAGAAATACCTTTTCATGAGAGCGTACCTACACACTCAGATGAGGTCGTAAAGATGGATATATTTTCTTTGGGATCTATGGCTTGATCTTCTTCCTTGAGATTCTTCAGCAGCAGCAACTCGCTATCTAGGGCTCGTTCGAGCATTTAACAGTGAAGGCTTTTCTACACAGCTTCAGATCGAAGGTCTACATGGTTGACTTAGTGTAATTTGTTAGTTACTAAGAAGAGAATAATCGCAAGATCTCCACGATAGACCATTTAGAGGTTTGAGAATGAGGGAAATTTGAAAATCTAGGGGGCACAAGTTCACCCGAACGAGGAGATTGAAGATGAGTCATCATGAAGAGTCCTTGAAGAGGCAATGGTTAACCCCGAACCAAGTGAGAGGATATAAGTCGGTATCTTCTTTCAAATAGAAACAAATGAGGAAGGTCCGATAAAGAAAAATGAAGATCGGACCCTATAAAAATAAGAAAAGTTTGGGGCCGTGTGTTCACCCTAATGTTGAGAATGAAGAGGACTCGTCATGAAGAGTCAATGAAAGGGAAATAACAAAGCCCAACTTGAGTGGGGCAATGCTTGAAATGCGACGAATTTTAGTCTAATTAGTATAAGCCAGCCATATCCTTTCAAGATAAGATAAAAATAAAGACTTACCAAAGACAGAAAGCCTGTAGAAGTTAAGGGTGATCGACCAGGAAGTGAGGGTTTTTTTCCCCAGCATATCTAAAAATGACTTCATTCATGCATCATATTTAGTTATACATCCCTAGGATAGGAACATGCTAACTCACATCATCAAATCATTTTGGTTGTTCTTGGCAGATTCAAAGATTGAAAAAGATTTTAACTTGAAACTCTCTGGTTGCAGAAGTAAATCTCTTTAAAGACTACGAGTCCCTAGTGAAAAGAACTCGCCCGACAAAGATTCAAAGAGTTCCTAAGGAAAAGAACTGTTCAGACATCAACCTTGATAGAGGAGAAGTTCAAAGTGGGAAGAAATTGTTCATATTCAAGAAGAATCCATAATGAGAAGACTTCACTAGCATTTGTGAAGGTTGAAGAAATTTGGAATGAGAAGAGCAACTCCAGACCTCGAATTCAGGTAGAAGATCAAAGAATTTCATAGTAAGGAGGACAGTTTTGAGCTTTGGCCACCAGTTCATTTACGGTCAAGACTTCTGCGCCATCAAGGAACCTTTCGAGCATGACGTTGAAATGTCAACTCAACAGAAATCGGTGCATAAAGGGATTTACAATTGGAAGAGTCAGCCGGAGAAAAGTGAGAGTTTTGGAAGAACTTGCAAGAAAGCGACATAAGATTAGCGCTTGTTCCAAGACATGAAAGGAATCTGCCAAGGCTAAGGCGGGAGGACATCAGATGTAAAATGGATAAAATTTGCCGAGAAAAGAGAATGAAGGTCTCTCATGAAGAAACCAAAAGGGATTAGAGGTGAAAACTCGTAAGGGCCTCCAGAAAAAAATAAGAAAAAGAATGAGAGAAAAAGAATGAGAGAAAAGAAAAAAAGAGAAATAGAAAAAAAGGAACCAGAAAAAAGTAAAATAAAGAGAGCAAAAGAAAAAAAGAGAGAAAGAGAAGAAAATAAAAGAAAGAAAAAAGAGAAAAATGAAAATGAAAATAAAAAGAAAACATAAAAGAAAGAAAAAGAAGAAGAAATAAAAAAGAACAGTCTCTAGAGAGAAAAACCTGTAAAGGCACTTTAGAGCAAGAGATTCAGAAAGTCAAGAAAAAGAAAAGGACATAAAGGACTACCGAGCGAAAGAGGCTAATACTCATAGCTCATGGATTATAAAGAGATGGAGACAGATACTCAGAGCTCAAAGATTTTAGGCGAAGGATTTCAAACTCACCACACCAAGATTTAAGAGCAAAAGAGGTAGATACTCAAAGCTCAAAGATTTTAGGTGAAGGATTTCAAACTCGCCGAATTAGTACTACCGAGCGGAGAAGGCAGAAACTCATAGTTCGGAGTTTTTAGAGTGAAGGAAGCAGATACTCAAAGCTCAAGGATTTCAGGCGAAGGATTTCAAACTCGCTGTATTAGAACTACCGAGCAGAGGAGGAAAATACTCATAGCTCAGGGATTTTGGAGCGAAAGGGGCAAATACTCGTAGCTCATAGACTTAGGGGCAAAGGAGGTAGATACTCATAGCTCCATGTCGTAGGGAGAGAAAGAGTGAACAATTCTATATAGGATGAACTCGAAGCTCGGAATCTCCTAACAGGGAACTAGGACAAAATTGGTTCTTATGGTCTTTGCTTTATTCTTGTTCCACAAGTATAAGCAAAGAGGGGTAGTTGTAGACACTAATTTTGTCCGAGTTAAATTAATTGCTCTAAATAAAATAAATCCACATTACCCTTTTTTAAATACCCAAAAACCTTACCTTATACCCTAAGCCCAAAATTTCATGGCCCATTATATAATTTTATATAGTAAAAAATATAAACAAAAAATAATAATAAAAATCCCAACTCCTTACTCACCAAGGCTTGGTTCTTATTGGATGAATCAATGCCTCATTCTCATTGGTTAAAAAAACTACTTGGTGACCAAAGTCTTAATTTTCATTGGTTCTTATTTTAAGGGGATAAACCAAAAATACCCTTCATCACTATATAAATATAAATCCCATGAACCCTAAAAAACACTACTAACCTATTTTTTCTTTGGATCATTTGGCAGCCAACCCCCCACTGTCGTTTGCCCTTTTTCCCCCCTTTTTTAGACCATTAGATTCCCTTATCCACTATAATTTTCCCTAATCAAAATCATTTTCTACCATTATTTAACCCTTAAATTGAACTTCTCAACCCAACAACAATATGTGGAATTTGGTTGATCGAGCATAAATATTTGGGTTTTGGGTACATTCTTCTCTTTTCTTTTTATTTATGTATAATCCTTTTTTATAGTTCAATGAAAATGTGGATGATTTTATTGGTAACCTTTGTTGTTTATTTTAGTCTATTTTTATGTGTTTTATTTTATTTTATTATTATTTTTTGCTTGTAATATGTATATTATTTCACTTGTTGAATGTTGTTTAATTTATCCCTTTTATAATATATTTTCTTGTATATAGTATATAATATATAATTAAGGTATATTTTCTTAAAAGTATATACATGTGGTTTTTCATTTGGGTATAGTTTAGAAGTTTGGGCCTCTTGGTTTTTTGGGATTTGAGTTGTTAAGTTAGCTTTAGATTAGTTTAGGAATTAATTTAATTAATTTAGGTCGTGTGCTCGTCTAATAGGGCACGACCCTTAAATTAATTAAGTTAATTCTAGGATTAGTTTTAGAGCCGTAGATAGTCTTAAGGTTCGAATCAGTTTAGTGAATTTAAATTTGCCTTTGGCTTATTGGAGTAAATGTTAAATTCATTAAAATTGGTTGAACACTTCTTAATTATTTTTTAAGATAAAATTGACATGGAAATTAGACTAACATTTTAATTCAAAGCTATGATTAATTAATTTGGCTTATTCTAAATAGTCTTCTTGTCTTATTGGAATACTAGTTCAAAATTAATCAAATTAATTATCATATCACAAGATAACTCCTAATTTATTAGGGTTCTCTAGCCTTTTAGGATTAATTAATTTAGGGTTAATACTAGAAGCACCTAATTAGTAACTAGATCACTAATTAAATTTCCATAATTTAGGCCTTTATAGGTTAGGTCTTGCGTTGGGCCTTTCGTGTTTATTTTTGTGCCTTTGTTGCCATTCTTTAATTGTCATTCATACGGCCCATTAATTTTGTATTAATTAATCTAAATCATAAAAAGGGAAATATTTATTAATTCTGATATTTGTGTCGTAACAGTCCGAGCTTAAAGGATGTTGACCAATTGTCTGAATTAATTCTTACCATCCCAAGGTAAAGTTAAAAGTTGATAAAATCATTACATCATATCTTAACTGCTTGCACCATGCATAAAGGTGACGTGCAGGATTCGAACCATAAATTAACGCGACAGTCGGGCTTATTCGATGTCGGTTTAATCTATGGTCCGATGTATCGTCAACCTTATTAATTAAATGTCCAATTAATTTGAACCTACCAATTTGATGAACCCGTTCAATTAAGGTTAGTTTTCAATTAAGGCCATCGAATTAAATTCCTTTCAAATTTTGAAAATTTCCTTCGATTAAAAGCAACAAATATTTTGGTACCGATTTTCGGGTGTGATAGGGGTGCTAATCCTTCCCCACACATAACCAACTCTCGAGCCCTTTCAAAATGAATCTCTGATTTTGTGGTGTCCGGCCTACCTTATCCAAGTGGCCGGTGGCGACTCTCAGTTTTCAATCAGTTTTCCGAAGAAAGAGAATTTTCAAAAGAAATCTCTTTAAAGCAAGATTACAAAGAAATGATTTTAGAGATAACCTGTAACAACCAAACGAACTCCAATTTCAAACGAATTTTCAAAAAAATGTCGTTACAGTGGTCCATCCGTAAAGTTAAACAGTAACCAAACTTCCTCTTTGGTTCATTTTACATTCTTTTAATTACAGTAGTTCCTTTAACACATATTTATTATATATCTATGTTGATTTATACCTCAAACCACCACTTGATTTTTAATCAATTTTGAATTTAAAATTAGACATTTAATGAACCCAACAAGTAGTCTAGTAAAAGAACGAATAATATTTATTTTAATAGAGCGGAGTTTAATTGCTCTGTCTACAAAGAGTATGTGCTTTATCCACAAAAATTATTCAAAAAAAAGTAAGCATTTAATAATATTTAAAAAATTAGGCATTTAATAATAGCACAAGGAGAGGCAGTGCCATTAATAGGATGAGAGAGGCAATCCCTCTATTTTTTGTTTGTTATAATAGCATTTTAAGCTTTTCTAGTTTAAATAATGGAAAAAACTTTGATACACAGGCTGTTTAAACTTTAGTTTACACGTGCTAGTTTTAGGGGTTAGGGTTTAAGGTTTAGGGGTTTAGATTGTAGGGTTTAGAATTTAAGGTTAGTGTTTAGAATTTAGTGTATAGAGTTTAAGGTTTAGAGTTTAGTTTTTTAGGGTTAGGGTTAGGAATTTAGGATTTGGGTTTTTGTAGTGTAAATACACAGGCTTGTATAACATTAATTTTACACAGAATGTGTATCAAAGTTTTACCCTTAAATAATTGTCAAATAAATTATTTTTCCTTCCCTATTCTTTTTGGCATAATAGTATTTAGGTTTTTCAGTTAAGTTAAATAAGACATTTTCTCTTCCCAATTTTTTTGGCATAATAGTATTTTAGATTTTTTTTAGTTTAAATATTTGTCAAATAAGGCTTTTGTCCCTTCTAATTTTTAGATCTAATGATTTAATGTACTTTTGTCATTGTCAATATTTGATCATAGCTTCGTCCCTGAGCATAGATATATTTGTGTATGATTCGCATTATAATTCATGAATGTCCCTCCTAACACTGTTATCTCCAATATTCGAACATAGATTATCTCATTGAAAGTCCAATGTACCTTACCACTACTCTCATTTATATTATCATATAATTTTAATGTTGCTTTAATATAAATGATTGTAGTGGTAATATTGCTTTAATAATTTTAATATACATGTGTATATATAATATGAAGCTATTATGTCAATTTATGTGGCTTAATGCTACTCATTTCCCTACTTTATTTTCTATATTGTTTATCCCAGTTTAAATGTTAGTAAACTTTGGGGTAAAATGTGATGAAAAATGTAATTTATTTGACTTCGCGGGATTAATATGTACTTAAATTGTTATGAAAGTATTTTTGATAAAAAAACATATTTATAGTGCATGATTTGGAAGATCGAATGTAATAAAAAAAATCCAATGCTATATGTTCTGCTGCTGTCCAAAAGACAATCAAAACCCCACCAACATATCAACTTTATTTTCACCTAGGGATTCGACCATGAACATCGTACAAAATTCACGGGACCGTGACTATCCTCGATGCACAAATGATTTTGATTTGATCTCTGAAACCATAGTAATATTGTGAAAAAACAAATATCATCATTGTTATTAAGGGTAAAATTTTAAGCTTCAAAACAAATTTCCATGATATCTTGCGAAACTGCTCGATAGATCGAACCGAATTTTAACTACTAATATTTAATTTATTAACAGACTAATTCAAATTATATATCGCATGAATCATTATGAAACGATCTTTCTAACCCAAATAGTTGTGAAGATTTAAATATCTAACTTTGTCTTGGAGATTTAGTGTCTCTTCCACTAGTTTATTGTTGGTATGCCATGCATTACATGCCCTTAGAAGAAAAAAAGAGTAAATTTATTTGAAAATTACAGCATTCTGGTGAAACCAACAGTAGTTTTTTCTGAAACAGTTCATGGTAAAATGGCCTAAAAAAAGAACAGAGTACAGTACCAAAATGGAATTGGGGAGGGAATTACTGCAATATTAAGCTATTTCAGGGGAACGACCTCAAGGTGGAAAAAAAAACTTAGAGAAGTTACAAATTACAGTGGGGGATTAAGGAATGAAAACCAAAGGAAATTTTCAATTCAACATAGCATCTTCTTGAATCCTACCTAGCAACTGGTGTACTGCTATAGCTATGTCATCCACTGAAGTCAGCTTACAATCATCTTCTACCTGCATTTCCAACCAATTACATTAAATGTGTATATGTATAAGTATATGTATATATATACACGTATGTATGTATGTATAGTATTTTCTGTAATTTGCTAACCTTGACATTGAGAGAATACAGTACAGTTTGTTCAACTGTTGTGACATTGAGATGGAGGATATTCAGACACATACTGTTCAACCCGGAAACCAGTTTCAAGAGCTGTTCCGGACACTTCTTCGATCTTATTTTGAGGTTTGCATGGCTCTCCACCATGGTAACTTCTATGTCTGCTACGGCGGACTGAGTCTCGGCCAACGATTCGTTCATCGGGATCGGATTATTATCGCCCCGAGTCGAGTACTGTGGGAACATGAAGAACTCAGCAAAGCTAGTACTTCCATCTGGCCTTTCCTTCACCTCCTTCTTAGCACTTAGCAATTGAACACGGTGCTCAAGCTCCTTCACGAAATTGATAGCTCCTCCGGTAATCGACGCTTGATCACCCTAACCAAACCAAAAACTTATGATTATCATATACACATATAGTATATTAAATTGCAGCTGCAACGTATCAGTCGCATCTTAACGTTTTTTAAGGTCACCACCGCAGCAGGGAGAAAAATGAGAAATACCCTTTGAACATAAGATTCAGGCATAAGAGAACGAAGAACAGAAAGATATTCATTCATTTGCCTCCTCCTATTGCGCTCAACAGCAATGTGAGTCATCCTTTGATTCTCAATCTCCTCCTTGTTTTTACGGGTCTTGAGTCGACGTCTCTTGGGTCGAGCTGCAGTCGTCTCAGCCGCCGCCGAGACGCAGATGACTCCACCACTACCATCAAGTGGTGGAGCCATTGGAGTTGGTGAAGTGGAAGAAAGCCAATAATCTGGGTTGACGAAATCATTGTTAGGCTGATTGTGAAGAGGAAAATGCTTGTCTTCATAGCTCAAACTCCCTCCTAACAAGCTGTAGAGATCTTTGTTGTTGTAATCAAACAAATCTTGGTGGGAAACTACAGCTTCTAGTGCCATTTCCTTTTTTTTTTTTTCCTCTGCTGCTTTCTCTTTCACAGAAAAAGGAAGTTTTTATTATTAATTGTTTAAATAAGATGCCCAGAGGCAAAAACAAGAAAAAAAATACAAAAAAAGTAAGGGGGTGTTAACCTTGAGGGTTTCAACTTTGGGCTGCTGAAATGAGCTTTTTAAAGGCATTGGATGAACCCCAAGATAATAAAATAAAAATATGAGATCTTATTGAAAAGATACAGGAATTTGACAATTTTTTCAATTGGGTCCTGGAAATTTTTTTATCCGCACTATTTTCTAAATTTAGTAAAATAAATCGTTTTAGTCTTTCTTTTATTAGGTATAGAAGTATTTATATTCCCAAGACAAATGTCAAGATTTAAATAGATACAAAATAGAACAACATATGCACTCTAGATCACTCGGCCAATTAGTGAATTTCTATTTTAAATCTTTTTGTTATTGTGAGTGTGATACTATGATATTATGCCACATGAAATAGTTTGAGTTTCGCATCATTAAAATACCAGAAACCTAAGGACCAAATTTGAAAATTTGTCAAATTTATGAACCAAAGGTTAGTTTATCCCATTATTGAAAGAGGAAAAAGCAAAATAAAAGCGTATAAAAAATGTGGTTTTCATTTTGGGTCTTATTCGTATCGTGGGTATTAAACCAACATGCTCTCGTCTTGTGAGCCACACCTTGTTTATTTATTTTATAACTAATGATATTTAATTTATTAATTTAAATCAAGTGGTTTAGAAGCCTAATTATGGGACAATTTTTTTTCATTTTAATTTACTCTATTAAAATCGTTAGGGTCGAATATCTTTTTTTTTTAAAAGGTCTAACGTATTATCATACTAGACCTGTAAAACGGAATAAACACGAACGAGGGATGCTCATGTTTATTCGTTTAATTTCAACCGACCAAATGAACGAATACGAAAAACTAAACGAACATAATTTCTTGTTTGTGTTCGTTTGTTAAGGAATGTAGCTTGTTCGTGTTTGTTCATTAAAATGATAAACAAACATAAACGAACGAACATAAAATGACATATGTGTATAAATTTAAACAAAAATAAATGAACGACATATGTGAATAAATTTATTTTTTTAAATATAGTACTTTTGTTATGATAAATTATAAATGTAAAAGGACATATGTAAATAAATTTAAAGGAACATAAACGAACGAATTATCAAACGTTCACGAACGTAAATGAACGAACGAGCCATTTGTTTATGTTCGTTCATTTAATTATACGAACAGACAATCTTGTTCATGTTCGTTCGTTTAATAAATAAACGAATTTCCCACCGAACGATTCATTGAACGTTTGGTTCATTTACAACCCTGCCCCTCTATTCATTGTGTTATGTAATGCAATTTTCTTTTTAAAAAATATGAGAATGGAGAAATTATATCATAGGCTCCTCCCGCCACGACATTTATAGTCTCAACCAATAAAAATCATCCATTTCATTAAATTTTTTTTCGTGTCATCTTTTTACCAAGTGAACCTTCACTCATATTTATTGTCAATTAAATTTAAAAAACAGTATTTACCATGTAAAGATTCACTTGGTAAAAAGATGACCTAAAAATTAATGAAATTGAGTTTTTATTAGTTAGGCAATGAATAATGTGATGGGACGAGCTTGTGATGATAAAATTTGGAGTTAATATTGAAAAGGGTTAATAACCCCATTCATATATTAAGCATACCAAATTCTCAGTTGCATATATAATGTTTAAAAATTATCGGTTTGATACACAGTGTTTTCTGTCGTTAATGGGTTCGCTTACTTCTGTCACGAAAGGTGACATGGAGCCCCGTGACCACTGTGAAACTGAGACGTGGCACAATAAAATAATAATTTTTTATAATTTTTTTTATTTTCCTTTAAAAAATAAAACCCATTTCCCCCCTTTCTTCACGTGAATTTTAAATGTTGACGGGTTTTTCTTATTACTGCGTTGAGTTTACCCACTTTCGATTTTTTACTTTGGGTTTAGGACGGAGTAAACATGTTTGCAAAATCAAATTTTAAAGGTTTCATGATTTGAGTTGATTCGGAGAGAATTAACTAGTTTGATTCCTTTCAATCTGAGTTTTTTTAAAAAAAAATAGGATTTCTATGCGATAGCGAGGCTTCTTTGTCGGGGTGGGCAAGTTTTTTGAAATTTGAAAAAGCTTTTAATCTAAGCGAGTTCTTCATCTCCGCATCTGGTTTCAGGTAAATACCCATTATCTAATTTTGATAATTTATTCGATTTTTTTGAGTATTTGTTCATTTGTTATTCGAATGAGTATTATTATTTTGGGTTTTTTTCAACGGATGTAAATTGTTATTATGTTTTACTTTTGTAAATATTTTTGTAATACTCTGTTGTCTTTTTTATAGATTTCAGACAGTGACTAGTCTTGTTTTTGGAGATTCGTTTTTGGTGGAGATTTGGGAAAGTGACTGAAAAGCAGAGAATATTACTATTGGTGTAAGTATTATATTATTCTTGTATATAATATCGAATTAAATTTGTCTCTTATATGTATGTTTCTTGTGTATGATAGGGTTGAATTGCAAAATGGCTGTAGAGAAAGCATTAATTGTTATGCACATGGGTGGTAATTTTTTTAAGAACCCAAATTTAGAATATGTTGGTGGAGAAGAGGCTGAGTGGGAAAATGATACATGTTATCTAATTTATTTTCAGTTGATTGACTTGGTACATAAGGTTGATTATAGAGAAGTAATGTGGTTTAGCTATTTGGTACCCAGAGATAGTTTAAAGGATGGGCCTATAGTTTGTTTTGATGATGCATCTTTTAGGACTATGATTTCACATAGTAAAAAGGGGTTACTGCATGTGTATGTTGAACATCAAGTGGATATTCTAGAACATGTAGATGAAGACCATGTTGTTGGGAAACGCGGGTACACCCCATGGCGCAACGAAAAATTATCCGACGTAATCCACCAACGATTCATGTACGAGGGACGAATTCGGGGTGAAAAAAGATGAAACGTTACCTCAATAAATTTGGAAATTCACAGAGTATAGGAGAATCCAAATCAAATTCAAGTCGTCACAGCAACGTTCCGACCTCTACGCAGTCCACCCGAATAAAAACGAACAATATTTTCTCTTCTCTAACTGTTAGAGAGGTTTTCCGAAAAGCATACCTCTGGCTGCTAGACCTCATGCCTTTATATAGAATTTAAAACCCTAGTTCTAATTAAATTTAGATTCTTTAAATATACATTATATTTATCTCAATATAATTAAATATGTAGAATCCGATTCTACTTCTATCAGGTTGCTTTAGGGATATATATATATATTTTTAATAGTATCTGATAATTACATTAATTATCTAGTATTAAAATATATATAACCAAAATTATCTATAATTCTAATAATCATAATAATTTCGATTTTTACTTATTTCGTGCATAACAAGTTTGTACACATGTTATCTAGTCGATATTTATTCGCTTTAATCATAGGGTGTGACCCTTGTAGGTTCATGTAGTGTTAGCAGTAATATCTAGAATAATTCTAATATTACAAGCAATGAGTGGTATCTAGCAATACATCATTGCTACCGTCATATCCTAAAAACCGGCCTAGTCGAAATTCAATTCCGGTGATCGGAAACTTTGAAGACCGATGTGATAATAATTGTAATAATTGACTTTTGTACCTTCTTGATTAATGAAATTACATTTTGGCTCTATGTGGGTAAATGGACCCTTGTATGAGATACGAAGCCTAAAGTGCAAATTTGAGCTAGTCGTATCGATACGACCATGTGAGTATCGATATGGCATAACCGTCAATAACTAACTTTCTTATCTTGGTGTGGGCGTACCGATAAAGCCAAAAGTGTATCGATATGGGCCCCCTGTTTTGAGTAGATTTGATGTCATTTGGCAGGGAAGTGATGTAAGGAGGTGATTCACCTCTATGCTTGCCTTTGCCCACGTGAAAACCCTCAGAATTCATGGCCAAATGAGGTCATAAAGGCAACTTGGGGAGTTTCCAACCTTAGACATAGAAAACCCTCTATAGGAGGGAAGGTTTCTATTGTCTAACATGTAGGTAGGAAATGATTAAGGTCCTAATCCTTTTAAATGAATAGAGCAAAAGAAGCTTTCATTTTTCCTACCTTATATCCCCGGTAAATCAAACTTACCTTTAGTTACCAAAACAAGCTAACACATCCATTGTTGTCTCCTTCCTCAAGCTAAGCTCACACCTCTCTCTTTAGTCACCTTAAGTTCATCATTTCTTCGATTTGAAAGTACCATTGTAAAGCTATCCATCGGGTAAGGCAAAACCCTCTATCTATTGTCAAATTCCATATATAATTGGAGTTAATTTCGAATTGAAATCCTAAACTATTCTTGGAACCTTGATTGTTCTATTGTTTGATGATTCTATATGTTATTTCTAGCTCAAAATAAGGAGGAAAACAATCCACCATCCTCAATCGAAGCTAGGAACAAAGGAATCACAATTCGGGAATCCTAAAAGCCTTTGTACCTTAAGGTGAGTGTAGTTGTGTCAATGGATAGGCTCGGTGCCATCCTGTTGCATTATTTGTGATTATGTTTTGCATTTGATTAAGGGTTCACGTAGAACGACTATGTTGGACTCAATTGGAAAATCTGGTAAGTACTTTGTATGCTTTGATATATGTAAGTATGAATATGATATGTTGATTATGTGAAATATGGAACCATATGAATATGATAATTGATATGGAGCTAAGGCTCAAATTGACATCTATATGTTATAATTGGAAAGGCATGAATATGTGGAAAATGTGATTTATGGAATTATGGACCATGGATACAATTGGCATGCCATAGGATCATTGAGCTCGGTTAAGTAAGGGTGGACTACGGCCCCGGGCTACGATCTATATGTGGAGGAAATAAGGTTGGATTGTGTAAGGGAAATTTCCAGAGCTACGGCTCAAGGCTACGGCCTATTTCTGATACGTTGGTGTAAAGGGGAATCCGTGTATCCAATGGTACCTAATGATAAAGTATTATGCAATTATGAATTGTGATATGAAGAATATGAAAGTATATGAATATGTGAAATGAGCATGAGATTGTGTATATTGAACTATGCTTATGTTAAACACTTGATCATTATGTCATTCATAACATTGATTATTCATTGTATTTGTTATAACTACCTCACTAGGCTATGTAAGCCTAACATGTGTGTCTCATGTATTTTTAGGACCTTAAACGATTCTGAGCTACGATCGTGTTGTTGCGGTTGCAACTCACTCTTCATAGTCAAATGTATGCTTACTTTCTATCTTAAACTCCTAGAAGTGTGGCATAAGTTTTAAACATGTTTTGTATGAGTATTTTGATGGTCGTGTATTAGTCTAAGTAATGCCTAAGGTAGTATGCTCAAAACGACTTGCTTATGAAGGTTTAAAGGGCTTAAAAAGGCTTTAAAACGAGCTAAAGGTGAAAACTTGATAAATGGACTACAAATGCTATAAAATTTGGCATGACAATAGATTAACGGATTTTAGACTTGTGGGTAAAATTTGGTAATGATTGGACAGTATTTGAAGGGTTAAATTAGATAAAAACCAGATAAAATCTATCATTACAGGTCAAGCGTATCGATATAGGGAAGACTGTACCGATACAGCCTTACATATTTGGTCTTGATGAAGTAGGGAGTATCGATACACTAGGGAGTGTACTGATATGGATCTTGACAGTAAGGTCTGGAAAAATAATTGCATCGGTACAATCTCAGGCGTACCGATACGATTCAACCCAAGTCAACGTGTATCGATACGGGCTTAGACGTATCGGTACAGTGTCGTTGACCTTGAACCTAGAAATTGCGAAAGTCAACATAGCGTACCGATACGGCCTAAGGTGTATCGGTACGGTGTCAGTTAAAAGGCCTAGAAAATAGTTTTAAAAGATTACAAATTGGTCACTAATAATTATACGCTCAATTGGTTGGTTTAAAATTTCCAATGGTAACGGAACTTCTCAGGTCAATAATTGGCGAGTTTAAATACAAATTGGTAATAAAGAATTCGGGTTAGGATCACTAAATCGTAACATTTGTAAATTGGTCCTTTTTGGTTCGAAAAATTTTAAATTAATCCCAATTTCGATTTCGACCTCCGGTTTCGCTTTCTGATAACACTTTTCGACCCAGTTCCCTACCAGGCCGGGAAGGAAGTGTTACAGCTACCTAAGTTACATGAAGTTGTGGTTCGATTTAACCTTTTCTGTGATTAACTTCTTTTATGTATTTCATCCTTTTTTCCTCATATCTAGATCAAACACAAGTCACGGATTAGTCACACTTGTATAATCCATCTAATATTTCTTGATATCTTGAGTAGACTGTTATAAACGAATAACTATAATATCCCATATCAATTTATTCGAGCACGACCATGCATTTTTTAGTCTCACTCAATCAAGTGGCCTATGATATTGCTCCTATTATATAGGAGGGACACATTCTATCTTGATCAACCATATTCCACTACATAGATTGTGACATATCCAATATCAGTCTTTATAATGTAGTCAGTTACGACACACGTTTGACCGTATCAAAATATGTCACTCACAATGCTGAAATAATGATGATCTCAAGTATGAGGATCATACATGTAGTTATCATCATGAGCAATGTTGTGACCGTCACATAATAATCTAAGAAACATGCTCATAGCAGGTAAGTCCAGTATGTCGTTCTCTAACACATTCTTATGTATTATTTTGACATCTCCATGTCAATGACAACACTTTGTCATCAATCAACTACATATTAGTCTTAATGTATTATTGTTTTCAATGCCCACAATAATATTCGACTAAGGACATTCAAGAATAACTATATTATTCTAAGGACTTTATTATAATTCGTTTTATTTATAGATGCACAAAATAAGAGTGAAAAAAATAATAATAGCTTTATATTAATAAACAAGATAAAATAAGTATATCTTTTATAACCATCTCATGATTGGTCTTTGGGCATACCCCAACACATGTAAGTGAAGATATTGAGATTATTTTTGAGTCATATGTTGGTGGTGCATGTGATAATGGTGGTGGACCTAACAGCTGTGTAAGTGGGACAACAAATACTGGTGGGACTCACATGTTGAAAAAGCAATATTTAATTGAAGTAAATTTTAATGGCTTTAGTCAAGTAATGAGACAAATGGTGAGACAGTAGGCTTGACAAACATTAAAGTAGGGGTGAAAAAGAGGTAGAGGCAGAATCTCGGGCTGATCTTGAGGCAGAGGCTGAGAAGAAGTCTGAAGCTAAAGGTGAGAGTGGGGGTAAAGCAGAGGTTGGGGCAGAATACCAGGCTAAGGGTGAGGGTGGGGTAAAGTAAAGGTTGAGGCATAATCTCATGCTAAGGCTGAGGGTTGGGGTAAAGATAAAAGTGAGATTGATGATGATGGGTTAGGTTTTATTTTTGCACAAAGACATGATTATGGATTTGATGATGATGAAATTAGGGGAATAGGAGAAGAGTGTCTTAAGTTCTTTGAGAAGCAAAACAGTAAGAAGCTGTCAAGTGATGATGTTGATAGAGAGTCTATATTTGAAAATGTTGCAACCGGTTAGGCCTCAAATGTGAATAGGGATGCTGATAGTGGATAAGACATAGATTATATTCATTCATCAGATGTTAGAAGTTATGACAGTGGGGAAGATGCAAAAGTTGTTTACAAGAAAAGTAACAAGGTATTTTATGACACTTCTGATCCAATCCTTTGTTTAGCTCTTGGTTTGATTTTTTCTAGCACAAGACAGTTTAAAGATGCCTTAGTTCACTATGCTATGTCAAAAAAGTTTGATTATAAGCTTGTGAGAAATGAACGTGACCAGGTTAGTGCAAAATGCAAGGGTGAAGGCTGTAGTTGGGAGATTTATGCCTCTATTGATAGCAATGATGGGTTTTTTAAGGTTAAAAAATTGATTAGTCAACATGACTGCTCAATAACCTTCAAAAATTTAAAGGCAAACTACAAGTATATAGGTAAACATTTTTTTAAAGAATTTGAGGATCATACCAAAGTTGACTTTGCAAGAGATGCAATGTTTGGCTAAAGAGGAGTTAAATGTGGATATCAATATCAGTTTATATAGTTAAGCAAGGATATGGGCAAAGAATTAGATTAATGAGAGTGTTGCATATGAGTTTGACAAGTTGTTTGACTATGCTGCAACATTAAGGCAAGCTGGCCCAAATTGCACTATAGATCTAATGGTTGTGAGGCCCAGTCCCAATCACCCTAAGATCTTCAAAAGGATCTATATCTATTTTGGTGCAACCAAAGAGGGCTTCAGAAACTATTGTAGGCCAATTATTAACTTAGATGGTTGCTTTTCAAAAGGTCCATTTAATGGAGAATTACTAACAGCTGTTGGAAGGGATGCAAATGACCAGATTTATCCAATAGCTTGGGCTGTTGTAGAAGTGGAGTCAAGGGAATCATGGAGATGGTTTTTGGAGAACTTGAAGATTGATCTCCATTTAGGTGATGGTTCAGGTTTCTCTATAATGAGTGATATGCATAAGGTAAATTATTAAACTTTTTTTTGTAAAGTATCACCATTTTCTAAATTATTTAACTGAAGAAATCATTATAGCTTTCCCAACTGTGGAGCATCGCTTTTATGTAAAACACTTCTATGCTTCCTGGAAAAAACACAATGGCCCTGAGTTACAGAAGCTATTTTGGACTTGTTGCAAGAGCACCAATGAAGGTGATTTTTATCATCATGAATGTAGGTTGGGTGAGTTGCAAGGTAAAGCTTTAGAGGATTTATTATTAAAAGACCCAGTACACTGGTGTAGGGCATTTTTTTAAAACAACTTTTGTACTGGGTCGTTTTTTTAAAACAACTTCTCATAGTGATGTAGTTGATAATAATTTTGTCGAACCCTTTAATGCTGCTATTCTGCAATCAAGGTTCATGTCCATAATATCCATGCTTGAGTACATTAGGCACTATGTAATGAATAGGATTGTGGAAAACATGAAAAAAACTATGTCTTGGAAATCAATGTTTGGGCCTAAAATCATGAGAAAATTTCAAGCCAATAAGGAGTTGAATTCTTACTGTCATGTTCTTTGGAATGGTTTTGATGGGTATGAAGTAGTGGGGGAAAGATACTTATGTTGTTGACATGAATGCTAGAAAATGTTCTTGTAGGGCATGGGATTTTAGTGGTACCCTGCCCTCATATTATATGTGTTATTTTGTTTAGAAATGAGCCAATTGAGGATTATGTGTTTAAGTTGTACAAGAAAAAAGTTAATGAGAAGCTTTATAATTGTGTCCTCCATCCATTACCTGGTGATAAGTTTTGGCCGAGGACAAATCTAGGTCTTCTAAATCCGCTTATTCAGAGAAAAATGCTTGGGAGACCAAAAAAGAAGAGAAGGCAAGAACCATGTGAAAGTAGTTGTGGGACAAGATTATCTAAAATAGGAGTAAAATAAAGGTGTCAACTATGCTTCAAATAAGGACATAACTCAAGGAAATGTCCTACTAAACAACAACCTCAATAGGCAGCAACAGCACCACCACCACCACCACAACAGGCAGCAACACCAAATGTAAGTTAAATAAGCCTTCCACCTAGTTTTTTACATGTTTACTGTGAATTTTTAACATGTTTTTCACATTTCAATTTAGGTTGAAACTGAGATCTCACCACATAGTCCTTCAACAATTAACCAACCTACTCCTCATCCAAGTAATCAGGTAAAACATTAATGATGATGTTGTTCTTTACAAGCTGATATTAATGTTTTTTTACATTATTTAACTTGATGCTTAAGGTTGCTATATTTTACAATTAAACAATATGATGATGCTATTATTTACATTTACAACGTTCATTCCATGTGAATATTAGGAAAAGTCCTAGAATTGCAAAAGGTAAATCCCTTGCCCCCAACCTTTAATGTTCTTCAAAGGGAACCAATCTGAAATTTGCTTCAAAAGGTCCCAACCTACAAGCTGCTTCAAATAGTCCTAACCCTTCTACCTCTAAACAACAGCTAAATGTTGCCACAAGATTTCATAGTATAAGAAGCATTCCTACCCAAAGGTCAGCACCAGTTGTATGTTCAACAAGAGGCGGAGAACACACTACTGCCAAAGATAAGGGTAAAAATAAAGTAGCTGAAGAACAACCTAGAAGTCAACCTACAAGGCCAAAGAGGAAATTCCAAGATGCTGACACCAAAGAGAGGCTGCAAACGAGAAAACAACCATGGAAGTAAATGTATTGTTCACTATCCCTTTGCATTTTATCATATTTTGTTGAACTTTGTTTAAGGATCTAGTAAGTGAACTATGTTTAAAGAGCTAGTAAATGAACTGTCCTTTATTATATTTTTTGCAAATTTACTTTAAAAGATAGTCATAACTTGAGGTTGTATTTTGTATTTTTTTCATCTTCAATGGGAATGAAAATTTGGTCATCATTATTTATGTATTTTGTTTCATCTTTAGGTTAAGGTACTGTAAATTCTGGTCAACCTTGAATGGAAATCTGGAATGAAAATTAAGGTGAGCAATTCTGTAATAGAAATTTGGTCATCAATTTGCACTACATGTATAATAAAAAACATTTCATAAATTTCCAATTGTTCAAGTACATCAACCTTGTACAAGCACATAAGAGTACACCAAAAACAAGCTTAAGGTGACCAATTATTGGACTTTGTAAGGTGAGCAATTTTAGTCTATGAATTACTCATGGAAAACAGTACACCACAAAACACAAACAACAATATCATAAACTTCTACATATAAGCTTCAGACTTGGCATTCCTCAACTTCTCATCCACCTTTACCAATTTTGAACCATCACTCATACAACAATCTCTTTTGCATTCAGCAATATTTGAGCAACCTTCAACTCTCAATTCTCCCTTAGCAACATGTTTTTTTCTGTCATAACTTTGAGAAGAATGTTCTTTTCGTTTTTGTCTCCAACATCTTCATCAACCCAACGAAAGAAGTCACATCCATCCTCATGCATCACATTTCATAAATTGAGTTCAAAATAATACATAAAATTTTAAAACAATCACATTTCATCAATCCATGAAGACGATTTAACTTGGAACCAAATTGGGCAACCAAAGAATCATCAGCCTTTGGTTAATTCTTTTCTAGAAGTACGAATTTCAGCTTTCTTCCCACAATCGCACAAAATTTCTCGACAGATTCTTCCATTTGAGTTTGAGGAATATGACGACATCCTTCAAAACAATCGGATGAAAAACTAATTCTAAACGAAAAGAAAACAATATTCGTATAACCCAAATGAAATCGAAAGGAGCCCTAGAAACAATTTCCTGAAAATACCCAAATGAAATTGAAAAGAACCCTACAATCATTTCATCTCAACACAAAATCGTGGAAATAACCAAATTAAATCGAACAGAACACTTGTTTACCTGAAATTTTAGAACACAACCCTTAATTTGATTCCAAGCAAAAACTGAAAACCACAGAAAAACCCAAGAATCCAATCCCTCGATTTTTCTGAACAAAGCTTCATATAAACTACTCGTTGCAAATCGTTTAAAATATCATAGCGTTTAAAATCCACGTGGAAAAAAGGGGAAACATGTTTTTTTTTAAAAAGAAAATAAAAAATTGTAAAAAATTATTATTTTATTATGCCACGTGTCAGTTTCACAGTGGTCACAGGGTTTCACGTCACCTTCCGTGATGGAAGTGGGGGTACCCATTAACGGCAGAAAACATTGTGTATCAAACCGATAATTTTTAAACATTATGTATGCAACTGAGAATTTGGTATATTTCATGTATGAATGGGTTATTAACCCTATTGAAAATGATAACAAATTGGGAAAATTATGGTCCGTGGAATACACGCCCGTAGAGAGATGCATGGAATTGCAATGAAAAGAACAGTTCATCGTCATTTGGTAATAATACGGTCGGACGTACGAATTACATTGATACAAGAGAAAAATACCATTAAATAAATGAAACTAGAAAGGCTGGCATTTGCAGAGATTCTTGCTATGTTATGAAAAAGTAGGGTTATTTTGAAGAGAGTTTCTTGAAATTTTATATATATATATATATTGCTTTTGAATCTTTTGGTTAAAAAGTTAGAAAGATAGATGACATGTGAATTTAATTAAGAAAAAAATAAAATAAAAATTTGTCTTATATTAAAATTTGAGTTTAGTGTTTAGGGTTTAAGGTTAAGGTTTAGAGAATTAATGTATGGATTATTTTTTAAGATGAAAGGTTCAAAATTTAAAGTTTACCGGAAATTGCATGTGTTTTTTTGTCCCAAAAAATAGGTCCTACGAATGATTTCCCAAGTCATTCCAACATTAATTTTCGGAACAATTTCCTTTTTAATGGTGAAAAGTACTCAACGTTTATGAACATCACTTTTCAATATAAAAACGAAAAAAACGTACAAAATACATCATGTAATTGTCACACAAATTGAATCGGGCTCGTGGTGATGGTGGTTGTATGTATTAGTTTTGTCTACGATCACTTAAAGTAAGTTTAAAATGTTATATTTAAATATTTGAAGAAAAAAACAAATCTAATTATTGTGAGATTTGCTTTTTAGCATTATGTAATCCAGCATTGGTTTAGGGATGTCAGTGGGACATGTTTCGTGTAAATTCGTCCTACTTCAAACTTAATTGGACGAGAATGAGTATAAGTTTTGCTAGTGGTGGAGCGAGAATAAGAATAAAAAAATAAATTTGTCGTGGGTAGTAGAGCAGGTGTGAATATGACTTTATACCTACCTCATTCTATTCTCTTCATCTCGTCTGTTCCACACTTCGTCTCATTCTCGTCCGCCAATATATATAATAAGTATATTAAATAATACTCGACTCACAAAAACACTTAGGGAGGCTATCATCCATTTAAAGGATTATGATGACTAATTACTATTTTTAAATGGTACGGATATTTTATATTTTCCCACAAAAATTAGTTTATAAGTATTTATATAACTATTACTTATACATATATATACAAGTATATATATGTATATTATATGAACTAGATCATGGGACGAATATAATGGAGATTAGGTGGGTCTCAGGACCTACGTGGGTGGTTGGGTAGGGATGGTTCTAGTTCGCAAGGTAGAATGATTTTAGATTTTGTACTCACAACAGGTCGCGAAGTGGGATGGGGATGGAAATTTTTTGTGGGGATGAACTCGGGGAGTACCCTTCACACTCACCCAGCCCAATTGAATCCCTACATTGATTAGATATTAAAATTTTCAAGCATATAAATATAATCTTTTTCGTACATTTTAAAAAGTATTATTTTAATAAATAAATAGAGATGATCCCCGATTCGATATTTTTTTTGAATATGGCCACTGAATTTTTATTATAACCATAGAAGATATCACAATTACAACGCATCCAGAAAGGAAAATAATGGGACTAATCTACCCAAATTTCTTACAACCCAAAAACAAAAGAAAAGTGAAAAACTTCTATGGAGATAAGCATATCATCAAAATTCAGAAGCTTCCTGAATCTCCTTGTTTCTATCCAATCGAGACTCATAATTGATGAAAAAGAGTGGTGAGCGATCTAAACTATCAGGCTGAATGTTCCGCTACCCAAGACTGATTACATCGGCAAACAACCATCAACCGAGTGGGATCTGACTTTCTGTGACCACTGACAAAATCATAATCAGGAACTAGCGCCGATTAAAAACTCTATGCGAGCAACGATCAACCACTAGGGTATGCTAAATCATGCCATAAGGACAGATGGAATAAAACCACAAAAATAAAGAAAACATGTCACAAGGACAAAAGAAAACGCGTGCCACAAGAACAGAGAAAACGCGTGCCATAAAAGCAGAGATTCTTATTAGAAAATAAAAAAAAAACAAGAAAACAATAAACACCGGCGATCGACAACTAATAGCTAGGTGATTGTCGATCGACAGCTAACGCAGAAAAATTGAGGAAACTTGCAGGCGGCTCAGGATTGTTAGAGAAAAAAACTAGGGTTTTTTAATTCGATATTATATTTTAAAATGATGCTAATTCAACTCTCATAAGCCTCAAGTTTGCCAAAAAAATATTCCAAAAAATAATATTGGAGTATAAAGAGTTTGGGAATTAATGGTGAAAACCCTCATAACTGTTTTTGAGATTTTAGTGGCCTAAAGGCGAACCAAAAAATTAGACCCTTAGTAACAAATATTAGAAAAAAAAATAGACCTCTAATAATAAATATTAAAAATAAATTTTAAAAGTAGGCTCCTAATAACAAGTATTAAAAAATAAGTTTTTAATAACAAATATTAGAAAAAAATTAAATTTTAAGAGTATGTTCCTACTGACAAATATTGGGAAAAAATCATGTCCCTATTGGACCCTTAATAACAAATATTACAAATTAAATTTTAAGAGAATGTCCTTAATAATAAATATGGGAGAATTGGGCCCCTAATTATAGGTATTAGAAAAAAATCGGATCTAATAACAAGTATTGAAAAAAATTAAGAGTATGCCACTAATAATAGATATTACGAAAAAATAGGCCCTTAATAATAATTATTGAAAAAATTGGACCCCTTATAACAAATTTTGAGAAAATTTAAATTTTAAGAGTAGGCCTCTAATAACAAATGTTGGAAAAAATTAAATCCTAATAATAAATGTTATATAAATAAATTCTAAGAATGTACTCCTAATAATAAATATTAAAAAATTAAATTTTAATATCGAATATTATAAAAAATGAGGCCTTGGACGATGCGCCCCTCCTGCCCATGTCCAGTAACGACACTGAAAACCCTAATGTTGAGGTAAAAATACCTAGAAGAATGATGTATATTAATCAAGTATTTCTCTCTTTTATTTTTGGATTCAATTAATGCTTACATGTATAATAACCAAATTAGACAATCATCCACCATTAATACAATTAAATTTAATAATTTTGGATAAAAATATAAATATGATAAATTTAAATGCAATTCTACCTTAATAATGGTTTTTTTAGAGTTTTATATATGGAGTGAGACTATGTTTTGATACACAAGCTGTCTAAAAAATTATACAATCTTTTATATATTTAAATTATAAAATCTAAAATTTAACTTCTTAACCCTAACACACTAACTCCTAAATCATAAATTCTAAATTATAATCATAAATCCTAAATACGGCAGCCTACAACCTAAACCCATAAACCATAAACCCTAACATAAATCCCTAGAACCTATATATGTACATATAGAGTTATGATCCACTTACACCGGATAAAACTTAAAAAGTTTTACACCTTTTTAGAAGCGTTGGACGAGAGAAAATAAATGATTGAGATTAATTCTTTATTTTTTTAAGTGATAATCTTCATATTTTATACGGTTAATCTAAACCATCAATTTTACTCACCCAACACTCCTCAAAATGTGTAAAACTTAAAAATTTTACAAAATATAACATCTTATCTCATATATATATATATATAAGCAATCTCTTTAGAGGAGGTGCTTCGATATTATCGTGAAGATTACTTAAGTTCACATAGTCGGTTTGGTTATCCGTTCGTCAATATTATTGTGAATATTAGGGAGTAGTTCGAAATATTGATTTGATTAATAATAAAACTAAAATTTTATTAACCGATAAATTTTAAATTTAAAAAACTAAACTTTAAATGTGGTAAATTAATCAACTGAATCAATTCAATTTTGTTTAGTCGAACTTTATTTTAGACGTATATATATATATATTTAATTAATTATTATGCCTGATCCATTGATTGATTAATTCAGATCGGGTATTGTAAAAATTTATTATAGATGTGCTTTTTTTTTAATTCAGCTTGTCCTGTTCACAACATCAAATTTTAAACATTTGACTTTATTTAAAGGATCTAACGTTTTATCTTACTAGACCAGCAACTAATAATGCAGGGAAATGACATTGCATTGAAATGTGTAATATACAAGTAAAACAACATGGGATATCTAATATTGAAGCATAATCCAAAAGATTTTATTAATGGAAAAGACAAAATAAATTCAAAGATATTGTTAGCCACACGCATAAAAATATCAATTTTGTTTAATTAGTTAGTCAATGTTTAATGGACTATCTGAAATTTGAAAAATCTAAAAAAACAAGCTATATTTCCATCATTGTGTTAATGGCTGCAAACTTGTGATGGCAACTCTTCTGGTCAAACTTTATACATTCTTTCCCGTTGCAACTTGTTTTTTGTTTTCTTTCCATTTATCGTGTTTTAAAAGTTGAATCGAAGATTAACCAATGTATTATAATTGAATCAAAATTTGATGAATGTTTTTAAAATTATGTTCTAAACATATAGTTTTGTATAAATCAAAGAATATTGAACATTTAAGTACATTTGATCTCACCATTTTATTTTGGGTTAAAATTGTCTTTTTATGAATAAAAATTATTAGCCAACTAACGGATAACGTTTTAAGATGACTTGACAGATTAACACGTCAACCAAAAATTAATTTTATATTTTATATAATTTCATAAAATTATTTTTTGATTGTTGTGTCATTTTGTCGAGTCAATAAATTGTCTATATAACATTGTCACGTTAACATACAATTCTATGCAAGTTTATCATGTCATTTCAAGACGGTAATTATTCAATCAAATGTTGCGAGTATTCTTTTGGTATTATACCTAATTTCTATTATATATATTAGTACATGAATTTGATTTGTATAACACATTTTTGGCACATTCATATGAACTTAACTTCTATCACATATTTTGATACACTCAACCGATGAATACATTATTAAAATATTAGAATATGCTAAAGAAGTTAGAATCAAATACATATGTAGATTAAAAAAATTATAAACATCTTTTTAAACCTAAAATCAAGTTTAAATGTTAATTTAGAGAAAAATGTGTCGATATAAATTATAAAACTAAACTCAAACTAAACTTAAGTACCATATAATAATTAATTTATATAATTTAAATCGAGTATTACAAAAATCCATTATAAATCAACCCTCCCAGCCTAATTTGAAAGCTTGACTGCTCTGATAATGAAAACTGGCCAAAGTTAAAAGGCTATTAGCCGATTATATGCATGATAATTTTGGACCTTTGGCCGGTTACTACCATGGCAAAGACAAATACATACATGGTACATATAGGGACCGGTGCAATATTATGGCCCCCGCCCCGACCATATCTGAAAACTTATTATCTTATCTTCAAAGTCAAAACTAAATATCTGCACATAGGAACTAAACGAATTAAAACATCACACGACCATTCAAAGACTTTTCTCTCTTTTTGTACATTCATTTATGGAGTTAAAAGTTTCCTTTGAATTAGGATTTTGTGTAAGTAGGGATGAATGTAAAATTTTATGGAAAGGGTGCGAAATATTAAAAAGTTATATTAAAAATAAAAAGAGTGAAATTATAAAATTTTAAGAAGCATGAAATTAAATTATCAATAAAAAATACAAAAGAAATATCAAAACTATAAGGGATTTAAAACTTTTAGGTGGCGAGTGAGAAAGCTCATCAAATGCATGCATACCCTGCCCCGTTCCGCAGGGAGTCGGTAAGATGCGTTAAAATCACTGGGGCCATTGATTTTGGTTCCATGAATGCTTACATATTATGTGTATATGTATATATAGATCGTGATAAAGATACCGGCGACTTTGTCAGTATCCGGTCAAGGTAAAGATTTTTCAAAGGTTATAGATTTTGTTGTTACCGACGGGCTGGAAACAATAAAGCCATCCCCCTCCAACTCGCCAGCTCTGGTTTTAGGGTTTGTCTCCTACAGTAACTTATTACTCCCCGGGCTCCTTCTGTATAACAGCTCATTTCTTCCTTACGTATATATAATTATATGGTAATATTTGCTCATACTATTTCTTAACCCTTTAATAAGGTACACACACCTTGCAAATATAGGTGTTCGAACCTATATCTTTTAAGATGAACATTATCCTTTTTTTTTACTAGAAACACTCATTAGTTCAAAGTCTATACAATATTTAATTCCACTACCCTTATACTTAGCCACATGTGTACAAGTTTTTTATGTTAAAAAAATTAATTTAAAAGAGTAGTGATAAATTGATTTTTCAAACCCATTCGTGCATTTGTTCTTAATATATAGCTTTCTCATTAGGTGAATGAATGAGCTGTTAGTGCTATAATCTATATAATATTTGAGTAGAATATAAGCCTATAAGCTATCATTTGTTCCAAAATTTGAGCATGTAATGCTATGTGTTGAAAAGTGATACAAACCCTAGGTAGCTGGAATTGTTATTTATTTTAAATTCTTGACCTTAAACATCCTCTTATTTTATTAACTTACTAGAAGGAAAATTATACATTTCTTTATCTTTCCTCTCGATTTTAGAGTGTTTATTTTCAGGTTTGTGATTGTTCTTACCAACAACACCGTTTTCCGTAGTCGGATCTTATTGAAACACCCAACATTTATTAGTAAAAGTCGCATTTGAACTATCTCGAATTTGTAGGAAATTATCAAGTAACATAAATGTCATATGAATTAGTACTATTTGTATGAATGGTAGTTGAAATTAAAAAAAAAAAAGAGAGAGAACAAGTATAGATAAGGGAAGAACTTTTAATGATATGATCCCTAAAAAGTTGATCACTTTTTGCATTATTAGCAGTGACCAACACCATTGCACTTTAGGTCAAATAAAATTTTGATTATGGTACGTCTGCCTGCCCCCCTTGACATGATTTTCATATAGCATATGAAAAACAAGGACAAGAAATCATATTATATGTTCTTTAATATTGCTCATTTTCCCTTTATTAAGACAATGGTTCCATTCTTAGAAATGGTTAATTTTTGGTTTTAATCCCTCTATTATATCGACAGTTGTGGTCTAGTTTTTTTAAAGTCTTGAAAGCATTCAAGGTTTATCAAAAGATCTGGTTTGATCATCTTAATCACAATGTTCCAATACAATGTTGCCTCCACGGTCCATCACAATGTTTTATTTCAAAATAAAACTTTTAAGATTTAAAGCGTTTCAAAAATAATAAATGCTCAGAACTATTATCAAGTAAAACGTTAATGACATTTTTTTTACATTACCTCATCAATTAAATGGCAAACATTGAGACAATTTTTCAAACATGAAAAGCTGTCCGATTAAGTTCCAAAAGCAAACACACGGAAAAGTTTTCATTGCAATGGCTGCCCAATATCCCCTCACACACTCTCTCTTCCTTTATGGAACAACGTTTTTACACTTGAAAATACTGTGGGAAAACGCAAGTTTCCAACAAAAGTTAATGATTGCACAAATGCATCCCCCTAGCTGTCTTGTAATATATGTGTATATTGTTCTGTTTTGTGTGTGTTTTGTCATGGGAAAGGCTATCTTTACTTCATGTGACAAACAAAAGGATATTTGGAAGGTGGGGAGTGATGAAGACTCATTACTTTTAGTTCTTTCTTCATGTGAAAAAAAAAACACCACTCAAATTCATGGGGTCTCGATGATTTGTGATTTTATTCGGATTAGTTTGACATTTTTTAAAATTGTGATAAAAAAAGTATTTTATTGTTTTGGATTATTTAAATTGAAATTTAAACGTTTAAGATTATTGTTAAGAAATCTTTTAAATATATAAAGTGACTATTCGACATTATTTTTAAAATATTAAAGAATTATTTGTATAAACAATAATAAATATATAATTTTACTAAAATATTTTTAAATACTTTTGAAAAACAATACATGGCCTCTCTCACCACTACTTATATACCTTCCTTAATAAATCGTGTTTTCAAACAGTGGCCTAATTGACACATAAATCCCTTCATTCTTGCTCTTATCACAAAATCCCTACATTTAGCTTGAATTGAGCCCAATATAATCCGACAAGCTTTGAATTACATCTTCTTAATACAATTGTCTTGGATTAGAAAACAAAAATAAAAACAATGAATTAATTACGATAGCCCCAAAGAAATATATATATCGTAAGAAAAGGGCAAGAAAGATTGTCCACTAAAAGCAAAATCAAATCTATATAGGCAGTGCCCACAATCCTCACCAACCTACCCTACCCTACACAAATATACCATTGCATTGCTGTTGTATGAATTATGTAACACCCAAAAAGGTTATCATTCACTTACAATCAAATTTTCTCAAGGCTCTTTTATATCTCAATTCCATGTAGACCAAATACTCATTTTTCTATGACATAATGATGAATCTCTATATTGTTTCTCGATCTCTATCGACTTTCGATTGTATGTAATTAGAGACAGAATTATGATTAAATATTTAAAGGAGCGAGAGTCTATTTGGCCTTTAAATTTGAAAATTAGTTTTTGTGAAGTATTGTGGTTTGTTGGTCTCTCTGGATTTCGTTCTCTTAACTGGTTATAGTGTACTCTTTTTCTCCATTTAAAATTAAGGATATTTTTAACGAGACGCTCAACTTATTTTACAGTTGTATGATTCAATTTTATCAATAAATTAATTTTTGTCAAACAAAAAAAATATTTAACAAAAAGTTATCATTCATTTACAATCAAATACTTCTTAAGACTCTTTTACATCTCAATTACATGCTGACCAAAGACTCCTTTTTCTATGACATAATGATGAATCTCTAAATTGTTTCTTGATGTCTATCAACCTTCGATTTCATGTAGAATTAAAATCAAATATTTAGAGGAACTAAAATTTATTAGGCCTTTAAATGTGATAATTATGGGAGGTAAAATAAATTATTTAACTAAAAATTAAATAATGAAATTTTTGGGAGAAAATATTAATGTCCCCTTTCGGCCAATACATGGTTTCGTTCTCGCATGTAGTCTTTTTGCTATTGCACCGTGAAGACATGAGTCCACCATCAAAGAAAAACTTTAAAGTAATTAACTATAGAGATTCATATCATTCAAGTGATCAAAACCCTAATTAAGTCAGGTTTAACAAGTAAAATGGTATTTCTCCTCTTTTCACAGAGCTCTCATGCAAACTAATAAGTTGAAAAACAAATATCATGATTTGAACTTGTGTTGTTGAAGCTGCCACGTTTCATTCTCTCATCCCTTCAATTACTATATCTAGACTCTAGTCGTCCATAACATTCCAAACACAGCACGTACTTGTCAATAAGCTAATACAACTTGTTAAAAACCTCTAAACAAAGAATATACACATTCACACCGAGGGTTGAGCACCAAGCTTGAGCAATGGCAAGGTATATTATTTTTTTTTAAATGAGTTTAAATTTTGAAAGTAATATTATTGAGAAAAAAAAAATTTATAAATTTTGAATATAAACCATAAAATAATGTGTATTATACCATATATATATATGTACGCATTGCCATTTTCCATGCATGCATGCCGGCAAAAATTATAGTATCAGTCATTCATACAAAAAATAAGAAAAAAAGACACGATCTTTGCCCTGATTACATAACTCATTTCCAACCTGTTGGATTGAAATGACATAAAGAGAATTTAGTTTGTCATCATGCATTTGGAAAGGGCACCTCCATGGACGATCCATAGCCAGGCTCATGGCATCCAAAGATACCCCACCCTTTGTTTTTCCCATTGGAACCCAATACTTTGAGAAACAACGGCGAGAGACCTCAAAACCAGAGCGGTTTCCATGTCCAAAAATTGGCCCTTTGTGTTTGGGGTTACCTTACCTCACCTCTCAAGGAATAGGTTTTGGCTTTTATGTTGTGAAGGCGATGGACATTGACATACGTTGGAGCAGTGGTGTAGTAGCCACCTAGGCTAGCAAGGGTTGGATCATAGTAAATGTAATGATAACAGTTAGACAGTGTTTCTTAGGCTCGTGTTCGGTCTTTTTCTTCGTGTTTCATATATGTCTGATTTGCTGCAGTTGGAGCTTTTGTTCTTGGGTTCCTCGGCCACATCACTTGGGTTCATGCTATTCCACATGTGGTCAATCATGGGGGGTCTTCATCATTCTCCAAGTTTTTCATGCTACCAAACTGTAATACAAAAAATTAATGAGCAATACATAAAAAAATACATATAACAATGAAGGCATGTTGACAAAATGATTATTACCACAATTCAAACGCTAACAAAAACGGTGATCGTAAGTGTGTATCCAAATCTGAATTAAGAGTTCAAAGCAAGGAATATCAGCAAGATAACCAACTGAACATTATCTTGATCAGTCGAGATGACCTTAAATTTAACCCCTGAAAATAAAAATGAAAATAATAGTCAAGCGACCGTCAATAAAAGCAAAAGACACACACAAAGGCAAAATTCTTATTAAACTAAAAAAACAAAGATAAAATATAATAAAACAAAAGAAAAAAATTACCGAAGAGTCAGCGACTAACATTAAAATTAATATCGCCGTAGGCCAAACAAAGATGCAAAAGGAAAATTATAGTGCACTAGAGAAAAAAAATCAAGATAAAATTACTCGAACATTTATTTATTAAGATAAATATCATCTTTTTTCTACATGGACTACTTCTTAAAATCCTTATTTTCTATTGTTAAAATGATGATTTTATTTATATATATATAGTTAAACATATGATTGCCATGTGAATTTTTTATTAGTCGAATATAATTAATTTGATTCCATTAAAATAACGTATATATGCATAGATGGTGAAAATTGTGGTAAAAAGTTCCATTGGGTCATTAATTTTTCTTTTTCTTCCCCACATCATACCTGGATTTTTTTCGAATGAGATTATTTCTACGTTGCTTTCACTTTCAGTACTTTAGAAAAATTATTTAGAGTATATATGAAGACAAATTTTAGATTTATAAGGAGATAATTCATATCTTTTGCCATGGCAGCTAGCAAATCCCTAAAAACAAAATAAAATGGAATACAGAAGATTGAGGACACACTGACTGGTTTATACAAATAATTTAGTGTACATGTTTTCTCTGTTTTATTTCTTGCAATATTTTCAGAACTCGAATCTTAACCTTAAGTTATCAACACAGAACTTCAACCACTTATTTTGTTTGTAGATTGCTGACGAAATGTGAAGTATTATAAATGATTACTTGGGTTGAAATATCAAATAAGTTTCAGCCGTCGGATTTCCAAGCTAAAGTTGGAAAGATTTAAGTATAAAAGGAACGAGATACAAATCTGAAGTCTCTATCCTTGATTCATATTACAATAATCTTATACGTCTACCGACAAGATACTTGTATTATACGGTATAACCGTAAGAACTTGAGTATGAAACAATAAAACTATGATAGGTTTCTATATTTTCTGTTTTCTTTGAGAGACCTATCGAGTATTAACTTAATTATTGTTATTTTTATTTAATCGTCATTCGATCTATTGATTGATTAATTTGAATCGAGTATCACTAAATACTAACTTAATTATTAGTAGCTCGAACATTCCTTTGATCGTCCGCTTTCATTGCAGGCCTTCCCGGTCCTAAAAACATTGCTGTCCTGGAGCTCATACCACCATCCATCAAGAAGAAGAAGGAGAAGAAGAAGAAAACAGAACAGAACAGAACTCTTCCAAGTTGGAAATTTTCCATCACTTTTCTATTTCCTTTGTCATTATTATTATCTCTTTCTTACAACATGTTCAAAAGCTAAAACACAAGCCACCGATGACCGACCAACTTAGTAAACCAACTCACTTATGAATTTGATTTGTCATAATTATGATTTGTGTGATGATAATGATGGCTTTGAACCTTAACAAAATTCCAAAATTGACATACGCCTAGATGGAGAGAGGCCAAAAGAGATAATAAAAAATTGGTTTTTCAAGGGGTTCACTAGAACGAGTCAAATGATTTTTTTTTTTTTTGTATTTTGTTGGTCTATATAGGAGTATGCTCTGACCAAAAATTTTAGGGTAAAGTTCACAAACGGTTATTGAACTTTGATAAAATAAAAAAAAAACTGTAACCAAACTTTTAAATGTTACAAAATAGCAATTAAACTTTATGTTTTCTAACAAAATAGTAACTAAATGTTAAACCCGTTAGGTGCCTGTTATAAAATTTAGTATAATAATAAATTTAATCCTTCATATTTATACATTCAATCAATTTAGTCCTAATTCAAAACAATTCACAAAATTTAGTCCTCGTTATTCACGCATTCTTTCAATTTGATCTTGTAATCACTAATTTTGTCCGGGGTTAACACGTTTTCTTTATTTTGCAATAATGGGCTTATATATGTATAAACATTACTAAGTGATGTGTGTTATTGTAGGTATATCCCTAGTAGGAGATTATTATATATATGGTTATTATACATGTCTTTTTTTATGTTTGTATCAATGCATGTGTATCGCATGTAATGTATGATAATATGTTGTATGTGTATACTATTGTTAATTTGAATGTGTATAGGTATTATGTGTATGTATATATATATTCTCATTGTTACTTCAATGTCATTAATATTTAACTATGAATGTATATTGCGTGTGTGACTGTATTAATGTTTGAATGTTATGTATGTATATGTGTTATATAAGTTTATTAGTAAAATTACTAACATGGGCTGATAATTAAATATATATATATATATATGATAAAAACAATGAGATAAACAGATCGAATAAGTGTCATCAAATACAAGCCCAAGTTTATTAAAGTCCAATTACAAAGTAAAAATTATTATAACTACATATGGCCCAACAAGCCTAACCCTAAGTCTGATAACTACTTAATGGAAACCCTAATTTGTTTATGCAGTCCAATCTGGACCGTTGGATCAAGGGCTGCTGATCGAACGGTCCAAACAGAATAGAGATTCTCCATATCCCCGCGTGCCACGTGTCATCATCCTACACTGCCACGTCAATCACCAGATACAATTTGGACCGTACGTTCTAGAGGAGATCTTAGCCGTCGGATCAGATCTAATCCAACGGCCCAGATCGAGCCGAACCATTCGAATCCCTCTCGTGCAGCCCACGCTCCAGCCGATCAGCTTCCTCACGCGCCAGCTTCGGTTCATCCCCTCGTCCGCATGACCGCATCACCAGAATTTTTGCTGCCACCACCGACTCCCCAACCACCGCACAGCAAAAAACATATATAAAAAAGGGCATGTCAGAGCATCATCATCCATAATAATAGCATTTAAAGTTTACTTAAACATGTAAATCATAGGCAATAGGGCAATGAACAATCGGAATGAGATATAAACATGTAATGCACCATTTGTAACAGAGAGAAGTTCGAACAAAAATCCAGAAGCAGTAAACAGAGCAAAAAAATAGCCTTTCGAGGTATATCTTCTTCTTCTTTTTAGTTCATATATATGCATGTATATATATAATAAAAAAAGAAAACAGAGTTAGGGTTTATCCTCGTAGATCCCTTTTTCTTCCGCGTCGTTCTGGTTTCTTCCGATCGTAGCTCATCCGTTGACAAGTCGTGGCTTCCTCAAAGCCGAGTACGGTGAAACAACACAAGCGCGCGGCGGCGGAAGCCCCTTTTTTATTTGGCTTTCAGGTTTTTACTGGGAAGGGGATGGATTTTGATAAAACTAGGTTAGGGTCTAGGTTCGGTTTAAAAATAGGAATTTTTTGGGGCAGTTCGGGTTCATCGGCCGCCGCCAACATAGCTGTAGGCCGGCCGATTTCTGGAAATTGCGGCAGAGAGGGGCTGTCAGATTCTGGGTTCGTGATGAACCCAAATGAACATGTTCAGAGCATTTGGGAGGGGAAATGGTTATAACAAAAAAAATGGCCGAAAAAATCTGATTTTCAGATAAATGGGGTATATATAATATTATAAATTTTAAATGGTGTAATCATATTTTTAGTCCTTCTACCCTAAAATAATTACGCCGAAAGGGCTTCCGCATGGTCCAATTGCGTTATCAGTCATTCCGTGTGGGATAATTACCATAGGGAGCCATTCCGCCTTTTTAAATTATTCCCCGGGTCCTCCATATTTTTTCAAAAGTTTCAATTACGTTCTTATTATTTCTTATAATTTTGTCTCTGTATTTTATTTTCTCACAATCAGGTCATTTTTCTAGTTTTAAACTAAGTTATTTTATTTATTCTTTTTCATGTTCTTTTTAGTTTAAATTTTGCATATTCATGTTTAACATTTGCAATTTAATTTTCATGTTATTTTGTTCGGTTGTGATTTTAATTTTAGGGATAAAATTAGCTCGAATAGAACGTATATTAGGAATTTAATGTGTACATAGGTTTAGTATAAAATGGAAACGTGACATATAATTTTATGTTTAACATGCACTTGTTGGTAAATTAAAAATTGGTAAAATATTATGAATATTTTTCAACTTATGCTAAGTTTTAGAATAAAATAGGAATTGGTAAAAAATAAAAAAAATATAAATATAAAAATAAGAATAAAAATAAAAATGTTTTAATATATATTTAGTATATAATTGTTTTGTTTTTATAAAATAGATACTTTCAATATAATGGCTTTAAAGAATAAGATAGAATTTTGTAAAATATAAAAATATAATCTATATATATGATATATATATATATATATATATATATTTCAAAGTATAGTATAATCTTATAAAATAAGGCATATATGTTTTGGGTAGAATATATAGTTTTTAAGATATATAGTATAATTTCGAAGAATATAATATACACATTATAGGTACATAAAATATATAGTTTTTGAAGTATATAATAATGTTATGTGAAAATAAAATATGTATATGTAGTGTATAATATGGTTTAAAGTATGTAGAAGAATTTTGTAAAATAAATGATACATATTTTTAAATAATAGGTTTTTATATGTATATTATATAACTTTAATACATAATGTATTTCCATGTATATTTTAAATAATAAGTTTTTTTTTAATATGTTATATTATTTTAATATATAATATATCTTAAACCTTTTGGGATTTATTACATAATAATAATTTGGGCATTAGGCCTTATTTTGCTCCTTTTGGGCTTTTATCTAAATTAAGTAAATTAACTCAATTAATCCAGATTGTGTGCTCGTCTTATAGGGACACAGACCTAGAATTAGATTAGCCTTAGTTTTTTTAAAAAAAAAACTTTAGTTAGATTAGAGTTCGGATTAATTTAGTGAATTTAAATTTATCCATGGCTTATTGGGGTAAATGTTAAATTCATTAAATTAATTGAACAATTCTTAATTACTTTAGAAAAAAAATAATTTTAAGTTTAACTTAGCATTAAATTACAATTTAGCCACCATAAATTGAGCTTCTTAATCTTTTAGGGTTAAATATATAATTGGGCTATATATCAAATTGGGCCTTTCTTTTTAAATGTTTACATCCACGCCCTTGATTGTCGTACTTTAATTGACATCCATATAATCTTTAATCTCAATTGCGTATCTAACCAATCTAAATCATAAAAGGGGAAGGTATTTATTAATTCAAACATTTGTGTCGTAACAGTCCGAGCTTAAAGGATGTTGACCAAATATTTGAATTAATTTTTACCATCCCGAGGTAAATAGATTAAAAATTAACAAAATCATCACATCATACTTAAATGTTTGCATCATGCATAAAAGTGTGACGTACGGGGGTCAAACTAAAAATTAACACGGCAGTCGAGCTTATTCGATGTCGGTTTAATTTATAGTCCGACATATCATCAACCTTATTAATTAAATGTTTAATTAATTTGAGTCCACCAATTTGACAAAGCCCGTGCAATCAAGATTAATTTTCATCTAAGAACTCCGAATTAAATTCAATTTTAATTTCAATCATTTTCATCCTTTTAAGAGCATCAAATTTTTTGGTACAGAGTTCCGGGCGTGATGGGGGTGCTCATCTTTCCCTACGCGTAACCAACTCATGGACCCTTTCATGACGAATCTCTGGTTTCTTATGGTGTACGGCCTACCTTACCCAAGTGGTCGGTGGCGACTCCAAGTTTTCATCGTTTTTTTTTTGAAAAATCAAAAGTTTTCAAAAGAAATCCCCAATCTTCCAAAAAAAATTCATTAATAATTTAGGGGATAATTAGTAGCCGGCTTCTTTTATAACCAAACGCCCTTAACACGGCAAACATTTATCCTTTTTTTCAAAAAGAAAAAGGAAAAAAGGTCGCTACATCTTGGCGACTCCGCTGGGGACCGTTGTTTGCTTTTTAAAACAAAAGAGAGTTAGGCCAAAGGAAAAATTGTTGCTCTTAAATAATGAAAATTATTGGGACCTTAATTGATTTTAACCAAGATGATTCTTCCTTGAAAATGTGATCAAGATTTCACAGGCTTTGATAATTGGTGGTCCTCGAATTAATTTTTCATTTAATTTCTAAGGAGTCACCTATATGTGTTGCATCATATCATTAAGCTCTATACCTGAGATCCTTCCCTTAAGTGAGAGTGAAACGCCACATACCCATGTGAGTAGCCCTCCACGGGTCGGTAATTCACTTTCGGAATCCACTCCTTTTGACACATGAGCAACCCTCCACGTTATCGGGTTGTGCTTTTCCTCGAATCGAAACCAATTCGCAAGCTTATAATGGGTCAGAATTGGGCTCTTATTGCCTTAGGAGGCAATAAGATAAGTTCGGGTACCCTTAATTAGAACCAAACTCATGTGTGAGAATTTAAGAAAACCACCCCTATTAGAGCCATGCGGATAACCTTAGCGAACTAGAATTCATGTGATCAGGTTTCTTTCTTTTATGTGTAAACTGTTTGTGATTATTTTTTCTTGCTTTTGTGTTTCTATTTCACGACTAACTCTTTTCTTTTCTTTATTTTCATTGTTGTTCTTTTGTTTTGCATATTATCGTCATATCATAAAGGGCACATTGTGTTGGAAATAGTCTTAAAGGCTAGATTGATGGGAGACCTAGTTCGCAGCAATGATGAAAAGAACTCCGATGTACAGATATGGTCCGAAGGGGAATAGTTACATGAGGGAGACAATATTCCTGTCGGGTTTAGGTCAACGTTGGCAGCAGAGACATTCATGAATACATAATACAATGATACTTCTGGGCTAAAGACATTGTGGAATAGTTGGGACTTGGAAACAAAGTGCATTTTCAGAAGGGAATATGGTGACATTGCATATTTGCTAGATGTTCCGGTGGATCAAGCACTACTACAAGCCTTATTGAGGTTCTAGAATCCTGCCTATAGTTGTTTTATGATCGATAACTTTGACTTGACTCCTACGATTGAAGAATATCAAGATCTTTTAAACTGTGAGAAGATTTACGAAACTTGGGTATACCCAAAGACTAGTAAGAACAAAACCTTCCGTGGCCAGCTCAAGAGATTTTCGGACATGTTCGAATCCTGGGTCGAGCATCAGGTCATTACTTGGAATGGTAAGGAGTATCTCAGATGGGATGGGATTCTAGCCCTGGCTTTTGTACATTCGGTAGGCCGAGTTCAGCGGGATCTCTTCGCATTGTTAATTTATGGGTTAGTACTTTTCCCCCGAGCACGAGGGCTAGTTGACCCGGCAGTGTTAGACTTGTTTGACCGTTTGAGTGGTGAAACCAATCCAGTGCCTATGATTTTAGTCAAAAACTTTCCGATCTCTGAGGTTTTGCCGGGAGCATGGTGGGGGTCGTTTCTATGGTTGCCCACAGCTTTTGACAGTCTGGTTCAACAGTTATTTGTGGTCAGATGCTAATTTCTCGAAACCTCTCTTCAATGGCAGTTTCTCACCTTTAGACGAATTTCTACGAAAGGAAGATTGGCCCACCAGAAGATTTGGGGAAGTTTGGGTAGATGTTCTTAGCAACCTGAAAGAGGAAGATATAGTTTGGAGGGCTCCGTGGCTTTCCGCAACGAGTATCCTCTACAGGTGCGGGATGCACTCTTGGGTGCCATTACTTGGACTTTAGGGGCACAATGCTTATGTTCCTCTCCTAGTTTTGAGACAGCATAGCTCGAAGTAATTTGTTATGGCTACCAAGGGCTTGAATGAGTTCAATATGAATTATGAGAAGGAAAAGGGCTACAAGGCAATGAAGTACGATGTTTCTTCGGCTTGGAACAACATGAGACGGGTCAAAGTCATGAGTGTTACTCACATGACCACTCCCGAGTACGAGGCATGGAGATTCGGCTGCATCAATGACAATATTCCCTATTTGAATCCCAATAGAAAGATGACAATGGAAGAGGGGTTAGCCACACTTCCTAACGAATCCGAGTTGATAACAACTTGAAGAGGAGTAGGAAAGGTATCTCAAACTCGAGGAGAAACCTCGCCAGGAAAAATTCAACTTTGAGTTGGAAAAGATACAGTTTGAGGAGTGGTTAAAAGTTTGCAAAAAAGAAATGATGAATTGGAACTCGAGCTCAAGTTAGAAAATGAAGAGATTCAGGAACTCAAAAGGCTAAACAAATGCAAGAGAGTTGTGGAAATGGATCAAGCGAAGGGATGGAGCTCCGACTCAGGGAGGAGAAAGTGAGAGCCGAGAATTATAAAAGGATGTATTGTGATAATAGGGACCAAGTGCTCACCTTAACCCAAGAAATGAAGAACTTGCACACTTCTTACTTTAGGAAGCTCGAGAAAGAACGCCGCCAAAATGAAGCCTTGAAGGATCAGGTTAAGTGTTTGGAGAAGTCTCTTTTCAAGCACAAGGGTTCTACTAGCAAGTTGAAAGTAAGCGAGACGAAGAACCAGGCCTTAGAGGCTCTCATCGAAAAATTGGAAACCGAGGTTCAACAGCTCAAAGATCATGTGGCAAGTTTTAGGGGAGCAATTCAAGTACGCCCAATGTTGAGTTTGGAGAAACTACAGTTCGCTGCCTACACCATTTGGAGACAAGAACATGAGTTAGCGCAAGGGATGGCTCGGATGCAAGGAATCGCCCAGAAGATACAGCTCTTGGCAGAAGACTCTACTGAACTCCATGATTGTGTCGACGATGACTCTGAAGAATGAGAAAGGATTATTTGGATTTTGATAGAGATCATTGACCTCGATACTACCTTGAAGTTGTATATTTAGTTGGCTTTCTTTGGTTATTGTACTAAGACTATGTTTCTATTAATGAAAGTTGTTTAACGATGATATTTGCCAAACTCAGTGTTGCTCATTGCATTCATGCATAATTCATTTATTTGCATTCTTTATTTTGATACAAATAATTGACTCAAAAGCTTTCTATTTCAGAAACAAGAAAATTGTATTTTGGATCTTTAAAATTACAATCATTCCACATCCATATCATACCCGTTTACGAACAAAGCGAATGGAGGAAGGTTTTGCAAAGTTAGAAGTCGATCTGCATGGTCAAATGGAACGAACCCAACAGGAATTAAGGGAAACCATCCTCAAATCCCAGCAAGACATGATGAAAGAAATATCTCAGTTGTTGCAAGTCCAACTAAGGCAGGAGTCAAGAAACAAGGGTACCATCAAGAGCCCTGCTCAAAACTCAAGAGATCGCCTTTATGCCCAAACCGTCAAGAACCCTCTGCTCATTGATCCTTCATCAAATCCTACACAAGGTGCATCTACTTCTCATGCTGGTGCCGCCGCTCAAAATCAACCAGGGGTGACCTTCGGAAATCTCGAGATTATCAGGAACGACATCCTAGATTTTGATGAATTACAAAAACTGAACCAAATGAAAGTGGAGTTCACTAAACAACTAGAGGATACTCAGAAAGACCTAGAAGAAAAGCTCTGAGTAAAGGAAGACAAGAATGACCCCTATGGTTTAAGTGCTAGGGAACTCAGCCTGGTTCCTGATGCGGAGATCTCATACAAGTTCAAGGCTCCAGACTTTGAGATGTTTGACGGAAGCACCTGCCCCTCTACTCATATAGTGATGTTCTGCCAAAAGATGACTGGTTTTACCAACAACGAGAAGCTCTTGATTCACTATTTTCAAGACAGCTTAGTAGGATCTACTCTGAGGTGGTATAACCAACTAACCAGGGCACAAATCAAGTCATGGAGAGATCTGGCGAAAGCTTTTACGTATCAGTATAAGTATGTAACTGAAATGGTTCCCAATCGACTGTTGTTACAAGGCATGTAACAGAAGCGCAATGAGACCCTTCGTGAATATGCTCAAAGGTGGCGCGATGTGGCATCCCAAGTCTAACCACCGCTTCATGAGCATGAGATCTCCCCTATGTTCGTGGACACGCTAAAAGGGGCACTTTATGATCGGTTGATCAGTAACCCTATTAGTAACTTTACAAAAATGGTCATGACTAGCGAACGCATTGAAGCGGCCATCAAGAGTGGAAGGATTGATGGAAGGGATCATTCACGAAAGTAGTTTAAAAAGAAGGAGCATGAAGTGAACAACACCAACGCTTTTGAGAAGACCAAGAACTTCACCATCTCCAGCCGCAGGCTCTAGTAGGGAATTCCAGAAACTTCAACAAAAGAGAAGATAAGAGACTTAAGAAGGAAATTGATGATAGGTCTTTCACGCCTTTTCCAATTACCTATAAGGAACTCTACTCGCAGCTGTACAAGGCCGATCTGGTCCGACGGTTCCACGTTACCCCTTATAACCAACCGTACCTGGCTTGGTATAACCCTAAGGAGCACTACGAGTATCATGTTGATGTCCCAGGACACTCAATCGAGAACTGTATAGCTTTCAAAAAGTTCATTCAAAATTTGATTCGAACTGGAGTGTTACAGTTAGGGGAACCCAGTACGGCGAATAACCCATTGCCAAATCATGAGGGACAGAGTGTAAATGCCATTAAAAATGAGTGCATCGAGAAAGCCAAAAAGAGAGTGTTCGAGGTCCAGTCTCCCTTGAGATGGGTCTTTCAACAGTTATGCATGGCATATCTCATCAATCGGGGAATGGTGTTGGTCAAAGAAAGATGTGGCCTGTATCGTGAGTACCACCAATTAGGAGATCATGATATTCAACATTGCGAGGAATTCCTTCATTTACTTTAAGCTATGATGGATAACAAGGAAATAGAGTTTTTTGAGAAAGAGAAAAGAGTTTGAAGTATGTGCATTAGAAAGTCAAGAAACCAGGTACAGTGCCAAGAAGCCACTTGTCCTCGATCTTAGGACGAGCGAGGTGAGTGAACCAAAAGTGGCTCCTAAGATCATAATTGCTACCTCAAAGTCTTTTCCTTTCAAAGACACCAAGATGGTCACTTGGAATTACGCCACAAGTGTCATGATTCCAAGCTCGTCCGGTGTACAAGAAGAAAAGAAGGTAATGGATATAGAACCTGCACAACCAGGTAGTAGAGAAGTAAGCGATGTGGGGCATCTAACAAGAAGTGGTCGATACTACATTCCAAAAAAACCTGAGGGATCTAAAGGAGAAAGCCTAGGAAGCTGGAGCAAGACCCGAAAAGTTGTTCGGAGAGGGCCCACCTTTAAAGATTAAGGAGCCTGTCACAGAAATGCAAGCACAAGAGTTTCTGAAATTTCTAAAGCACAGTGAGTATAATGTTGTCGATCAACTCCAGAAACAACTAGCTCCCTTTTTAATACTCGACCTGTTACTCAATTCTGAAAAGTATCGTGATGCATTGTTGAAGGTTTTGAATGAGACCTTCATTAAAAAAGACATTTATGTTGGGAGATTGGATCAGATTATCAGTCACATTACTGACGTCAATCACATTACTTTCAGTGATGACAAAATTCCTAGGGAAGGTACGCGGTCCGTCAAGGCCTTAAACATCACTTCTCACTGTAAGGGTTATGTGTTGCCATGCATTTTAATTGATGATGGCTCTGCATTGAATGTTATGCCTTTAGCCACACTACAACGACTACCAATCGATAGCTCGCACATGAAACCATGTCATAATATAGTACGAGCCTTCGACATGACTCGAAGAGCTGTGGTCAGGAAAATAGAAGTACCCATACTCATTGGTCCCACTGAATATGTGGTCGATTTTGCGGTCATGGATATCCAGCCATCTTACAATTGCCTGTTAGGAAGGCCTTGGATACACTCGGCCGACGTTGTTCCGTCCTCGCTCCATCAAAAGTTGAAGTTTGTCACCGACCAGAAGTTAGTAATAGTAAATGTAGAAGAGGACATCATCGCTTCAGTAACTCCCGATACACCATACATCTCTACTGATGGAGAAGTAATAGAGTGTGCCTTCAGAGCCTTGGAACATATCAATGCCACTTTTGTTGCTGAAATGGGCAAGGTTCCATGCCCTAAGTTGTCAAACTGCACTAAAATGATGGTATTTGAAACCCTAGGAAGAGGAGCGAGAAAGAATAAAGGTTTAGGAAAGAATCTACAAGGGCGTCTTAGTCCTATTAGTGTGATTCACAAGGTGGACCACTTTGGACTTGGCTATAAGCCTAATTTTCTACAAAAAAATAAGAATGGAAAAGGAGACAATAATAGAGGAAAGCCAGGTTAAGGGGGGAAGACATTCCCTGGGCTCCCATAACCTACTCAAACTTCAAAGATATCTTCATATTTGGGGGAATTCAAAATCCGGAGGAGGACATCCAAAGGGCAAACCAAGAGGGTGAAGGCGCCTCCAAAAAGAGCTGATCAGTGAAGCTTTAGAAGAAATGAATGTAAACATGATCGGTAACAGGAGCAAGCCTAATCAGTTTCTAGCCGGAATTCGCCCGTGTCTCCCAAGGGAAGAGCTCAACAATTGGGACTTCAGGGTTGTGCCAGCATTTAATAGGAACAAATCAAGGTAATGCCTAGAACCACTTTGTTACTTTGGCACGAAAGTAACGAACATCTTTTGTAAAAAAATGGGGCAACTATGTCATATTCATCTGCTTTGAATGAAATATACTATATCTACCTTTTCTTTCTCAAATGGCAAACATGGCATTCATTCCACTCATTCCATTTCATTCACTCACCTATTCATTAGTTAATAATTTATTTACATCATAAATTATATTTTTCCTTTCCCAATACGCACTTTTAAAATCGTGCAGGCCCCTTAATATAAACTGTATGAACAATATGGAACCTAATCCCAAAGTAGATTTCGAACGACCCATGTACCTGGAAAAGGTAGAGGAAGAAAATGATAAGATTCCTGAAGAGCTGCTAAGAATGATGGCCGGTGAGGAAAAGCAAATCCTTCCGCACCAAGAGAAGCTAGAAATCCTAAACTTGGGGACTGACGAGGAAAGGAAATAAGTAAAGATTGGGGGCACCCTATCACCAGAAGTCAGGCAGGGTTTAGTGGAATTACTTATAGAATTTAGAGACGTATTCGCATGGTCATACCAAGATATGACGGGACTAAACACGGACATTATAACGAACAAGCTCCCCATTAGGCCAGAATGCAAGCCCGTTCAGCAAAAGCTTCAAAGAATGAGAACAAGCATGTTACTAAAAATCAGGGAAGAAGTTAAGAAACTGTTTGAGATCGGGTTTTTGGAAGTCTCTAAGTACCCAGAATGGGTAGCCAATATCGTGCTGGTACCAAAGAAAGATGGGAAGGTGTGTATGTGTGTGGATTATAGAGACCTTAATAAGGCGAGCCCCAAGGACAACTTTCCTTTGCCCCATATTGATACTTTAGTGGACAATATTGCGGGCATGCTTGGTTCTCATTCATGGATGGCTTCTCAGGGTACAACCATATCAAAATGCACCCCGGGGACATGGAGAAAACCACTTTTGTGACTATATGGGGCACGTTTTGTTACAAAGTGATGCCATTCCGATTAAAAAATGTCGGGGCAACTTACAAAAGAGCCATGGTAACCTTGTTTCATAACATGATGCATAAGGAAATTGAGGTGTACGTGGATGACATGATGGCCAAGTCTAAGACTGAGGTGGAGCACATCCAGAATTTGCAAAAACTCTTCCAAAGGTTAAGAAAGTATCAGTTAAAGTTCAACTCAGCCAAGTGCACCTTCGCAGTCACATCAGGGAAGCTTTTAGGCTTTGTGGTAAATCAGAGGGTCATCGAGATCGACCCCGACAATGTGAAAGCGAATCAAGATCTTCCACCACCATGAACACAAAAGGAGGTCCGAGGATTTTTAGGAAGGTTAAACTACATCTCCCGATTCATATCTCAATTGACTAATAAATGTGACTATGTCTTCAGACTGCTCTAAAAGAATAACCTGAGAGTCTGGGATGAGGATCGTCAAGAGGCACTAGAAAAGAGCAAGAAGTATTTGACCGGTCCTCTAATTCTAGTAGCATCAGTGCCGGATAGACCATTGATCATGTATCTGACAGTCTATGAAAATTCTATGGGGTGTGTACTTAGACAACACTATGACTCAGGCAAAAAGAAAAGGGCCATCTACTATTCGACCAAGAAATTCACCGATTATGAAATACGGTACCCGCCAATTCAAAAGTTATGTTGTGCCTTGGTATGGGCTACTAAGTAGCTACGGCAATACATGTTGTATCATACCACCTGTCTAATTTCTTGAATAGATCCGCTAAAATTTCTAATGGAAGCACCAGCACTGACCGGGAAGATGGCCGTTGGCAAATGCTCTTGTCGAAGTTTGACATAGTTTACGTGAACCAGAAAGCGGTGAAAGGAAGTATTGTGGTAGATCTTCGGGCAAGTCGCGCCTCGGATGACTATGAACCATTGGATTTCAATTTTCCAGATGAAAATTTGATCTGTAGTTTAACTAAAGAGAAATCTGTTGCCGAGAAAGAGAGATGGAGGCTCTATTTCGATGGGGCGTCGAATGCCCTAGGCCATAGAATAAGGGCAGTATTAATTTCCCCTGAAGAGGACCACTACCCTTTCACAAGTAGACTGGAATTCTTTTGCGCCAACAATATAGTCGAGTATAAAGCTTGCGTCATGAGACTTTGAGCAGCCATTGAAAAGAGGATCAAGGTGCTCCAAGTTTTCGGAGATTCCTCTTTGGTAGTCTACCAACATCGAAAAGAGTGAGAGACTAGAGATCCGAAGCTGATCAAGTATTACGATTTGATCCAAGATTTGGTCTGAAATTTTGAAGAAATCAGTTTCACTTACTTGCCAAGGGAGGATAACCAAATGGCCGATGCTCTAGCTACTTTGGCCGCTGTGTTTAAGTAAATGGGACAGCCGAGATGAAGCCTATCGAGATGCAAACTTTTGAGGTGTTGGCCCACTGCTATAGTTTGGAAGAGGAAAAAGATGGAAATCCATGGTATTATGACACCATTCAATACATCAAATATCAAACTTACCCAAAAAACGCCAACGATAATGAAAAAAGAACTATCAGAAGGTTGGCATCGGGGTACGTCCTTGATGGAGATGTTGTGTATAAAAAAATCAAATATCAGATATTGTTGAGGCGTGTCAATGCCCAGGAGGCCGAAACTATTTTAGTAGAGGTCCATGAAGGTTTATGCAGAACCCACACTAGCGGTTTCTCGATGGCTAGAAAAACCATGATATACAGTTACTTCTGGTCAACAATGGAAAGAGATTGCATCAATTATGCAAAGAAGTGCCATAAATGCCAAATCTACGCTGATAAATACATTCCCCACTAGTACCACTTCACGTCATGAACTCACATTGGCCTTTCGTTGCTTGGGGAATAGACGTTATTGGGCAGATACACCCGAAAGCTTCTAATGGGTATCATTTTATTCTAGTGGCCATCAATTACTTCACCAAATGGGTAGAAGCCGCTTCGTACGCCAACATCATAAGAGCGACAGTTTACAAGTTCCTCAAGAAAGAAAATATATGTCGATATGGCTTGCCCGAAAGGATCATCACCGACAATGCTTCCAACTTGAATAACAAAATGATGACTGAGGTGTGTGAACAGTTCAAAATTCTACATCACAATTCTACTGTTTATCGCCCCAAGATGAACTGAGCACTGGAGGTGGAAAATAAGAATATAGAGAAGATCATAGCAAAAACCACGAAAAATTACAAGGATTGGTGTTAAGTGTCTTAAAGTACTATTTTAGTCACCCATTTTATTCTTATTATTGCTAGACTTAGGCTCATATTAGTTGCATTATTAGCCATTGATGAATATTTGCATTGTTTCCTTGGTGGACAAGCTTGATTTCATATTTTGCTTAATTTTGTGGCAAAAGATATTGTTTTGGTGTGTTTTTGTGTGTGTGCAGAATCACTTGCCAAAGCAAGGCTGGAACCAGTTGTCAGGGCAATGCATGAAGAAGATATTGAGCTAGTTGCCAGGGCAATGCATGAAGGAGATGCCGAGCTAGTTGCCAGGGCAATTTTTGATAAGGGATAAGATGATATGGTAGTCGAAATTGATGACATGGAGCAAAGTTAAATCCCAAAGGAGTTTGATTTCCATGAAAAGGTCAAAGAGAAATTAAATCCCAAAAAGATAGGAGAAGATCTAGAAGGAATTTAAATATAATAAAGAATTATATTCTTTTAAAATATTTAATTCCAACTTAACTTCCTCCTCAAGAAGGATTTTGACCTAGCCATCTCCTATTTAAAGGAGACCAAGCCGTCAAACTCAAGGGGGAGAGCAAGGAGAGATTTCGACAAATGAGAGATTTCGACAAGAGCAAGGAGAGATTTCGACAAGGCTTCAACCATTCTTCATCTTTTTCTTTCTTGTTCAATTAGGTTTATGTTAGGAATTCTTTGTCTTGTGTTTCTTTGGAACCTAGCCATGAACTAAATTTATTTGGCTAAGATTATTGTGTTTTGTGGTTGTGAGAAACAATTAGATTTTGTATAGGTAATAAGAGTTTGCACTTTCAATTCAAGGTTTACTCATTCTTGGTTTTTCTTCTTGTTTGCGAGTGCATTAGGAGAGGATCTCGTAACTTCATCTATTTATCTAATATCAGGAGAGTTAGATTCAAGAAATAATGAGTATGGTCTTTATTCAATCTATTGATGGTGAAGATTAATCCGGCTTAGGAATAAGTTAAGGATTTCAACGACTAAGAGGAGCGCAAGATTGGTTGTTGTTCACCCTTGATTCACGCATGGATGTATTGTAAAGGCATGCACAATTAGCTAGAGTTTCAACTTAGGGATAAGAAGAAACCATTGAAGAAAGCTCTGCCGAACCTTGAAGCTGCTGCCCAGCCGCCCAAACAGTTGCCTAGCCAATTGCCCAAGCAACCGTCGATTAGTTGCCGAGGTAACCCCGCTGCGCAAGTTGCCCTTGCACTCTTTTACCAAGACAATCCAATCGGCTATCACACTTCAACTCACGATAACCTGGCCTATTCTCTCTCATTTGATTACATCTTCTTTTACGTTATTGCTTTCTAGTTTAGTTGTTAGTTAAACTCATACAATATTCTACTTGTGTTCTTTTACTTTTTACAGTGCAAGAGATTAGATTCTTGAAGTGACACAAATCCTTGTGGAGATGATATCTTTTATACTATAACTTGCGACGTGAATACTTGCACAATTACGGAGCACTTATTACGCGCAACAAGTTTTTGGCACCGTTGCCGGGGATTGGCAATAGCAACTTTGTTTTTATTTTCTTGTACTTTTTATTTTTCTTGTTTAAGATTCAAAGGGTTAACAAACTTTGGTTTTACATTGGTATATGACCAGGGCGAGACCAATTACACCAGAATATCCCTTTGATCCAGAAATCAAATGAACCTTGCAAAGACTCAGACGAAGGTTAAGAGTAGCAATGGCTAATCAAGACGGCAATATGAATCAGGATGTTCCAAGAGGAGGAGTGATTCTTGCACGAAACAGAACTATTCGAGACGATCTTGAAGAAGATATTGAAGGACTTAATTCAGGAGTTGTCACACCAGAAATTGAAGCCGACCACTTTGAGTTGAAACCGGTGATGTTCAATATGATCAACACAATTGGTCAATTTGGCGGCTCAGCAAGTGAAGATGCACGACAACATCTTAAATATTTCCTCAAGATTTGCAACTCATTCAAAATACAAGGAGTCACCCCCGATGTTTTATGACTAAGATTATTCCCCTATTCACTGAGGGATAGGGCGAAAGCATGGTTGAATAGTATTCCTGTCGGATCAATAGGATCTTGGACCGATTTTGTCGTGATTTCCTTGCTCGATTTAATCCTACAAATTTGACTGATAAGCTTCGTAATGAAATTACTTCTTTTCGGCAGGCAGATGATAAATCCATGTACGAGGCTTGGGAGCGATATATAGAACTTCTACACAAATGCCCCTACACGGATTCCCAGTGTGGACACAAGTAACAATATTTTACAATGCTGTGAATACACCAACAAGGATGATGCTAGATGCCTCGGCAAATGGCATACTCCTAGATAAGTCACTGGAGGAAGCAATGCAAATTCTAAACAGGCTTGCCAAGAATGATTATCAATCCCCATCTGCTAGAAGAGGAGGAGTTAGACGCCAAGCCACAATACATGAACTGGGATCATCAGACTCAATTTCGGCACAATTGGCCACTCTAACAAAAATGGTCCAGAACATGCATAAACCAAACAACACATAGAAAGTCAAGGCAATGGATTCCTTTTGTGAGTTATGTGGTGGAAACCATGATTCTTCTGAATGTATGCAGAATCCAAAATCCAGCTTTTATGTGGGGAATTACAACCGGAACAACAATGTGATGTCCAATATATACAATCCAGCTTGGAAGAAGCACCCAAATTTTTCATGGAGTAATCCCAAAAATGCTATAAACCAGAACAATAAGAATGCACAAGCATCAGGATTCCAGCAGAATATGCCACGGCATCAGTTGCCCCAGCAACAACCGACAACATCTAGTTCTTTGGAAAATTTTCTCAATGCTTTTATGTTGAAAATTGAATCTTATATGGCTGAGAATAGTAACTTCATAAAAAAGAACTGATGCTTTTATTAACAGGACCGAGATGGGAATGCAAAACCAAGAGACAACAATCAAATCATTGGAAAATCAAGGCGGACAATTTGCTCAAAACCTGAATACTAGACCGCAAGGAGGTTTACCTAGCGATACTGAAGTCGCAAGAGGAACTGGCCATGAGCAATGTAAGGCGGTCACCACTAGAAGTGGCCAACAACTTAAAGAGGCTTAAGCTCACTCATCAAACAAAACTCCACAAAAAGAACAAGATGAACTCAATGGCAAAGCCTCAGATGCTGAACCAGGAATTGTCTCCACAACCAGCGATAATCATGCCTCGGCAACCAGCGATAAGGATACTGCGGCAACCAACGATAGGCACGCCACTGCAACCCTAGTGTACAATGCCTCGGCAACTCCAGTTGCCTCGGCAATGTCGTTAATCAGGTTCCAGGCCAATGAAAGGATCAAAGATATCCGACTTCCACCACCATTCCCACAAAGGTTGAATCGACAAAAGCAAGAATATCAATTCAAGAAGTTTCTTGATATCCTAAAGCAAGTCCACATCAACTTGCCATTGGTTGAGGCGATTGAACAAATGCCGAACTATGCCAAGTTTCTGAAAGATATTGTGTCCAAGAGAACAAGGCTAGTAGAGTTTGAAACAGTTGTCGCAACAGAGGGATGCATGGCCATGTTGCACAATCGCATGCCACCCAAGTTGAAGGATCCTGGAAGTTTCACAATACCTTGTTCCATCGGAAACCACTATATCAGGAAAGCATTATGTGACATTGGAGCAAGCATAAACTTGATGCCTAAATCAGTTTTCCAAAAACTAGGAATCGGGAAGGCAAGACCTACAACAGTTATGCTACAGCTAGCCGACAGATCTTATGTGCATCCAGAGGGAAAAATCAAAGACATACTAGTAAAAGTTGATAAATTTATTTTTCACGATGACTTTATTGTTTTGGATTGTGAGGCATATGAACATGCACTTATCATTCTCGGGAGACCCTTCCTAGCAACAGGGAGAACCTTGATCGATGTGGAAAATAGAGAACTCACAATGAGGGTGAATAAACAGCAAGTTAAACTAAATGTGTTCCAAACACTAAGGCATGCCGATGATCCGAAAGAATGTCAACTTCTTCATGCCACAGCAGAGTTTAACTTCGACGAGGAATTTAGTTTCCTCAGCAACTACATTGTCGATCAAGAGGAACCTGAGGAGTATGAAGAACCGATCGATGATGAACAACAAGAAAAGGTAAATTGGTTAGCCAATCGACCAGGTACATACTTTGAACCACTGGATTACTCAGGTAAGGAAGGTAAACTCGAAAAGCCCTCCATTGAACAACCACCGATTCTTGAGTTGAAACAGTTGCCAGGGCAACTAAAATATGTTTACTTGGGAACCGATAATACATTGCCTGTAATTATTTCCTCTAAGTTACAGCCTGAGCAGGAAAAGAAGCTGATCAAAATGTTGATACTTCACAAGAAAGAAATAGGGTGGACAATTACCGACTTGAAGGGAATTAGCCCGGTAGTTTGCATGCACAAGATTTTGTTGGAAGATGATCACAAACCTTCGATTGAGGCCTAGAGGAGACTGAATCATGCCATGAAAGGGGCTATAATGAAAGAAATCATCAAGTGGCTTGATGTCGGCATCATATACCCTATCTCTAATAGTACATGGGTAAGTCTGGTACAATATGTACCAAAAAAGAGAGGTATAACGATGGTAAGTAATAAAAACAATGAACTCATTCCAACCAGGACTGTGATCGATTGGAGGGTTTGTATGGATTACCGAAAGCTAAACAAAGCCACTAGGAAATATCATTTTCCCTTACATTTTATCGATCAAATACTTGACCGTCTTGCAGGCAAACCCTTTTATTATTTTCTTGATGGTTATTCAGGTTATAATCAAATTGCCATAGCACCAGAAGATCAAGAAAAGACAACATTCACATGCCCATACGGTACTTATGCTTTCCGAATGATGCCGTTCGGATTGTGTAATACCCCGGCAACCTTCCAAAGATTCATGATGGCACTCTTTTCAGACATGGTCGAAGACTTCCTTGAGATCTTCATGGATGATTTTTTCATTTTTGGTAATGACTTCGACATTTGCCTCGACAATTTAGAGAAGGTGTTGGCAAGATGTGAAGAAACTGATTTAGTCCTTAATTGGGAGAAGTGCCATTTTATGGTAGATAAAGGAATAGTACTCGGCCACAAGATTTCATCCAAGGGAGTTGAAGTAGACAAAGCCAAGGTAGATGTGATCGAGATATTACCCCTACCAAGTTTGGTTAAAGAAATCTGAAGCTTTCTTGGATATGCAGGTTTTTACATGAGGTTCACTCATAATTTTTCTAAAATTACTAAACCCTTGTGCAATTTGCTTGAACAGGATAAAGTCTTCAATTTTGATGATTCTTGCGCCCCAAGCATTCGAAACCCTTAAGGAAAAGCTTGTCTCGACACCCATTGTCTTTCCACTAGATTAGACGCTGCCTTTTGAGCTCATGTGTGATGCAAGTGATTTCGCGGTAGGAGCAGTCCTAGGCCAACGCACAGGTAAGACCTTTCATGTGATATACTACGCTAGTAAGACTCTTAATAGTGCTCAAGTGAATTACACAACAACAGAGAAAGAGTTACTAGCCGTAGTTTTCACATTTGACAAGTTTCGATCCTATTTGATTGGTACAAAGGGAATTGTCCATACAGGCCATTCGGCAATTAAGTATCTATTTGCTAAAAATGATGCCAAACCTCGTTTGATTCATTGGATATTGCCTTTACAAGAGTTTGACATTGAAATTAAGGACAGGAAAGGAACAGAAAATCAAGTGACCGATTACTTATCACGCTTAGAATGAAATAGGGAGGAGGACGCGGATTTAGAGATATGTGATGCATTCCCAGATGAGTAATTGTTAGTTGCCTCGGTAACCATGGATGTGCATGCCTCGGCAACCACTGATGTGCACGCCTCAGTAACCCTTGACGTTCATGCCTCGGTAACCCTTGACGCGCATGTCACGACAACTTTAGACGCGCACGCCTCGGTAACCATGGAAGCAGTTGCCACGGCAACACATGCCTCGGCAATACCCTGGTACGCGGATTTAGTTAATTTCCTTGTTTGTGGTATTTTACCTTATGGCCTTACTCACCAAGGAAAGAAGCGGTTCTGCCATGATGTTAAGCATTACTTTTGGGACGAGCCTCTTTTGTTTAAACAATATGCATATCAGGTTATACGCTGATGCGTCCCTAAATAGGAGCAGCAGAATGTACGCCGACAATGTCATTCTTCACCCTATGGAGGACATTTTGGAGGAACTCGTACTGCGGCCAAAGTTTTGCAATCCGGTTTGTATTGGCCAACACTGTACAAAGATGCCCAAGAGTTTTACAAGCAATGTGATCGTTGCCAGAGGACGGGCAATATCTCTAGACGACATGAGATGCCCCTCCTAAACATCATCGAGGTAGAATTGTTCGATGTATAGGGGATCAACTTTATGGGACCTTTCCCATCTTCATTCAGCAACCTTTACATTCTACTTGCCGTCGACTACGTGTCTAAATGGGTTGAGGCAGCTGCAGTTCCCACCAACGATTCTAAGACCGTGCAATGATTCTTGCAGAAAAATATATTTACACGGTTTAGGATGCCGAGAGCAATTATCAGTGATGAAGGCAAGCACTTCGACAACAAACTCATCGCCAAGATGTTACAACGCTTTGGTGTATCTCACAAGATTGCAACGGCATATCACCCACAAACCAATGGGCAAGCAGAAATTTCCAACCGAGAATTGAAGGGAATACTCGAGAAAAATCCCTCTAGGAAGGATTGGTCAGTAAGACTAGATGATGCACTTTGGGCATATCGCACTGCATTCAAAACACCCTTAGGTATGTCTCCCTTCCAACTTGTCTATGGCAAAACATGCCATCTACCGGTGGAAATCGAACATAAGGCATATTGGGCAATCAAGACCGTGAATATGGATTGGGAAAGTGCCGGGCAAAAGCGTTTGTTGTACCTCAACGAGATAGAAGAATTCTGTGCACTCGCCTATAATAATGCACGAATCTACAAGGAGAAAACAAAGCAATGGCATGACAAGAAACTATTGTCGCGGCAATTCATGCCAGGGCAACTAATTCTCTTATTCAATTCTTGGCTAAAACTTTTCCCGGGAAAACTGAAATCAAGATGGTCGGGACAATTCGAAGTTGTCAAACCATTCTCCTATGGTGCCGTGATAATCAAGTCCATCACTGACGAACATAAATTCAAAGTCAACGGACAAAGATTGAAGCACTACAACGGTGCCCATGTGGAATGTAACAAAGAAGTGGTCACCTTAGGAGATGCATGAGCATGCTCTCCTTTCGATATATATTTTTTATTTTTTGAACTATTTAATTTTTTTATTATTTATTAATTTCGGTTATTTTTTCTTTTTAGGGTAGATTTATTTATTTTCTTTAAGATTAAGACTACATCTTTCTTTCATACTTATCTAATTATTTTTTAATTTTTAAGTTTAAGAATTTATTTGCACATCTTTATTTATTTTCTTTTATTAGTTTATCTTTAATTTTAATCCTTATTTTATTTGTTTTTGCATTGTAGAAAAAGAGTTCAAGATAAAGAGGAATTTGATTCAAGAAGGAAACTTCCTCAACAAGGAAATTAATGGGCTAAATCTAAGGATTATATTAAGCCTCCAATTTACCCTAAATAAACCCTACATAGCCGGCCAAATCCTTCTCCTTCCTCAAATACCCTATCCATCCCCTACCCCTAAATCAAAACACTTATTTTATTTCTTTCCAATTAATCCCACCCACCATATTTACTACCTATCTTTTTCTATTTAACCCATCACCCTTAACTTCAAAGAAACCTATTCCTACTTTTCATCTTGCAACTCTTTAGTTTCTTTTGCTTTCTTTTCTTTGTTTCTACCAAACTCACAACCAGATCATCCATGGCATCCAAAATCGAATTTTTGGTTCATCCAAGTTCCTCCAAAGAACCAAGATACAAGAAGTTTGCTACACCAGTGGTTCAGGAAAGATTTCACTCCAAGTTTGAAAGCAGGAAGATTTACGAAGAACAAGGCTTTGAATACTCCAACTCTCATCAAGATTTCAGCCTTGAACCATTCATCTTCGAAAGGATTGCACATCAAAAGTGACAAATCTTTTGCCATCAATCGGAACTGGGTAACATCTCATGGGTAAGAAAATTCTATACTCACTCACCTAACCCGGATAATCCTTATGTTTTTGTTCGTGACAGGGCTATACTCGTAAGCCCCGAAAACATCAACACCTTTTACGGGCTCTACATTGAGAATGACAAGCATCAAGACTTTTTTGATCAACTCACGCCCAAGCAACTCGAGAAGGAGCATCAAGAACTCACTCTACCGAGAACTCATTAGAATGACGGTAAATACAATGGCATGGTATATCGCCTTCGCTTAAGCCTGAGGCAAAATTATGGAATAAGTTTGTTAAAACTTCTTTAATGCCCACAACACACAATACCACCGTTGATACACCTCGTATTTTGCTCATGCATTCTATCTTGCATAATCGCATCATTAACATTGGAAAAATTATTTGTGATGATATTTTTGTATGTAGCACAAAAGACAAGGGTTCTCTTTTCTTCCCTTGCTTAATTTCCAATCTTTGCAAGGAGATGCATGTCCCAAGTGAGTCCACTGATGAAAAGGCCCTACCAAAGTTTGGTTGGAATCGAGCACAAATCTGAAAGATAATGGAAGAGGCACCGGTAAAATCCCCAACGCCTCCAGTTGCCGCGGCAACTCCTGCCGCCGCAGCAACTCCTAATGCTCAAACAATTGATACCTGTGCAACTCAGATAGCAACCCCGGGACAACTTAAAGTACTCTTACAATCGTTGGCGAATCGCCTTAGGAAAATTGAAGACCGGAAATCAATGTTCATGCGGTACATGAAGGATCACAACAATGCCATCACCCAAATCATCCTGGAAAAGTACCCGGACAGCCGCATACCGTTCCCTATCTTTCCCGCCGAAATCCTTGCCACGTCAACCAATAAAGCAGTTGCCACGGCAACCGCAACAGATGATGCCGCGGCAACCTACACTACGCCTGCCCAAGCAGTTGCCACGACAACCAACACTGAAGATGTCGCGGCAACCAAAGCTAAAGATGCCCCGGCAACCACTGCAAAAGCCAAAGGTAAGCACCTATGCCCGAATCAACTCGTACTGAATCATCGTCTGATTTTTTAGATTCAGACGAGTCCTCCATTGCACCAACAAAGACCGCACTAATCGAATCCTCCAAGCCCAAGCGAAAAGCCAATGACATTGATGAAGAGGACGATGAGGACAACCCCGTACGAGGATCGATTCCACCATCGGCAACAAGGAAGCAACCAACGCATTCAAGCAAAAGAATTAAGACACCGACCAAAAAGAAACTAATCATCCACGATGACAAACTCTCGGAGTAAGTCCTCGTTTGTATTTTACTTTTCTTTATTTTTATTTTTCTTTGTGCATCCATTGAGGACAATGCCTCACTTGAGTTTGGGGGGGATTGTTATTAGTTAGTTACCACGTTTAGTTGCATTCATCTTAAGTATTGCATTTAGGATACATAAATTGCTTGCCATGCCTTTAGTTGGAACAAGAATTGCTTAGATTTGATGAATATCTGATGATGACTTTGCCAGTGTACTTAATTGATATAATTTTTTATTCTAGGATAAACATGGAAACACTTAGAATCGTACTATGTGCTAAACTTGATGAAACACTGTGTGGCTTGATTGATTTAAGGAATTCTAGCGAACTTAGGTTGATAGTTAAAAAAATTGGGGGATTAGAATAAAAATTGGATGAATGCTAGAGGTGCCCGAAATTGGCTCTAGTATATGCTAAAAAATTGATCGCTAGAGGTGCCCGAAATTGGCTATAGTATGTGCTAAAAATTGATAGCTAGAGGTGCCCGAAACTGGCTCTAGTCAATTTAATTAACTTAAGAAAACTAAAAACAAAACACTAGAGTTGCCCGAAACCGGCTCTAGTTAAAACATGTTAAAAGAACCCAAGTAAGTAATTTGAAAACCTCTTGTTTGCATAGAATCTGAAAAATCAACTTGCACACAACTCCGCACACACTCACAAGCACTATAGTTGGATTCCGAGTAACTCCTAAGTTTTTCGAAAAATGAAAAGCCAATCATACTTTGTGCCACGGTTCTGAGAATTGAAATCAAGTTCAAAGCTAAGTTTGTGAAAACTGAAGTCTTGGCGGGTAATTATTAGTTTGCATTGCTTGAGGATAAGTAATAGTTCGAGTTTGGGGGTGTGTTAAGTGTCTAAAAGTACTATTTTAGTCACCATTTTTATTCTTATTATTGCTAGACTTAGCCTCATATTAGTTGCATTATTAGCCATTCATGCATATTTGCATTGTTTCCTTGGTGGACAAGCTTGATTTCATATTTTGCTTAATTTTGTGGAAAAAGATACTGCTTTGGTGTGTTTTTGTGTGTGTGCATAATCACTTGCCAAAGCAAGGCTGGAACCAGTTGCCAGGGAAATGCATGAAGGAGATGCCGAGCTAGTTGCCAGGGTAATGTATGAAGGAGATGTCGAGCTAGTTGCCAGGGCAATTTTTGATAAGGGATAAGATGATATGGTAGTCGAAATTGATGACTAGATAAGCCCAAGATGACGTGGAGCAAAGTTAAATCCCAAAGGAGTTTGATTTCCATGAAAAGGTCAAAGAGAAATTAAATCCCAAAAAGATAGGAGAAGATCTAGAAGGAATTTAAATATAATAAAGAATTATATTCTTTTAAAGTATTTTAATTCCAACTTAACTTCCTCCTCAAGAAGGATTTTGACCTAGCCATCTCCTATTTAAAGGAGGCCAAGCCGTCAAACTCAAGGGGGAGAGCAAGGAGAGATTTCGACAAATGAGAGATTTCGACAAGAGCAATGAGAGATTTCGACAAGGCTTCAACAATTCTTCATCTTTTTCTTTCTTGTTCAATTAGGTTTATGTTAGGAATTATTTGTCTTGTGTTTCTTTGGAACCTAGCCATGAACTAAATCTATTTGGCTAAGGTTATTGTGTTTTGTGGTTGTGAGAAACAATTGGATTTTGTTTAGGTAATAAGAGTTTGCACTTTCAATTCAAGGTTTACTCATTCTTGGTTTTTCTTCTTGTTAGAGAGTGAATTGGGAGAGGATCTCGTAACTTTATCTATTTATCTAATATCGGGAGAGTTAGATTCAAGAAACGAATGAGTACGGTCTTTATTCAATCTATTGATGGTGAAGATTAATCCGGCTTAGGAATAAGTTAAGGATCTCAATGGCTAAGAGGAGCGCAAGATTGGTTGTTGTTCACCCTTGATTCATGCAGGGATGTATTGTCAAGGCATGCACAATTAGCTAGAGTTTCGACTTAAGGATAAGAAGAAACCATTGAAGAACGCTCCGTTGAACCTTAAAGGTGCCACCCAGCCGCCCAAACAGTTGCCCAGACAACCGTCGATTAGTTGCCAAGGCAACTCCGCTGCGCAAGTTGCCACGGCAACTGAGTTACCCTTGCACTCTTTTACCAAGACGATCCAATCGGCTATCACGCCTCAACTCACGATAACCTGGCCTATTCTCTCTCATTTGATTACATCTTCTTTTACTTTATTGCTTTCTAGTTTAGTTTTTAATTAAACTCCTACAATCTTCTACTTGTGTTCTTTTACTTTTTACAGTGCAAAAGATTAGATTCTTGAAGTGGCACCAATCCCTGTGGAGACGATATCTTGTATACTATAACTTGCGACATGTACACTTGCACATTTGCGGAGCACTTATTACGCACAACAATTGGCATGAAAAGCTACCTTTTGCCCTATTTGCTTATCGGACCTCTGTAAGGACCTCCACCGGGGCAACTCCATAATCTTTTGTATATGGCACGAAGGCGGTATTACCCATCGAGGTGGAGATTTCGTCGCTCCAAATTTTGAACGAAGTGAAGTTGGACGAGGCTAAATGGATACAAGCTAGAATTGATCGATTAAACCTTATTGAAGAGAAAATGTTGAAGGTCATATGTCATAGCCAGATGTATCATAAAAGAATGATGCGAGCCTATAACAAAAAGGTTCTCCCTAGAGAGTTTCAAAAGGGGGATTTGGTGCTCAGAAAGATCTTACTTAACCAAAAAGACTTCCAAGGGAAGTGGATGCCTAATTGAGAATGGCCTTAAATTTGTAAAACAGGCTTTCTCTGGAGGAGCATTAATCCTAGCCGAAATGGATGGGAAAGAGTTGAGCAACCCAGTAAACTCAGACTATGTAAAAAAGTATCATCCCTAAGAAAAAGAAAAAGAAAGAAAAAGAAAGAAAAAGAAGAAGAAGAAGAAAACGAAAAAAAAGAAAAAAAGAGAAAAAAAGAAAAAATAAGAAGAATAGGGGTTTAGGGCGAAAACCAAAAAATGGGCGTCTTAAAACCAAGGGGTGATCTGAATTGAAAATCTGAATAAGACGGTTCAGATGTGCGTGAATTCTGGCATACGACTGAACGGTGCTTCAATCCTTATGTCATCAAAAGTTGTAACCCAAAATGGCGAGTGAAATGTCTACTGTGGTTGATGGATTCTTATTATTCATACAGTCGATATTATTCATATCTTTTCTTTCTCATGTTTGCCGCGACTTTCAAAACTTTGTTAATGTTCCTCTAAGTATTAATAAAATATCATTCCCATTTATGTTGACTGTCTCATAATCATCTCGCAGATGAATTAGCATAGATTACGAAAAGCAAAGGATTTCTGGGTATTTCTGTGATTTAACCTATTGAGTGCAGGTCGTTCCAAGATAAAAGGCGAATCTGCCAAGGTTAAGACAAAAAGATCATTAAGGGCGAAATTGACGAAATTTACTAAAGAAATACAATGTGTACCTCACATATTATTGAAATCGAATGAGCTAAGGGCGAAAACCCAGAGAGACGCCCAAAGAAATAAAAAAAGAAAAAAAAAAAAAAAAAGAAGAAAAAATGGGAAATGGAGAAAATAAAAAAAACTGAAGTGAAAACCCGTAAATGGCACTTTGGGGAAGTACAAGTCTAAAGTGAAAACCTGAAAAGGCACCTTAGAACAAAAGAATCAAAAATTCAAAAGAGGTATAAAGGGTGAACCTGAGTCACAAATGGGGCACCGCCGTCACAAGAAAGAGATGAAGAAAGCAAAGGAAAGTTGAAATCAAGGGACCAAGAAGAAGAAGTGTTCGAGTGAATTATTGTTATCCATGCATCATATTTAGTTAGCCTATCGGTGTTAACTCATACCATCGTAGCATTTCGTCTTTTTTTACAGAATAAAAGAGAGGCCTCTTAATAAGAGAAACAGACATCAAAGCGAAAACTTGTAGAGAATTTCCAAGCAAAGGATTTCGAAAACACCACCTCCCAGTGAAAAAAGGCGAGATAATAGAACCTTTTCATAAAATGGGAAGAAGAAGTTAGCCTATCCGTTCAGGCTCACAAAGAGCGGAAGCCTTCATGGAACCCTCATTTGAAGAACTTCTATTTATTCGCTGCCACTTCGAAGGAACATGCCGTCTTCATTGGGTTATGTCTGCTACTGTATTGGAGGGATATCCCAGCGTTACTAAGATTGCTTTCGGCCGCTTCGGGAAAGCATAGTCATTCAGATTTAATTCAATACCGCGTCAGAAGAATGAATCATCCGAAAGATATTTGGATTCGTTCGCTGCTGCTTTGGAAGAATGAGTCGTTCAATAACTGCTTTGTTCGTTGCCAATCATAAAAGGTATGCCAGTGCTACCCAGTTGTTTTCTGCTGTTTCGGGGAAACAAGTTATCTCAATTTGCTTGCTGCCATTTCGGAAGAGCAAATTACCCGACAGGGAAGTAGGACAAAATTAGTGCTTATGGTCTTTGCTTTATTCTTGTTCCACAAGTATAAGCTAAGAGGGGCAGCTGTAATCACTAATTTTGTCCGGGGTTAACACATTTTCTTTATTTTGCAATAATGGGCTTATATATGTATAAACATTACTAAGTGATGTGTGTTATTGTAGGTATACCCCTAGTAGGAGATTATTATATATATGGTTATTATCTATGTCTTTTTTATGTTTGTATCAATGCATGTGTATCGCATGTAATGTATGATAGTATGTTGTATGTGTATATTATTGTTAATGTGAATGTGTATAGGTATTATGTGTATGTATATATGTATATTCTCATTGTTACTTCAATGTCATTAATATTTAACTATGAATGTATATTGCATGTGTGAATGTATTAATGTTTGAATGTTATGTATGTATATGTGTTATATAAGTTTATTAGTAGAATTACTAACATGGGCAGATAATTAAAATATATATATATATGATAAAAAACAAAGAGATAAACAGATCAAATAAATGTCATCAAATACAAGCCCAAGTTTATTAAAGTCCAATTACAAAGAAAAATTATTATAACTACATCTAGCCCAACCCTAAGTCTAATAACTACTTAATGAAAACCCTAATTTGTTTATCCTTTGAGCAGTCCAATCTGGACCATTGGATCAAGGGTTGCTGATCAAACGGTCCAGATCGAATGGAGATTCTCCAGCTCCCCGCGTGCCACGTGTCATCATCCCACGCTGCCACGTCAATCACCAGATGCAATCTGGACCGTCCGTTCTAGAGAAGATCTCAGCCGTCAGATCAGATCTGATCTAACGGCCTAGATCAAGCGGACCATTCAAATCCCACGCGTGCAGCCCACGCTCTGACCGATCAACTTCCTCACGTGCCCACGTGTCGGCTCCGGTTCATCCCCCCGTCCGCATGACCGCAACACCAGAATTTCTGCTGCCACCACCGGCTCCTAACCACCGCACAACAGAAAACATATATAAAAAAAGGGCATGTCAGAGCATCATCATCCATAATAATAGCATTTAAAGTTTGCTTAAACATGTAAATCATGGGCAATAGGGCAATGAACAATCGGGATAAGATATAAGCATGTAATGCACCATTTGTAACAGAAAGAAGTTCGAACAAAAATCCAGAAGAAATAAACAGAGCAAAAAAAATAGCCTTTCGAGGTATATCTTCTTCTTCTTTTTTCAGTTCATATATATGCATGTGTATATATAATAATAAAAAAAGAAAATAGAGTTAGGGTTTACCCTCGTAGATCTCTTTCTCAAAGTCGTGGCTTCCTCAAAGCCGAGTACGGTGAAACGGCACAAGCGCGCAGCGGCGAAAGCCCCTTTTTGATTCAACTTTCGGGTTTTTACTAAGAAGGGGGTGGATTTTGATAAAACTAGGTTAGGATCTAGATTCGGTTTAAAAATAGGAAATTTTTTAGGGCGGTTCAGGTTCACCGGTCGCCGCTCGACGGGGGCCTGACACAGCTGCAGGTCAGCCAGTTTCTGGAAATTACAGTGGAGAGGGGCTGCCAGATTATGGGTTCGTGAGGAACCCATATGAACGTGATGAACATGTTCAGAGCATTTGGGAGGGGAAATGGTTATAACAAAAAAATGGCCAAAAAATCTGATTTTCGGATAAATGGGGTATATATAATGTTATAAATTTTTAAATGGTATAATCGCGTTTTAGTCCTTCCGCCCTAAAATAATTACACTGGAAGGGCTTTTGCATGGTCCAATTGCGTTATCACTCCTTCCGTGTGGGATAATTACCATGGGGAGCCATTCCGCCTTTTTAAATTATTCCCCAGATCCTCCATATTTTTTCAAAAGTTTCAATTACGTCCTTATTATTTCTTTCAATTTTGTCTTCATTATTTTATTTTCTCACAATCAGGTCTTTTTTCCAGTTTTAAACTAAGTTATTTTATTTATTCTTTTTCATGTTCTTTTTAGTTTAAATTTTGCATATTCATGTTTAACATTTGCAATTTAATTTTCATGTTATTTTGCTTGGTTGTGATTGTAATTTTAGGGATAAAATTAGCTCGAATAGAACGTATATTAGGAATTTAATGTGTACATAGGTTTAGTATAAAATAAAAACATGACGTGTAATTTTATGTTTAACATGCATTTGTTGGTAAATTAAAAATTGGTAAACTATTATGAATATTTTTATAACTTATGATATGTTTTAGAATAAAATAGGAATTGGTAAAAAATAAAATATAAAAATATAAAAATAAAAATAAAAATAAAAATATTTTTAGCATGTAATTGTTTTGTTTTTATAAAATAGATACTTTCAATATAATGGCTTTAAAGAATAAGATATAATTTTGTAAAATATAATATATACCCATGACACAGAATATATATATATATATATATATTTTTCAAAGTATAGTATAATCTTATAAAATAAAGCATATATGTTTTGTGTAGAATATATAGTTTTTAAGATATATAGTATAATTTTGAAGAATATAATATACACATTATAGGTACATAAAATATATAGTTTTTGAAGTATATAATAATGTTATGTGAAAATAAAATATGTATATGTAGTGTATAATATGGTTTAAAGTATGTAGAAGAATTTTTGTAAAATAAATGATACATATTTTTAAATAATAGGTTTTAATATGTATATTATATAACTTTAATACATAATGTATTTCCATGTATATTTTAAATAATAAGTTTTTTTAATATGTTATATTATTTTAATATATAATGTATCTTAAACCTTTTGGGCTTTATTATATAATACTAATTTGGGTCTTAGGCCTTATTTTGCTCCTTTTGGGCTTTTATCTAAATTAAGTAGATTAACTCAATTAATCCAGATCGTGTGCTCGTCTTATAGGGGCACGGTCCTAGAATTAGATTAGCCTTGGTTTTTTTTTAAAAAAAACCTTAGTTAGATTAGAGTTCAGATTAATTTAGTGAATTTAAATTTATCATTGGCTTATTGGAGTAAATGTTAAATTCATTAAGTTAATTGAACAATTCTTAATTACTTTAGAAAAAATCAATTTTAAGTTTAACTTAGCATTAAATTACAATTTAGCCACCATAAATTGAGCTTCTTAATCTTTTAGGGTTAAATATATAATTGCGCTATATATCAAATTAGGCCTTCCTTTTTAAATGTTTACATTCATGCCCTTGATTGTCGTACTTTAATTGACATCCATATAATCTTTAATCTCAATTGCGTATCTAATCAATCTAAATCATAAAAGGGGAAGGTATTTATTAATTCAAACATTTGTGTCGTAACAGTCCGAGCTTAAAGGATGTTGACCAAATATTTGAATTATTTTTTACCATTCCGAGGTAAATGGATTAAAAATTAACAAAATCATCACATCATACTTAAATGTTTGCATCATGCATAAAGGTGTGACGTACGAGGGTCGAACCGTAAATTAACACAGTAGTCGGGCTTATTTGATGTCAGTTTAATTTATAGTCTGACATATCGTCAACCTTATTAATTAAATGTTCAATTAATTTGAGTCCACCAATTCGACAAAGCCCGTGCAATCAAGATTAATTTTCATCTAAGAACTCCGAATTAAATTCAATTTTAATTTCAATAATTTCCATCCTTTTAAGAGCAACAAATATTTTGGTACTGAGTTCCGGACTTGATGGGGGTGCTCATCCTTCCCCACGTGTAACCAACTCCCGGACCCTTTCACGACGAATCTCTGGTTTCTTATGGTGTTCGGCCTACCTTACCCAAGTAGCCGGTGGCGACTCCAAGTTTTCATCGTTTTTTTTTTTTTTTTGAAAAATCAAAAGTTTTCAAAAGAAATCTTCAATCTTCCAAAAGATTTTCATTAATAATTTAGAGAATAATTAGTAGCCGACTTCTTTTCTAACCAAATGCCCTTAACACGGCAAAAAAAGTCATTTTTTTCAAAAAGAAAAAAGAAAAAAAAGTCCCTACAGATCCTTAAAGCAAAACTTAGACACTATTTTGTTTATCTGTATTTTTAACCAAATTCTGAGTTCATGATTGAAGAGAACACTAAAAACTGCATTCTAAATATAATGATGTTCACTGCAAATTCTGTTTTGCAATATTTCTTATTAGTATACAAACAATCTCTATGCTGCTTGTTTGTGTTCTTGTTTTTGTTTATATGCTGAATTTGACTATAATTTTGAAGATTTGGCTTCACACCTACTTCAAAAGCTTAAGGTTACTTCACATCTTATTTTATAATCTCTCTACTACAAGACATAATAGCTAGGGAAATGTTTATTTTTTGTAATGGCTAGTACTGAAAACTGCCAAAGGTTTTTACTGAGCTTTTAATAATTATGAATCGCAGAAGAATGCAGTGGACATGCTTTTGCATCATGCTGGGAAGAAAATATCTTCGAAGACAGATGAAAAATCTCTTCAACGTCTACAGTTTGAAGAGATTTCACGAGGGATAACACCTAAAGGTCTACATGTAGAACAATGGCAACCGTAAATATGAAGCAAGCAACTTAACGGGGCTAAATTTAGAAGGTTTAAAGTTTCTTTGCTTGATTTTATAGTGCATAAGTGAATGGAAACAGTAAATAATGGCTCCTCTGTCATATTGTCAACCAAGCAACTTCGGAAATTTGCTTTAAGAATCAAATTGAAAGAATGCGTAAATAACAAGGGATAAATTTAATGTATTGTTTTAAATTAGGACTAAATTGATGGAATGTATAAATATGAAAGATTAAATGTGCTATTATACTGAATTTTATAACAGACACTTAACGGAGTTTAATGTCTAGTTACCATTTTGTTACATAACACAAAGTTTAATTGCCATTTTGTAGCATTAGAAAGTTTGTTATCATTTTATTTTTTAACAAAGTTTAGTGACCGTTTGTAAACTTTACCCAAAATTTTAAAATTTCTTCATGTTTAAGACTAAAATTGAACTCTCTATCACTTGTTAATGTTGTACACAAAATGAAGTTGACTCATTCATTGAAAAAATGGAAATTAAATGTTGTAATTTGAAACTAACTAGTTTGGTGTATAAAACTGACTTTTTCGGTTACTTTTCCATTCATTAATGTTAAATATATTTTGATTAAATATGTATTGACTATAAATTGATGAACAATTAATACTCTCATACTTATTCATAAAAATATATTTTTTTTATTTTTTTTATTTTTTTTGCTCTCTTAATTTCCCAAAATTTTTGTCTTGGGTAATTTAAACCGACTCACGTTGCACACTTAATTTTGGTAAGTAAATCTTTTAACAAAAATTTTATACATATATAAGGCCTTAAACTTAAGACCTGCTTAATTGATACTACATTGCTTACTACTTGGACGAATCTCATTGATATTTATATTAAAAATAAAAAATAAATAAACTATGTTAGTGAAACTTGAGCTTGGACACTAAAGCCCAATCTTTTCCAATAGAATCAATGTATGTTTGGCTTGATATTTTAGATGGTGCTATTTTCGGCTATTTTTTATAAAATATTTTCAGCTAATTTACATATTGTCGCTTTACTCAAAAAAATAAAGTTTATTTTTTAACCTTTGGTAAGGTATATATTTTGTAGATAAAATTGTTTGAATTTAAGTCTCAAACTAATATTTAATACGTTAAAAGTTTTAATAATCTTTTATTTTATTTTACTGATATGGTTTCAATATAAATTATAATTAACTGTAAGATATCGAATTAACTCGTAACATCAAACTCAATTATAAACTTTATAATAATAAGAATATGTACAAAAAAACTATTCCATTACACTGGTTGTGGAAAAAAGGTTTTCACAATTATCTTAGTTTTAGGGTTTAGAGATTAAATTTATGGTTTAGTATTTATGGGTTTATGTTTATGGATTTAAACATTAATGGTTGTGGTTAAATTGTAGGGTTTAGATGTTAAAGTTTAGGTTTTAGAGTAATATGTTGGGATTTAAGTTTTAACTTATAAATCATAAATTCTAACCATAATCCTTAAATTATAAACCTCTAAACCTAAACCATTAAATTATAAATCCTAAAATAAATCTCTAACTCTTAGACTAAAACGTTTGTAAAAACTTTTTGTTTTTACTATCGGCGCTCTCGGAATAACTACCCTATGTACAATTACATATGTTTATGGACCTTTGTTTTTATGGTTCTAGTTTTTGGGCTTTCCTACTTGTGATGACTCCAAAGTCTAAGACGACTTTTCTTTTCACAATTTGTTTCCATTCTAAGAATCAATATTGCCAAATACTTTTTCATTTATATCGTTAGTGGGAAAAAAATTAATATTGCCAAATACTTTATTAGTAAAAAAATTTTACATCCTAAATTAAAATAGCGACAAATATTCCACTTATTTATAATTCTACTCTGGTTGTGAATCTTTTTCACTAACATTAATACTTTATAATATTCTATTAAAATACTTTTTTTAATAAGTGTGACGGAAATTTTCGGAGGCAATTCCTACCTTGAATTTGCTTTTTTTGCCCTACATATAAATCTATTTTAAATTATGGGTGGAAAATAGACTATCTAATAATAATAGTAGTAGTAGTAGTAGGTGGAAAACTTGTAAAGTCGACGAAAATGAATTTTGCGTGGTTGACTTTAAAATATTATTGAAAATTAAAATGAAAGACTAATATATTATATTATAGGATTATGATCTACATACATAGTGTAAAACTCATTTAGTTTACATTAATTCATGGAAATTGAATGTGTGAAATGGTTGAGATGAAAAGTATGTTAAAGGATTAAATTGAATTTTTAATTATAGTTTAGGGGTCAAATTAAATATTAGTCTATTTTATTAACATATCATTTTATGAACTTAACGGAGTCGATGATATATCAAAAATTTTGTTGTCTATTATTAAATTTTTACAGAGAAAAAAGTCTCAAATTAACATTAAAGATGTAGCATATCTCGTATAATAGTCGGGGTTTGAGTATAGATCACTTCACTAATTGGTTTGCCTTGACTTAAATTAACAAGAGCATCAACAATTTTATTTTTGTCTCGTCTTATAAGTCGATGACGTACCTCCCAATTGCAAGCAAGTAAAGACCGAATGGCCTCTACAATTAAATTATTATGAAGCGCTAAAAATTCTCTCATAAGGATTCGATAAGCTTTCGAATAACTTTAATAACACTAATAAACTTTTGAAATATTAGTGATAAAAAAATTTCATCGAGACTATAGACTATAGTCTACCCCAGGAAAAATGCACATTAAAATCTCCTATGACCAATAGGCCCAAGCTTTTATGGACATGTTTTTCTGGTTTAGTATTTGGGCTTTACCACTTACAATTCTTCTAATTCAATGTTTTTAGACATATTATTTTTATATAACCACCTATATTTAATTTATTAGTCGATTAGTTTATATCAGGTACTATAAGTGTTCAACTCTTTTAATCTAATTTACTTCATTTACAATTTAAGGATTCAAACCTTTGACTTTGTTTAAAAAATCTAACGTCTTATTCTTTTTTATTTAATTTTCACAATTATTATGATTAACTTGCTTAATAATAAATAGAAATTCATCATTCAACTTAGGTTGAGAGTTCGAATCAGAAAATTAACAGTATATAATATTTAAAAATCATGTATTATAAAGTATTTAAGTTTGTGAGGTTTGGATGGAAACGTGGACTATCGCTTGGTTGTTATTATGAGTTATATTTTGATACGTAAGTTGTGTAAAATTTAAAACTTAAATCTCAAACCCTAATACCCTAACACCTAAATTTTAAACTCTAAATTCTAATTGTAAACCTTAAATTCTACACTCTTCACACTAAACCCCTAAACTTTAACCTAAAGTCCTAAATCCTAAAATTAAAAAGCTTGTATAAATACACAAGCTTGTGTGTCAAAGTATTTTCCTATTATTATTACTATTATTTGAATAAGTGTAAGTCCCAAAATTATTTTTTTAAGTTGACATTAGAATATTGATTTGAAAATTAAAATGAAAGATTTCATCATCCTTTACATATATTGTCCGTAGACTCAAAAGTTTGACTGTAGGGATGGCAACGGGGCGGGTTTTTGGCCGTCCTTACTCAGATTCTGACATGATATTTAAACTATTCGTTTTGATCTCAACCCGTTTCAATTTTAATATATTCTATCGATGTCCCGACCCACCCGACATAATAAAAAACATAACTCGACCCCGATATTTTAATAAAAATCAGACTAAACCTGACCCGCCTCAAAAAAATTAATAAAAATATTAAATATAATATATAATAAATATATCGGGTCGGGTCGGGTCAGGTCAGGAAATTTTCACCCTGAACCCGTCCCGCCCCGACATTATTTTATCAATAATCGGCCCTACTCCGAAACTGATTTTTTTAATAAAAATCTCACCTTTATCGGGTCGGATCGAGACTCGACGAGGACAGATTATTTTACCATCCCTAAGCTTGAGGTGCAAGTTCCACGTCAGATTGCTTGACTCCAATATAATGAATCATTATTTTAATATAATTAATAAATAATTAAAACATCAAAATTTCCAAACAAAATCAATGCGTAACGAGATTTTGACTTTAAATCTCTCTTGATTATTTTATTTGTTACGAAATCAAGACCTCGTCAATCAAAAAACATTATTTATCTACATTGCTTCACTTATCATACTGTATAAATATATAAAAAGAAGAATTTAATGCGAAAGTGTTGATTCCTCAGCCTGTACGGAATTTAGAAAATCAAATGCTAAGTTGAAAGTCATTACATTATTTTTATCATTCTTCATGGATTGCAGCATATTCCAATGGGAAAATTTTTATTTGTTTATGTGGAACTTAAAAGCTTGTGCTATGTATATAAGGATAAGATCTAGTTATACATAGTAAGAGTTTTTAATTTTTATATGTTTTTTGGATTGTTGGATTAGTGAAATGTGTGATTTAGATTAACAGTGAGTTATGTAAAGATTATCATTTAAAAAAGAAAGATAAGGAGTTAATCTCAGTCATCCATTTTATCTATCCAACAATCTATAAAACATTTAAAACTATGAGTTTCACATTCTGTGTAATTAGATCTTATCATATATATATAGGGTTATGATCCATTTACACAGTGTAAGAGTTTTTAAGTTTTATATATTTTTTTGGATCGTTAGATGTATGAAATGGATTGCTGAGATTAACTCCTTACTTTTTTCCCAAGTAATAATCTTCACATATCCTACTGTTAATCTTAGTCATTCATTTCAATCATCCAACTATCCGAAAAACGTATAAAACTTAAAAACTCTTATGTTGCGTAAGCGGATCATATCCCCCCTCACACGTATATATATTAAGAACGTAATAATAAATTTAGTTCTCAATGTTTATTTTTGTAAAATTGGTCATTCCTATTATTTGGTTTAAATTTGCTCCTCTATCTTTAAAAAATCAAATTTGATCATTTACCTCTAAAAAAAAGTAAGACACTCTCTTTTTAATGAAGACCCTAACTTAAACATTAAAATTTTAAGGTTAAAGGGTCAAATTTGCTCCTATAATAATCCGAAATCAACAATGTTACCCTACCTTTTCTCGTAATTTTACCCTCAAAATCAGTCATTGCAGCAATGTTGCCCTTTGACCAACGTTGGCCGTTAAAGTGCTGACGTGACAGTTAACGGTGAAGTCATTCATGCAATTTTGCTCTCGAAGTCATTCAATTGCAGCAATTTTCCCTCGGTTTATTTAGTTTTTGAATAAAAAATTTAAAATTATTTATAAAGTATTAAAAATTGAACAATTTCATCAAATGATAAAACATAAATGTAAAGTTATAAATATAAAAAAATGAGAATTTCAAAATATTTAAAAAATCATTAAAAATGTTTTTGATTGTTTCTGGTTATGCTAAGCCAACTAATATTCTTTGAACATATTGTTAATAGAATTATCCTTCCATTAAAGTAGTAAATAAAACTTATCAGATATTGACGAACATCAGTTTGTTGTAGAAAAACGAAAGAAAATTTAGTGAAAGTGTTTAATTTTTTAATACTTTATAAATACTTTTTAATTTATATTTTATTATTCCTAATACTTTTAATTTGTATATTAGTTTTTATTTTCAATAATTTTTTTGAATATTTTAATAATTTTTGTTAAGTTTATGGATTTTTAAAAAAAAATCGAAGAATATTTTGATTTTTTGTGAGAGTTCTCACTTTGCTTATTTCTAAAATTACCAGAGACCCAAAAGATATTTACACCAATTTTTTAATCTATTTTTCATATATTCTGTTTGTAAAAATTCAAGTCGAAAAACTAAATTATTCATCCAATTTTATTCAAAAGCTAAATAAACTGAGGGCAAAATTGCTGCAATTGAATGGCTTCGAGGGTAAAATTGCATGAATAACTTCACCGTTAACTGCCATGTTAGCACTTTAACGGTCAACGCCGGTCAAAGGGAAATATTGTTACAATTAACTGACTTTGAGAGTAAAATGACGGGAAAAAAAGTAAGGGCAGCATTGCTGATTTCGAATTACTACATGGACAAATTTGACCTTTTAGCCAAATTTTAACAATGTTTACATGACATCACATATGTAGGTCATATATACTTTATGCATTAATTTTAGAAAATTTTAAGAATTTTAAATTGTTTTTAATAAATCTCTATAATATTGAATCTAAATTAATCGGTTGGGAATCTTATACTGATTATCATAAAAAAATTATAAATGTACGAACGAATTAAATTGTTGATCCGTTGGATGATGGACTTGGGCAATATATAAACCTAATACTATTATGGGGAGCTTTTTAATTTCTTGTTTGAATTTTCCTCTAAACTATACAGATTTGCTTAAAAATATTCAAAAGCATCTTAACCTTCATTTAATCAAAAGAATGTCAATAAAGAAAGCTATATATATATATATACTTGCACCCCACTCCAGCTAAAAATAATACTGTTCTTCATTATTATTATTTTAAAACTATACTTACTGATCCATTTTTTTATAAATTTTTAAATGTTTTATATGTTATTTTTTAATTTAAAAATACATCAACATGCAAACTTGATGAAGTAATCAAGGTAATCTTTAGTTTTTAATCGTCACTTTACGACATATAATAAATTGATTTCAACTTGCATGGAAATGAAAAAACTTTGATACACAACATGGGTAAAGTTTACTGCTTATACAAGCTTTTTAATTTTACAGGTTAGAGGTTTAGTTTAGGGTTTAAAGTTTAGGTGTTTAGGTTCTAGGTTTTAGAATTTAAGGTTAATATTTAGATTTTAGGGTTAGAAATTTAAGATTTTATATTTTAAATATACAGACTTGTATAAATTTTAAATTTATTTTACACAACTCGTACATTAAATTTTTACTGGCCTGGAAATTTAGGTTTTATACTTTTTTTTGAACAAAGAAAAGGGAACTACTACTGCTGAAAATTGATCTCAAGACCTAGGGAAATGGGAGTGGGAGTGCTTCCGTTGAGTTGAGAACCCAAAATTAAGAGGAAGGAAGAAAGCAGGTGAGAGCTTCATTATTTTCTCTATCTTTGTACTTTTTGAATTTTAGTTATGACTCAAATAATATAAAAACATAAATCAATCAAATGGAGAGTGTGAACTAAATCAATAGCTTACGCAGTTACGCATAGTACAAGAACTAATAATAAAATTTGACTTATAGTTTTTCTATAAAAAAAAATGGCCTAACTCCAACAATTTCTTGGGGCCTTCTTAAGTATCTAATTGGAAACCAATTTGGAGATGCCTTTGAATTAACTAAAAGTATTAAAAATAAAAATGTATTGATTCTTTCAAAACTATAAACTCAAAGGGTTAGAATTTAAACACTGGATTTGGCTGCTAAATGTTCCACCATATGCATGTCTAATCATATGATTATACGTCAAAAACGTGTCTATAGCTTTATTAACATTTGGGTAAAGTACATCAATGGTCACGTATTTTTATGATGCTTTCATTTTGACCCTTCATGTTGTTTTTAATTAAAAAAAATATTAACGTGGCACGTTAATTTTACTTTTCTTCGAGGATAAATTACATAAATGGTCACCAAACTTTTATGGTACTTTTATTTTAGTCACTGAACTCTTAAAAACTTTTATTTGAGTCACCCAACTTTTATTTCGCTTTCATACTAACGTGGCTCGTTAGTTTTCTTTTTCCTTAATAAAATAATATACTTTGGGTCCCACTTTTAACTGATTAAAATAAGGGTAAACTATACCAGTGACCGCCGAACTATTTAGGGATACCTATTTTGACCACCAAACTAAGCAACTCGTCAATCAGACCACCAAACTTATTAAATTGACCTATTTTGACCATCGCCGTTAAAAAACTAACAAAGGGGTTACGGAGGGGTGACATGGCAGTTAACTAAAATTTGTAAAATTACACATTTGGTCCTTGTTATTTACTTATTAAATCAATTTGATCCTAATTTTATTTTAAATTAAATAAAATTAATCAACCAATCAGATGATGGCATGTGCCATCACCCAATTGGATAAATTTACTCAAATTTTAATTTATTTTATTTAATATATTTTCCCTTCCAATACGTGTCACCACCTGGTTAAAGGAAAATTAATCAAGAATGGAAGAATGGCCTTATGGGGTTTGAACTTGGGACCAAAAGGCAATACTCACATGCCTTTACCACTAAACCAAGCTGCTCTTAATCATATATAAATTGCACTATTTTATATACATATCTTATAATGTTGTCACATCCCAAAAACTGGCCTAGTCGAAATTAGGTTCCGGTGATCGGAAGATTCGAATCTGACATGTAGAATGTTATAATGAATGACCATTGTACCCCTCTTTTGTAATGAAATCACAATTTGGTCCTATTTGAGTAAGTGGACTTTCTTGTATGAAATTCGAAGCCCAAAATACAAGTTCTGGGCTAGGCGTATCGATACGGTCATGCCAATATCGATACGGTCCAACTGCCAATAACTAACTTACCTATTTTAGCGAGGGCGTATCGATACGGTCAAGAGCATATCAATACGGTTCTTCTGTTCTGGGTCTGTTCGAAGCCAAATTGAGGGAAAAATCAAGCAAGGTGCTTACTCACCTCCTTGCTTGACAATGCCCACGTGAAGATCATCTGAATAGGTGATTGATGAAGTCAATAGCTAAATAGAAAAGGCTATTGACCATGGGAATAAGCAAACCCTTGATGGAGGGTAAGCTTTTCATTGGTTGGCATGTAGGTGAGAAATGATTAAGCCTCAATCTTTTAAATGAATAAATAGAAGCTCTCATCTCTCATCTTTTGAACTCTTGAAAGCAAACCCAAAACCTTGTCTCCCAAATAAGCAAGCTCATCCATTGTTGTCTTCAACCTCTAGCTAAGCAAGCACCTTGGTGCAATCTTCGATCTTCGTCCTGTTGGGAAATGCCGGTACACCCCATGGCGCAGCGGAAAAATTATCCGACGTAATCCACCAGTGATCCATGTACAAGGGACGAATTCGGGGTGATGAAGGATGAAACGTTACCTTGATAAATCTGGAATCTGAAAATCCATGGGGAATTTGGAATAACCAAATTGAATCTGAGTCTTCACGATAGCATTCCGACCTCTACGCAATCTACCCGAATGAAACGAACAATATTTTCTCTTCACTAACTATTAGAGAGGTTTTTCAAAAAATAGGAAATAAATGGCTGCTAGACCTTATGCCTTTATATAGCATTTAAAAACCTAATTCTAATTAAATTTAGATTTTTAAATATATAATATATTTAATCGAACATAATTAAATATGTAGAATCTAATTCTACTTTAATTAGGTTTCTTTTAGAGATATATATATACTTTAATAACATTTGATAATTACAATAACTTATCAAATATTAACATATATATAAACGAAATTATCCATAATTACAATAATTATAACAATTTTGGTTTCTCACTAATTACGTGTACAACAAGTTTGTACACATGCTATCTAATCAATATTTTTTCGTTTCAATCATAGGGTGTGACCCTTGTAGGTTCATGTAACGTTAGCAGTAATATCCAGAACAATTCTAATATTACAAGCAATGAGTGTCATCTAGCAATACATCATTGCTACCTAAGTTACATGAAATCGTGGTTCGATTTAACCTTTTTTCCGTGATTAACTTCTTTTATGTATTTCATCCTTTTGTCCTCATATCTAGATCGGAAACAAGTCATGGATTAGTCACACTTGTATAGTCCATCTAATGTTTCTCGATATCTTGAGTAGACTATTATAAACGAATAATTATGATATCCTATATCAATTTATTCGAGCATGGCCATGCATTTTCTAGTCTCACTCAATCAAGTGGCCTATGATATTACTCCTATTATGTAGGAGGGACAAATCTTATCTTGATCAACCATATTTTTCTACATAGATTATGACATATCCAATATCAATCTTTATAGTGTAGTCAGTTACGACACACGTTTGACCGTATCAAAATATGTCACTCGCGATGTTGAAATAATGATGATCTCAAGTTTGAGGATCATATATGTAGTTATCACCATAAACAATGTTGTGACTGTCACATAATAATCCAAGAAACATGCTCATAGTGGGTCAGTCCAGTATGTTGTTCCCTAACACATACTTATGTATTGATTTTGGATATCTCCATGTCAATGACAACACTTTGTCATCAATCAACTACATATTAGTCTTAATACATTATTGTTGTCTGAGCCTACAATAATTCTTGACTAAGGACATTCAAGAATAACTATATTATTCTAAGGACTTTATTATAATTCAGTTTATTTATAGATACACAGAATAAGACCGAAATAATAATAATGTATTTATATTAATAAACAAGATAAAATAAGTATGCTTTTTACAATCATCTCATGATTGGTCTTTGGGCATACTCTAACACATCCAAGTTTGATATACCGTTTGAAAGCCCATGATTCGCTCAAATGTTGGAGAAGGATCCCTTGTCATCTCCAAAGGAGCTAGGCACAGCGAAGTTGTAGTTCGAGAGCCTCGTAATCAAGGTGAGTGTAGTCGTGTCAAGGGATAGGCTCGGTGTCATCCCGTTGCATCATTGTGGTTTGCTATGCATTGTGTCAAAGCTCAAGTAGAGCAATCGGCTATAAATTCGAACGGTAAGGTTGGGTAAGCCCTTGTGTTATTCTGATATGGTTACGGATATACATGTAACATATGATTCGATATAAATAAACTATGAAAGTAATATATTGAAATGTGAACAACTATGTTATATTATGTAAATTTGATATGACTATGTGATGATTCGATGTAAACATGTACTATGATATTCTATGGAGCTACGACTCACTTCTGTTTCCGATATGTTATGGCCTACAGGTACAAAGGTAAGAAAATACAAAGAAATATGTGCAACCTTGGACATTTGTGAGTTTTGGATACAATTGGCATGCCATATGATTATTTGAGCTTGTATAAGTAAGGGTTGGACTACGGTCCAGGGCTACGGCCTATATGTTGGGGAGATAAGGATGGATTGTATAAGGGACTTATCCGGAGCTACGGCTTAAAGGGAGATAAGGATGGATTGTATAAGGGACTTATCCGGAGCTACGGCTTAAAAATATGACCTATTTTCTGATATATGTGTTGGTGTAAAGGGGAATCCGTGTATCCATCTGTTACTATGTCCAAGGGATTGATATGTGTTTAACTTTCCTATGTATATGTGAAAATGGGATAAATGATTTAAGCATGAGACTTATGTGATTAATAGTGTAATTATGATATTTAAGTATGATGATATGTTGTTCATAATCATAGTATGCTATTCATGTCACTTGATTACCTTACGTTTGTTATGACTACCTCACTAGGCTAAATAAGCCTAACATATGTGTGTGTGTCTCATGCTTTTTAGGACCTTGAAGCATTTTGAGCTCCGATCGTGTAATCTACGGTTGCAAGTCACCTTCGTTACCATATATATGTTTTACCTTCATTTTCGAACTCCTTGTATGGTGACATAAGGTCTAAACATGTTTTAATAGCCTAATTTGATATGTTTGTAATAGCCCAATAGGGCCTAAGTATTGTACGTGTAATACGGTATGTTTTGGGATTGGTAACCTGGTTAAAATGCGCTTAAATACACTAATTGGTAAAGTTGTAGTAAACGGATTCAAAACGTCCTAAAATTTGACACGCAATTAGGGATACAATTTTTAAGATTGTTGGTAAAGTTTGATAAAATTTTATTAACGTTTGGTTGGGTAATTCGAATAAAAACCAGCAAAATTCTGTCATTACAAGTCAATGGGTATCAATACGGTAGATGGCGTATCAGTACGGTTAGATATAAATTGGCTTAATGAAGCAGGGCGTATCGATACAGCTAGGGTGTATCGATACGGATTTTGGTCACTGGAATTTGGTTTGAAAATGGTATCGATACGATCTTATAGCGTATCGATAAGGGGTCAACACAGTCAACGTGTATTGATACGGGCATAATTGTATTGGTACGAGCTTGTTATCCTTTGAATCTGAAAATTTAAATTAGGTTTAGCGTATCGATATGGCCCTTAGGGTATCGCTACGGTGTTAGTTAATTATGTTAAAGAGAATAAAAGAAAGTTTTTGGCAATTTACAAAGTGGTCACAAAAGTCATATAGTTTAGTTGATTAGGTTAACGATATCCGATAATAACGAAGCTTCACAGATCAATAATCGGTAAGTATAATTACAAGTTGGTAATAAAGGGTTTGGATTAGGATCGTTAATTTTCAAAAAATACGATTTAGACCCCTAAGTTTGAAAAGTTTAAATTGGCCTTAATTCTGAAAGATTAGTAATAATTGGTTCACTAAACTTTCTAATTGACTACTAAGAAATTCCGAAAAAAGATCTGAACTCCGATTTCGTTTCCGAATTTCCAATATGTTTTTCGATAACACTTTTTGACCCCGATTCCTACCAGACCGGGAAGGGTGTTATAAATGCAGTAAATGTTAGGGAAAAAAGAAGTAAAAATGGTTGAAAGGGGACTCAAACCTAGATCACTTGGGATGTGGATAATCACACAAACATTCGATTTAATTTAAATCTAAAAATTATCAAATATTTGATTTTAAAAAATATTCGATTTAAAAGAAAAGAAATTCGATTTAAAATATTTGAATATTTTTTATTTTTCATATTTAAATTAAATCGAATGTTTATTAAAAATTAAAAGAAAAAAATTGATTTAAAATATTTAGATATTTTAATTATTTGATTTAATACTTTAAATATTCGATTTAAATATTCAAATATTTTAAATATTCAATTTAATATTTTAAATATTCGATTTAAAAGAAAAGAAAATTAATTTAAAACATATTCGAATATTTTAAAGAATTGATTTTGATTTAAATATTCGATTTAATATTTTAAATATTCGATTAAAAAAGAAATTTGATTTAAAAAATATTTGAATATTTTAAATATTTGATTTAATATTTTTTCTTTTTTGAATATTTTATAAAAATTCTAATATTTTAAATCAAAATTTCTTTTCTTTAAAATTGAATATTTTTTAAAATCGAATATTTGATAATTTTCAGATTTAAATTAAATCAAATGTTTGTGTGATTATACACATCCCAAGTTATCTAGGTTCAAGTCCCCTTTCAACCATTTTTACTTCTTTTTTTCCTAACATTTATTGTATTATAAGATATGTATATAAAATGGTACAATTTATATTATTTAGAGTAGTTTGGTGTAGTGGTAAAGGCATGGGAGTATTGCCCTTTGGTCCTAGGTTCAAACCACCATAAGGCTATTCTTTCATTCTTTATTAATTTATCCAATTAGGCAATGACATGTTATCATCTGATTGGTTGATTAATTTTATTTAATTTAAAATAAAATTAGGATCAAAATGATTTAATAAGTAAATAACAAGGACCAAATGTGTAATTTTACAAATTTTAGTTAACTGTCACGTCACCCTTCCGTAACCCCTCTATTAGTTTTTAACGGCGGTGGTCAAAATAGGTCAATTTAATAAGTTTGGTGGTCTGATTGACGAGTTACTTAGTTCGATGGTCAAAATATGTATCCCTAAATAGTTTAGTGGTCACTGGTATAGTTTACCCTTAAAATAAATATTATCCCACGTAAAATCTTTTTTTTTCTTCTTCTCCAAATTCCATCAACAACAATAGTCCTCCATGATTGCTTCAATTTCACCAAAACAACCTATCAATCCCACCAATTAATATTATCGACTATATCTTCTTCTTAACCGTCCTTCATGAATTGCTCGTTAGACACTAATAAGACATCAGCAAAATATTTTTACTTGTTAGGCAATATTTTGATGACACGGTAACTCTGCAGGTTTCAGATAAAAATGAGTTATGTTGATGACATAATGTAATTAATGGTATGCATATAAATCTTATAGCATAATATTTCCTTTTCACCAAGTTTTACCTGTAAACTTGAGATAAAATTAGAGTACATATTTTACATATTGAATTGTTTCAACGCTAGCAATTTTCCAACCCGATTGATGAAGATATAATTTGAGGTCTGTGAGATGAAGAAAGTGGGTTGAAGCTAGAAACTAGAAACATACATTCTTTTTTATTAATTGCATGCTTTACTATTTTGAAAATTAACAGTTTCTTGCATTTCTCTACGTAGAAAGGAGAACACAGTTTAATAATAGGGATGGTGTTGCAGATGCTAAATATTATATCTTAAAATATGAATACGTAAACCCTAAGTCCTTAGTTGCGGAATATGTCAAGATCATTTTGTATCGACTCAAGTATTATTTCATTGAGGAAAAGAAAAATAAAAAAGCCACGTCAGCATGAAAGCGAAATATAAGTTGGTTGACCTCAATGAAAGTTTGAAAAGTTGAGTGACCATTGATATACTTTACTTTTAACATTTTTATCCGATTGTTATAAGAATGATCATTTTACTTCGAACAAAGAATCAAAATATATTTAGAAAGGACCCATAAACCACATATATGAAAACTTTTAAACTAGAACAAAATCTGAAGAAAAAAAATCCATACATGAATCACGCATGATGTAAGATAAAAATCGAGCCAGAATACTTCAAATATAATTGGAATTTAGGACAAAGGAAATATCGTCATCGATGGTTGCCGTGAAAGGAAGAATAACCCAAAATTGTCAATGGTTTCCAGTTAATCTAACAACAAAAATTCAGCTTCTAGACAATTTGATTGACCACTAAAGAAGTCATAATCATAGAATGTTTCAAGGCTTGAATTCAATATTTTAATTTTTCTGGTATCTTCAGTTTATAAAACGTATGCTCTTATCAACCTATATAAACGTGGGCTTCACCAATAAACTCGATCGTACTCATTTGACGATTAATATAGAAGACTATTTTTTTATTATAATTAGCTTACGATTTGGTTGAAAAAACTAATTCTAAATTAATTGATCAAACATATGATTATTATGTTACGATGTGTTGATTGGTTAAGTGTTCTCATTTATTTAAGTCACGTCATGATATTATCATGATCACCATATTGATGTTATCTTCTTTGGATATCTACAGTCTTTGAATGGCACATCTCCAAATTCGAACCTAGTATCTCTCCCACGTAAGAGTTTTTTTTTTTCCGCAATGGTACCATGATAGTAAAAACGACTTAGTGAGTTTATCTTGAGATGTTAAATCCTTATGGAATCGATGAATATATAAAGAGAGCAATTTGCGAATAGGGCTCATATGTGAGGATGTAAAATTCTTATGATATTAGCAAAGACGGATCCTAATGATTCTCGAATTTTTTTTAAAACTATCTTAATTTTGTAATCGATTCCCTTAAAGTTTAATGTCAAAAATTCTATTAACATAATTTTGACATAAAAAAACACTTAAAACAACATAATTTTGAGAAGAAAAAAAGGCATCATATAGAAGTTGTAAGTTCGAGCCTGAGACGTATGTCTGAAGATAATAAAGTTATGTGGACCGGTGGATGCTCAAAGATGACAAATCAATAGTATGCTCATGACACCAACGTGAAACGATTCCCAAAAATGAGAATACCCGACAAAACGATTCCCAAAAATGACTAAATGTTGCTCAATCATTAGTTTGGTATAACGAGTTCTCACATCACTTTGCAGTTGCTTGCTTGAGAGCTATTCTATTTGCTTGAAAGCTCAGTAAAGTTTTATTCTTTTTAATCATGATCTAATATAAAGAGAGATGTCGAACCTAGTGAATAGATCCAGTGAAAAAGACGCTTATATCTATTTTAAGAGATTAGGTTCAAACATATGCATGTTACCAGTTTATTAAAAGATATATAAAGAGATGCCAAATAATGAGACTTCCTAGCTTTTCCATGCATCTTTTATATATATACGGTTAGGATCCACTTACATGGTATAAAATTTAATTGCTTTTATACTTTTTTTAGACCGTTGAATTATGGTAATTAATGGCTAAGATTATTTTTTTATATTTTTTTCAAGTGATAATCTTCACATTTTTTACTGTTAATCTTATCCATCTATTTTACTCATCCAATGGTCATAGATTAGTGTAAAACTAAATGAGTTTTACACTATGTAACTGCATCTCATATATATATATATTCTCAAAGTTTTGATCCCTGGTATTACGTCAGAAAATTTGTAAGCGAGAAAATAAACAAGGCAAAATCAATACATAATAAGAATATGTAAGATACAAGATTTAACGTGGTTTATTCTTGCATATCTTAAATTAATATACTATGAACACAAAAACAGTGACAGAGCTAGGATTAACTATTGGGAGGGATAATGGTATTTTAAGCCTTTAAATCTAAAAAACGAGAGGTGTAAATGTAGACACTAATTTTGTCCGAATTAAATTAATTGTTCGAAATAAAATAAATTTATATTACCCTTTTTTTAAATACCCAAAAATCTTACCTTATACCCTAAGCCCAAAATTTCATGGCCCATTATATAATTTTATATAGTAAAAATATATACACAAAAAAATAATAAAAATCTCAAGTCCTTACTCACCAAGACTTGGTTCTCATTGGATGAATTAATGTCTCATTCCCATTGGTTAAAGAAACTACTTGGTGACCAAGGTCTTAATTTTCATTGGTTCTTATTTTAAGGGGATAGACCAAAAATAGCCTTTATCACTATATAAATATAAATCCCATGAACCCTAAAAAAGATTACCTATTTTTTCTTTGGATTTTTGGCAGCCAACACCCCCCCCACTGTCGTTTTCCTTTTTTTTTTTTTTTAGATCATTTGATTCCCTTATTCACTATAATTTTCCTTAATCAAATCATTTTCTACCATTATTAAACCATTGAATCGAGCCTTTCAACCCCAACAATAACATGTGGAATTTGGTTGATTGAGCATAAATATTTGGATTTTGGGTACATTCTTCACTTTTCTTTTTATTTATGTATAATCCTTTTTTATAGTTCAATAAAAATGTGGATGATTTTATTGGTAACATTTGTTGTTTATTTTAGTCTCTTTTTTATGTGTTTTATTTTTTTTCTTGTGATATGTATGTTATTTCACTTGTTGAATGTTATGATTTCATATTATCCCTTTTATGATATATATTTTTGTATATGGTATATAATATATAATTAAAATATATTTTCTTAAAAGTATCATGTGGTTTTTCATTTGGGTTTATTTTAGAAGTTTAGGCCTTTTATGTTTTGGGCTTAGTGGTTTGGGTTTTTTTATGTTTTGGGCTTAGTGGTTTGGGTTTTCTTGTGTTTAGGGCTTGCTTAGGTTAGAAGGGTTTTGAGTTTGATAGATTAATTCTTGATTAGAATTAGGTAAAATTAATTTGATTAATTTAAAATCGTGCCCTCGTCTCATAGGGGCACGATCTTTAAATTAATTAGATTAATTTAGACTTAGCTTAAGCCTTAGATAGATTAAGGTTCAAATTGGTTTAGTGAATTTAAATTTACACTTGGCTTATTGGGATAAATGTTAATCATTAAACTAGTTGGACATTTCTTAATTGCTTTTAAGATAAAATTAACATAGAAATTAAATTGACATTTAAATTAAAACCATGATTAATTAATTCGATTTACTTTAGATAGTATTCTTGGCTTATTGGAATACTAGTTTAAGATCGATTGAGTTAATTGTCAAGTTACAAGATAAATCATAATTTATTAGGGTTCTCTAGCCTTTTGGGATTAATTGATTTAAGGTTAATACTAAAAGCACCTAATTAGTAACTAGATCACTAATTAAAATTTCATAATGAGAGCCTTTTAGGTTAGGACTTTTAGTGGACATTTGTATGTTTAATTTTCAAGCCTTTTTGTAACATCCATATTTTATTTGTTATCATGTGGCCCATTTGATTTACATATTAATTAATTTAAATCATAAAAAGAGAGGTATTCATTGATTCCGATATTTGTGTCGCAACAGTCCGAGCTTAAAGGATGTTGACCAAATATTTGAATTAATCCTTACCGACTCAAGGTAAAATTAAAATTTAACCGAATCACTACATCATATTTTGAAATGCTTGCATCATGCATAAAGGTGACGTGCGAGATTCGAACCATAAATTAACACGGCAGTCGGGCTTATTCGATGTCAGTTTAATCTATGGTCTGATGTATCGTTAACCTTATTAATTAAATGTCCAATTAATTTGAACCCACCAATTTGATAAAGCCCATTCAATTAAGGTTAATTTTCAATTAAGGTCGTCGAATTAAATTCTTTTCAAATTCCGACAATTTAATTCGATTAAAAGCAACAAATAGTTTGGTACCGGTTTCCGGGCGTGATGGGGGTGCTAATCCTTCCCCACACATAACCAACTCCCGAACCCTTTCAAAATGAATCTCTGGGTTTGTGGTGTCCGGTTTACCTTATCCAAGTGGCCGGTGGCGACTCCCAGTTTTCAATCAATTTTCTAAAGAAAAATAATTTTCAAAAGAAATCCCTTTAAACCAAGATTACAAAGAAAGGATTTTTGGGATAACCCGTAGCATCGAACTTATAATTTTTCTAAAGGTTTTTCAAAAAACGTCGCTACAGTAAAGACCTTGTTTGACTATTATTTAAACTAAAAGGGACCTCAAATGCTATTATACCAAAAAATTTGGTAGGGGCAAGAATATACGTACATTCGTCCTTGCATAGAGATCATAAAGAGTATAAATACATATGTACATATGTGTATCTCATAATCCAATATATAAATATATATATATATAGTGAATCTCAAAACATTCTTCCAATGTCCCTACAAAATTCATCTCTGCATCGTAATAGTGCAAAGATCACAAAAATGATTACATATCTCAAAAACAATTCTCTCACATAATTACCAAGTAATATTCAACCACTAGAATTATAAAATTTAAGTTAATTACCGATTAGAATTTGTATCAATATTAGAGGTGGCAAAACGGGTTGTTCGGTTTGGGTTAGGTTCGGGTCATTTCGGGTCTAACTATATTCGATTTAAGTCTGGTTCGGTTTTAGTTTGGGTCTATGGTGATTTCTATTCGGGTATCGGACCGGTTCAGGTCTGGTTCTGTTTTAGTTCGGGTCTATGGTGATTTCGGTTCAGTATCAGGTCGGGTCAGTCGCTTTTCGGTTCGGTTAATATCAAGTGGGTTGTTTTCGGGTCGGGTCAATATCAGGTTAATAGGAGATCGACCAGTTTCAGTTGGGTTTTCAGGCTGATTTTGATTTTTACACCGTATATATGACTTTATATAGCTTGTATATTTGGCTTTTTTGTGAGTTGTACGACAGTTCGCATCTCATTTTTCTTTATTTATTTTAATATCTTTTTTATTTCGAGTTACTTTCGGTTTGAGTTGCTTTCAGTTTGGGTCAAAGTGTAAGATTAAACCAGAATTCTATCACGTGAGAGGTCAAAAGTGTAATTTTACTTTGTATTAACTTAAAATTGTGTAATTTTAAGAGACTTATTCACAATTTTACCAATAAACACACTGGCTAACTGCTTATCTTATTTACTATGCTAAAAACTCCCTGTGATCACCTCATCAATCACAGAATTTAGTTGCTCTTTTCCTTTATCCTTTTTGGGATAATTTCAGCCCTCGGCGGCAGCCTTTGTATGATTACTTTAATTTAAATCCCTGGAAATTAATTAACAATCTAAACTTAATTATATTTAAATATACCAAACTCAATTACCTAAACATCAAGCAGGTTTATAATGTTTTTTACGTGTGAAACCAATAACTATTTATTTTCTTGGGGTGTCTTCGGAATACTTTACTATTTTAACCCAATAAATAATTCCGGTAGGTAAAAAAATATAATGTTTCTTTTAAGTGATTCGGATTCCAACAATATAGTGTGCAGCTGTATATGAGTTTAGTCAAAGATTAATATCTACTATATCCAATATTTGTCGATATTATTATATATAATGATATTTAAGGAGGAAACATATAATGATGTTCATTCTAATAGATCCGAGTTTAAATCGCTTTGTCTACAAGGTGTGTGCATTACAAAAAATTAAAAATATTTATTAACTAATACTACATTGTAATCACCTAGACAATAAAAACAATCGCATATGATTTATATTAATAAATGTCAAATTCAATGTTAAGAGACCTTACACTCTTAATAAGATAATTCACATTAAATAAATTATTAGTCTTTATAGATCAGTGACAAAAGATTAGGAGACTAGATGGGTCATAACCCAAAAAAATGAAGAAAATAAAATAAAATTTGGTCCATCGAGATTAAAAAAACATCTCTCTAAAATTTTAAGAATTCATATTAAATTTAAACATTTTTAATATTTTTAATTAAATTATCTCCCATAATTTGTATAATTTCTCATCAAATCTCTTAAAATTATTAAAAAATTAATTAAACCCAATATTTTAAAAATTATAAATTAACTTTTCAAATTTTTAATAATTTTAATTTAAATATCTGGCTAAAATTTAAATTAAACTCCAATCTCTTTCATCTGTATAACATTAAAATGTACATTGGTTCGTAAAGAAGTCCACAATGAAATATAAAAACTAAAATTTATGTAAAATAATAAATGAAAGAGAATCTGACCCATTCTAGAATTCAATGGAGGGTAGCTCCAATTTCTAACAGTGGGGCCAATGAATGTGACGGGTTTTGCATGGCATAGCTGCCAAAGGCCTAATTAATTATATTCGACGCACCATTAATTTTGGAATTTGATTCTTCTAGGATATACGTGTATAATATTTATCAAAGTTTAAAGCTGAATTTTGACTTTGATGTATATCTTTTATAAAAAAAAAATTAAAACAATTAGTCAATTAAAAATGAGATGTCATTAATAAAAAAATATAAAATTAATAGCTTTAAGCACATCCAAGTCGATATGGAACGAGTGTTAATATTAAGTTTATAATCCAATTTATTTAATTTTTCTTTTAAGTGGCGGCTCTCTCTCAGTTTTTTAACCTGATTGTTCTCTCTCAAATTTTTATCACTTACAACTTTGTTTTTTTCTTTTTCTAATTGGTGGTCTGCAACTAAATTTAATATTAATTATCGACTACAAGATCTATTATTTTTTTATTTTTTTATTCTTCTATTCTTATGACATATTTTTTTTGATTGTTTGTGGGTTGTTTTATCTGTCATTGTGGCATGATTTTCATCATACCTTAGAGTGATTAGTGCTCGTACATAGATCTTCACGACACTAATCTCTGATTATGGTTCTGTCAGTGATTTTAGAAAGATGAATCTCCACTCGGTTGATGGTTGGTTGCCGATGTAATCAGACTTGGGTAGCAGAACAATCTGCCTGATAACTTGGTTTGCTCACCACTCCTTTTTAATCCCGTAAAGCGTCTCGTTTGGATAGAGATAAAGAGATTTAATAAGGTTTTTAGATTTTGGTATACTAATCTCGATGGAAATGTATGTTTTTCTTTGCACTATTGTAATAGACTTTTAGTGGACTTATCCTTTTTTCTCTTTTTAATGCATTGTATTGTATTATCTTTTATGGTGATTAATATGCAGATGCCATTGTTAAAAATAATAATCCAATTTATTTTTATAAGGTTAAAATATGTTGTGAGCCTTATATTTTAGTCAAGTTTAAAATTCAGTCCTTATGCTCAAAAATTAAAAATAAAATTTTCTTACTTTTCTGATTTAGAAATTATAGTCCTTTTATTAACTTTTTTTAGTATTTTCTAATCAAAATTTGATTAACAATAAATATGCTTACTGATCTATATTTAATATTTTGCATTATTTGCTTCTAAAATTGATATGATTTTCAACCTAACAAGTGGTTCAATAGAAAACAAGTGGTTCCCATAAAAAGTAGAAAATGTTTATCCTAGAAAATTCGGGTCCAATCGTTTTATCTGCAAGGTATGTGCATTATCAAGAAGTTAAAAAATAATATATATAAACAGATATTACCTTATCATCACCTTTGAACTATTCAAAAAAATTGATATGATTTATTGACGATGGATTTTAATAAAAATACTAACAACACCAACAATTGAAATAATTTTTTTTTAAAATAAAAAACTAAATTTTACTTTTTAAATACAAAGATTAAATCACAAACTTTATTTAATTACAGACACAACTTTAGTTTTTTTTATATAATCATCAAAATATGATCATTTGTCGATTTATCTTAAATGTCAACTTTTAAATTTTTTTAACAATTCGTATGTAGGGGAAAGGAAGGGAAATTTTGTTCCTATTTAGTCTTAAACCCACAACTTAGGAAAAGGAGAGGGTGTCAACTAAGAGCTTTAACCACATGCTCTAGAGTTTGTTGACTAATTTTTAAATTTTAACATTATTTAAGAAATTTAAAGTTCTTGTCTTACCGGATCAATTGATAATTAATTTTTTATTCTTTGAAAAGTTAACCTTGCTAGGCACCTAATAAGTTTGACTTTATACCAAGGATAATGAATTTTGTGAAGCTTATATAGAAACCATGACAAAGGTCAATCGGTAGTATAATTAATAACTTGTAATACGTTAGAGAAGAAAATAATTTGAGTAAACTTTGTTAGGATTATTTTTATATACTGATGAAATTTTCATATTATTTTTAAAATTATTTATTATTATACATTTTAAATATTATTTAAATAAATAAGTAACGGTAAATTAAAACGATTTATGAAAATATTCTACAAATGTATAAATATGATAAAATGTTATGCAATCAAACTTATTAAATATTTTTTAATATCCGATTAAAAGATAATATATATTTATTATTTTAATAAAATACATAATTTATATACAAACGCTTGAACCTAAATCTTTTGAAATAATAATATTTTATTTTTCGAACATAAAATTAAAAACTAAAACAAAGAATGAGAATGAAATGCAAATTTAGTGTAAATAAAATTGTCATTTCCCACATGCATGAGAGATGCTGAGAAAAGTCTGCTTGTGAAGCTTCCATTATCGTCAAACAAACGACTCAAAAGCACCACCCTTCCATTGTGGCTGCCACCAAAGAACCACCGTGGAAAATACGCTCCTTTCTTTGAATCTTCATATTTAAACCCCCCACAACACCCTTTCTTTCCTCTCAGTTCACAAATGCTCCTCTCCTAGTCCTCACCATGTCCTACGCCCCCCGCCATGGAATCTTCTCTCTTTCCTTCTCACTCCTCCTGCTCCTCCTCTCTCCGCCGCCTTCTGCCGCTCAATTCAACCAAAACGACGAGCGTTACTCCTACGCCCGTTTCAGCCCTTCCCTTGCCATAATCATCATCGTCCTGATCGCGGCCTTGTTCTTCGTCGGCCTTTGCGCCATTTACATCCGGAACTGTTCCGACGCCAGCGGTACCAGACACGGCGTCCGCTCCGTCAACGGAGGACTCGGGCGTTCGATGCGGGGGCGGGGGCTGGAAGCGGCGGTGATCGAGACTTTCCCCATCATGGTTTACTCCGAGGTTAAGGATCATAAGATCGGAAAAGGAGCATTGGAGTGTGCCGTTTGTTTGAATGAATTCGAAGACAACGAAACGCTGCGTTTGATACCCAAATGCGACCATGTTTTCCACCCTGAATGTATCGACGCTTGGCTGGCTTCTCATACTACTTGCCCCGTTTGCAGAGCTAATCTCGTTCCTCAGCCCGGCGACCCCGTGAGTCAACTCGCCGCGTCGGTTACCACCGTCGCTGAGTTGGACCTCGAGGCTCAGAACGACAGCCGGAACTCGGAACCAGAGGAGCAAAGGAGACCAAATAATGACGATGTTAATAGTGAAGTAGCGGCTCAAGCCGCTCAAGCTGACCGTCCACGTAAACTTTCTTTCTTACGTTCTCACTCGACCGGACATTCTTTGGTACAACCGGGTAAGAACACAGACCGGTTCACTTTGCGATTACCGGATGATGTTAGGAAGCAATTGATAAGCCGGAAGTTGAACCGGGCGACAAGCTTGGTGTTGCCTAGGGAAAGGAGTTCGCGTCGAGGATACCGGACATCCGAGGACGGAGGGAGTAGTCGAGGGAAGCTGGACCGTGCAGCTAAGTCGGACCGATGGGTGTTGAGTAACAAACCACCATTTTTTAGTCGAGCATCCTCCATGAAATCACCGAAGGTAACCGCGCATGATATGGAAGGAACCTCAAGTTTGCCGGTTGGACCCGTGCCTGACTCAAGCCGTCCTCCGGTTTAAGGGTTGAACGTTTCTTGATAGTTTATAACTATTTACATACGACTTAAAAGCCACGACCTTGGTGTAGATATGTACATTGTCTATACAATGTTTTATTTATTTTTAAGCAAATTTTGGTTGATTTATTGATTATCTATAGACAATGTTTTCTTATTTTTAATTGATTTTCGGTGTTTCTATGTATAAATAGAAATCATTTGTCATTTTTTATGCCTCTATTTATATTTCAACACTAAAAAAATACTCCTAAAATTTATTGTTAGAGTTTATGGTTTAGAGTTTATGGTTTAATATGTAGAGTTTAGATTTTTAGACTCTAAGATTTAAGGTTAGAGTGGAGGATTTTTTGTTCCTCTATGTATACCTCAACACTAAAATGTTAAACTCTACACTCTAACCTAACTCATAAATCATAAATCTAAAAACTAAACCATATCCCCTAAACTCAATTTTTTAATATTAGGAGATACATATGGACACAAGAAGGGGACAAAGAATTTTCATTCATGACTTTGGTCCATATATAAGAATATAAATCATCTTCCTCTTTTTGGTGCTTTTATGTATACTCCAATACTAAAAAATGGGGTTTAATGTGTAGGAATGTATTAGGGTTTAGTTTTTAGAGTTTATGCTTTAAGATTTAAATTAGATTGTAGGATCTTTTTTAGGAATATAGTGTAGGCTTATTAGGGTTTGTAAATTGTGTAATTTGGGGATTTGGTTGTTTCTACAGAGAAGAGTAAACGGCACAAAGATTAAAGGATAACTTCTAAAATTAATTTATTAGATAATAAAAGAGATTTATTTATACAAATAAAGAAAATAAATCAAGAAGGACAGTTGTCCTTAACTACCCTTAACAGTAAATCTGGGTAACTAACTCCATTTTAAGCTCTCTAATAGCCCTCCCTCAAGATGGAGCATACACAGCTTGGAAATAGAGCGCAGGAAAATAGAAACTGAGAGAGACTTTGTGAAGCAATCTGCCAGCTGATTTGTATTTGAAACAAGAAGTAAATGGATGAGTCCTTTCTGAATCTTCTCTCGAATCAGGTGACAGTCAATCTCAATATGCTTGGTTCTTTCGTGATGAACCAGGTTTTTTGCAATTTTAATAGCAGAAAAGTTGTCACAATATAGACTAGCTGGAAAGAAAGGAATATTTAAATGAGAGAGTATGAAGTTTATCCACTGAATTTCACAAGTGACAGATGCCAAGACCCTATACTCTACTTCAGTGGAAGATCGAGAAATTGTCTGTTGTTTCTTGGATTTCCAGGAAACTAATGCTTTACCAAGAAAAACACAAAACCCTGTTGTAGAACGTCTTGAATCTGGGCAAGACGCCCAATCAGATTCAAAAAAAGCATTTATCTTGAGTGTATTATCAGCAGGAAAAAACAAACTTTGACCAGGAGTTTCTTTTAGGTATCTAAGGACTCTATGTGCTGCTATCATATGAACATTAGTAGGGGCAGACATGAACTACGATAACAGCTGAACAGCAAAACAAATGTCTGGTCGAGTATTAGTTAGATATGGCAATTTTCCTACAAGCATTCTATAAGACGTGTATCTTTTTATACAGCTTGTGTCAAAATATAAGACTTTGTTTGTATAGTTAAGTTACCAAATAAAATAATTGTTATGAAATCATAACATTAAATTGATAAGTTCAACATTTTTGCTGTTTTCTATCCATTGAATCAAAGTAAAGATTATGTTTACCTTCACTAATTTATAAATCTCTGCCCATAGAAGAAAAAAGTCATGATTAATAACGAATTTATATTCAATACACTGGCGATAGAAACTAAAAGTTTCTACAAGCGCCTTAGTTGTAAGGTTTAGAGATTCAGTACAGGGACATGCAGAGTATCACAGAATCCTCAAGAACACAATACCAGTTGTAACGATACTTCACAAACTTCTTCTGAAAGAGTTAAGATATCTATGGATATTTATAAATATCTCTTAAAGATATATTAGAATAACTTATCAATTATCATCCCATGCAAGTAATGTTTTATTATTTCAAGTATCTTGTAGGAGTTACATGCTCTTACTTGGCAAATTACTATAGGCAAAGGCTTGGCTGATCCAGGTTCAGGACCTCTTTATGATTTAGTTAAAGTTGATGGAGTATTTAGGCTGCTTATTTGGAAAAAATAATCCCCAGTGCTTTTCAACTGCTTCCCCCTGTTTGTTATTCTCATCAAACATGGCAAAAATGTAAGTTTCTATAGGCCTATTAGGCCTCTTCGGAGTCCCTCGTTTCACATGCCAGATCAAGTTCTGGTTATAAGTTCTTGCATTCTCAATATTTGTTGCTCCCCTTTTCCGACCTCCGGCAGTAGGCCATCCGCTTTCCGATACAACGATTTCCAGAGATCCGCCACCGACTTTCTCCAAGGCAGCGTAAACAGCATCCAACATGGCATCGAAAAGGTTACTGTATGTCAAGGGAGGATCCGAGACGACGGGGCCTTGTGATCTGAACAGAGCATAATCTAGATTGATAACGGGGGTGTCATCGTAGCTGAAATACGGGTACACATTAACGAACAATGGGGCTCGGTTGTTCACCAGGAACCGAATGATGGGGTCGAGAAGCGGGCGGTAGTCGGACCTAAAAGCCCCTCTCGAGGGAGGGTATGATTCTCCCAGGGACCTCATGTCGATCGCTGTGGAAACTCTGATTTGATTACCAAGTCCAGCAGCAACGATCGCGTTCCGAATGTTCTGCATGGCAGGGAGGACAAATCGAGCCGTAGGATCGGAAGGTGGAACTTCGTTCCCCACAGCGATGTAGCGGAACCTAACGTTGCCGTAGTTCCGAACATTGTTCTGGACCCAGGTGTTTGCGTTGGCTTGACTAGCCGCAACACGTTGAAGGTCTGAATTCGGAACGCCAAGCATCAGCTCAATGTTGGTGCCCCTAAGAGCTTGTAGGGTAGCTTGATTTGGATCGTACAACCGCGCTCTTCCGATGCCAATCTGCTGGAAGAGCGAAATCACTTCGGGCTTCGGTGGTAAGTTGTTGCCGAGCTGTCCATAACAAACACCGATTTGAGCACCTGCAGGCAGTATATAACAACAAATTAGACCAGTACTTGTGAAAGCGAATGTTTTCCTTCTTGTCTAATACACATACTTGTGGTATGTAGGGATGCCATGAACAGCCAAAAAAGCAGCATTGTTGAAGCCATGAAACCAAAGTTTGCAGCCACACCAGAGGATTCAGCCATGAGAGGAAAGCTAAGTACAAGAACTGATGCCAGCGTCTTACTTAGACAACCGTGTATATATATAGTCATATAGATAGACATAGGAAATGAATGCTTCCTATATTTCCACCATTAGCATTTCCACTTGTTGAATTGGAAATTATGTGACCCAAATTTCCACAAGCACCAACCTTGAAATTTCCATCGTTCAACCGATGACCATTCAAAATGATTGCCCCTCTTCACCGGGCACTTTCAATTCAATTTCCTTTAGTGCTGCATAAATTGCTCGTACCGTTATAATTTAATGATGTCTTCTCGGTTCACAAAGAAATAGTCTCCTTTATAACTTGTGCTAACCCTAATCTTTTCTCTCCTAAACGTCGTTAACTTCATTTTTTTCGTGAATGTTTGGTCGATAGTGACACGTCGGTTACCAAATTTTAAGTACTCTTATTTTTTCCTTTGGTTCATTATATCTTATACTCCATTTGTTTTTCCTTTAATTTTTTTCTAGTTTTAATAAGAATAATCATGTACTTGTGGTACGTTTTCCACCATTCTTTGTCGCATTTTATCTTCTTTATAGGTCATTTGACCATTCTTATCGTTTTATATTTTTTTAGGATTGAATTTGACGACGTTGTGACCAATTAAGTTGGCGCTTATTTGTTATTACGTTGATTTTATATGCTTTGAACCCTATCATTATTTATTGTTCGCAATTGAGTTGTGGTAATGATCATTTTGTCAATATACCTTAAGTGTTATATGCACTTTTTTAATGTTAGTGTCGATCGTTTTATCTTTCATTGTCGATTACTAGTGTTGTTCGTATCTATTCTTTCGTTCGAATCTTTGGTTGGGTTTCTAACGTTTTTCTTGTATGATTTCAAATGGCTAATTTTTTATTTTAGTGATTTCAATCAAATCTTCAAAATATATATTTAGTTTATGTTTATGATCGTAAACTCTCTTTATAATTTTAAATATTTCTTCTAAAAACGAGTTGTTTTATAGAAAAAAAAATAGGAGGTGGCGGACATGTCAAATATCTTTCCTTTTAGCTATGATTGTCAAACGTATCATCAAAGTAATTAAATAAAGGCTATTTAAAATAATAATTAATTAAAACCAAAATGAAAATAAATTTGAATTTAATATCTCAATTAAAATTTAAGGCAGCCCAAATCACCTATTTAAAAGCCCATTTTCAATGAATTCAAGACCCACTCACTCTGAATCTAATGATGAGTATTTGATTTAGGATGTCTTCATATTCAATTGGGCATGAATGATTATAAATTTTGCGGGTTATGAGATGAGAATGGAGATAAAAATTATAATCATCGTGGGTGGTGGAGAATGCGTAAATATGTCTTTGTACCCGTCCCATCCCCACCCGCCTCATCTCATCCCCACCCGCCCCGCATCGTCCCCACCCGCCCCAACAGATCTTATAAAATATTATTAAAAATACAATACCAGTTTGGACCATAGTCAAATTTAAGATAATTTATATTGACTTTTTCTTGGGATATTAATGAAAAATTCAATATATATTTATATATAATTGAATTTAAAATTGATCATATTAAATTTATAAATATTTTTTAATATATCAATTTAAATCAGAGTCGAATTTAAAATAATTTACATTGAATATTTTAAAATATTTATAAAAATTTATATATATATATATATATAACATTTATTATACTTATTAGTTTATTTTTTATTGTGTCTGTCGTTATGTTTTCTTTTTAAGATTTTTTTATGCTCTTCAATCCTTAACATATATATATATATATATATATATATTTTCTTTTACTTTTTTAATTTTATTTTCCTAATATTGTATGTTATTTAGATTCTATCGCTATTTGTTCTTATTTTTTAAGATTATTTTTTAATTGTTATGTTTTTTTAGTTCTTTCTGTAATGTTTATTTGTTAAGCAACTGAAATATTATTTTACATGCTATTTGTGCTATTTTCGATCTTTTACAATAGACTTTAGTATCTTTTTAGTCCAAACTTTTTTGTTTTACAATTTTAATTTCGTATAATATTATTTTTTAAAAATGTGACAATTAGAATAATTTTACTATGTGGTGGGAGTCCGAATGACAAGTATTTTATACTTTTTTCATAATAAATTTGATTTATATTTTTAACTAATAGTTATAAAAATATTATATGAAAGGGTTACGAGGCGAGTAAATAGGGGAATAGGTGGATCTCAGGACCCACGTGGGTAACGGGGCGAGGATGGTTTTAATCTTGCGGGTTGTGGGGCAGAGATAGTTTTAGATTTTGTATTCGCAACGGGTCGTGGAGCTAGGATAGAGATGAAAATTTTTGACGGGGATGGATGTGAGAAGAGTACCCTTCGCACCCTCCCTGTCTAATTGACATTCCTAATTTGATTGAGTCGAATAAAAAATTTCAAGTTGGTTAACTAGACGAATCATATTTTATGACTCAAAATTTATTTATTTTTTTGAGTTGATTTATGACATTCAAGTCGAGTCGATTTGTTCAAGTTTATGTTTAAATCTAATTGTAAATATTTTATAATGTTATGGTGTGAATTGATTCTAATTTAAACGACTTTCTATAACCATATATGATATACATATATGAGACAAAGTCGAGAAACTTGACTCGAACTTAAAAATCATCCAGTAATTACTAAAAAAATTAAGTTACTCGAGTCTCATTTTATAATTTAAACTTTATGCTTAAAATGAAAAATAAGTGCCCAAACTATATTATTTTTGAACTTTAGAGTACCTAAAGTATTTTTTTTTGTAAAAATAGGTGCTTAAAATTTCAATCGTTACAATTTTAGGTGCCATGCCATCCATGACCGTTTAAAAAATTAATGTCCAATCAGAACTAGACACGTGGTAAGAATATTAAACTTTTTTAAAAAGATCTCGAAATATTCAAAAATCTTCAAATCAGTCCCTAAATCCCTAAAAAATGCACATTCGTAAATCCCCAAATTATCATTGTTGCCGTCACTGACCCCACCCTTTGGGTCGCCGGATACAACCGGCTATTTCTCTCAACGTGTCGTCGCCTGAAATCGGTGAACGGTGTGCCAATATAACAGTTTTTTAACATTTGTCGTTCAATGTTCGACTGGCACACCGTTCGTCGATTTTTGGCGACGACATGTTGAGGGAAATGGCTGGTTGGGTCCGGCGACGATAATTTGGGGATTTGAGGACTATTTTAAAAATTTTCAGAATTTCAAGATTTATTTGAAAATTTTTAAATTATTAAAAAGAAAAAATAATTTAAAGAAATTATAAATTAAAACATGACACGTGTTAAAGTTTTATTGGTTAATGGATTTTTTAACGGCAGTTAATTACCGAGCACTTAAAATTATAACGGTTGAAATTTTAAGCACTTATTTTTACAAAAAGAAAATATTTTAGGCACCTAAAGTTCAAAAGTGATATAGTTTGGGCACTTATTTTTCATTTAAGCCTAAAATTTATTCGAATTTTTTTAAATCATGTTTTAAAACCAATGATTTAATTGAGCTATTTTACGTGGAGTCGAAAATTTTAATTTTTTTCAATTCAAATTTTGCTAGCCCTAATAAAATCTAAACCATTTAATAAAATAGGTGCCACATCTATTTTTTACAATCTTTTATCTTATTGAATTCGAATATGGGACAGATAATAAAATTAATTCAAACAACAATACTCAACTTTAATAAAATTACTAAATAAATCCATATTTTAAAACATATTTATTATTTTAAATTTTATAAAAATCATAGATATTTGATATGTTATCTCGATCGGAGGGACTTAAGCCTGGGTTGGACTGATTGGCCTGTTTTTCAAATCCAAATTAAGATCTTGGGTCGTTCAATTTATATGGTCTGATAAATGAGCTCTTAAAACCCAATTATTTTTTGGATAAATTGAAGTTCCCATGAACATAGAGTGTTGGATAAATTTTTTGGGTCAAATTTGTGCATTTTTCTCTCGTGAAATACTATAATTTTATTTTCGATCTTGTTTAGATCACTTCTCGTTAAGATGTTACAGAAGTTTCCGAAACTTGTTTCGAAAACGAATCCAAAGCAAGTTGTAAATGTTCTAAGTGCCACCAACGCCAAAGTCGGCACGATCCCAAGTCAATGATAGAGGAGGGACAATTGTCTCCTACCCTTAAAAATAATTATCTTTTCACTTTTTTTTTTTTTTATATAAATTATTTTAAAATTTAATTTATTTCTGAATTTGTCTTCTCACTTTCAAACATTTATGTTTTGCTTCTAATTTCAAATTCTGGTTCTTTCCTTGCCTCAAATTGTCGATGGCGGACCGTATATATCCTTCAGTCATCGGCCACTTTACCTTGGGCAAATCCACACCATTCCGTATCCCCAATAGAACATCATGGTCCATGCGATTTTATAGGGTGTGCGGTGTAATAAATGGGAAGCTTCCTCTTAGTACCATGACCGAATTACAAGTGAAAATGGTGGAGCAGCAAGAATGTTAAGAACAATCCATTCTACTGCTTCAGTCACTATACTCGCTTGTAGGGTGGACGCAAAACTTTATGTTAGAGGGCGAACCTATAAAATTTTAAAGTGATAAATTTATAAAATATTAAGAGAGCGGAAATAGATTTTTAATAAGAAATACATAAAAAAAATAAAAAAAATCTAAATAATATAAAATTTTTAAATTTTTAAAAAGACGCCGTCCACTGTAACCTCTCTAGATTCATTCCTGTTCAAAGATGGTGTCCATTACACCAAAACACTGTGTGTTTTTGTAACACTCCTTTATGCTGTCTTAGGTCTTGTTGTTTTCAACAGCAAACCACTTTGATTAACCCACACCAGTATGCATTCAAACATCAAGCATAGGTCTCTGTCTTCTGCAATCAGCCTTGCTCCACTCACCAGGATTTTTGTCTCTTGCCATTTGCCAACGAGTCTTCTGAGCATGGGCGAAGAAAACTCAACTCGAAAAAATCAAAATTTTTAATTTGATCGACGTGGAAAAAATTTGACTTGTCTTGACTTAACTCATAATTTTATAAACACGACTCGAAAAAATTTCAAATAAAATTTAATATTCCAATAACTCAAAATTTTAGTAATTAGTAGACCGGTTTTTAAATTTGAGTCTAGTCACACAACTTTCTTGATATATGTATATCATATATGAAATAATAATATATATATATATCGTACATGGTTATAGAAAGTCATTTAGAGTGGAACCAATTACTATCATAATATTATAAACATCTACAATTAATTTTGAACAAAAATTCAAACAACTCTACTCATCTAAAAAAATTTAAAATAAAGTTTGAGTTATAAAATAAGACTTGTAAACTCGACTAATTTAAAATTTCTTGACTCAACTCAATTTGATTAAACGCTCACGTCTACTGCTGTAGACACTTTTAGATTCCCAATTTAAAGGTTTTTCTCTTTCGGATTCATGAAGTCCCGTGGCTTGATTATAGAGAAAAAGAGTTGTAGTTTTCAGGATTCGGATCGAACAAACATATAAAATCTCGCACTTATAAGAATTGTTACATAAATTAACTGGATTAAGTCTCGATTCAAAGCAATATTTATTTTTTCCAAGTTAACATCTTCTTACAACTTTTTTAGAAGAAAAAAATGATAAATTTTTTAGGTCTCTCTCAATTTTAAAATTAGATAAATTAGTCCCTATAAAAGAAAGAATCTAATTCTTTGAATTTTAAAAGTGTGCAATTAAGGACAATTCATCGTGACTTTAAAATTTTTCTCGTCAATTTTACATGATTTTGATTGACGTAATAACTATTTTAACCATCATTGTTTACACATTATGTCGATTTGATCATGATTGTAAAAAACTCAGCACATAATTTACACATTTTGTAAATGGTGAGGGCTAAATTTGTTGTTGTTTTTTTTTATAATTAGGACCAAATAAATATAATGTGCAAATGCTGAGGGCTAATTTATTATTATGTCAATCAAAATTATATAAAATTAGAGAAAAACATCAACGACGTCATTTATTATCCTTAATTGTTCATTTTAAAATTGATAAAGATTCATTGTTCCTCTATTTTATTCTAAAAGGGACCAATTTGTATAATTTGTTGTTGTTTTTGTCTTGTAATAATATTCAAGCTAGTTTGATTCTGCCCTTGCAACATGCATATTCAATAACATTTGCCTTTATTAATCCTCTTACAGCATTATGAATGTCTGATGGGAAAAATCAGAGTTACATGCCATGCCAGATCACCATTGGCAATGTTGATTCTTATTTCCTAAGATATTACTAATACTTCGGACTGGTGCTTCGACGATTGAATCTAGAAAAACCGGGGGAATTAACCGAATTGAAGTTTTTAACTAAAGGGATCAGTGACTGCACAACGTCGACCATCAGGGGTCGATAATCGGCTTCGGTTGCACACACATCGCGGCAATAGCAGCCACCCGTGGAACAAATAAAGGAAGATGTATCACAAGTTCAGCTGTTCAATTTGATGATATATGTTGATAGGAAACTTCACCTGAATTAGATCCTTCTTGGAATACTGTCCTTGTATTGCTGGATCAACCATATCTTCCACTTTGTCTCTGTTTGTTAGTCTTGGAAGTGCCTATTAAATCATCAAAAGTTGGAACCATTTTTTACACGGCTCAGGGAATGTGGCTTATGAGCTGTTGGCAACTTACCCATGAAACGAGCACATGTTCTCCGGGAGGCCGCTTGATATCGATCGGAACTCGACCGGTTAGAAGCTGTAAAAGCACGACGCCGCAGCTGTAGACGTCTGATTTTGTGGTGAGTTTGCCTGTTGATGCATATCTGCAAGTTCATAAGATTCTGCAGTCATTCTCCAAATGTCCAGGGGTATGGGATTTTTCTCTTCTGCCAAACTAACTTTATTAAATAAGAAAATGACAGCAGCCTAATAAGGACCTTTGATTGCATATTCATTAGTATGGTAGTGATAATTCTGATAACGAAATCGATATGCATGTGCATGGAACATGATTTGAGGCACTCACTCTGGGGCTATATATCCCGTGGACCGTGGAACATGTGTTGAAATCTGACCGTTGATCTTGTCCGACTCCATTTTGGCCAACCCGAAATCGGACACCTTGGGACGGAGGTGTTGGTCTAGTAATACATTGGTGCACTTAAAGTCACGGTGGATAACAGTAGGGGTAGCATGCTCATGGAGGAACTCAAAGGCTCTGGCACAATCAAGGGCTATCCTTAACCGGCTTCCCTAATCCAACGGCCTACATTCGCTGCCAGGATGATGAAGATGCTGTTGCAGAGTACCATTAGGCATGAATTCAAATATCAGAAGCCTATGGTGCTGGTCAGCACAGTAGCCTAATAGCTCCACTAAATAAGGAGAGCTCAACCGGCTTAGCAGATCCACTTCCATCCTGAAACCACGCTCCCCTTGCTTTCGATCACGGCGAAGCCTCTTAATGGCTGCCACGGTACCATCAACAAGGACCCCTTTATACACCACGCTTGACCCTCCATTCCCGATCACATTCGCTTTGCTAAAGTTATCGGTGGCCGATTCGAGCTCCTTGTAAGTGAAAACTTGTACCCCTCTGTATCTACTTAGACCAGGCTTACGCATACTTCCTCCATATAAACAATTCGCCTTCACATCTGTTAATGGTGTGTGTTTCAAATCATGCACATTACATCACATTTCACAATAGTTTCGAGCACGGGTACTTACCTGGACTAGAGTTGAAGTCTATGGCAGTATGAGCAACAAACCTGCAACTGGTAGCAGTAGTATTGTGGATGCCACCATTACTTTCATTGCAGCAGCCTTTTTTCCTGATAGATTTCAGCCTACGAAGCATTACGATAATCAGAAAGACTGCGAGAATCAAGAGAAGCGAGATGATTGATACAACGATTATGATGATCGAGTTCAAGGGAAGGATGTTGGAATGCAAAGGACTAGGAATGTGGTCGTAGGCAGGCCCCAGTGGCATTGCAGTAGCAGCACTACTAGTGTTGCTGCTATTACCATCCATGGAAAGCAAAACAAAAAACACAGGGAATAAAAAGAGTAGAATGAAAGGGAGAGAGGAAAGGAGAGAGTGAGAGCATTAATGGTGGGAAAGGGAAGTGTTGGGGAAGGGAGGTTTGCCTGCGTAGGAGGTCAGACCAACTGATATGTATGGCCAAAAGCCAGCTCTCTCTCATCTCATTCTTCTTCCTTGTGGACCGTGGAGGTCATGGAACAAGTATGTTCATGCACTTCATTCGTCCATTCTCTTGGAAATTTCTAATGAATTGTCTTTGTCAATTGTGGATGTTTTTTTGGCCACCATTTCACATTGGTTTACTCATTATATCCGAATCACTTGCTAATAATCGACCTGTATTGAAATCCACTTAAAAAGAATATTGACACTTCTGAAAAAATAATTGACATACTTTAAATGAAAATTGACGCTTATTGTTTGTTCTCACCTATTTAAAAATAATTCATTCATAAAATTTTAAATTATAACACCTTAAACAAAATTTTCTAGTTTTGTCCCTTATCGCATGTCTTGTCCTTGTTGCAAGTATTTTTGGAAAAATCACTACTTAAATTAGTTTATTACTAAAATCGAAAATTGAGTATAGTTCATGAGTCAAATCGTAAACTAGGCCTATATAATATTATCAAATATTTTTTATATTTATTAATTATTTTTAGAATTTTATAAATATTAAAGGCCAAAATGATTAAAATGACTAACAAATTTATTTTACCTTTTTCATGAATATCACATCAGTAATTAACAGAAAAAGGGAGGGAAGCTAGAGGGCAAAAAAAATTCAAAATAAAAGTAATATAATGACTCAATGACATTAAATTAAAATATGAGGACTAAATTTTAATTTTCAAAATAGTACATAGATCCCTAACATTTAAACATATTTTAAACTAATGCCTCATTATATACCATACTTTTGCATCACATCAGGTGCTAAGCCCACAAGGAGAGCAATTGTATCCCATTTTTTGGGGGAAAAGTCTAGTTTAGTATGAAATTAAAAAAATAGTTTAGTGTGTAAAGAAAATAAATAAATTTATAAACTAATTTGGAGAAAAAATATTTTGAACTTCATTTTATAATTTTTGGATCCTCCACTGCATCACATAAAGTAGTGCCAGCTAGAAGAAAAAAAAATCATAGATATGAAAATAAAAGTATCATATTTCTTATGCTTGGTTGGTTTGAAAATGATTTGGACCAAATTGTAGTTTGAACATATTTGCCTGGAAATTAACTGAGCTTTCTTAGCCAAAATGGTCCAATCAGATGAGTCGGTTCTCAACCAAAGTCGAGTAAAAAAAATTTAAGTTATTCGAGTTTACAAGTAGTACTACTTTATGACTTAAATTTTGTTTGAAAATTGTTTGATTCGGGTCGAGTTAAACGAGTGGGGCTTAGTTTTGCTCACCCTAATGAAAGATCTGAACTGGAACCATTGGCTATCCTAAAGCACATAGGATTAAACAAACCAGAAACAGCAATGGTTCCATTTCATAGTGTAATCACTATATGTATATATATAAAGGGCTTTGTTTATATACTTTATCTATTTCACTAAGTATATATCATTAAAACTAAAAAAACAAAAATATTATGCGTCTGAAGCCTCGGATGCACCACCAGCAACCACAGTCTGATCTTTTTCTCTCCGACAACCCTCGCATGCAACCAAATAAAATAAGGATTTTAAAAACTAACCCAGAAATACAGATGAATACCAACAAAAGAGAGAGCTGCAGCCAATAAAATTTTAATTTTAATTTTCTATTTTCTGTAAAACAATGCAAATCAGGGCTATGTAACCGAACCAACACAGTTGTAAAAGGGAGATCAATACAAAAAGGAGGAAAAAGCCTTTTTGAGGTATTCAATTTTCTTTTCTTTATATTTTCGAATTCAAAAAAAGCAAAGGAAATTAGGGTTTATATATATCGGTCTCGGGCTGCCGCCTTGCTTGGTGGTTGAGGACGGTGCCACCGATGATTGGCACCTTTAAGATTTAACCTCTTCGACTTCCCATCTGAAGTTGATTAGGGTTTGCAGATTTTGGGTTTTAAAAAATTTGAGTTTGTTTTAAAAAGAAAAGAGTTTTCGGCTTGATTATTTTTTAGATCTAGGCAAAAAGGCACTTTATTTTCAAAATCTAAGGTTGGATCTGAGTTTTACGAAGGAAAATAAGGTTTTTAGGGGGGGGTTTTGAGTTCTTTATCCGTCAGCGAATGGCGACCAGCGTGACGGCATACGGCAAAAAGGGCACCGAATTTTGAAATTACGGCGGCGTTCATGAATTCTTCATGAACTCACAAGAATGCTTCAGAGGTTCTCATAAAAAAAATTTGTTCTGTTTTTGAAAATAAAAGAGAAATGAAAGTTGTTTATGTTATTTGGTATTTATATCCGACCTTGAAAATGGATTTATTACTTCATTAAATCTTTTCGCTCAAGAAAAACCCTTTCCGCAATTCTTTTCTTTTTTCAAAACTTTCAATTTCGTCATTGTCTTCTATTTATATGGTATATAAGTATATATATTATATGCGTATATACGTACATGTATTATCTATTTATATATTATATAGTATCTATATTATATGTATATAGTCTATGATGTATTGTCATACTATGTATATGGTTATAAGTATACAATATTATAATATATGCATATGCTAGCAGTCGTGCTATATTATTATTATATATTTTATATATATATATTTCTTTGTTCTTATATATGTATGTGTACATTATTCGTGTATATATATTATACAGTATTTACATTACGTATAGGGTATACGTTATACATATATATGTACATTATTTATATACATCTTACTTCTGGTTGTTCGATTATGTTTCACTTTCGGCCTTACGGTGACCCGTAACGAGGTATGATCCATGTTATTCATGGCACGCTTAATCGAACTAACTCCCTAACTTAATTAACATCTAACTTTTAATTTCGCACTTTAATTTCTCAGCATTTAATTTCTGTAGTTGCTATTATGCCTTTAATTTTAGTTCAATCCGGTCTCGTATCCGGTGTCATTTAATTCCCGTAATTTATATCTCGCGTTTATTTTCCGCTTTTAATTTCTCCCTTTTTAGTTATATCCGGATATTTATTTACTTTTCCGCTTTTTAAATTTTCGCACTTTAATTTTCCCGCATTTATTTTACGCGTTTCTTTTGTTCGATCCGGTCCTCTTTCGGATTTGTTATTTATTTTTTGCCATATTTTTTGTTCAATTTCTCAACTTTGTGACATGCATTTTATTTGTCATCCGTCTAACTATTGTTATTTAATCCTCACCTTTAACTCGATAATCGTTAACTTTTAATTATAAAAAAGAGGTATTTATTAACTCGGATATTTGTGTTGTAATATCTTGACTTATTGGATATTGACCAAATATTCGAGTTAATTTATATTGCATCATGCACAAAGGTGATGTACGAAATTTGAACCATAAATTAACACGGCAATCGGCCTTATTCGATGTCGGTTTAATCTACGGTTTATTATATCGTCACTCTTATTAATTAAACGTTTAATTAATTCGGACCCACCAATTTAACTAAGCCCACTTAACTAGAGCTCATACCTAATTGAGAACATTTAATTAACGTTAATTTGAATTTCATACGTTTCCATTTAATTTGAATTTCATACGTTTCCATCGATTAAAAACAATATATGATTTGGTCTATCATTCATGCTGAACTATGGGGCGTTTACGAGGGTTTACGTTTGGTTTAGTCTCGGGGTTATGAGCATGTTCTGGTGCAAACGAATAATTTCGACGTATATGAGCTTCTTTCCCCCCGTCTTTGGAGAGCCCGTTCACCATGTCACGCAACATTGCTATGCTCTGTTCCAATGACTGGAATGTTGCTTTTAACAATATTCGAGAAGCGAACTTCGCAGCTGATCACATGGCCAAGTTTGGCGGTCCAAGGCAAATCTTCGACACTCCTTCGGCTTCCCTGGTAGATATCTTGTATCGTGATTTCATTGGTCCACCGCACGTTCGCATGAACACTTAGTGTATCGGCCTCGGCCTCATTTCCATTCGAAAAAAAAAGTAATATATGATTTGGTACTAATTTCGGGTGTTGTGAGGTGTTAACCCTTACCCACACGTAACCTATTATCGAACTCAATTTCACGAGTCTCTGATTTTCTAGTATCTGACCTATCTTAACCAAATGACCGGCGATACTTCAAACTATTTTATTTTTCAAAAGAACGAAAAAATTTCTCAATTTCAGAAACCAAAATTCGTCGCTACACATAGAATTCAGTGAAACCATGAAATGAAACATTACTGAAAACAATATGCATGCAATTATATGAACCGAAAGCTATTTGTTATTGAATAAGTATATGGCATCTGTAACTGTCTGCAACAGTGTTTTTGCATGTGAACTGTGACATTTTACCTTTGCCTTGACCGCCTTCCTAGTCTCCTCCACTGCCAAATTTGATTGCCAAAGGTAGGGCCCAGCCAAACTAAAGAAAACAATATATACAGCATCTGAATGCTCAATATCTAACAGGCTCTCCCTTTCATATGTCTATGACATCAAGCCCTGCAAATTATTGATTAAATTTTTAAATTAAAATTAGAATTAAATTAATAGAATATTTAATAAATGGTAACTAAATAGGTATTCTATAGTTAAGTTGTCTGATTGAACAAATTAAAAAGACCGGTAGTCGTACCCCATGATTTAAGTGTTCTCCCTTGTAGTTTACTTTTTATTATTTGAGCAGTTATTCTAAAACCTAATTCATATTTATAATCAGGGACATACATAAAAATTTATGTCAAGGACGAATTTATAAAATTCTAGGCGATGAACTTATAAAATTTCGGTGGACGAAAATATATTACCAATAAAAAATATAAAGAAAAATTTAAATTATATGTGAATTTGAAATTTTCAGAGGAGCCCAAAAACCAATTGTTTAAACTAATTTTAATTCAATTAGGTTGATAATTACCTTGATTGAATATTTTAGTTTATAATTATTTCGTGCATTAAAATTAGTCATTTTTAAATAAATTAATTTATAATTATCCTAATCAAATCAAAATTAGTTTATTTTTAAATAACATTTGAAATTAATTGATTTAAATTCATTTATAATTGTATAAACTAAATTTAATTTAATTAATTAGTAATTATTCTAATTGAACATTTTAATTTATAATTATCACATGCACTAAAATTAGGCTTATATATTAAATTTAATATGAACCCAACAAATGGTCCCAGTGAAAAAGCGGATGATGTTCACCAAGAGATTTCGGTTCAATCCGTTTTGTCTGCAAGGTGTGTACTTTATTAAAGGATTAAGAACATATATGAACAGATACTACTTTATAATCATTTTTAGTCATTTTCATTTCATTTTTAGCTTTAATTAATTATATATATTTGAAACATTAATAAATTTTACTGGTGCTTCAGGCGCAATGGCAAGAAGCATGCCCCTAATGCTTGAGGTTAGGGCGCGGGCTCGAGCCTTCCCTTGCCAACTTTTATTTATATACTTTCTTTTAATTAGGTAGTGACACATGTCATTATAAGATAGTATTTAGTCCAAAAAAATATATAATTACTTAGATATACATTTTACTAAATTATCTTTGTCACTATAAGAATGTCCGCGAATCAAACACCTTAATTTTATGCCGAAAACGCAGTGCAAGTGTTTTAGGCCCATTGGGTGACATGTAAGAACATATGATCACTGTGATCTGCCAGGGAAAGATATACTGCAAAAGAAATCTTTAGGGTTAGGCCCACTGGGTTTAACAAATGAACATCAAAATTCCCACAACTGCAATATTGGCCTATAAAATACAGCATGAACTCTTACTTAGGCTTTCTCACTTTTTTATACAGAGATTTAAATAGCGGTTCGTAACTGTAATAACGATTGTTATATAAAGGTATGAATAGTCTTAAATTATGATATTCGTAATTGTTATGTCTGTAATAATATATGTTATTAAAAAAATTCACAATCACGATATCCACAGTGCCACAATAACATCTGTTATGCTCACAATTGCGATATACACAAAGCCACCGAAAACCAGTACCATCAATCTTCTGAAAAACCAAGAAATTTGGCTACTGGTGCAGCATCTGCTGGTGAGTATTCAAGGAGGATCAGCACAAACATATATTTACCAAGCTGCAGGGTCTCAGATATGAACACTTGGAAACAATGTACTATCATTTTATTTTTCAGAATTTACCAAATCAAATGTATTGTTGCACCAGAACTACTCAATGACAACTACAAAATGGTGTCAGAGATTTCCAACAGTAATGAAACTAATCTTTAGGTTAGGGATGATGTCTTCGAAAAGATTTGCCGTATCGATCCTTGTAAATCTTTTGAGATCCTTGTCAATATGTCCACCAACTAAATTATGTCTGAGAAAAGACAGCCCAGGGTTCTAGATTTTACAATCTTTCTTTCGTAACGAGTCGAGACTATGCCATCGGCCTTGTAGAGGGCTCATCGGAGGGGCATGTCCATGGCATTCAACACTTCCCTAACTGTAGTAGTACTTCAAATTTTGGTATAGTTTCACATTACAGACACTGGAAAAACAAAGAAAACCATAGATTTTATTTGGCTAGGAATGTGACAAAATCTAATCATGTTTCTTAAATTTGTCATATCCGGAACCTGTTGGTGTCTCATCTCATGCTCACTGTCCATGTCTCTCTTTTAAGGCTTGTGGAACAGAAAAGGCAGAGAGAATATTTGCTGTACAATCAAGCAAAAAAAGAAGAAGATGCTTGGAATTTCTTAAAGTTAATGGCGAAGCTTGCTTTATGTGTTGTGAGAAGAGGGGGACAAAAGTGAAATCCCGCCTTTGAGGTAGCATGTTAAAAGTGAAAGGAAACTGAATCTTTGTTGGGATTGTTCTTTTTATTGCAGCAAAAATGTTGTCCTCGATTCCCATGTCAGCTGCAGCATTTGAATGACCTGAGAATCCCTTCTTTCTCTCACACACACAAGAAATATATACTTACACACACACACATATATATATAGTATATTTCCTGATTCTCATGCTTAGTGTATTGCTCCCTTTACATTGGAATTGTCCACGTTCATTGTTTATGTTACATATCAAGCTGTTAACAGCTTTAGAGTTGTTAGCCGTTAAATTAGGGTTTATAAGTTCGTTAGAAGTTGGTTAACACTCCCGCCAGCCTGTAAAGCTTGTATCTATGTAGGTTCATAGGTTCTCCTTGTATAATACACGTTTTTTTAGTTTACTGAATAATAAGAAATCATTCTTATCTTTATGGTATCAGATAAAATTGGTTCTAATCCCTTTTTTTTCTTTCTTTTGGTTCTTTTCCTTCTTGTCTTCAGATAATCCTGGAATGACCAATTCAACAATGGTTTAACTCAGCCACTCAGATAACTGAATGTTGTTGGTTACAACTCGGAAGTTGGCGTTAGCGTTGTTCGATGTTAATGGCTTTATCAGCCAAGAACAAACTTGGTTTTGTAGATGGTTCCATTCCTGTTCCATCCATTGCTAATCAAGATTTGTACAAGGCCTGACGAAAGCTAATAATCTTGTCAAATCTTGGTTGTTGAATTCTATTTCCAAAGATATTGCTGCGAGTCTTCTTTATCACTCGACAGTTGCTGATATTTGGAAAGATCTTGAGGATCGTTTTCAGCAAAACAACGGTCCATGAATTTTCCAGTTGCGAAAGAAATTGAGTGAACTTGTTCAACTCGACAGCTGCTGATATTTGGAAAGATCTTGAGGATAGTTTCCAACAAAACAACGGTCTAAGAATTTTCCAGTTGCGAAAGAAATTGAGTGAACTTGTTCAAGGTTCAATGACTGTAAGTAATTACTACACTCAATTAAATATTGTATGGGATGAATTAGTTTCTACTAACCCTGTTTGTTCCTTCCTTTGATGTACTTGTGATGGAGTTACTAAGATGCTTGTTGAGCAACAGCGAGATCAAATAATGCAGTTTCTTATGGGTCTTAGTGATTCGTTTACTCATGTTCGGGGGTAAATCTTGCTTATGTATCCCCTGCCATCCATCACTAAGGTGTTTTCTTTAATTGCTCAAGAAGAAAGTCAGAGAATTATTCGACTTAATAATCATGTTGTTGATCCTGTTTTTGCTGTCAAGAATGTTGTTAATGTTCGTAAATCTAGGTCGCAATGTAGCCATTGTGGCTTATTAGGTCATATTAAGGATAAATGCTATATAATTTGCATGGATATCCTCCTGGATATAATTCTCGACCCAAGGTTGTTATGGCTCGTACTAATGCTGTTGATATCAATTCTCAAAGTCAGAATGTTTTTTCAAATGAATCTCTGAGTGTTAGTCAATGTCAACAACTAATAGACATTCTCACTACTCAATTACATGCTGCATCATCTTCTAAAAATCCCTCAACTTCAATTGACTTGGTCATGCAAGGTAAAATTCTTTCTTATATGAACAATTTTGATTCTTCTCATGATAGTAAGTGTTGGATTCTTGATTCGGCTGCTTCAAGGAATGTCTGTTTCTTGAAGGAACTTTTTGACACTTTGTATCCTATTGAAGGTGGAAATATAATGTTTCCTAATAAGTCACTGTTAGAATCTCCTCTAATCTTGTTCTTACTAATGTGTTATATGTGCCTCATTTTAGCTTCAATTTGTTAACAGTAAGTTGTTTAACAAAGGGAACTAACATTAGTGTTTTGTTTTATCATGATCATTGTGTCATACAGGACCGTTCGCGAGTGATTAGGAAGGGTGATCTACAGAAAGGATTATATTTGTTTCGAATGCATTCTACTAATGTTCACATTTTGCTTTCGTTTCTTGGCACAATCGTCTTGGTCATCCAAGCTCGCATGTTTTGCAATTGTTAAAAGATGTTATTTCCATTCTTGTTATTAATAAGAATGATCCTTGCAATGTTTGTCCCCTTGCAAAACAACGTGTTCCTTTTCCATTATCTACTTCTCATTCTGCTCATCCCTTTGATCTTTTACACTGTGATATATGAGGCCCCTTTAAACATCCTACATTTAATAATCAAAAGCTTTTTTTAACCCTTGTCGATGATTTTACCAGATCAACATGGACTTATTTGTTGCAATATAAATCTGATGTCACTACCATCATTCCTACTTTCATTACTATGATCAAGAAACAATTTGGTTTTGATGTCAAGATGTTTAGGTCTAATAATGCTCCTGAACTTCGATTTACAGACTTGTTCTACAAGTTAGGAATTGTGTATCAGTATTCATGTGTTGAGACTCCTCAGCAGAACGCTGTTGTGGAAAGAAAACATCAACATCTCTTGTTTCAGTCTCGAGTGCCTGTACGTTTTTGGGGAGAATGCCTTTTGACTGCCACTTACCTTATTAATTGTCTTCCCTCTCCTATTCTTGGCAATAAGTCTCCTTATCAATTACTTTTTAATGAATTACCTAATTACATGAATCTTAAAACTTTTGGCTGTTTATGTTTCGTTTCCACTCTTCGAGCTCATAGAGAAATTCTCTGAAAGGGCTCTTCTTGGAATTTTCATTGGATATTCTCCTAGTGTAAAAGGGTATAAGATGTATGTTTTGAAAACGCGTGCTATTGATGTGTCCAGGGATGTTATATTTCATGAAAATATATTCCCTTTTCATACTATCTCTTCAAATGGTTCTATAGTAGATCATTTTCCATCGATTTTTTTGCCTTATGTTATTTCTGATCTTACACATTCTTTTTCTCAGGATATTTGTGATGAATATGATCTCACACATTCTTTTCCATAAAGTGTTCAAGTTCATAGTCCTGTAGAACATCCAACAAACAACAACGATGGAGTAGTTGTTCCTACAGAACATGATTTTCCAAGCTCTAACAATTCTATGTTTTCAAATTCTCATGAGGTTGCTGGTCCATCAAATCATGAGACAGAATCTGCTGGAGTTATACAGGAAGTCACTGAAACAACTTCTGATTCGAATCTTGAAGTTACTGGATCAGTTCCTGCACCAGCTCATGAACCAATTACTGCACCAGCTTCTGAACCAGTCCATGAACCAGTTCCTTTTCAACCAAGGAGCTCAGCTCGAATGACTCATCAGCCATCATATTTACAACAGTATTATTGCACTAATACTGTTTCTGATCAGTTGTATCCTATTGAGAATCATTTGTCTGCCTCAAAGTTGTATTCTTCCTACAAAACGTTTGTTGCGAACATATCTTCCACTTATGAACCTGCCTTTTATCATCAAGCTGCTCGATTTCCTGAGTGGAGGCTCGCCATGAAAGAAGAATTACAAGCGATGGAGAGAAACTAGACATGGTTTGTTGTCCAGTTACTAGAAGGTAAACGAGCCATTGATTGCAAATGGGTGTTCCGAGTAAAACACAAAGCTGATGGTACAGTTGATAGGTACAAAGCACGCCTTGTAGCCAAAGGCTTTGCTCAAGTGGAGGGCATCGACTTCACAGATACTTTCTCACATGTGGCAAAAATGACTACATTTAAGGTCTTTCTTTCTCTTGTTGCCTCTCAAAACTGGCACTTGTTGTAGTTAGATGTCAACAATGCTTTCCTAAATGGCGTTCTTGATGAAGACGTGTACATGAAGCTGCATCTCAGATACGATACAAATGTTACAGGCTCAAATCTATCTATGGGCTTAAACAGGCCTCACGGAAATGGTTCCATGCATTCAGTCAAGTGGTTTTCAAAATTTTTTTCACACAGTCTCCCTCTGATCATTCTCTATTTACTAAAGGTTCCGGTGATGATCTTGTTGTCCTCCTGGGCTATGTCGATGACACATCTTCACACAGGCGTTGCATGCTCCTGCCTTTACTACTTTTGTGCACAAGATGGGCCTTATTAACATACATCAGTCTCCATCTTGAGAGAGCCTGTTACATATCAAGTTGTTTACAGCTTTAGGGTTGTTAGCTGTTAAATTAGGGTTTATAAGTTCGTTATGTTGGTTAATACTCCCGCCAACTTGTAAAGCTTGTATCTATATAAGTTCATAGGTTCTCCTTGTATAATACACGTTATTTTTTGTTTACTGAATAATAAGAAATCATTCTTATCGTTATAGTTTAGGTTATAGTCTTGCTTTTGTAGACTGCTAGCCAGCAAAATTCTACCTACAAAGAGGCTAGTGGTCTATGGAGAGAGAAAAAAAATATACTTCGTGTCCATTTTATGAACTATATTTAAAATTTATCTTTTTCAATATTCGAATATAATTCTTTTTTTTATACTACTGCAATTAGCCTTTAAAATCATCCAGTTAGAGCAGTTAAATCAGTTCTTTTTACTTAAGTATTCGTGTTCAAAACTCGTGTTCATCATTTTATTCATCTTATTTTTTTAATATCAAGATTAAAACTCATATTCCTTTTCAAAGAAAGATTGTATTAATGTGGTCCATAGATATAAACAAATATAATTTGTGATTTGTCCATTGTCTACAGTGAAATTAGGTAATAGGAGGACATCAAGCTTTCTGCTTTATCCTCAAGGATTGTCTATAAACATCAGCAAAGAAAAGGGGTTTAGGTGGTGGAAAATCTTGAAAATCAAGCACAGGTCAGCGTTTGTACAGTCAATTTCAACAGTTTTAGTTCTTAAATTCTGGGTTTATGCAGACCCTATAAAATCCTGTCTTAGTCAACCTGAAAGCTGGGTATCTATTGAGATCTTCCAAATAGCTTTTTTTTTAAACCCATAAACTTTGTGGAAAAAATTGGTAGTGGAATACTAGGATTAGTTGGGAATTATTAATTAGTATATCTTATCAAACACTAAAAACAAATATATCCAGAATGCTAGCTGTGTAGCCATGGTTTGGCATGGTTCATGGTCATGGAACTAAGATTTAGGGTTGGAGGCAAACTATAAATATTTAAAAGTGGGAGAATAAATTTATAAATAAACTAATTTTTTTAAAAAAATTAAATAAAAGGATAAAGGTAAAAAAAAAATTCGAGGGTGAGGAAGGGTAACTTAATTCTGTCACTGTGAACAACTGAACCTTATCAATTACTCACATTTGGCTGTCACCACACCAACCATACCACAAATCTTATCTCAAACAAAAGGCTATCCTGTTAATTTCGTTAATTAATCGGGTGATTGAGGATGTTTATATTGTTTTCCATCTTATATGGGTTTGAATCTCAGCATTTGCTTTAAGATTGACTTAAATCGTAATTTCATAAATTTGATTCTAATTTTTTTAAATTAAGTGTGGATTATAAAATGAGGCTTCGAATAACTCAAAATTTTTAGTTATTAGTGAATCGATTTTTAAGTTCTGATCGATTTGCATATAAATAAATATATATGTATATAGTATATAATTATAGAAAAACGTTTAAATTAAAACTAATTAGTATTATCATATTATAAATATTTATTGTTAAATTTGAACAAAAATTCAAATAATTTAACTCAAATTTTATAAATTCGGCTAATTTTTTTAATAAAATTTAAATTATAAAATAAAATTTATCAACTCAAATAATTAAAAAAATTAACTTAACTCAATCAAATGTTAACTCTATTCCCAATCATGTATTATTTTCATTCCTAACTCGCATTGTTCTGAAATCGTTTGATCGAAAGATAAATATCTATTTGTAAGAATAAAATATATTTTATAATAAGTTATTTAGCTTTTGGAAATGAAAATTAATCACTTCTGTTCTCGAGAAAGGAAAAACAAAGGCTTGAGGTGACAGTCCAACAGAATGGGTACTGGTGGTCTAATAATGCCCTTGTTTATTAGGGGACCCTTCAGAGCTGGTCTAAGCTCATAAAGGGTCCCTCCCCTTACAAGGGTTTGGCAAATTCACTCCAATATATCTTTTATGTATTACATATTATTGAAATCATCCCCTAAAAAATTATTTAGTAAGACATTTCTCATTTCAGATACGCAAGATAAAAGTATTTTGTATTTGATGTAATTTTAGAAATGGTTGTTCTCTGAACGTAATTTTTATGTTTATTTATTTTTATATGTATAAAATAAAGACATAATGTTGATAGAAATCATATCCAGACAATAATAGTTTTTATAATGCATTTGACGTAACGTGCTTTAATTTTAAAAATGATATTTTAATAGCTTAATTATAAAATAAGTGCTTAAACTATATTTTTTTAATGTGTCTAAAATATTTTTTTAGTTGAAATAGGTGTTTAAAGTTTTATTTTTTTGCTTGTTTTAAAGTCAACTAAGACACTTACTTTAGCACATATTTTCAATTAAAAATAAAATATTAGGCACTTATTTCAGCCAAAAAATACTTTAAACACTTATTTCAACAACAAAATAAAATTTTAAACGCATATTTCAACTAAAAAATACTTTAGATACCTATTACAAAAAAATATATAATTTGAGCACTATTTTGTAATTAATCCTATTTTAATAAATGATTAACATAAAAGTATATTAGGGTGAAATTACAGAAGGGTTTTTTTTTTGTGTCCCCTGATTTAAGGTAACCCACAAGAGACCCTTGTGGTCGGGGGACCTAACTTAATTGTCAACCAGCTGTGAGTAAATGTCACTATCCTCAAGTAGGAGAGTTCATTGTTGGATATTAGATTCGATCTGTGTTTTTTTGAATATTCGGATTTTCGAATCGATGATATACTGATTCGTATTTGATTCGAAAAAGTCACATATATGCATATTCAAATATCGAATATCTGATTATTCAAAAATATAATTTGATTTAATTATTTTTTCGAATTTGAAGGTCGTATTTATGAAATTTTCATAATTTCGAATATAACAAACAACAAATTGCTAAATATAACAATATTCACATATATGAAATTTTTGATTTTTTTTAATTTTCGGATATAACAAACACCAAATTGTTAAATATAATAAGATTAATATTCATGAAATTTTGAATTTTTGGATCTTCGAATTTTCAGATAATCCGAAACTTGAAATATTGTGATCCGTATCCGATCCGAAAAATTTAAAATCGGATCGGATCAATAGATAATCAGATCGGACTGGTCGGATATGATATTTTTGAACACCCCTATCCTCTAGTAATATTTTAAGCACTTCTTGTTTTGAGTTTTCAATAAAAAAAAAAGGATGAGTTTACCATGCTCGACGAACAGTGCTAAACACTATTAACGCTGAACATCGTTGAACACCATTAAATTGATTAATAAAGATTAAAAATCTCAATGACTCAATATATAATTATAAATTATTTAAAATAAAATTTCAATTAAATTATTTTCCATATATATTATAATTTTTGATTTTTTTAAATAATTGGATCAAATATCAATCTTAGGAAATTTAAAAATAAAAAACCCGAAACCTGAAACCCTAAACATAAAACTCTAAACTCCAAAACCTAAAAACATGAAACCCTAACCCTAAATTCAATATTAAAATTTAGGGTTTTAAGTTTCAAGTTTATGGTTTATAGTTCTAGGTTAAGGGTTTAGGGTTTTATATTTATGGTTTAGGGTTTATAGTTTAGGATTTAGGGTTTTAGGTTTAGTGTTTTGGCTTTAGGGTTTTTATTTTTTCAATTGACTAAGGTTGGCATTTTCAATTATTTTTTAAAAAATTAAAAAATTATATATATGGAAAATAATTAATTAAAACTTTATTTAAAATAAAAAATTTTAATTATTTATTTAGTCCTTAATATTTTTAATTTTTATTAATTAATTTAATGATGTTCAGCGGTAATAATGTTCAACGGTGTCAATTATGTAGAGAGGATATACAACTCAAAATTATCACTACTCTGCAACCCACAACACTAAGCTATCTCTGCTCCACCATTCAAGCATATATTGAGACTCGCTTAATCTCCATTCCCACGTCACATAATATTATAATTAGAAGTTTTAGTTAAAGAAATATAAGTCAATTTTTTATGAAAAAAAACTATAAAATACTTGTCATCTTATTTTTCACTACATATGCGACATTATTTCAACTATCAATCTTTCTCGTGAAATAAAATTTTAGATCAAATAAAGACTAACCGTCAAAAAGATACTCAACATATATTTTTTTTCAGTATGATTTTAAATGTTTTTTCAGGTCTCTTTAGTGTTTAATGTTTCATTTTCTAACTCGAATTAAATTTTTACGTGATAGACGTTAAAAATTTTGTGTTTTCCAATAAAATTTTTTGTTATACATTAAACTCTTTATTACATTTTGGTCTCCATTCTTCTCTTCGGCAAGGCTTCCCAAATGCGTTTATATTGTCCAATAGTTACTCTTACGTCTCGCAATGGCTCTTTTTTTTTAATGATACATGATATATGCACTGCTCCATGTGGGTGACAAAATTAAATTAAATATAACAAATATTAAATATAAACTATATTTTGTCACATGGGTAAAATGAAATGTTTTAGATTAAAATTTTATTTATAAAAAGTTACTTGATGAAATTAGTTGTTATGTTTGATCTTTAATATAGTAATTTTTAGTTTTTTTATATAAAAACTTGAAAAAATAAAAAAAATCATATATTTATATTAAATTTTCATTTTAAACAATAATATTTTAGTCTTTTCTCAACTTTATTGTTACTTCATTAACAAGTTGTCACACCGTTAAACCGGGCTTAGAAATTTTCCCTTGTATTAATTTGGATTTCTAATTAGTTTAATTAATGACATTTGGAAATTGTCGAGTAAATTATAAAGATTTATAAATTTTGGGTTAAAAGTGTAAAGTTTGAAAAGTATTGTGCCACCTTGAAAATCCTAGAAGTTGGAGGACTTACTCACAGATTTACCCATTTGATTTATTTGAAATCCCTAAGCCGTCTGATTTCATAATTTAAGTTATTTGTTATTTTAATTTCTCTTTTCTAGTTGCATTTTATTATTACTTTGTGTTTAAATATATGATTTTAATAGTAGATTAAATTTGAGATCATTTCGGTGATTAATGTGATTTTTAAAATTTAATGATAATGTTTAGGTTGGATTTAAGGTTACATCTATGACATTAACTCAACGTGTGATTATAGTAAAAAAGATGATGATGTTTATTTTAGGAGATTTGGATTCAAATCGTTTTGTCAGCAAGGTGTGTGTACATTGCTTAAAGATTAAAAATATGTGTAAACAAATACTACCTTAAAATCAACTTAATACTATTAAAAAATTACATATGTGACACTAATTTAATCATAAATTTAATAATAAACAGAGAAAATATGTGTTCTATTAAATGATATAAATTTCACTAATTAGAAGTTAAATGTTAATTTAACCCCTCTCTCTCTCTCTCCTCCTCTACTACTAACATGGCCATTTCTTTGTCCGAAAACTAGACTTAAAGTATATTCTTTATTGTTTTTTCATGTTAAAAGTGATTTTTAAAAATCGAAATTTATAGATTTTGACTTTTTTAAACATTTTTAAGTAAAATAACTCATTTATATCATTAATTTTTATATTTTAAAAATAATATCTAAAATAAATATTTTATCCAATTAAAAGTATTTGGACACACAATGTTTAAAATACTTAGATTTTAAACTAAACAACTCAAAAACACTTTTCACTGTATTTATTATGATGTGTTTTTACATAAAATTTGATATAGGCTCTGTTTGGCAATTAGCGGATAGCTGATAGCGGATTACATTAGCTGATAGCTGATTGCATTAGCTGATTTGACTAGTTGATTGTATAAAAGTGTTTGGTAAAATTAACTGATAGCTGATAGTTGTTTGATTATTTAAACAAGCAAAATGACATATAAGGACATGATTATATTCGATGTTTGTTTGAATAGTTTATTAGTTATCAATATTTTGTATCTATCATTCAAAAAAATATTTTGTATCTATTAATATTAATTAGATTATAAAAAATATTTTTTAATATAGCAATAATAAGCATATTTGAAGGATCTATACATTAATTTATTATTTATATAATTATTTTTAATACAACTTAATTAAATATAAATATAAATATAAATATAAATATAAATGAGAATAAAAAGAAAAAATAAAAAGTATTACTTTACAAATCTCACAATATAAATGTGTGAGGGTGAAAAATTAAAATAGAAAATGTTAAATTTAGGTTATTTGAAGATTTTTTATAATTGTTAAGGGTAAAAGGGTCTTTATAACTATTATGTTAAATCGTTAATTTCAAAAAACTCTTATTAACAGTTTTTTTCAAAATTAGAGGTTTCACCCCAATCTGCTATTCACCAAACATCCAAATTAGCGGATTTGACCGGTCAAATCTCTAATATTATCTCAAACCTTTAGTTTTGGTTCAAACCGCTATTTACTAAACATGACCATAATATTTATATTATCCATATTTTTTTCCATTTATAAATAAAAAATCAGTGAACGTTTAAGATTGTTTATCTCAAACATTCTTACATATTGTAACGGTGGTAATATCAACTTAATTAAACTTAATCGATCGTACGATATTTTATTTATTTATTTATTATGTTTACTGTTTATAACGCATTAGATATGAAAAACTTGGATTTGCTATGTGACTAAAGCTTTTTCCCCTTTATTTTGAAATACAAAAGGAAAAAGTTATTGAATGAATTTTCTTTTCTAGGGAAAGAAAGTAGATCAATTTGTAAATCTGGTGCTTATATGATCCAAAAGCATTAATGTAATCATTATACCCATAGTTATCAAAACAACAATTTGCCACTTTATTACACATCATCATAATTTGATTTATCTGATCTAATTTAATTACTATATATATATATATATTCAATATTGCTTTTAAGCAATGTTTTCTTTCAAAATCTACCATTCTTCAACTAATATTTATAGATAATTTCATGTCCATGGATAAACACAAAAATGAATTACGAAAGGACATACTGATTAATTTTAAAATAAATAAGGCTTAAAAAATAATTAACCATAAAAATTAAAGGAGTTAAGGTTTAATTTTTCTAATTTTAAAATTGATAGGTCTTGAAAGTAATTAAATTAGAAAATTGAGGGGTTTAATTTTATTAATGTTAACTAATAGAGTCCAAAAATAATAAACCAAAAAAATTTGGGTGCCTTAAGTTTCATGTTGAGCATATGTGAAATATGTGGTTCAAATCATAAAAGCTCTATAAATATTGCATCAACAACTTGCATATGAAGTGTTAAAAAAAGAGAAAGAAACAATCCTCTTAAAATTTTGTTGGTGCTTAGTACGACAACTTTAACTATACGTGGAATGGGAATACACGTATTTTTAATTTGTTATGTGTGTTTTAAGTATACTCCATGTCAGATCTGAAGTGATATTTAGTGTTTAAATTTAGATTATACGTACAAAATTGCATGTTTGATACAATTTTAATACTTTGAAGACTCAATTAGAATGTTTTGAAGCTTAATGACTATTTTAAACTCTAAATGAAAAGTTAGGGACATTTGATAAAATTAATTCTATTAGAGAATGCAAAATTTTAATGGAAAAGTATTTTTTATACTTAATTCCGTCCTCCAAAAAAAATCTAGGGTTATTTAAATTTTAATTCATAATTAAATAGCTAAACATTTTAAAAGAGAAAATTGAATTAACTAAAGCAATGAAGTAGAAGCTGCGGAAATTATGAAATTATGCAATGTTTGATGAAACCATATATGATTCGAATGCTAAACCTATGTTGTATGATTAGGCATTTATTGCTATGTTCATTAGCATGATTCGGCAATGACAAGGTTGAGGCTAAGGTATGTTTAAGCATGCATTATCAATGTACTAGACAAGTATGTTATGAAATGTGATGATTTGATTGTAAAGAAACAATTGAAATGTAATTAGAGATTTCATGTTGTTCGAATAGGTGAATGAAAGTGTAATAAGAATGTAAAATGAGTAAGTTAAGGTTGATATAATTTGTAATCAATTTAACTATATTGTAGGGTGAAATCTATCGCCTTATTTTTTTAAAAATATAAATTATATGAAGTCTACGAAGTGTCATTTGTTGAAAATTAATATAAATTCATAGATTCAAAATATTAACCCATTATCTCAATGATATAAACTATTAATGAGAAAATATAATATCACTCGAGTCACTATTGATAACCCTAAAAAATTTGTTCGAATTTTTTTAAGAGATATCGTATTTTGTAAATAATTATATAAATTCGAATATTAACATAATTAATATAGGGTAGAAGGTTGGTAATTATATAATGGTACCTTATAAGAGCCTCACAAGGTTAGGCACACATTTATAATAACATGAATTGTATTTAACCCACTACAAACAACATCAATGAAAATATTTAAAAATAGTAAATGTGGTGAGAATGGAAATTCATAATTAAAGTAAATTTAATATATTTTGAGTGGAATTATTGGGAAAAGCACTGAAATGGATAGGTGAACTATTTAATTAGATGATGGGTTTTGGCATTTAGGATATGGTCCAAACATAATGTCACATCTTCATTCTTTTGTTTTCTTTTATTTAGAGCCATTGGTGTTTAGGGAATGAAAAATACATTATTTAAGAGTGGGATATAAAAGTGCATTCATCACAAAATTCATGTACCTTGTGGTATTAATTTTAATTAAAAATATTATTTAAGAGTTTATTGAATTTTGTGAAGAAATAATTCGATACATGAAATTATGTAAAAATAAAATAGGGTAAATAACACAATTAGTCACTAAACTATTCTCATTTTTATGTTTTGGTCACTAAACTATTATTTTTGGCAAAATCGTCACTAACATTATTTTTTTTCTATTTTGGCACATGTCGTTAAAAAACTCATGAAAAAAACAATAGTTTGGTGACCAAAAAAATAAAGAAGCAATATATTGTGACAGAACATGAAAAAAGGTAACATTAGTGACAATTTTGTCAAAAATAATAGTTTGGTGATCAAAACTAGAAAATGGGAATATTTAGTGACCAATGGCATTGTTTACCCAATAAAATATTTATATATTTCAAAATTTAAAATGAAAATTGCTAAAGAAAATTTCTGTCCTCGTTTGCATAATAACCGTACATATTTTTGGTATGCTTTAGTACCTGTTTTTTAGGTTGTATCACTTTATTTTCCTTTTATCATACATAACCCACTTCTTGTAGGGGAAAACTCTCAACCCACATAAAGGAAAGGATAGAGAGAAATTATTTTTATTTTATTAATTTTTATGTCAGTTTTATCTTTTATGTTTTACAGCTTTTTTTATTGTTTCTTTAATAATATAGGAGAAAAATTTTAATATATAAACTGCATAAATTTTAGTTTATATTAACTTTTTAGTTTTAAGAGGTAGAGGTTTTGTTTAGGGTTTAGAGTTTAGGGGTTTGGATTGTAGGGTTTAAAATTTAAGGTTAGTGTTTAGAATTTAGAGTTTGAGATTTAAAGTTTAAAGTTTAATTTTTGAGAGTTTAGGTTTAGTTTTGATTTATAGTATAAATAAGCAGGCTTGTGTATTATATATGTTTTAAGATTTATAATATAAATAAACCTGTGTATCAAATTTAAACCCATAATATAATATTCAAGATCCGAATTTGAATTATATATGTTTTATCGTTTATGTTTAGACCGGTAATAATAATATGCTAAATAATTATTCTATTAATTTAAATTTTTATAGTTTTTTTGTTGATAAATGTTAATTCTAATTTTAATCCTACGTAGAAATGAGGGAAAAATACGCTTTAGGAGAATGAAGAGGGTGCTTCTAATGGGTATAGAACACATGACCTAAAAAAATAAAAGAACAAAGATGAATCAGCTTGATCATTTGTAGTTAATAATCTCCACTAACATATATTAAATAATTTAATCTACTTGAATTTATCTTATTGCATACTTTATTTATCTTTGCATGTTCCAAGATCCAAAGTCCAATGTGTGTAAACAATTGAAATATCTGCCCAAACAAATCAAATTCAAAATGAATAAAAAAACTAAAACAGCATGTGCAATTATGTGGTGTTCCGCAAGTTGGCTCACAAGTCAAACCAGCTAAGTCCGAAAGTGCAAAGGACCAAACCAGACCACGCCGACCACTGGTCGACAACAAACCAGTGCGAAACACAGAGCTTCACCTTGGACTTATACGGCTTCAATTCACGATTATAAACGCTCGATTTCCACAATTGTTTATTTAAATAGGTCAAATTTTGATTCTAATCCCTTTGTTATACTAGAATTATTTTTTCAAGACAAAATTATTATGGACTAGACTCACTCTTGGTGGGGATTGAACATTGGAACTCAAGGTACCAAAATCTTCCTCTCATTAATCAGTCCTCTTATTTTAATTTTTCATGAATTAGTCTCCATATCGTTTTATAGTTACTAATAGGTTCAAATCGATAACATTATTCACCGTTGTTCGATAATATGCCCCAACCCAAAAGTTTGAAAATTTCTTTCTAATCCCTTAAAAATAATTAAATTTTAAAATAGTGCAATGGTGAAATTGCACTTTACCCCCAATTCATAATTCAGATGTCCTATTATTTTTCCAGATTCGCTAATAGTTGTCTTTAAGGTAATAATGTGATTTTTACACTTATTAGGTCGCACAATTAAAGCAACACGAAAATTCAGTCAGCTATGTTTAATTATATTTTAAATAATCACTAACAGTGTCATAAATTTGGTTTTACTAAAATATTATAAAACTTCATAAAATGATATAATAAAAGTATAATAGATTGTCAACAATCTTTAGAACATATGGTTAAGGTTTTTAGTTGACATCTTACCTTTTTTCTAGGTTGTGAGTTCAAGACTCAGTAGGAGCAAAATTTCCCTTCTCTCCCTTACGTAAAAAATGTTCAAAAAAGTATAATGGACCGAGTCTTAATTCGGTTGACATTATTTCTATTACAACATTCAGAAGCACATGAGTTCAAGTACATTTAAGCACACATTATCGTTCGAGATATGAGTGCGGTGAAATTTATATAGTTTGAATATGTATTGTATTGAAAAATAAAGCATAGCAAATAAATTGTGCTAAATTAGAGCAAAGTGATTACATTTCAAATTTTACCAAATTGTATACAACGGTAATACACATTGTATTTTTTAAAAGAAAAAATAAGATTTAAACTTTAAAGACAACATCGTTAAAAGAATAATTTTAAATTCTGAATATAAATACGAAGAGAAATATAAAAGATGCCAAAAAAATTAAATTTCAAAAATTTACATAATAGAAGGACTAATATCATAATTAGATAATTAACATAAAATATTTTTAAATTTTTTATTTAAAAACAAAAAATGTGCTGTAAATCACCTAGGAAGCTTCAAACAGTACCTTAGCTCACACTATTTGTTTTTCATTATTAAATATCCATTTTAATTTTTATTTTTTATATTTAAATCTTCAAGCCCTTGCCTCTTCTGCAACCGCCTTATCTTTCTCCCTTTGTCCTTGCTTTCTTCTCCAAAGGGTTTTCACATAGCTAAAAGATCAGCATTTTAATGCCCCCCACAACCGCCTTTAACCTCTCCTTGCTTTCTTAAAACCTTGTAGTAAAAAAGGGTTCTTCATTTCCTTGTTTCACAACACAGAGAACCAAAAGTTTAGATCTTTTGTTTTCTCTCTCTGTTCCTTAAAGGATGAATAAACAAGATGTCATGAAGATGCAGGTACTGTTAACATGATTAGTTCACCTATGGATGTTTTTGTTTTTGTAAAATGTTGTTTTTTATTTGATTTTCAACACTGTTTATGGTTCTGTTTTGTTTACAGACATGGGTTCTGAAAGTGAATATACACTGTAGCTGTGATGGGTGTAAGCAGAAAATAAGGAAGCTGCTGCAGAAAATTGATGGTATTTGTACATATGTGTTTGTTTTTCTAGCTGGATATTGGAATTTCCTTTCTGGGTTTTGGTTGATTTGTTTGTTATTATGGTTTAGGGGTGTATAGTATAAGTGCAGATCAAGGGAAGGTGACGGTCACCGGTAATGTCGATCCGGCTGTACTCATCAAGAAGCTGCAGAAAGCAGGGAAACATGCGCAGCTATGGGGTGGGGCTCAAAAGGGGGGTTCTAACAATTTCCCCAACCAGTTCAAGAACATGAGTATGGATGGTGGGAAAGGTGGGAAGGACAACAAATCTCAAAAAGGTGGTGGCGGGGGAGGGGGAGCCGGTGGAGGTGGGAATAACCAGCAGAAAGGTGGGCAGCAATTTACACCGCAGCAACTGCAACATATGCAGCAGATGATGAAAGGGATGAACTTGAACCCTCCCAAAGACCAGAAATCTGTCAAGTTTAACTTGCCTGAGGATGATGGGAGTGATGATGATGATTATGATGATGAGTTTGATGACGAATTCGATGATGAGTTTGATGATGAGGATGAGGATGATTTTGATGATGAGGAATTTGGTCATGGCCATGGACAACTGCAAAACAAGATGGTAGCTATGATGGGAAAAGGCCATGGGGGGCCAAATGGTATGATTAATGGTCATGCCATGAATGGTAAAAAAGGTGGAGGAGGAGGTGGTGGTGGTGGTGGGGATAATGGGAAGAAAGGTGGAGCTATTGATATGCCCATGGTGATGAAAGGCATGGGGGAGAACAAAGAAGGGAAAAAGAAAGGAGGAGATGAAAAGAACAAAGAAGGGGAAGGAGGAGATAAACATGGTGGTAAAAAAAGGGGAGGGGGAGGAAGTTTGCTTGGGTTTTTCAAAAAGGATAAAGGTGGAAAAGATTCGAGTAAGAAGGGTAAAAATGAATGGGATGATCATGGTAAAAACAAGGGCTCTTCTCATAATAGAAATGGAGGCCATGGTGGTGGTGGGAACAATAATGGCAATGGAGCTAAAAAAGGTGGGGGTAAAAATGGTGGTGGTGGGGGAGGCCATCATGAGATGATGAACAAGATTAAAAGTGGCGGGCTTCAAGACATTGATGTTATTAATCATGGCAAAGAAGGTGGTGGGGGTGGCGGTGCCAGCCACAGCCATGGAGGCGGCGGTGGAGGCAAGAATATGGGACAGATGGGTTTTAATATGGGCCAAATGGGGAACTACCCAATGAACCAGATGGGTAATTTTGCTGCAGTTCATGGACTACAAGCTGCAGCAGCAGCAGCAGCACCAATGAATAATGGCGGTGGATATTATCAAGGGATGGGGCAAGGGAATCCCTACAATCAGCCTCAATACATGGCTGCCATGATGATGAATCAACAGAGAGCAAATAAGGGGATGTATCCGCCAATGATGTATGCTCAACCATATCCTCCCCAAGCAAGCTACGGTCCTCCGCCGATGCATCCGCCCCATTCCGAATCGTATGCTCATTACTTCAGTGATGAAAATGCAAACAGCTGCAGTATCATGTAAAATTTTCCCAGTATTAGTGATGTTTTTTTTTTTCCATTGGTTTTCTCTAGGGTGCTTTATACAAAAGCTTGCAGGGAAATGTTTAGTTTTTCCCTATAGTCAAATTCCCCCAAACCCTCTTTTTCAGGTCCATGGACAATGTAGAAGAAAATGCAGGTAAAGTTTGAGGGATATATGATGAATATATAGTATTTTTTCTCAAAAAGTGTATCCAAATGTATTTCTATGTGAATTGTTGGTTTCAAATATAAAAAAAAACATGTTTTTGCATCAATCTCCATCAGGGTCTATTTTTCTTCAAGCTTTTGACTGCAGAATTTTCTCCTATGAGATTGCAATCTTCAATTATTGGCTTTGCAGAGGCACCCAACTTTACTTTTTTGAGTTCACAACATGACTTTTCATACAGAATTTTCTACAGAAGTGGAGTTGCAGTATAGTCATGTTTTGTGATTGACTGATAGATTCTAATTCGGATTCGAATATTATTAAGATTAATAACGAGAATAATTCTCTTAATCTAGTTTGTTCCATTAAAACGTCAAAGTTCGTAGTATAAGATAATATTTACATAAAAGGAAATAAGGATGTTACTTATACACAACAATGACATCTAATTCCAAGCAAAGTCAGGTTTAGCATGTGAACCTGCTTTTTTTTTCCACTCATTTTGAGGCTGTCATATGTAAATAACGCCTGAACTCTCACATGTACAATGCTTTCAAGATCTAAATTGCATATAAATAACTCAATTTACCTTTTATATTTTCATCAATGGCTTCTCCTTCCCTTTATTTTCTACTCAGCTTTCTTTCGGTATTGTACATCACCCTTCTATTGGAATCTCGAACAACTTCGAAGCTAAACAAGTTTGTTTTGCCAGTGCACAAAGATGACAAGACCAGTCTCTATGTTGCTGACATTTATAAGAGAACTCCACTATTGCAAATCCCATTTGTTGTGGACTTGAATGAGAGGTTATTGTGGGTTACTTGCGAAGAAAACTACCTTTCGTCGACATACCGTGCCCCTCGATGCCGTTCGACTCAATGTGCTAGAGCTGACACTCACTATTGCCACACTTGCTCCTCCAAAGCCAGACCGGGGTGCCACAACAACACGTGTGGGCTCGTGTCGGTAAACCCCATGACAGGTCTAACAGCCATGAGTGAGCTTGCACAAGATGTTCTGTCGATTCATTCGATTCGAGGGTCTAACCTTGGTCCCCTTGTTAAGATACCTTGGTTCTTGTTCACTTGTGCACCTTCCCTTTTACTGCAAACAGTGTTACCAGGGAACGTTCAAGGAGTAGTTGGATTGGGGCATTTCCCTATTTCTTTATCCTCTCAAGTTGCCTCGTACTTCGGATTCGTTGGCTTTGCCCCGACATTCGCCTTATGTCTAGCTACCAATGGGGTCATTTTCTTTGGGGGTAGCCCTTATTATATGCACCCTGGTATTGATATTTCACTCCCTTTAAGCTACACACCACTGATCATTAGTCCACAAGGAGAGTACTGCATACAAGTGAAACCAATGAAAATAAACAACAACGATGTTCCGTTAAACGCAACGCTGTTATCGGTGGATGGACGAGGCGTTGGAAGTACAAAGCTCAGCACAATCAATCCTTACACCATTCTCCAACACTCAATTTTCAAATCACTCACCGAATTTTTCACCAAGGAACTCTCGGACATTCCCCTGGTAAAACCGGTGGAACCGTTTGGTGTTTGTTTCAACTCGAAAAGTGTCAACAAAGGAAGCAGGGTCGGACCGAGGGTCCCTAATATCGACCTAGTACTCCATGAACAACATGTTGTATGGCAGATTTTCGGATCGAACTCTGTGGTTGAATCTGTACCGGGAGTTTCATGCTTAGCCTTTGTTGACGGGGGACTCGACACTCGAGCTTCAATCGTTATCGGGGCTTACCAAATGGAGAACAATCTTCTACAATTTGATCTGGCAAGGTCAAGGCTGGGCTTTAGCTCTTCCCTGCTGTTTTTCAGGACTTCTTGCAATAATTTCAACTTCACTGCTCTTCCATAAAGATAATGAGGGAGTTTTATTTTAGCCTATTGCATGTATTTAGCTTGTGCATGGTCATAGTTTCGAGTAAGTATGAACGGAGTTAGGATCGAACATTAGGAGGAGTAAAAGTTTATTAAGCTTTTAAATTTAAAAATTGGAAGGGACAAAGACCTTATTTGATTACTAGTTAAACTACAAAGGACTTCAAATGTTATTATACCAACAAATTGATGTTTATTTGATATAGCCATAGTTTCGAGGCTTAAGTGGGAAATAAGTGCCCAAACTATATTTCTTTTCAGATAGGTGCCCAAAGTTTTTTTTTGGGCCAAGTAGGTGTCTAATATTTTCAAAGTTACTTGTTTAGGTGCCCGTTAACTTAATTAAAAAAATCCCTATATTTACCAGAATTCACAAAATAACCCTAAAATATGTAGATCCTTAAATTCGACCACTGTCGTTGCTGTTCATCACGCTATTGGCGACGGACTGAAGCTTTCTTCTCTTGCTGCAAGACTCGAACGTCGTTCGTTGGTCGATCAGCCGCCATTTACCGTCGATCATTTTCTTTTCCTTTCGTGAGCTCGACTTTATTTCGACGAAAAGCACGACGTCCTTCGACTGCCGGCGATGAAAAAATAGGAGAAGTGCTCGTGGGGTTTGGTGACGGAAGTGGTGGCCATGACGTTGGCGATTGATGGTGACAACAACAGGAATTGAGATTTCAAACTTAAGAATTTGGGGACTACTTTGAGGATTTTTAAGAATTTTAAGATATTTTAAAAATAAAACATGCCACATGTCATGTTTTTATTCGCTTACAGATTTTTTAACGGTTGTTAACGGCAAGACACTTAAATTAAAACTTTAAGCATCTATTTGACCCGAAAAATACTTTGGGCACCTATCTGAAAAAAATATAGTTTGAGCATTTATTTGACACTTAAGCTTAGTTTCAACTAGAGGTGACAAACGGGTCATTCGGTTCAGGTTATTTCGGTTCCGGTTTTCGGCTCTGATATCAGTTTGGTTTTAGTTTGAGTCTATCGTGATTCGGGTCATTTCGGGTCGGTTAATTTCGGTTCGGTTCAATTTCGGGTCAATGGGAGATCGGTCGATTTTAATCGAGTTTTTAGGTCGGTCAGTTTTTACACCATATATATGGCTTTATAAAGTCAATATATTTGATTTTTTGGTGAGTTGTGCGGCTGTTCATATCCCATCTTTCTTTATTTCTATTAATATCTTTTATTTATTTCGGGTTGTCTTGAGTTCGGGTTGCTTTCGGTTCGAGTAAAAATCGGTTCAACTAAAATTCAGGTCGATTTCAGTTTGGTATATTTTAGGTTTCAGATCAAATTTCGTATTATTATGTTCGGGTCAATTTCAGTCTTGATTCGAGTTTTAGATCAAATTTGCCGGGTCTAGTTTCAACTTGGGAGTTGAGACCGTGTAATTAAATGGAACAAGACAAAGGATTAAAGATGTAGAAATTGAATATTGGCTTTTAAGAGAAGAAATATATGATTTTATGTCGAATTTCCGAATTTATTTTTATAATATTATATCGATTTTTATTTGCTAAGATGTTTGATAAATTAAAAAATGTGTGTCGAAAAATTAAGTAATGAATTTATACTATAAACTGTATGGTATATTTGTAAAAATTTAATATGGAATATAATTTTGTTGTTATAGTAAAACTTGATTTTGAAAGAATTTGTAGAGTGGTCCCAATGATAAAATGATGTATTTTATTCAGGTGATTCGGAGTTTGAGCACTATGCGTGTGCCTTATTAAAAGTGTTAAAAATTTGAACAGATACTACCTTATAAGCGCATCAGCATATTAAAAAAAACTTGATTTTGAAATTTCCTTATTTTTAATATTATTAATTTAGTACTTTATATTATTTTAAGTAATTTTAAATAAAAATTAAATGTAATAAATTAAATATTCTATTATTTAAGAAGGTGAAAAACTATTTTAAACTAAAAGATGAATGTAATTTTATTAGTTGTTTGATAATCCTATTAATGTATTTAATATTTCAAATTTTGAAATATTTTGACTTGCAAAAAAAATATTTCAATTTTCGAAAGGTCAATTTAACTATCGATAAAAACTCAAAAATTAATTAAACACTCATGATTTATTTACCCAATTTATCTTATATTAGCAGAAAATTACTAAACTTAATCATTCCGTAACAATTGATTAATTTTGATAGTTAATTCATGAACAATAAAAAAAGACGATAACATATGACACATCCTGATAGTGTCACGTCATAAAATCTTGAAAATATTTAAAAATATAAAAATATTATAATAAAAATTATAAAAACTCTAAAATATATTCTAAAATATAAAAAAGATTATAAAAAATTGTAAAACTTATAAAAATTCATATATATATATATAATTCATAAAAATATAAAAATTTTCTAAAATTGATTGGTTGTGAGTTAACAATCAAAGTTGATATTTTTAGATTACTAATATTTTTAATAATATTTAAATATTATTTTAGAATATTTTAATATTTTTTTATAATATTTATATTTTTAGAATTATTATAATGATTTCTAACATTTTCTATAATTATATATCTTTAAAATTCTTAGCATTTTTTTTTTTTTTTAAGATTTCATGATGTGATAGTTCCACAATGTATCACATATCAACATTTTATTGGCTGTTTTTTAGTTAATGATCAAAATTGATCAACCATGACAAAAGGACCATAATTAATTTTTTTTATTAATAAGGGTTAAATTAGGTATATTTCGGTTAAAGAGAATTAAATTGGATTTAAAATAATTCTTGAGAATTTAATTAATTTTATATTTATTTTTACTCAGACTTAAATTGACCTTTATTAAGCCGTTTGTAAAATATTGCTCATCAAACATACGAATTATATAAAACAAAAATTATGTAATTATATATATTTCTTCTTAAACAGCGAAGGCCTCGCAATACTCCAAATCGCAACAGCAAACCCTAATTCCTAAATCTAAACCCTAAACCCTAGGGGAGGATTTCTGTTCTCAAAAATTTACATCTTCTTTAGGCATTTTGATGGCTAAGAAACTAAAAATGAAGGGTGTAGACAGGATTAGTGGTTTATCTGATTCAATTTTAAGTCAAATTCTCTCATCCCTTTCCACGGAAGAAGCAGTCCAAACCTCCGTTTTATCTAAAAGGTGGAGACATCTTTTCACTCTGGTCTCTAATCTTAGTTTCAATGACCGGCATATACTCCGGCACCGGCGCAAGAGGCATAAAAGTTCCACTGTTGAATGCTTCATGTGCTTTGTCGACAGAGTGCTGCTTCTCCATACGTTAAATGTTGATAATTTTAGTCTGAAATGCAGAAAAAAGGTTGATTCTGAGCATATTTATGGTTGGATATTGGCTGCCCTTAACAGAAGGGTTAAACATCAACAGTAAGTTCACTTTTTCAGGTGCTTTGTTTACTTGCGGGACGTTAGTGACTTCGAAACTGGATTCTGGTTTTGTTTTGGATGTTCCAAAGTCTGTTTATTTTCCGAATCTAGAGACCCTTCATCTCAAATCGGTTGAGTTTTCGAATGAAGAACATAAGTAGCTTCAAAAATCTGACTATGATTCACTCGTGTGACGACTCCAATTGTTTGTTAATGATCAATACCCCAAATACGACAACCATATTGTAGCAGGGTATTCACTGGAGATGGAATCTATTGTCATGGCTGAAATCGAAAATTGGGATCCTGAAGCTGATGTAACAGCACTTTTTAAAGGGATCTGTATGGTTCCTTCACTTATTCTATCAAATGTTTCTCTCAAGGTTTGTTTCTGGACACACTCTTAATCTAATTTCTGATATAAAAAAATGTCTTTGTTAATGATAAAAAGTATATATTACATTTCCATCGGTGAGTATTGTCTAGAAAATGTTCTTTTCAATCCACTGACAATGCAATCTTTTTTCATTGTTGTAGCTTTTTTTAATTTGTGAACCACTCCCTGTTTTTCCTACCATGGCTGAACTGAAGATATTGCAAGAGTCCGTATCGAATAAACATAATTAAATGAATAGATGCGAAGATAGAAGAGTTAAGATGAGAAAAGAAGCAGAATAGCCAAGAGAAGAATGGCTAGAACATTTTCATTAATTTCTCACATAGGGAAGAAAAGAGAAAAGCACGCTATTTTAACCCTACAGACTCAAATGCGGCGTTTTAACAAAACTTAAACACCAACCCTAACAACATTAAGATGTTTAAACTCTTCCCCTAACATTAAAGCGATGTAGTTTTTATTTAACTACGATTTAGACTCGTTACAGATATGTTCTCGTTATTATACTTGTCGTTTGCCTTCAATGAATGAAGCACTTGAAACTTTATTGTCAAGGTCGCCTGAACTAGAAAAACTTTACTTTCCTCAGGTATTATTATTATTCTAGGTTTATGCTTTCATTTAAGCTGCAGACTCTTACTTACTGACTCCACATTATGTTCTTATTTTAGGATGTTCTCAGCTCCCTGCCTGAAGAAGTGCCTTCTTGTTTGTTGTTTAAACTAAAGGCTATTGAACTTCTGATGTCTGAAGATTACAAAGATTGTGTCCGAAACGCGAAGTATATCCTGAAGAATAGTGGAGCTCTTGAGAATTTTACAATAAGTACATACCTCAATAAGACAGAGAGATTGAAGATGTCCAAAGTGTTGTTGGCTTCCCCAAGGAAATCAAACCACCGCAATATCTTGATTGTTTGATAAGTATATAATAGTATTACTGTATTGTTGCTATATTGTCTACTTTTTGAGCAGCTCTCTTTATATCATCGACCAACAGTAGCATCTTAAATTTGTACTTTGCATATTACAAAAGTGGTTAAAAGAGATTCATATAAATTTGGAAAGAACTAAGAAGTCCTCAGCTCTATTTTTGTTGTTGTTGGTGAGCCCATTCCTGTCAAAGAACTTGCTGAACATGTTGCAAGTTATGTGCATTTATGCACCCTTTACTGGTGGCTCAGGCCCTTTGGCTGTGGGATAATTCTTGTGGTTATGAAGAGATGGTCCCCAATTATATATGGTTGAACCATTTCATCATACAAAGTTTTGCTAATAGTTCTATACAAGTTGACATGTTTCCGAACTTGCATTTGAAAAATAGATTAAGTAAAAGAGATGATGAAAAATTGAAGTGGATTTATGCAAATTTAAACATGTCCTTCCTATGTTGTTTCATTTGTCAACGAGTCATCAAAATCAAGTCAACACCCCCTTGGCACTAAACTAGGTTGGTTGGGAGCTTAAATTGTTGCTGTATCCTGTAAAATTAGTGTCTGCCATATCCAATATCTAAAGAAGCTGAAACCTTAGTTGTCTATGGTTTATCTCCTGTTTTTGTACATTTAAATTTAGAAATTACTGATCTAGAGTCTCTCTCAATAATTATTGAATTGAAACCCATGTCCTTGGCGAACCGGAGACCTTCATCTGACGGTAAATCATTTCACCTATCATCTGATAGTATACAGAAGCGTAAAAAGGACAAAGTTGTATGGGATGAACAGATTGGTACTATGATCGTTTTAATGTTTTTGTTAAGTTGATTTTAACTTCAAAATGGTTTGATGCAGCCATGTTCAGCTTGCTGCTACGGCTCTGCCCATAACAGGAACGCAGGCACTACCTAAGAAAGTTACAAAATATGAATTAGGGAATGTAGCTGGGTTGGAGACAAAGTGTAGCAGTTCTCAGATGAAAAATGAATTGAATTATGCTGTGTTTTATTTAGTTTCCTCATGTATTGTTCTCATAGGAGATACCCGACATGTCGTAAGATTCTCGTTCTTGAAATTCTGTACTTTTCCAAATCCAGAAAACAAACAGAAATTTTGGGTTTCTTATTCCTTGTAGCATATATTTTCATGCGTGACCATCTTCCCATTTGATAACATCTTACATGAACATTCGTAAACCTGTCTCACATGTCCAAAACCGCTCTATATGTTTCGATCATTTTTTTACTTCATTGGTGTTAGCTTCATCTTTTCTTTGATGCTCTCAATTCTAATCATATTTTCCTCCTTGCCATCTTTTCATAGCTTCATTGGGGGGTTTTCAATTCCTTGTATCACAAGACAGAGAACCAAAAAGTTTCACTTCTCTTAGATCTTTTGTTCCTTAAAGGATGAATAAACAGGATGTTGTATGGAGGATTTTCAGATTGAACTCCGTTGTGGAAGCTGCACAGGGAGTCTCATGCTTTGCCTTTGTTGATGGAGGATTTGACACTCGAGCTTTGATCGTTATCGGGGCTTACCAAATGGAGAACAATCTTCTACAATTCGATATGGCAAGGTCAAGGCTGGGTTTTTGCTCTTCCCTGCTGCTTTTCAGGACTTCTTGCAATAATTTCAACTTCACCGCTGTTCCATTAAGAGAATGAGGGAGTCTTTGCGTATATTTAGATTGTGCATGACCATAGTTTCTAGTATGTGATTTTTACTTAGTATGGCTATAGTTTCATAATTTTAATCTTATTTTTTCATGGCATAATGTCAAAAAATAATCCCAGTATTTTGCCATAATAGTCACTTTGACTTTTTTTTAGAGTATTTAATCCTTAACGTTTCATTTTAAGTCAAAATAATCATCCTGTCAATAAAAATTATTAGTTAATTAATAGTTTTAATATCCTTGGATGATGTGATATGTCATACAAAAAAACTTACTAACATAACGATGCCAAATATAAAAAGATACTGATGTAATTTGTTGATGTCATGAAACATTTGTGGCGTATAATATTATTTTAACACATTTAATCTATATATAAAAGTAGCGTCTTGTCTATGAAACCTATAAGTATTAGCCGATAGGTTTTGCAATTGTGGATGAAATTTCTAAAATAATGAAAAGAAATGCCTAGATTAGAAAATGAGTAGCTTTGAGAATGGAAATTTTAGGTTTTCCTGTTTTAAAAAAGTGAAAAAATAAAGTTATGAAAATTTCAATCAGTTTTTTATATACGGTCTTAGTTATTTTGAAAATTAATTATTATGATTTATTTTTTTGAATATTATTATTATGCTTTATTTTTTATACAATATGATCTATTCTTATTAAAATTAAATATTTATTATTTTTGAAAATCTTTAATCATTTAGAAACAAATAATTAAAATAGACCTCCAAAATTATTAATATAACGGACCACAGCATTATACCTCTTCAACTCTTATTCTTCACAATTATCTAATATTTTAAAAACATATAATTGAAATAAAATTATTAACATTAATACTATTTTCAATAAAAAAGGTTTAAAACAAATACATTATTACTAATTATGTATCTAAAATTAAAGTACGATAGATTGTTTTTACTATAAGTAAATGCAAACTAATATTTTAATATTAAAATTGATGTATATATATATTTTTAATAAAAATCGAATCACCCATTATCCGTTGCATTTTATTTATTTTTATTTTGCATGTGGTACAATATCCTTTCTAAGTGTAAAGAAAAAAGAATTCTCATAAACATAGTATCATAATAAATTTTAAGGATACCGTGATATTGTAATCACATCCACAGTTTAAAAACATGTTTAATAATTTTTGAAAAATAAATTATAAAGAGACGACATTAAATTAAACATCGAAAAGAAGAAGAAAGTGTTACAAGAGCATGTAAATTAGACTATAAGGATGGGGGAGAGAAGGGGGAAAAAGGCAGTGGTCAATGGCATATCCTATTCTCCACAATATAAGCATATCCACATGTTCCATGACATGAAAATGGCATATCCACATGTAAATTAGCTATGCATATCCTATTGTCCATGACAATCCAACCTGATGAATCAATAAAAAAAACCCAGACACCCACTTGAGCCAAGAGCCATTTCCATTCACATTTGCCTTTTCAATGGCATCTTTAATCTCTTTCTGCATCTGCAACTGCTTCTTCTGCTCGGCAATAAGCTTTGGATCTCCTTCGACTGCTGCTTCAAGTCCTTGTTTATCTGGACCTGCTGCAAGTTAGAAAGGGCAAGCAACTGCTTCACCTCCTTCACATCATTCAATATGGACCGGAGCAAACTTTCGATACCTTTCCCTGGCCCTGCCATTACTATAAAACTGATGGATGAGTAAGCTTCCCTTTTAATTCTCGGAATATGATCTGAGAAAATTTTAAAATGTAGTACAAAAAATCAATCATCGAGAAAACGAAAGCAGAACAAATGTGTTAAATTTCTTTCTTGAATACAAACTTAGAACAGAAAAATATAGCAATGATAAACTTTTCAATTCATTTCATTGTAAAACCTCTGATATTCACATATATCAAGGGGCAAGTCTACAAGGTAATGACAACTGTAATACTAAAGTTACCACTAGCTTTACCAAATTGCGTTGGAGGCATATTCTAATATTCAACCTACTTCTTCAATCTTCTAAATTTTCTTCAAAAATTAACTTGTGATCAGTGAGTTGGTCGAATAACAAAGCAAACACAATGTGCTGGTTCTTGAACAAAATTATTCATTCTTCTTCGTACATTCACTCATCTTTTCTTTCTTCAGCAAACACAATGTGTTGAGGGGGGATCGGTCCACCGAATCCGGAATTAGAGAGGTTGAGATATCTGAGATTGTGCAAAGAACCTAGGAATCCAAGAATTTGTCCTCTGAAATTGTTGCCACTCAGATCTAGGTACTGCAATTGCTTCAAACCAAGCAAAGAAACTAACTTACCGTGCAATCTAGATCGCTCGAAAGGCTTTCCTGGAACTGCTGTATCGTCGTCTGGATTATGGAGATTTCCAAGATGAAGCTCAATGACACGACCGGTTACGTTGTCACATACAAGACTAGTCCAGGCACAACAGTTGCCGCCACTGCTGCTCCAAGAGGCAAGGCAAGGCGGTCCGAAGAGTCTGTCAGGTCTTGTTTGAACCTCAGAAGAGCTAGTCTCTCACTTTCAAGACAAGCAGCATCCGATATCACATTGCAAATGCTAATAACTAGAAAACTGAGGCAAAACAACTCCAAGAAAACAAAAGTTGCAACTTTCTTGGAATTGTCCATGATCATGCAAAAATGAAGCAAAAGTGGAGTTGGTGGTTTGTCTTCCTCATCTTGAAGCTAATTTATAGACACGAATCCTGCATTAGAGGTGCAGCATGGAAGAGTCTTTCTGGTTTATTTTATTATTTTACGTATGAAACCTTACATGGACAATACTTTCATATCTTTCTCTGAAGAGAAAAAATAAAGCTTTTAATACATCACTGACAATTATGTTTATGAATTCGGGTAAAATTTAATACACAGGCTGTGTAAAATTAATTGTACACAAGTCTGCGTATTTATATTATAAAAATTCAAATCTTAAATTCCTAACCAAACCTTAAAAACCTAAACCCTAAACCTTATAGCCTAAATTCTAAACATTAATCTTAAATTCTAAAGTCTACAACCTAAACCCCTAAACTTTAAACCTTAACCCCTAAAACTAAAAGACACATGTAAACTTTAAACTTTAACCCCTAAAACTAAAAGGCACGTGTAAATTAAAGTTTACACTGTCAATATATCAAAATTTATCCTATTCTTTAATAGGAGGACTCCTTTGACAATTATAGGAAAATTAAAATAGTACACATATTTCCTTGGAAACCTTTTTTTTCTTCTAGTCAATGGGTACTTAGGTGTACCAACACTGAGCCATAGTTCCTATTTCCCTGTAGTTTATCAATCAAAGTTTCTTTTATATAATATATATTTCGATATGTATTAGTTAAGCCCTTTGAAAAAAAAATTTGCTTGTATTAACCTATAAGCCTTTAGATTTTGTTTGGTAGAGAGAAAAAGTGGAAAGAAGAAAGGAAAGAGAAAAAAAAAGTCGAAAAAAAAAATGAATTTAAGGGTAGGTGAAAAATTAAAAGGAAAGAAAATAAGAGAGGAAGCAGTTTTCGTTCTTGCTTTACAAATAGTTTTTTCTTCAAATTGATGGAAAATAAGAAAAAAAGTGAAAGCTATCCCATTTTAATAATAAAATTTTGAAATTGTGTTTAAAATTTTTTAATTTTATTTTAACCATATTTATAATTGATTTTTATGAATTCATCTAATATTTTTATTATGATTTTATTTTGTTTATTTTAGTCCCTGAAAATTTTATTTAATCTAAAATTTACCCTTATTTTTTATTTTATTATTAAATTCAATATTATTAATATAATAATATTTTTGTTCACTTTAGTCCCTAAAATATTTATTTAATATGAAATTAAACCTTAGTTGTTTCTAATTTTTATAATTTTATCTAATATTTTTACTATGATTTTATTTTTTTTCAATTTAATCCCTAAAATTTTATTTAATTTAGAATTGACCTCTGTTTTATAATCCAGTCCATTACCTTATAATAGCAAACTTTACATTTTAGTCACTAATTTTATAATTGCAATTATGGGCCTGTTTTAGCTCAGATTAACCTGAAACTTGGTCTATATGTCAATGATAAAATTTCTTTCATAAAGGAAGGTTTAATTTCACATTTGAAAAACTAGCCCCTGTATTTTATGAATGTTTTCAAAATGGCCCATAAACTACTTATTTTTTGCAATTAACAATCTATTTCAAATCCGATTTCAACACAAATTTACCATTAATTCTAATCGGAATTAATGAGTCTAAAATGGACCTAAAATTTAGATTTTAACTTAAAATCCAACTTATGAATTATTTACATTTCAGTCCCTAAACCTTGATTCGGTTAAATTTACTTCGATTTGAACTTCTTTTTTTTAGCGAAACAGAGGTATACAATATTTCTACTTACATTAAACTTTTATTTAAGTTTTGATTTTTTGGTTCAAATCTTGTAAAATTACCAAAATGTCTTTTTGTTAAGTGTTTATTTTCTAAAGTTTTTAAAGGTTTGTTTTCTCGGGTGACTTTAGTTAATTGTTTCTCCTTTATGTTCATGTTGGTTGTTTACTTTCATGTAATCAAATATGCTTGTTTTTTAAATTTGTTTTAGGCCACAAATGGGCCATTCGTAGCATTCGAGATTTGGGTTGGATTCGTTTATATTGTGTATTAGGTGTTACATTGACAGCCGAACTCTCGAGATTAGATTATAAAAATATTAGACTAAATTATAAATAAATAGAGGTTAATTTGATCAAATAAAAATGTTATGGACTAAACTGGACAAAAATAAAACCATATTAAAATGTTGGACTCGGTTATAAAAAAATAGAAATACATATAGGTCTTTTTTGAATTAAAGAAAAAAATTAGGGATTAAATTGAACAAAATAAAACTATATTAAAAATGTTAGATTAAATTATAAAAAGTAGAAACAAATATGGGTCAAATTTAGATTAAATAAAAAAATTTAGGGACTAAATTGAATAAAAATAACCGAATTAAAAATATTATACTAAATTATAAAAATTAAAAATAAATTATAATTTTTAAAGTTTAATTTTATTTCCTCTCACTTTTCCATTGTACCAAGCAATAGAGAAAAAAAATTATTTTCCTTGTAGTTTTCTATCCTCTCAACTGATAAAAAGAAAAAATACATTTTCTATCCTTTTATTTTTTCATCGCTTTAATTTTTCATCATTCTATTTTTCTTTCTTCACTACCAAGCAAAGTCTTAAAGTCTAAATAAAGAACAAAATAAGCAAAACGTCCTAATCCTTGAAAGTTGAAATACTATACATATGAGTTGGAAAAAAATATAAAAAAATAATATTAACGAAGAACATCCTCGTTCTAACCTGGGATGTACAGAAAATTGGATTATTTAATAGAGTAAGTCTTGAAGTTGAGTAAACCAAAGTATAAATGCTAATAAGTATATATTCCTAATATACACACACATAAAGAATCTGACATTATTGATAGGTGGAGAAATCTTTTTACTTTAGTTCCTAATCTCAACTTTGATTTGGATTAAGAGCTTTAGGTGCTTTGTTGATTGTGTGCTTTTTCCGTGAGATCATCACATTTATTATCTCTCAGATCTTAAATTTATTGATATTTTAAAAAATATACATTAGTATTTTATCAATTAATTCTCTTTATTTTATAGAAAAATTAATTAATTTGAAATAATAGTTTATTTATTAAAACTACTTTTAAGAGAAAATTAATTATTAATCATTATCAATTTTTATTAATTTTGATCTAATAATAATAAATTAAAAAAGTTTTGAATTCACCAACAATTAGTTAGTCTAGTGGATGAGACATTAGATTCCTTAAGTAAGGTTATAAGTTCGAGTTGAACGAAAAAATTGAATTGGGAAGGTCATTCTCATAATAGACCTTTACAGTACCTAATCTATATTAATTAGCAAAAAAGGATTGGATATGTTATGAATATCTTTATTTATGGTGGATATCCATATATTAAATGAGACTTTAATGTACTTTATTATTAGAGTTTCCATCTTATGCCTATAAAATAGAGTTTGGAAAGCATTTATACAATCCTGCTTTGAGAATATAATACAAGTCTCTCTCTTTGTCTCTCATCTTGTTCTTGTTCATCTATTTTGTTCTTGCCCTTTACTTTATTCACAACACGTTATCAGCACGATCTCGCTCGATTATTATGGTTCTTGTTAGTGGTTCTCGAAAATGATTTCAATTTGATTTTGCAACTACATTTGGTATGTTCCATTTATCTATATATTGTTTTACTGATTGATTAATCACGGCATCAAGTTCATGTTCGTGTTGTCACTTAAATATATAAAACGAACCTAACAAAACAATAATATGTAGCCATATATTCACGTTTGTTTTATTGAAACAATTAACACCCCATTGCGCACGGTTTTTTAGTATTTTCAAGGAAAGCTTTAAAAATAAAATTATTTATTTGTTAGTGATCTCTTTGATCAGGACCAGATCTCTAGATGTGGGATGTCTGCTTATCTTCTCGTTGTCCCAAAAGTGACTTCCCAGCCATAGGTAGAGAAGTTGTGAGCACCCGGTGAAGCGTCCCCTTCCTTGGGTTCGACAAAAATTCAGGGACCTAAAGGTTTCTGCTAAGACAGCCGGGATCGAATTCATATTTTTCTAGGCTAACAAGTCTACCAAGGTTATCTCAATGTGCCCCAGAACTTTAGGAAATACTACTAACTCATAAATAGCCAAGGCGATCAAGTTGAGGACTCTTTCGTGCTTTACATCCTTCATGATTTGGAAGTAGATGAACTCCCATGTGAAGCAAGGACTCTTTCGTGCTTTACATCCTTTCTGCACGCTATCTCCATGTTGTCGTTGAAGCTCTGTGGAATCACTTCGAACCTCTGTGTTCGAGCAGATCACTCCAGAGCTGGATAATACGACCTGAATACTCATGATCTCTGACTGAACGGTATCTCGAAATACCAACTAGATGCAATGTGATGTATGCTCTTTGAAATCGAAACAAAAAAGTGTTAGTATGCACAAATAGTGAGATAAAACAACAAGGGTAAGATACAAAAAGTAAAGCAGTAAATATACGAAAAGTAAAACCTATGGCTTTATAAGGCTTATTGGGGTGAGCTTTCTAATTCATACACTCATGCGGGTTTGGATCTAGAAAAGGTTCTCGAATCGTCCCTATCCCCTACACCAAGGTGGACAAGATGTTGATTCTAGCCCATCATAGGCTTGCGAATCAAACACGGTTCGAGGGGATGTATTTCTGTTATGTCTGTGCAGAGGGTTACTCACGAAAGCATAAGTACTCTAGACCTCAGAAGACTTTCACTAGCCCATGCGGAGGGTTACTCACGAAGGCATAGCTATTTTCTTCCACTTAAGTTTGATAAAGCTTGGGTAGAAGGCTTATGTTATTGTGCAAACAGTTTAAAGCACCAAAAAAATGCACACACAAAAATGCAACAGATTAATAAGGAAAATAACTCATGATCAAGTAAAAGTTGTGCTTTCTTAAACATTCCCCAGCGGAGTCGTCAAGCTGTAACAACGGAGTCGCCACCGGTCCCTTTTATTATATTAGGCAGAACGAAAACCTAAAAAACCAACCAAATAGAGGGTTCGGGGGCACAGTTACGTGTGGGAAAAAATTAGCACCCACATTACGCCAGAGACCGGCGCTTACTTGATCACTAATATTTTCCTTGTAACCCGAATGCATGCATGCAAAGGTTAATACAAAAATCCACAAAGTTCTAGAATTGGCTTGAACTCGCTCACGACTGAGAAAATTCGAGTTAATTTAGACGCCAAGGGATTAATGTATTAATCCTTAAAGTTCGATAATGAACTTTCGCATAGGAGTCTCGACCGTTCCCATAACGGCTAGGGGAAGACCGAATTAACCCTAATTGAAAGTACATCTCGTTTTCATGGTGCAAGAAAACTCTTTTTGAATGATATTTTATTTGCCCTTTTTTATTTTTCTTCTTATCCTACAATGTCAATTATTAAGTGGTTAAAGTGACTAATCTTAAAAGGCTCTACTTGACAAATTTTAATTAAAAGCATATTTAATGATCTAAGAAAAATTATCGAGTTAGTTAAAAGAAATATATTATGTAAAAAGGGAACTACACCTAAGGATTTTTGTTACTAAGTATTATTTAAGTTACAAATGAATATAACCCTATATCTCTATGTGTACATATAAATTATTAAGCCTAAAGTATATATTTTAAAAAGGTGAACAAATTTTAGATTAAGAAATCAGATTATTAAAAGTTATACTAATTTTCATTTCCTACCATTTAAAATGGGTGTTTAATAGAAAATAAATAAACAAATTAAACATAAAAAGAACAAATTTGCAGGAAAATTAAAATTGAAGAACGAAATCAAGACAAAAAAGGACTAAAGTGTGAGAATACAAACAGTGAGGGCCGAAGTAGAAAGCGGAGGAAAGAAGGGCCCGAGCTTCTTTGCAGGTCGGATCCGGGCCGCTCTACGGGTCTGGTATAAGACTTAAAAATTAGAAAAAAAATTCATTTGTTTTTCCCTCAGCCAAATGGATCGAACCAAGCCTCCCTAAATCCTCTGAAAACATTCAATGGTATTCTTCGTTGGATGAAGAACACTGCCGTGTTCTCTAGGTTCCGGTGGTGGTTCGCGGCGCTCCTCCACGTCAGTCGCCGTGGCCTTCAGCCGGCGGCAAACTTCTGGTGACCGCTCCCTTCAGTTTTGGCCCCCGAATTCAACGGCGACGGTGGCTCGGCTCTTCGAAAATGGCTTCGACCTCCTTCGATTGGTAAACCCGCGCCCCTCTTTCACTCTTTTGAATTGAAACCCAGAAACATATGTAGAGAAAAAGAAAATTTTTAGGCGTAATACCTTTGATCTGGACTGAAATTGCTTCTGTTATTTGATTTCTCAATTGTGTGTGTTACAAACGGTGATTCGATAGCCTTTTATAGCCATTACAGAGTAAAGTATAGAAGGAAATTTGAAAACCCTAACTTAATTCTTCCGATTTGGTGATGATTCTTGCTTGATTTGGTGTTGATTTCTTGCCATGTTTGCTTCGATCTTGCTTGGTCTTCACACCGGCCGGTTCTTGTCTGATTTCTTGCCCCTTTAGTTTGATTCGAATCTGTCTTCTTTTTTTGTTTTGTTTTGATTCTTTCCCTAATCTTTTTTTCCTTGTTTGCATGCCACGGCTGAGATGAGGAAATGATGAACGGTGAAGATGATGGTGAAGCACAGCCACCGGCGTCGAAGATTTTTTCATCCCCAGCTTTAATGGAGAAGACGACCGGATAGACGGGAGCTGAAATGTCAGGCGCGTGAAAGACACGCGCGTGTGATGATCCGAGTGAGGCCTCCCGAAGTGATCTAGACCGTTGATCGCTTCCTAAATCTGACGGTGTAGGATTGTATGGCGTTGAAGCTTAAGGATTAGGGTTTAACCAGGATCGTTGGATCGAATTTGATCCAATAGCAGATGGAGGGTGGCGGCTCTATAAAGAAAAAAAGGCTTATGTTTCTAGGGTTTTTTTCCTTTATTATAGTATTAACCGAATTGGGATTTGTAAAGAATGGGCTCCCCTTTTTTTTTTGTAATAAATGGATCACATGTATATTATTGGGTTTTGTTTTTTTAACTCTAATATATACAAAGGCCAAATAGCATAAACTATCTTTTTGGGTTTTCATTTTTTGGATTATCAACACTTAAATGAGTAAGGGTAGGATAAAATAGGTGACTACAATTGGCATTTGAAATAAGCCAATATGGATATAAGTTCTGGTATCCAAAAAGTCAGTTGAAAGCTCTAGAAGAGTTATATATTGCTACCAAAAGAATAATTTTCGTTGAAAGCTCCGAGAGAGCTAAATATATTTCTATTCAAAGGAACAATTTTTGGTGGACAATATATTATCAAATTTCAAAGAAACTTGTATTTCAAAATTTGTACCACACATGTACAAGTGAGATTGAATCACATGTTAGGGTAAACAAAAAGTTTACAAATTCAAAGATATATACACATGTATATATAGTTTGCATGATCGGTTAGACCATCTTGATCAATAACGATGTGAAAGCTATTGGATTTATATGCACATTTATTAAAAGAACCTAAAGTTCTTGTGGTGTTTGTTCTCAAAGGAATTGATTAAATTCCACTTACTAAAAGAACACGAAGTTCTTGTGTTGCTTGTTCTCAAAGGAAATAATTAAGATCCCACTTACCAAAAGAACTTGAAGTTCTTGTACTAAAGTTGAGACTGCATGTCTTATATATCTGAATAAAATATGAACCCATTTATCCACAAATGTGGAAAGTTTTATATGATTTTAGTAGATGCATCTACATTGTTTTATCAACTCACAACCAAAAGTTTGTGAGATTGATTATAAAATGATTCAGATTATGCAGTTAGACTATTCGTCTTGCAAAAGCTAGTTGGTTTGTATTTTAGGTTATATCAGTTGTTACAAAGCCTATTGATTATGAAAAATATAGTTTAGCAAAATTTTAATTGGATGCCTCATCTTTAATAGCTAAATTACGAGAACAAAATTATCTATATGATATTTCACATATAGCATCACTTATACGCATCAAGCCAACGAGTTATAATAAACTCCCCGTTATGATTGGTTTTGGTCAGAAGCCATACATTTCCCATTTTATAATTTTTGAATGTGCGATGTGAATTGCTCCACCACAACGCACACAATGGGTAAATAAAAAGGGTTGAGAATATATATCGAGTACGAGTCTCCTTTTATGTTTAAATTCTTAAACATTAATTGGAGAATTATTTATGAGATGATTTTTTTCTCAACATCAGGGGAGAGAAAAATCAGCTGGATAAAGAAAGAAATGAATTATCATTATTTAGATCCTTGAATATGAACTAAAAGTTCATAAGATAATTCAAGTTATTGTATGTCAACTGCCAGACATATTTACTAACCTAATGAGAGTAATCAAGTCTCATATACCAGCTGAAAATGCTCTAAATTTGAATACATGTTAGAGCGAATGGATGTAAATCATGCTTGGAGCATGATAGTTAAAATTGGTTCCAATGATCAAAATTCTCGTAAATGGAAAGTAGTATGAGATGGTCATATATTGGAGGCGGGTGCTCCTAAAGAGACCCAATACATAACCAATAATAAAATTATTGAAGAGTTTCAAGTACCTGAAATAAAGATTGAAATCTTGAAGAGATCCCGATAAGTTATGTCACTACGAGAATGGAACTGAAATAGAAAAGTTTTCGACAACGATTTTTCAAACAATTTTTCTATAGAAGTAAAGGAACAAAATGAGGATCATGTATAGAAATCTATTCAAAAGTATAGATATTGAATTGGCCAATGTAGAAAGACGCTTTGAACTTCTAAAAGAGAAGTATTTGGACCAATAGTCCAAACACCTAAAGGTGTAATGCAAGTGAGGCAAAAATAAGTAGTCGTAAATACGACTTGAATTATGATTTATGAAGAGTTTTAATTACTTAATGGTGGATGCAATTACTTTGGCAGTTATAAAATATTTTATATGCGTCTAATCATTTTGTGGATCCCTATAAAAGGAAAGTTATCATGGACGGATTTAAAATGCTAGAAGCATTTAGAAATTTTTGAGAAAATTTATCTAGATATGCCCCTTGAATATTTATATTTTGGCGCATTTGGTATAATCGCTTTAGTGAGTACTAATTGAGGAAATATTGTAAGAATGATCATATTTCCTTATGTATTTTATAAAGGAGTTTGGATCAAGATTCATTATGATAATTTGAATATCATTAGAACTCCTAAAGAGCTTCAAATTGGAAACTCATTAAGAGTTTTTAAAGTATTTAATGAAAGTATTTGAGAAAAAGAATTTTGAGATGTGGTTTTGTCTTGACCTAAAGATCAAGCACATGCATTTTTGTCTATGAATGAACATAAGCTGAAAGAATCTTAAAGAAGATTCAATATGGATAAAAACATATCTATTGAGTGTCATAATAATTGTAAGATTGTTGGATGTGAATAAAGATAATTATATATTTTCTTGGTCTTGAAGCACCATATATTAGTTGGTCAAGAAATATCTATGAATATACAAAGATCATTACCTTTAGATCTTCAAACATTTGTCGATGCCTCCTCAAATCTTGTAGAAATAATTGTTACGCAGGAGGCAAGCCAAAAAATATGTTTGGCTAAGACCATTGACCCAACATATCCAGAAGATATGTGATTTACTTTCACACGATATGATACAAAGCTATCTTGTGTAGAGATAATGCAAGGTGGATACATCATGGATATATCATGGAACATATTACTCCAAAGTTTCATCCTTCACAATCTTTAGAAAAATAGTATTCAAGATTGAATTATGAATATTCAAAGATCTTATGTGATATTTTCATAAGAGAGAGTAAATACGCGTTGCACTCTTTTTCCCTTAACTGAGGTTTTGTCCCAATGGGTTTTCTTGGTAAGGTTTTTAATGAGGCAACATGTTTATGCGTATCAAAGATGTGTGTACTCTTTTTCCTTCACTAAAGAATTTTTTTCCCACTGAGTTTTTATCTTAGTAAAGTTTTAACTAGACACATTATCTTCATGGATATCCAAGAGAGAGTGTTATGAATATCTTTATTTATGGTGGATATCCATATATTAAATGAGACTTTAATGTACTTTATTATTAGGGTTTCGATCTTATGCCTATAAATATAATTATAGAATTTAGAAAGTATTGTATATAACCCTACTTTGAGAATATAATACATGTCTCTCTCATCTTGTTATTGTTCATTTATTTTGTTCTTGTCCTTTGCTTTATTCACAACATGATACTGATAATTATTTTTTTGAGTTTTATATAAGAAAGTTTGGACTATAATAAATATGACGAACCCACTTTTTTAACCGGGCCCACTTTTTTAAGCCTATATATAATAGTTTAGTTTAGTTTAGTTTGTTAGGATTTTAGCTTATTATTCTGCTCAGTTTGCTGTTATCTCTTCCTGGTTTTGTAACTTTCAGTTAGCATTAGGTTCAAGATTATTTTTTTTCTCTTTAATGGTAGATCACTTGAACTAAGGAATCCTTGAACGGCTTCATCCTCTTTAGCTGAACCCTAATTTTTAAGCTTTGGGGAATATATAGGACACCAAAAAGGGGAGGATTTCTATTATAAAAAACTTACATCAAGTATTTGAAATTATTCCTTGAACCGCTTCATCTTCTTTAGGCTTTTTGACGGCTAAGAAAGTAAAAAATGAAGGGTGTAGACAGGATTAGTGGTTTACCTGATTCAATTTTAAGTCACATTCTCTCGTTCCTTTCCACAAAAGAAGCATTTCGAACCTCCTTTTTATCTACCAGGTGGAGCAATCTTTTTAGTTTAGTTTCTAATCTCAACTTTGAATTTGACGTGCAGCATATAGACTGGAGCAGGTATAAAAGTTCTACCGCCAGGAGCTTCATTTGCTTTGTCGACAGAGAACTGTTTTTCCATACGGGAAAAGTTGATAAGTTCCGTCTGAAGTGCGGAGACAGGGTTGATTCTGGTCATATTTATGGGTGGATATCAGCTGCACTGAAGCGAGGGGTTAAACATCTTGATTTAAGCATCACTGGATTACCGAGAAGAGAGGAGCTGTCCTATTCCCCCGGACCACTCAGATCCTCTTCATGTGTTCTCTTTGCCATGTTCTTTGTTTACCTGCAGGACATTGGTAACTTTGAAATTGGAAACTGGTTTTGTTTTGGATATTCCAAAGGGTGTTCACTTTCCGAATCTAGAGACTCTTCATCTATATAAAGTTAAGTTTTTGAATGATAATTCTGCCACGAGTCTTTTCTCTGGCTGCAATGCTCTTCAAGATGTGATCATAGAGAAATGCAACGTGAAGAACATAAGTAGCTTCAATATTTCACATCATTCTCTCAAAAGATTGACTATACTTTACTCAGTTGATGGTTCCAATTGTTGGTTTAGGATTGATACTCCAAATCTAGCTTACTTCACATACCATGGCCATATAGTAGCAGGGTATTCACTGAAGAATCTGGAATCTATTGCCAAGGCTGATATTCGATTTCCGACCAAAGATGTTGGTTATCGTCCAACTATTATTGGATTTCCAATCGAAGATGAGGATAACGCTGAGGCTGATATAACAGCTTTTTTTAAAGGGATCTCTATGGCTACTTCACTTAGTCTATCAACTACTTCTCTGAAGGTATATATTACATTTCCATTGGTTAGTCGTGTCTAGAAAATGTTGTACTTTACAATCCACTGAGAATGCAATCTTTTTCATTGTTATAGCTTCTTTTAAGTTGTGAACCACTCCCTGTTTTTCCTGCCATGGTTGAACTGAGGATAGATGATTTTTATTGGTCGCATTCAATGAATAAAGGACTTGAAACTTTATTGTCAAGGACACCTGAACTACAAGAACTTTCCTTTAATCAGGTATTATTATTTTAGGTTTATTCTTTCATTTATGCTGCAGATTCTTACTCTCTGATTCCAATTTTTGTTGTGATTTTAGGATCTTCTCATCTCTCTGCCTGAAGAAGTGCCTTCTTGTTTGCTGTTTAAACTTAAGGCTATTGAAATTTTGTGCTTTAACAAATACGAAGATTGTATCCGAAAGGCAAAGTATATCCTAAAGAATGGTGGAGCTCTCGAGAATTTTACAATACGTACATACCTCCATGAAGAAGAGAGATTGAACATGTCCAAAGTGTTGTTGGCTTCCCCTAGGAAATCAAACCACTGCAATATCCTGCTTTTATATTTATATTAATTTCTAGAATTCATTTCACTTTACTATTAGAATACATTAATGCATGTTCTATTACAAATTCGGGTTTTTTTTTTTTTTGTATAATGGATTGGATCTAGTTTGGGCGGCCAAATCATTTTGAGCTTGAGTTTTCTTGAGCGAATAGAAATCTCTCGCTCCTTTTTGATGTTCTTATTTATGCATTAATACTAAAAAATTAGAGTTAACGTTTAAGGAATTAGAGGTAGTGTATATTTTTTAGAGTTTAGGTTTATAGTTTAGGATTCAAAATTTAGAGTTAATGTTTAAAATTTAATTTTTATGGTTGGAGCATAGAAAGGGGCACCAAAAAGCGGCATATGGTTTTTGTCCCATTACGGCATTCCCATAAATCCATGTGTACCAGATAGAGTAAATGGAGCATTCATTGTTCGGTTAATATCGAATTAACCGATTGAATCGAAATTTAGATCGGTTAATCTATTTGTTAATTAAAGATTTTAAAAAATTTGAGACAAGGGTGTTTAGCATGGTAGTAAGTCGTTGCAAGGTTGTTAATCTTACTTACATGCAACTATATTTTTGAACTTATTTCTTTTATTTCGTGGTCCTCTTAGTCCTTTTAAATTTGACAGACAGACAAAAAAATCGTTGCGACAACAGGTAATGGCTTAATGTATTTATTCTTAAATTAGTGAAATATTGTTTTGTATAACCATCGGTATTTTGACTCACTAGTCGACTAATCTGGATCGGGTATTGTAGAAATTTTATATTAAGAATATCAACTTATTATTGACCTAGTAAATTTCATAGATAGCATGTAAGAAATTTTAAGAATTAATATAGACAATATTTTCTGTTAAATAAGATACGTATATTGTTAATAATGGACATGAGTATAAGATGTAATTTTGAATTCGTATGTAGTTCAATAATTCATAGAAAAGTTTGGTGAGTTGATGGAAAAGAGTTTAAAAGGATACAGCTCTCTTGTTTAACCTATTCTTAAAAGTCCCAAGATGCAAAGCACAATAAATGATTGACTTTGGGTTTTTGTTGTTTGGATACAAATTTTTTATTCATCTTTATCATACGTATGATTGTTTTTTTTTTTTAAGTGTTTTTGTGGTCTAAAGTATTTTTAGTCAAAAGTAATGTAAAATAAATAGTTTTCAAGCCAAAAATATATTTCGACATGTATTTCACGGGATAAATTCTATTCCAAAAGATCCATGACTCTTTGCTACTGCATTCAAGCAATATTCCCTTGATGGCCACTACAGTTGTCTCTATTGGGTTCTTGAAATGATCAGAATAATAAGAAATTAGGCCCCCTGAGTTCCTTTTACTGACCATGTCATTGAAATTATTGAAACATTCAGGTATCTTTCGTGACAAATTGTCATCGAAATTTTTGAAACATTCAAGTATTTTTAGGTACGGAATTAAGATTAAATTTTAGGAGGATTGAGCCAAAAATTAGAAAACACAAAAAACTTATTTAAATAATATTAAAATTAAAAAGGACCTGAAATATTATTATCCCAAAAATTTTGGGAGGGGCAACAGCCCCACCCACACTACATATAATTTCGTCTCTGGGTATCTTTCATGACAAATTGTTATGTGCTAGGCAAGGGCTGTCTAGAAATTTGAATTTAATAGTTCACTGATCGATGTAATAATATAGAATCAATTTATACCGGTGTTATAATGTATTGATAAAGTGCAATTATTGTGCAAGCAAACAATGTTTATAGTCGGAGAAATATTGGTATTAAAGAAGTAATCTATTTCGTGTAAATATGTTTGAGATACTAAAACTATCTTACACCAGTGTAGTTGTATTTTAGAGAGTAAAATGATTTACTCTAATGAAATTAAATATTGATAAATAGTATTGTTATACTTGTAATTAAGATGGATTGGTTTCTAATACAAGTCGAATAGAGTTGAAGTATTTATGTCAGCTATTTATCATTTAACTCAGATAATAATGAATTATATGTTAAATGGTAAAATAGTTAAGTTGTCAAATTGATAATAAGAAACAATAAAGAACATATTATTAGACAAAACATAGTTGAGGGACTAAAGCACAATTTAACCCTTTCTATAATTATACTTGTAATTAAGATGGATTGATTTTTGGAGTTTTGCTATACACAGCCTTAAGAACTATATTTCTTTCAGTCATTCTTATTTTACTTTTTCAATGGAATCTATTAGAATATAATTAATTACATTTTAAAAAATAAAAAATAAACATCATTGATTTATGTTGTTTAATGTAATTAAATCCTAACATCCTAAATCTTAAAACCATAAACCCTAAAAATCATAAATTCCTAAACCTTAAACCCTAAGCTCTAAAAACATAAAACCCAAACCCTAAACTCTAAACCATACCATAAACCCTAAAACACTAAACCATAAACCCTAAAACCACAAACCATAAACCCTAAATCCTAAAAGCCATAAAATACTACAACACTAAAATCCAAAAAAACAATAAACCCTAGATCTTAAAATTATAAACTCTAAACCCTAAACACCTAAACCTTTTACATAATTATTAATTACATTAAACACCCTAAATCAACGATGTTTAATTTTTTAGGAATGTAATTAATTACATTCTAATATATTCCATTGAAAAGTAAAATAAGCATTAATGGTAAGAATCTAGTAGTTCTTATACACACAAAACCCTTGATTTTTAATAAGATAAGTCTAACATGGTTGAAAATAGACCCATTTTCAATTCCTTACCATTAACAATAATTGAATTAAAATAAACAAACCATGACAAAATGTGACAATTTTATATATCAAACAAGACCAATATGAGAACTTTATATACGATGTTATTTAATGTGTAAAAAATTCGAGAGACCAAAAATTAAATTAAAATAAATAAACCAAATTATTGGTTACGTGTTCTTTAATGAGCTTGCATGTAATGACTGAATTAGTAAATGTAATACAACACATTTTTCAATAAATAATTTTTTTATAAAAAAATTAATGTAACACAATTAATACATCTTTTATCAATACACAATTTTCAAAATAATTAATGTAATGTAATTAATACATCTTTTACAATATATAATTTTTAAAATTATGCCTTTAAATAAATGGTGATTTTTTTGAAAAAAATGCCACGTCAGCTTCCGTGACGGAAGTGGGCAAACTCGTTAACGGCAAAATACCATATGTATGAAACCGATAATTTTAAAACGTTATGTATGAAAGTGAGAATTTGGTATAGTTCATGTATGAATGGGGTAATTAACCCTATATTAAAGTTTACCACCAAAAGAATGCATTAAAAATATTAATCTCGATCATAATTTTTTCCTTCGAATCTTACACATATTTTAAAAAATTATAAAACTTAAAAGTACCTAATACAAACATAGAAAGAAGTTAATGATTTAAATTTAATTTTCGGATCATACCCGTCCCGACTACCCGGGAAAAATCATAGGTGGAGCAATTTTTTAGAGAAAACCTGATTTTTGGGATTCGAGTTGATAGGCTAACGGGTCGAATCACTTGAGTCGGTAGTTTTGAACACCCCTACCCCCAACCTAATTTGCTCCATTTACAACATCAAGATATATATATATATATATATATACTATTCTCTTTTTTTCAAGTGATAATCTTTACATATATCTTATTGTTAATCTCAGTTACCCGTTTCACCCATCTAATGATCCAAAAAATATGTAAAACTTGAAACTTTTACACTATGTAAGCATATCATATCCCCATATATATATGGAAAATATTTCGATACACAAGCTTGTGTAACGTTTACACAAGCCTTTTAATTTTAGGGTTTAGGAATTTATGTTGGGGTTTAATGTGTAGGGTGTAGAATTTATGGTTTATGGTTAAAATTTAGGGTTTAATTCTTAAGGTTTAGGTTTTAGGGTTTTAGGGCTATGGATTTAGGTTTTAGATTTTATAGCTAAAATATTAAGGGTTGTGTAAACTTTTCTACACAGCTTGTGTATCAAAATTAACAGATAGCCAATGGTTGCTTGATTTTTTTCATTCAACCAAACAAAGCCATACGATCACCTTCTTGTTTGTTTTTTTAATGGTCTAAAGGTATATGTTTATAGATATTCTTAACCCTTTGACAATGCACATACACTTTGTAGACAAAGCGATTCGAACTCATATTTCCTGGGATGAATATTATATGTTTTTCCACTAGGACACTCGTTGAGTTCCACCTTCTTATTTGTTGTTTAAACTCAAGGAATCTTTTTTCCATGCCAAGATTTGAAAACCATTGTAACGGTGGTAAAGAGATTCATCAAGAAGAAAATCAGCCTAATCATTCAAGCGTCAACTGAAAATACAATTAATCAAAGACTAAAATAAAAACATGTGGAAGATTACCGGGAACCTAATTCTCTCCCATTTTCGAGTGGAAACAAGAACCTAATTATGTCCCATTTTTCTAGTGGAAATAATATTTCGTGAGACAATTTACAATCTAGGAAATCTGAATTCAACTCTGATTCTTCATAATCTTGATTAATAAGGTCCGTTTGTTTTACTGAAATCTGTTTTCGGAAAATAAATTCTAAAAAATAGACTACATTTTCTAGAAAACAAACTACAGAAAATATTTTCTGGTGTTTGGATGAATGTTGTGTAATTCATTTTTCGCTGTTTGGTAGAGTTTCCTGATAATTTCATGAAGAGTCCACAAACAAGCATCGATAATGCTAAAAACAAGTTCCAACCAAAACATGGTTTAGGGTTTAGGTTAGGGTTTAGGTTTTAGGATTTAGGGTAGCATTTAGGGTTTGTGGTTTAGTGTTTAGGTTAGCATTGATGGTTTAGGGTTTAGGGTAGCATTTAGGGTTTAGTGTTAGTGTTTAGGGTTTAATGTTTAGGTTAGGGTTTAGGTTAGTGTTTAGGGTTCATGGTTTATGGTAGCATTTAGTGTTTAGGGTTTAAGTTAGTGTTTAGGGTTTATGTTATTGGTTAGGGTTTATGGTTTAGAATTTAGGATTTAGGGTTTAGGGTTAGTGTTTATGCTTTAACATTTAGGGTTTAAGGTTTATGGTTTAGGGTTTATGTTAGTGTTTAGGGTTTAGGGTTTATGGTTTTGTTAGTGTTTAGGGTTCATGGTTCAAGTTTTAGGGCATCATTTTGGGGTTAGGGATTATGGTTTAGGTTAGTGTTTAGGATTTATGTGTTAGTATTTAGTTTTTAAGGTTCAGGGTTTAGGTTAGTGGTTATGGTTTAGAGTTTAGGTTTTATGATAGTATTTAGGGTTTAAGATTTATGGTACCATTTAAGGTTTAGGATTTAATGTTTAAGGTTTATGGTAGCATTTAGGGTTCAAGGTTTAGGGTTTATATATTTTGGGTTTAACGTTTAAGGTTTAGATTAGTGTTTAGCGTTTAGGGTTTAGAGTTGAAGAGAATGTAGTTTGTTTTACGGGGAAAAAATATGGTAAAACAAACTGTAAAAGAATGTAAAGAAAAATAGTTAACTGTAATTTAAACTCCTTTGACCATGTGAAACTATATGAACCAAACACCGTGAATTACAAAAATTGAAGTCTAGAATTCAAACTACATGAAACAAACACACCCTAATATCATATTTGGATGCAAGTCCAACTCTTACCCGCAAAGATTTTGAACTTGCATGCAGGGATAGTCCAAAGGGTTGGAGGGACCGGTCACCTCCCTTAAAATTTGAAATTTATATATGATTTAAAATTTTTTGATGTAATTTTTATTAAAAATCTATTTTTGCCCTCACAAAATTTTATAAGTTTGCCTCCCTCGAATTTTATGGGTTTCCCTCCTAAAAATAAATTGGAGAAATTAATAAATAGCCCTTCTCTACTCTATATAAGCTTGCCCCTGCTTAAGACATCAGATCAGAAAGGCAAAGCAAAACATATATTCTTCTCTAGAGAGGCTGGGGTCTCCCCTGTTCCTATACTTCCATGTTTCCTACTACCAGTACTCTCAATGTGGATAAAAGGTGCAATAGGAGAGCGGATTGCACGCCTAACCATGCACCCGTCGACCAATTGAGGACGACATTAAGAGACTTCGACCACGATCACGATGGTCGCCTTGGTAAGGAAGAGCTCAAGCTAGCCCTCAGCAGCATTGGTTCACGTTTCCCAGCATTGCGAGCTCTTCATCATGCCGCCGTAAAAAACGACGGGCATATAAGTGAGCAGGAGGTCGAATCTCTGGTTAAATATGTAACAAAACGTGGCTGTACAATTAAGATGTAACAAGCTTAAGTTTCTACACGTGTATTATCAACTGCATGGTATGGTGTAAGTTAACTCTCTATACATATATATAAAGAGCCTCAAAGCTTCAAAATTTGGACTATGACTTGTAATACAGGTATGAGCTCATGAGAGTTCTACTCGAAATTTTAACATCTAATTTAAACACGGTACGGAAGTTCTCGAGTTCGAATCTTAAAAACCCTTTTTACTTAAAAAGAAAAGAATCTCAGTTTCCCCATCCTGGAAGAAAAGTAAGATTTCTCTTCAGAATTCGCTTTGTACTTTAGCTTAATTTCCCTGCTTATACTGCTTCTGAAATACATCAAATTCTTAGTATTTCCTTTTCGATTTTCCGTTTTAGCGAGGAGAAGGATGAGAAATCACGGGGAAGAACACATTCGAATCGACGTCCAAGACTTGATATCGTCTTATGAAACAATGGCGTCCAATGATTTTATCATGTCTAGCAAGTGTTGCATCTTCAAAACCCCAAGCATACTTCACAGGCATAATAGACAGGCTTATGTTCCTGATGCATTCTCCATAGGGCCCTGGCACTATGGCCGGACACACTCAAAAGGCACACAAAAACTCAAACTGAAGTATCTCGAAGGCCTCATTCGTCGTTCCCCTGATCCGACGACTCGACTGGTAGAGCTGGAAGAAGCTATCAGAGAGATCCAACAGGAGGCTCGTGAATGTTACGGCGGTCCGGTTGAATTCAGCGGCGAAGAATTTGTAAAGATTTTGGTGCTTGATGGCTGCTTTATTATTGAGCTGTTCCGGAAAGATGCTGATGAAATCGAAAGAGACGAAGATGATCCCATTTTCACCATGTCTTGTATGCTTCAATTTCTATATCATGATCTGATTTTGCTAGAAAATCAAGTGCCATGGATGGTGCTCGAAATATTGTTTAATCTAACCAGGGCCTCTAATGAAACCATGTCCTTGGCTCAACTTGCTATCAAATTCTTCGGGAACATGTTTTCATCAGACGCACCTTCCATGGACCGAAACATGTTCTTCGGGAAAGAGATTAAACATATCATCGATCTCTTACTGATGTCGTTGGTTCTACCATCCGAAAAAGGCGACGAGAGTGACAGTTTAGGATGGCAGCCAATCCCTTCTGCAACTAAACTAAAAGAAGCCGGAGTTAGCTTTAAGAAAGTCGAGTCGAAAAGCATCTTGGACATAAAATTCAACAATGGTGTCCTCGAAATCCCTTCTCTGCTAATCCAAGAGACGACGGAAACCGTCTTCCGCAACCTCATCTGCTTTGAGCAATGTTATCCGAATTGTCCCCCAAGACTCACTTCTTATGCAATACTCCTTGACAACCTCATCGACACCACCGGCGACATGGAGGTTCTGTGCAAGAAAGACATCAGCTGAACCCGGACGACGCAACGAGATTCTTCAACAAACTCTATTTCGATGCGTATGTGAAGGAATTCCATTACCATGACCTTTGCAACCAAGTGAATAGCTATTGCCGCCATTGGTGGCATAGATGGCATGCTTTCTACATGCATAACTATTTTGGCAAGCCTTGGGCTATTGTTTCTCAAGTTTTTGCCATTAGTATTTTGGCTCTCACGGTTTTACAAGCTGTATACTCCATCATCAAATAAGAACTTCTCCTCTGGTACTTGTTTATATCAATTTGTTTGTTTGTTTTTCGTTATGTAACAAAAGAACTAGTGACTTACTATGATTTTGATTCATATATCTTTGCATTCGTGGTTAAATGCTTGCCTTAATAATAATAACCGAAGATCTCTGTAGAGCACCACAATTTTTTTTCAACTTTGTTTAGTCGACCATGGCGCCGTTTTATGATGGTTCTCTTTTTTTTTTTTTTAGTTTTAAATAAGAATAACTCTACCTTTGTGATATGTTTTTTCTGCCTCTGTGACACGTTCACTTCTGCGTCTTTGGCACGTTCTCTGTCTTCTTTTTCGATCGTGTTGTCGTTCTTTTTATTTTATATTTTTCTAGGGTTGGATTTGACCATGTCACGAATGATCAAAATGACGCTTATTTGTAACTCTGTTGATAGTATTCCCTGTTCTAGACCCTCGGATTGAATTTGGGTACGTAATTTGCATTCGTGGATAGTTTCTCACGACGAATAATTCGATGGGAGTAGTTGCTGAACCATACCACATAGTTCCGGCAACAACAAAAGCTGCAAAAAAGACAGCAGCTATACTACTGGAAAGGACGGTTTCAATATTTTTCATACGTAATCCTTTATATAAACGTTGGGTTCGGCTCTGAATTACGGCTCTAAGTGATCATTCAATAGCTTAATCCATTTTATGGTTCGTTTACCGATGCAATCAAATTTTTTCGTATCTATTTTTTGTTCGAGTATTTTAATTTTTAACATTTTCTATATATGATCCTTATATGATCTAAAGTGGTTAGTTCTTGTTTCAATGTTATACAAAAATGTATAATTTATATATTTAATTTATAACGGTAATCGTAAACTCTTATCGTGAAAAAAAAAACTCTTATTGTAATTTAGCGGCTTCTATTAAAATAATAATAATGACCGAAGTTAAGGTGATTGCTCTATCATTAACTCACCTTGCTTGCATAATTGGTGATTTCTTTTAGGTTATCTTCTGGTCAGGAGCTCTACCAACCAATCAGATAAAAGTTTTGGGGGAAATATAAATAATTTATGTTTAAGTATAATTAAATTCACATCATTCTATATGTTATACTCCATATAACTTGGTCGATTGTGATTTTTGGAGTTATCCAGGTCTACAGCAGATGATACTTTGATTGGAGGTTAGGTAACTATAAAAAAGCCAGCACTCTACACGAGAAAAAGGGGTAAAAAAGTCATTATACTCTGAGAAAAAAAAATGTTGTGCTGACAAGGCAACCACTTATCTTCAAACTGACGGCGGTTGTTGCCTTGGCCAAACTTTCACTTATCTGACAGTGAAGGTGGAGAAACAAGCATGGCAAAAATCGTGGACTCGGGAGCCTTCATGGAGAAATTTATTCTCCAACCAAATCCCTCCTCTCACCAACTTCCCCTTAGTGGACTAACTTTTGCTGTCAAAGAAATGTAAGTCACCCTCTTTTATAATTTTCTTCTAGTTATGCTTGTTGCAAACAATTTGTACAACAATGGTTACTGCATAATTCAAAGCATGCTTCTTGTTTTCATGTTCTTTGGGTCTTAATTTCTGCTTTTAAGTATTCGTTCCTTTTTGTTCTTCCTTTTTTATGCTCTGTGGGTAACTTTAGAACTTAAAACTTGAGAATAGATTTGATGTGGATGGATATGTCACTGGCTTTGGAAACCCTGACTGGATAAGGACTCATTCGGCTGCGGTGTCGACAGCACCGGTCGTTGTCGATGTCTTAGAGGGAGGCGCCACTTGTCTTGGCAAGACTGTCATGGATGAAATGGCATACAGGTTAGCACTGAAATCGTCTTTACATGTTTTCACCATATGTGACTAACTGTTTCCTTTTTACCAGTATAAATGGGGAAAATATACATTATGGCACTCCAACAAATCCATGTGCACCAGATAGAGTACCTGGAGGATCTTCCAGTGGCTCTGCCGTTGCGGTAGGCGCAGGGCTTGTCGACTTCTCCCTAGGTGTGTATTCTTCTAAATGTGGGATTGTTTTTCTTTATGTTCTCCAGTCCAGAGCTGTTTTTTAAGTGGTTTTGGTCTCTAACATAGGAACTGACACTGGAGGAAGTGTGAGAGTTCCTGCTTCATATCGTGGGATTCTCGGGTTTAGGCCTTCACATGATGCCATTAGTACTTCCGGTGTTATTCTGATGTCCCAGAGTTTCGATACTGTCGGTAAGTATCTGACCAAAGTGTCTTAGTATCTTGTCTCTCTGATTTTGTAACATCAGTTCTTATGTAGGATGGTTTGCTAGAGATCCTTCTGTTTTAAATCGAGTCGGACGTGTGCTGCTGCATTTACCTAATGTGGACCCTGCCGCACCTAGCCAGATAATTATTCCCGAAGATTGCTTCGGCTTGTCGAGCATTCCGAGTGATCGAACGACTCAAGTTCTCATAAGATCGGTGGAGAAGTATTTTGGAGGTAATAACCGGAGTATTGCCTTTTGTTATCAGTGAGCTTCAACCTGCAAAAACTCATTTTGCCAGTGCAGGTCACATTCTAAAGCATGTAAATCTCGGAGACTATGTGAAGGAAAATGTCCCAAGTTTGCAGCATTTCATGCCTAAGGATAATGAAGATCAATCGTATAATATACCATCGTTGGCTGCCCTTTCAAGCTCGATGCGACTGCTTCAAAGGTGCAAAGTGTCAAGGCCATCCCTTATTATATTACGACCCTGACTTGACAAGCCCGTTCATTACCGAGCAATGGTGGACCGAGTGATGATATGAGCAGTCCCTAAGGAGCTACCAAGTCAAGGATGCAAGTTGAGAAGCTTTAGGAAGACGATGAAGGCCCTATCCAGAAAGTGTCCTCATTTGGGACGAAGCAACGTCTACTCACGACATTCCTGGTAAGTTTATTTAGCTCTTTAGGGGAAGTGATCTGGTGTCGGGTCTCCACCATCCCCCTCGCCTGGGCTAGCGACCGAGCTTCCTTGGTGTAAGCGACCTACTCCTAGGCCTATGTGGGGCCTAGGTGTACGGGCAGTGGGGCCTAGTGGTTGGCGCACTGTCTCCCCGGGAGAAATACCTAGGGACGGTTTGGGGCCATAGGGCCCCATATCGCGCTTGTGGCTGAAGTACGAGGTTGGAGTGCAGCTATCGCTAGGCCCTGCGGGATTCGAAACTCTAAAGCCTTAGGGCCTTGTGACCCTGAGAAGGCTCGACCGAGATAACTCCTTGGACAATGAGGCATGAGGAAGGCTGACTTGTCTGGGTAACACCCATTTCAAGTGCCGCACGGCTTGCCAATCGAGCAAAGGGGGCCTGTCCGTGACACAAAGCATCCCGGAACTTTTAACTGATTCATTCAACTCAAATGTTAATCCCTCCCTGTATGGTTTTGGATCATGCTAGACTAATAGCGATCTGTATAGACTCCTGAACTTCATTTCTATTCCGTAGGTATGAATTCAAGAACAACCATGCTGAATGGGTCACAAAAGTGAATCCTAAATTTGGTCCCGGACTATACGAGCGTTTATGGGACGCCATTAGAACACCGGACGGAAACATCGATGTCTGCCACTCCTTGCAAATTGAATTACGCGCTGCTCTTACAGATCTTCTTAAGGTACATGCAACAACTTTCCACACAATTTTGTATAGAAGTACTCATTTAGGGACTTATATTAGATGGTTGAATCCATTTCAGGATGAAGGCATCCTTGTTCTCCCTACAGTTCCAGGTGATCCACCGAAGCTACAATCAGATCTGGCCTCACTCGAAGTGTTTCGTGCTAGAGCTTTCAGCTTGCTATCCATTGCCGGAGTAGCCGGATTCTGCCAGGTCCTCTTTCCATCTCACTCTCCCCTCTCAACCACATACAAAACAAAACAAAACAAAAACTACAAATCCACCAGAAAATATAAAAAATGATCATTGTTTTTTAACAGGTGAGTATTCCATTGGGGATGTATAACAATCTGCCTATATCGATCTCCTTGGTGGCGAAACATGGTTCGGATGGTTTTCTGCTGAACCTAGTCAAGACTTTATACGACACCATTCAACAAGAGGCTGGAGTTGCTCAGAGAATTACCAACTGAACTTTCATTGCCTCTTTCTTCTATATAATTTCTGACTATCTGTATGATTTTGTATCACATAAAGAATGTTTCACTTGGCAGCTCAGAATTCAAACACAATGAAAGGTTATCGATTCGAATCTCATATCTTCGACTCGTAAAACTCAAAGATTTTATTGGTAGAATGTTTGGAACTCCCTTGAGGACAAACCATGAGAACTTGATTTTTTTTACCCCTTGCTAACCTAAACATGTTTAAGCCACTCAAAGTTGACTATTACACCAGTTAACTTCAGAATTACTCCAAAACCTTCTTGTTTCACACTAATCACAAATTAATGGATACGAATTTCAACGATAGCAACGCTGTTTTTGAGTTTGTTGTCGGAGGAGGAAACGGTGTGAAATGAATGGTGGATTCAGGCCATTCCAAGGTGCAATAGGCTAACGTGCAACCACCAAGTTATTAGCAATGGAATCCCTTAAAGATGCTGCACTTGTTCATGTGTGGAAGATATAAAGGGTTTACACTGTGTTCTTTGTTTTGTTAATTAAGCAAATATCGAATGTTAATTCGATACGATACAATGTTTAAGGATCTAATACAAAACCGAATTTACCTATAAATCTCGATTTTTTTAATTATCAGTATCCGACTTATTGACCAACTAATTCGAATTAAATTTTACAAAGACTCAATATAAAGACGAATTTAAAATTTTTTAGTACTCAAAATCACGCGTTTTTCTTGAACAATTTTTACCTATGGCAAGTCATTGTTTTTGTAGTTTCCATACCAAGGCCGACATCAAATGAGCAACTAAGATCCAGTTTTGTTTTCATAAACTCATTTGTCGTTTATTAGTTTAAAACGTCAAAATCATAAAATAATTATTTTTTTTCTTTCCTTCCTACCCCGTTGTCGCCACGATGTTTATCTTATACCGGTTGGTTGCCGATTGTTGCCAATTTTTCATTTTACAATTTTAATTTTCAATAAAAATCTCTTATCCCCTCTAATTTGGATTTTTTTGCAGGCACGTTTTTAAGAGTGGACAATTAGGACTATTGTCCGGGGCCCATTACCCGTAATTAGAGGAGTCCAATCTTAATGATAATTTAATTTTTTTCTGTATTTATTATTGTGGTACAATTTTTTAGTACAGTTTATTTTAAAATTTATTTTTTCTAATATTAGTTATTAGGATTCTAATTTTTTCAATACTTTTTATTAAAGCCAATTTTTTTTAATATTTGTTATTTTGAGTTTAATTTTTTTAATATTTGTTGTTATAGGTCCATTTTTTTAATACTTGTTAGTAAGAGCCAAGTTTTTTTCTCCAATATTCATTGTTGGGTACATACTCTTAAAATATAATATTTTCTAATACTTGTTATTAGAGTCCAATTCTAATACTTGTTATTAGCGAGTCTAGTTTTAAAATTTATTTTTTTAATACTTGTTATCATGAGCATACTCTTAAAATTCAATTTTGTTTTTAATACTGGTTACGCACTTAGGCCACTAAAATTTGGGTATACACTTCTACACACGTATTGTTGCCTTTCTTTTTCTAATTAAGATTAGATCCTATTTTGTGCCAGTTTACCAATATATTCAAAGCTATTGACAAATCAGTATGTAGCATTAATTCATTTTATCACCACTCTTATATCGAACAAAAACTTTTTGTCTCTTTTTGTTGTCGTTTTCTATACGTCAACACTAAAAAAAATAAATTTTAAGCTATAACACTCAATCCTAAACCCTAAAAACTAGTGTAAGACATAAAAAGAGACACTAAAAATGAGCATGGGATTTCTATTTCTTTTATATTTTTTTTTAAAGAAGGAAACCGAAGAAAGCTACACTACAAACTGTAGATCATCCTCTAATAACAGAAACAGTGGGATCAGAGGGTCATGAAAAGTAGATAAAATATAGCAGTGCTGAGTAACGAGCTTCACAATACAATCTGCTGGCTTGTTACCATTGCGAAGAATCTATTGAGTTTTGGTTATCTAATTGTAGCATCGCAACTTATGAATTGCACGGACAAGAGCATAGGAGCTATCACCAGCATTAGGATCATTCACAAGGTCGATTGCTTCCCTACAATCAGATTGAATTATGACGGCGTTAAAGCCATACTTCCAAGCCATTTGTAAACCAAGTAAGATCGCCCACAACTCTACAATAAAGAGTTTTACAATCAAATTGATTCCTTTTATATTGTTACTTAAGTGTCTAATTAGATAAGACTAATAATTTTAATTATAGTTGCTAAGTTTCTATACAAGATAAAATTATATTTAATATGGTGTGTATTTTGGTTATTTTTAATAAAGTTTAATTTATTTATTAAAATAAAGTCAAAATCATACTTGATTAATCATTTTCTTGTTTACCAAGGCTGTTTTCAGGGGAGAGTCGCGATTCTTTCTATAATACTAAGGTCTTAATTAGAACCATTCAACCCTTGACAAGTTTTGTTCAAAATTTAAGATTTGTATGAAATTAATAAACTCGAAAAATGAGTTTAAAGTTATATTCATTTTAAGTTATTCGGAATAAAAAAATAAGTTCAATAAAATAAAAATATATACAATTATTAAATATGAATCATATATATATATATATATGAATCAAGTAAGAATTTTAAAAGAATTTGACAAATGATATTTCAAATGAATTTTTAAAATCTAATTTCTTTAAAAAGAATTAAGGGCATCAACGATCTCTATAACACGTGGTTAAAATTCTCAGTTGATATTCTCTCATTCTCCCTTAAGTTGTGAGTTCAAAAACTATTAGAAGCAAATTTATTATTCTCCTCCTTTAAGTAGAAATTGTTAAAAAAAGTTAGAGATTGACAAATTTTAAGCTCTAACTCTAAATTTTAAATCATAAACCTTAAACCTAAAAAATACACCCTACCCTTAATTCTCAAAACTCTAACCTTAATATTAAATTTTAACCTTAAACCTAATTTTTTAGTGTGGTGACATAAATAGGGCACTGAAAAGGATTATTCATATTTAGGACAAAAATCCATCGTCTGTCTTTTTTCAGTGTCATTTTTATGCTAAATACTAAAAAAATTAAATTTTAAGCCCTAACATTAAATTGTAAATCATAAACCCTAAAAAATACACATTGCCCCTAATTCCCTAACCTTAATCCTTAACTCTAAACTTAAATTTTTAGTGTAGAGTATAAATAGGGGCACCGAAAAAATGAGAAATTTTTTTATTCCTATGCTTAAATGAACCTTAAATAAGTATCAAATATATTCCTATCTTATGCATAAACACAACTGTCCTACACAAATACTTCAGGTCCGAATTTCCAATTCGACTGAAAATGAAAGAAGTTTCATTGTCCTAATTTCGTGAACTTGACGCATTGATGACTCTGTCAAATAATTTATTTTTATTATTAGGAGAATCACATTTTGCCCATAAAACACTCCCTCACTCACCTTTCCCCCTCCCCTGCTTCTTTTTCCCTATATAAGCACACCCATGCATTTAATTGAAGAATCAAAAGGAACAAGACAACAATGCTTTCGTTTGTAGCTTCCGGCATCCAATGGCTTCTGTCCGGTGAACTCGCTGTAGGATCCAACGGTACTTCATCGAAGTTGATCCCAAACATGAATGGGTTGAACAAGTGGCGATACACAACAATCAAGCAAAATAGTTCCTTCCATGATTCGATTCCGAGTACGAAGCCATTGCTGGAAGTTAAAGAACGGAGGGACATTGAGAGAAGTCGCGGTGGTTTCGATTCGAAAGAAAGTACCATAAGAGTAAAAGTAAAGATGACAAAGCAAGAAGCTGCTCGGTTTCTTTCGAAATGCAGAGATGGAGGGGTTCTTGAATTCAGAGATGTAGCTGCTGAACTTGTGAACCTCCCGGTGAACCGAGTCAATATTGTGAGATCAAATAGCATGGCGGAGTACTCGCCATATTAAATCTGGACTATTAGCCATTGTTTTGTGATTGCATATTGAACTTACGTTTATTATCTAATATTTAGGCCATTGTTTTGGGCTAAATTATTTCACTCTACTAACGTTTATTGACTAAGTTTTTAAAATAACTTTATAAAATAAAATAAAAATCCACTTCATGTCTTTGTGAAAAAGTTGATTTTCTTTTTTATTGAAATATACCGATTTTTAAATTAATTATGAAAATAACATCTATCTAATATTATTTAACACTTAGAGAGCACTTTTGGTTCGCATAAAAAGATTGTTATTGATAATAATCTTTTCCTAACAGGAGCGCTTTATTTGGTTGTTTAACTCTAAAAATTTGATTTTTTAAACTTAAATCTCGTAAAATGAATATCATTATCTTTTTCGTTAGAGTCAGTTAAAAAAATACAATATCCCTAAAATTAATTGCTTTAAAAATAAGTATCTTCAAATGAACCATTGAAGTATATGGTATTCTAAATTAACGTTAGAAAATACCTGATACTTATGATCGTAACACGATAAGTTTATATTTATGAATCATGTAAATCGTTATAGTTGATTAATAAGATGACATTTGACATACTACAAAAATATAATTAGTTCATAAAATTATAAAAAAGTTTACATTTTGACAGTAAACTCACAAATAAACCAATCATAAAACAGTTAATCTTTTATTCGAAAAATTAACAAATTTTATTTAAAATAGTATAGTTAATATGTTGGAACATGCTTAACCATTTTATTATATGATGGTGAGTGATTTGTGGCAAGAAATTAACTTTTTCTCTAATTCCTTTCATTGGATTGGTAAACCCGTGATGATTACAAGTCTGAAAGTGAGTTTTGCAGACAAATTTGGTTTAACTTTTTAGACCTCGTTTGGTATGAATAATGGAAAAGAGAAAGAACCATTTGATTAATTAAATTTTCACATTTTCTTTACCGGTTATAATTAATATATATTTTTAAAAATATTTTAAGATTTTTAAAAAATAATTCTCTATTTTTCTACTTTTTGTAATTTATTTATAATTTTTTAAATTTCAAGTTGCGTCGTGTAAGCTTAATTAATTTTTATTTTATTTTTGTTAAGGACTAAAGTCTAAATGGACCCTTTAAATTTTCTTAATATTTCTAGGGACTAAAATTACTAAACTAACCTTTAATATTTTTAATTTGTTTTAATTATATAATAAGAGATTTTAAAAGAAATAACATCAGCGGTTGGCTCAAAATATTAGGTTCAGCCTAAAGAGAGATATCAGCTTCAGATATGAGTAAAAGTAAACATTTGATCTTTATTTAGTAAAGGCCCCTGGTTTCTTCTTAGAGATCCCCAGGACCATAGCCCATAGGTGTTTCCTACACAAACACAACCACCCTAACATTCCATATCTTTCAAGCATTCACTACGGTACCGCCTTTCGGATGAAGGACTTGACCGGTTATGTAGGAGGAGCAGACATTACAGGCAAGGAACACGTAGCACGGTGCGACTTCTTCTATAGGATGACCAGCTCTCTTCATCGGCACTTCGCTTCCAAACTGACCAGTCTTCTCTTCGCTAAACGATGCCGGTATCAGGAGAGTCCATATTGGCCCCGGTGCAACGCCGTTGACGGGGATGCCTCTGTCCACTACCTGGAGTGCAAGGCCCCTAGTGAAAGCCACAATGGCACCCTTGGTTGCTGTGTAATTGAGTAACGTAGCGTTCCCTTTATATGCATTCACCGGTGTCGTGTTTATTATTGAACTGCCTTCCTTCATGTGGCTCAAAGCATGCCTGCACAAATTATCACACCGGATGGTAATCGGTCAAAACCAGAGATTAAAATAACAGTCCACAACCGTAACCAACGATCATAGGTAGAAACACCGTCTAAAACCGGATAGAAGTAATTGTTAGGTCACTGACCAGTGATAGACGTAATTGTATATGATATGTTTGTAATATAACCGTAATTTAAATCACCAAAAAACACATTATCCTCAAAATTGATCAGTTTTTGTTACCTGGTCATGAAGAAATAAGAAAAGATGTTGGTCCTAAACACCCTTAAAAGCCTTTCCTCGTCAATCTCCTCCACACTGTTTGTCTCATACTGTTCGGCAGCATTGTTAACCAGAATATCAATCCGACCATACGCTTTCACGACATCGTCGACGACCTTTTTTCAGTTCTCATCGAACCCCAAATCAGCTGGTACAGCCATTGGATCCTTTGCACCGGCCGTCTTGTCCTTTTTCAGCATCTCGAGAGTGTCCATTGCGTCCTTATCCTCCTGTCCCTTCACGTACGTGAAGGCCACGGTTGCACCTTCCTTGGCAAATAAGATACAAACCGATCGGCCGATCCCGGAATCGCCGCCGGTAACTAAAGCCACCTTTCCCTACAAAAGAGAAGATAAAATTATTTAAAAAAAAAACAAGCATATGAGAAAATTATTTTGTACATGAAAACTTATAAAATCAACATTACTTGAAGATTGTTTGAAGGCTTGTAATCGGGGCTGCTGAATTGAGGAACAGGGTTCATAAGATGTTCTTTTCCTGGTTGGGAATCTTGTTTCTGAGGAGGCAGCCGCTGACCATCAGAAGCCATTTTGGTCTCGAACAATCTAACGATTTGCTTGGGAAAATTATTTCGACGAACTGTGAAACGTGGATTTGTTTGGATACCAAACTTATACGGTGGAATTAATTAGTGAAGGAGAAAACATATATAGAGTGGTGGGATTCTGATCCTTATGCGATTCATAGGAGAGCTGATGCAAAAGGCTAATATAAAACGTGGGTTTTCAGGTGGACACGTGGGACCAAGTGGCAGAGGGATATGTCGACGTGTCGTGTCAGTCTGCATGCAGTGGACACGTCACCTTGTTTTATGACTCGGAACCCAATTTCACCAATTGTGAATTGAACTTTGAATTACAAAATACGCAAAAGCCTGCAAAGCGGCCAGCATTAGAGCAATCGGTGAACAAATTAGGGATAGAAATTATCTACCCTTTCTGTGATCGTCTCACTCTCCACACTAAAAATTAAATTTAGAGTTTAAAATTTAAGAAATTTGAAGTAAGTTGCATCTTTTAAGATATAGAATTTAGGGTTTAAAATTTAAAAATTAAAGTTAGAGCTTATAATTTAATTCTTTTTAGTATTAAGCATAAAAAAAGACACCAAAAAACACCGAAAGATTTTTATTCAACAAATTAGGGCACTTTTGCTTTATTCAAAAAAAAGTTTTAGTTTAAAGAAGTGATTTTTCACCTATAATATTAAATACTTAAAAATTAGATGTAAAATTATAATCGGAAAATTGATTTTTCATCCAACCTTAAAAGTTTAAATTTTTAGCTTTGTACTGTGAAAAATCATTTTTAAGGTGAAGTTACATTTTCTACTTTTAATTACTTATTTCAAATTAATTTTTAAATTAAAGTTTATACATGCATAATGACATATTATTTAATATTAATATTATATTAATATAATAATATGAAAAATAATATTAATTTAAAACTAAAATAATAATAATATTATTAAAATAATATAAAAATAACACTAATATTAATATTAATATATTAAGTAAATAATATATTAAAATAATTTTAATATACTCAAATAATATTAATAGTAAATATGAAATATATTGAATTGTTATACTAAATATTAAATTAATATACTAAATGAAATAAATTAATTATCTTTTTAATTTTATTTAATATTAATTATTAATAATATATTAATATTAGAATAAATGATATATAAAAATATTAATATTAAAACAATATTAATAATTTTATATTTTAATATTTTAAATAAAAATAAATAATAAAAACATCACATACCTTCATTTATTTTTACTTTACAATATTAAATGGACATTTTGGCCATATTCGGTAAATAGTTGTTTGAGCTAAAATTAAATGTTTAAGTTAATATTAGAAGTTTAACTAGTCAAATTCGCTAATTTAGATGTTTCTAGCTTGAGACTATTAAGTGATATTTGAGGTTCCTAAAAAATATATAATTAGTCAAGGAGAAATTCTATTAAATTTATTCAGAGAACTTGGAAAAATTTTAAAAAAAATCAAACAAAAGCTTTCTAAGTTGAAGGTTTTATGTAGAATATACAACATCACAAGTTTATCCGTACACATTTTGGTTACTGAAATTGGATTACCATTACAAGGTTCTAAGTGAACTGAGCACACGACTGTGCTCATATTTTTTTGTGTTCAAAAATACCTGATTTGATTGACTCGACCTAATTATCCGAACATAAATAATCTGATATTTACTCGGAATATTTTTTACTCGGGTCGGGTAATCAGGCCGCCATTTCCCGGGTCGAAATATTTGAAATTAATACTTTTTATATTCAATATACATATTTTTATATTAAACTAATAAAAAATTAATTCTTTTATATTTTTATATTTAATAAATGCATATTTTATATTAAACTAATAAATGCATATTTTTTATATTTAAAAAATACATATTTTTATATTCGGGTACTCAAATACCCGAATTTTCAGGTACCTGCAACTTTTGAGTACTGTACCCGGTTACAATCGGGAACCGGATATATTTGAAATTAATATTTTTTTATATTCAATAAACATATTTTTATATTAAACTAATAAAAAATCTTTTTTATTTTTTTATATTTAATAAATACATATTTTTATATTAAACTAACAAAAACTTATTTTTTATATTTTATATTAAACTAATAAAATATTTTTATATTTAAAAAATACATATTTTTATATATGGGTACTCAAATACCCGAATTCCTGGGTACCTGCAAAACCCGAATTGAGACACGGGCTGCACTTTAAACTACCCAATGATTCGGGTACTCGGTACTTCGAGTACCCGAATATCCGGATACTCAAATTTGAAGACACTTACCTACAATCCTTTTGAATAAGGATTTGCCCTTTAAGTTCTGTCAAGCATCTTTATTTGTCATGTTATTAATGATTCTAACAGATAGAACATGGTCATAGAAATACTACCACACAAGAAAATAACACATAGTTAAACACACAACATTAATAAGGATGTAAAAAGTTGACTCGACCCGAAAACTCGACTAAAATTTATTCAAGTCAAAACTTATTTTGACCCGAAGAAGTGATGACCCGAAATCGATCTGTAACCGACTGTTGTTGACCTGAACTCGAGTTGGATCTGATACTGTAGTAACTAAACCCGACTTGCACTCGACTAATACGAACTCGAGACTAACCTGACAAATAATCGATATAACCTGTCTGAAACGACCCGATATCCGATTTTACCAGACCTATTTTGAGTCCGACTTGTTATTGACCTAACTTGTTGTTGACCTGAGCTGATATTGACATGACTTGATATTTTCTTAACCTGTAATTGAGGAAGTCTATGATTTGATGATTTTGAAATTATGAATTTATTATATTATAATGTGAGAAACTAATTAACACATATGATGATATTTTTGTTTATTCTAGTTCTTAGAACTTTATTTTTAGCCGAAACCTATATATATATATATATATTTATTTTTTGTAATTTAGTATAATAATATTTTTGTTTATTCTAGTCTCTACAATTTAATTTTTAGTCAAAATTGCCTCATATTTATTTATATTTTTGATAATTTAGTCCAACAATTTTTTTGTTCATTCTACTACCTAAAATTTAATTTTAAGCCAAAATTGACCCTTACCCATTTTTTAATGTAGTCTAATATTTTAAATATGATGATATATTTGTTCATGTTAGTTCTTAAAAAAATTTACCAAAATTAACCCTTATTTATTTATTTATATTTTTGTAATTTAGTCCAATATTTTTAATATGCTGATATTTTTGTTCACTCTAGTCCCTAATATTTTATTTTTAGCCAAAATTGACCTTTAGTTATATTTAATTTTTGTAATTTAGTCCAATATTTTAAATATGATGATATATTTGTTCATTTTAGTCTCTAATATTTATTTTTAATGTGAATTGTGTTCATGAAAGGCGTTAAATAATTCACTCGAAATGACACAACCCAAAGTCTATCGACTATTTGTACCGAACTCAAACTTAATACGAATTCGAAACCTGAATAAACCTGACCTGAAATGAACCCGACCTGAAATTGAACCGACCTAAAATGAACTCGACCTAAAGTCCTCGTGATCTCGAATTAACACATCAATTAACTAATTCGGACCTAGATCGTTTTGACCCGACCTGAAATTGACCCGCACTCGACCCAAGTCGAGTTGAAACATCAAATCAACCTGAAACATCACTAAACATTAAGAAGTATTTAACATACAGGAGATTCAATCGTATATTGTCTAATATGATGTGCAGCATCACCGCTTATATATTCCAAGATCTCCGTTTTCCTTTTCAATGTGGGACTATTGTCTACGCCTCTTCCCAAGTGTGACATTCTCCTTCACTCAACATCGTGACACTTCGTCACGAGTTAACCACACTCATGATGGCCAATTGCCATGGTTGTCCACCTTGTCTACCCTACTCATGGGCGCTCGACCTGAAATCGGGCAGTCAAAAGGTCACTCTGATACCACTTGCCACAATGCTATTACTTTTTTCCCAAAAGACATGTCTGATAGGATGTGCAGCGCCACCACTTATATATATCAAGACCTTTTTTTTTTCTTTTCGATGTGGGATTATTGTCCTCGCCTCTTCCAAGCGTACCAATATGCAGCTTTCATATCATCCTCGTTCATGAGATTCTTGGCAAACCCAAATATTGGAACAACTTCAAAACTTGAATCCTAGGTAAATTATGTGGGGGTTGTTCCTCAATTTTCGCATTGCCAACATCTACATGTAGATTAAGCTCTTAATCAAAACATAAAAGTATAATGGCAGGTTGAATTAAGTCTATGGTCAAGACTTGGCAAAAGAACAAGAAACACTCAACAAATAACAAACACACTCACTATGTGTAAACCACTTTGGTAACAAGTTTCCCAATGACAACTGTAATCACTCATTTTTTGTACGGGTTTTCAATATTTTTAGTATTGTTGTAATAATATATATAAATAATAATAATAATAATAATAAAATTAAAAAAAAAAGCAAAAAAAAAGGAGTGGTTTAGGGTGGTCCACGTCACCCACATGCCTCCCCCAATCCCCTATAAATAGAGGATTGCAGCGGGGAATTGGAGGAGAGGAAGCAATTTGCAGCAAGCAAAAATTGAATTGCAAAAGCAATTTCAATTGGAAATTGCAATTGCAATTGCAAAGAGAATCGGCGGCAGGCCAATTCGGCTAGCCCAGGACCGGGTAATATCCTCGGTCCTAACCGGTTCGATCGGGGTCCTATTTTAGGTCCGATCTAGTTAATATTTTTGGAGAGGTCGCGGTAGATCTCGGTGGGGTCCAGTCAGGGTTCGTCATTCGAACATCTAATTAGGTATATTTTCTTTCTTTTTTATTTATGTTGTAATTTTTATATTTTAATGAAGTAGTAGTTAATTTAAAATTGTGTTTTTAATTTGTATGTTTATCTATATTTTAGATTAGTATGTTTTAAATTTATGTTTTATATTAATATTTTATTTATGTTAGATATGTTATTATAAGTTAGATTAATATTTATGTATGCATGTTTTAGATTAGTATTTTATTTATGTTAGATATGTTTTTATTTATGAGTTAGATTAATAGTCATGTATGTATGTATGTTTTAGATTAGTATTTTATTTATGTTATATTAGTATTTTATTATGTTAGTATTTATTTATATTTTTATCGCAATGTATTTTATTTATATTTGCCATGTTTTTAACTTTGCATAACGAACATATATTTTGTCAATGCGGTGCCCTTTTATTCGAGCGTAAACGGGCGATGATCGGCGTAGTGATAGTGGTTGGACGTTTACTCTCGAATAACGGGGCCTTTAAAATTTACTCGCACTTATAACCGAATTTTAATTTAATCGTCACTTTAATCCAGAAAGTTTAATATTAATAAAGCGGTAATTATAAAAGTACCAATTTTGGGCGGTGTGGGGGTGCTAATCCTTCCCCATCCGTAACCGACTCCCGAACCCGATATTTTGAAATCTTTGGTTTTCTACGGTGTCCGGTCCACCTTGAGTGGCCGGTGGCGACTCCAATTTTAAATAAAATGCGAGTTTTATAAAACTCCACGTGGAATACAACATTTCCAAACAAAAAACAAAACACATCATTTTTAGCGAAAAAAAAAGCATCGCTACAGATGGCGACTCCGCTGGGGATATTTTTTGTTTTTTCAAAAACAAATGAGAGTCGAGCTTTTTTCAAATAATTACCGCTTTATTAATATCGAAAATTCCGGATTAAAGTGACTATTAAAGTAACATTCGGTTATAATTGCGCGTTTATTTTAACGCATTTAAAATATGGCATATAAACCCGTTTTTAAGTGGGGGAAAACGCTAATGCTTTCGTGGAGATATCGTTCTCCCGTATGGGCCTAGCAAGTACCTTCGGGGCTCGAGTACCTTATACTTTCGTGAGGATATCGTTCCTTCGTATGGGTATAAGCGAATGGGTCCCCCTGAATTGAACCCGGTTGAAAGGAGCCTATAATGGGTGATGACCGGGGGCCTTGCTACTCTTAGTAGAGGACAGCAAGGACAATTCGGGTACCTCTTAGCACCAAAACTGCATATAGTGAGCCGTAGGAGCCAACCCTTTAGAGCCATGTGAAACTCTGCCCGATTAGTGGTCACCCTATTTAGGCTCTGGTGCCTTATTTCTTGTTTATGTACAATTTTTATTATTACTCTATTTTCCATTTGTTTGGTACTAACTCGTTTCATTTTATTCTCATCACATTGATTTCACCTGCATCATTGCACAACATCATCACAATATTAATTTTGCATTGCATCGATTTAGGACACATTTTGCATGCATTCATTTTCAGAATAATAAAACTAATCCTCGGGTTGCCCCATTAAATACAACAAGATGGTCGATCTAGCACCTTACAAAGCCTCTTATAAAAGTTTGATCTTGGGGCATGTCCAAAAGCACCCCACATCTTTTACAAATAGTAAGGTCCCGGTCCGGGGCATTCTTTGCCAAAGTCCAACCTTCATTGTGAGTCAAACTCTTGCATCATTGACCACAGTCTGTAAAATTGCACCCAATCAAAAAATAATAAGCTACCATGAATCAACACAATTTATAAACCCAACATAGGGGCAGCAGAATCCACACTCAAAGTGTCAAATTCAAGAAAAGTTTTTGAGACGATGTCATGTAATGAACAAAATTTTGGGGCATCAACTCAAATAAAAGCTGAACCCGATACAAGGTTGGGGCACATACAAAAAAAACCAAGATCCTGACGGGACTAGTGAGGAGTCAGGGGCATCCCTTTGAAAAAAAAAAAAAAAAAAAAAAAAAAAATCACAGAAAAATAAAAAAAAAGAATGAAAAAATCAAAAAAAAATCATATCACATTCATGCATTTAGATTGCATTCATCTTGCATTAAACCATTGTTGCAAACGTCATACATTTAGATTAAGTGCGTACACCAAAATCACCATGCATTTAAGGTAGACACATGCATTTAGACATAAAATTAGATACATTCATGCAAATCTTTCTTGTACATATAAACAGGTTCAAAAAGAGACCGAACATCTTGGTAGTGAGGGGCAACAACACGACACCAACCTTAGTCTTAGAGGAGGCCAAACACGAAGAAGATGGAAACACCCAAAAATAAAAGGTATCAGCGACAAAATCTTTGACAATTATCGACAAATGCTTTTTTTTTCCTTTGTAGGATTTGATTCCCCCAACGATGGCGTGACGGATGCCAACATTCCGGATCTTACCCTACCCTGCCGATAGAAGTAGAGCAAATTTTTCCCAGATATAGTCTTGTCAATCAATAGCACAGCAATTCAACATCTTGCAAATCATGCCTCCATCGGTGGTGGTACGCCAACTTAATGTAGATCTTGCCTCCATTGGTGGTGTTGCAAGTTAAAATTTCCATCTGGATCAGGTCTCTCCGTCAGTGGTGTAGCAGGTCTCACATTTTGCTGATCTAGTCTCTCCGGCAGTGGTGTAGTAGATCAAATCCTATCCAGATCTTGCCTCCATCGGCGGTGTTGCAGATCAAAGTTTCCATTCGGTCCTACCTCTCCGTCGGTGGTGTAGTGGGTCCTACATTTTGCTGATCTAGTCTCTCATCGTGTGGTGGTGTGGTGATCAAATCCTCTCCGGTCTTGCCTCTTCGACGGTGTTGCAGCTAGACCTGAATTTTACTCGGAATTTACTTTTTTATTGTAATTGTAGCTAAAAAAAATCAATCCAAAAAGAAAAAAGAAAAAGTAAAGAGAAAAAAAAAGAAAAAAGAAAAAAATCAAAAAGAAGAAAAAATCAAAAAAAAAGAAAAGAAATGAAAAAATCAAAAATTAAGGAAAATAAAAAAATGAAAAGAAGAAGAAGAAAACTATCCGATCCTGCCTCTTCGTCGGTGTCGTAGCTGGATCAAATTTTTAGACCTTGCCTCCTCGTCGGTGTTGTAGCTTGGTCAAGTTTAACTGCCGGTTCTGCCTCCTCGTCAGTGTTGTAGCTGAACCAAATTCACTAACTTCCGGTCTTGCTTCTTCGTCGGTGTTGTAGCTAGACCAAATTCACTAACTCTTGATCCCCGCCTCTTCGTCGGTGTTTGTAATTTGGATCAACATTACTAACTTTAGACCATGCCTCATCGTCGGTGTTGTAGCTTGGTCAAAATTCACTAACTTTCTAGTTGTATCAATGTTGTATCTAAAAAAAATCAAGAAAAAAGAAAAAGAAGGAAAAAAGAAGAAAAAAAAAGGAAGGAAAAATCAAGAAAAAAGAAAAAGAAGGAAAAAAGAAGAAAAAAGAAGGAAAAAAAAGAAAAAAAAAAGAAAGAAAAAAAGAAGGAAAAAAATCAAAAAATGAAAAATGAGCTTTCAACCAAATTCTGATCATGCCTCTTCGTCAGAGTCGTAGCTTGATCACAAAAAAGAACAACTATCAGATCCTGCCTCTTCGTCGGTGTCGTAATTTGGATCAAATCTTGGACCTTGCCTCTTCTTCGGTGTTGTAGCCGGGTCAAATCTAACTTTCGATTATGCCTCTTCGTCGGTGTTGTAGCTGAACCAAATTCACTAACTCCCGGCCTTGCCTCTTCGTCGGTGTTGTAGCTAGACCAAATTCACTAACTCTTGATCCTGCCTCTTCGTCGGTGTTGTAGCTGGATCAACATTACTAACTCTAGACCATGCCTCTTCGTCGGTGTTGTAGCTTGGTCAAAATTCACCAACTTTCAAGTTTTAAGAAAAAAAAAGAAGAAGAGAAAAAAAAGAAAAAGAAAAGAAAATAAGAAAAAGAATAAAAAAATGAAACAAAAAAAAGAGAGAACAGTTGTCAGTTTTCTGATCTTGCCTCTTCGTCAGAGTTGTAGCTGGATCAGACATCAGAACTTTTACCTATCGATCTTGCCTCCTCGTTAGTGTTGCAGCTGGATCAAATTTTTTAGACCCTGTCTCTTCGTCGGTGTTGCAGCTGGGTTGAAATCTGTTTAGGTATTAGCTTATTACCAATAATATATCAAGTAGAACTCGGTTTGGCTTCCCCAACAAACAACCCTCATTTTGAAGGCTTTGCTTCCCAAGAGTGACAAGGTGGATCAACAAAAACAAGAAAGAAGACATGCGCTGAAGAGAATAAAGATCTACCAAAGAAAGAAGACGCATCAAAAGGGAGAGAAGTTTAGCTAGATAAGACAAAAATGAGTGCTTTTGATCTTTGCTTTGTTCTCGTTTCACAAGAACAAGCAAAGAGGGGCAACTGTAATCACTCATTTTTTGTACGGGTTTTCAATATTTTTAGTATTGTTGTAATAATATATATAAATAATAATAATAATAATAAAATTAAAAAAAAAGCAAAAAAAAGGAGTGGTTTAGGGTGGTCCACGTCACCCACATGCCTCCCCCAATCCCCTATAAATAGAGGATTGCAGCGGGGAATTGGAGGAGAGGAAGCAATTTGCAGCAAGCAAAAATTGAATTGCAAAAGCAATTTCAATTGGAAATTGCAATTGCAAAGAGAATCGGCGGCAGGCCAATTCGGCTAGCCCAGGACCGGGTAATATCCTCGGTCCTAACCGGTTCGATCGGGGTCCTATTTTAGGTCCGATCTAGTTAATATTTTTGGAGAGGTCGCGATAGATCTCGGTGGGGTCCAGTCAGGGTTCGTCATTCGAACATCTAATTAGGTATATTTTCTTTCTTTTTTTATTTATGTTGTAATTTTTATATTTTAATGAAGTAGTAGTTAATTTAAAATTGTGTTTTTAATTTGTATGTTTATCTATATTTTAGATTAGTATGTTTTAAATTTATGTTTTATATTAATATTTTATTTATGTTAGATATGTTATTATAAGTTAGATTAATATTTATGTATGCATGTTTTAGATTAGTATTTTATTTATGTTAGATATGTTTTTATTTATGAGTTAGATTAATAGTCATGTATGTATGTATGTTTTAGATTAGTATTTTATTTATGTTATATTAGTATTTTATTATGTTAGTATTTATTTATATTTTTATCGCAATGTATTTATTTATATTTGCCATGTTTTTTAACTTTGCATAATGAACATATATTTTGTCAATGCGGTGCCCTTTTATTCGAGCGTAAACGGGGCCAGTATCAGGCGTAGTGATAGTGGTTGGACGTTTACTCTCGAATAACGGGGCCTTTAAAATTTACTCGCACTTATAACCGAATTTTAATTTAATCGTCACTTTAATCCAGAAAGTTTAATATTAATAAAGCGGTAATTATAAAAGTACCAATTTTGGGCGGTGTGGGGGTGCTAATCCTTCCCCATCCGTAACCGACTCCCGAACCCGATATTTTGAAATCTTTGGTTTTCTACGGTGTCCGGTCCACCTTGAGTGGCCGGTGGCGACTCCAATTTTAAATAAAATGCGGGTTTTATAAAACTTCACGTGGAATACAACATTTCCAAACAAAAAACAAAACACATCATTTTTAGCGAAAAAAAAAACATCGCTACAACAACTTTTCAATTCCAATATTGCTAACAACTACCAGAAAATCACTATTAGCAAGGCAGAAGCACAATCCTCTAATGAGACAAGATATGCAAAAGAGTAAAGCTTGTGTTGACAAATGCACTTCAATCATTTAATTAAAGTGTTAGCAAAAATGTTCATTACATCCTTGGTGGCCAAGTACTGCCAAAATAGAGTAATTCCTTTACACATATAACTAATATCACTTAACTGTTGCTGCTATCATTGTTATTGCCATTTTCGTTGTCACTATTGTTGCCATTTATGTTTTTGTTTGCGGTATCAGTGTTGTTTCCGTTGGTAGTGTCATTTTCGCTTCCATTTCTGCCTCTTTGACCATCGCCAAATCCATCATTTTCACTGCCACCACCATTGTCACTGCCATTGTTTCTTGGCTGATCATTGTCCTTGTGCTTGTCCCCATACCACATATAGCGAGTTAAGACAGACAGTAACTTGAAAAATGACAATGACGGGAAGATGAGATGACCCTTTAACCTTAGCAGTCACTACCACCACCATTGCTTTATCTATGATTTCCCTATTCTCTCTGAGCTGCCTCTCTGTATTAGAAGAGATCAATTTTTTTCAGCTCATTCAGTTCCTTCTTCAACTCCTTCAGTTCCTTCTTCAACTCCTTCAAATGCTCTGCATTTAGAGCAATCGCATATTTCAGTAGTTAGGCATCAAGGTCCAGTGCATACTTCAGCCTCCCCGCTTCAACAGACATTTGATGCTTTACCCCAACCATTTTCTGCTTCAACCCCTCGCCGTTAATATGCATTTCATGTTTCATCCTCTCCGCGCAAATAGCCTCGGACATCTTGAGATCGCTCTGGATGTGAGACTGCTACTCAATATGACCAAAGAGTAGCTGCTTCAGATCCATCTGCATTTGGAGATGTTGGTTATGATTGAGAATAATCAAGTTTTTAATATCTTTGAGTTGTTTAGTTAAGTACCGGAGAAAACTAGCAAATGGCTTTACTCTCCCTGTCATGAAATCACTATAGTTATCAACATAAAAAATATTATGTTTTAATGTTGTCTTTAATTAGACAATTATAAAAATTATGCTCTGATACTGTTATTAAAAATTTAAAGAAGTCAACACGTATATTTCTTATACCAATGTTATTTTTTAATATTTTCCTTATGTTGTTTTAATAGCAACATAAATAATATTGAACGTTTCTTAAAAGTAACTATATAATTAATCGAAACTTTTCTAGATGTTCAATGAAAAACTGTATTTACAATTAATTATAAATTAGATAAATGTTAACATCAAAATAGTGTTTAATGAATCAAATCAAATCATTCAAATATGTCTTTATTATCGAGAAATGGCCAAAAATATCAAAATCTCTCTCAAAAGGATTGAGCGATTATTTTTTTCGTTATCTCAAGACAAAACTTAGATTAAGGCGCAAACTCACCACAATACCAATAAGATGTTGAGCGCGTCCGACGACCGGAGCTTGATGCGGAGGGAGATGGAGGTCATGCACTATATTACTCAACTTGCATAATTTTAATTCATATGATCTTAAGGTGAAATTATATTTTTATATATGATTGACTAATTTTAAAAATATTAAAAAAATAGAAACGGAGAAACTTTACACGGAATTGAAATAGAAACGGTCAACAAAGAATTTCACCCCAGTTGCATGGCCTTTCACATGGTCATGGGGAAATCGCGGAAATGTCACCGACACCACCAAAAGAAATAATTTGAATGGCTCTTGGACTGAGAGTACTAAGAGGGGCGGTGGAGGAAACGGAGGAGCTAAGCCCGAAAAAAGGAACTGTGAAGGCAACAGAAAAAACGAATAAATTGGAGGAGCTAAGCCTAGAAAGAAAAACTCAGGAGGTACTGATAACAACATAAAAATTATTATAGTTTATCGATAATTTTGATATCTCTGTTGTTAAACCAACATAACACATTAAATCCTTATATAGTTGTCAACAATAATGTAAATACGATAAATATGTAAAGCAAGTCACTCCAATACCGTTGTTAAAAATTTGAAAGAACTCATCATCCTTGTAATTAACTTTGTGGAACAATCGATTACTTTTAATGTATAGCAAAATCTTTGGATGGACAAATAGATTAGGAAAGCCATCGAAAAAATGGTGGGACTGTCTTTGTTCTTGCCATTCTTTTTAGTGGCCTCATCTCTATCATAGCACGTTAAAATAGATTAAAAAAATTTAAAAATAGTTGAAGGTGATTTCGTTTCAAAGATACTTTAACCTCACATATCTATTTATAGCCTTCTACATCTTCAAACGCTAGATTAATCTAATCATACGGTCAATATTTAACTTTTATAGAAATCTATACAAATATAGAAATATTATACAATTCCTAGAATTTTCTACGCAATTCTTTGAGAATTCTCTACAAGTTTCTATGACATTCCGTAATCTTTCACCATATTCTAGAATGTGGCAAATCCTTTAAAAATGTTCGACGACATTTCACAACATTCTAAAACATTTTAAAATCCTCCTGAACTTTTCATAGTTTTCTAAAACATTCAAAAGTGTTTTATATTTTTTTTAGAATTCCAAAACTTTTGTTAATATTCAAAATTTTGCACCAATATCTTTACTCTATCAAGACAAGTTTAAATTTTAGGTGTTGACTTTTGAATTTGTGACATTAGTCGCATGTAGCCAAAGAAACTAAAAGCTAGGTTTATTAAATATATATATATGTGCATAAATTTTATATAAAAATATTAAAACAATTTACACCAATTTAAAAAAGTATTTACATTATTTTGAAAGATTATTATACATTAATTTTTAAAATTCTAGCGGCAGAATCTAAGTTTTTTTTTTTTCTGAAAGCTTTTAGCAATCAAATATAGTCTTCAAATTCTAACCCGTTGAATTTATAGTTTTGAAAAAAGCAATACATTTTAATTTTAGTACTTTTAGTTAATTCAAAGACGTCTCCAAATTGATTTCAAATAGGTTTCCCTTATATTCTTAAGGAAGGCCCCAAGAAATTGGAGTGAGGCCATTTTTTTTCTTTTACAAAAACAGTCCGTTAATTTTTTACAAGCATATTTATTTAAGTTTAAAATTTAACTTTTTAAATTTTAAATTCAAGAATATATATTTTAAATCCTATATTTTATCTCTTAAACCCTAAATTCAAAACTTTAAACTTTAAACTTTAAAATAATATATTTATATAAACTAAAATTTACATTAATAATACGTCAAATATTTTTTAATAACAATATTAGGTTTATACGTTAACCAAGTCCATCACCCAACAATTTAATTCGTCTGTAAAGGCATAATTATATTAAAATGCCTATTTACAATTTGAAGTTGTTTTTGTACTTAAGACTTTTATCTTAGATTAGGAAAATTCTATCATCACCACTAACGATAAACACCGCTGAACATCATTAAATTAATTAATAAAGATTAAAAATTTAAAAGACTCAACGTATAATTATAAATTATTTAAACATATAATTATAAATTGTTTAAAATAAATATTAATTAAATTATTTTTATATATATATAATATTTTTAATTTTTTAAAAATAATTGGATCAAATATCAACCTTAGTCAATTTAAAAAATAAAAAACTATAAACCTTAAACCTTAAACCTAAAACCCTAAATTGTAAACCCTAAATCCAAAACCCAAAACCCAAAACCTTAAACCATGGACCATAAACCTTAAAGTCTAAACCCAATGTTTGAATTAGGGTTTCAAGTTTTAGGTTTTGGATTTAGGCTTTAGGGTTTGTAGTTTAGGGTTTAAGGTTTTTAAATTGACTAAGGTTGATATTTGATCTAATTATTTTTAAAAAATAAAAATATTATATATATAGAAAATAATTTACTTAATATTTTATTTTAAATAATTTATAATTATATGTTTAAATAATTTATAATTATATATTGAGTTATTTAGATATTTAATCTTTATTAATAAATTTAATGGTATTCAACAGTTTTCATCGTTAGTGGTGTTCTGTGATTCTCGTCGAGCGTGGTAGACTCGTCCCTAAAATTATCACTAAATTATTTGTTAAAAGATCAAATTGAGGTCCTGCGACAAATCTCATCATACATCAAATATTATATGTGAATTCGAATTTTGTTACAATGGTATCCAATGGCATATATTTTTTTTAAAAAAACTATCAAATGGCATATGGTTTAATCCAAATATATTTAGATACATTATAATGAAGGATAAAATACCCTAATGGTCCCTAAATATCCCTGAAAAATAAAATAGTAACTAAAAAATTACATAATGGCAGTTAAATTTGATGTTTTGTTACAAAACGGTAACTGTGCCGTTAACCTCTGTTAAAGAGGTGATGTGATTGTTAAATTTTTTGTATAATAACATATTTAGTCTTCCATAATAACATACTCAATCAATTTAGTCATAATTAGAAGAAATTTAATAAATTTAACCTCAATTTTTACAAAATGTTATAATTTAGTCCTAAATCTAAACATTAACCCTTGGTATTTTAAAATTACTTCAATTTAGTCCCTCTTCAGCATTCATCATTCCATTATCTTTCTTACATTTTCATCTTTTTCTCCATTTAAAGAAAAATGCCTCGATCTAAGAGATTATGAATTTTGAATGGGAGTATACCTTTGCAGAGGTATCGAGTAGATAATAGCAAAAATGACCATTTAGAGAACAAACAATCCAAATGTAAACCTGCATATTTACATCTTCATGCATGCACAACGTTACGCTATACTTGGCTCTTTACACTAAATAAAGTCTCCACAAATATAACATTCAACAAACAAAATAGAAGAAACGTCTCCACAGATACTATCAAGGCCACATAGCTATTCAGCCATTGGCGTTTGCTAGCTGCTGCTGATCTCTCCGTTCACTCGGCTGATCTGATTTGTGATTCAATCCGATTTGATATCTCGCATTTTCCAAATTCCAAATTACAACTTCCAGATGCAGCCAGAGCCATGCAGGTACTATTCCTTCTTCGTTGATTTCATTTTTCTCTTGCTGCGATACCAACTGCATTCTTGCTTTCCTGTTTTTCTATTGCTATGCGTTTCTTGATCTCTATCCGATCCGAGTTTTATTATTTTCTATTATAATAAAAATCTCCATCGAAGTATTGATTGAAGTCGCATTTCAATCACAAGTGCAAATCTGAATTTTTCTATTGGGTCCAATTCTCTGCATTACTAATTTTACTATCAGCCTGTTAGTTTTATGTAGAGTTAGATTTTCTAAAATCTGCTGATAAACAATACTTGTAGGATTCAATGTATCACATGTATGCTCCTAAAGCCTAACATTGATATTTCAATTCTCGGTTATCAGGGACGGAGTCCGGATTTAGGGTGAGGAGCAAACTATAAATATTTAAAAGTGAAGGGGACAAATTTATAAATAAACTACTTTTTAAAAAAATTAAATAAGAGCAAAAGTGAAAGAAAAAAAATCTTCGGAGTGGGGGCGATTGCCCCTCCCCACCCCTTAATAGCTATGTCCCGTCGGTTATAACATGTATGACTCAAATCTTCTGTGTTTGGCTCTTCGTACAATCCCTGCAGCTGAATTGTAGATTATTGGAAGTATGTTTCACCACCTGAAATTTTATTGACTTTTTCAACAATGTTTTCGATATTTCTGATGGTTATCATGAATGTTAAGTATCATTCCATGGCTTTGATGCTGATTTTATTTCCTATTTTCAGATTATGGGGTCTAAGTCCAATAATCTGATCAGAGTATAGTAGTGGTCCTTGCACTCAGCATCTCTTAGATCGAGGCATTTTCCATTAAATGGTAAAAAAATGAAAAATGTAAGGGATGAAGATAGACTAAATTGAAGTAATTTTAAAATATTGAGAGTTAATTTTTTTAGAATTAGGACTGAAATATAACATTGTGTAAAAAAATATGGGTTAAATTTATTGTATTTCTTCAAATTATAATTAAATTGATTAAATGTGTAACTATAGAGGACTAAATGTGCTATTATACAAAAAAATTAACAACCATGTTACCTCCTTAACGAAGGTTAATGATACAGTTATCATTTTATAATAAAATATAAAATTTAATTGTCATTTTATAACTTTTAAAAATTTAATTATTATTTTATTTTTTTAATAATATTTTAATGATCATTTGTGTACTTTATCCTATAACGAATGTTTCTTAAAAGCTCCTGTGTAGTGCATAGTAAATCATTTATTTGGTTTGAATTTTAAATTTTTAATTCTTTTTAAAGACAATATTATTGGAAGGAGAGCCATCAACATCAAATATATACAGGCGAGGCTATAAAGGGCATGTCTCGCTTAAACACATAAATATCAGTCCTAGTTTATTATAAAATTAAAGTTCTAAAGGTAAGACACGGTAAATTTTCATTTTCCCCAAGAAAATGATAAAAAGTTCAGTTTAATCCCCTTATAAACTATATAAATATACACTAAAACAATATTAACATTATTCGAATTCTGTAATTTAATTTTGTCCACCACAATATTTTCTGACTTCATCATTGTATATAATAAACCAACAAATTTAGACAAATTATTTATAATTTAATTTTATCACCTAAAATATTTTTCTGAAAATTTGGAATAAATTTAGTCATGGACTGAGTAACGTGATTAGTCCGACAAATTTGGCTTAAATGCAATTGATGTGAGAAAGATTTTATAATTTTAGTCAACCAAAACCTTTCTAGATGTTCAATGAAAAAATGTATTTACAATTATTTATAAAAAGGATAAATATTAACATCAAAATAATATTTTAATATAAGCATAATGATAAATTTTGCCTACAACTTTTTCATTTTTTTGTTAACTTAAACTTTATTTTTTTAATTAAATTTAACCATCAACTTTTAAAAATAGTTAAATTGCTTTTTAATAAAAATATTAACTAAACATCATATTTTTATCAATTTTGACACGATAACCTAAGTTACATTTAGAGGTGGCAAACATGTCGTTCGGTTCGGGTTATTTCAGGTCTGATTACACTTGGTTTAAGTTCGGTTCGGGTTATTTCAGGTCTGATTACACTTGGTTTAAGTTCGGTTTGGGTCTGGTTCGATTTTAGTTCGTGTCTATGGTGATTTTGGTTCAGATATCAGGTTGGGTCGTTTGACTTTCGGTTTGGTTAATATCGAGTCAGTTATTTTCGGTTCGGGTCAATATCATGTTAATATGAGATCAATCGGTTTTAATCGGGTTTTCAAACCGAGTTATGTTTTTCGACCCTATATATGACTTTATATAGAATATATATTTGGTTTTTGGTAAGTTGTGCGACAATTCACATCCTATCTTTTTTATTTATTTTAATTTTTCGGGTTACTTTCGGTTCGGATTCGGTTCAGTTAAAAATCAATTTGAATCTATTTTCGATTCAACTAAAATTCGATTCGGTTTAGTTTATTTCGGGTTCGAATCAAATTTGGGTCATTATATTCTATTCGATTTCGAGTCTCGGTTCGAGTTTAGTTTGACAGGTATAATTACACTTCACTTGTATTTCTTATATATGAAGGCAACAAATAATTTAAAAAAGTTAAAATTTCTTAAATTAAATTTTTTTTACATAAAGTATGTATGGACTACTACATAGGATGCCATGTCCACATTGTTAAAAGTTTATTTAAAAAAACGGGCGTCTTCGTTAAAAAACGTCCCTTTTTGAAAAATAATTAATTAAATTTATTTTTTTAAGTAGATGGATGAATTTGAGTCCAATTCAAAAAAAATAGTGGTCAAGTTAGAAAAAAGTGCAAGTACGTCTCTAATATAAGTATAACACAAACTTTCGAGTTCCACATAAACAAATAAGAAAAAAGTTTCATTGGAATATGATGCCATCCATGAAGAATGTTAAAAATTAATGTAATGGCTTTTAATTTAGCATTTGAAATTCTAAATTCAGTACAGTTTGAGGAATCAACATTTCATATTATTATTATTAGGATAATTCATTTTTTAGAAAACTATTACACATAATTGTTTAGGATAATTCATATTTAAAGAAAGTCATTCTCATAATTGTATTTTTTTAAATGTAACTCATGATTGATTTCTATATCTAAATTTACTAAGTTGAGGCCTCAGGCTATGGTAATGTTTTCTGCTGTGATAGATTGGCGTTTGGTGACAACAAAATGAATATGGGAGCATATAAGACCTGCAAGAGTGAAAGTCCCATGGCAGAAGTTGATTTGGTTCCCATTGCATATTCCTAAACATGCCATTATCACATGGATGACAATATTGGACCGGCTGCCAACGAATGACATATTGATGAAAATGGGGATGACAATAATTGATACCTGTAAGCTCTGTGGGCTTGTCGGTGAACCAAGAAACCATGTCTTTTTTGAATGGACTTATTCAAGAGAGTTTTGGATTGGGAGGAGGAATTGAATTGAGCAATCCAGTGTCTCAAGGGTAAATCACTGCTGGTGGTCATACTTTGAATGGCTTGGAGCGCCTACATCTACTGTTTATGCATAGAAAGAAATGGGCGGCACTTTAGGGGTGTAAGTACACAGGTTACTGATTTGATTCATTGCTTGAAAGAAATTGTAAGAGTTAGATTACACAATAGGCGTATAGACAGAAATGATGCAGTGAATTTGAGACTATGTATAGATTGGGGGTTGGATTGACCTCCAAAACGGCCTATGTACAGTGGTAGCAGGTTCTTTTTCCTTGCTTCTTGGATAATGAAAGCACAACTTATCCAAAAAAAAAAACAATTCCATTCTTATGATTGTATCTGTGTTTTTTTAATGGAACTCATGATTGTGTTATTCAAGAGATACTCTTACATGGAGTGAAAAAGGATGGGCTCTATAGCCTTAGAGAAGTTTCTGGTTCATTACAAGCAACATTGTAAGGTAAGGCCCAGGCTTAGCTATCGACCCTGAGGAAGGTTCAGACATCGATTAAATCAGCATTGTCCTCTTCGCCTTCGGTATCCCTGGAGAAGGCTCGGGCAGTCCTACAAACAACAGAAACCTAGATTTGTATTAATCTTTGTTTGTAATAAGTTGAACAACGAGAAACGGAATTCATCTAAGAAAAAGAACATGTTGCATGACCGGTTCATTTTACTGCACTTGTTGGAGACGTTGAATTTGACCCTGGAAGAACAATTTGAGGTTTTGAAGCACCAGACAACTATGAGGTGAAAGATTCAATGGAGCAGGGGTCGCATGGCTCCCGGTTCATGTTGCTGCAACAGAAGAATTAGTTGCACTACTTTATTGAAATATAATAGTTTCTTATATATGAATGTGAGCTTCAAGCTATCAACAAATATAGCACAACCATTGCATCATTAAATATCCAAATGACAGAGAGAAGAGAACGCCTATAGGCAGTTGAGATGCCAATGATGCTGAAGGCGGCTTCAATCCAAGAATATGTATAGCCTGACAAACATTAAAAATTCCCAAGGCACTGCACTAGAATCTTCAAGCAGAACCAAAATGGGAAGAAACTAGAAAGAGTTTACCTTGGAAAGGGGGGCATTAGAAACCATACTAGATCTTCAAGAGAATCCACCTTATCTAAAGATAGTGAGCTATAGAGCTCATCAACCATCACTAAATTCATCAAAGTCTTTCATACAAAATAACTAGAATAAATGTGTAACGGTCCAAAACCCATGAAACATATTGATGATGTTCTTATGTTAAAAACAAGCAATTTAAAGATAAATGGAGGATCCTTTTAAAACCCCAATTCTCAGACTAATTAAAACGCCTTGACTCAGTTTTACCTTGTTTCTGGTCGGTTGAAAACAATCATTTTATTGTTGGTTTTGGTGAAGGAGTTCCATAGGCTGAAACCAAGACGAAAGATTGGTTGTCTGATTTCATTGAGCAAACTCAAAATCTAGAGGCAATGCACCAATTGATTGGAATTTAGTTTGCTTTGATTAAGGTTGGCAAAAAAAAGTTCATTAAACATGTCTTTACACTATGTATTGTTGGCGTATATAACTATTGCTAATATTCTCCATACTAATTAAAGTATGACAGTCACTAAAAGATCTAGTAAACAAATCAATGAGGTCACTCACCCAACCACCACTACCCCATTTCCACCGTTGTCATTGCCGCCTTTTCCGCCATTACAATCTAATAATTTAATTAATTACACAAATATTTAATTTTACGATTATATTTTTAGTTTATAAATAAATCTTAAAAAGCAAAAAATATAAAATAAACATAAAAATCATTAATTTGGCTTATTCGATTGTTTTGGTTTAGTTAATTTTTTTTTGTTGGAAAAAAACGGTTCAGTTTTATTTCATTTTATGATTTAATCGACTTACTCGATTATTGATACAAATGTACACACCTATCCTCACATCTCTATTTTATAAATGAGTGATTTAATATATTTATTTCATGAATTTTGTTCGTATATCACTTATAAGTGTTGGAAAATTGATAGCTGCAAAATAAAATATTAGTATTGACTGAAAATAAATAGAAAAAATAAATCAAATATAATTATGCCGTGATATAAAACTACTGTTTTAAAAATATATCTGACCTAATTAATGTAATCGTTGCACTGGACGATGCTTCTGAAGTTAACATTATCTCTTCAAAAAATTGTACATCTAAAATTTAGAGCAGATTTTATAAGATTATCAAAACTCGAAAATTTAGCTAAAAATAGAATAAAAAACAAGGATGCAGAGAGGTGTTGTTTAAGCGAAGGTGTTTTGCTGAGATGGTTAAAAAAAAGTGAAAGCATGGTATTTATAGGCTAAAGTCTAAGAGCAAAATCGTCCAAGAAGACATCCTTAAATCTTGTTTAATGCTCTATTTAATAACAGTGAAAAAACCCTTAAAACCTGTTTAATGCTATGTTTAACCTTAAAACCTATTTAATGCTCTATTTAAAATGGTCAAAAACCATTTACGATTCTCTAAAAATAATGATTTATTAATATACTTATCACTTTTATCCTTATTTTTTTAAGTAACCTTTAAAATTTTATTTTTAAGTCCAAATAGTTTTTTTAGATGAAAACTGTCAATAAATTAATGGTCAATAAAAATTTTATTGACCGAATAAGTATATGTGAATGGTTATGATGACGTGACTTGTCCATGTGGACGGTATTGCCACATCAGAAAAATCTTTTAAAAATAAAAATATTATATTTATTAAAAGCTTATATATTATATTATTATCTAAACTATATTAACCTTTTTATTTTAGTACTTAAAATATTTTTAGTCAAAATAAGTATTTAAAATATACTTTTTGATCAAAACAAGTACCTAAAGTATATATTATGGTCAAAATAAGTACCTAAAATATATTTTTCGTTAAAATAGGCACATATTGTATTTTTTTTTAATTAGGGTAATAATTCTATACACAAGCACTGATGAAAATTTTTTGCACAAGCGCCTTAGTTTTATGGGTTAGGGACTCCGTTTAGAGTTTAAAGTTTAGTAGTTTTGAATTTAGGGGTTGTTGATAGAATTTTGAGATCAGGGTTTATAGGTTAAAACCTAAATCTCTACCCATATTACTTTAAACCCTAACCCTAAATATTAAATTCTAACCATAAACCCTAAATTCTAAATCCCACACTAAAACCCCTAAACTCTAAACCTTAAACTAAAACTCCAAACCTATAATTGAGGTGATTGTGGAAACAAAAAATTTCTACCGCCAGTGTATAGAATAATAATCCTTTTAATTAATGTCACATGACAATTTTTAGGAACTTATATAAAAAATATGTATACTTTAAGTACTTATTTTGATCTAAAAATACTTTAGATACATATTTTGACAAAAAAATATACTTTAACTAAAAAATATTTTAAGTACCAAAATAAAAAATATATATTTTAAGTACTAATATAATATAAAAGTCTTTATTCAATTAATCCCAATCATTTAGAAGTTGACATGAGGCAGCTTTTGATTGGTTCAAATTAAAAAAAAATACATTTGGTTCTAGAGATGATTGAGCCTAAGAACTTGCGAGGAAAGAGCTGACCCTTTAACCACTAATGTAAATTAATTTATTTGATAAAATCCAATAGAGTTTAATATGTAACATAGCAAGAGGATTTCCCACCGTCATTGCTCTTTCTATTTCCCACCATTTGACGACCCTTCAGTTTTCCCTTTACCGTTCGTCCTTTAGCCTTTCGAGAAGGCCTGTCGTCATTCACCTGAATCACTTGCCCCCTCCCCACAGCCACACCTTATGGGATTTGTTTGATTACCAAGAAAAAATACGGTTTAAATTAATTAGTGAACGAGAGAACATATATAGACTTGTGGATTTTGATCCTTATGCGATTCATGGGAGAGCTGATGAAAAGGCTAATATAAAACGTGGGTTTTCAGGTGGACACGTGGGACCAAGTGGCAGAGGGATATGTCGACGTGTCGTGTCAGTCTGCATGCAGTGGACACGTCACCTTGTTTTATGACTCGGAACCCAATTTCACCAATTGTGAATTGAACTTTGAATTACAAAGTACGCAAAAGACGTCAAAGCGGCCAGCATTAGAGCAAAGCAATCGGTGAACAAATTAGAGCACTTTTGCTTTTGTTTAATAAAAAAATTAGTTTAAATAAGTGATTTTTCACAATTAATCAATGTTAATACTTAAAAATTGGATGTGAAATTATAGTTGAAAAAGTGATTTTCCATTTAATTTTAAAAGCTATAATTTCTAGTTTTTTTTGGTGAAAAATTACTTTTGAGGTTAACTTCTTTACTTTTAATTATTTAGTTTAAATTAATTTTTAAATTAAAGTTTATACATGCATAATGATATATTATTTTAATATTAATATTTTTTTAATTAAATAGTGAGGTATTATATTATCATACTGAGATTTAAACTCATACAAAATGGAGCAAGATGACATCTAGCCATCAAGCCAATTAGTGGATCTCTAATATTAATATTATATTAACATAATAATATTAAAATAATATTAATTTAAAACTAAACTAATAATAATATTATTAAAATAATATAAAATAACACTAATATTAATACTACTATATTAAAAATTAATATATTAAAATAATGCATTAAAATAATTTTAATATACTCAAATAATATTAATAGTAAATATGAAATATATTGAATTGTTATACTAAATATTAAATTAATATACTAAATGTAATGCATTAATTTTTTAATTTTATGTAATATTAATTATTAATAATATATTAATATTGGAATAAATGATATATTGAAACATTATATAAAAAATTAATATTAAAACAATATTAAGAAATTTATATTTTTAATATTTTAAATAATAATAATAATAACATCACATTACTTTAATAGGTTTTTAAATTTATTATTTAAAACATTTTATTTCGTTCTAGAATTTTCCATTAAAATCAGTCATCAATGCACTCATATCACCGTCAAATATCAATTTTAGAAGTAAATAATGCAAATAGTCTATCATTAAGTATTTTTTTTATTATATAGTGATATTACATTCTCTTGTCGATATTTTAATTCATATAAAATAAGATAAGATGAGCATTCTCGACCATTTGATTAATTAGTAAATTTTAATCATTAAGCATAATTAATAATAGTTAAATATTGATTGAAAAATAATTCTTTCTTAAATTGTCACGTGTTGATATTTTTGTTAAACTTTTTATAATTTTGATTTTTCATTACTTGAAATTTATTATTGATAAAATTATGAAAAAAATTGTAATATTCTTCAATCAAGTATTTTTTAAATATATTTTTTTTAATATTATTAATTTTTTTCTCAATCAAATAAAATCATACTATATTGATCACAAAATATTAAAAAATTGATAGTTAAAGTTTAAAAATTTGACAAAATATATCAACATGTGACAATTTTAATCGAACATAAAGAATAATTGTGTTAATACGTGAGTTATATTTTCTAAATCGCAAAAAATAAAATATTCAAATTTTTGGCCTAAGGACTAAATTTCAAACATGACTAATATAGGGCTCACAACATATTTTGACCTTATAAAAATAAATAGAATTTTAAACTTATAATATCGAGGTTTTGTTTGGTTGGCGGAAAAATGTGAGAGATATGAGTTTGAGTCGAAACTCGGTTTTGTTTTAAAAATATATATTTTTTATTTTATATTTTCACTTTCAAAAAATAATTTATATTTTTTAATTTTTTAAAAATTAAAAAACATGTTTGGTTAATAAAATTAATAAAAATATGTTTAATATCTAACTTTTTAAAATAGAAATGAACAAATAATTATTAAATAATTAAATTAAAATATAATTATTAGAATTATTTTATTGTAATAATAATAAATAAAATATGATTAAATAAATAAAAATTTTATAATTTTTCACAAGAATGATTCTTTTAGAGTTATGACCTAAATTTTATTTTAGACTTATTTAATACGAAACTGATCAATTCTTGCGAAATTCTACTTTACTTTTTGGATATGTGTTGAAGAGTAGGAACCAGTTTGAGTATAATTTTTTTCTATGCATGTTTTCTTTGGAAAGAAATCTTTTATCACTGTAAATAGATACAAAGGATTAAGGGTTTATACATTCAATTGTATTCTCTTTTTCTACATAGTAAAAATTTCTCATCATTTACCCGTAATTTTTTTTCTTTTGGGTTTTCTACGTATATTTTGGTGTTTATTTTCTTTTATGCGTTTTATCATTTGCCCATAATTTTTTTCTTTTAGATTTTCTACGTATATCTTGGTGTTTATTTTTTTTTCTGCATTTGCACTTATTTACTTATCTCGTCATTATCGCCCCAATATTATAATAAATTGGTATAATTTTTTTTAAGTTATTCATGATAATGACGATGATGAAGTATGAAGTTTCGCAGCTAGATCGTAACGTCAAATTTTTGTTATGGCAGATGACAACTCGAGATGTTCTTCTGTAAGAAAAGCGAAAGGAAAATATTTTTAGTATATGTTAATATCATTATATTCTTATATTTCTCAACATTTTTTTGGTTTTACTCAATGTATGATAAATCCTATACATGAGAACAGTGCACTGCGGCAATTTTCAAGTCAAATAAAAAAAGGTTTATTTTCAATAAAATTAATAGTAAGACAACTACATATCTCTTTTGCTGTTCATTCCTACATAATCTACAAACTACAATCTCATAGCTAAAGTGTGATAACTATAGAGAAATCTATATACATGAAAGACCATGACACATTAACATCACAAATATATATACACACAAATATATCCAACTTTCCAACTTTTAAATTGAAGAAGAAAGTAGAAATTAAATTGGTAAAGAAGTGCAATATATGAATGGATATGCCTTCACTTATTTTCTGATCAAAGTATCACATATAAAATCATACCATTAATGAGTGATGTTTGAGACTATTAAGTGATAATGAGGTTTCTAAAAAAATTATAATTATCCAAGCAAAAATTTTATTAAATTTATTCAGGCAACATAAAAAAAGTATATGAAAAAAACAAACAAAAGTGTTAGACATGCAGTTGTTAAGATGAAATTTAGCGCACTATATTGTTTATTATTATTATGCATTGATGGTCTAGTAGTTACCATCAATTATTATGTGTTGTTTAGTAGATCCCTAGCAATTTGTAACAGTTAATTTGGTGGGTTATTTATACTATGAATAAGAGAAAATATAGAGAGATTTCACAGTCAGTTTCTAGGTTAATTTAAGAAGGAAAATATTTTCGAAGTACCTTTTGGGTTGGCATTACTAGATGTAAATGTAATCTACCATTAGCAGTAAAAATTGTTGAAATTACTCTTTAGTTTTCTAAAAATTTGGTATTAGAGCAATAAAAATTACTCTATAATTTTCTAATAATTTAGTATCAGAGCCAAATTTTGATCTTGAGACTCGTGGGTTATAGGCTCACAAGTAATGCCAGTAAGGGATAATGGCACCAATGCCTCTCGTACTTTGACAGAAAGTTCAATGGGGTGCTTAAACTTTGGACGCGTTCAATGTGCCCCCTGTAGTTTCCTTCCGTTTTCTAAACTACCCCCGAGTCTAACACCGTTAATTGATGATGTTGCGGGACACGTGGCATTCTCATATGCTACCATGTGGATTTTTTTGTTCAGAAAAAGTCAAAAAAATCTAATTCAATGGCATCTAAGCTATTTGACCATTTTAGTTTATAAAATAAATAAAAAAGAAAAATTTAAGCGTCCATCTTCTCTATTCGTCGTCTTTTTCTCTCTTATCTTTTTTTTTCTTTTACTATTTCTTCTATTATGAATTGCATTCTAGCAATGTTGGTATAAAAAACAATATCGGTATAAGGTTATGGAGCCAATGTTCATAGTTTTAACCAGTTTTAAAGGATTAAAGGAAGAAAAACTTGAAAACCTTTCCCCATCATATCAATGTCGTTTTCTTGGTGAAGAGGAACAATATAACAGTTAAAGTCAATTTATTCAGGAACTTTGTTCGAAATTTATTGTAGTCTAAACATAAAATTAAAAAACAACCACCATAAACTTTAATTCATTAAAAAGAAAAGGCATATCAAACAATTAACAGCTCAAAAAATAAGTACTAGTAAATACCTAATTTTGCAAAATGATTAATAAATAAGAAAAATAAAAATTCAAAAAATATCTTGACCCATCTTGGTCTTTCTCGGTTGACGGTGTTCATAACTAAACAATGGTAGAAATTGATGGCAGTGAGAATCGATGACGACGACTAAATTTTTTCAGAAAAAAATAAAATTTATGGGAGAATCGAAAAGAAGAGGTGAATCTTTCAATACTTTAATTGCCTGAACGGTGGTTGAACGACAACTAAATAATTTTGTAAAAGCGGCGATAACTAGAGTTCATAATGAAAGAAATAACAAAGAAAAAATGAAAAGAGAGAGGGAAGAAGATGAACGGAAAAGAGAAGATGAACCGTTCCTTTTCCCATTTTTAAAATTTTATTTGCTACTTATTTTATATATTAAAATGGTCAAATTACTTAGATGCCCTTGAATTAGATTTTTTTTGACTACTCTAACCAAAAAAATCCACGTGGTATCATATGAGAATGCCATATGTCTTACCACATCATCAGTTAACGGTGTTAGAGTCGAGGGGCAGTTTAGAAAACGGAAGGAAAGTATAGGGGCACATTGAACGCCTCCAAAGTTTAGGCACCACATTGAACTTTCTGTCGAAGTACGGGGGGCATTGGTATCATTGTCCCTTCCAATAATACTTTATTGTCAATGGCAGATAACATTTACATATGGTAATATATGCCCAAAAAGTACTTCGGGAGGTCTTTTTCCTCCCAAAACTAATCTAAAAACTAATTGAGAATTTCCCCCCATGTTTTCCCTTCTTTCTAATATAAATAACCCACCAAATTAAGCGTTGAAAACTATAGGGATCATACTAAACAACACATAATAACTTATGGTAACTACTAGACCATCAATATATAATAAATAATAAACAAATAATTGAAGGTTTTATGTAAAATATACATAATCACAAGTTTATCAATATATGAGATTTTAGAGTATATTTTAAAGAGGGAAAAAAGAAAGAAAGACCTCGTTCCTTTTTATCACATTTCATTGAGCAAGCGATTGTGCCCACGATGATTTTGAATAAGGAATTGCCCTATAAGTTATGCCAAGCATCTTTATTTGTAATGTTATTAATGATTCTAACAGTTGAAACATTGTCACAGAAACAATACCACATAAGAAATAACACATAAAGTAAAACACACAACATTAAGAAGTATTTAATGTACAAGAGATTCAAATGCATATGCAACTTTCATATCCTCATCGTTCACGAGATTTTTGGCAAATTCAAATGTTGTAACAACTTCAGAACTTGAATCCTCAGGTATTTTATGTGGTTATTGTTTCTCAACTTTCGCATTGCCAACATCTGCATGTAGATTAAACTCTTAATCAAAACATAGAAGTATAATGGCAGGCTGAATTAATATTTCTGGTCAAGACATGATAAAAGAACAAGAAATACTCGGAAAATAACAGACACACCCACTATGTGTAAACCACTCCAAGAACAAGTATTCTAATGACAACTTTTCAAATCTTATATCGTTAACAACAGCCAAAAAATCACTATTAACCAGGCAAAAACACAATTTTCTAATGAGACAAGTGATGTGAAAAAGTAAAGTTTGTGCTGACAGGTGCACTTCTATCATTTAATTCAAGTGTTAGCAAAAAAAAAAAAGATTCATTAAACCCTTGGTGGCCTAGTACTATCAAATAGAGTAATTCCTTTACACATATAACCAATATCACTTAAAACAACCCAGTAAAAATGCCAATGACATGCTTCACAAAATTGCTAACTTCATTGTTGCTACCATTGCAATTGCCATTTTTGATGTCGTTGCTGTTGTCGTTGTCATTTTTGTTTTTTCTTTCATTGTCGATGTTTGTGTCATTGTTGTTTTCGTTGTTAGTTTTGTTTTTATTGTTGTTGTCGGTGTCGATGTCATTTTTGTTTCTGCCTCTTTGACCATCGCCAAATTCATCATTTTTACTGCCACCATCATTGCCATTGACATTGTTACTTGGCTGATCCTTGTTATTATGCTTGTCTCATACCACCTATAACGAGTTAAGACAGATAATAACTTGACAATAACAAGAAGATGAACCCTTAAGCCTCAGTAGCCACCGCTTTATTTATGGCTTCCTTATTCTCTATGAGTTGTTTCTCTGTATTAGAAGAGATAAATTCTTTCAGCTTTTGCTTCAGCTCATTTAGATGTCTCGCATTGAGAGCCATCAAATATTTTACCAGTTAGACATCAAGGTTCAGTGCATGCTTCAGCCTCCCCGCTTCAACAACCATTTGATTCTTCAATTGCTCATCTTCAACAACCATTTGATGCTTTAGCCCAACCATTTTCTACTTCAGACCTTTGGCGTTAATAGCCATTTCATGCTTCATCCTATCCATAACAGAATGTATGAATTAAGATAATTAAGAGTTAGGTATTAGCTGAGTTAGTTTTAACCATTGTAAATTATTTAGAAAACTGTTGCAAATAAGTGATATGAATATATATACAAAGTTTATTAATAAAGTAGAATTTTTCCTCTTTCATAAATCTAGTAAAGAATTTAGAAATTATGTAAATTTCAATACGGTATCAGAACATTCGAGTGTCTCTCGCTCATTAAATTCAACATAATTTCTTAAGAATAATGATGTTAGTAGTGAGTATTATATACATCCTAATGAGTATCCTTATTTGATTCTCGCTTTTGCATTGTTGACTGGAAATAATTATTATAGTTGGGCAAGATCAATGAAGATGTTGTTGATTTTGAAGAATAAGTTTTACTATGTTGATGGGTCAATTATAGTGCCAAAGGAATAAGATCTCAAATACCAGGCATGGTTGAAGTGTAATAGTCTAGCGCCAATATCTATGGGCATCTTGAGATCACTCTAGATGATAGACTTTTGCTCAATATGACCAAAGAGTAGCTACTTCAGGTCAATCTACATTTGGAGTTGTTGGTTGAGATTAAGATTAATAAAGTATTTCATCTCTTTAGGATGCTTAGTTAAGAAACTATTAATCGGCCTTCCACTCACTGCAACGCTTATTCTCTGGTGTTTGTGATCGGTGAACATGACAAAAAAAAACAAAAGAGCAAGATTCAGAAAGAGAAAGGGTAAGCGAGGTTCAACCTACAATTAGTATATATTTTTTTAATAAATACCCACATTATTGGTCGTCACTGCCACCAAAGATGACGACTACGATGATTGGACAAAAATTTTATCATATTAAACATATTGTACTAAATCAGAAATAATTTCAAGTACAATTTCACATATATATCATTTATGTTAAAATGTTGTTAAATCTTAAGTTCCCTAATGGCTAAGGATTGACTTTTTTTCACCACAAGACATTGTTTCAAACACTCGTAGTTTAATTGCTTTGCATTTCCCCTTAGGCGTTGTTTTGACTTTTGATATCAGGTCACCAATCAAAATTTAGTGCTAAAATTTAAATAATTAGAAGTTCAATGACATAAACAATACAATATATAAAGTTTAATGATATCTGTTATAGTTTATCCTATTTTTAATTTAAGGAAATGACCCATATGATTGTTGATAGTGCGCACAACTTAAACCTGTGCACGCCTGGAAATGGTTCGAAATAAAATATAGATATTTCAAGATGAACCCATAGATCACGTGAAAAAAAAGGAAAAGTAAAGTGTGTTTGAAACTATGGCCGTAAACGACGATGATGTTAGAATCGGCGGTTTCATGTTCTTCTCATCGCCACATTCGATCAAAGGTCCTGTTTTCTCCGAAAAAAACAACACCTCCAACAACGACGACGATAATGATTGCAGAGACTTCATCAACTTCGGCAGTAATATCTCTTGTACTGTTTCTCTTCCCGTCAATGATCTTCATTTCGATCTATTTCCCAAATTGCCACTTTCATCTCTGCTTGACTCGGCTCTGAGCCGAATCCAGTCGTCGAAAACACAATGGATACAAGGGATTAAGGGTTTCCTTTGGAAAGAAATCCCTTGTCACTGTAAATGGATACAAAGGATTAAGGGTTTATACATTCAGTTATATTCTCTTTTTCTACATAGTAAAAATTTCTCATCATTTGCCCGTAATTTTTTCCTTTTGGGTTTTCTACATATATCTTGGTGTTTATTTTCTTTTTTACATTTGCACTTATTTACTTATCTCGTCATTATCGCCCCGATAGTGTAACAAATTGGTATAAGAATTTTTCAAGTTACTCATGATAATGACGATGATGAAGTATTAAATTTCGCAGCTAGATCGCAACGTCAAATTTTCGCTATGGCAGATAACGGTTTGAGAGAAATCCATATACATGAAAGGCCATGACACACTAACATCACAAATATATATACACAAAAATATATCCAACTTTTAAACTTTTAAATTGAAGAAGAAAGTAGAAATTAAATTGGTAAAGAAGTGCAATATATGAATGGATATGCCTTCACTTATTTTCTGATCAAAATATCACATATAAAATCATACCAACCATTAATAAGTGATGTTTGAGACTATCAAGTGATATTGAGGTTTCTAAAAAAAGTATAATTATCCAAGGAGAAATTCTATTAAATTTATTCAGGCAACATGAAAAAAGTATATGAAAACAAACAAACAAAGGTGTTAGACATGCAGTTGTTAAGATAAGATTTAGCGCACTACATTGTTTATTATTTATTATGCATTGATGGTCTAGTAGTTACCATCAATTATTATGTGTTGTTTAGTAGATCTCTAGCAGTTTTTAATGGTTAATTTGTGGGTTATTTATAATATAAATAAAGGAAAACATGGAGAGGTTTCTCTGTCAGTTTTCGGGTTTGTTTTGGGAGGAGAAAAGGTCTCTTGAAGTACCATTTGGACTGATATTACCAGATGCAAATGTAATCTGTCTTTGACAGCAAAGTATTACTGGAATTACTCTCTAGTTTTCTAACAATTGTTAGATCTACAGTTGTTAAGATATGATTTAGTGCACTATGTTGTCTATTATTTATTATGCATTGATGGTTTAGCAGTTACCATCATTTATTATGTGTTGTTTTGTATGATTCCTAGCAGTTTTAATGGTTAATTTAGTGTGTTGTTTATACTAGAAAGAAGGAAAAACATAGAAAGGTTTCTCAGTCAGTTTTTAGGTTAATTTTAGAAGGAAAAAAGTCTCTCGAAGTACCTTTTGGGTTGGCATTACTAGATGTAAATGTAATCTACCATTGACAGTAAAAATTGTTGAAATTATTCTTTAGTTTTCTAAAAATTTGGTATCAAAGCAATAAAAATTACTCTATAGTTTTCTAATAATTTGATATCAGAGCCAAATTTTGATCTTGAGACTCGTGGGTTATGGGCTCACAGGTAATTGCAGTAATACTTTATTGTCAATGGCAGATAACATTTACATTTGGTAAAACTGCCTAAAAAGTACTTCGAGAGATCTTTTTCCTCCCAAAACTAATCTAAAAACTAACTAAGAATTTTTTCTCATGTTTTCCCTTTTTTCTAATATAAATAACCCACCAAATTAAGCGTTAAAAACCGTAGAGATCATATTAAACAACACATAATAACTTATGATAACTATTAGACCATCAATATATAATAAATAATAAACAAATAATTAAAGGTTTTATGTAAAATATACATCATCACAGATTTATCAGTATATGAGATTTTAGAGTATATTTTAAAGAGGGAAAAAAGAAAGAAAGACCTTGTTCCTTTTTATCACATTGCATTGAGCAAACGATTGTGCCCACAATGCTTTTGAGTAAGGATTTGCCCTATAAATTATGCCAAGCATCTTTATTTGTAATGTTAGTAATGATTCTAACAGTTGAAACATTGTCACAAAAACAATACCACACAAGAAATAACACCTATAGTAAAACACACAACATTAAGAAGTATTTAATGTACAAGAGATTCAATTGCATATGCAGCTTTCATATCATCCTCGTTCATGAGATTTTTGGCAAATTCAAATGTTGTAACAACTTCAAAACTTGAATCCTCAGGTATTTTATGTGGTTATTGTTTCTCAACTTTCGTATTTCCAACACCTGTATGTAGATTAAGCTCTTAATCAAAACATAGAAGTATAATGGCAGGCTGAATTAATATTTCTGGTCAAGACATGGTAAAAGAACAAGAAATACTCAGCAAATAACACACACCCACTGTGTGTAAACCACTCCAAGAACAAGTATTCTAATGCCAACTTTTCAAATCCTATATCGTTAACAACAGCCAGAAAATCACTATTAACCAGGCTGATGTGAAAAAAAAATTCTATCTTTTAATTCAAGTGTTAGCAAAAAAAAGATTCATTACACCCTTAGTGGCCTAGTACTGTCAAATAGAGTAATTCCTTTACACATATAACCAATATCACTTAAAACAACCCAGTAAGAATGCCAATGGCGTGCTCCACAAAACTGCTAACTTCATTGTTGCTACCATTGCAATTGCCATTTTTGATGTCGTTGCTATTGTCGCTGTCATTTTTATTTTTCTTTCGTTGTTGGTGTCATTGTTGTTTTCGTTGTCGGTTTCATTTTTATTGTTGTTGTCAGTGTCAATGTCGTTTTTGTTTCTGCCTCTTTGACGATCGCCAAATTTGTCATTTTCACCGCCACCATCATTGTCGTTGACATTGTTACTTGGCTGATCCTTGTCATTATGCTTGTCCCCATACCACCTATAGCGAGTTAAGACAGATAATAACTTGACAATAACATGAAGATGGACCCTTTAACCTCAGTAGCCACTGCCACCGCTTTATTTATGGCTTCCCTATTCTCTCTGAGCTGTCTCTCTATATTAGAAGAGACAAATTCTTTCAGCTTTTGCTTTAGCTCATTCAGATGCCTCGTATTGAGAGCCATCAAATATTGTACTAGTTAGGCATCAAGGTTCAGTGCATGCTTCAGACTCCCCGCTTCAACAACCATTTGATTCTTCAATAGCTCATCTTCAACAACCATTTGATGCTTTAGCCCAACCATTTTCTACTCCAGCCCTTTAGCGTTAGTAGCCATTTCATGTTTCACCCTCTCCATAACAGAATGTATGAATTAAGATAATTAAGAGTGAGATATTAGTTGAACTACTTTTAACCATGGTAAATTATTTAGTAGACCGTTGCAAATAAGTGGTATGAATATATACAAAATTTATCAATAAAGTATAATTTTTCCTCTTTCATAAATCTAGTAAAGAATTTAGAGATTATGCAAATTTCGAAGAATAATTTTTACTTTGTTGATGGGTCTATTGTAGTACCAAAGGAAGAAGATCTCAGATACCAGGCATGGTTGAAGTGTAATAGTCTAGTGCCAATAGCCATGGACATCTTGAGATCACTCTAGATGTGAGACTTTTGCTCAATATGACCAAAGAGCAACTGCTTTAGGTTAATATGCATTTGGAGTTGTTGTTTGAGATTAAGAATAATAAAGTCTTTCATCTCTTTGGGATGTTTAGTTAAATAACTATCAACTGGCCTTCCACTCACTGCAATGCTTCTTTTCTGGTGTTTGTTATCGGTGAACATGCCAAAAAACAAAAGAGCGAGACTCAGAGAGAGAAAGGGTGAACGAGGTTCAACCTACAATTAGTATATATGTTTTCAATAAAAACCCACATTATTGGTCGTCACCTCCACCAAAGATGATTACTACGATGATTGGACAAAAATATTATATATTAAAAATATTGTATTAAATTATAAAATCAAAAATAATTTTAAGTACAATTTTATATATATATATATATATATCATTTATGTTAAAATATTATTAAATATAGGTTCCCTAATAGCTAAGGATTGACTCTCTTTTTTTCACCACAAGACATTGTTTCAAATCCTCCTAGTTCAATTGCTTTGCATTTTCCCTGGGTGTTGTTTCGACTTTTGAGTTTTGATATCTGGTCACCAATTAAAATTTAATGCTCAAATTTAAAAAATTAGAAGTTTAATGACATAAACAATACAATATATAAAGTATATCTGGAATAATTTATCTTATTTTAAATTCGAGGAAATGACCCCTATAATTGTTGATAGTGCGCACAATCTAAACCTGCACACCCTGAAAATGGTTCGAAATAAAATGCAGATATTCTGAGATGAACTAATAGATCGCGCAAAAAAAAAGTGGAAAAGAAAGTGTGTTTGAAACTATGGCCATAAACGACAATGATGTTGGATTCGGCGGTTTCATGTTCTTCCCATCGTCACATTCGATCGGTTTCATGTTCTTCTCATCGTCACATTCGATCAAGGGTCTTGGTTTCTCCGGCAAAAACAATACTTTCAACGACAACGACGACAATGATTGGGGAGACTTCATCAACTCCGGCAGTAATATCTCATCTACTGTTTCTCTTCCCGTCAATGATCTTCGTTTCGATCCCTTTCCCAAATCGCCGCTTTCATCTCTACCTGACTCGGCTCCGAGCCGAGTCCAGTCGGCGAAAACACAATGGGATAAGGGGACTGGAGCTTTACCGTTATCGATTTTCGGGGAAGAAAAAAAGAAGATGAGGGATCTGGAGCAGTGGACGGCGCAGGGCTTAACGGTGTGAATAGTTCGTTTTCGTTACCTAAAAAGGATGGAAATTTGAAAGGAAAAGGGTCGGATTAAAATGATTTGTTAGGGGATTTGTATAAACAGAATGAGAAAGGGAATGGGGCAAATGGGCTTCGGTCGGGTGTGGATGTTAAGAAGGAAATTGATTTGAACCCGCAGGTGGAGACTTGGAATTGGAACGGGTTGATTTCGGGGTTAAATGGATTGGGTCGTAAGGTGGATACATTGGATTTGGGTGGAAATGGTGATGGTCCGGTTAAAAATGAGGAGAATTTGGGTTCAAACGGATCGGGTTTGGGTTAGACAGGATTGAATTTGGATTCAAATGTGGGGAACTCTGATTTGGCTGACGAGGAGAACGATGATGGTTGGGAATTCAAAGCTGCAGGACTAAAAGCAGAAACTGCAGTTGAAAACTTAAAGGTAATTTTTTTTACAACTTTTGTGATTTTGATTGTCACTCCTTTCCAATGTTAACGTGTTGTTAAAAAGAAGAGAGAAAGGCATGGGAATTATGATACTGAATCCTCGCGCACATAAATGATTGTTTTTGGAAGTAAGGTTTTTAACGGGGTGCTTTATTGACGTTGTTTATCTTTTTATTTATTAGAGTAACCCAAATGTGCCACAGTCTAATTTGAATATGTTCCCTTTGAGTTGGTATCCATTGCGTACAAATGCCAGTGTGTTGAGTTCAAATATTAATGGGGTAACCGCGAATGCAAGACGTATGAACTCTAATGTAGTTGATGACAATGACGAATTCAGTGATGATGATGGATGGGGATTCAAGGCTGCATTGCCCGAGGCACATTTTGGAACTGGTGATACTAAGGTAAAATTTGTTGTTACTGGTGCTCTGTAGGGTATGTTGTATAATTTTACATAAAAGCAAATATTTTATACTTCAAAATTTGTTTAATATATATTGACAAGTTGTTCACGGACTCTATTTTGTTTACTACTTTGAAGGTTAAAGGCCAGGAACAGGAGAATCCAAAGGGAGCTGAATTCAGCTTTGGGTTTGGAAGTAGTGTGAATGGTTCTAGTGAGGTTTTTGGCACATCAGATGGAATCTTTAATAAACCTGGTGAATGGAACTTAGGATTTAGTTTCTCCCCTAGTTTTGAATTTCAAAACAAGCAGAATGATACCAAAAATGTTGAGATTTCTTCCTCAGTTGGTAAAACTCTTGGTTCTGACAAAATGTCTTGGGGTTTTAAGGATGCAACTTCTGGAAATGGATTTGAGACTAAGGTGATGAATTGATTGATACTTTTTTTCGCTATCTATATTGAAAACAATCTACCTTATCAATCTCATTTTTTGTACTTATATCTGTAGGAAGTGCCAAAGGCTACTGATGCTTCCTCTTCTAGGCTAGAAGATTTTTCATTTGGCAATCATATCCAGGTATTTTGTTCATTTTACTGCTTGAGTAAAATGTCATTCATAAGAAATTGTATTTTGTTTGTGTTTGAGAGAAAAGTTACTGGTGGTACACATTGGAAAATTTTCTTCTTTGTTCACTGTTCCTTTGATGTGCTTAGGGGAACGAGGATACTTCAAAGAATCCCAAAGGAGCATTGCCTCTGTCCATCTTGGTGATGCAGAAATTGAAACTGAGGATACATTGAGATATGAAGACGTTTCCATTAAACATAGCACTCCAAGGGCTGACATTAAGGATCATCCAAATATATCTATCAATGATCTTATATCAAGTTTATAAAGTCAAGCTGAGAAACCGGCTCCTTTAAATCAGATGAGCAATTCAAATGAAAATGGAATTCTTTCCTCAGATAGTGGTTGGTTCCGACTTAGCAAATGGTGATGATAATTTTTATGATGATTCATGGGAATTTAAAGATGCTGTTTCTGGAACCGAAGGAGACAACCAGAACTCTCCACTTGATTTTGGAAATTCATATGAAAAATACTCTACCGAAACAGAGCTAAATGATTAGGTGGACTTGTATTCTAAATTGACAGCTGAATTGTGCTTCGTTGCACTTGGTCATCTATACAATATGAAGGTTTGTAGAGTCCTTTAATTTAATTTATTTTCTTGCTTTCTTTTTTGTCGATATTAATGTTTTAAAAGTATTTTGTTTCTGAAATAAGTTTTTAATTAGAAAGATAAAAGTATTGCTGCTCCTTCCGGTGAAGATTCTGAAGTAGATGCTATTGAGAAGGAAATCCAGGTGTGCAGTTATTTCTAATTCGTTTTCCTTTTCTATTATTTCTAGACTCCCTTTTATTTGGAAGGTATATGCCAAAAAGATTACGAGAATTTCTATAAAACCCCTTTCTGTTTATATTTCTTGAATTTGTGACCCTTTCTCACTTCATTACCAAAATCATAAATTTGGAAGATGAAGCTTTATGGGGGTCATTTCTCTTGATACTGCTTTGTGTGGCTTATATTTGATTTGATTTAAACAAGCCAAATTTCCGTGTAAATATAATCCTCGAATGATAGTATAGTTGTTCATGTTTATTGAATATGTAATGTCTGAATCTTGTCTGTTACCTGTGGTTGTAGGATCTATATAATAAACTGCAAAAGGATGGCATAATATCTGAAGAACTGGCCTCGGAGAATCTCCAGTCAAGAAGTGTTCACCTTGGTAAATATGCCAAGGTTCTACTAGAAAAAAAGTTTTCAGTGCTGGAATCAGAATATCAGCTATCAGATAAATTATCACTGGTTTGCGTCTTTGCTTTGATTCATGGGGCTGTATGCTCTTATTTTCAAGAAATTGTTTGATTCAAGTCTAGAGAGACGTTAACAAAAATGTAAAAGTGTAGTTCTTTTCCATTACAACTTCTAGGAGTCTAGGACCCTCGTAGGATTCCGGCTGATATCCTCAACTTCCCCTCCATTCACCTGTTTGTTATATATATTCTTTTACTAAAATTTATTATTCTCAATATGAACGGGTATATCTGAATTAACTTCTCAGAGTATGAAATGCTGTTTAGAGGGTAAATATTCTGCTTTCCATATGATTGATGATTATTTTTCTTATTAATGGCTTTGATCATGACATGACACTGGCTTGCATTTTCAATTCAATAGGCAGGGAAGGATATGGTATCAGCAATTGAACTCATGAGACTGCATCAACATTACAGATTCTAAAATTGGGCTCAGATGAGGATCGGTCTAATTATGTATCTATGTGGTCAAGGATTTTGTCTGTTTGTGAATTAGAGCTGAGACATGGTGCTATGATTTGGAAGCAGTCGTTACAAAAAAATCCACACTGAATTATTATCCAACACTCAAGGTGCTTTACTTGAAAAGCGAGCATATAAAAATTTATGCACTCTTTGTTGTATTAATCTAAATTTTTTAGATGATATTTGGGCATTTACATGCAGACAATACATTCTAGCACTTGGAGAAATTTTCAGAGTTGTCAGAATCGTCGGATCTTTGTCCACCAAACTCTACAAACCTTGGATATTGTTATGTTCTGAGAATCACACCAACTTCCTTGCTCTTGTGCGGGAGTGTTCTGCCGTGTGGTCAAGTTCAGGACTTGAAGAAGCCCTTCAAAGCCTGACTGTTTCAACTGATTTAAAATATGATGTTGAAGCTTTACTTGTTTCCATTCGGCGTATTCGTGATCCTGATGCGCATGAACTCTATAAACAAGTTTTCTCCGGCCAAGAACCTACATGCTGCCTATCAGATTAAGTGCTGCAGCAGTGCCAGGTATGAATTTATTGGTTTTTAGCTTAGTGGGTAAATATAAATTTTTCTCTAGGGTAAAGAAGAAAAGGGAGAGAGAGAGAGAAGCTATTTCTTGTTATCATGTGCCAGGGGTAGGTAGGTTATCAAAGGGGCTTTGCTCTATAGGATCTTGATTCTCTTGAAGAGTGTGGATTTATGTATAATACACGTCGACTCTGATATACCGACATGAGAATCATGCTTAGTTAACAGCTTATTTTTTTAAGTGTGATAACTGATTCTAAAAAAATATGTTCTACTTTACAATCTGGACCATCTTTCGCATCTGTCTAAAATCATCTTGATTCTCTTGTATCAGGCATGAAAATGGTGCTTTGGGATGGACAGCATTACTTTGTAACCATCGTCAACTTGTGGACAAATTTATTAAGTCATGATCCACCAAATTTGCCACATATACATGCTCGAAATTGTTGATGGCATGAAAAGACAAAGGTGTATTTTCCGTAAGTTTCACGCATAGATCACACTGAATCGATTTTCTGTGCAGGCTGAGGCTTCTTGATTGTAATCAGGATTATTACCCCAGTACAAGGATTTTCCTCTAGAAAGAAGGAAGTAGTTTTCCAGAATCCGATCTGGCGCAAGGTGCTTAATCCGATCAAGCTGAATATCTATTCGATGTTTTATTTAGATTGGTTGTCATTCTTTTTTTAGAGAGCTGTTATATAGCAATTTGATGTAGAAATCATGTTCCTATTTTGTGATCTGCTTGTATTCTATTATTCATTTCCGAACTGGGTGAAACCAAATAAGCACCCCATACATTTAGAGTGAGGCAAAATAGTTCATCAGTGTCTTTTCTATGTAATGCAACATCAATAATTTTAATGATTAAAAGTTTTGTTTTATGTACCTAATTGTGCCGCATGTTGAAAATTTTTTGATTTATGATTCATGTTTGGGTTTTTCAGGCTTTAAATTTTGGATAGAACTTTTTCATTTTGTTAGGATATTTGTTTTTATATAATAATTAAAAAATAGTTTTGGACTAATTTGAAAAGATTTCAAAAATGATTTTAAGTTTAAACAACTTGAAAATATGTTTGAAGGATTTTATAAGGTTTTAGAATGATTTAAATGTCTTTAAAGTAGTCAAACTTCAGTTTTTCAAATAACCGTACCGATACGATATTTTTGTATCAATACGGAGAGAGGTCGTTTTAATACGCTTTTTAGTGTTTCGATACGCCAACGTAGCAAAAACCCCAACGGTTATTTCTCAACGATCTTTTAAATTGCAGGCTGTACCAATATGCTCCTATGCGTATTGATACCCATCAATTATGAAAAACATAATGGCTAGTTCTGAAGAAGGGCATACCGATACAACTACCCGCGTACCGATACAGACAGCTTTAAAACTGTATTTATTGCGAGAAATAAAAACTCCAACGGCTCCAATTCAATCTCAACCCCTAATCTTACTCTATTTATTTTAGTATTTCATCAAAGTTTAAAATTCTTTTATAAGTTCATCGCCTTGATTCTATTTTATCAAAAAAAAAAAAAATGTCTCCAACGGCTAAAAGCTCAATTGAGAATATAAAAGGGACCTCTAAACATCTTTGAAAGACTAATATTTCTCAAGTCAACAATTATATGATCAAAAAATGTCTTAGTGCTCAAATTGTCATATTTCTTGTATAGAAAATTGAGCTTAATTGTAAATGTATGCTCAAGTGTTCTAAGTTTTGGGTGAGAGCTTAAGAGCACAAACAATCACCTTTTAGAGGAATTTTTAGTTTTCTAAGTTTTCTCTTGTTAGAAAGTGTTTTCAAAGCTCGGTTTGTGAGCTTTGGATGCTAGACTTGGTGAGTGAGTCTAGGTTGTAAATGGTTGCTTCCTTATCCTAAAAAAGAGAAAAAATTCTTAGTAGATTAGTTAAAATCCTTAGTAGGAAGCTAAAGTAGTGGATGTAGAGCTTGGTTAGAAGCTCGAACCACTCTAAATTTTGTGTCTAAATTTTCCTATATTTTGCTTCCACCACCATCATTCAAATTACATCTTCTCTACCACTTAACAAACAATTCGGTTAAAGATATCGAGCCCAACACTTTTGATAAATGTCCCCATTAATGTATTACCTTTCTTGCAAGGTAGTCTTTTGTAGTATTTGTAGATTTTACTTTCCAAACTCCTAAAATCAAGACAAGTTTTGGAAAGGTCTTTTCCTCAGGCGTGTTTGAATGGGGGGTGGTGAGGGCCCCAAGTGTTGGGGTAAATTCAAACTTATTGATCTAATCTAGTTAGAAAATGAATTTATAGCCCTTGGGAACAAAACAAAGAGCCAAAAACATTGAAATTTCAAAGAGCTTCACACATCAATCAAATTTTATATTAATGATAATTAAGGGATAGCTTTGGTAGCTCACTTTTAGAGTCAAAAGAATGATGAAATTCTGATGCATTGCTGATCTTGTTCACAATATTTTCATCACTGGTTTGCTTTCCTTTTATGCTACTTAGGCTCGATGGCGAGTGTCGAATATATTAAGCATTTCAAAGTTGTTTTATATATTTGGAGGATCATTATTCTCGTACTTGCATCTTAATTTTACAGATGTTGGAAACACCAGAGTTGCTTATATCATGTATAGAATTGTTAAATATGTTTTCTGTTCTAATTTAAATTCAGAGAAAAACAAGATATAACCAGAAAATTATGAAAGAACTTTGAATACATAAATCCACATCAAAATTTGTAAATAATTTCAACATCCACAAACCAAACATCATTCCTTACAAGAGTTCCTAAAAAACAACTTTGAATAAACAAATCCAAAAAAAAAAACAGTAAGCTCTGAGGTTTTGTAAGAACTTTGTATATATACAGCAGCAGCTTCCTCTCAAATGATGTATCAGTTGTGTAATGGATCAGGACAAGAGGGTACTTCTCTGTCAATTGTTGCAAAAAACCCACCAGTCCCATTATCAAGATTCTGATACTTCCATGTTGTCTGACCAAGTTTCTCTGTCAGAAACCTTGCTCCCAAGACTCCATGGTTTAGAGCTGAAATGTTCAGAAACATCAATAAAAGACAACCTAGTACAACACCCTTTGGGACCATTGTATCTCTTACACAACAAGGTGCTAAAAGTGGGAGATGAAAGATTGCAATGAAAGCACAAGAGAAAGAGAGACTGACAGAGTTTGGACTGCAAGTTTTAAGTTGGTAGAAATATTATATAGGGATGCAGAAAGCTAAAAAGGTGAATATTTTATGGTCAAATTCCTTTGCATTGACACTGAGAGTGATATATATATATATAGACCTTTGCTTGGGTAGTTTCCATTGGAGGAGCCCACTGCAGCAGCTTGGAGCTTTCTTTAATAATTTTGATTACCAAATTGTTCCCTATGGGTTAACAGCATGTATTGAGGGCATGGGAGGTTGTCTAATGACATTTTTAACCACTGGTTTTCGATTCCATTGGGTGCTGACTAATTTAGAATGGATTTTGAAAAAGTTTATTATGATAGGTGATCCTTCTAACCTAGTTTTCTGCTTTCACGACATCAAGATTTAAACTCTTGATCTTGTTTAAGGGACATAACACTTCATCCACTAGACCAACTGATTGTTGATTATCTAATGACAATTTTAATTCTTCTACTATTTTGAATGCTTATTGAATTAAATTTTGTTCCTCCCGAATTTGAAAATAAATACTTCTTAAATCTCCGTGAACTTTGATATAAGACGATTTATTATTTTCATAATCTAATTCTGACTTTATTCTTGTGTGTATTTCTTAATTTATGTTCAATGTAAATATCAAATCTTGAATTTTAACATATAAAACACAAATAAATTTATAAATCAGACATACCTCAAATATTGTCCCTAAAAAGACCTCATTTTCCGGATCTTACATTTGACTCTTACTTACCCTTTCTTCTTTTTCTCATCTTCTAAAGTGTAGATATGCTAATGTCCATTTTAATGCAGTTTTCAAGGGCTACCAGCACTCGCTTCCCATTTCTTTTATTATTATTATTATTATTATTATTATTATTATTATTATTATTATTATTATTATTATCTTTGCCTTTTGAAGAAAACAATACATTTATCTTATAAAAAGGCATCTTCACTTGTTAGCCTGTGGGGTTATAGGTTTCAGGTAATAATATTTTACTGTAATCTTGTATCTTCTCATGGACTTCCTTATGGCAGCTATTGCCAAGTGTAAATTATGAATTTCTGATAATATTGTTGTTGAGATTTGTACGTGGAAACTTTTTAGAGGTTTAAGGTTTTATTTCGTAAGGTTTAAAATCTATGATTTAAGGTTAGAGTTTAAGGGTTATAGTTATAGTTTAGGTTTTAGGGTTTAAGGTTTAATTTTAATTTTTTTACTTGTATAGTGTTTTTTAGATAGACATGTGTAATTTTTTACCAACTTGTGTCTCAAATAATTATCATTACTTTAAATCTTTTTTATCCTTAGTTTTTTTAGTATATTATGAAGAATTATTATTCGATACATAAAGTGCCTAAAATTTATTTTACATAACATATTTATTTTAAGTATAAAATTTAAAATTTAAAATTTAAAATCCTAATCTCTAAATTTTAAATCCTAACATTAAACTATAAATTTAAACTATAAACTTAAAATCTATAAACCCTAAATTGAAATAACTTGGGTATCAAAACATTTTCTATTCATGAAAGGATAAACCCACTTTTAGTCTTTGCATTTAATATTTTTCAGTGTGATCCCTAAACATTTTTTTCACATCAATCTCTAAACTAGACACAATTTCTCATTTTAATTGTTTTAATTACGCGGCAATTTGACACATGTTACAATCTAAAAATGGCATATCATCAAAATAACTAAAACCCTAAGTTCATAGATTAATATGGAAAAAAAGTTAAAAAACCCATCAAATATAAGGTTTAAGAGTCGTTTTATCCCTTATTTATGAATCAAAAGTCTAAAGATTCCTATAATTTATTGAGTGACTTCAATAATTAAAGAAAATGTTGTTTTTTTTAGAAGTCCTCCATACTACATTGTAATTACTCAAGACGGTTAAAATATAAATCTAAGCATTATTAGAACGTGAAGACCCCAAGGTGAGAGATGAGAAGCCCACATGTTTTGACACAAAGGAGAAAATGATGTGAAGTTGACCATTGCTTGTGTTGCTCAATTAAGTTGCCCACAAAACTTTTTTAACTATAGATTTTTTGATTCATTAATTGACTAATTTAAATCGAGTTTTACAAATATTTAATATGGGAACGACTCTCTTAACCTAATTTTCTCTATTCGTTATACCAAGATTCAAACTTTTGATATTATTTAAGAGATTTAGTGTTTCATTCCAATACACCAACTAGTTGTTGGTCAAAAATACGTTTTAATCAGTGTTGAATTATTGGATTGAAAGCTGCAAGACTTGAGTATTCACACATTATTTCTTATTATTAGCCCATAAATGGCCAAAAATTCTGCTTTTGTTCTACGGCCCTCACCCATCTGTCTATATGGGTTAATCAATACTCTGAAGGGAATTTATGTATGGTCTAATTTGGTTTTAGTCCTCCTAGCATGCTGAAATATTAGATTTAATCTCTTAAGTTTAATTTGGCATAAATTGATCTCTCTACTTTCATAATGTTTTTGATAAGGTTATTAGCGTGTTAAAATTAATAACACCACAGCTGTTGCCGTCAAGGTGAAAACATGATTTTTTAACTTAATCATTCGAGTAAAATGTAAATTTATTATTAATTAAACATGATTGAATAAGTGAAGATCTTAGCGTGGCTCTGAATATATAATCGGAAAAAAAAAATATATATATATATTTAAAATTTACATGTTCTGAATTATCACTTCAGTAACAGCAACTTATGGGATTATGTAATAATCAATTTGAACCTATAAAAGTTGGCCACTTTGAGCCAAACTTGATGTAAATAATTTTTTTAGCAGGGGACTAAAATCATAATTAGACCTTTACTTATCTAATTGTTCAAAAGTCAGTTCTAGAACATTAAGACTCGTATTTACAGAACATATGCTTGTCTTATTTTCATGTCGTAGCTTAACCTCTACGACTGGCAGCCGAAAGTTTAACTGATATCCACCGGACTGATATTTCCAATTGAAAAAACCAAAGGACCAAAAGATTCTTTCATGATCCGTTTTCGGAAATGATTTCCGAAAACTTAGCTGATGCACATCAAAACTAGACGGCAAGAGAGCTCTGCTTACAGCATATAATTTGAAATGAAGGAGAAAATGGTGAAGAACTGCAATTACATTGGAACAGTCACTTGTAACTTATATTCCCACAGCATTAAAAATGAATGAATACATGATGTTTTCTTGATCAAGAATAATATTTCTGCCGATTAACAGCCGAAGAACCAAAATTCGATTTCTTTGTGATCTACAACTAACCTGATTTAGCTTTATGAAAGGACAATTTACTCATACCGAAACAGTGAACAAATAGAGCTTGAGCACAACAGCAAGAGCCAACTGCAAGAGAAAGATGCCAGCAACGATCAAGAACCAGCTTTCTCCGGCTGAAGTAATATGAGCTTTGAGATTAAGTGCCACAAAAGTTGCCGACATAAGCCCAGCTACACCTGCAATTACCCATCTGAAAATTTCCAAGGGGACTACAGATAGACACTGCAACCAAGTAGAAACAAAAATTTCAGCTATACAATATGAAGTCATAGAACATTGCTGAAAGATTGTTATATCACATATCGAAACTTTACATGGTTTAGACAATACACTCTCCAGAAATCCCGGTGTCAGCTCTAAAGTGAAAATCTTCCACAGGAAGTTTCAAGCATAAAGGATTTCTTTTCTTCAGACAGTTTACTTGGTTCTTTAAGCAATTGGAATCTATTTAAAATTAGAGGGGGAAAGGTGGGGCTGGGGAATCAACTTAGAACCTAAGTAAAAAACTTTAACACCAAGTTTTTCCAACTCCGAAAGATAAATGAGAAGTGGCAGACAAACAAGCTTATCATTTAGAGAACTTACCATTGCCGGAATAAAGATAAACAAGGAATATCCATATAGACAAAACAATTGGACAAGGCCTGATGGTGCTGAGAAGTACTTGAGAATAAAATACAAGACAAGAGGAACCACGGTGACATATCCATAGAACAAACCAGCAGACCATGTAATCAGATTTATGTCATAACTCCATTCTTTGTCCCGGAGCTTGTGTGCTATATAGGTCACAAAAGTACCAATAGCCGCTGCTACAAATATAAGAGTGCTGCAGATCCAGAATGGTCCATATCTGCACAACATTGAAATTTCTAATCATGCATGAGGAGCAACAGAAAAGTTCTGAAGGGGGAAGTGAAACATTTCCAGGAGATGAAAGTAATTATGCGGCAGCTAATGAGAGGGAAATCAGATTTTCAGAAAAGCAGACTTGTATGGCACGTCAGATAATTATCCATAACCAAGAAATTAAAGCTTGCCAATGATCAAACTTTTTTCTTTGTTTAATGTTTTAGGCACCCATTCCTAAATAAATGTTTCTAGTCATGTGAAAGAGCAAAGAAACTTTCCAGTGTTGAGCTTAAATAAGTTTCCATACACCTAGATTCAATAATCATTCAAGATCACTACCTTCAAATACAAATGAGTTACGGGCAGAAAACTCACAAATCAGGATTGGTAGCTGTCTTCTCTGTAAATGTTCCTCTAAATGGATAGAGTGACTCCTTAAGTCTATCCAAAACATCTGAAGTATCAACATCAAAGTACGGCTTGTATGCAGCGACCGTGAATTTATGTAACCAACCTTCTTGTGATTCATCAGAGCCCCTAGGAGAGCCACCAGCAGGTCTTGAAAATGAATCTGCCTCGGCAAAGTGCCATCATTTGTCACCAAGATAACAACAAATTTTGTTGATGTGACAAGCTAATTAGATTTATCATTTGAACTACACATATCAGAAATTATATTTAGTCTAATTGAAATATCTTTCATTCAACTGTTTGATATACAATACAGTGATACACGTCAGCTCTTTCAAATGTATCATCAATTTCATGGATCATCATTCGAACTAAGAACTTTATCAAACCAAATCTTTAAATTACTAATTCATCGACATGAGGATAAAGCTAAGTAACGCAGTTGGTATACACAGTGTGAGCAAGATCATGAATCCTTTACATAATGCACCAGGATAAACAAATCAAAGCATATGCACTGCCTCGAATCAGACTAACCGAAAACTTAGAGAGGTCAAATCAAAGAAAATGATAAATACCATCCACATCACGAGGAGGTTGAGCTCCACCAGAGATCTTACCCTGCACGCCCGACGGAGGAAACGTTTGAAGGCCCGAATCTACAATAATCATTAACTAATTAATTTAAAAATTAAACCATACACACAAATCAGCTACCTTAAAGCGAAAATAACACTCTTAAACACGTCATTATTCAATAAAACAAAATTTCAACTCATTCATTAAACTCAGATAATCCTTTCGTTTCCTACATTTCTAGCGTTACGAAATAATCAACTACTACAAAAATTACTATAATTTCAATTCAGATCCATAATTTAACAATTGAAATAGACGAGCACCTGCAAATTGGACCGAGACACGGCCGGAATCTGAAACGGCCTGAGAAATTAAGGATTGAAAAAATAATTAGAGAACGAGATCTGATTAATTTTATCCCCAAAAAAAACAAAAATTAAAATCCTAAATTGAGAATTAATTGAAAAGAAAGGCAATTCGTTAAACAAAACTTACGGGTACGGATCCAGAAACTTTCTGGTTATCAATGCTGGTATAGCCTCCGGACATCATCTTTTCTTCTCTTTTTAAATTTTCTCTTCTTCTTTTTTCGTTTTTTTCCCTTTGTTACTGCAGATCTCTCTCTCTCTCTCTCTCTCTCTCTCTCGTTGAAGTCGAGAGCTTTTATTTTTATTTATTATTTTAGTTAAACTGTTACCAAAATCCCTGTACTATTGTATATTTGACAATTAGTTACTTACTTTAGGAATTTAGCCTCATTAGTCATTACTTTTCAAATTTAAAAATTAGGTTAAACTATCCCAAGGTCACTAAACTATGTGATTATTTTTATTTTGACCAATAATAAAAAACCTCAATTATATCACTAAACTTTCAATTTAATCAAATATAAACCATCTGTTTTATTATTTTTCTTCGTATCATTAACCCACTCAAATGACACCTTCCAAAAATTTATTTTTAAAAATCGATGTAAAAAATAGGAGTGAAGATTCTCTTGATAAAAAAAGTAAAAGGAATATTTTTACTAATTAGTATTACGATATAAATATATTTTAATTTATATTAAAATTAATATATTTTTATAAATATATATGTAATTAATTACGGTTACAGTTTAATCTAAATAATATTATTGGTCATAATGTTAAGCCTTCTTTTCACTAAACTTGGATTTGATTCCTCCTATCGAGATTAATTTACTAAAAAAATAGATACTATTAGTTTAATATACTTTTTATGATATAGCATGTTGAAAAAATATAATGTTTTACGATGTCACATTAGTACTTAAATTTCAACATTAGGTGTTGACAGTTAATCGATTAGTAATTTTTATTAGAAAAAATTTAATGAAAAATCGAGAGTAAAGGTGTTTTAAAAAAATATAGATTAAAGTAGTTATTTTGTTAAACATTAAAGGTAAATTTTAACATTATATGTTTTGAGCTTTATTTTCACGCAAGATAAATAAGAAAGAGAAACAAATGCGAGAAAAATAAAGGAGAGAAAAGAATTATAGACAATGACAAAATATTAGAATGGCTTAAATATACATTTAGTGCCCGAACTAGATACCTTCTCCTAAGATGGTACCTAAAGAAATTTTACTCTCAAATTGGTACTTGAAGTAGGCATCTTCTCTCCCGCCGGTACTTAAAGAATTTTTATTCTCAAGTTGGTATTTAAACTAGACACTTACTCCCAAATTGATATTGTAGACACTAATTTTGTCCGAGATAACATTTTTCTTTACGTCTTTAATAATGGGCTTTGTTATAGATATATTATTACTACCTAATTTTTGTGTTATGGGTTTTGTTTGTCTTGAACCATCTAATACTATATAAATATGTATGATTTTCATTAAGAATCCAAAAAAACAATCAAGATGTTACTATTACTACGTGTAACACATCCAAGTCTCATATTTTAATCTAAATTTCCATTATGTTTCGTCATTTGCTAAATGCAAGCCCTAAATATTGCGATGTATTATTTCTATCGGTTTTGTCCTATCATTGTTACTATATAATTAGTGTTGTTGTTATTTTCGATAAGTAGTCTTCATTGGTGTTATCATTTTCATATTTAAGTCAAATATATTGAAGAATACTATGAATTAAGGAAATGAATGAAAACCCGAAATGTTTATATGTATATATATCAGCCCATATAATTACAAATCTAAATAAAGCCCCAAATTTTAATTTCAGTCCATTTACATTAAGCCCAATAAAATGTATAATAATAAGTCCATAATATCGAATAGTAAATGTTCATTTACAATTGTTGGCCCAGAATTCTTTACATCAAACCCTAGCCCTAATCTGGTGTTCTTTGGTTGTAGTCACCAACGTATCCACTGTTGGATCCAGATTTCATCAAACGGCTCACGATCGAGGGAATGATCGTTTGATTTTCCCACGCGCCTCACGCGCGACCCTTGGCATCATCCACGCGCACGCGTACAACTCAATCGCTTGACCTATCAGCTTCTTCAGCGCCACTTCAACAGCCACACCAGCAAACCCTCTAGTCCCCCGTTCCTCAAACGATTGTTCACATGTAACCAAAACAACAGAGAAATCAAAGAAGTCAAAGAATTATCAGCAAATATAGGGGACAAGGAAACATTTCAGAATCGGTGCATGAATACAAACAAAAATTCAAGGCAACCAATAGGATTTTTCTTCAATTTTAGTTCTATTTGATAAATACATGTAATTTCGGGCTATATAAATCAGAGCCCTAACTTTGTAACCCTAAGAGAAAAAAGGGAGGCATTCTGGAAAATCTCAAAGAATTAAAACACAGCGAAACCCTAGATTTGAGGTAAATCCCTTCCCTCTTACACATTCCAGTATCATAGCATTTTAAAAAGAAATGGGTTAGGGTCATGACCAGTTTACCTTCGGAGTCGCTCTCGGGCTGGCATTCTCTTCCTCATCGAAAAGCCACTTGTCCCTTCGGGGTTCGATTCGGTGAGATGAGAGAGGAAAAGGTCGAAGAGAGTTTAGTTTAGACCTTCTTTTTTTTTTTAAATCGAAAGGATTTTCGTTGTTTTAAAGGGGAATAAACTCGATTTTGAGTTGGGACCTAAAAATGGGGCCTTTTAGGGTTTTGGGCTTCACCGGCCATCGTCGTACACGACGGCTCAGTGGCCGAATTTTGGGTTTGGCGGCGGAGATCTGCCGGAATCTGGGTTCGTTAAGAACCCATATGAACAAGAAGGTGTTATAACAGGGGGTCTATTGGTTTTTGCCGAAAGAGGAAACAAATTGAGAATAAAGGGGTTTTATAACATTTTCATGTTTTAAAAAAGGTGAAATAGCGTAATAAGGACCTCTGCCTCGTTATAATTGCATGACCAGTCCTTCCGCAAACCTAAACCTCGCTGTTAGTTCTTCCACGTTCCCGAAATCACACCGAGGTCATTCCGCCTTTTATAATTACCATCCGGGTCCTCGTAACTTTTCATTTTCTTGTAATCTCGTCCATGTTATCATTTTAATTAAGCCTCAAAATTTTATTTCTTTTCGATTTAGTCCAGTTTCCAGTGTTTAATTTCCCTCTTCATGCATTTTATTTATAGTTTATTTTGTTCGTATGATTATTGCCTTTTATTCATGTTTGAATCTATTTTTTATATCGGTTGAAATATTCATGTGGAATGTTCGTTTTTTTAGCATAGTGTTATGTGTTATTTGTGACATGTGGTTTATAATATAGAATATATGGTTTTCTATCTAATAATAACAATAAAATGTTTATTTAAGATATATGTAATATAGGATTCTTGTAGAAAGTTATAGTTTTATAAAAATATATATACTAACAAAAATTTTTATATATATATATGATTTAAAGAAATTTATAATATATATATATATCCTTTTTTCCTCTAAATACAATATGTATTTTGTAAAATATATATTTTATATATAATGTATAATATATATATATTTAAAAAAAGTGCAATATTTTTTTGATGTGTGGGCTTGGGCTTTTAGTTTAGACCTTGTTTGAAATAGTTTAGGTTTGACATAGTTTTAGTGTAAGCTTAGTTTTAGTTTTGGGCTTTTAGTTTTAGGCCCTAGTGTTAGTGGTTTGGGCCTTTAGGTTTTGGGCCTTAGGTCTTGGGCCTAGCTAATAGTTTTTGGGCTTTAGATTAGGTTGAATGGATTAATTCAATTAATTTAGATCGCGTGCTCATCTCATAGGGGCGCGATTCTTAAATTAATTAAGTTAATTCTAGATTTGGGTTCTTTATAGCCTTAGTTAGATTAGGGTTCAAATTAATTCAATGAATTTTAATTTTCTCTTGGCTCATTAGAGTAAATGTAAAATTCATTAAATTAGTTAAACGTTTCTTAATGATTCGTATGATAAAATTAATTTCAAACCTAGATCGACGTTAAATTTCATATTAATTATCATAATGTGTTATAGTTTTATTCGTTTAGGGCTAATTAATTTAGGGCTAAACATTAGAATCACCTAGTTAATAATTAGATCACCATTTGGGCCTTCCATAATTTGGGCCTTTTTAGGTTGGGACTTTTAGTAGGTCCTTGTGTGGTTAATTTTCAAGTCTTTGTTTGTCATTCTCTAATTGTCATTCATATGGCCATCAATTTTGCATTTTATTAACCTAAATCATAAGAAAGAGAGGTATTCATTAGTTCCGATATTTGGGTCGTAGCAGCCCGAGCTTAAAGGATGTTGACCAAATATTTGAATTAATCCTTACCAACTCAGGGCATAATTAAAACTTGACAAAGTCATTACATCATTCCTTAACTGTTTGCACCATGCATAAAGGTGAGGTGCGTGATTCGAGCCATAAATTAACACGACAGTCAGGCTTATTCGATGTCGGTTTAATCTATGGTCCGATGTATCGTCAAACTTATTAATTAAATGTCTATTTAATTTAAACCCGCCAATCTGATAAAGCCCGTTCAATTAAGGTTAATTTTCAATTAAGGTCACTGAATTAAATCCATTTCAAATTTCAACAATTTCTTTCGATTAAAAACAACAAATATTTTGGTACTGATTTCCGGGCGTGATGGGGGTACTAATCCTTCCCCACACGTAACCAACTCCTGAACCCTTTCAAATTGAATCTCTGGTTTTGTGGTGTCCGGCCTACCTTATCCAAGTGGCCGCTGGCGACTCCCAGTTTTCAATCAGTTTTCCAAAGAAAAAGAATTTTCAAAAGAAATTCCTTTAAACCAAGATTACAAAGAAAGGATTTTGGGATAACCCGTAGCGCCGAACTTATAATTTTTCTAAAGCTTTTCAAAAAACGTCGCTACGGATACCAAAAATTATACATTTTATCAATTTGGTCCTAATTCAAAACAAAATAATAAATTTAACCTTATATATATATTTTTTATCAATTTACTCTTTTTTATTCTCTTAAATTATTTGTTCTTCTCCCCGAAATGTTATATTACTTTTCTGATATAATAAAAGTTTAACATTAACTTATTGTTTCATCGTATAATGCAATTATCCTATTGTTGCTTTGATTCGTTAGACTCACTTGGTTTGACAATATCGTGAAAAAATGACTAAATTGATGTGAATTTTAAATATGAAGGGTTAAATTTATTAAGTTGTTTTAAATTAGGATCAAAATATAGAATGTATAAGTTTTGAGACCAAAACTGTTAATAAATGTACCAAAACAGTGAATGAAATTAAACTTTGGGTGCCAACTTGAGAACAAAAATTCTGTAGGTACCAACTTGAAAGAAAATACCTAGGTCAGATACCAACTTGGGAGTAAAATTTGTTAAGTATCAACTTGGGAGAAGATATCTAATTCAAGTACCAAATGTATATTTAAGTATGTTATAATTAAATTTTTATTTTATCAGTCTTGTAAGTTGTCACTTCATCTACAGTTAGTTAGTTAGTTAAAAGAAGTGGACCATTTTACAATTTTGGATAACTCAAGTGATCATCATGTAATATTTTTAAACTCAAGTGAGCCAACTAAAAACTTACCTATAATCATATGACCATATGGACAGTTTATCCAAAATATCAACTTAAAATGAACATTTATCATATATGTTGTGGTATTTATTGTTTTGTTTTTTTAATATTTGGTAATGAAAGTTAATATATTGTAAGAGAAATTTTTTGATACATATGTGATTGTAGTTTTTCAAGTACACAATCATTTGTATTCTAAGAATTTGTGATTTAATTTAGAGTTTAGAATATAATTTATGTTTTAAAATTTAAAATTTTATTTTTAAAAAATAAATATGCAAGTTTATGTAAATATCATTTAGACAACTTGTATATAAAAGCCTTATCCATATTATAAATAACTTTCTTCGCTAGTCTTATTAATTAATGCAAAACGATTTCTGTTTGATATTTTTATGGTTTAAGGGTGTAAAAAACTCTTGAACTTTTGAAGAAAAAAATCAATTAAGGTTTTGATTTTTTGTACCTAATTAATCTCTTGAACAAAAAATTAAATCAATTAAGCCCTTTGACCAATTTTGACCATTAAATTTTGATAATTTTTTCTTCAGATATTACCGGCATATATACACTACAGTTCTATCATGTTGTATTTACAAAAAAAATTAAAAAATATTTTTTATAATTTTTAGAACTTTTAGAGCATTTAAAGAATTTTTAAATACAATAAAAATTTCTGGAAAATGTCAAGTGGAAACACTATAACATAGCGCACTGCAACAATGGATCGAAAAATTGTTCAAATTTAATGGTCAAAGGGCTTAATTGATTCGATTTCTTAGTTCAATGGCTTAATTGATTAAATTTTTTGGTTCAAGGGCTTAATTGGGTGCAAAAAAAGTTTAAGGCTTCATTAAATATTTTTTTCAAAAGTTCTAAGGGCTTCTTACACCGCTTTTTTCCATTCAAGGTTTTAAAATTCTATTGATAGAATCCAACAAGTGGCCCCAATAAAAAACATATGGTATTCATCTGAAGAGATATGGGGTCAAATCACTTGTGTGTCTTGTCAAATGGTTAAGAATATATATGAGCATGTATTATCTTGTAATCACCTTAAGACTATTAAAAAAATTCTATTGATATTTCTTTCTTTCTTTTTTGATTAAATAGAAAGAAATTATATCCTCATGCCAAGATTCGAACTCATAGAAAAAGTGACAATATGAACATCTTTAGCCACCAGACCAATTAGTGAATAAAAAATTCTATTGATATTTCAATTTCATGCTCTATTCAAACAAAAAATGTGATTTTTCCATGAAAGTGTAGTTTCCGTTTATAACTATTAAGAAAATTATTATGATACACGTGGTGTTGTGTAAATTTAACTATGTTAATTTTAAGATTTAAGGATTTGTTTTTTGGTACAAGTAGTTACAAGTTTTGCTATGACTTTTTACTATCGTCCAACTTTTACTGAGGCTTTTACTTCCGTTCAATACATAATGACTGAAGCTAACTTTGGTTGGTTAATCTGACCAGTTCATCGATGGTCGTCAAGTATGATAGTCTTAATAATGATCCTACACATATTTCGTGTCTCTCTCACTGGTGGTTTTAGAAAACCTCGCGAATTAATTTGAGTTACAGGCGTGATTCTGGCTGTGTTGACCGCATCTTTTGGCGTAATAGGTTATTCCTTACCTCGGGACCAAATTGGTTATTGGGCAGTCAAAATAAGATTTCGTGTGTACAATTGAACAAAATTAAATATATATATATATATAATTTACATCGAATAGAAATTCATGAATTACATTACACATCCGATTAATTTTTAGTACATAATTTTTCAACTCCAATTGATAATACAACTAGAAAGTTAGAAACTTACCAACCATGCACCCATACATATCGATATAAATGCCTAATTCCTAAATACTACCAACCCTCTAAATATTTATTACCTTTTATAATTTATTGTGAAGAGCTTGTCCTAAGTACCAAAAATGGCTGCCAAACCCCTCCATTCTAACCAAAAACTCTTCACTTTCTCCTTAGTACTTCTTTCTTTTTTATTGCTAATTCTTATTTCATTTTTTGGATCAAAATATAATGTTGTCGATACACTTAAGCTTGAGATGGATCAGTCCAATCAAGTGTTCGAAAATCCGAGATGGTTTGATCTTATTCAAGAAGAGATTGATGGTAATAAGAAGATTAAGGTTGGTTTTGTTAATTTCAATAATGAAGAAGAGGGCCAACTTAGAGTTCATGGACATGGTTCAGTTGTTAGTACTGTCCATGTACATTTTGATCGTGTGTCCAAGGCAAGGAAATGGGAGGATTTTTTCCCTGTTTGGATTAATGAAGATCCAAACTCTTCCCCGCCGACGTGTCCGGAGATCCCCATGCCTTGGCAGGTGGAGAGGTATCGGGACCTCGATGTCGTGGTGGCTAGGGTACCGTGTGAAGGGTGGACAAGTACAGCAGGGATGAGGGATGTGTTTAGGTTACAAGTGAATCTGGTGGTGGCTACTCTTTTGATCACGGGGTCAGGTGTTAAAAAACGGGAGGTATACGCGGTACTCGTCGGTGATTGTGGGCCGATGCCGGAGATATTCAGATGTGATGACCTGGTGAGGAAGGAAGGGGATCATTGGGTGTATAAGCCTGAGTTGAGCCGACTGAAACAAAAGGTGCTCATGCCTCCAGGGACATGCCAAATTGCTTATCCATTTGGAAAAACAGGTTAGTTTTAGTTTTGCTTTTAGTTTCCAAACAAATCTTTTGTGTTTTGTTTATTAATCTATTATTTCATAAGTAATTAATTTGATAAATTTGTAAATGAGATATTTTAATTAAATCAAAGATTATATATTATATAAGAGAATGTAAATATTGGTATTAAAAATTAATGGGAAAACACAAATTTCTTTACAAAAATACTATATTTTTAGCTTTCAAAGATGATGAATTGGAGGGAAAAGAAAATGTGCATGTTGCTTTCATGTTTTACCAAACATACATATTCCAAAATATTTTAAAGGTTACTTCAACTCGAGATATTATTTAATTTATAAAAATATTTATATATATATTTACCATTAAAATTATTTATTTTTTAAGACCGGTCGATCAAATTTTAAATATGAAAATTTAAAATAATACCGTTAAATTTATTAACACCTCTAATTATTATTTACTTATCATACCAAAAAATGATAATTCATATAAAGAAATACAGCTTTTGGCAAGGTGGCATAAGTTAGAGCTTGCATGTATTTTTTTGGTAATACATATCTAAAAATTTGTTGTATTTATTGTAATGTAGAATTTTTAAATTATAAATATGTAAAAATAATTATTTTGGTATCAATAATTTTACCTTTTTAAAGACAAAATAAATTACTTTTTTTAAAAAATAGTTTCAAAAATATAAAATTTCAGTAGTTTTAGTAATTTGGACTAAAATGTATCGAACATAATATTAAGACAAAAATATACTCTCATAATTAATTTATATTTAGCGACGAATACAAATCGTTATACTAGAAAATATAATCGTATAACAGAGGTGTAAATAAGTTGAGTCGAGCTTGTTAAAGACTCATTTACAATCTTATTTACAGTCTTATTTATAATAATAATAATAATAATAATAATTGTTGAGTGAAATTATTCCATAACAACAACAATAATAACAATATCAAACAGCATACATTTTAGTTCAGTTTAATTTTAAAAAATTAAAAAATATAGTGTATTATATTTTTTAAGTAGCTTGCGAGCTTTCTGAATCGGGTATTGAGCAACTCGACTCGTTAAAATCTCAAGCTGAGTTCGTACTCGAGTTCTAACGGCTCCTTTTAAACAATTTTGTTTCTTATTCTGCAGATGATGCAAATCAAAATAAGCCGGAAAACAACCAATTTAATCACAGAGAAGCTTATGTAACAGTTCTTCACTCCTCCGAAGCTTATGTTTGCGGAGCAATATCATTGGCACAAAGCATTATCCGTACCAATTCAACCAAAGATTTACTGCTTCTACACGATGAATACATATCCCCAAAATCATTAACGGGGCTAAGAACCGCTGGGTGGAAAACCCGATTAATCGAACGAATACGAAGCCCCTTTGCCGAGAAAGATTCGTACAACGAATGGAATTACAGCAAGCTCCGACTTTGGTTACTAACATGGTATCACAAGGTTGTTTTCATCGATTCGGATCTTCTGGTTTTCAAAAACATGGATAGCCTCTTCCTTTATCCTCAGCTTTCGGCTGCCGCCAACGACAAGACGCGGTTCAATTCCGGGATCATGGTGATCGAGCCTTCGATGTGTATGTTCGAAGATTTGATGGTGAAAAGTTTCAAACTTGATTCATACAATGGAGGGGACCAAGGGTTCCTCAATGAAGTGTTCACTTGGTGGCATAGGTTGCCTTCTCACGTGAATTTCCTCAAGTACTTCGAAGGCAACCGAAGTTCCGATCGCGAAACGATACCCGACGATGTTTTGGCGATACATTACCTGGGTTGGAAGCCATGGATGTGTTACAGAGACTATGATTGTAATTGGGATTCCAAGGAAAGGCAAGTTTTTGCGAGTGATAAAGCTCACGAGAAATGGTGGCAGGTGTATGATGAAATGCCCGAGAGACTGCAACAATACTGTAGGTTGACTCCAGAGATAAATAAGAGGCTAAAGAAATGGAGAAAGATTGCTCAGAATCTAATGCTGCCTGGTGAACATTGGAAGATTGGTGTAACTGATCCGAGACAGTACAATCTTGTTCAATAAAGAAAAGGGTTTATAGTTTCATCTCTTCAAGCTATTTTTAAAAAGTTGAAAACAATGACTAAGGCCTTATCCTATAGTTTAGAAAAGGTTTTGGTTTTACATAAAACTTATTGTTGTTGTCCTTTGACAAATATTTGGTACATTTAATTGTGAGCTAAATTAATAAACATAACTAATGAATTTTATCATTTTATTTAGACAAATTATTATATTTTTATCACATTTAAATAATGATTTTTGAGCAAGCACGTTTAGCCATTTGACCAAGCTGTTTATATTTGTTTCTTCGTATTCTTTTAGGTTATAAGTTCTAGAACTATTAAGAGCACACATTTTTCCCTAGTAGTTCTAGCCTCCTACTTTTTCTTCTTCTTTTTTTTGCCTAAACGGCGACGATATCAACTTTAGTGTTGGTTGTCGATTGTCAGTGATTCATATTTCTTTTATTTTTTGTTTGATTTGATTTGATTTTGTTTTTTTCACACATCTGGTTGTACTTTCCTATGTCTCTGTGGTACGTTTTCTCTTTCTTTATGGCATGTCATGGCTTATGGTACATTTTTATGGTTATTTTTATGGTTTTTGGTGTTCATATGGTGATGCTCACAACTCTTATTTTTTATTTTTGTTTGTCGGTGGTCACATATAATTTAATCTCCTTTTGGGATGTTTTATGATATAATCTGTAGCGGATCATTGCTTTTGGGAATAGGCGTGAAAAGTAATTATTAATTTTAAAGATTTATGTAGTTTGTATTTTGACAACTCCTTATAAACTCTTTTTATAATAGATCGTAAAAAAAATTAGTGCAAAGAAAAAGTGTCTCATGTGTGTGACTGATATAACACTTTTTGTGTTGGGGCTAATATATGCGCAGATGTTATTGTTGTACTTAATTTGGGCTAATATATGCTCAAATGTTATTTTTGTACTTAATTTTACATATGATATCAGAAAGTCTGTCATAGTGTTTCCAAGAATGAGTACTTGTTCAACCTACCTTTTGAGCTTTAGCTCACGCGAGAGAAATAAGAGACAAGGGAGAGGAAAGAATTAAAGAAAATGACAAAAACGTGAATAATTAAATTTGTTATTTTTATCAGTTTTGTAAGTTGTCACCTCATCTATAGTTACTTATTTAATAGAAATGGATCATTCTGTAATTTTGGATAACTCAAGTGATCATCATATAACATTTTAAACTTGAATGATCCAACTAAAAACTTAACTATAACTAGATGGTTATGTCGACAATTTACTCAAAAATATACACTTAAATGAACACTTATCCTATCGGAAACTTTACTATGGTACTTGATTTTTTTTTACAAATGCGGTTTTTGCTTTTTTTATTTGCAGAAATATAACACATTTTACGGTTAAAATAAAGTCGGAGGGAACACACCATCTTTAAACAATGAATGACTTTTTTTAATTTAAAAAATTATAGTCAGAGGAAACACACATCGTCTTTGAAAATGTGTAGGCATACAGTCTTTAACATATTTTGATTAAAAAAAGATGCACAATGAAGTCAGATTATATTCCCACCGACTTCTCTTTTACTGTAGCAAATGCTATAGATTTGAAAATAAAAACAAGAATGCCATATTTCTGGGGGGAAATTCCCCATATAATATTGGTGCAAATTCCCCTGATCTTATATTTTTGCGGTATTTATTGTTTTATTTTTTAAAAAATATGTTGGTGTGATTATATAGTAGTATCTGTTTAGTTTTTTAGCCCTTTAATGACGCACACACGCTGTGCACACATGGTGCTGGAACCGGGGTCACCTGAACGAAACACATCATCATTTACCACTAGGATCTATTATTTTGTTTTTTTAATATTTCGTAATGAAAGTTAATATATTGAAAAAGAAAAATTTTAATACATATGTTTTCGTAAGTTTTAGACTATATAATCCTTTTGTTCTAAGGGTTAATGGTTTAGTTTAGAGTTTAAAATTTAGAGTTTATAATTATAATTTAAGATTTATAGTTTAAGTTTTAATGATTAAGATATTAGTGGTTATACAAAGAAAAACTACTCATATCATAAATTTCTTTCCTATTAATTAATGCGAAACAATTTCTATTTGAGATTTTCTTTTTGGATTTTAAAATTATATTGATATTTCAATTTCATGATCTAAACAAACGAAAATTGCGATTTTTCTATAAAAATATAGTTTTGTTTATGAATCGTTCTGAAATTATTTCCATGCACATGTTGTGTAAATTTAAGTCTATCAATTTTAACGTTTAAGAGTCTTATTTGATTCATTATACACGTAAAAATTTATTTAATTGTACACATAAACTCAAAATTTTATATGTACAATTAAACAAATTTAAAATTTCATATGTATAATTACACCAAATTAAAATTCATGTATCACATTACACATTTAATCGAATTTTAGTGCATAGTTTTTCAACTCCATTTGATAATACAACTAAGCTTAACAATATTACAATAACACCTAAAATGCAACTCCATTTGGTAATACAACTCAAAGGTTAGCAACTTACCAACCATGCACATCGATATAAATGCCTAATTCCTAAACACTACCAACCCTCTAAATATTTGTTACCTTTTATAACTAATTGTGAAGAGCTTGTCCCAAGTACCAAAAATAGCTGCCCAAACCCTCCATTCTAACCAAAAACTCTTCACCCTCTCCTTAGTATTTCTTTCTTTTTTTATTGCTAACTCTTATTTCATTTTTTGGATCAAAATATAATGTTGTCGATACACTTAAGCTTGAGATGGATCAGTCCAATCAAGTGTTGAAAATCCGAGATGGTTTGATCTTGTTCAAAAAGAGTTTGATGGTAATAAGAAGATTAAGGTTGGTTTTGTTAATTTCAATAATGAAGAAGAGGGCCAACTTAGAGTTCATGGACATGGTTTGGTTGTTAGCACTGCCCATGTACATTTTGATCGTGTGTCCAAGACAAGGAAATGGGAGGATTTTTTTCCTGTTTGGATTAATGAAGATCCAAACTCTTCCCCGCCGACGTGTCCGGAGATCCCCATGCCTTGGCAGGTGGAGAGGTATCATGACCTCGATGTCGTGGTGGCTAGGGTCATGTGAAGGGTGGACAAGTAAGGTGGGATGAGGGATGTGTTTAGGTTACAAGTGAATTTGGTGGTGGCTACTCTTTTTGATGAGTGGTTGGGACACGGGTCGGGTGTTAAAAACGGGAGGTGTACGCGGTACTCATTGGTGATTGTGGGCGATGCCGGAGATATTCAGATGTGATGACCTGGTGAGGAAGGAAGGGAATCATTGGGTTTATAAGCCTGAGTTGAGGAGACTGAAACAAAAGGTGCTCATGCCTCCAGGGACATGCCAAATTGCTTATCCATTTGGAAAAACAGGTTAGTTTTAGTTTTAGTTTTTAGTTTCCAAACAAATATTTTGTTTTTTGTTTATTAATCTATTATTTTATAAAAATTAATTTTATAAATTTGTAAATTAAATATTTTAATTAAATCAAAGATTATATATTATATAAGAGAATTTAAATAAAATTAAAAAAATAAAACACAAATTTCTTTTAAAAATACTATATTTTTAGCTTTCAAAGATGATGAATTGAGGAAAAGAAAATGTGCATATTCTTTTGTTTTTACATATTCCAAAATATTTTGTTACTTCAACTCGAGGTATTATTTAATTTATAAAAATATTTTATATTTTATATATAATATTTACCATTAAAATTATTTATTTTTAAGACCGGTCGATCAAATTTTAAATTTGAAAATTTAAAATAATTGTCAAAAAATTTATTAACACCTCTAATTATTATTTACTTATCATACCAAAAAATGATAATTCATATAAAGAAATACAGCTTTTGGCAAGGTGGCATAAGTTAGAGCTTGCATGTATTTTTTTAGGTACATATCTAAAAATTTGTTGTATTTATTGTAATGTAGAATTTTTAAATTATAAATATGTAAAAATAATTATTTTGGTATCAATAATTTTACCTTTTTAAAGACAAAATAAATTACTTTTTTAAAAAATAGTTTCAAAAAATATAAAATTTCAGTAGTTTTAGTAATTTGGACTAAAAAACGAAATAATATTAAGACAAAAATAACTCTCATAATTAATTTTATTTCTTTTACTAATAATCAGAGGTGTAAATAAGTTGAGAGGTGTAAAAATGAAAAAATTTTAAAAAAATAATCTTATTTACATCTTATTTATAATAATAATAATAATAATAATTGTTTGAAATTATTCCATAACAACAAAATAATAACAATATAGCATACATTTTAGTTCAGTTTAATTTTAAAAAATTAAAAAATATATATTATTTTCAATAATTCACACTCGTTAAAATCTTGTTTCTGCAGTTCTAACGGCTCCTTTTAAACAATTTTGTTTCTTATTCTGCAGATGATGCAAATCAAAATAAGGTGGAAAACAACCAATTTAATCACAGAGAAGCTTATGTAACAGTTCTTCACTCCTCCGAAGCTTATGTTTGCGGAGCAATATCATTGGCACAAAGCATTATCCGTACCAATTCAACCAAAGATTTACTGCTTCTACACGATGAATACATATCCCCAAAATCATTAACAGGGCTAAGAACCGCTGGGTGGAAAACCCGATTAATCGAACGAATACGAAGCCCCTTTGCCGAGAAAGATTCGTACAACGAATGGAATTACAGCAAGCTCCGACTTTGGTTACTAACATGGTATCACAAGGTTGTTTTCATCGATTCGGATCTTCTGGTTTTCAAAAACATGGATAGCCTCTTCCTTTATCCTCAGCTTTCGGCTGCCGCCAACGACAAGACGCGGTTCAATTCCGGGATCATGGTGATCGAGCCTTCGATGTGTATGTTCGAAGATTTGATGGTGAAAAGTTTCAAACTTGATTCATACAATGGGGGACCAAGGGTTCCTCAATGAAGTGTTCACTTGGTGGCATAGGTTGCCTTCTCACGTGAATTTCCTCAAGTACTTTGAAGGCAACCGAAGTTCCGATCGCGAAACGATACCCGACGATGTTTTGGCGATACATTACCTGGGTTGAAGCCATGGATGTGTTACAGAGACTATGATTGTAATTGGGATTCCAAGGAAAGGCAAGTTTTTGCGAGTGATAAAGCTCACGAGAAATGGTGGCAGGTGTATGATGAAATGCCTGAGAGACTGCAACAATACTGTAGGTTGACTCCAGAGATAAATAAGAGGCTAAAGAAATGGAGAAAGATTGCTCAGAATCTAATGCTGCCTGGTGAACATTGGAAGATTGGTGTAACTGATCCGAGACAGTACAATCTTGTTCAATAAAGAAAAGGGTTTATAGTTTCATCTCTTCAAGCTATTTTTAAAAAGTTGAAAACAATGACTAAGGCCTTATCCTATAGTTTAGAAAAGGTTTTGGTTTTACATAAAACTTATTGTTGTTGTCCTTTGACAAATATTTGGTACATTTAATTCTGAGCTAAATTAATAAACATAACTAATGAATTTTATCATTTTATTTAGACAAATCATTATATTTTTATCACATTTAAATAATGATTTTTGAGCAAGCACATTTAGCCATTTGACCAAGCTGTTTATATTTGTTTCTTCGTATTCTTTTAGGTTATAAGTTATAGAACTATTAAGAGCACACATTTTTCCCTAGTAGTTCTAGCCTCCTACTTTTTCTTCTTTTTTTTTTGCCTAAACGGCGACGATATCAACTTTAGTGTTGGTTGTCGATTGTCAGTGATTCATATTTCTTTTATTTTTTGTTTGATTTGATTTGATTTTGTTTTTTTCACACATCTGGTTGTACTTTCCTATGTCTCTGTGGTACGTTTTCTCTTTCTTTATGGCATGTCATGGCTTATGGTACATTTTTATGGTTATTTTTGCGGGTTTTTGGTGTTCATATGGTGATGCTCACAACTCTTATTTTTTATTTTTGTTTGTCGGTGGTCACGTATAATTTAATCTCCTTTTGGGATGTTTTATGATATAATCTGTAGCGGATCATTGCTTTTAGGAATAGGCGTGAAAAGTAATTATTAATTTTAAAGATTTATGTAGTTTGTATTTTGACAACTCCTCATAAACTCTTTTTATAATAGATCGAAAAAAAAAATTAGTGCAAAAAAAAAGTGTCTCATGTGTGTGACTGATATAACACTTTTTGTGTTGGGGCTAATATATGCGCAGATGTTATTGTTGTACTTAATTTGGGCTAATATATGCTCAAATGTTATTTTTGTACTTAATTTTACATATGATATCAGAAAGTCTGTCATAGTGTTTCCAAGAATGAGTACTTGTTCAACCTACCTTTTGAGCTTTAGCTCACGCGAGAGAAATAAGAGACAAGGGAGAGGAAAGAATTAAAGAAAATGACAAAAACGTGAATAATTAAATTTGATATTTTTATCAGTTTTGTAAGTTGTCACCTCATCTATAGTTACTTATTTAATAGAAATGGATCATTCTGTAATTTTGGATAACTCAAGTGATCATCATATAACATTTTAAACTTGAATGATCCAACTAAAAACTTAACTATAACTAGATGGTTATGTCGACAATTTACTCAAAAATATACACTTAAATGAACACTTATCCTATCGGAAACTTTACTATGGTACTTGATTTTTTTTTTACAAATGCGGTTTTTGCTTTTTTACTTGCAGAAATATAACACATTTTACGGTTAAAATAAAGTCGGAAGGAACACACCATCTTTAAACAATGAATGACTTTTTTTAATTTAAAAAATTATAGTCAGAGGAAACACACATCGTCTTTGAAAATGTGTAGGCATACAGTCTTTAACATATTTTGATTAAAAAAAGATGCACAATGAAGTCGGATTATATTCCCACCGACTTTTCTTTTACTGTAGCAAATGCTATAGATTTGAAAATAAAAACAAGAATGCCATATTTCTGGGGGGAAATTCCCCATATAATATTGGTGCAAATTCCCCCGATCTTATATTTTTGCGGTATTTATTGTTTTATTTTTTAAAAAATATGTTGGTGTAATTATATAGTAGTATCTGTTTAGTTTTTTAGCCCTTTAATGACGCACACACGCTGTGCACACATGGTCTTTGGGAAGGGTCACACTGAGGCGAAACACATCATCATTTACCACTAGGATCTATTATTTTGTTTTTTTAATATTTCGTAATGAAAGTTAATATATTGAAAAAGAAAAATTTTAATACATATGTTTTCGTAAGTTTTAGACTATATAATCCTTTTGTTCTAAGGGTTAATGGTTTAGTTTAGAGTTTAAAATTTAGAGTTTATAATTATAATTTAAGATTTATAGTTTAAGTTTTAATGATTAAGATATTAGTGGTTATACAAAGAAAAACTACTCATATCATAAATTTCTTTCCTATTAATTAATGCGAAACAATTTCTATTTGAGATTTTCTTTTTGGATTTTAAAATTATATTGATATTTCAATTTCATGATCTAAACAAACGAAAATTGCGATTTTTCTATAAAAATATAGTTTTGTTTATGAATCGTTACGAAATTATTTCCATGCACATGTTGTGTAAATTTAAGTCTATCAATTTTAACGTTTAAGAGTCTTATTTGATTCATTATACACGTAAAAATTTATTTAATTGTACACATAAACTCAAAATTTTATATGTACAATTAAACAAATTTAAAATTTCATATGTATAATTACACCAAATTAAAATTCATGTATCACATTACACATTTAATCGAATTTTAGTGCATAGTTTTTCAACTCCATTTGATAATACAACTAAGCTTAACAATATTACAATAACACCTAAAATGCAACTCCATTTGGTAATACAACTCAAAGGTTAGCAACTTACCAACCATGCACATCGATATAAATGCCTAATTCCTAAACACTACCAACCCTCTAAATATTTGTTACCTTTTATAACTAATTGTGAAGAGCTTGTCCCAAGTACCAAAAAATAGCTGCCCAAACCCTCCATTCTAACCAAAAACTCTTCACCCTCTCCTTAGTATTTCTCTCTTTTTCACTGCTAACTCTTATTTCATTTTTCGGATCAAAACATAATGTTGCGGATACACTTAAGCTCGAGATGGATTAGTCCAATCAAGTGTTCGAAAATCCGAGGTGGTTTGATCTTGTTCAAAAAGAGTTTGATGGTAATCAGAAGATTAAGGTTGGTTTTGTTAATTTCAATAACGAAGAAGAGGGCCAACTTAGAGTTCATGGACATGGTTCAGTTGTTAGCACTGTCCATGTACATTTCGATCGTGTGTCCAAGACAAGGAAATGGGAGGATTTTTTTCCTGTTTGGATTAATGAAGATCCAAACTCTCCCCTGCCGACGTGTCCGGAGATCCCCATGCCACGATCAGAGAAGAGGTATCATGACCTCAATGTCGTGGTGGCTAGGGTCATGTGAAGGGTGGACAAGTAAGGTGGGCATGAGGGATGTGTTTAGGTTACAAGTGAATTTTGGTGGTGGGCACTCTTTTGGTGATGAGTGGTTGGGACACAGGGCCGGGTGTTAAAAAACGGGCGGTGTATGCGGTACTCATTGATGATTGTGGGCCGATGCTGGAGATATTCAGATGTGATGACCTGTTGAGGAAGGAAGGGAATCACTGGGTTTATAAGCCTGAGTTGAGGAGACTGAAACAAAAGCTGCTCATGCCTCTAGGGACATGCCAAATTGCTTATCCATTTGGAAAAACAGGTTAGTTTTAGTTTTGCGTTTCCAAGCAAATATATTCTTTCGTAAGTAATTAATTTATAAAAATATTTTTATTTACTTTTACTATTAAAATTATTTATCTTTACGAAGATCGATGGATGAAATTTTAAATACAAAAAATCAAAATAATATCGATCTAATTTATAAACACCTTTAAGCAAGCACATTTAGCCGGTTGGCCAAACTGATATTCTTTGTTTTCTTATATTTTGTTAGGTCATAAGTTCTAGACCTACTAAGAGCGTCCCTCTTTTTTCTCATAAAGTCTCATTTTCAATTCTCCTTTAAGTAGGATTCGATTTTGAATTAAAATTTGTCAAAAAAATTATAAACGCCTCTAATTGCTATTTAATTATCATACCAAAAAAGATCATTCATATAAAGTAATACAGCTTTTGGTAAGGCGGCATAAGTTAGAGCTTGCATGTATTTTTAGGTAATATCACATCTCAAATTGTTATATTTATTATAATTTAGAATTTTTAAATTATAAATCTGTAAAAACAATTATTTTGATAACCATAATAATTTTATCTTTTAAAGACGAAAAATAAAAGATTTTAAAAAATAATTATATCAAATAATTTTAATAATTTAGACTAAAAGTATTAAACATAATACATATACAAAAATATATATTATTTTGTAATCACATCATACAGCTTTTGTTTCTGCAGAGGATGCAACAAAGCAAAATAAGGTGGAAAACAACCAATTTAATCACAGAGAAGCTTATGTAACAGTTCTTCACTCCTCCGAAGCTTATGTTTGCGGCGCAATATCCTTGGCACAAAGCATTATCCGTACCAATTCAACCAAAGATTTACTGCTTCTACACGATGGATACGTATCTCCAAAATCCTTAATAGTGCTAAGAGCCGCCGGGTGGAAAACCCTGCAAATCGAACGAATTCGGAGCCCCTTTGCCGAGAAAGGTTCATACAACGAATGGAATTACAGCAAGCTCCGAATTTGGATACTAACATTGTATCACAAGGTTGTGTTCATCGATTCGGATCTTTTGGTTTTGAAAAACTTGGATAGCTTGTTCCTTTATCCTCAGTTTTCGGCTGCCGCCAACGGCAGAACGCGGTTCAATTCTGGGATCATGGTGATCGAGCCTTCGCTGTGTACGTTCGAATATTTGATGGAGAAAAGTTTCAAACTTGATTCATACAATGGAGGGGACCAAGGGTTCCTCAATGAAGTGTTCACTTGGTGGCATAGGTTGCCTTCTCACGTGAATTTCCTCAAGTACTTTGAAGGCAACCGAAGTTCCGATCACGAAACGATACCCGATGATGCTTCGGCGATACATTACTTGGGTTGGAAGCCATGGATGTGTTACAGAGACTATGATTGTAATTGGGATTCTAAGGAAAGGCATGTTTTTGCGAGTGACAAAGCTCATGAGAAATGGTGGAAGGTGTATGATGAAATGCCTGAGAGACTGCAACAATACTGTCGGTTGACTCCAATCATGGATAGGAGAATAAAGAAATCGAGAAAGATTGCTAAGAATCTAAGGCTGCCTGATGAACATTGGAAGATTGGTGTAACCGATCCTAGACAGTACAAATACAATCTTGTTCAATAAAGAAAAGGGTGCCAAATTCTTGAAGAGAAACTCATACATATTTTATATCATTTTGTAATCTGATTTTAAGATTCAAGGTTTGAAAAAAGGGTTTATAGTTCATCTCTCGCTCTCTTCGAACTTTTTTTAAAAGTTGAAAACAATGGTTAAGGCCTCACCCATTGCTCATTCCATTTAGTTCAATGGTTTAGGCTGCGCCTTTCGATACTCTTTCTATGCGCCTTTAGTTCTTTCTCTTACAAATATAGCAATATAAATAGGGGTAGAATAATCAAATATTTAGTGAGTTTATACTTACCTTTTTTTCAAACGGACATGTTCGCTAAAGTTAAAAAAGCCGAGCCCGAATACTAAATTAATAAATGATCTGAATTGAACATGATAATAATAAATATGTGTCTACACTCAAAAATGTTTTTTGATCCGACTGAATATGATGCTAGTTAATGCTATTTTTTTAGTTGTATTTTGTTTTTACTTTATTTATAACATAGAAACAAAGCTCAACTAAATTTTGAGCTGCAGAATGTCATGCAGACCAGCAGGAGACGATGTAAAAATTGCTTCACCAACCGGTCGTCCACGGCTCCAACTTGCAAGGGCATCCGCAACTTTAAGTCGAGGGCAAACCTCCTAATCAAGTGCAAGTATAGAACGGATGACATCCATAATAGAATTTTCTAGTAGAGTTACCAACTTGCCAGTAATTATCTTATAAGCGTTTGAACTATCGCTTTCATTTTCCACTCTTCGAAAGCCAAGACTCCACGCATATTTTAGCGTATCATAAATAGCTCAAATTTCTGCCATGAGCACCGAGTATCGACCCAAGCTACGAGAAAATCTCAAAAACCATGTAAATCAAAAGCACCATCAACATTACCTTTAATCCATCCTGCTGTCAGTTTCGACCAATATGGAGACCTGCTGCCATTGATTAAATCAGTCCGCAATAGCTCACCCTTCGCATTTCTTGAACTATTTAGATCTTTCAACCACGGATCACACTCGTCCAGCACTGACTCATACTCAAAAAATTATCATCAAAAAGCTTTTTATTCCTCTGAGTCCGCATAATCCAACACAGCAACGCAAATTTAATCTCCCATTCAACCCATGCACTACCAAACGGCTGGCTTGGACAAGTTGATTCGGAGCCAATCCTTCACATTCATAGAGTTAAAAGCATCCAACTTCCTTGCTGGAATTAATTTTTTACTTTAGATTATGATATCTGAACTTCTAAATTATATGTTTGGATTAAGCAATGTATATTTTTAAATTTTATGTTTATTTGTGTTAGTTTTTCTAAATTGCATGTGTTGTAAAATAATACAGATATTTTGTGACCTGACCTAGTTATTTATAATTAGCTTAAGGGTATTATAAGCCCTTAAACTTAAAAAAATCAATTAAGCTCTTAATTTTTTCACCCAATTAAGTCCCTTATACTCCAAAATTTCATCAATTTATCCTTTTGACTAACGTTGACTGTTAAATCTAACAGTTTTTTCTAGATCAATTAGTGCAACGTGTCGTGTTACAGTGTTATCCCTTGATGTTTTCAAATTTTTTTAATTTTATTTAAAAATTTCTTTAAAAGTTATAAAAATTCTAAAAAACTTATAAAAATTACAAAAATAGTTTTCTAAAAATTTTGTAAATGTCACATGACATAATTATAGTGTGTCACATGACAATAATATCTCAAGAAAAAATGGTTAAAAATTGATGGTTAAAATTGGTTAAATGACTTAATTGATTTAATTTATTGGTTGCAGAGCTTAATTAGGTGTAAAAGAATTCAGGGACTTAATTGATTTTTTTTCAAAAGTTCTAGGGCTTCAAGCACTCTTACGCACTTGATCGGTCTTCATAGGGCTGTACATGAGATGAGACAGATCGCGAGCTACTCGAGTTCGACTCGATTAAAGCTAGGACTCGACTCGAATTTTTAACGAGCCGAGACGAACTACTCGATACCCGACTTGAAAAGCTCGCGAGCAACTTGAAAATATAATATATTATATTATATTGGTTAATTAGGATTTAATTTTGGGTTTTGGGGTTAATTCAAAGTTTAGAGTATTGTTTGAGATTTATGGTTAGGTTAGGTTAACAATGGATGATAGTTTGGGGGAATACAAGTTAGAAAATTAGGGTTTAGTTTGAGCTCAAGAACCAATTTTTCTTTTTGAGTTTGACTCTAGCTTGATAATTTTAAACTCGCCAGCTTTCGAGTCGAGCTCGAGTTTCAATCAAACTTGAGTTCAAACTTAATAACTTTAAGCTCATGAGCTTTCGAGCTGAGTCGAGCTTAACCTTAAATATTTCGAGTTCGAGTTGAGCTTAACGATACTTAAACTCAACTCGGCTCGTTTACACTCCTAGGTTTCACAAATTGAGATACTGGCCATTTATTTTACAATCCGGTTATAAAACACTAAAATAGGCCTTATGTTTTAAACTAAGCCCAAATTACTCCTAGATTAAATTCTCAAACTCTTTCTCCATTCTCTCAATTCTCACAGCAGCAATGGCGGCAGTCGGGTTTTATATTCTTCTGTTTTCTCTGTAAAACTCTTGATTTTCTCAAATTAAGTAGTAAAATTGAAACTGAAGATTTAATAATTAATATCAAAAGGTGTAGTATGTTAAAAGCGTTGGTGGGTATTCGTTGGTAGACACTCGATTTATTATTCGAACAAATTTATTATAATCCGAACAAAGATAAATTACTTGCTACTGCAAGTTTCTCACCAAAACAATACACTTGCACACACTCTCTTGCACGATTTACACTTATTTTGTTTGCTTCTCACAATTCACACCCACATCTAACAAATGCCACAACCTATTTATAGTGTGCATCACCGACTTAAAATCAAGCTTCTAGAAAGTTATAGTTGCTGCCATGACACTTTCTAATTTTTTTCCTAGAATTTTCCCAAGTTGCTACCACCTATTCTTAAAGGCTAAGGAAATTATGAACTTTCTGGAGGCCTCCATTTCCTTTAATTACTAAGGCTTTCTAGATTTTTCTAACCATGCCATGAAGCTTCCACATATGCTCCAATTTTCTTGAATCTTCTAGTTTTATCCATATATATCAGGTTTGAATTTCAACACAACAAGATTTTGAGGCTCCTTCACTGTCACTAGGGATGTAAATGGAGAGCAACTCGGTAGGGGTACTAAGATTACCCTCTTTCTTAAAGAAGATTAGTTGGAGTACTTGAAGGAGAGGAGGATCAAGGACCTAGTGAAAAAGCACTCCAAGTTCATTAGCTGCCCAATATACCTCTAGACTCAGAAGACAACCGAGAAAGAGATCAGTGATGATAAAATTATGATTACGCAGAAAAATAGAGAAAGAAAATACATATCATATGTTTATTATGTATTAGCTATGAAAAGCAACATCATCAGTCTTGGCCAGCTTCTAAAAAAGGATATGAAGTGCAGATGAAGAATCGTTCACTTTCAATCAAGAATAGAAATGAAGAATTAGTTGCTCAAATCAATATGACGCGGAGTCGTCTCTTCACCATTGACATCGAGTAAGGAGAAGTAAAATGCATGAAGACTACAATCAAGGACAATTTGTGGTTGTGGCACTTGAGATATGAGCATCTTGGATTTTCTGGCTTGAAGTTATTGTCAAAAGCAAAGATGGTGAATGGATTGCCAGAAATCAACCCTCCAAATCAATTGTGTGAGGCTTGCGTCAAAGGAAAACAAAACATACAAAGCTTTGAAGTTGGAAATCTTGAAGGCCATTGGAGATTGTACACACTGACATAGCTGGTCTTTTCGACATACCATCACTTGGAGGAAACATGTACTACCTGACTTTTATTGATGATTATAGCATAAAGTGTTGGCTATATGTTCTTAAACAAAAGTCAAAAGCATTGGATAAGTTCAAAGAATTCGAAGCAATGATGGAAAAGCAAAGCGGCCAATACTTAAAAATACTCAGATCTGATAGAGGAGGCAAGTATACAGTAATGTTATTTGAAGATTTTTTGTAAGGAGCATGACATCATTCACCAGTTGACAGTTAGATACATGACTCAACAAAATGGAGTTGCAGAAAGAAAGAATCGCACTATTCTCAACATGGCAAGGAGCATGGTAAAAGGTAAGCATCTACCAAGAAGTTTTTGGGCCGAAGCAGTTCGATATGCAGTTTACCTGTTAAATCGTTTCTCAACAAAGAGTGTGAAGAACATGACGCCGAACGAAGCATAGAGCGGTAAAAAACTAGGAATTGGCCATCTCAAGATTTTTGGATGTATCGCATATGCCCACGTACCTGAGCAGATCATAAAGAAGCTTAATTACAGAGGAGAGAAGTGTATCTTTATTGGCTATGATGAACGAAGTAAAGCCTACGGACTCTACAATCCACTCACCAAGAAGATGATAATCTCAAGAGGTGTTGAGTTCTATGAAGCGGAACACTGGAGATGGAGCTCAGAAGAAAAGAAAGTTGGCGATCTATTTTTTAACGAAGATAAAGACGATGATAACTTCATCAACCAAGATGAACAAGGCGATGATCAAAGTCCTCAACAAAATTCAACTGAACCGTTTTCATCAAGCAGCAATAGAACAGAGAATCTTGAAGTACAACCGACTGAAGTTCGAAGATCAACAAGGGAGAGAAAAATTCTAGAAAGGTACAAGGATTACAAAACTCAAAATATTTTACTTTTCTGTTTACTTGCAAGCAGTGATCCAATAACATATGAAGAAGCAATTGAAGATGACAAGTGGAAGAATGACATGAATGAAGAAATTGCATCGATAGAAAGAAATGATACGTGGGAGCTCACAAGCCTACCAGAAGAACATACTTCAATTGGAGTCAAGTGAGTGTACAAGACGAAGACAAATAAAGAAGGATAAGTAGAGAAATACAAGGCAAGACTACTTGCCAAAGGCTACAAGCAAAGACAAGGAATATACTAATATGAAGTATTCGCTCTAGTAGAAAGAATTGACACTATCAGACTTCTCACAACAGTTGCAGCGCAAAACAAATGGAAGATTTATCAAATGGATGTGAAGTCGGCATTTCTAAATGGCTACCTAGAAGAAGAAGTTTATATCGAGCAACCACCTGGGTATATTGAACAAGGAAATGAAGATAAAGTCTATTGTTTGAAGAAAGCCTTATATAGATTGAAGCAAGCACCAAGAGCATGGAACACAAGAATAGATGAATATTTCCAAGAGAATGGGTTCATAAAGAGTCCCCACAAACATACCTTATATACAAAGAAAAATGAAGATGGTGATATCATGATCGTGTGCTTATATGTAGACGACATGATCTTCACTGGAAACAACCCAAGTATGTTCCATTACTTCAAAAAGGATATGACTAAAGAATTTGAAATGACAGATATTGGTGAGATGTTGTACTTTCTTGGAGTCGATGTAAAGCAAAAGGAAGATGAAATATTTATATCTCAAAAGAAGTACGCGGAACAAATCTTAAGCAAATTCAGAATGAAATATTGCAAGCTGGTAGCCACTCCAACGAAAACATGCATGAAATTAAGTATTGATTCAACAAGAGAGTCGGTGAATCCAATGTTGTTCAAAAGCATCGTTGGAAGTTTAAGGTATTTGACCATCACACGACCAGACATAACATACGTTGTGGGATTGGTAAGCAGATTCATGGAGAATCTAAAACAAGATCACTGGATTACAATAAAGAGCATTTTGAGATATATCAAAGGTACGTTGGATCATAGATTATTCTACAAGCATTCACAAAATTCGGAGTTAGTTGGATATTCTGACAGTGATTACGGGGGAGATATAGATGATCGAAAAAGCACTTTTAGATATCTATTCCATATCGACTCTGCTACATTTTCATGGTCATCAAAGAAGCAACAAACAGTAGCCCTCTCGACATGTGAAGCATAATACATAGTCGCATCAGCGTGCACTTGCCAAGCAATTTGGTTGAAGAATATTTTGGACGAGCTAAATTTTGCACAAGAAGGATCAATTACAATATATGTTGACAACAAATCCACTATATCTCTTGCAAAAAACCTGTCTTCCATAGCCGAAGCAAGCATGTCGATACAAAGTATCACTTCATACGATAACAGGTGAAGAACAAAAACGTAGAGCTAGTCTATTGCAGGACAGAAGATTAATTAGCAGATACTTTTACGAAGCCATTGAAAGTATACGTATTCTATTGAATCAAAGAAAAACTCGGCATGAAAAATCAGGTTTGAGGGGAAGTGTTGAAATTCAAACCTGATATATATGGATAAAACTAGAAGATTCAAGAAAATTAGAGCATATGTGGAAGCTTCATGGCATGGTTAGAAAAATCTATAAAGCCTTAGTAATTAAAGGAAATGGCAGCCTCCAGAAAGTTCATGTTTTCCTTGGCCTTTAAGAATAGGTGGCGGCAATTTGGGAAAATTCAAGAAAAAAAATTAAAAAGTGTCATGGCAGCAACTATAACTTTCTAGAAGCTTGGTTTTAAGTCGGTGATGCACACTATAAATAGGTTGTGGCATTTGTTAGATGTAGGTGTGAATTGAGAGAAGCAAACAAAACAAGTGTAAATCGTGCAAGAGAGAGTGTGTGCAAGTGTATTGTTTTGGTGAGAAACTTGCAGCAGCAAGTAATTTGTCTTTGTTCGAATAATAAATTGAGTGTTTACTAATGCTTCCAACAAAGTATTCCTGAAAAATATTAGAAGAAGAATGAAAGGTATAGAGAAATTGTTTAATAAGGAGCTGAAGCAGTTGAATGAGAAGGTTGTACAGATGCTGGAGAAGCAGGTCCGGATCAATGAGGAGCAGGATCGGATTTTCAACAAGTCGGACTAATAATTTTAGATTTTGTTTATGATATTTGTTTTATTATGAAATATTGAATATTATGTAATTGATGACAGTGCATGGTTTTCTTATTTTGAATGTTTATGTCATCTTTATGTTTCCTTAAATTATCATTTTTTATTATTTTAAGTATAATAGTTATTTAAGTCAAAAAAAATATTTAAACTAATAAAATGTTGACATATCACAAAGATTTTTTGACCAATAAATAATTTAGGGACTAAAAGAAAAAAATGATATAGTTTAGATACTTATTTTGGCTAAAAAATAATTTAAAGGCTAAAAGTAAAAAAAAAAATAGTTTAAAGGATGATTTTTGATTTAAGCCTCTTTGTTGGTAAAAGCTCTAAAATTTAATGTAACTTTGCTATGTATTTGTGACTTTAATTATCTTGTGTAAATGTATCATTAACTCTAGTGCATCTATGTCCAAGTCCTTGCCTGTGTAATGCAATGCAAATGTATCATACTATCATTAACTCTGGTGCATCTATGTACAACAGCCACAGAAGATCGGAACAACCTGATACGAGCAGTTTCCGGGAGATGTTGTCGTTCTACACAGATACCAAATTCCGATAAGCTCGATCGAGAAACTGGATTTCCATTTCTCTTACACCAAATGGATTTCTTTTGTTTATTTAGTCTGCCTTGTATTTGTACGTCGACTATATATTTTTTTTGCTGGTTTTCTTAGGAATTATTTTTATTTTTGAATACCCTGTATACTCAAACGTTCATCCCCCGATCAGACTATTGACAATGGATTGCATAATTTTCGATTTTAATTCACTTATTCGACCAATCAAACCACCAATTTTCAGTTCAAATGATCGATTTGGTCCGCTTCTGACAACAATAAATCTGCTAACTTATAACCAACAACACCTAAGAATTAGAAATGTCTAAGACTGTCTAACATTGACATAAACCAATACAAATAGTAATTAATGATAAACAAAACATAGATAACACCATAAAAACTCTACCATCAAACAATGAAGGCATTTGATATAGATGATAGATATAAACTAAGATTTATAGTAATTAGAGGTAGTAACATTAAACATTATTATTATTATTATTATTATTATTATTATTATTATTATAAAAACATGATTGATATGAAATACAACATAATATAAATACAATATAAAAACTCTTTTTCTCGTTATTATCAGCATCAGGGAATATCAGGTCCTCTAGCACCTGGTGCATGAAGTGCTTCTCCTGGTCGTACACTTGTTAGTTTTCTCTTTATCTCATTCTTCACCTTCTTTCCTGTAGTAACCCAAAATTAAGAAGTTTATATTATATAGATTGGTATCTGAAGTTAGTCAATTTCTTTAAAAATTGGTATATGGTTTTTTTCTTCAAATTGATACTTCAACTTCCAGAAGAAAAAAAAATCTCAGATCAGAATCTATGTTGATGTGTATTTCTAAACCAATCAGATTATAACACAAGGCGTTTAATGATGACGAGACCTTAACTGTGAAAATAACATAATTGATTGTTGAAGTGACATGTCAACACAAATATGAATTTAATAATTTTGTTGAAGTTCAGTAATAATTTGTATAATAAACTCGAATAAAGAAAAATATTGAAAATACATAATGATAAATTTAATCCTCGACGTTTACACTTTTTTTAAAAATATTGATTTTTAAGGAAAATGTTGACTAAAACAACAAAATTTTAATCAACGGGTTGGTACAAGTGGTAAATAATTTGATATCGCTTAAGTAGGTTTCAATTTTGAGGCTTTATGTATGCAAAAAAAAAAAACGCTACATGTTAAATTTATCGTTATGTAAAAAAAAAAACTCAATATATATAAGTAATTAAGAAGTTTTTGGTTGAAGATGCAGACAAGAAGAGAAGTGAAATCGACAACAGTAGAACAAGTAGATAAAGCATAGGGGTTATCTTAAAACCCATGTTTGGTTGCTCTGAGAAAATGATTTCTGATAAGGGAAATGATTGTTTTGAAGGAGAAAGGGGATATTGTTTGGGTTTGCCTTCGTCTCCAGTCATATATAAAGCATAAAAGTTCATCCGATTTGTAAGCAGCCATCTCTTCCGACTTTTGTCAGCAGAGATTGACCTATATATATATATACATAGAGAGGGGGTAAAACTTTGGTACACAGGCTGTGTAAAATTAATTTTACACAAACCTGTGTATTTACACTATAAAAACCAAAATCCTGAATTCTTAATCCTAACCTTAAAAAACTAAACCCTAAACCTTAAACCCATACACTAAATTCTAAACACTAACCTTGAATTATAAACCCTACAACCTAAATCCCTAAACCTTAAACCCTAAACTAAAACTCTAACCCCTAAAATTAAAAGACACGTGTAAACTAAAGTTTACACGGCCTGTGTATCTATGTTTTTTCCATATATATATATATATATTCTTTAAGCCACCATGTTGAATATATTTTACTATAATTCATATATCATTGACATTCTAGAACACTTTTTGGGGACGAAAGTTGAAGTTTAGATTTTTTGGAGGGTCAAATTGCAATAAGGCCTTTATATTAATCCATGGCTTTTAAAGAGACTAAAATTGCTGTTTCCTTTAGGCCACAAGATGTTCGTGAGACCTTGATGGACCGACGTGTGCTTAATCGACCGACATGCTTTCACGCAGTAATTTTGCCGTAGCATCAGGGCTGGCCTTGGGCTTTTTGAGGCCCTAGGTGAACCTAAAAAGTGAGCCCAAAATTATGAATTTAAATTATAATTATAATTGTAATCGTATTTTCGGTTGTATTATGTTTATCGTAATTGGGGATATAACAGATGTTATTTCGTTTATTGCAAGTATCACGGCCGGGCTTGCATAACATCATGGTAGCTGCAATAGGGCTTGTCGGAAACGCAAAGGTGTTTGGTTCGTGAAGGCAAGTTGAAGAGCTCTTCCATGGCTGCAAACAATGCATCTCGAACCTTGGCAACCTTGTCGAACAAAGCCTCGAAACATTCGTACTCCTCGACTGCTTCTCGAACCCTTTACCAAATCCCATTCGGGGTTGCCTGGCTTCAGCTCTTGCTTCGAGAAATCTATAACCGGAAGTCTAATCCTAGTTTCCGAGCTCATTTCTATCTTTGTTTTGGAATGAAACAAATGAACAATGGAAGAGTACTTTCAGAAGTGTGATTGATATCTATAATGCAAACAATGAATGTTAAATTTAACAAGTTGCTTATTGTTTTGGCCATTTTCTTCTTGTAGATCCAATTATACAATGTAAGAGTTTTTAACTTTTAAACATTTTTTTGGATCGTTGAACGAGTAAAATAGATGACTGAGAATAACAGTGGGTTGTGCGAAGATTATCACTTGAAAAAAGAGAGTAAGAAGTTAATCTCAGTTATCCATTTCACCCATCCAACGATCCAAAAAACGTATAAAACTATAAATATTATATAAGTGAATCCTATCCCTTTGATATATGTATATATATGATCCTCTCTTGCAAAATTTTATTTTGTGTTTTTCAATGGGCATTGAAATTTTTATATGAAACTAACTTTTTCTTTGAGTTTTGTAATGCCCTAATTTTGTCCAGGCACTCATATATAATATAATTCTCTATAAATAAAACCAAAATATAAATAAATAAATAATATGATATAACCCAATAATAAATAAACAGTCCACAAGTCCCAAAAAGTCCATTTCAATGTCCAAGTTTACAATCCAAATACCCGAAAGCCCAAATTACAGATCTAAAAGCTTGTTTACAGCTTACTTACAATTCGTATATGATAAAGCTCCCCAAACAAACACAATACAAGCCCAAATTATAATTGTTTACAGATCAAGAAACACAAAATGATCTGAAAACACTTTTTTTCATGCCAAATCTTAGCCACGTGGCGTTCTTTCATTGGCTCAAAAGCCTCTCACTCGGATCATGTGGCTATGATGTCATCGCTGACAGCCCTAGAAATAGGGAGAGAGAAAAGTAAGGGGAATTTAATGATAATCAGAAAAAGTAATAATAATTGAAGTACTAATTAAAGAGAGAGAAAGAGGCTCACCTCGGGGAAAACGAACGGTTACCAGGGAGTTGATAAGTCATCGGAGCAACCGAGAGGCGTGCTGGGAAAGACGATCGGAGATCAAAAACGTCGCCATGAATACAAACGTCGAAAGAAATGAACGGTTGTCGGTTCGATCAGATAGTCAAAGCGTCATTGAGATCTAAACCATCATCGAAATTGCAATTGTCACCGGGAGTTCGATCGGACGCCGAAGTTAAAATCGTAGCATTGCCAGAAGGTATTTCCTGCCCTAACTTCTTCATTTTCCTGCAAATACATAAGAAAGATAGATTAGAATGAAAATGATAAAAAAAACCCGAAATGAAAAAGAATGTGATGACTGGAAACTCATCTTTTGCGGTGGCCGGAGTGTTCGTCAATGGCGGAGTCGAAGATGGAGAGGGTTTTGGGTTAGATCTAGGATTAGGATGGCGGAGATGGGTAGTTCTGATGAACTAGGAATAGTTTTAGGGTTTAGATTCAAAAAGGGGAAATTCTGGAGAAAAAAAAATTAAGGTTCCAGTCGGCGGCCGAAAATCACCTCGCAGCGGGCGGCCAGAGGTAGACGGTGGCCCGAGTCAAGGAACGGTGGCCGGCGAACATCAAGCATTGATCAGAACACAGTGGTTGTGGATCAAGTGGCGGAGTTGTGGGTGTTCGTTGGCCAGAATTATGTGTGTTCATCCAAAAGTGGATGAACACGATGAACACTCAAGAAAATAAGAGAATTTTGATCCAAGATGTTGGATATTTCTGGGCATGGGAGGTTTTTGGGTAGAGAGAAGTCGCAGAGAATTGGAGTGAAGAACGTGAAGAGGGAGAATAAAAAATGAGAAAGAGTGGAAATTTTGGGCGTTGATGGCTTTATATAGCCGTATTAAAACGACAACGTTTGAGACCCCGGGTCATAGGGGGTCCGCGCGCCATGAGTCGGGTCGGATCTCGACCCGCGAGTTATCATCCGGGTCCCTTTTGAATTTGTTTTGGCTCTCCAAATTTGCAATTCATTCAATTTAGTCACTTTTTTGTAATTTGACACTCAAATTTTAATAATAGTTCAATTTAATCCCAGTTTTTAATTGTTTAATTGTTTAATTTATATATATGTTGCATGATTTAAAAAAGCATATAGTATAATTGCTTAGACAATTAATTCACTTAGATTTAAACAATTAGAGCCTTGAATATTAGGTTCTTTAATTAATTTAAGCAATTCTAATAGGTGAGTAAATTTTAGAAAATAAATGATTATCAAATGGAAGTCCTAAGTTGATTAGTGTCTCATTGTAATGAGGTGTTAATCTAGGGGGCTTTTTAGTAGAACATTTAATATTTTATTTGAACTTAGAACATGTAATCACATAGTTAATTAAATTAAAATTGTATTAGGATTATATTTAAATAGTTAGAGTCATTAAATAATTAGGAGTTTTATTGATTTAGGGGAGCTATAACATAAACCCCTAAATTCGATAATATGAGTAAGAAGTTTAAATAGTTAGAGTCATTAAATAGTTAGTCACCTAATTAGTGCTCAAGCATTTGGGTGTTATAACATAAACCCCTAAATTCGATAATATTTATAGATTCTTAAATTAATTTAATGGATTAGAGCATTAATTAGGTTTGAAATTAAAATCGAAAAGAAAATAAATGGACATGCATTTAAACCTTGTGTTGAGATACATTTTTGAATATGAAAGTATCATTTCAAAACTCATATTCGTTTAAGAATATTAAATTCCATTTGGAATGAAATTCATTTAACGATTAAGGATTGTATTAAATTTAAATTACTGTTCGAAATGCCAAAATGCCACGTGAAATTAATAAGGTACCGATAACGGGTGTTTGTGGGGAGTACTAATCCTTCCCCATACGTAATCAACTCCCGAACCCAAATTTTAAGAAAAAGGATCTTTGGTTGTTTTATGGTGTCCGGTTTACCAAAGTGACCGGTGGTGACTCCAAATTAATTTTCAAGAATAAATAAAAGAGAATTCGATTTAATACGAAAACCCTAATTTCAAGATTAAATGAATCAAAATGGGCAAAAAGCCCTAATTTTCAAAAAAAATCAATTATCAAGCTATTTTCACACCATCAGTTTTAAAAATGGTTGCGACAAGTTCTTTATCAATTCTGTCTTGATAATTGACAAGGATAACAACTAAACACTGTATCTTACTTTCTATTAAATAAACAAATAAGGTAATATAACATTCTAAATAATATGTCAGGTAATGTTATATTTCAATAATCATATTTTCAAAGGTAATTTTACATTTCGTGAACCAAACGCACCCTAAAATTTGTATATATAATTAGTGGCATTTTTGTAAATATAATAAAATATATGTAATAAAATATATATTGGGTTGAGTCAGGTCGAAGATTTTTTACTCTAAACCCAAACCCGCCCCAATCTTATACTTGTCAAAACCCGACCGAACCCCAATCTGAATTAAAAAAAAATTCACTCCTATACAATTGGGTCCAAGTCAAATTACCAACCTAACTGAATGAAAAATAAGTTCATGGGCTACATTATTTAAAAAAAAAATTAAGGGTCTCGTGTACCATTAAACCTTCAATATATAATCTAAATTGAGGATCAATGTCTAAAATAAGGGTTTAGTCCACCTTTTTCCCTTTTCAAATTGTTTCAAGTTGATTCCTGTTCCAAATTCTAATTTATTTCGTACGTATATTTGGTAATACAAATTATAATTATATATTTTTATAAGTTTAAATTTTAAAATAATATTAATTATAAAATTATAATTATACGGTAACCTTCAAACGCACGCTAAATAAAAAATTAATATGAGATCGCTCGGGATCTCTCTGCGCCGACTGCTGAGGCCACTGCTGTCTCGGCCTCCTCTCTGGAGGTTCCTTCCGATCAGATTGTTATTGCTGTTACCACGATGCCCCAGGAGAGGCCAGGTTCTCCCATCTCCATGAATGTCCAGCCCTTGCCCAAGAAAGGTAGGGGCCATGAGATCGCTTCAGCTGATGTTTCTATGACGGAGGCTGGTGATGCCGTTGTCCCTCCTATTACTCGGGAACAAAATGACGAGGGAAATGATGTTATGCAGACCGTGAGACCCTCATTCCGAGATATCATGACTGGCGCTGCCACGACCACCCCCCATACTTCGCCCATTAAGGATTTGGACGTTGATGTCTTGGACGAGGATGTAATCCTTTTGACTGAAGGTGCCATTCCTGAAATCCGTTTTTCCGAGAAGGTGCACTGTTCCATTGATACGAAATTGGAACAATAGGTGGTGGTGCGGCTCTTAGGGAGATCGATAGGCTTTAAGGCGCTATTGAATCGTATAGAGGCTCTATGGAAACCATCCGGGGAAATGCGTCTAATTGATCTGGACAACGACTACTACTTAGTCCGTTTTGCTCAGAAAGAAGATTTGGAAAAGGTTCTAGCTGGGGGTCCTTGGGTAATATACGGGTCCTATCTTACTGTGCAACTGTGGTGTCGTGAATTTTCAACAGCAATGGACCACCCGACGAGGATTATGGTTTGAGTAAGGCTTCCTGGTTTTCCATATAAATATTATACAAAAAGCTTGTTTTGCCATATTGCAGGTGCTCTTGGACAAGCTGTTCGGATAGATTATAACACTAGTGAGGCCAATAGAGGTCGATTTGCCTCGCGGTGATTGTGGATTTAGAGAAACCTTTGAAGTCAGGTATAATCATCGATGGCCGCCTTCAACCGATTGAATATGAAGGCCTTTCTGTCATTTGCTATGGCTATGGGAAATACGGTCATTCAAAGGAAATGTGTGGTGTTGAAATTTCTAATCCAAAAGAGGTGGTATAGCCGGTTAATGAAAGTAGGGGAGAAAGAGCTCTATGGCCCTTGGATGCAAGTAAATACCAAACGAAGGAGACCTCAAGCTCAATGGCAGACCACGGGTAAAGGGCTTTCTACTTCAGATTTGAAGAACGTTAAGTCCGGATCTCGCTTTATAGCGTAAATGGAAGATAATGCTACACAAGATGTTATTGATCATGTTGCTCAGGAGCCTGCTATTCCGGTGGGTACAATTCAAGGGGCCGAGTTACCGCACTTTCTGGTGGTAAAGATTATACAAAGGAGGCAGCTGAATCCAGTAAACAAGGTTCGAAACAGGCAGCCCGCAAGGGAATTCAGAATGCAACTACTTTACTACGTGCGGAGAATCCTGAGGGGTGCATAAGTGCACCTTCGCCAGTTTTGCCTGTGGATCCCAAACCAGTGGCTTCTTCGCAGCGGATAGAGCAAGTTAAATCCTCTTTGGATAAGGAGAATCACACTGCGGTCAAACTTGTCGAGACTCCCGACCGGCTGGTCCTTAAAGAGAAAAATGGCAGAGTTCTTCCGCTGTCAATCATAGGTAATTCTCTGAAAACTTCGACTAAGGCAATGGCTGTCCTCAAGGGAGTTTCACGTAAAGGGATGAAATCAAAAAAGAAAGATGGTTATAGCTCTTCTAGGCCACCTTTAGCGAGCTGGTTGAGGTCCTTATTGTGGAACTTGATAAAGCTAAGGCGAGTCTAGGTGATGAAACAATTTCGGATGCAATTGTGAAGGATGTAACCACTCAGGCTCAAACGGAGGCCAGCGTGGGTGAGGTTCAGTGGCGAGATAATGCAGTTTTCGACTCGGCAGGGGGGGCCGATATGCAGGCTTGATTTTCCACCCACTATCTATCTTATTTGTATTATGGTTAGAATAATTTCATGGAATGCTCAAGGTGCCCTTGACACCGATTTTAACCGTTATTTTAAACTTTTCGTTAGACTGAAGAGGCCGAATATTTTTGTAGTTATGGAGCCGCATATAAGTGGTGCGAAGGCTGATTCTTTTATCCGTCGGATGTGTTTTTCCTTTTCTTACATGGTTGAGGCTACAGGATTTTCTGGTGGTATTTGAGTCTTGTGGCGTAATTCTCTATCTATTGATGTGGTTGCGGTTTCAAACCAGTTTGTTCATGGCTTCATTTCTGTACCTGATAATAAGTACAGCTTTTCCTTCACATTTGTGTATGCAAGCCATGATCAAAGGAGGCGAAAGGATCTGTGGGATCAACTATTTGCTCTACGGCCGGATGATGGGTGGTCATGGGCGTTAGGAGGTGATCTAAACGTAATTGGAAGCATCTCGGAACGCGATGGGGGTTCTCAACGTCATAGCGAGGTTTGTCCTTTGTTCACGGATTTCTTGTTTACCTCAGGCCTTCTAGATATGGGTTTTCATGGACCATCGTTTACATGGAAAAGAGGCGATCTTTCACAAAGGTTGGATCGTTTTCTGTGTAATAATGAATGGTATAACTTGTTCCCAAGTACGGAGGTGTTTCACTTGCAACGTTTGGGATCCGACCATTGTCCAATCTTGCTGGATACAAGTCCTTGCGGTAATAGTTTTGCCCCTCGCCCCTTTAGATATTTGGCAGCTTGGAACTCTCATGCTCAATTTCAACCTTTTCTTGAGGATTTGTTAAAAAAGGATCTTACTATGCAGGAGAATATTAATAATTTTCAACAAGAAGCTAGGGTGTGGAATGACACTGTTTTCGGAAAACGCTTCTCATGGCCCGTATCCGAGGTGTTGAAAAGGCACTTGAAACTTCTGCTTCTTTGTTTCTGTCCCAACTTGAGGTGGATTTGAAACATGAGCTAAATCATGTCCTCGAGCAAGAAGAGAGCATGTGGAAACAGAAATCGCGGGCGGAGTGGATTGTTGATGGCGACCAAAACACCACTTTCTTTCATAAGAGAACCATGATCCATGGGCATCGAAATACTATCCGTGTGTTACAACTAGACGATGGCTCCTGGTGTGATGATTCGAGTTTATTGAAGGCTCACGCATGTGGTTTTTTCCAAGCCTTGTACACAAGCGTACCAAGAAATGGAGCTCCAAACGCAGCAGTGAATGAATTTTTCCAATCCAGCAGTGTTGATTTTCGGTCCTTGTCCCTACCTGTTTCATCCGAGGAAGTGAAGAACGTTGTATTTGGAATGGCGCCACTTAAGGCACCAGGTTGGGATGGATTACCGGTTTGTTTCTATCAGAAAAATTGGTCAATAGTTGGCGATTTCGTAGATGGTGTAATGGAGAATTGGGTAAATAAGACTTTGCTGGTGCTAATTCCTAAAGTGAGTAACCCAACTTTGATCAATTAATTCCGGCCTATAAGCTTATACAACGTCTGCTACAAGATTATTACAAAGATAATTGTTGATCGCCTTAAGCCGTTTCTACCTAGTTGGATTGATGCTACACAAGCTAGTTTCATCCCAGGGAGGAACATAACGGATAACATAATCTTGGCACATGAGGTAGTCCATTTGATGTCACATAAAAAGGGACGGAAGGGGTGGATGGCTGTTAAGGTAGACCTCGAGAAGGCTTATGAGAGGATCGAATGGGACTTTCTGGAAGAGACACTAATACTAACTGGTATGCCCATGAATTTTATTGCTCTTATTATGTCCTGTGTGCGCATTGTGTCGACCCTGGTTGTGTGAAATGGAGTTTTATCTGCTGAATTTAGACCATCCAGGGGAATTAAACAAGGGGATCCGTTGTCACCTTACTTATTTGTGCTATGCATGGAGAGATTATCTCAGGCCATCTCTAGGAAGATTGCTGACGGAATGTGGAAATCGATTCATTTATCAAAAGGGGGCCCAGGCTTATCTCACCTCTTCTTTGCCGATGATTTTGTATTGTTTATCGAGGCATCTTGGGAACAAATATTGGTTATGAAGAACGTTTTGATTGAAGTTTGCAGCATTTTCGGTCATCGAGTGAGCTCTTCAAAGACACAAGTTTATTTTTCTGAGAATGTGGATGCAAATATGCGAATGGGGGTGGGGCATATTTTGGGTTTCGAGGTGGTCGAGGACCTGGGTAAGTACTTAGGTGTTCCACTTCTACATTCCAGAGTTGATAAATCAACCTATGCTTATTTGCTCGACAACATGCGACAACGTTTACCTGGATGGGCTGCACAGTCTTTAGTCGGGAAGATAACATTAGCAAAATCTGTCTTGCAGGCGATTCCTGTTTATGTCATGCAAGCGGCTTGGTTACCGAAAGGGCTTTGCGAGGAGTTAGAAAAAATTATCCGCCGTTTTGTGTGGGGTGGTTCGGAGGAGAAAAATGATATTGCATTGGTCTGTTGGAATGAGGTTCAAAACACCTTGGCCGATAGAGGGCTTGGAATGCGAGACCTTCACCAACAAAATAAGGCGTTTCTTATGAAAATAGGCTTCCAACTAGCTTCGAACGAAAACAAGTTATGGGTGCAAGTGTTGAAACATAAGTGGTCTGGAACGTTACCTACAGTGCTGCGCGGTAATCTTTGTTCTCGCCTTTGGAGAGGATTGCGAAATGTGTGGGATAATATTTATCGGAGTATTATCTGGAATATTCGCGATGGCTCATGTGTAGAATTTTGGAATGACATTTGGTTAAATCTCGATGTACCATTGTTTGAGTTTTGCAATATGGTTGTGTCACCAGGCTCTGCTAAAGTGCTTGATTTTGTCACCGCGAGTGGCGAATGGGATTGGAGCTGCTTACGGTAAGTTCTTCCTGAGCAAGCTTTGCGCCACGTTGGTGCTGTATCAACCCCAAACTCGATGTTGGGTGTGGATACAATAGGCTGGAAATGGGAGGAATCTCGTTCTTTTTCAACACGCTCGGCTTATGTAGCGTTGGAGAGGAGGGAGCCGAATGTTTCTTCAGCTCATTGGTCGGCCATTTGGTCCCTTAAGGCACCACAGAGGGTTCGTGTGTTTATGTGGCTTGCGATGCGCGAAGGTTTACTCACAAACGCCGAACAAGTGAGAAGCCATATGTCGAGTGAGAGACTTTGTGGTTTATGCAAAAGAAATGTCGAGGATGTGTGCCATGTTTTGCGGGATTGCCCAAGATCGAAGCGTATTTGGTCTGCTTTAGTTCCCCAAAGCTCCCTAGCCTTGTTTATGTCTCAATCATTGCAGGCATGGTTTGCTGCAAACTTGAGTTCACCGACCATGTGTGGTGGATTGGGTGTTAATTGGCCCTTGTTATTTGTTGTTGTTTGTTGGCCGATTTGGAAGAAGAGGTGTAGTGTGCTACTGGACGAATCTTATGTTGAAAGGGTGGATTTCATTCCACATTGCTTGAACCTTGCAAAAGAATTTGAAGCTGCGTTATCCAGGCTTGAACAGCCGGCTACTATCACTCGGATTGATTTGCCGAGATGGTCCTGTCTAAGAGAGGGCTGGGTGAAATTAAATACAGACGGTGCAGTTAATGTTAATAATGGCTCAGCTGCGATAGGAGGCGTGATCCATGATGAGGTTGGTGATGGGCTATTTGGCTTTTCCCGCAGTATAGGGATTTGTTCGGTATTACTCGCGGAACTTTAGGCAATATATGAGGGACTCCAACATGCATGTAGACTTGGGTTTCATATAGAGGCTACTCGCATCCTACTCCATAAATCGCCTACATTGAAATCGCATGCGCTTGTTTCCAATATCTTTGATCTTTTGAAGCGCCAGTGGATTGTTGAAGTCCGGCATATTCCAATAGAGTTGCTGACTGCTTGGCTAGATTCAGTCGAGATGCCCCGATGGGGGGCTTGATGTTTACAGACCCACCTGCGGAAGTCGCATCTGCCATGTTGCCTGATTTGAATTGTTAGTTTAATTCTTTGTTGCTCAGTATTATATAAAAAAAAAAACATGATGTTTGTTTATCTTTGAGAAAATATTTGATGCATCAATAAATGTTTTTCACAACTATACATATTTTGGGATTTAAAGTTTGAGAGTTAAGTTTTCTTGTTTGAACATAAGATTATAGAAATAGATTTTAAAGTTTAAAGTTTAAATAGAGAAGTCAATGTAATTTTTTACATTAACAATATATCAAATAATAACTGGGTAAAATTTTGATACACATGCTTGTGTAAAATTACACAAGTCTTTATATTTACACTATAAAATTCAAATCTTAAATTCTTAACTTTAAAAATTAAACCTTATACCATAAATTCTAAACATTAACCTTAAGTTTTAAACCCTAAAACTTAAACTAAACCCCTAATGCCTAAAACTAAAAGAATTATGGAAACTATACACAGTCAAAATATCAACAAATTTTCCACAATAATTCTTTATCTTATCTATCAACCATATCTCTAGAAATAGAGGAATTATTAGATGAATTCAGCTCACCACGTCATCCATAGTCCATCAATAATATTAACTCATTTCAGTATAACTTCTAGGTAACTACCAACTCTTTAATTATATGTAGGGAAGATATAGAGATTCACCTTAAAAAATGAGATGAATTTTTTTTATTAGATGAATTCAGCTCACCACGTCATCCATAGTCCATCAATAATATTAACTCATTTCAGTATAACTTCTAGGTAACTACCAACTCTTTAATTATATGTAGGGAAGATATAGAGATTCACCTTAAAAAATGAGATGAATTTTTTTTATTAGATGACGTGATAAGTCAAGCTCATCTAATAAATTTTCCTAAAAACTTGAAAATAGAAGCATTTTCCAAATAAATATATTTTAGAAATTCCTACTAGAATTAATATTTTTCTTCATATTTTAAGGCTTAAATAGGCAAATAGGTGCCCAAACTATGCCCTTTTTTCAGTTAGGTGCCCAAACTATTTTTGAGGCCAAATAGGTGCCTAACATTTTATTCCATGATCTATTTAAGGCTATATATTAATTCTCATCGTTAAAGGACACATGTCATCTCCTAAAAATTTCAAAATTATATTAAAAATAAAAAAAATTAATAAAATAAAAATATATCCTAAAATTTTCAAATATTCTCAAAATAGTCTCCAAATCCCTAAACTCCCAAATCCGACCACTCCCGCCGGCATTGGCCGTGTTGCCAACTACAGAATGAAGTGCCCTCGCCTCGCCGAACAATCCACACGTCGTTCGTCGCGAATCGTTCGAAGGAACTATTCGACAATTTTGACGTTTCGCATGGCGTCGGTCGATTTCCAGCGACAGAGTGGTGGAGAAAAATAGTTGTGATGGTCCAGCGACTGATGTGGTGGGCGGCGGCGGAACCGACCCAAATTGAGATTTAGGTTTTGGGGAGTTAGGGATTTTAGAATTTGGGGTTGTTTTGTGAAATCTGAAAAACTGAGAGATTTTCTAAAAATTAACTAATTTTATATATTTTTAATATAAGTTTAGAATTTTTAGTAGATGACACGTATTCTTTAACGATAAAAATTAATAAAAAAACTTTAAATAAGTCACGAAATAAAACATATTTAATTAAAAAAATATAATTTAAATATCTATTTGACGGTTAAACCTATTTTTAAAAATACAATTACTCATGGTACTAGCATCTTTGAGTTTTTCTTTTACTATTTTCCTAATTTAAAAAAAATTATTGGTATTTTTGAAAAGTGAACCCACCCCACCTTTTCCCTCCTCTCTCCCTCCCTCCCTCTCCCTCTCCCTCTCCCTCTCCCTCTCCCCCACTCCAACTCCAAAGTTTCATTTTTTTATTTTAATTTCTTTTGCCGTCCAGAAAAAAAAGAAAGCAAGGAACAGGAAATTAAAGATTGAAACTTTGACGAGTTAATTCACTCCCCAATCTTGCTCTCGCCACTTCGCCGTTTCTTTTTTGGTTCTCAACTGTTTGCAAATGCAAGACCTCTTCGGATCAGTTCGCCGTTCACTGGTGTTCCGGCCAACACCAGAAAATAACAACGCCACCCAAGAAAATAGTCTTCCATTGGCAATTGCAGCCAATGCATTCGTTGAAAAGTTAAATTCTTGCATCCGCAAATCGCGGGTTTTCTCCAAGCCTTCCTCTCCGTCGCCTTCTCCTCCTCCGATCCGATGGCGCAAAGGGGAGTTGATTGGTTCTGGTGCCTTTGGCAGGGTTTATATGGGCATGAATCTTGATTCTGGAGAGCTTCTTGCTGTCAAAGAGGTTTCTTTCCCCCTTCTTTTTGTACATTTTTAGTGGATTGTGGTTTAATTGTGGTTCAAAATTGAAACTCTGAAATGGGTTTGCTTTAGGTTTTCAAGTTAGGGTTCTGTCTTTTGATTTTTTTGGTTGGCTTAATTGATTTTGGGTTTTTGTTTAGGTTGATGTGATCTCAAGTTAGTGAAATGAATTTGTTATCATTTGTTGGCTTTGTTGTTTCAGGTTCTAATTGCAGCAAACAGTGCTTCAAAGGAGAAAACACAGGTTTGATCTTTGAGCTAGGTTCTTTTGTTATTTTTTCTGAAAAATAAAATGCCTATTTAGGTGTATATGGTGAATCAGATCTTAAAACATGGAGTTTTCAACTTATTATTATTTGTATTAACTTATGATCTCATTGCTAACTTAGTGAGGCATTGCCATAAGATGATGGACCTTGATTTGCATATTGTTATGTAAATAGGCTCACATTAGGGAGCTCGAGGAAGAAGTAAAGCTTCTCAAGAATCTCTCACATCCGAACATTGTTGTAAGTAACGACTGTGCTGTTTTCTAAATCGATTGAATTGATGAAGGCTATCCCCCCTTTATTTATTGGGATATTACTTTCCACTTCAGAGATACTTGGGAACAGTGAGAGAGGAGGAAACCTTAAATATCTTGCTCGAATTCGTGCCTGGTGGATCAATATCATCCCTTTTGGGAAAATTTGGACCCTTCCCTGAAGCTGTAAGTCTTGGATTATAAACGTTTTTGAATTTAGCTGTTTTTAATGCTAAGCTTGTCTACTGATTTATCTAATAGGTTATAAGAAATTACACGAAGCAGTTATTATTGGGCCTTGAGTATTTACACAACAATGGGATTATGCATAGGGACGTTAAGGTACCTTTCCTTTTCCAGACATTAATATTATAAAAAGAGAACGGGCTTTAGTTTCTTTCTATCTTCTCCTCTTTCTGATCAACGATTGATTTGTTCATTTATCCATTGGCAGGGGGCAAACATCTTGGTGGATAACAAGGGAAACATTAAACTTGCAGATTTTGGTGCTTCTAAACAGGTCGTTGAGCTGGTAATTATCCAACTGTTTAACCATATCCTCACATCTAAAATACTTTTTCTACATTATAGAATGCGCTTTTTTTAAAGCAACACTTTTCTAAAATAACCTTTATGATAAGATGCATGGTGTTTTTACAGGCTACTGTTACTGGTGCCAAGTCTATGAAGGGTACTCCATATTGGATGGCTCCTGAAGTCATTTTGCAGACCGGACATAGTTTGTAAGAATAACTTGACTGCCAAAAATCTAATTGTACATATGTCTTCTAGTTCTCATTGACATCTTTAGAAGTTAGAATTGGTTCGGTGAATTTGACTACAATAAATTTCTGGGGGTCTCATTCTATATTTCTTGAAGCATTTAAATGATGTTAGAGCTATCTTTGGCTAGTTTTCTAATGTGTTTTACCTTTTAATCATTGTTTATAACCTATATTTGCTGCATGCATGGTGATATAGTTATTTATAACATACTGATTTCTGAAACTTACTGATACATTATGGATATACTGCTGATAATTTCTAGTTCTGCTGATATATGGAGCGTTGGCTGTACGGTAATTGAGATGGCCACTGGAAAGCCTCCTTGGAGCCAGCAATACCAAGAGGTAGATCTCTTGACATTTCAAATGTTTGTTCTATCTGGTGGTTCTTTCATAATTGCACTGATTGTGTTTTTCTTTTTTCAGGTTGCTGCACTCTTCCATGTTGGGACAACCAAGTCTCATCCACCTATTCCGGAGCATCTTTCTTCTGAGGCAAAAGATTTTCTGCTGAAGTGTTTGCAAAAGTATTTGTTTTATTGATTTTGAGAGCAAATATCATATGATATGTTTTATGGCCATTTTTCCTCTTCAAATTTGTGATGTTTGAGTTATGTAATTTCAGGGAACCAGAGTTGAGGCAAGTAGCATCTGAACTACTAAAGGTAATTGTGGCTTGACTACATTACCCTTTGTCATTCTGGTTTTTGCCATTATATTCAGTGATTTTTATGGGTTCAAATATTCTTCAATTTTTAAATAAATGCAGCATCCCTTTGTTACCGGAGGATCCCAGGATTCCAGTCCTATTTTGCCTGCCCCAATTATGGTGAGTGCACTTGAAATGTATTATGTTTATTTAGTTTGTTTGTCATTCCCTTCCTTAGATTCTAAAAGATGTTTTTTCTTCAGGATAATTCTGAAATCCCTTCACCATACACTAACCATGAAGATCTGTAAGTATTACAATATGATTTTGCTCAAACCCTTAAACTAATTAATTGCATTGTTAGTTTTGAAGCTGGCAAGAGTCTTTAACAATGGCATCAATTTTCTTTCCAGTCAAGTTCCAACCTGCCATGACTCAGCTGATATCTGTAATTTGGGTAGTCTAAACTGCTCAAACGCATTCGTTGAGAAGTTTTCAGAAAGAAAAGATTGGAGCATGAACTGCAGTGAAGATGATATGTGTCTGATTGACAAAGATGATTCTATGGTGAGCAAAGTAAGGCTTTGTTCTGCTTCAATGCTTGATAACGTTAACCAGGTAACTACTATGCTTTTATCAAGGTTCGGATATTTTTATCATTTGAGTGTTACAGCTAATTAATGAGTCATCCATTTTGTTTAGAGTTCTGATCCCAGCTGTGAAGATCCTCAAATTGTACCAGTCGGTTTCCCTACTACTTGTGGTGAAGAAGGAAATAATTTTTCATACACTGGTGGGCCATCTTTCTCTGAAGATGATGATGAACTCACTGAATCAAAAATTAAAGCTTTTCTGGATGAGAAGGTACTATTATTAGCCCTTGTGCGGTCAATTTCCTTTAAATTTGGCCTCAAAGTTTGTTGCGACAATGAAATGTTGACTATACCTCAGGCTTTGGAACTAAAGAAGCTGCAAACACCATTATATGAAGAGTTCTACAACAGCTTGAATTTATCTTGCTCCCCAAGTTTTGTTGAGAAACGTGACGAGACACCGCCAAATTACTTGAAATTATTACCTCCTAAAAGCAGATCCCCAAGCCGTGGTCCCGTTGGCACTCCATCTTCAGCTGCTGATGCTATTAGCACAGGAAGTCCAGGGAGTAATAATAGTAGGCGTGTGTCGAATGTTGGCAATGCTAGTGAACAAACTCCACAGGACAATTCATCACCTCAGCATGGTGATCGGAAAGGGCTTCTGGTTGATGGCCAGCCAGAACCGAGCAGCCCAAGGTTAGTCCAAGGTTAGCCTCCCCTTATACTGAATCCTGTTATGGGGTAGTCTGAAATGCAGTATTTTCTATTTGCAGTTTAGTATTCTCTGACAGACAAAGAAAGTGGAAAGAAGAGCTTGACCAAGAGCTCGAGAGAAAGCGAGGTAGATATAGTTGGTTCCTCTCTGTCCCTCTTCCCTTCTTCCAAATTTGCCCAATAAATGGTTAACTCTGGTAATTTTCAATTAAATTTATCATAATATATTTATATTACTCAAGTCTCAAACCAAATTCTGAACTGACAGCTCGTCTGAATTCATGTTTTTACGGTTGTATTGATTACCCAGATCTTCATTGTTTATACTCCATATACTTTAGCAAATAACCGTGAAATGTTTGCAGAGATGCTGCGCCAAGCAGGTTTGGGAGGGAAGACTTCTTCGCCTAAGGACCGAGCGTTAAATAGGCAAAGAGATCGGACAAGGTTTGCATCTCCAGGCAAATGAGTGCATTTTAGAGTAAGCAGCAGCTCCTGAGAAGTACCAACAAGAGTTCATCATAACATTTACACTTAATTTGGAGTGAGCTTCTTCTGGCTCACAGGAAAACGGTTGCAACATTCGTTGGTCCTATGCAACAGGAAAATGATTGTTTCTCAAACACAAAACATATAGTTGATACTATGTTTTCTTTTCCTGTTCCCTTATGGTTTTACTGGTTTTGAGGGGTTTGGTGTATTTTTCCATAAGTTTGTCTGGTGCATATATGTGTTACTGATGTAGAATAATAAATATGAGATTTTGCTAAAACCATTGTAATCTTTACCTATGTTCCTTCACATGCTTGCTCTTTCTTTTTCCAGAAAACCTTTAAGTTTTGTTTTATTAACACTCGGCCTAATCGAATAAAAGAATAATACTCTACAAAGAGTTATTGATAGAATATGTTTCACAAACTTTTACATTGATAAATAAAATGAGATAGAAAATTCACCACAATGCAAAGAAAAGCCAGTTTACTTCAAACCATAATGAAAATAGAAATTTCATGATGCTTATATTCTCCCGGTTGAGAATCTCATCGGCATTAAAACTGGACGCTATTTAATTTCTCTAGGCAAATTGCGAGATGGATGTGCTGTTGCAGTTAAACGCTTATATGAAAACAACTACAAGAGAGTTGAGCAATTCATGAACGAAGTCTCAATCCTAACTCGATTGCACCATACTGCTCCATGATGCACCTCTTGTCACAGTAGGGAACTCTTGCTTGTATATGAACATGTTCCTAACCGAACGGTTGCTGACCACCTTCATGGACAACGTGCTAAACCCGGTGCACTCTCTTGGTCCATTCGCGTAGATATAGCCACAGAAACTGCAAATGCATTGACCTATCTCCATGCTTCTGATACCATCCACCGTGATGTGAAAACCAACAACATTCTCCTCGACAGCAATTTCAGTGTTAAGGTTGCTGATTTCGGACTGTCATGTCTTTTCCCAACCGATGTTACCCATGTTTCCACTGCCCCACAAGGGACTCCCGGTTATGTCGATCCCGAATAGCACCAGTGCTACCACCTTACCGGCAAGAGTGATGTGTTTAGCTTTGGGGTTGTACTGATTGAGATAATATCATCGAAACCAGCAGTCGACATCATGAGGCATCGGCACGAGATCAACTTGTCGAAAATAAGATAAAAAATCGAGCATTACATGAGCTAGTGGATCCATCGCTCGGGTTCGAATCGGACGACAAGGTTAGGAAAATGATAACAGGTATAGCAGAGGTGGCATTCCAGTGTCTGCAGAACGAGAAAGACACGAGGTCAAGTATGGCACAAGTGTTGGATGCTCTGTTGCGTATACAAAGTGAGGATTACTGTAAAACAAAGGACGAAGAGATGGATATTTTGGAACACGATGTTGTGTTGTTGAAGAGTGGACCACTGCCACATTCTCCAGATTGTGTGATGACAAAATGGCCTAGCTCCCCTACAACACAGTCGACGAGTACGAATTAATTAAATTTGGAGGCATATAGTAAAAGGACACTGTAATTTTCTTCACATCTGTGCTTGACCTTGAATGGTGAATGGGATGTAAATATTATACAGGATAAGTAGAGTATGAAAATGTCAACTTTGGCACTAAGAGTTTCAGCTGATTCTTGCTTTTTGATTAATCAGTTGCATAAATAAAGAAACTAATTTGTTTAATTCGTTATTTCATTTTGTAACATAGAATCATGGTATTGGAGTTGTATAAAGGTCTAAAGGAGTTCTTGAAGGGGCATGTATGAAAGGCTTAAGTGGGATTTTGAGGGCATCTAAACTACCTTCCAGCTTAAACAAAACTTCATTCATTGATGGCCTGTGTACCGGGTAGGTTTGTATGCACCACCACAGCCCTATTATTTTTATCATCTTCTTTCAGATTTCGTTATCTTGGCTCGACATTACACCATCCTAGGCTGTTTTCATTCTGGAAACGTTGTAAAAGCAATGCTCTGCTCATGCTTGCTCTTTCTTTTTCCAGAAAACCTTGAAGTTTTGTTTTATTAACACTCGGCCCGATCGAACCAAAGAATACTCTACAAAGAGTTATTGGTAGAATCTGTTTCACAAACTTTTACATTGATAAATAAAATGAGGTAGAAGATTCACTACAATGCCAAGAAAAGCCAACTCTATTGACATTGAAAAATAACAGTTTGCTTCAAACCATAATGAAAAGAGAAATTTCATGATGCTTATATTCTCCCAGTCGAGAATCTCATTGGCATTAAAACCGGACGCTGTTTCATTCCACTCATTGGTCCGTCACTCTTTAGCAATCCTTTTCTGCTCTTCAACGGTGACACCAATCTTTTTGCCAGTTGGGAAGGAGAAAATGATCTAGCATTGCCTTTTTCCGAGCACTTTCTGCTCTTCAATGGTGACACCAATCTGTTAGCCAATAGGGAAGGCGAAAATGATCTCGTAGCTTGGAAGCAGCCGATGCCTTTGGTGATTTCTTGCTCAGGTTGGTTGATCTCGTGGGCAATAGTGAAACCACGGGTGGGCTCTTGATCTTGACTTGAAACTTCGAAGCCGATGGAGGAGACTTGATCAAGAACTTATGTGGAGTTTGTCTATTTCTTGCAATCACCGGAGACCATGGCCTATTCCTTGGTGACACCCTATTAGCCATAAGCCTATTGTTTTCCTTCTCAAGTTCCTTGAATTTTGGAGGAGAAACCTTGAAGTTGATTCCGGAGCGAGCTCTTCGTAGAGACAGGGACTCGGATTCGGTTCGAATCAGCTGTAATTTGTTCTGCTTCTCCCTCTTTCTCCTGGCTTTCAGTTCAGTATTCTCAGGCTGGTGCTTTTGCTTTCTATGTTCAGACAATGGAGTTTTCAGATCCTCAACAGTTGCCTTCTTGACTTTGTTATCAACTGAAGCTAAAATCTCTCTTGCAAATTGACTAGCTTGAAGTATTTCCCCCACTGTTTCTCCTACCAGCTCCTCCATTCACCTGCAAAAAAACAAGTCAATTCGAGCAAACGGTCGATGTTCGGGAGTCGTGGCTATCATCTCAAATTCGAAAAAAAGGAAATAAAGAAACCCCATTTGATTCCAATACCTCTTGCAGCAGCTGGAAACTTCCCAACAGGTGATGTTTTCCTTGGAGAAGTACCATTCTTCATCCTATATAAAACAGAACAAAAAGCCTCAATCTTTTTTCTCATAGATTCAAGTCAAAACAAAAAGATCAAAACCCTAAATTTGAGCATACCTCAAAGACTCTTGCTTGCACCGGAGACTAGTTTTCAAATAAGCCCTAGCACTCCTAGGACTTAGTTTCACCCGTGATATAACCTTCGCCCCTCCGGCAACCGTATACTGCAACTCTTGCAACCTCGCCATACATTTCTCCACCTTCAAACAATCCCCAAACAAATAAACAAATAAACCCCCAAAAAAGCAAAAACAAAAAGTACCCAACTTTACCTTCTTCACGGTTTCTCTGAGTAGGACAGGATCAAGCGGAGCCACCACGATCTTCCTTTGCTTCGGTGGGGTTCTTGCAACCATTATTACCAGAAAGAAAAGGAATTCCCAGCAGCCAATAAACGAAGAAAACTAAAAGAAAATGTGGGTCTTTACACTTTTTCTGAAATGAATTGTTTTTTTTGTTTCCTTCTCAGCTCCCCAGCTACGCTCCTCGATCACTCTATATACCCATCAATGGAAGTTAATCTGAAAATGTTGGAGTTGGTTTCGGTTACTGGTTTTTCTCTTCGAATCTAAAGGATTTTTTTCTTCAAAAAAGTCAAAAGCTTTTTGGTTTAAGAATTGAGATGGAGAGCGGAGATTACTTTTCTGAGTAGTGCTGGGCAACGGATATCTTCTTTACTGGTGCCAACGGTCTAATTATCTCTTTCATTAGAAAGCAAAAACGTATATGTGCCAACGGCTACATGTATTTTTTTTTTAAATATTAATATTTTGAAAAAGAGGACCATTGATTATGGTGAGAAAAATGCTTTATTCCTCATTTTACGCTTGGTCTAAGGTGGTTAACGTATTGGCTGCTTCCTGCTTGGGTTTCCCAGAAAACCAGTTCAACATGTTTGAAATCTCTGATCTTAGGTTTTCGCCTTTCTTCACCGGCGTTCAACTTCTAAGCCTTCGGTTTTTCATGGGGCGCTCACTTGATTGGTTTTTATAGTATATTGAGATCCCAAAACCCTTGCTAGTAAAACCCGTTGATTTTCAAAACACTCACACACTGACCTGAAGAGCTTCGGAACTAAGAACAAAGAGTGTAACGTGTAGCGATGTCCGTTTCGCTAAAAAATAGGGTTTTCGAAGTGTTTGTGGTTGTCTTTTGGGTATTAAAATATTCATTCTGTGGAGTTTTAAAAACCGCGTTTTATTTAGAAATTAGGGTCGCCACCGGCCACTTAGGTAGGCCGGACACCATAAAACCAGAGATTCGAAAATTGTTGGGTTCGGGAGTCGATTACGGATGGGGAAGAATTAGCACCCTCACCCCGCCCAAAATTGGTACTTTAATAATTACCGCTTTATTAATGTTAGATTTTTCGGATTAAGTGACGATTAAGTTAAGATTCGATTATAAGTGCAAGTGGATTTTAAAGGCCCCGTTATCCGAGAGTAAACGTCCAACTACTATCACTACGCCTAATACTGACCCCGTTTACACTCGGATAAAAGGGCATCGCATTGACATTATATATTCCATTATGCAAACTTAGTGAGCAAAATATAAAATACAATACAAATAAATATTAACATAATAGAATACTAATCTAACATAAATAAAATACTAATCTAAAACATACATACATAAATATTAATCTAACTCATAAATAAAAACAAATTTAACATAAATAAAATGCTAACATTCATAAATATTAATAAAAAACTAATCTAACATAAATAAAATACTAATTTAAAACATTCATAAATATTAATCTAACACATAAAGAAAAAACTAATCTAACATAAATAAAATATTAATCTAAAACATTCATAATTATTAATCTAACACATAAATAAAAAAAATAATCTAACATAAATAAAATACTAATCTAAAACATAAATTTAAAACATACAAACTAAAAAATAAGAATACAATTTTAAATTAACTAATACTTCATTAAATTATAAAAACTACAATACAAATAAAAGGGGAGAAAAATACTTAAAAAAATAAAATAAAAAAAAACAATACAAATAAAAAGGGGAGAAAATATACCTAATTAGGAGCTCGAATAACGAACCCCGACTGAACCCCACCGAGATCTACCACGACCTCTCCAAAAATATTAACTAGATCGGACCTAAAATAGGACCCCGATCAAACCGATTAGGACCGAGAGCACTGCCCCCGGTCCTTGGCTACGGAGAGCATAGCTCCCTTATTGGTAGCCACTGCCGATTGCCTATTTCTTCCCCCATTCCCCCTGCCCTCATGCCTTTATATAGGCAATTGGGGTGGGTTTAAGGGTGACATGGTCATCCCAAAACCACCCATTTTCCTTTTTGTTTTTTAATTTTTTTATATTATATTTTTATTATTTTTTTGACTTTTTATTAATTTTATATAAATATTATTATTATTAAAATAATACTAATAACACTAAAACTCGGTCAAAAATAAGTGATTATAGTTGCCCTTCTTTGCTTGTTCTTGTGAAACGGGGACAAAGCAAAGATCAAAAGCACTCATTTTTGACCTACTTCCTTGTCTTTGGCTTTGGAATCACGTGTTCTTCTGGAACTCTCCGCTCTTCCTTAGCTGAATCTTCAGGCTTGTAAGCTCTTCCTATATAGAACTTCGTCACCTTCCGATCTTGGAGCTATAGGTTATTCCTACATAGAACCATTCACTCTGAAGCCTCGAGTTATGAGTCCCTCATATATAGAACTTTTCATTCTGAGACGGTAAAGCTTGGAGTCATTCCTATATAGAACTCTTCATCTTCGACGCTGGTTTCTCCTATAAAAAACCTTCTGCGTCACAGACGAATTCTTTCGGCCGGGAGCTCTTCCTATATAGAACTGTTAGTCTTCAAACCCTGGAGCCGCCAGTTCTTCCTATATAGAACTTTTAGCTTCTGAAATCTAGGAGCTACGGGTTCTTCCTATATAGAACTCTTCGCCTTCAACACAACGGGTTTTCCCTATATAAAACCTTCTGTGTCATGGGTGAATTCCTTCGGCTGGGAGTTCTTCCTATATAGAACTGCTAGTCTTCACCCTAGAGCTGCAAGCCCTTCCTATATAAAACTTTCGGCTCCTGAAGCCTCGGAGCGGTGGATTCTTCCTATATAGAACCTTTATCTTCACATTTGGGATTCACGCCAAAATGGCTATCGATCTTTCTGGACTCACGCTGCTAAGGCCGCCGAAATCTTTCTTCAAATTTTGGGATTCACGTCGAAAATGGCTACCGACCTTTCTTTAGATTTTGGGATTCACGCCAAAAATGGCTACCGATCTTTCTAGACTCACGCTGCTAAGGCTGCCGAAATCTTTTTTCAATTTGGGGATTCACGCCGAAAATGGCTACTGATCTTCTAGGACTCACGCTACTATAGCTGCCGAAATCTTTCTTCAATTTGGGGATTCACGCCGAAAATGGCTACCGATCTTCTAGGACTCACGCTACTATAGCTGCCGAAATCTTTCTTCAATTTAGGGATTCACGCCGAAAATGGCTATCGATCTTTCTTCAAATTTGGGGACTAACGCCGAAAATGGCTGCCAAACTTTCTTCAAATTTGGGGACTTACACCGAAAATGGCTGCCAATCTTCTTCAATGAAATCCACTTCTTAATGTTCTTTGATAATTCTTCAAGTACCTGTCCAAAACAAGTAAAAATTGACATGCCCTTATCTATATGATGCATGCAAAGTAATGTTTTCTTTCTTCTTTATTCTCTTTTATCTTTTTCTTTTTCTTTTCTTCTTTTTTCTTTTTTTCCTTCAATTTTTTCTTATTTTTTCTTTTTCTTTTTTCTTCTCTCTCTCTTTCTTTCTCTTTTCTTCTCTTTTTTCTTTCAGCCATTTTTTTGTTCTAAAGTCTTACACCCTGAAAGGTCGTTCCTCAGATTTTTTTACCTCTTTACTTATTCACTGTATGCTCTTAAATCCTCATTTGAACATGCTTTCAAACCTTTTATGCGGAAGGCTTTCTTGTCTCGGGGTTATCATTCGTCTTCATAAATGATCTTCTGGTTCTTATATTATTCTTAAAAGAACACTTGTCATCTTTTTCGCTTGGCGTTTCCCTATTCAACCACGGGCTTCACTGCTTTGAATTTTCTGACCCATCATACAGAGCCTTGATCTATTTCTAGTCACCAGGGTGAGCCAAAATGCTTCTATCCCCTGAGCTCATCCTTGATCTTCTCGTAGCATTTTGACGGGAACTAACTCTCGGTCCCTATGCTTTAAATCTCATCATCATTCATTTTTAAAGAATGCAAAAGGCAATTTACTTGCGTATATTTCAAAAAATAATGATATTTTGAAAAGATAACAGTCATTTTGAAAATCACAACTTGGAGGGGATACCAAACATTTTGAAAACATTGTTTGGAACAAATGGTAAACATCATTTTTCTTTTTTGAGGACCAAACATTTTTTTAAAAATTAATGTTTGAAGAGTGTTAAACAAAATTTGAAGTATATTGCCAAACATTTTAAAAACTAATGTTTGGGGAAATGGTAAACATCAAAACTTTGGGAGAAAATGTCAAACCTTTTAAAACATGTTTGCCCCCCAAATATCAAACACCATAGCACATCTGCTTCAAATTGCCAGAGATCAACTCTAATGAAGCGCATATTTAGAAGATCTTGACCTTTGTGGGGATATATGCAAATTTATAGTTTCTTATGGTCTAATAGGCTTTTGAGAGGAACAACCTTACCTAGTTTCTACCCCGTTTAAGGTGGCTCTCTTAATCTCACTATCTCACCATGCCCTATCCTTCCCTCATTTGGGTGTCGATCAAGCACTTTGAAGTTTGACGTTCCTTAAAGCAAAGTTAACCCTTATAGGCGAAATGAAATCTGAAGACATTCTCATTCAACTTGGATATCTATGGATGACCAGAATGGTCTTTGGGGGCTTGTAATGTAGGCCTTTGGTTTATGGTTATGTGAAACAGTATTTCTGTACTTGTGTAACTTGGATATGCCCATTATTCCTTCCCTTTTTTGGATCACTCTAGACTGCCCGTTTTTGGGTTTTCACCCTAGAGTTTATTTCCTTTCTTTTTACTGTAGGCTGCCTTGCATTCTGGCTATATACTGATGTTCGTTTTCCGTTCAAGAATGTTTGATCCTCCAAAACTCCTCGAAACTGAGATTTCATGAATGAAGGACTACGAATACATTTCTGGGAATTCTTGTGATTGGCACGCCCAGATGAAATGTTATTCTTTCTTTATTTCTTCTTTTCTCTTTTTTTTTTCTTTTCTTCTGTTTCACTTTTTCTCTTGGATCGCTCTAGACTGCTTATTTTTAGGTTTTCAACCTAGAGGTCACTTCCTTTAGTGTATTTTGGTTGGATATTGATGCCAGCATGCTCAGGCAGACTATTCTTTTTCTTCATTTTTAGGATCACTCTAGACTGCCCATTTTTTGGTTTTCACCCTAGAGGTCATTTCCTTTTTCGAAATTGGCAATCTTCGGGCCGACTTGTCTTGACTTGGCTTCAATTCGAGCTTCTATACTAATTTTCAAAACTGATATTTACTTGAAATGTGGATTCCTTGTGTCTCTTGCTCATAGTTGAAGTCTCGTTCTTGTATTGTTTGATCTGTGTGTGAAGCATATACAATATTATTTCTTTCTTTTTCTTTTTTCTTTTTTTCTCTTTTTTTCCTTTTTCTTTTTCTCTTCTTTTTTTACTCTCTCTTTTTCTTTTTCTTATTTTCTTTTTTTTCTTTTTCTCTTTTTTGTTTTAGACTGCCTATTTTTGGGTTTTTAGCCTTGAATCTCTTTCTTCTTATTCGAGTCTATAAATGTATCCTCGAATCAACACGTATCTATACTGGGTATTGATGCTATCTTCCGCTCGAAGTTAATTGCCTCTCTGCAGCTCTTCTGATATTTACTCGATCTGGGTTGCTTCGGCCTTCTGATTGCCATTTCTTTTCTTTTCTTTGATTTTTCATTTGGACATATCCTTGCTTTCAACCACTTTCTTCTAATGATTTTCTTATCTTCGTATCCAATCTGTCTGGTCTCATCTCTGTCTTCTGGTAAAGTAAAAGAATATCATTCGTTGTCAAATTCACAGATGTCCTGAGAATGTCTTCAGGGGGCAGAGGTTTAGGGTCAACTCTCGTTTCAAGGATCTTAAACGACAAGCGCCTGAGAAGATAAATTCCTAAAATGGGAACTGCCCATTGTCTAAACGCTCACTTTGTTCCTCTGTTGGCCTAAGTAAACTAGCAGACACTCACATTTACAGTATCCACACAACATTCAATCTCTTCTAAATATATGCAACTTAGAGTTGACCTTTGGATCTGAAGCAAATGTACTATTACATTCAAAATTCGAGGACCTGATATAGAAATAATATATACATATGTCCATTCAAAAATGCGTGTATATGCATATGAGAAAACTGCCCCATAAAAATAAAATGTTTAAAGAATCAAGAATGTAAAAATACTTTCTAAATGGAAATGTGATTTTTAATTCTAAAAAATATATGTTTGAGAGTTTTTTTTCAAAGCATTGAGAATTTCTTTGCGAACTGATGGGAAAATCATAGGGACCTCCGGACTGCCTCCCGAATACTAACTCATTCCGTCATTTGTAGTGTAGGCTTGCCTCTTCTCTTATTTTCCACCGCTGGATCAACTCTCTCGTCATGACTCCCTCGTCAACCAGCTTCTTGATTTTTTTCTATTAACGACCCCAAATTTCTTAGTGTCATGCCCCGACGCCTCAATGTGGAACTCACATATACTGTATGGATCAAAACTGTGAGCATATGAGCTTGGCGTAATCTTTATCGGCCTTGAGGTAAGGTACTAACCCTTGACCAGATGAGGCCATATGTCCGAGATAGAATAATCCGAATATCTCTAAATATGTACTTGTTCGAGGAATTTTTCTCAGTGATTCGGGGGAATCTGTCTGTCTTCTTCTCTTACGAACACGAGAACCTTTGAAAGTAGTACCCGTTTATCTCTTTCTTTCCTTCTGCTCCTAGGCATGTCTGGTCTTTTAAACTTAGGTCCCGGAGTGCATGTTTGATTCTCTCTCCGACTGTCATGAAGTCTTCAAAGCTGGCATTCATTTTCCCGAGCACCTTATCGAAGAAGAAATAAGAAATGTGGCATGTAAGTCACTTTCCTCTTCATCTACGGGAGGCTGCACCTGGGTCGCTAAACACAGACACCTCAAAGCACATTCCTTGAAGCTTTATCAGGTTTCATCTTCGTACCCTGGAGATACTGACGACTCGGTGCTAGGTCCAAAGCATATCATATCACGGTAGGTCCTGCTAAACTATCAGGGAAGTAGTGGATCAACAATTTTTCAATGCAGCCCTCCATCTTTTTTGCAGAATATGGTCACGTGAATCTTGGGGCATCTTGTTCCGTTATCATGCACAAATCTGGAGTCTTTGGAATCCGGAGGAACGACCAAATCAGGGTTCAAATAGAGCTTTCTTGCATCAAAGGCATCAAACTTCTTTTTTTCTTTCTCTTTTTTCTCTCGAGCCCATCTTTTAACTGCTCGAATCTTGATTTTTTAGTGTCTTCGATTCTTTTATCCATGATAAAACCCTAATTGGTCTTTGAATTACTCCTCATAAAATTTATGCAAGGTAATAATAATGCAAGGTAATGATAATGTCATGTAAAACATACCAGGATCGTGGAAAGCAATGCAATACAATCCTAAAATATAAACATGAATGCAATAAGGTATTGATTCCAAAAGTGATCCCCATAGAACGACGTTCATTGAGGCCAAAAGGTTTCATTATATCAGATATTAGATATTTATAGTTACTGATAAGCTTCAGTGTCTACTTTCTTAACTTCATCCAGTAGTCCAGTCAGCTTGCCTTCTGTAGTCCAACACTTGGTCCATGTTCTGACTAAGCATGCCACCTTGTTGAGCCGCCTTACCTGCTCGAGTAATATCGATCTTCGGGTCTTCATCTATCCCCTGCTTAGTCTTTCGTAGCTTGGAAGTTGTCCTACTTACTTTCCAACTGAAGAGTGTTGGATTGTCATTGCTCTGTCGTAAACTTGTTCCCAAAACTCTTGTTAATGGCTAAGTTATTATATAGCTCATCTATGGAGACTGTCCTACCTATTCCCAATTTCCTCAAACTTATCTGATAACAACCTAACTTGATTCTTGCTTGACTAGTTTCTATTCTTCCAATATTCTGAGTCGTCCTTCAACTAAACAACACCGTTCAATTACTCTTTAAAGGTGACCCAATATGATATTCTTAAACACTAAGTAGAGCTTCGGGTGATCATTCTGAAAATTCAATTTTATCAAAGTTATCTCTCTCTTATCTGAGCTGGCTGAACTCGAAAGAATATCCCTCTCCTGGGATGCCCCTATCTCCGATCTTCAAATTTAACTCGTTTGAGTGACCCACTTCGGCATTACTTGAACTTTGTCCTGGATATCGATTCTTCCTCGACTTTGCCCCTCGGGTGATTGTTAGCTTACTATAGAATTGGGGAACTCCGTCTTTGAAACCCAAAATTATCATCGTGATAAGATCTTGAACTTGTTCCTCAAGGCCTCACAATCCTCAATACTGTGACCCAAACTTCCTAAACGGTGTCGTAATCTTTCGGAAAAGACTGTCTCTTCGCTAGAGACTTTACCGAGGTAATAAGACTCTTCACGATGAACATTAGTAGTAGTTCGGTGTACCTCACAGGAATCGAAATGTACTTTTCATTACTTGCTTCTCGGGTTTCTTCTGGACCGAGCTCTACTTTTTTGAAATCCCAACTCAGACATACCTTCTGCATGTTTACTGATGTGGATCATAAAAGGGTTCAATTTGTCGTATTTATCTGGCTTAGAGGTAGAATTCTGAATATCCCGCTTTCTATTCTGATCCGTAATGGGTTCTTCTTTCGATTCGATAGATCGCTTACCTTTCGTCAGGGTATTCATCTGATTCATCACTTATTCCCTCTGCTTCTTTCAACTCTTGCACTTTACTTTGCTCATTACCAGTACCGTGTCTCCTTACCGTGTTTGACCTGAAGTCTTCAAATGGTTCTTCTTCTATTGTCTCTGATCTTACTCTGGGACAAAACCCTGGATCCGTGCCCTCTAATATCTGACCAGACGACCCTTTGCCAATTATGAACGATTCTGAGATTTGAGGAACCACTTTGGGAATCAATACCCTATAAATGCAAGAATGCATGCAAATGCTATGTTGATTCTCGAACAGTCTTTAAAAAACTTTCAATAGAGAAAATGTCTATTTGCCAGAACTTAATAATGAATTACAAGTAACAATTGGATTTATTCTGGAGACCTTGACTTCAGAAAGCAAAACCTGTGCTCCACGTCTCGACGTCGTCTTCAGGATGATGGATGACCTCGTCTTCTCCTCTTATTCTATTCCAAGGACTTGTGACGTCATGATCTTTATTTTTGTGGCTTCTGAAAAGGACATCAACAAGTGCATGCATAATGCAGAGAAGATCTTTTCTTCTATAGATCTGGGTGCAAACGAATAATACGTCTAAACAGGGATGGATTCTATCGGTCCTAGGAGAGTACTTTAAAAATTTTAGGGTTTAAATTAAAATTCTCAAAGATCATTTGGTTTAAAAATTTCCCCCTTTTTTATTATCAAAAAGTTTTAACTTACTTAAAAAATGAAACTTTTAGGTTTCTTTTTTTACTATTATTATTCTGAAAGTTTTATGAGGGAACAAGATTCAAAGAAAAATAATAATATTTTCAAAATTTTTTAGATGAGTTAAATTAAAATCTTTGAGATTTTTACAAAATGGTCAAATGTGAAGATTTAAAATTGGGGTTCTGCGGCCCTTACTGAATCTTCTGCGTCGCACGTGCCTTACTATCGTACCGTCTTCTTTCTCGATTGGTCTTTGCTCGGCCTAACTTGATACTGTAATATTATCGTTCCCGGCAAAGCAGACTTTTTCTATTTTGAAAGCCTTTTAATGAACTGTTCTTGAATCAACATCATGTCATGGTATGCAACATGAATGCAAATAAAGGCGTTGATTCCGTTGGTAATCACCCTTTCGAACGACTTTCATGGGAATTAAAGGATCCAGATTACAAAAAATGTCCATATTACAAAAGGAGTCCCTATTACAAAAAGAGTCACTATTACAAAAAGTCTTAATTACAAAACAAAGTTCTACACATAAGCCCTAACTGTACCTCCTATCTCCTCGACAGCTCTGAGCAACTTGATAAACCTTGGTGCTTCTTCCATGTCCGGGGTTACGAAAGGTCGGAGAGTCGCGGCTTCGGTAGCTAAGTCATTCACACACCTTGTAGCTCGTTGTATGTCCACCATCAGGGTCTCGTGGGTATACTTTGGCACTACACGCTTGCTCGAAAAATTGTTACATCGGATCTGTTGATTAATCTCTGACCGATGTCGCACGACTGGATCGATGCCGTCCTTCCTAAGGTACATTTTTCCATGATGAAAGATTTTCTAATCGAGCAAACCACTTGAATCAACGCCTCTATGTAATGTGGATGCAATGATAATGCAACAAAAGTATGTGTAAAATAAAAATAAAAATAAAACACAAAAAGAAATGAGTTAGTATCGGATAAAAATAATAAATACATAAATAAAAGATAAATTAAATAAGGTAAACAAACAAAACAACCCTATTTATCCCGTCTAAAACACCTATGGTTATCCGCATGGCTCTAAAGGGGTGGGTTTCTATATATTCTCTACATGTAGTCTTGGTTCTAGGAGGTACCTGAACTGTCCTTGCTGTCCTCTACTAAGAGTAGCAAGGCCCCCGATCATCACCTATTATAGGCTCCTTTCAACCGGGTTCAATTCAGGGGGACCCATTCGCTTATGCCTGCACGAAGGAACGATATCCTTACGAAAGCATAAGGTACTTGCTAGGCCTACACGGGAGAACAATATATCCACGAAAGCATTAGCGTTTTCCCTCACTTAAAAAATGGGTTTATATGCCAAATTTTAAATGCGTTAAAATAAACGCGCAATTACAACCGAATATTAATTTAATAGTCACTTTAATCCGAAACTTCTAATATTATTAAAGCGGTAATTATTTGAAAAAGCTTGACTCTCTTTATTTTGTTAAAAAACAAAAAATATCCCCAGCGGAGTCGCCATCTGTAGCGATGTCCGTTTCGCTAAAAAATAGGGTTTTTGAAGTGTTTGTGGTTGTCTTTCGGGTATTAAAATATTCATTCCGTGGGGTTTTAAAAATCGCGTTTTATTTAGAAATTAGAGTCGCCATCGGCCAATTAGGTAGGCCGGACACCATAAAACCAGAGATTCGAAAACTGTTGGGTTCGGGAGTCGGTTACGGATGGGGAAGGATTAGCACCCCCACACCGCCCAAAATTGGTACTTTAATAATTACCGCTTTATTAATGTTAGATTTTCCGGATTAAAGTGACGATTAAGTTAAGATTCGGTTATAAGTGTGAGTGGATTTTAAAGGCCCTGTTATCCGAGAGTAAACGTCCAACCACTATCACTACGCCTGATACTGGCCCCGTTTAGACTCGGATAAAAGGGCACCGCATTGACATTATATATTCCATTATGCAAACTTAGTGAGCAAAATATAAAATATGGCAAATAATTTAAATACAATACAAATAATTATTAACATAATAGAATACTAATCTAACATAAATAAAATACTAATCCAAAACATACATACATAAATATTAATCTAACTCATAAATAAAAACAAATTTAACATAAATAAAATGCTAACATTCATAAATATTAATAAAAAACTAATCTAACATAAATAAAATACTAATCTAAAACATTCATAAATATTCATCTAACACATAAATAAAAAACTAATCTAACATAAATAAAATAATAATCTAAAACATTCATAATTATTAATCTAACACATAAATAAAAAAACTAATCTAACATAAATAAAGTACTAATCTAAAACATAAATTTAAAACATACAAACTAAAAAATAAGAATACAATTTTAAATTAACTAATACTTCATTAAATTATAAAAACTACAATACAAATAAAAAGGAGAGAAAATATACCTAACTAGGAGCTCAAATAACGAACCCTGACTGAACCCCACCGAGATCTACCACGACCTCTCCAAAAATATTAACTAGATTGGACCTAAAATAGGACCCCGATCGAACCGGTTAGGACCGAGAGCACTGCCCCGGTTCTTGGCTACCGAAAGCATAGCTCCTTTATTGGTAGCCACTGCCTATTGCCCATTTCTTCCCCCATTCCCCCTGCCCCATGCCTTTATATAGGCAATTGGGGTGGGTTTAAGGGTGACGTGATCATCCCAAAACCATCCATTTTCCTTTTTTTTGCATTTTAATTTTTTATATTATATATTTTTTTGATTTTTTATTAATTTTATATTAATATTATTATTATTAAAATAATACTAATAACACTAAAACTCGGTTAAAAATGAGTGATTACAGAACGTCCGGTGAAGATGCAACCTGAGGGACAACTGGATCAACCGCCGGCGACGAGAGAGTGGCGAGAGAGAAACAGAGATTTAGGGATTTGGTGTTTGGTATTTGGGGATCGTGTCTGAGAAAAGGTAATAGGCAAACGAAAACAGTGAGTTTAACTATAAACCAAATGCTGCTAAAGCACTAACAATTACGGCCTTCGTCCAAGCAAACGCCACTAAAACACTCATTTTTACCGGCGTTTTATATTAGTCTAAATGCTGTAAATTGGTATGTATAAAATTAGCTGCGTTTACTCCAAAAATGTCACGATTAAAGTCACAATAAATTTCCAATATAAAATTTTAATTTTTTATTATAATCGCATTTTGATTTACATGCGTCTACATTTTCAATGTCTTAACATGCTAATTAATAATTCAAAAAAATTATGCAATTTCTTTTTATCCTTCAATGTATTATTCAATCTTTCATAATTTTGTCACATTCTCTATTTTTCCTAAAGAGTAACCAAGTTGAATTAAATATTAGGATAATTTTTTCTAAATAATCTATTGTGAAGTTTCAACAAACTCCTAATATAGACGATTTTATTATTTTCTCTACTTGGGAGTATAAGTGTAAAACTCAGAGATATTAAAAGGTCTTTAGTAGAACTACCATCTTATAATCTATTCTTTTATATAAATGCACAACAATTTTCATATATTATGACCAAAAATTATTTATCTTAATAAAATTATCAAATTTTACTATTAAATTTCAGTATTAAGTTAAAGAGCATCACAATTATTCAGTAAATATCATGTTTAAACAAACAATATAAAAGACCTTTGTTTCCTTAAATATCATTCCAATGGGCAATATTCCACTAATTTCTCCTCCAAATGCACCAATTCATTTGAATTTGAAAGGATTTAACGTTTTATTTTTTAAAATAAAATTACAGAATTGCATTGTTTATATTTAACTTTTAGGGTTCTTTCTTTCAATTTCATTTTTTACTTAGTCTACTGCCGCCTCTCTCTCAAATTCTCTCATCTCTCTATTTTTCTTCACTATTCTCTTCATTTTCCTTTTTTTTTTTCTCTTTTTTTATATTTTCCCTTGTTCTTTGATTTCTTTTAGATTTTAGTTTCAACTATTTTATATTTTTAATTATCGGTTTTATTTTTATTTTTTTATCAATATTTTCTTTCTTCACAAGTTCTTTAATTTGTTTTAGATTTTTAATATCTGAAATTGTTCTATGGTTTTTTTTTCGTTTTTACCTATACTTTTGTTTTAGATTTTTGTTTCTATTTTTATCTATATTTTCGTTTTAGTTCTTTTATCTGAATTTGGTTTTGGTTTTAGATTTAAAATTTTTAGTTTCCGCTCTATGTTTTTATTTGGAATTGTTTTTTTAGGTTTTGTTCTTTATCATAATTTTGATGCTGAATTTTTATTTTTGGTTTGTAAAAATAGAGAAAATAAGAAAAAATCTGAAGAAAAAAAGGTCTTCGGCTGGAGTTTCAACTGAGCTTATGTCGAACTTTAATCGAGCTTGATTTCGAGCTTTAATTGAATTCGAATTCGAGTTTCAACCGAATTAAAGTCGAGTTTGATAATTTTAAGCTCACGAGCTTTTAAGCTGAATCGAGTTTAACCTTAATCTTTTCATGTTTGAACCAAACTACATGATATTCGAGCTCATCTCGTCTCATTTACGCCCCTAAATATACTAAAAGAATATGAATTACTCTCTATTCAAAAAAATATGAATTACTCTTTTTGATAACCGATCAGACTTATTTCCTCCTTTCATAAAAAAAATTAACCATATCTTTACTATAAATTGTCTATTAACTCTTCTGAGTTTTCCATTTAATTTTAAAACTTTCATTCATTATAATGATTAGTTTTGGGGTAAAGTTAAAAATGGTAACTAAACTTTGGTAAATTATTCAATTTAGTAACTAAATTTTCAATTGCTTCAATGTTACCATTAAACTTTTAGTTTTGCTTCAATGTTATATAGACATTAACATCAGTTAAAATTTATTGTATAATAACACATTTAGTCATTTATTTTTTACATTCAGACAATTTAGTCATAATTCAAAAAAAAAAACTTAACCTCATCATTTAAACTATTTCCCATACACTGCTACAATCCCATAAGGAACCATTTGCTGTCCTTGCCACCGTCGACAGTGCTTCACAGGACGATGGCCCCGGGTTGCCTGCTTGTAACAACCCTCTCAAATTGGTAATTTCATTTCTTTTTTTCCTTAGACCGTTGCTATTTACGATAGTTATGTTTGATAAAGAAGCTTTTCTTTTTTCTTTTAATTGGTTAGTTTTGGATCTGAATTCCGAAATGATTTGGAATAGTTCCAAATTCTATTAGCTCCATTAGTTGTTATTTTATGTTTTTGGGATAGGCAAAAGGTATTGGAAACTTAGAGCAAAATTAATTTTTCTCTTCAATTGGAGAAACGGTGGAAAGAATTGTTGAGGTGGCAAGTCTGAGTTTTGGTTTCTGTAGGAATTTTATCTGACACATGAATTTAAGTGGGGGAAACGGTAGAAGACAACTTGCTTGAAGCTTGTGAATTCTATAGGCAAATAATTACAAACAAGTTTCTGGGACGAGAATTCCAGTAATCTACTCTATTGGTATTGTTACAAGATAGATGTTCTAAAATTGGGTTCTTTTATGATTTGCATTTGTGAAGAAAGGAGTTTAGGACTGTTATAAAGTCGAAGGATTTTGTAGATTATTTAGTACTTTAGAAAGAATGAATGAATCTAGTTGCTAATTATTTGAATCCAGCGAGAGCTGAAGGGCGCAAAAATGTAAACAAGAGAACTCTTATCTGGAACATTTAGCTGCTATATAATATGTTGTTATAGGACATTGATGCTGATAAAAAGTCTTGAAAGATGATTTATGACAAAGGGAGGGATGACCAACCTTTAAAACATGAGTTCTGGGTATGCAAGGAATTTGTGTGGTTTGTCAAGAATATACGCTGAACTGAAAGTTTCTTCTATAAAATAATGTTGCTCTCCTGCTATTTTAGTCATACAGAAACTTCTGTATTTTGGTTATGATCTGAAGGTTTTTATGGTTATTTTACTGAGTTATGCGATATTGTGAAACAAACCGAGTACTTTGTTGGTTGGTCCCCAAACTTATATTGGGGGAGATAGATAACTGAGAAATATTGTGTAAGATTTTGAATTAGAACTAAATTATTTGAATGTACAAATATGAAAGACTAAATATATTATTATATAAAATATTTTAACTGCTATTAACGGGTTAGTGGTAATATTGAAGCAAAACTAAAAGTTTAATGGTAACATTGAAGCAATTGAAAGTTTGGTTACCAAATTGAATAATCTACTAAAGTTTTACCATTTGTGAACCTTACCCTTAGTTTTAATTGTTGTTATACATATGTATCGATTAAAATTACAATAAGGATTTATATTCAATATACAAGTGGTGAAAACAAAAAAAAAAATCATAAGTGCCATGGTTTTATAGTTTAGGGTTAGATTTTAGGGTTTGGAGGTTTAGGTTTAGGGGTAGTGATTAGAATTTAGTGTTTAGAGGTTAGAATTTAGAGTTAACTGTAATATGATTAGAAATTTCTAATCTTAAAACTATTATTTCTAAACCCTAAATTATAACCACAACCTAAGGCGCTTGTGAAAAGCTTAATGGTTTATAACTTTTATAATCTAAAATCTAACCCTCAAACTAAGGAGCTTGTGAAAAGTTTTTATTTCCACAGCTTGTGTATTGAATAATTACCCTTAGAGTGTGTTTGGTTCGCGGAAAAGATGATTACCATGGGTAATAATCTTTTCCAAACTTACATTCTCATGTTTGGTTTAGGAGGATTCCCACGGTGAGGTATTATACTTTTCTCACTAGTGGCTCTTTTCCCCACCAATGGTGAGAATGTTATTCCCCTCGTTTTCTTAGGTATTACACAATTATTTCCCCTTTGGATAATATTACCCTTAAAATGATGAATTATGTTCATGTTGATCTTTTATTGCATTTTTAATTAGGTGACTAATTATTTATGGTTTAAATTTATTAAATATTTTTATTTAATATTAGTTTAGTATATAAATGATGTTGCATATATTTAAACAATTTAATATTTATATATTTTTATTAATATTATATTATGATGTTTCTAGGGTTATAACATGAGATTGCATGCTGCTTGAGAGTGAATGTGTTATGAGTTAATGTTATTAATTTTATTATTTGATTTATAGGATATTTTTAATTTTAATAAAATTAGTAGGTTAAGTTATTTCTATCATGTTTTACTATTTTTAGATTTATTTTATTATTTACTTTAATTTATTTGATAAATGGTCAAAAATAATAAAAATTTAAAACTTTAAACATATTAAACGTTTAGTATTTTGCGGTTCACAAAAAAATTAATGGGGAATAATAATATATGAAATATTTTTTAAAAATAATGTAATATATTAATTATATTATAAATATAAAATTTTTGCAAATTTTAGATAATGTAACGAAATTAGTTCTATAAATTTTTTATGCAAATATTTTTAATTTAATGATGGAATGTTTAACTTGTTAAAAAAAGAAAATATATCATAAGGCCAAGTTGATAAATTTTGCTTCTAATTAATCTTATATTCCTTCAACCTAACATTGTAATCTTATATTCTTACCAATTAAATCAAACAAGGTGATGCAACATTCCAAGTAATGTTGCATTACGGTGGATGGAAATTCTCTACCCCTAATCATGCCTCCTTTAGTGCGCCACTTTAAAATAGTGAGTTTAGGGTTTAAAGTATGGCTTAAGGTTATGGTGTAAGAAATTAGGAATAGGGTGTATTTTTTAGCGTGTAAGGTTTAGAGTTTAGGATGCATAAATTAAGGTTAAAGTTTAAATTGAATTTTTAAATGTTTTTTTAGTGTAGAGCATATAAAAGAGCATAGTTAGGGAGCAAAATATTTTTGTTCTATTCCTGAAGAATTGTACGTTTTATTTAATACGTAAAACATAACAAAACAACAAGCATTGGTGCTTGATTTCATGGCAAATAAAAAACAAGCAAACAAACAGAAAAGAAACATACAAACCAACCATTAAGTCAGTTGAGTTGGTCCGATTTATGCAGCATTAAAAGATAGTCTCATATTATTGTTAGAACTAAGAAACTTTATGCACAAACTCCAATATTAGGATTATATAACGACAAGAGGCACTACAACAGCCTATAGGATAAACACGGACGCATGGATGACCGGAGGGGAGGCACTTTTTAGCTGCTCCATCAACCAAGAAACCGCCGTCCCGAACATTGACGCCGGTGATGATAGAGAAGGGTACATCTTTATAACGAGCAGCTGTGACGGTTGGAGCCACCGTCACTAAAAGTAGCACTGCCATTGCAACCAGAAGTAAAGCAAACTTCTTGCCTTCCATTTTCTTGTAGCAACTAAATAGATTGTTAGTGTAGAGTATAAAGTAGGGATGACTCCATGGACTCACTCAATAATCCTTTATATAGTCAAAGTGATGGTTCTAGAATGATTAAAGGGTAAATTACACAAATGGTCAATAATCTATCCCCAAAATTACAAAATAGTCACCAACTTTCAAAAATTACATAATGGGTATTAAACTTTAGTGTTTTTACAAAATGATCATTGAGCCGTTAACTACCGTTAAGTCAGTGACATGAAAGTTGTGAAAATTTGAATAATAGCACATTTAATCTTTTATATTTAAACAATCAATCAACTTAGTCATAATTTAACCCTCATTATTGACGTCTAAATTGATCGAATGTGTAAATTTTGAGGATTAAATATGTTATTATACAAATTTTCGTAATTGTCATGTCACTAACTTAACAATAGTTAACTTTTTAGTGATCATTTTATAATAAAAACTAAATTTTAATGCTTATTATGTAAATTTTAAAAATTTAGTGACTTTTATATGTTTTAAGATAGTTTAATGATTATTTATGTACTTTACCCTTGAATAAAATATAATGGGATTTCACACAGAAACATGTGCCTTTTATCTAGCAATCTGACAGCTCCCGTACCGATAAATGTATATCTTTTTATAATTAAAACAAGGCGAGCAAATCACAGATTTATGTGAGATGATAAGATTTTTTTTACTTTAACTAATGGTTAAAGGTTCAATTTTTGTTTTGAAGATAGAAAAATTTTAAAATTTGTAGTCAGCATTTGTTCTTTATATAGGTAGGGACGGAACTAGAAGTTTGTAAAGGAGGGGACCATAATAAAACTAAAAATTTTAAGGGTGGCCAAAATAAAATTTAAAACAATTGAAGGTTTACAACATTGATTTTACCTTTTCCCCCTAAAGAATGGTATATTATTGTTGTTGAAAAGGAAAAGTTGGCAGGGACCACATCCCGATAAACCCCGGCAATGTTACTCCCTTATAGATAAACCAACATAACACGAATAATTAATCATTAAACTCGTTTTAATGAATACCTAGAAAACGTGGTGAGGCATGGAGCAAAGGCATTTTGTATTCTCCATAACTCTGCGCTATTTAACCTATCTTATCCATATCTAGTTCAGGTGCAAGATGGTGATAAATGGGTGATTATATCGTACAAGTTTAGGTGCAATTAACAAATGGTAAATTTTGAAATTTGTCTAAGAACTTAAAATATTAACTTTTTGATAATATTTTAAGTTAAATTTTTTCGTCATTTTTTAGAAGTTTTGATACCTACTTTCTTTTTTATAACATTCTTGGCAAAAGTGGTAGGAAAATTAAGGAAAAATTATATATTTAGTACCCAGCTATGCCCTCATTACTATTTTGGTACCCAACTATTATTTTTGACAAAATGGTATCTAATATTATTTTTTTTCTATTTTGGTACTCCTAGTGTTAAAAATTAACTGAAATAGTGATGTGACTTAAGTTAATAACTATTTTAGTCTAAAAACTTATAAATCTATCAATTTAGTCTATTTAAATATTATTTTAATTTTGGATTAAAATTATAAATTCTTCATTTTTCTTCTTCCAGTTGAACGTAATTTATAATTTTACCTCCAAAATTAAGATGATGTTCTAAATTGATGGATTTTGGACTAAACTGATCATATATATAAGTGTTTTGGACTACCAAGTCATGTCATTATCTTGGTTAGTTTTTAACGCCCGAGGTACCAAAACAGAACAAAGACATAACGTTATGTACTATTTTATCAAAAATAATAATTGGATACCAAAACAGTAACGCGAGCATAGTTGGGGTACTAAATATATAGTTTTCTCTTAAATTAAAGGGCAACGACGTGAAGGAGATGGGATTTTAACATATTCTAAACAGAAAACGGAACCAAAATTTGCATGCATTGACCGGTCATGCTTGGATGAAAGTGGAAACAATGGGCGAGGGGGAAGCTAAAGTGGAATGGCGGGGGCTAGCCCTGTAGCCCGCCCATATTAAGGATAAAAATATATTAAACTTTTTAAATCCAAAAGTTGAGAGAAATAAAGGCGTTATTTAACTATTATTTTTTTTATCAACAAATATGAAAGCCAAAACAAAGTCCCAACCGAAAGCGCAAAAACAAAGTCGAAGTTGTCCGAAAGCTAAAGACGTCTAGTTAAGCTAATCGACACCTCCTTTATTTTAGATTCCTGAAGGAATACCATATCACACCTGTTCTTTTTAAGAATGTTTCTAACTCCCCTCTTCTTAACAGATATACCCAAACTCCAGACATTCCAAGAAAGAATCCGTATCCCTCATAAATTATTGCCCCAAAAAACAACATTTTTAGTAATTTTCTTAATGATTTCTTCCTCTCTACCCAAAACTGCTCGAGTCTCGGCCAGCAGTTCCGGTTCTGGTAGTGTAGCTCCAACCATGTGTGGTCTTTACGAGGCCTTTCCCGTCTTCTCTTAATCGGTGTCGACGAACTAGCAACCAGCACTGGAGAAGCAACGGAATGCTTCACAACTTGTACAGACTTCACAGTTCCATCCGTAGACACGAACTCTACCCGTAAAGAATTTTGGTTATTCTCAATCACATTCTCAGCAATAGTAAATAAATCAAACTTAAAATTATTGTTATCCGTAACACCATCCGTATTTGTTTCCCCATCAAAACAAGCATCCCCACTTACACGATCAATTTCTAATCCCCTAATATCCTTTCCAGAGCTCACCTCCTCATCAAACTCAATTAGTCCCACAATATATATGCTCCGTCCCTTACCCAACGGTCCATTCTTTTTGTAATTTAACCCTTACAAAATTTTAAGTTATAATTTAGTTTACTTGTTTTAGGATTGATAAATATTTTTTATTTTAGTGGTATAGTGTGTTAGTGAAAATAATTTTATTTTACTTGTAGTCGGCAAATTGAATCTTATTAACAATATTTTTCAGTCTTTTATCTCTTTTTTAATTATCAGCACTATTGACTTTTATTTCTTGATTTCACTATTTGAAAATCAAATGTAGAACAAGGAGAAAAAGGTGTCAAAGATTTGGGGTCTTAAATAGCTAGTTGTCGGGAGTGTGTGGGGATGACGACACAAGACGTCGTTTTTGTTTGACTGAGTTGACGTTTAAAGGCTAGTCATAGTTTAGAGTCGTCATCAATTGTTTTGGATTGTGTACGATCAAAAATCTATCGATATAGTCTGTATTTGAACCGAAATAATGATCGAGTTCGAGAGCACATTAAACGTGTGGAAGGTTAGAGCACCCTCACGACTGATTTCTTTTTGTAGAAAATAGGTTCATGCTGGATTTTTATTAAAGGTGAGGTTGGGTTCGGGTTTATAGTAAAAATATCCGGTCCGACCTAGACTAATAATGCAATGTTCCCTATATTTTAAGAATATTTACAATAATGTTGTCTCTTTATATTTTTTACAATTAGATCTTTAAAATTAAATTTTTATTTACAATTTAATTCTTAATTTTTTTTTTTACAAATAAGTCCTTAAAATTATTTTTTACGATTAAATCCTTAAAATTATTTTTTATAGATATGGTCGGAACAGATTCAAGTTTTAGGTAATTATTTTCGATCGAGTTTAAATCAGTTAAAAACCTGACCCAACCGTGTCCATCCCTACGACGCCTAAATTGGTATATAAAGAAAGTTGTGTTGCGTACAAAAGTAAAATGCACAAATGAAATGTTAGTTATAATAATAATAGAAATAAGAAAATATATAAATGAAATATAATACATATACACTGACAATAAACCTGACAATAATACATTATTAAAAATAAATTTGATCGAATCTAATTTTGAACTTTTTGATGTTATATATCATTTTATTTATTAATAATAATTTTTTTAACAATAACCATGGAATTTTATTAATAAAAATAATGGAAGGAATCAGAGTTACAACGTACTCAAATATAAGGAAAATAGGGACAATAGTTGCCAAAAAGCTCATGCATAAAAAAAAAATATTAAAGTCAAAATTACAAAGAAAAACAAATTTTTTTTGTTAATAACAACGTCAACATCAAAAGAACTCAATAACCCATTAATAATAGTTGAATTATATACCGTCGAAAAATTTATAAACACATATATTATATATCTTAACTAAAAATGTTTCTCTATCAATTACAGATGGCATAAAGTCAAAAAAAAAAAATACTCTCAATGTTTAACTAAATAGTTATTTTGCCCCTATTTTTTGGAGCAATTCAACCTTCAACGTTTCATTTTGGGTCAAAATGACCTCACTGCAGATGAACATTTTTAAAAACCCGACCGTAACCAGTTTGAAATGACTTGACATAATGATAAGTCATCAAAAATATATTTTATATTTTAGGCTAAGTTCCCAAACTATGCTATTTTTTCTTTTTAGGTGCCCAAACTATTTTTTGGGCCAAATAGGTGCCTAAAGTTTCATTTCGTGACCCATTTAAGGTTCTCCGTTAATTTTCACCGTTAAATGCCACGTGTCACCTCCAGAAAAATCCGAAATTATATTAAAAATAAATAAAATTAATTAATTTTAAAAAAATCTCTAATTTTTTTTTAGATTTTACAAAACAGCCCCTAAAATCCAAAATCCTTAACTCCCCAAAACCTAAATCCCGATTTGGGCCGATTTCGCCATCGATTGCCATGCCGCAACCCACCACATCGCTCGCCGGACCATTGCGACCATTTTCCGGACCACCCCGTCGCCAGAAATCGACCGTCGACGTGCGAATCGACGAAATTGACAAATGGTTCTTTCGAACGATTCGGCGACGAACGGCGGCTGGAGGGGCAACGAACGACGTGTGAGTTGTTCGGCGAGGGAGGGCGCTTCATTCCGTTGCTGGCAACGTGGTCGCCGCCGGCGAGAGTGGTCGGATTTGGGGGTTTAGGGATTTGGCGACTATTTTAGAAATATTTGAAATTTTTAGGATATATTTTTATTTTTATTTTCTTTTATTAATTTTATTTATTTATAATATAATTTTGGATTTTCTGGAGGTGACACGTGATATTTAACGGTGAAAATTAACAGAGAACCTTAAATGAGTCGCGAAATGAAACTTTAGACACCTATTTGGCCCGAAAAATAGTTTGGGCACCTAAACAGAAAAAGGGTATAGTTTGGGCACCTATTTGCCTATTAAGCCTATATTTTGTATAATTTTGTAAAATTATTTTTTGACCGATGTAATGTTTTTCAAGTCAACACATTTGTTTATATGATAATGTCATGTCAGCGTGCACTGTCATATATGTTTGTCACGTCATTTCGAGTTATTCACCGTCAGTTGATTAACAGTTTTCATCCGCATAAGGACCATTTTGACCCAAAATAAAACCTTGAGAGTTGAATTGCTAAAAAAATAGGAACCAAAATAATTACTCAGTTAAACATTAAAGGTAATTTTTGACTTTATGCCATTACAGATTTACAATTAGTTAAGTTATGCATTCAACAATGTCAATTAAAGATTAAATATCATAAAATAGTTTGGGGTTTATAATATTATTTTTAGTTTATATAATAATAACAATGATGATATTATAATATGTTTTTAGGAGTATAAAGTTTGGGCTTAAGGTTTAGATTATATATTTGAGGGTTATAAGGTTTAGGATTTACGAAAAAGAAAATTTTGGATTGGGTTTATAATTTTCTTCAAACAATTAAGAGTTTTTATATACGAAAAAATGAAGAAAATAAAGAAAAAAAGTTTAAATTTTAGATTGGGTGGATAATTTCCCTCCTAGAAAATTAAGAGTTTTGGGGTTAAACTAAAGGGTAATTATACTATGCACTGGCGGTGAAAACATTTTGTTTCCACAAACGCCCTAATTTTAGGGATTAAGGATTTAATTTAGGGTTCATAGTTTAGGAGTTTAGGTTTATGTGCTTATAATTTAGGGACCGTGGTTTGAATTTAGTATTTAGGGTTAGAATTTAGGGGTTATAGGTAAAAACCTAAATCCCTACCATATTACCCTAAAGGGGCGTTTGGTTCACAAAAAAGATTAATACCAGGGGTAGTAATCTTTTCCGGAATCTTATTCCCATATTTGGTTTGTCCTCATTCCCACTAACCCGAAAAAAATTATTACCAACAGTAGCGTTTTTTGTCAACATTCCGGGAATGTGATTCCCACCCTTCCTTTAGGTATTTGTCAATTTCCTCCACTTTGGACAAAATTACCCTTAAAATAATGAGTTTTTTTAATTTGAATCCTTTGTAGCATATTTAAATTGCGTAAATTTATTAAATAATTTATTTCATATTAGTTTAATATTTAAATGGTTTTACACATATTTAAAAGTATTTTAATATTTAAATAAAAGGAAAAAATATGGCTATGAAAATTTTCGATAAAATGTCTAAATACTCAATAAATTTTCTATAAAATTTTGGTAATAAAATAAAATAGACACATAACACATTAGAAGGAAAACATTTGAGTTTATTAGTTTTATGTTTTATTTTCGTAGGAATCTTTGTAACTTAATGTTTCATGATACGATCATCATCTCCTATTTATCATTTTTTTCTTGACTTTATGTAAATTTATTATTCATTTTATTATTTCAATCATGCTTTAATATTTGGAGAGTATGTTTATTTAAAAATATTTTACATTACTTTAATATTTAAATGATATTACCCATAAAATATTTATTTATTTATTTTAATTATAAGAATTATAATATTAATAAAAATATATATTTCATATTGTTTATACTAATTATATCAGTAAAATGCTAAGTATAATTGTATGAATCTTCGGGCAAATATTTTTAAATTAATATTAAAAGTTTAACTAGTTAAAAAGAAAATATATTACAAGGACACTATGGTAAAATTTACTTCTAAGTTATTTTATATTCCCTCAACCAAACAATGTAATCTTACATTACTACCAAATAAACCAAACAAGGGTAATCTAATATTCCGAGTAATATCTCAAGTAATGTTACATTTCGAAAATCCTATTTCCAAGAGTAATCTTATATTCTGCGAACCAAACGCACCTTAAAACCTAAACTCTAACCTATAAACCCTAAATACTAAACTCTAAATTCTAACCACAAACTCTAAATTCTAATCCCCTAAATTATAAATTGGATCTCTAACTTCTAAAATTAGGGCGCTTGTGGAAACAAAACGTCAGTGCACCATATATTTTCCTTAAACTAAATACAAAAGGTATCACTTGCTCTACTCATTTACAATCCTAACATACCGGGCCAAAAACAAGTCAGGTTGATAAAACAAAATAGATAAAATTAGGTCACGGGTCGTTTTAAGTCAAGTTATATTATATATTTACTTGATTAATTTTGAGTTCACGTTCATTATCAGATCGAGTTCAATTATCACAATATCAAATTCAATTTTAGTTCGAGTTATTTTCAGATAGGGTTTTGGTCTAAAATCATCAAGTACAACTCGTTCAGATCACGTCACATTGAACTTAATCGAGTTCGGATATTATCACCTGAATTACAACAAGTACATAATCGAATTAATTTTAGTCGAATTCCAGGTCGGCTATTTTTTACGCCCTTACATTGTTGTATTCGGTTTGTCCGTCCTGGCCTAACCAAATTCATGATCATGTTAAACGATGGTCGATGGTTTTGGTAACGACCTCACTAGTTTAGTGATTAGGTCTGATCTCTATGTGACATAGAAAAAAAAAGCACAAAAATGACAAATTTCTATTCATTTCGCACCTCATATTTTGTTACCATTAATTAATTAAATAATAATAATAAGTCCTGCAAATATTGAAGAAATATTCTTTACCAACAATTTACCAGTTGATAATTCAGAGCTATTCTTTCATGGCTGTTGCAGCACCTAGCTGCATCAACAGTTGTTTCATTACTTGGAAACCCAATAGTTCAATCTCAACCACAAACTTCCCCTTATCTTTTTCTTATCCCATTTTCAACGGCTGCCATGGAATTTCAGTGACAAGAACTTGGTCTACCTCAACAACATTTGCAAAGTTTGAGAAATTCCAAGGTGACCCTTCTGAAGCTGATCTTGAAGATGTCACAGCATCTTCTGTACAAACCCAGGAACAAACCATTGAAGAAGAAGATGACAGGTTCATTTAATATATAGTATCTTCTTACTCCCCGTAAAACTCGAAAGTTTTGCGCTTTTTTGGACCGTAAATGGTGTTGTCTTTTTATCTTTTATATTTCAGTTGTTTGCCATCTGATTTGGAGGGAGCAGTGAGGCAATCAGGTGAAGCAAGTGCCTTGTTTACATCTTCTGGAGGAATGAGAGCTATTGTATGTGCCAAAGAAAGATTTTGATTTTAATTTTCTATGCCTTTTGATTTCAGGTTTTGATAGAATAGTTTGCCATTTTACAGGTTGAGCTCTTAATACCTCAGCTACAGTTTCTTGATGATGAAGGTGCTCAAGCTGAGCTTTGGGAATTGTCCAGGATTTTCTTGGATACACTTATTGAAGAAACTGGAGGCCAGGTCAGTTTAATAACCCTAAAAAGGAATGATTAGAAAATTGGAAGCTTTGAACTACAATTCCTGCATTGTTAATTTGATTTGATGCTATATTTCCAGATGCTGTAGTTGCTGCATTACTGAAATATCGATGGAAGGATGCTGCTTTTGGATTTGCCAGGCAATTGCTTTCCTTATAGATGATAATTGTTTGATTATTTGGTTTGTTTGTAGAATCCGATCGACATTTGATTGCAACATGTTAGCATGTACTGATGTATGTAACTCATGCTTGTGCAATTCCTCTGTTTGTGTTTATCTAGTTTGAGTGACCGGAAGCCTGTGGAGAGCCAAGATGAGATTATTGTCATGGTTGTTCCCGATTACCAGATGTTGGAGCGCGTACAGAGAATTGCCTCGGAACTATCAGATGATCCGGTACCAATCTAGCTTGGCATTATACTGCATGTAATGTCTAACAATGCTAGGACCATATAAATTCATCCCCTCCTCACTCCCTCGGTTTCATTCCCTTGTTTGATCTGCAGACCATTATTCTGCAATTTCGGTTTTCTTTGCTGGTGCCTAAACGCTATATGTTTTGCGATCAATCGCGACAACATTCATTACATGCACAATCATGGTAACACAGCCGGAAACAGTTGCATAACCTTATTTTGTGTGCCAGTGGTGCCTTGTCTATTAATCACTGGAGGCGGAAACACAGCTCGAAAATTTTGTTTGTGCTAATCTCTTTGAATTAGTGCAACTTTAACTGTTGATATTCATCATTAGCCGGCTTGTTCATGTCATATAAATGCATCAAATTGGTAGCATTAAATAGTACAGAAGCATTTGATAAGTTGATATCAGAACATAGTGCTGTTCTCTCATCATAATTTTCTTTCATATGTTGGTAGCCTAGGCCTCTCATCATGTGGAACCCGCGTCTTATAAGCGAAGATGTCGGAGTCGGGGTAAATGTTCGTCAGTTAAGGCGATACTTTTTACGGTAAGTCTACGTATGTTCATCCTTATACTTTCTTTTGGTTTCTCTGTTCTCCTTGTTAAAGTTCTTACAAACTCTCATGCTATATTATCTCGATTTTTCATTTTCGATAAAGCACTCGTATTTGATATCTGTACCCGGCTACTCGGTGGTTATATCGCAGTAATAATCAATAAACTATATCTCGTTTGTATTGCAGTTCTTTCACGACAGTTTACTCAATGAGACCTTTGGCAGCTGGTGCTGTGTTTAGATGTTATCCAGGGTAAGCCTTATTTAGATTTCGTTGTAATGGTCTGAATATCGAACTCAGCCTCCGTGATCGGGTTGACATGTTTTAGCCATTTTGAATTCTCTCTTTTGTACTCGTTTTCAGATTGTGGAAGGTGTTTTACGATGATAAAGACAGGCTCGGAAGATATCTGCTTGCAAAAGAACTCGTGAGCCGTCCCGATGCAGAAGAACTCGAGGTTAATTCGCTTTCTGAAACTACTCAATCGTGCATGGACAATCCAACATAAAAATGCAAACATTTTGAATTTTGTTTCATCTTTTCGGATAATATTAGGAAACACAGAGGCAAAGTCAGAGCAAGGTCCTTCATTGTTTAGCCAAGCTGCGAGCATTTTCTCTTCATTGAATTGATTCGTGAAAGCCATTTCAAAATAATGTCTTCATATCGAGTTCCGTACGAAATTGTTTGGGTTTCAATGCCGGAAATTTTCGGCTTTGTATCTTTTCTTTTACGACGTCTTCCAACGTGTATATTGCATTGTAAGGTGCAGAGACAAAATTTAGATACAATATGAATTAACCTTCCTTTGGCTAATATCAGTAAATCTTATGATACAGTTCACATATGTTACCCGGACTCGGATATGTTTACAGAATCTTATCCATATGCTTGTGTATGAACATGTTGCAGACATATTCTTCTGTTCAGCCACCTCTCTTCAAAGAATCACACATAAACTATCGCGGTATATGCGGGCGCATATATTATGTGCTGTACTTTCATCGGTGCGAGCTGAAACGTTGTTAGTTGCATGTGGCTCCGGAGGTCGAACATTCCTCCAATCCACTCACAGTTCAAAACCAATCAACATTTTTGGTGGAAGTTTTCGGCTTCTTCTTTGGCTTTTGGTACCTATTATTTTCGAACCTGGCTTTAACTATAAGAGAATAAAGCAAGTCTGCTTCCGCTGAAATGTCGAAAGGCACATTCAGGATGCTGCATAATCCGAAACCATATTTCATAAGCATGCATTACTGAAAAACCAATAACAAATGTTTAATGAAACTAAAGGATTATAAAAGCCGGAAGCAATTATAGGACTATCTCGTTTCCGAATATGATCGACGGTAAGGTAACTTGATTAGGGGCAATGAGAATTTCTTGAAGGCTATCAGAGATACATACATACCTATCAAGTAACTCCTCCAGAATGATTCTTTGTGAACGTGTCACAAAATGGATGCAATTTCTCGGACACAGACCAACCGCAAGCTGAACTTGATAATCTTCACTGTGTCCTGATAAATCACAAAGACAAGTACTTTAAACAGCTTTATACTCCTCCGGATACGAAAAAGAAAACTGAGAAAGTTCCCCGAGTAATATAATCACAGAGTGAAAAAAGGTTAAAATGAGAACCGACTACTGAATATACAAACCTTGAGAAGTTGCATGTGCGATTCCGGTCGAAGGATCGTATGCGAATGCATGAGGGGCTCTCTTTACGCATGAATATGGGCAACCTACAGATGTTTTCAGAACAGTGTTTGCTCACAGTAAACACATATGCTACATTAATGTTTTACATGTTAAAACAACCTAGCAATATGTTTAACTTGGACATGTTTCTGCCACAATATAAGCAGCTTGATTACCTTTGCCGATGCAAAGAACTTCGTTAACGAAAACATCGAATGCTTCGCTCTCGGGGTGGTCGAAAGGATCTAAGCATTCACTAAACAATGTATATACCCAACAGTTAATATTGCAAAACAATAATGTTCCAATAAAATAACAAAAACAGAGAAATGAAAGAGCAAAAGATAAAAGAACTTAACAAATTACAACAGTAAACACATTCATGAATGCAAAACAAAGCAATGTAAAGAATCTTTCAAAATTAGCAAAATAAATAGTTCTTGAATCTTATAAAAGGAAAAGAGAAGAAAGAAAATCACCTCTCGATGATCTCCGACCGGCTGTAATTGGACAAAATCTGGAGGAAATATTAATCCAAAGTTCATCATTCAATTCCTATAGCAAAAGAGTGTCAAAAAGAACAAACTGGAAACCCTAAATCATCGAAACCCTATTGTTTTTAGTAATTATAAGAATATTATACAATTAAGTATGAAAATTACTACAACATAAATTGGAACACAATAGAATAGAAAACTAAATGAAATTGTAAATTGGGGGAAAAGTAAAAAATAAATAAAACCCCATAGGCCTGGATTACACGACGGATCATAGTATCGGAATCTCCTCCATCTTTGTATACATCGGGATGATACTGCTTAACCTTTGAACAAAAACGCAAAAAATAATTAAAAATCATATAATTAATTAAGAAAATTAAGAAGCTTTTCCCCCGCAATTCTCTTGGCAAATGAACAGATTAATTTATTACTTTGCAGCTAAAATTTGAATTTAATTAAACAAATAAAACTCTAACTTATTTGTTTATTACTTTGGCGCGAAAAGCAGCTTTGAGCTCGGCGGCAGAGCAGTTAGGGTCGACGCCGAGGACGTCGTAAGCGGAGGAACTGGAGAGAACCAGAGGGGGAGGATCTTCTCCGGTTCTACCTCTGGAATTAACTACCAGACGAGTAAAACGACGACGCGGGGATCTCACAGTAAAATTAGAGAAAATTGGGATGTCGAGATCTGAACCGGTTGCCGGGACTGGAAGAACTGGAGGGGCCGAACTGTAGAGGCACAATAGTTTCATTTCTTTTTCTAGATTTTGATTTTCAGTTAGTGGTCGGTAGTTTTAGCTCTGTGTTTGTGCTTTTTAATAATATAATGAACTCATTACACATTATCAGGAAAAAAAATTACTATAGGGGAGAGCCGAACGCTGCGTTTCAACCCATGAAGAAATATTTTTGGATAATGCTTGCAAAATAGTCACTGAATTATGATAAAATGATATATTTATCACTTAACTTTTAAATGTTATAAAATGATCATTAAATTTTGTTTGTTATAAAATAATCACTAGATCATCCGTTATATTCTCTGGGATAATCTCCTTGAGTAAACAATAGCTGAAATGGATGCTTGAAAAAATAATTGTTTGACTGAGCACGGCAATTTTAGGAGGGAAGAGAATATCCGAAAAATTCAAAGGAACTCGTCGGGAAGACGCAATGAGTTTTTCTTAAAAATAATTTCAATTACCTCAAAGTCACAATTATAACGAGTTTCTAAAATTGTCGAGAAGAGAGAACGACTTTACAAGAATACTACAATAACATCCCTAAACTTATACAACAACAGAATAACCAAAGTTCTCAAAACAATAAGAACCATCATGTGAGATCTTGTGAGGACGAACAAGCTCGAACTCAAACACAGAGCTCAAAATCAAACAATTATGTGCACTTTACGATGGTAGTTTCAGCCTTGAAGGGTTACTCTCGTTATGTGCACTTTACAATGATAGTTTCAGCCTTGAAGGGTTACTCTCGGAGTGACGCCTCGAGGGACCTCGAACAACATCTCTTTACCGAAAACTAGTGAGAAACAGTTATCTGAATAATGAACCGGGAGTATTCTAGTGTAAAAGAGAGGTTAAGGAAGAAGGCAACTCCGACATCGGATCCGCTTATCTCTGTAACCTCCAAACCATCAGTTTCCCTTGAAAATTGACTGTAAATTCTCTGAAGTAAACCAGCCTTATGTTTATCAGTCATGAAATGAGGCCATAATTCTCATGGCAGTTAGCATAGTTTCATATTTAATTCTCATCAATTAATGGATAAAATTTAATCATCTGTAGTTCTCCACTTTTTTAATATGTGTGATGATACCCAATTTTATCCATTAATTGATGCATTGTCAACAACATAATGCTCTGTACAATATGTAATTACCCTACAAACAATAATTCACGAGATATATTTGCATGCTTTTAGATGTGTAAGATTTTGGATTAAAACATGGAAATTTAGGGTTGAAATATAATTTTATCATCGTTATAACTTATATACTTTTATAATTTTTTAAATATAATTTTTTAAAAAATAAAATTAAAAATTTTATAGTTTCAGGGGTCAAAATATAATATTACCAGTATCCTTATTTAAAATTTTAAATTCAAAAGGACTAAACTAACAGTTTTACCGGCATGGCCTTAGGTAAAAGTCTAATACAATCATGAAACAAGTAAATGCTGAGTGAAATCTGTATTTTTTTTCCCCAGGAAAAGACTGTAAAATGTATACAACTAATGAAACAGAGATCAAAAGCTATAAATACATCACAACATGGGGTATCACCCACCATACACTATAGCCCTTCTTTCTTTTCCATTCTTTTACTAGTGACCCACTTTTCTTCTCTGTTAGCATAGATTCGGGACATGGGAGCTGCTCCAGCAGCAATGGTTGAGTTGACAATGATTAGGTTATTGAAATGAAGGGCGAAAACGAAATACTCACAATTTACAACAGATCATGTTTTACTCTTTGAAATTCCTATCCTAGAAATGGTTGGGGCGTTTAGAGTGAAAAAGCCCCGCCAATAAAACGACTCGAGAGTAACAAATAAGACCACTAAGCATGCGAGTGCCGGACGGAGATGGAGGAGCAGAGGGAAAAATCTGGAGTTCACTGAAATTAAAGCTCGATCTTTTCGAGCTAAACACCAAGCAAGAACTTAAACACATCACTCAATGAAATGATTCCTTCTACTCGCTTGCTGCCTGCCTCCACAATCACAAGTCTCCTAGCCCCTGTGAGAATACAAACAACAATACAGTATAGAGTAGGACGCATTGGAGAAACAGACGAAAAGGAAGCTTGTTTTTTCGAGATAATCATACGAGAATAAAAGAGAATGGGTGAAAACGATACCAGAATTTGCCAACTGCTCCATCACTTTGTGCAAAGTATCGGATCGTAGACACATCTGACATCTTTCTCCGTTGAAAGAATTTGCATCTTGACACAGTTGCAAGGCCTGCAAGATCATTTTCGCTAGTAAGCAAAGCTCTTTTTCTACTTGCATTTAAGTAAACAGGCAGGCACTGCATGCATAAATGACGTTTTCCAATTACCTGATGAATACTCATTTCATCAAGACGAATCTGTGCATAAGCTCTATCCTTCACTAAAGTAGTTATATCACTGTCAAGCAAACAATCAGAGGACAACTTTTGTAAGGAACATAAATAATCGATTTGGTATCCAGCAGTTTCTTCTTTTATAATTTCCATTCTCCACTTGAAAAAGAGGAAACAGATTACCTCCGTGAATATATGTCAAGCAATGAGTCATTCTCATCCACTACCGGTATCGAACTTACATCGGCTGCAAAAGGTATGATCTTGTAAAATAATTAACAAAAAGAGAGAAAACGAAGACAAAAGAGACAGACCAATAAGTACTAACAGTGACTGATAACTAATGACATTAAGTCATTCCCTCAAAAAAGAACATAAAGGAAAAAGGAGGAAAGAATGCTTTCTAAAACCAAAAGAATTAGTAGTGGTCCAATAACTGTTTCGAAAATACCTATTCTTGATAACGACAATGACCTTACTTCATATCACTAGTCAAATATAACTTATAAGCATTAACCAAAAAGCTAAGAAACAAGCTCGGCATGCAATGAAAAGCTGTAGACGCAAAAAGTAGCATTTTTAATTCAATATTATACGAACACATGCTTAAAAATCTATTTTTTTCCATTTGCCCACTGTGTTATAATTTCTTCCATATTGTACAAACTTCAGCAGGAGCTTAAAACCTTAAGCTCAAAGGCCATAGGTTACCTTGAATTAACAATGATAAGGCAGCACCAAGAGAAGCACTTGGTCGCAGCATTGCCAGTGGCTGACCATTTGATTCCCCAATTTTTGGTACCCAAGTACCCAAGGGAATTGAACAAATTGGTTGTTGAAGAATGGGCAAGGAACTAGAAGAATGTTTAAAATGTCGGCATATACCTAGAAATTAGGCTCTGGTTAGAAATAACTCATATACCATAAACAAACAAGTGAAAAATCAAGTAGCATCAACTAACAACAAAGGAAAAAGCTTACATTTTAGAACTTCAGACAAAGTGGCAAGATTTAGCAGTTGCGGAAATGAACCATCCTGTGATGAATGAATGATGGGAACCACAGCTACCTTACTTTTCAAAATCCTCAAAGCAACATCCTTCAGAGTATCATAAGGCCCAGCCTGCATAAAATGATGCTAAATGTTACATATCGATATAAAAGTAAAGGTAGCTGTATCATGAGAATCCAAATAACAATCATTCCAAAATCTGGAACTGTACACTAAGAAAGAAATCACAATCTCTTTTTCGTGAATAGATTCCAGAATAATGTAGTAAAGGCAATAGGTAAAGATTGTGAGGTCAAAAAGACAAAAACACTACATCCTGATAATTTCAACAGTGAACACCTCATCTTTCTAACCAATCGCAGTAGGAGTTTCATTTAACATACAAGCAGGTAATTAAGTACTATTAAGGCAATTTTTTCCACCTTCATGAATCATCCAAAGCAAGTAAACATGTCAAGATAAATCAAAGGCTAACATGAATGATTTAGAAATGCTAGATAATCCTGGAAATGAAGCACTTACATGAACAAAACGTCTAGGATATGAGCTTGCATTGCCATCAATTTGTCTGCTAAGATGTACCTTTCCCTCTTTCCAAAATGATATTGTGTGCATCTCTAATTCTTCCTCTGTCAAATTCGAACCATGATTCCCCAACTGTCCTTCAAAGGGTTATACATGTTAAACGCAATCAAGCTACATCATTGCAAAAAAGGAAAAAATACCATGTATTTCCACATTTCAACTGGCATGTCTCAGAAAGCTTAAAACACCACATGACTACTCCTAAAAATATATGTTACCATGACTACTGATTTACAGTGAATTGAAATATATGGTTAAACATGGAGGAAAAAGAAAAGATAATTGTACTGTGAACATGTATTCATGGTTAAATAACTCTAAACATTTAAAGTTCACCGATATTTTTAAAATTAAAAACTTCAATTGATTCTCAAACCATTATCTACCAGATATGGTCATATGGGAAACATCTAGTCCATTGTTGTTAGGTGCCTCTCCAATTTTAAATTCCTATATGTCTTTGACTCATTTTTTTCTCGATAATCGTGGTCATCCACTAAGTTCAGCACAATTAGAAAGAAGGATGGTTAATTTCATACCAGAATTCTGTTAGAAGTAGCAGTGGCTCATCTATTTCAGGAAAACACTTCCCTAATTCACCCATCTCTAGGTCTCTAAACTGGTCTCAATTAAGTTGCAAAATTATATTCCTATTCTAACTAAAGCTTTTGTCGGAATTTTCACAGCTTGACTTTGACATGTGAAGGGAAAACTCAAAAACATTTTCTCCCGAACTCACCTCTCTTAGGATAAGAATAAAGTCCAATGCACTAAGAACTCCAACGAACTGGCTCTTGAATGAATCCCAGAGAGGAGCCACAGGAATTCCCTAAACGTAGCATAAATAAACAAAGATAATATCTGAGCTAATAAACAGCAGAGTGAAAAGTAAAGCCTTGACAAATTGCATACAGTAGTAAAGGGTAAAAAATCTAAAGTAAAGGTAAATTATATGTAACAAAGAAAGTAGTAAAGGAAAAATCACATCAAAGATGTGGAAAGTCAAAAGAAAGGGAGACAGAGAAAAGGGAACTAACAAAACAAAGAACCACCAAATACACCACGTGGTTATTCTTCTCTCTGGATGAAAACAAGGAAACACTAGCAAAACTTTTATGTGTAGTGACTGTGCATGTGTTTTCACCTCTGCATATTTTTTGAGGTTATAAAAGAGATTCACCTGCTCATGCAGAATATGGAATGCTTGCTTCACTGCTATATTAACATCCAAGGCAATAACCTGCAAAAATGGACACATTCAAATAGAACAAGCTTCAAGCTACCACCCATAATAAGTTACCACGTAAACAACTCCAAGAGAAAAGTAATGCATTCAAACCTTGCCTGAGTCCGGAAGCAACTCATATGCAATATGTCTTGACAAGAAAGCGGCTATGCGATGTCGAGAGACCTCTAAATCTGCATCTGATATAGTTGGAACTGGTTCCTACAAGTTATCCCAGTAAAAGGACATAAATGCTTATGCATCTAAAATCTAACATATAACAATAATTTCCAGCCTGGTTATTTTAGAAAAAGCACCTCAATACTTGAAAAAGGACCAACACAACATGTTAGAAGTCTAATGTCAATACCAAAAATAGACTTAAGTGTTTAAGAAGCACACCGAATGAATAGAAACATCATCAAGGTCCATGTTGGATCTACTTGGGGCCTCCGGACTAAGACTTGGAGAAACTGCATCCAGATCCCTAGCTATATAGACAGTGTTAACCACACCATAATTACCATTTACAAAGGGTTGCCGCTCATCATGCCTCCATTCACCATCAACAAAAAACTTATACTGCCAATAAACAGAAATAAAACCTGAAATCAGTTTCAGAGTTAGGAACAGATGTGCATTCCAGAGTGAGGACTACAACACATCCACATGATACCACAAACAAATGACCAAAGTTACAAGGAGCTTTGCTTCATGTATTTTCTTACTCCAGGGCTAGTACACAAAATACTTTAAAAAATAATGATTACAAAGTGATCATATCAACATACTGAAAAAATCTCAATATGAATCATGAAGCGGCAAATGAGTTATTTTTGTAGTTAAAGTTCCACAAGCTTAGTTTACCATTATCAAGTTAATCTCCGGGGTGCAGGATTTAAGAACTTGACTAGAATCTTATTAATAGAACATAAAGGTACTTGCAGCATTTACTTCCAATGATTATCAGTCATTTCCACAATTACTCAATCGGAGAAGAAGAAATAAAAATTCAGTATCAAGTGCTCTTTACAGGAGAATAGGATTAAATATGTTGCTTATACAGGTCCAGATCTTCTAATACAGAACTGGCTGGACAGAAGAATATCATATAATTGTTGAGAGAGTGCTGAGTGCTTTCCATGCTTCTCGCACTTAAATTATTGGCTACTTGGCACGCAACTAAATTGATAACATATTTGTGTACTATCTCTTGTCCTCTTCCAAAGGCTGCAATAGGAAGAAACACGGTCTTTCTATCTCTATTATTAACAGACTCAATAATATTTTGAAGAATAAGATAAAACAATATCAGAAAATTGACCATCAACTTTATCAGAAAATCTACAAAAACATTTAGCAAAATCAAGAACACAACGTTACATTGTAAATTAGAATTCCAGTTCCAAATATAGGTTTTTCCACCTACTACAGATAATGATCATAAAAGCTGGTTAACCTGATGATATCCAGGACTCAAGCTCCAAATTACTTGAAATACAGTGGGGCAACCCTCCATTGGAGACATAGGTATAGGATCTGACCACCTGCGCACATAGGATACAATCAAATGCCATTTCCAACCTAAATTCGTGAAAAATCCTTAAAATATAATAAAAAAAAACAAGTCTGGGAAAAACTGAATTTGATCTTTTTTGGCTCTCACCTAGTAAAGGAGCCAGTTAGAAAGACTCTATCTCCCCCATAAGGCCAGATGAAGCGCATTGGAACCATAAGTGGCCTCAAAACTCCGCTGTTTTCATGGCCAGATTCTGGACCAGAAGCATACATTTTCTCCACAATTTACACAAATACCAAATTATGAATCCACCAAAACTATAATTCAACAAATTTCCACTAAACTTTTCGTCTTTTTTCACCACAAAAACACTAATGTTAAAGCAATTAAAAACACTTGCTAATCTTCACCAAGCTAATCAAGACTGGTAAACATCATAGAATTTTCAGTCTTTTTTTCAAAAGGGATCCTCTACGAAATAGAGCAGAGGACCCCGTAATGGTTACACATTAAAGCTACAAATCAAGACCATACTTAAAAAAAAAAGATCACTTTTTTTCTCAATTACAGCATAAAAACGTAACCCTAAAATCTCCAAATAAGAAACCCTCCAAAATTCAACCCCCACCCTCAATAATCCTCTACATGTAGCACCACCCAAAACCCAATCAAAACCTCCAGAAATCAACAAATTCAATCCCAAAAGTCAACAAATCGAGCTGCTAGCAACAAAACCCAAAATCTCCATCAATACCCAAAATTAAAGCTCTGATCTGACATTAAAAGAAAGAATTTGACACTGAATCAAACCCAAAACCCTAAATCAATGGAGCTTTAAGGAAGCTGATAGAGTAGGTTTTTCAGTAAAAAAAAAATCCGACAAGCGGAGGAATTAAAAAGGAGAGCTTGAAAGAGATAAAACCCTAACTTTGATAGAGAACGATTAAAGCGTAGGCATTTGGTTGGATCTTCAAGAGAATTTGTGACCTCTCAGTGAAGAATCTAACTACGAATTTTTTAAATAAATAAATAAATAAAAAGAGTTCAGAAGAAGACGAAAACGAACAAAACAAATGGTAATTAAAATAGTAATAAATATTTTACAATAACTAAAATAATAATAATTGGCGTAAGAAACTTTATGAAAATGAAATATTTAGACTTATTATATACGAGCTTTTACTTCTATTTGCAATATATCAATTTATCATATAATTTATATATTGTAAACATTAATATATGGGTTACCTGTCGACTAATTCGCACGTAATACTGAATATCTTAATAATAGAATGATCCTCCAACTCAATTTACTTTACAATATTAATATTTAAATTTTTAAATTTAACTCTTAATCTTATTAGATCTAATAATTAATATTTAAATTAGTTTATTTAATCATAAATATGAAATTTGGCCCGAAATACTAAAAATATTTTTTGGACAAGGATAGCACATCTTTAACATAAAAACATAGCGAATGTGAAGAAACAAAACAAAAACTTTTTTCTTGAATACAATTTTTTTTTTTCGTAAAAAAAAAAATCATCAATTACCAATAGTCTATTTACCTCTATTTGAACTAGACGTAATATTGATGCATGACTGAAGATGAAATAAATCAGATTTGTAGAGACCAATAGCTTTCTTTTAATTGGGGGTGCATGAATGCATCACGAAACATCAAATTATCAACACGATAAATAAATAATGGTGTTAAAAGACGGACAAAAAAATGTTAAAAATACAAACAAAAAACGTACCGCAAAGGTTAACAAAAATAAAATGTTTTATTATATGAGAAAAAAATCAAATCAGAGATAATATTTATTTAGATCTAAATAAAAAATAAATAAATAAAAAGAAAAGTAAAAATGACGACACCAAGTCATAGTCTAAAACGACAAATATAAAAAATAAATAAAATTAAATAAATGGCACATTAATAAATTTTGAGATGAAATTTTCCGTAATATTAAAGTTTTAATATTTATAATTTTCAAAATATTGTAATGTTTTTAGTCAGAGAATTTATATTAAAAACTTAAAAAGTAACCTTATTCTGAGTGACAATTATGAACTCTGAATATTATCCTAAAAGTATATATAAAATATAAATTCTATATAATCTTACATATATTACATTTTTTTCCTTGAAATTAATAAAGCTACAATACTATATTTTTAAGGGAAATGCATATTATTTAGTACATAAAAGTAATATATTTAAAAAAAATCAATGATAAAAAATGTAATAAAATTATATTTAATTTTTATTATTGTTCCGTGTCCATAAATTAGGTAGTAAATTTAATGAATTTATTAATGCGAATGAATATCACTGTTAATAACAAGTCTACGACTCTATATCAATAATTTATTTATTTATTTTATGAATAATTATAAGAAAGTAAACATTAAAAATTATAAAGAAATTAAAAAATATAAATTCATCTTGAAACCAAACCCAATTTAATTTTAATTGAATATTTATTAAAAATATAACTTAAAAACATTTGAGAATGAATTTAAAATATTTATAAATTATTAATATTTATTTATAAATAAAAAGCCAAATTTAGAAGTATAAAATTCGAAAGTGATTTTAATTATATTGTCAAATTGTTATGCTATCATTTGGGGGCGGGGGATATTGTCTTATTTGAAACAACTCACAGGCTCATTTTACAATTTTAAAAATAAAACATCGAAATATATTTATATATTATAAAACTATAATTGTTGGATCTCATAAATAAATAAATCAACAAAAATAATTTATAAGAAATATATCAATAAATTTAAGGGTAAACTACAACAAAGGTCACTTAATTATGGGTGAGTTAAATTTGGACCACCCAATTATTAAAAGTTACACTTAGGTCACTCAATTATGGGTAATATTACATTTGGGTCACTCCATAATGAGTAATGTTAATTTGGGCCCTTCATATTTAAACAAATACATCAATTTCATCATTTTTTTTTCTTCCAAATCACTTGTATACCCTTGTTAACACTAGAGTATTTCATTTGAAACCATTAATTAATCTAATACACAAATTGATATATATTTTAAGTATGAAGGGTGACCCAAATGTAACATTACCCATAATTGAGTTACCTAAATGCAACTTTTAATAATTGGGTGACCCGAATTTAATCTTACCCATAATTGAGTGACCCAAGTGTAACTTTTAATAATTATGTAGCTAAATATAACTTTACGAGTGACTTTTGTTGTAGTTTACCCTAAATTTAATTACTGAAATGTATGGTATTATGAGCTGATTTGATTGAGCGGTGATGAAGCGACATTCAGGTGAGAATAATAGGGCCCATGAGATCAATAGGTCATTAATATGAGCTAGTAAAATTATTAAAATATATAATTCTATAGTATTTAATTTAAAATTTAAATGATTTTACATTATTATTAAAAAGTATTTTAAATAATAAAATTTATACTTTAAATATTATTTTTAAAATATAAAAAATATGTTATTAAAAATGACAAATGTATGATTTTGTAAAAAAAAAACAATTACATCTCAAAATTATAAAGTTTAATTCCAAAAACACTTTTAAAAACTAATACAAAACAGAACTTAAATAAAATTAAAAATCATACCTTTTTCCTATTTCTATGGTTATGTGTATTTTTAAATGTTTAATATCAAACTAAGTATCCAAATTATCTCGTATTTTTTATTTAGGTATCTAACTTTTTTTATTATTTTTTTGTCAAAATAGGTGTCCAAACTTAGTCGACTTCAAAAGAGACGAAAATGACAGTTAGACTCCTAAAAGAAAAAAAAATAAGTAACACTTATTTTAATATTAAGCCTTTTTAAATTAAGTACATTGACAATGAAGGTTGTTTAACTCGTTAAAGAATTGATCATATATATTTTTTATTTATTAAATAATGATTAAAAATATTTAATAAATTTAATTATATTTATGAAATTAAAAAATTCGTCTACCAATGCATCAAACAGTAATAGGGATGGAAATATAATCCATATCCGATCCGAAGAAAAAAATTTGATCCAAATCCATTCAAAAAAGTCTAAATCAGAATCCGAAAAAAGGTCCAAGTCCTAATAGGAGGTGGATCGGATATGAACATTGCCATGATCCTATCGGAGTCTGATCTGAATATGATCCAAATCCATATCCGATCCGAGTCCGATCCATATATGAATCCGAATAAAAACATTTAAAACTCTTATATTTAAAAAATATAGATATATGCTGAAATCCTAATTAAGTTGAATTGAGATTATATATATATATAACGACCTTTTTCTTCCTTTTAAAGAATAATTGGGGTTAAGGGTGTTTGTTTAGAAAGGAAGTCGACTACTAATTATCCCCTAAATCATTAATGAAAATCTTTTGAAAGAATAGGGATTTCTTTTGAAAATCTTAAATTTTGAAAACGATGAAAATTTGGAGTCGCCACCGGCCACTTGGGTAAGGTAGGCCAGACACCATAAGAAACCAGAGATTCGTTGTGAAAGGGTCCGGGAGTTGGTTATGCGTGGGGAAGGATTAGCACCCCCATCACGCTCAGAAATCGGCACCAAGATATTTGTTGCTTTTAAAAAGATGAAAATCATTGAAATTTATATCGATTTTAACTAGGAGTTCTTAAATGGGAGTTAACCTTGATTGCTCGGGCTTTATCGAATTAGTAGATTCAAATTAATTAGATATTTAATTAATAAGGTTGACGATATATCGAACCAAAAATTATATAAAAACTTGCATTTAAAGAAAAACATGTTTATAAAAAAATAAATAATTATTTTTAAACCATGTATCATATTAAAAGTATATTATATTATAGAAAACTATACATTTAAGAACTTTATGTGACATATATTACATAAAAAGGAACCTATATTATGCAAATCACATATTATGTTTTATAAAAATTGCATGTGATATATTTTATAAACATTACATATATATATATATATATATCGTATATTACACCAATAAACTGTATATTATATGTTAAAAACTATATTATATATAAGGACTTTATAATGCGTATATACCAGATCTTTATAAAACATATACATTAATATTAAAAGGATCACATATTTGATGAGAAACATGTATTAACACATATGTTGTATAAACTAAATATTAAATATTTATGCATAATCTAAACACCAAGTAACATATATAAGGTGCATGTATTATACGGTATTTAATAACAAATATCACAAAAAATATGAAACATGTTATACTAAAAAAACACCATATATGAGCTAATATTAATAAAAGAAGATAATGGTGTACCAAGCCCACTGGTTTGGGCTGACTGAATTGAATCTGAAGAGGGCCGAGTTCACGGGTCTGGTATGCGAACCGGTTCGACCGGTTAAAGAACCGGTTCTACCAGTTATAATTTATTAAAGGGTAAAACCCTCTTAACCTTTCATTCTCACCTATCCTTCCCCAATAAACATAAACTGAGAACTATTTGAAACTTAGTCGTCGGTGTCTTCAAACGCCGTTCACAGTCGAACCCGAGGGTGTTTCGGCCATGCAAAGCCACCGGTGAGTACGTCTCAGTCCCCTCTTCCTCTTTATCGGCTCGGTTTCTCCCGAAATAGCCCCCAACACTGTGAAGTCCTTCTAGGTCTGTCGGTCTTCCTTGCCGTTGATCTAGGTGTTCCGTCGTTGGATCGAGCCGTAACCGAACGGTAAACGCCGTTGGGATCGTCGGTTGAAGTCTCCGATCGTCGAAAATCTCCACTACCGAACGGTAAACGCTTCTTCATTTCCCTTTTCTTTGTTGTCTTGCTTTTTGATTCGAATTTAAATAAATAGGAAAAAAATACAAAAATTCTCTAATTTTTTGTTGATGGTTGAAATTTGTTTGCTTGTTTTGTTGTGGCTGGATTCGAAAAGAAAAATAGAAATAGGAAATTCTCAAAATGTTTCTTTCTCATTCATTCTTGAATCATCCATTACAATCTGATTGCACCGTTTATATCTCAATTCTTTGTTTACATTTTCAAGCAACCATTAATTGAATTACTGTGGATGATTGCTTCTGATGATGATGCCTAGGATTAGCCTCTGATAACCCCTTCTTTTTTATTGTTTTTTTTTGCATGGTGGTTGGGAGCCGGTGGTGATGGTACGAGCGTGGAAGCTGGCAGCCGGCGCGTGAGAGGGCTGAAGAATCGGCTCGTGCATCACACACGCGAGTTGGAAAGTCACGATCTGGACCGTCCGATCAGTTTTTATCCAATGGCCTATATTTGGTTGCACAACATCACAATGGGCATTAGGGTTTTTTGTATTGGGCTGAGATGTTGTATTTAAGTTTTTTTTGGCTTTTATAATTGTAAATGGACTTGGACTACTTGGGGCTTTATTTATTTATTTATATATGGGCTAATTAATAAAATAGATTTTCATTTAAATTATATCTAATTTTTATTTATATTTTGGGCCTTATAGTTTAATAATAATAATAATATAATCATAATAGCTTAACAACAAACTTGATAATATTGATAAGTAATAGCAATAATAATAATACACATACAATATGTATACACACATATAAATAAACACTAATACTCATTATACATTAAATAACATAATAACACAATAACAATAATAGTATATACACACATTCATTCACACATTCAATGCATACATTCATACAAACAATACAATACATACATAAAATATACATAGAATCATGCATTACATAATATATAAACACACATACAATGAGCACATATTAATGACATAATGATAACTTACATGATGGTAACATATATGATAACAATAACAAAACCACATAATATTCTTAGTACTATTTATTATTTTATTTTATGTTTCAAATGGGTAACAATAATACTTAGTAATATAATAAAAATACATATATAATAAGATAGCACTAGTATCTAACTAATTAACAATTTTTTGGGGTTTTAAGGTTTTAAAGGATAAAATAAAACCCTATATGTATTTATAAGCCCTTTATTGTAAAAACAAATAGAAACGGGTCCATCCCGTAAAAAAATAGTGATTACAGCTGCCCATCTTTGCTTATACTTGTGGAACAAGAATAAAGCAAAGACCATAAGCACTAATTTTGTCCTACTTCCCTGTCGGGCGATTTGCTCTTTCGGAATGACAGTGAGCAAATCCTAATAACTTATTTTCCCAGAGTGGCGAAAACAACAGGTGGCGCTGGTAGGTCCTTCCGAAGTGGCAGCGAAAAAACCAATTAGCCTTCAAACGACGCATCCTTCCGAAGTGGCAGCGAATGAGTCCAAATAACCTTGCTTTCCCTACGCGGTCAAAAAGTAAACTGGGTGGCGCTGGTAGGTCATTCCGAAGCAGCAACAGACAAACCAACTATCCTTCAAATGACTCATCCTTCCGAAGTGGCAGCGAATGAATAACAGTTCTTCAAATAAGGGTTCCATGAAGGTTTCTGCTCTTCATGAGCTTGAACAGATAGGCTAATTTTCTTCTTCCCTTTTATGCAAGGTTCTATTATCTCGTCTCTTTCACCGGGGAGTGGTGTGTTTAAAATCCTTTGCTTGGAAATTTTTCAAGTTTCCACTTTGACGTTTACTTCTCTTCTTTAAGAGGTACTCGATCTATCTTTCAAATACCTGTAAAAAGAGACGAAATGCTACAATGATATGAGTTAGCATGCTCCTATCCTAGGAATGTCTAACTAAGTGTGATGCATGAATGACAATAATTCACTCGGACACTTCTTGTTCTTGGTCCCTTGATTTTGACTTTCTCTTGCTTCCCTCTTCTCTTCTTTGTAACGGCGGTGCCTCATCTCTCACTCAGGTTCACCCTTTATACCCTTTTTGACCTCTTGGTCACTTTTGCTCTAAAGTGCCTTTTCAGGTTTCCACTTTAGACTTGTACTTCCCCAAAGCACCCTTTACGGGTTTTCACTTTAGTTTTTTTTTCTTTTTCCCTTTTTTTATTTTGGGCGCCCTTCTGGGTTTCCGCCTTCGACTCCTTCAATTTCAACATGTGAGGTACTCATTGTCTTTTTTTGGTGAATCTCGTCCATTTCGCCCCTGATGATCTTTTTGCCTTAACCGTGGCAGGTTCGTCTTCTATCTTGGAACAACCTGCACTCAATAGGTCAATTCATCTGTGCGATGATTATGAGACGGATAACAAAAGTGAGCATAATATTTTATTAATACTTAGAGAAACATTAATAGAATTTTAAAAGTCATGGCACACGTGAGAGAAAAAGATAAAGATATAAACACTTTCAACTGTATGAATAATGAATTGACCACAGTAGATATTTCATTCACCACATTTGGTTACAATTCATGATAACCTAAGAATTGAAGCATCATTCTTCGACGAAGTCTACCAGTCGTATGCCAAAATTCAAGTATATCTGAACCGTTCTGTTCGAATTTTCAATTCAGATCACCCCATTGGTTTTAAGACGCCTATTTTTGGGTTTTCGCCCTAAACCCTCATTTTTCTTCTTTTTTTTATTTTTTCTTCCTCTTCTTTTTCTCTTTTTTTTCTTTCCTCCCTTTTTTCAGGCATAATACTTTTTTATAGAGTCTGAGTTTACTGGGTTGCTCAACTATTTCCCATCTATCTCGGCTAGGATTAATGCTCCTCCGGAGAAGGCCTTTTTTACCACATAAGGCCCTTCCCAGTTAGGCATCCACTTCCCTCGGAAGTTCTTTTGGTTAAGTAAGATCTTTTTAAGCACCAGATCCCCCCTTTGAAACTCTCTAGGGTGAACTTTTTTGTTACAGGCTCGCATCATCCTTTTCTGATACATTTGACTATGACAGATAGCCCTCAACCTTTTTTTCTTCAATAAGGTTTAACTGATCAACTCTGGCTTGCGTCCATTCGGCCTCATCCAACTTTACTTTGTTCAACATTTGAAGTGATAGAATCTCTACCTCGATGGGTAATATTGCATTCATGCCGTATACCAAAGGATATGGCATTACCCCAGTGGAGGTCCTCATAAAGGTTCGATAAGCAAATAGAGCAAAAGGTAGCTTCTTATGCCAATCCTTGTAATCTTCTGTGGTTTTTGCTATGATCCTCTTTATATTCTTATTCGCTCCTTCCACTGCTTCATTCATCTTGGGGGGATAAACAGTAAAATTGTGATGTACAATTTTGAACTGTTCACACACCTAAGTCATCGTTTTGTTATTCAAATTGAAATCATTATCGGTGATGATCCTTTCGGGCAACCATGGAGACATATAATTTCTTTCTTGAGGAACTTGTAAACTGTCGTTCTTGTGATGTTGGCGTACGAGGCAGCTTCTACCCATTTGGTGAAGTAATCGATGGCTACTAAGATGAAATGATACCCGTTAGAAGCTTTTGTGTGTATCTGACCAATAACGTCTATTCTTCAGGCAGCAAAAGACCAAGGTGATATTGGCGGGGAATGTATCTTATCGGCGTAGATTTGGCATTTCTGGCATTTCTTTGCATAATTGATACAATCTCCCTCCATTGTTGACCAGAAGTAGCCGTATCTCATAATTTTCCTAGCCATCGAGAATCTGCTAGCGTGGGTTCCATATAAACCTCCATGGACCTCTGCTAAAATAGTTTTGGCCTCCCGGGCATTGACACATCTCAGCAGTATCTAATATTTGCTTCTTTTATACATAACTTCTCCATCAAAGACGTACCCCGATGCCAACCTTCTAATAGTTCTTTTTTCGTTATCGTTGGCATCTTTTGGGTAAGTTTGGTACTTGATATATTGGAGGATGTCATAATACCATGGATTGCCATCATTTCCTCTTCCAAACTATAGTAGTGAGCCGGTACCTCAAAAGTTTGCATCTCGACAGGTTTCATTTTGGCTGTCTCATTTACTTTAAACACTACGACCAAAGTGGCCAGAGCGTCAGCCATTTGGTTATCCTCTCTTGGTAAGTAGGTGAAACTGATTTCTTCAAAAATTTTGACCAAATCTTAGATTAAATCGTGGTATTTAATCAGCTTCGGATCTCTTGTCTCCCACTCTTTTCGAAGTTGGTAGATTACCAAGGAATAATCTTCAAAAACCTGGAGCGCCTTGATCTTCTTCTCAATGGCTGCTCGAAGTCCCATGACGTAGGCTTCATACTGGGCTATATTGTTGGTGCAGAAGAATTCTAGCCTACTTGTAAAAGGTAGTGGTCCTCGTCAAGGGAAATTAATACTGCCCTATTTCATGGCCTAGGGTATTCGATGCCTCGTCAAAATAGAGCTTCTATCCCTTTTTCTCGGCAACAAATCTCCCTTCAGTTAAACCACAGATCAAATCTTCGTCTGAAAAATAGAAATCCAGCAGTTCATAGTCATTCGAGGCACGACTTGCCAAAAAGATCTGCCACGACACTTTTTTTTACCGCTTTTTGGTTCACGTAAACGATGTCAAATTCTGACAAGAGCATTTGCCAACGATAAATCTTCCCGGTTAATGCTGGTGCTTCCATTAAAAATTTCCGCGGATCTATTCGAGAAATTAGACATGTGGTATGATACAACATGTATTTCCGTAGCCGCTTAGTAGTCCATACCAAGGCACAACATAATTTTTGGATTGTCGGGTACCGAGTTTCACAATCAGTGAACTTCTTGCTCAAATAGTAGATTGTCCTTTCCTTCTTGCCTGAGTCATCATGTTGTCCAAGCACGCACCCCCATAGAATTTTCAAAGACTATCAGGTACAGGATCAATGGTCTATCCGGCACTAGTGCTACTAGAATTGGGGGATCAGTTAAATACTTCTTGATCTTTTCTAGCGCCTCTTGATAATCATCATCCCAAACCCCTGGGTTATTCTTTCGGGACAGTCTGAAGACATGGTCACACTTATTAGTCAATTGAGATATGAGTCGGGAGATATAGTTTAACCTCCCTAAAAATCCTCGGACCTCATTTTGTGTTAACAGCGGTGGAACCATCCATGTTAATTGTCATTCATGAGGCCCACTTATTTTAAATTAATTAATTTAAATAATAAAAAGGAGGTATTTATTAATTCTAATATTTGTGTCGTAATAGTCCAAACTTAAAGGATGTTGACCAAATATTTGAATTAATCCTTACTGTCCCAAGGTAAAAATTAAAAGTCGATACAATCATCACATCATATCTTAACTGTTTGCACCATGCATAAAGGTGACATACGGGATTCAAACCATAATTTAACACGGCAGTCAGGCTTGTACGATGTCGGTTTAATCTATGGTCCGATTTATCATCAACCTTATTAATTAAACGTCCAATTAATTTAAACCTACCAATTTGATAAAAGCTCATCCAATTAAAATCAGTTTTCAAATAAGTTCAACGAATTCAAATTCAATTCAAATTCTAACAATTTGCTTCGATTAAAAGCAACAAATATTTTGGTACCGATTTTCGGGCGTGATGGGGGTGCTAATCCTTCCCCACACATAACCAAATCCCAGACCCTTTCAAAACAAATCTCTGTTTTTGTGGTGTCTGGTCTACCTTATCTAAGTGGCTGGTGGCGACTCCAAGTATTTATCATTTTCAAAAGAATAAGAATTTTCAGAAGAAATCCCTTTAAACCAAATTTTCAAAGAATAATTTGGGGATAATCCGTAGCAACCGAGAACCTATTATATTTTTAAAAGAATTCAAGAAAAGGTCGCTATAGCTTGGTGACTCCGTTAAGGACCGAACTTGTTTTTACAAAACAAAAAGAGAGTTAAGCCAAAAAAATAATTATTGCTTTTAATGATGAAAAATTGTTGAGATTTAATTTGATTTTAATGAGGGCAATTATTTCTTGAAAATGTGACCAAGATTGCGCGAGCTTTAATAATTGGTGGTATTTGAATTAATTTTTCATTTAATTTTTAAGGAATCACCGACATGTGTTGCACCATGATCATCAAGCTCTATACCCGAGCTTCGTCCCTTAAGTGGAAGTGAAACGCCACATACCCACGTGAGTAGCCTTCAACGGGTTGGTAATTCATTTCAGAATCCACATCTTTTGACACGTGAGCAGCCCTCCACGTCACTAGGCCGTGCTTTCCCTCGAACTGAAACCAATTCGCAAGCTTGTAATGAGCCGGAATTAGAGTTATTGTTGCCTTAGTAGGTAATAAGATAGGTTCGGGTACCCTTGTCTATAACCAAACACATGTGTGAGAATTTAGGAAGCCCACCCTGATTAGAGCCATACGGATAACCATAGCGAACTAGAATCCACGTATTAGGAATATGCTTTGGTTTGTTTGCTTTATACTCATTATTCATTATATCTGGTGTTAACCTATTTTTTGTCTTGTCTTATTATGTTTATTTGTTTTGCATATTCGTGACATTCTATAATAAAGTATTGATTCGAGAACAATTCAAAATTGAAGGCTTTCGTAATAGGAGAAAGAGTCCGTAATAATGAGTTAAAGAATCTCGAAGTTTAAGTCTAATCACAAGATGAGCAAAGACCAACCCAGTTATTGGCGGAGAAGGAACTCAGGTTTCAGTTGTGCCCTATATGGTGGTTATGTTCTTTATTCGTTGTAACAGAACTTTTATGAAAAGTTGTTTAATTAGAATGTTCGTCGAATCAATGTTTCTTTGTATTCAATTGTACATTTTTAATTAATTACCTTTAATCATCTATCCATGTTGTGCATACGACGCATTGCATGCATTAATTCATAAAACAAATAAAATTAATTGTTGGGGGTTCGTGGTAGTATTCTTAGCCATCAAGGATTCCGCATCCGCACTTTACCCGATACCAAAAGAAGAAAATGGAGGAAAGTTTTGCTAAGTTAGAAGCTGATTTGAGAGGTCAGTTGGAGTGAACTCAGCAAGAATTAAGGGACACCATCATCAAGTCCCAACAAGATATGACGAAGGAAATATCTCAGTTGATGCAGTCTAGTCTAAGAGGAAAGAGTGTTGTCGAGGATCCTCCCCAAGATTCGAGAGACCGTTTGGGTATCTCAACCTTTAAGAACCCTCTTTTTATCAACCCTCCACCGAACCCCCCACAAGAGGGTATTTTCTTTTTGTCAGGCTGGCGCCTCTGTCCAAGTTCAACCGGGCATGACCTTTGGAAACATCAACGATGTTGGGGATGGTATCCCAAATCTTGATGAGTTGGAAAAGTTGAACCAAGTGAAGGATGAATTCTCAAATCAATTGGAAGACACTCGGAAAGATTTCGAAGAGAAATTTCAGATAATGGAAGATGAAGAAGGTTCTTTTAGACTGAACGCTAGAGAGCTCAGTTTAGTCCCAGATGTAGAAATCCCGTACAAGATCAAGACTCCAAAATTTGAAAAATTTGATGGGAAGACTTGCCCCACTACGTATATAACCATGTACTACCGTAAGATGGCTGGGTTCATCACCAACAAGAATACTACTTCCAAGATAGCCTAGCGGGGCCTGCTATGAGGTGGTACAATCAATTAACTCGTGCCCAAATCCAGTCTTGGAAAGATTTGGCCCAAGTTTTCACGGATCAATATAGGCACATAACCGATATGATCCTCAATCGGCTCTTTCTACAAAGTTTGAAACAAAAGCACAAAGAGAGTTTCTGAGAGTATACCCAGTGTTGGCGAGACGTGGTGGCACAAGTCCAACCCCCAACTTGAGAAAATGAAATCATTCCCATATTTGTGACACTCTACAAGGAGTCTTATATAATCGTTTGATCAGTAACCCTATCAGCAGCTTTACAGATGTGGTCATGAAGAGAGAGTGCATTGAAAATGCTATCAAGAAGGGAAATATAATAAACCCCTAAGGCACAACCACCCACAAGGGGCATAATTCTCAAGTTCATATGGTGGGTTCTCGCCCAAACAATCAGCCTCGTGGCCGCTCCCATAATCAGTCATCTTGGTTTGCAAAGCCTCCAAGGGATCTTCATCTGGTTCTTATGTCATACACTGATTTGCTCCCAATTCTTATCGAGAATAAACTTCTGACTCTAGTTCAGTCCAAACCAATGGATCCTCCCTATCCCAATGGTTATGATGTTAATGCCGTGTGTAACTACCATGTGGGAAGTACGGGCTACACCACAGAGAATTGTGGGGCTCTCAAGAATAAGGTTTAGGGTCTAATCGAGAACAGTCTTTTAAAGCTTTGAAAGAAGGAATGATGAGCACGTCTTTTGGGGTGTTGGCCCTCAGTTTTCCTTTTTAGGAGTTTGTGTGTTTAAGTTTCCTTGCATGTTGCATTTTCTCTTGAAGTAATACATGGAACCAACTTTGCTATCATTTGCCCGAATATAGCAATGATCTTTTTGTAAGGGCACTTATTATGTTTGCAGATTTTCTTTCTAATGAAAATACATTTTGCTTAACATACAATCATATATATGTATATACCTTCTTACCCTCGTAGGTCCTCAGATATCACGTGCATGATGTGGCATTGATTCTAATCAAATGTTGTGATAACGATAAAATGTGATTTCCCCTCCATCCGCTTTGGTCGGTGAAGCATGAGAAACAAGATTACTATTCCTTTGATAATGTTTGATGATAAGAAAATCTCCTAAAAAATCCCAATAGAGTTACTTGAATGTACTTCAAAAGGAAATAAAGTGTTTCAAAACAAAACAAAAATATAACAATGAAAAACGGGGTACTCCGCTATAGCAAAAATGCTAAATAAGAATGTTTTGCTCCACATACTCTAATTGAGTCAAAAGCCTTGGCTATATGAGTAAGTTTTCAAATCGTGACTATGCCGAGTAACTCAGGGTATTGTTGTATGCTCCATCATTATCCTCGAGACAAAGGACTATGACGAGTTGAATTCCCCTAAGGAAAGTGAAATAAATGAACGGATTGAATAAGTCCCGGGGTATCCTGATAGAGCTGTGGGAGGAGAACAAATCTAATAAGAAGCTCTGCTTCACCTTTTCAATACCCTAGTGTCAGAGATAAATCCTTGAGGACACTAACGTAATATTGATTACAATCAGAAGCACACACTTACACTTAGAGTTCTTAGAATGCCATTTTCTGTGCTTCATAGGCTAAACAAAGTTGGAAAGCTTGAACATATTTATGAATGGAGAAAGATGATGAAAACTAGAAGTAGTATTCGAACGGATCAAACAAATACCATAATCATGAGGATGAACCGAGCGATTTGGAAGGAGTTCCACATTTTCAAATATCGCCACAATATTCAAAGTCTTCGTAGACACAAGCTATACTTGAAATGATCACTGGAGGGTTGAATCTAAGATGTTCTTGCATTTGATATCTGAGGTATCTTATTCTGTTTTTTTTCTTTCAATTAAGATTTTGGTTTCAAGGTTTTGTATGTTAAACTAAAAAGGGCACCATTCATTAAAATGATGACCAAGAAACTGATATATTTTAAACAAAGAGATTTCTTTGTATTACTTTGAAGATAAACGCATCGGTAAGGCCCAAAGTTGAGAGGCACTATGCGATGTAGGATGACAAAGAATCTTTGAGGTTAATTTGCCATGATGGGCATCATTATCTGGGGGGCAACAAGAGCTTTTGCACATAAGAGTTTGAATCAGAATAGATAAAAGATAACGCAAGGCTTGAAAGAACTTAGTTAATGATTCTGATTGCGACCAAGGTCACTTGACTCGAAGAATGAGCAACACAAGTTTGGGGGCAAGTTTTGTCAAGACATGGGATTGATGAGTGGTTGTAGTCCCAAGATGACGACCACCAGCTCTAGAAAACGAAGACAAGCTAAATTCATGCATCATTGCATCCCCATGAACACATACATCTTTGCATCATGAAATATGCTCATACATCATTGATAGCTAGACATCCCTATGTTAGGAGCATGCTAACTGGTACCATTAAAGCATTTGGTCTATTTTAAGCAGGCATTTGAAGATTGAAAAAATGATGGGTCAACAGCCTCACGAGAGGAGAAATAGATCTCTTAGAATCAAGAGTCCTTCAACTTGCATAATTAGGATTTCTAAAGGTCTTCCAATCCCTGGTTTCATTCCTTCCAAAAGGAATTTTTTTCTTAAAATCCAAATTTCTCAATTCAATCCTTCCCAAATGATGTTTTTCTTAAAATCAAAATTTCTCAATTCTATCATTCCAAAAGGATGTTTTCCCCAAAACCCAAATTTCTCAATTCAATCATTCCAAAATGATGTTTTTCTTAAAAATTTCTCAATTCTATCATTCCCAAATGATGTTTTTCTCAAAATTTAAAATTTCTCAATTATATCCTTCCAAAAGGATGTTTTTCTTAAAATTCCAAATTTCTCAATTCTATCCTTCCGAAAGGATGTTCTTCTTAAAATCTCAAATTTCTCAATTTTAGCCCCTCAAAGGTTGCTTTCCTCAGAATTCAAAATTCTTAATTTTAGTCCCTCATTTAGGGTGTTTTCTTAAAGTTTGGGTCCCTCGTTTTCAAAATTGAAAGACTCCTAGCTCGAGGACTTCAGGCGAAGGACTTCAAGCTCGCCACATCAGAATTTCAAAGCAAGAGAGTCAAATACCCATAGCTCAAGAATTTTCAGACAGTAAACTTAGAAAACTCATCCATCCATGCCTATGAAGAATGGAACCTTCGTTTGAAGGATTTCTATCTGGTTTGTTAACTACCGCTTCAGAAGAATGCATCTATCTGCTCACTACCACTTTGGAGGAATATGCCGTCTCTGTTGGGTCTTATTTCTACCGCTTCGGGAAACAAGTTCATCTACCATTCGAAGGTATTTATTTTGTCCACTAGGAACATGTTGTCTTTGTCTGTTTTGTTCTACCGTTTCAGAAAAGCAAAATTATTTGGATTCATTCACTATCGTTTTAAAAGAATGAGTCATTTGATGGCTAGTTGGCTCGTCTGCTGTCGTTTTAGAAGGACATACCAGTGCCACCCGTTTTGTTTTCTACCGTTTCAGGAAAGCAAAGTTATTGAGATTCATTCACTGTCGTTTCAGAAGAATGGGTTGTTTGAAGATTAGTTGGCTCGTTTGCTGTCGTTTCAGAAAGACATGCCAATGCCACCCGGTTTGTTTTCTGCTGTTTCAGGAAAACAAATTTTTTTGGATTTATTCACTACCATTTTGGAAGAATGATTCGTTTGAAGGTTAGTTGGCCCGTCTGCTGCCGTTTCGAAAGGCCATGCCAGCGCCACCTGGTTTGTTTTCTGCCGTTTTGGGAAAACAAAGTTATGAGGATTCATTCGATACCACTTCGGAGGAATGGATCACTTGCTATTATGGGTCATCCATTGCTGTTTAGGAAGGACGCGCCAGTGCTACCCAATTTGTTTTTGCCGCTCTGGGAAAACAAGTTATTTCGATTTGTCTGCTGCCATTTCGGAGGAGCAAATCATCCAACAGGGAAGTAGGACAACAGTAGTGCTTATGGTCTTTGCTTTATTCTTGTTCCACAAGGATAAGCAAAGAGGGGCAGCTGTAATCACTAATTTTGTCTGGGGTGTTAACCTATTTTTTTATTTTTGCAATAAAAGGGCTTTGCTTACTTTAACTATTTTATATTATATGTAGGTGATCTTCTTTAAAACCCAAAAATATATATCTAGTATTATTGGTTAAGTTATTAGTATGTGATTTATATACTTAGTATATATTGTTATCCTTTTGAAAAACCCCTAAATATCATTAGTATAGCATATTATTTCCTTTATGATATCTTATTTATCATTAGTATTATCATTGTTATCTTATTATTATTACTATATGTTATTGTTATTATTATTATAAGATAAATTTGAAAATCTAAAAAAGAGTATCAAAATTGAATAAATCAGCCCATACATATATATAATAAAGTCACATTACATATTAAAAAAGCCCAAAACACAAAAAAGGGTCAATTACATATTTGGCCCATTAGGGCCCAAAATCAAAAAGCCCTAAGCTAATGATCTCCATTTTTTGTGCAGCCAAGCCTCAACCGTTTGATCTAGGGTTCATCCGACAGTCCAGATCCAAGATAACAGTGCCCTATCATCTGCCCCAGTCTAAGCGTGCAGCTCACAGCTAACCTTTCTAGATACAACCTGAGCCAGCTCTTTAGCTCCTCCCACTCACCCATGCATGACTCTTAGAATTCCAGACACGCGTGCATGCCCTTTCGCCATTCGTGCGGTTCCCACACGCGCCGGTTGACCTTCCAACTTTGTCTCCACGTCGATCGAAGGATCCAGTGACCCAACGCCACTTCACCATTAATTCGCCACGTCTGCAGCCACGTTAGAGGCTTGCTCTCCAAGTTGTGCCTCCTCTAGTCCCCTCTCGAAAAGCCAAGCACATGCGACCAAAAACACAGAGAACAGGCAAGAAAAAGGGATTCTCCCCAACAAATTAACAGTGGCAGAAATCAGATGAATGCAAACAAATCACAGGATCAATCAATAGAGAAATATATAATTCCATTTCTATTTTTCTTAATGAATGTAATATTCGAATTTAAAAGCCCGAACCCAATCAATTGTAAACCCTAAGTGCAAACAAAGGGAAAAAGATTCAAAGGAATACAACAAAAGCTTTTTGAGGTATATTTCCTATTTCTTTGCATTTTATTTCGAAGTATAAAAGGAATGAAAGGGTTAGGGTTTCTAGTGTTTTTTACCTTTGCCGTTTCGGCTTCCTCTGACATTCCTTTCTTTCTAATAACAAGCCCGCTCTATTTTCCTTTGGGAACACGAAAGGGGTGAGCCGTTGTAAGGAAACAAAAAATGCTTATAAGGGTTCTATTTGCCTTAGATAAGGGGGTTTCTATTTCTTTTTTGAGGTTTCAAGGAAAAGGGGTATCAGTTTTGAAAAAAAAGGTTTCAGATTTGGTTTAGAACGTGAAAAGGGGTGGTTTTGGGCTGGTTTTGAGTTCACCAACAACCGGCGATTGGCGGCTAACGTAGCGGCGTACGGTGGAGAAGCCACAGGATTCTGGGAATCACGACAGTGTTCATCTGTTTCCCTAGAGCTTTGGGAGTTTTAATGGTTGTTTGGTTTTGAAAAAAATGAAAAAAAGAAATCTGATTTGTTTTAAGGGTGTATTTTATATGAGGGCTGGTTTTAAAATGGTGTAATCATGTGTTTAGTCCCTCCGCCCTTTTGTATTTACGTCCGTAAGGGCTTCCGTGTTTTGAAACCCTAAGAATGGTCCCTCCGCCCGTGTTAATCACTCTCTTAGCCATTTCGTCTCTATAAATTACTCCCCAGGTCCCTGAAGTTTTTCGAATGTTTGCAATCTCATCCTTTTTTTTCTTTAAATTCAGCCCTCAAATCAAGTTTTCTGTTAATTTGGTCCTGAATCCAGTATTGAAATCTCTTGTTTACCCCCTGGTCATCATGCATTTTTAATTTATGTTCAGTTCCTTTTTTTATTTAGCTTGCAGCCTTTAATTTCATGTTAGGTGTTTTTGATCATTTATGGTAAATTTGTTAAATGAGGCCTTGATATATATATATATATATGTATGTATATATGTTTGTTATATTAGTGTAATATATGCTTTTTAGGTAATATGTGTTTTTTACAATATATATAATATGATATATATGATATAGTTTTTTTTATAAAATTTACAACATATAGTATTCCCTTATATGGAATATATAATATATGTTATTTTCATGATATATAATATATAGTAGATATATATAATATAGTCTTTACATAAATTGTAATGTATATTTTTTTATAATATATATAAAATATAGTTTTTTATAATGTATATAATATAAGGTTTTTTATGTATATAATATAAGTTTTTATAATATATATAATATGAGTTTTTATAATGTATATAAATACATAGCTTTTGTAATATATATAATATGGTTTTAAAAATATATATATATATATTGTATTTTTATATAGTATGGAATATATTTATATGTTTGGGTTTTTAATCATATGGTTAGCTTAAGTAGTTTAGCCATGTCGTATTTTGGTCCTTGGACTTAGTTTAGGTGGGCTTTGGTTTTGTTAAGTTAGTCCTAGATTAGAATTAGGCAAAATTAACTTAATTAGTTTAAAATTGTGTGCTCGTCTCATAGAGGCACGATTTTAAATTAATTAGATTAATTTAGGGTTAGATTTTTAGAGCCTTAGTTAGATTTAAGATTCGAATTAATTTAGTGAATTTGAGTTTACCCTTTCCTTATTAGGATAAATTTAAAATTCATTAAATTGGTTGAAAACTCCTTAATTACCTTTTAGGGTAAAATTGATTTTGAGAATAGATTGACCTTTAAATTAAAACCATGATTAATTAACTTGATTTTTTAAATAGTATCATTGGCTTATTGGAATACTAGTTTTAAAACCAATCAAATTAATTATCGTTTTCCTAAGTTAATCCATAATTCGTTAGGGTTTTAATCTTTTAGGGTTAATCAATTTAGGATTAATATTAGATTCACCTAATTAATAACTAGATCACTAATTGAACTCTCATAACTTGGGCCTTTTAGGTTAGGACCTTGAGTGGGCTTTTGTGTGTTTATCTTTAAGCCTTTACTTGTCATCCATGTTAATTGTCATTCATGAGACCACTTATTTTAAATTAATTATTTTAAATCATAAAAGGAGGTATTTATTAATTCCGATATTTGTGTCGTAACAGTCCGAACTTAAAGGATGTTGACTAAATATTTGAATTAATCCTTACCGTCCCAAGGTAAAATTAAAAGTCGATACAATCATCACATCATATCTTAACTGTTTGCACCATACATAAAGGTGACGTACGGGATTCAAACCATAAATTAACACGGCAGTCAAGCTTATACGATGTCGGTTTAATCTATGGTCCGATGTATCATCAACCTTATTAATTAAATGTCCAATTAATTTGAACCCACCAATTTGATAAAGCCTGCCCAATTAAAGTCAGCTTTCAAATAAGTTCAACGAATTAAATTCAATTCAAATTCTGACAATTTCCTTCGATTAAAAGCAACAAATATTTTGATATCGATTTCCGGGTGTGATTAGGGTGCTAATCCTTCCCTACACGTAACCAACTCCCGGACCCTTTCAAAACGAATCTATGGTTTTGTGGTGTCCGGCCTACCTTATCCAAGTGGCCGGTGGCGACTCCAAGTTTTTATCTTTTTCAAAAGAATAAGAATTTTCAAAAGAAATCCATTTAAACCAAATTTTCAAGGAATGATTTGGGGATAACTCGTAGCAATCGAGAACCTATTATATTTTTAAAAGAATTCAAGAAAATGTCGCTACACCAATCATTTTATCAGTGTGACTGGTTGGATTTAATGGATAGAATGGGTGCATGTTTTGAATCCTCATTCGATCGTCTCCGGAATTATCTTCCCAGGATCGAACTTTGGCAGTTTTTGTCATTTTAGATGTTCATGCTAATCAAGTCATCAATCATGCAACAAGATGTGAATCCAGCTTTGTTTAGGATTAATCATGCAGATAAGCCAAAAAGCATGAGCATGAAACTTGTTTCTAATCAACACAACCTGTTCCAATGATTCTTCAACACAACAAGCAAACATAAGTTCATCTCACCAGTGTCATGGAATCTGTAGAGTTTAAAAGTTTTGAAGCATAATCCAGAAGTCTGTAATCCAAACAGGAAAATATTTAATAACTTGAATATATATATATGAAAAATACTTTGATACACAAGCTTGTAAGTTTACACAAGCCCTCCAATTTTAGGGTTTAGGGTTTTAGGTTAGGATTTAGGGGTTTAGTTTGTTGGGTGTAGAATTTAAGATTTATAGCTAGAGTTTAGGGTTTAGGGTGCTAGGGTTTGGGATTTAGGTTTTAAATTTTATAGAAGGGTTGTATAATTTTTTTTACACAGCTTGTGTATCAAAATATAACATATATATATATATATATATATATATATATATATATATATATATATATATATATATATGCAACAAGGTAATTTTCAATTGATGCTTTGAGTTAAATTGTTGTTCTTAAGGGCCTTTAAATCTTAAGCAACAATGAAGCCTGTATATGAACATCCATTGCCTAGTACTTCAAACAACTACCAGATTTTACAAAACAATAATTTCTGCTACAATCTGTTCATCATTTGATATTCACACACACATTAAGTTACTAAAAATTTTAACCCTAAAACAATATCTAAAATCGCTAAATTCTATGTTTTTATTATGCTCTGGGAACTTTTAAGTTTTAAATTTTTTCCATGTAATTGTTTAAATTGTAAAATATGAAAACAACAAAGAAGTTATAAACATGAACTGAGTACCTTATGATCGTTTTCTTAAATTTATGCTTTATTTTCGGTTTACAAATTTTACTTTTGGATTGTGTATTATGAACTTTTAAATTTTATATATTTTTTTACTTTTCAAAATTATTTGATTTCAAAAAGAAAACCGAATATCATATGACCTGATTAGTATCTGAGTTTTACGAGCATCCGATTAGCGGGTACCCGATATACACTGGCCGAAAATTTTAGTACCCAGGGAACTGAGTACCCAAAAATTTGGGTACCAGATTATGAACACCACTAGTGGCAATGTCTAGTCTAGAGGTGGCAATCAAATAGTTCAGATCATTTGGGTTAGGTTGGATCAAATTTGGTTCAGATTTAATTTTGGTCTATGGTAAGCCGAGTCGAGTCAATATCAAATCAAACGATTTTTTGGTCAGGTCAATATTAGATCGGCCGCTTTCGGTTTGGGTTAACCTTTGAATCTTCAGATAATTTCGAGTTAAGTTGGGTATGAATCCAATTGAGTATATATAAAATTATTGATATATTCTTGTAAAAAACGTCTTTTGAATTTCAATCTTATCATTTAGACTCAATTTCAACCATTCAATGTTTTGAATTCAACTATCATTTAGGGATGCTAATTTGACACAAACCTGACCTTATAGGATGTGTCAGAGTTTGTAACATAAATTTTCTATTAATTCACCTCGAAAAGTTTGTGATGCGACCTATTTGTTGAAGAAATACAATTGCAATTGTAATTTTTTCAACTAAAATTTTCAACTAAATGTATAATGTTTAATTATAAATATATTTTTTATTGAATTTGAAAAAAATACATTAGTTATATTTAATTGAATATTGGTGTAAATAATTTTATGAATGATATTAATCCGATAATATTTTAATTACAAATCACAAATAAAATAAATATTTATATATTGTAAAAATAAAATTAAAAATTATCATATTGTATATTTGTATATTGTATATTTGTATATTGTGGCACGGTTCGCCAGTGCTCGCCGCTACTTGGTATATGTTGGGCAACGCTGTAACGATCTGAATTTCGAAATCCGTGAGTTGGTTTAAATCGAGTTGTAGTCTTGGTGTTGTGGGCCGAGATTTGGGCCCTTGGTGGGGGCTCATGGATGCCTTAGTAGGCCTTCCTTATGTTGTGAGGCTTGTGTGTTTGGGTTAGGAGGTTGATGGAGGGGTAAATGAGTAAATTTCCTTAACTTGATGAAGGAGAGGGGTTGGTTCTTTTAATTTTAGCAGAAAAGTGGAAGTGATGAGCTCATCCTTTGTCTCCCCTTACCTTCTTCATATCTCTTCTCCATCTCCTTTGAGAACTCAAAGACAAAGATCCAATCTTTGTCACATTGAGTAAGAACCTCAGATTTTGGTTTGAGGAAGTTGAAATCAGCACCAAAGGATCTATCTTTTAAGGCAATGATGGTTAGCTTTGGTGGTAGATGAAGAATGTGAGTTTTAGTGGGGGTTTGGAGAGGATGAACGAGAATAGAAGTTTTAACCATGTTTTTTGTTGGCAAATCATCCCATTATCATTTTTACTCCTTCTAGCTATGTTGTAATCCATTTTACAACATTTGTTTGTAGTGAAAGAGGTTGGAGAGCATTCCAAGAAGCAAGGAAAGAGGAAGGCTTGAGCTTTGGGAAATGGGATGTTTTTCTAGCTTTAAAGGAAGGTTAGTACACTTCCAACTCCTTTGTTTCATGCACATCCCATGGATGATTCTTTGCATGCTTGATTTGATGATTTGTGTGTTGAATGCTTGGATTTGGGTGTTAATGGTGAAACTTGGATTTTGGGTTAATAACTCATAAAAATGGTAGTAAACCACCTAATAATTTCCAAAAGATATAGGCTTGAGTTTAAGAGTTAAAGGTTGTATTTTAGGGACTTAGGAAGCGATTTCTCGAGCCTAGGAAGCCATTTTTGGGCTTTGTATCAGTACGCAGGGAGACAGTACTGATACCCTAGTGTTCTGGGTTTAAGAACATTGTTCCATTAAGATGAAATTTAAAAGGGTATCGGTACAGTGTTCAACCTGTATCGATATGCCATTTAAGGAGGTATTGGTACAAATCGAACTTTGTGTGTGTTGAGGTGCATGGTGCTGCAGGCTGCTTTAAGCTTTGTTAGGTTGTTGGGTTCTGCTGTGTTGGTTCAAGTATGAGACGCGGCTACATTTTTCTTTTATTTTGGCATGGGTTGGTGTTTGGTGCGGGTTTGATGTTGTATCTCGTTATTTTGTTACTTGATGTATGTCTTGTTGTAGGTATTCTTTTCCTCCATTTAGGATTAAGAAGATTTTTAACGAGGCCCATAACATAGGTCTAGGTTGTATGATTTCCTCTATATTTCATACTTTGCCAAGCAAAAAAAAAAAACTATAATAAAATGTGGTGGTTAAGTAGTAGTATAATATAAGGGTAAATTACACACAATACCACCAAACTATATTCGATATATCATTTTACATCATTGAACTTTCAATTGTTATAATTTTAGCATTAAACTTTGAATTGTGTTCAATTATGCCATTTAGCAGTTAAATCCTTAACGGCATAATGACCATGTCGATGGTTGTTGATGTGGACATTGACCTAAAACGAAGTCGTTTTGCTCGAAAAAATAATAAAGAATTTGCAATTAAGGGAAATTAAACCTAGGTCCATCAATCACAAAGGTCAATGTTTAACCGCTAGGCTAACTAGAAATTTAGAAATGTTTTAAGACGAATAAAATATATGTAAAACTCTATTTGAGATTAATACGGTTTTTTCAGTTTAATCCCTAAATTTTTATAATCTAAAATCGACCCCACACAATTTTATTTTTTATAATTTTGTCAAAAATTTCCAGTATAGTTTTTTTTTGTTTAGTTTAATACCTACATTTTGTTTTATTTAATCCAATATCGAATCATATTTATTTCTAATTTTTATAGTTTAGTCCAGTTTTTTGAATATTATTTTATTTTTGTTCAGTTTATTCTCAAAAAAATTTATTTAATTCAAAAATTTCCTTATTTTTTATATTTTAATAATTTAGTCCAATATTTTAAATATAATTTCATTTTAAGTGACATTTTGATGAAAAAAGGGTTCATGGTCCAATTTGACTATGCTAAGATTAGGGGTGATTTGTGTTTCAAACAAATAAATTTACCATTATTTATCTACTCATCATTCTATTTATTAATTAAAAATAATTAAAAATAGAATTAACTATAAAATTATTTTAACCATTTGGCTTAAGGGGACATTTTGTCCGTATAGTAAATTCAAATAAGCAATTTTGCCTTCAAACTCATTTAATTGCATTAGTTTTGCCCTTTGGCCAATATTAACCATTACAGTGCGGAAGTGGTAGTTAATTGTACTGATGTTACGATGCACGGTGATGGTGTGACAGCCTATGTGTGAATGGTGATGTGGTAGAACAACTTAATTATTTTTTCGCCAAATTTTAGGGCATAGTTGATTTTAATTGAAAGTCCAAGGAATTATTTAACCTTAAAGCAAAAGAATTGAAAATTTAAGAAATTATTAAAAAGTTAAAATATTTTGAAGTATTAAAAATTACTAAAAATAAAAATACTTTTAAAAATAAAAAAACAATGTAAAAACTAAAAATATATTGAAAGTTGTAATATGATAAATTATAAATTATTAAAGAATCAAAATTTAAAAATAATTATATAGTATCAAACCGTTTTTAACACATTTTCAATGAAATCAACCTGGCATTAGAGTAACAATATATTGTAAGGTTCTATCATATAATTTTAAAAAGATGGAATAAAGTTTGAATCAAAATAGTATCACAAATCTTATTTTGGATCTTATTTCGAATATTATTGTGGACTTTCTCGAGGAGTTTCCTGGGGACAATGTTATTGGTGAGAGTGAAAATAGTGAGCTGCTTGTTTAATCTCTTTCTTATCAAAAAGAAAGAAAGAAAGAAAAGAAACATTGATTTTGAAACATAATGTCGTCCTAAAAAGATATGGTAAACTGGTTTTATGTTCCCTTAAGAACAAGTTTTCACAGAAACAAAGTTAGAGAAAGCACAGGTTAATGAAGCTTGAAGAATGGGATGAGCATAAATGAAGTGAAACATTGTTTTCTACCATCTAAGTCAACTAGTTGAAATGCCATTTATTTGAACACAATGAAATGATATTCAACTATTAACATAGAAAACTAGCTACTCCATAAACTGCTCAGTTGTAGACTCCGGTATCAATTTCTAGACAAAAGTTGGAAACTTTTTAGATAACCTATGACTTATTTAACAAGGTAATTGACCTTAAAGCATAGGCAAAGGTTGCTGCAGCCACTATAGTTGTTGCTGAGGAGACCGATTTCCAGAAACTATTCTTCTTTTGCGATTCCACAATAGTTTCTCCATAACCTCAAGTTTCAGCTTCAAATCTCGAGCCGATGTCTATTTCCTCTTAAATGCTAGTTTAATTTCCTCCAAGCCGGTTTAATTTGCTCTTCAAGTTCAGCAATAGGAGCTTCTTCCTTCTCCCTTCGATCTTTTTCATCTCTTTGTTCGAAAAAGTCAATACTTGCCCATGACTAATGCTTAGCCCTCAAATCATTGATGAGAGAAGAAGAAAAGACTTGCTCTTTCAAGATCATCCAATATACAATCAGTACTTCCTTGCAGAACCACAGTGGCAATCTTGTTACCACCTTCTTCGCTTCTCACAACAGTGACCTACAATCAATGGATAATACAAAACAAAATTAACAAAGGACAGTGAGACAAATACGAGTAAAGCAAGCTCTTCATACATACCCGAGAACCACTGATTTCCTCAACTGAAATTGAACCAATAAATCCCAAATCATCAGCCTTTGGTTGGCTGAGTTTCAACTGCCAAAAGAATTAAAGGCTGATTAGATTGCAAACCAAAAGACATCTTCTTCTTTTCCTTTCTTTTAATATAATATAGAGAGAAAGCTCACAAGAGCAGAAGTTTCCTGTTGTGCGACAACAAAGCCTCAGATCAAATTTTGAGCTGATTTTCAAGACCATTAGCCTGCAAGGAAAGGATTCAAACTAGACATGTTGAACAAGGATGAACAAACTACAAAGCAAGATATTTTCAAATCCAAGAGAAGCCAATCTATCAAACACCTAGCATAAGTATCAATCACTACATAAAATACACATATATCCAACGTTGAGCAGAATTTAAAATATGAAAAGAAAGCTTAATATACTTGTAACATTCACAGAAATGCAATGCCATTTCACCAACAGCTCCTCCACTGACTATAACTTTGGCACCAAAATCACCTAAAACGGGTCATTTTAATAAAATCATTTTATTTTATTAAAACAACAAATTTGGTCTGCGAAAAAGATTGGTGGCGACTCCATTGTTTTAGTTTTTTTTTAAAACGTCGAGCCCCGAAAAAAAGGTTGCGACAGCTTGGCGACTCCGCTGGGGAGTCTTTGTTTTTTACAAAAAAAGAGAGCCAGGCCACAAGCTGATTACATTTTGTTTTAACGTTGGAATTTGCAAGTTCACATAAAATTTAATTTAATCGTCCATTTATGAATATGATTCCATTTTACGCATTTAAAATTTGGTAATGAGCTCTATACCCAAGCTTCGTCTCGTTCGTTTAAGTGAGGGGAAAACGCTATTTGCTCTCGTAGGAATATTGATTCCCCGCATGGGCCTAGCATGTACCTTCGGGGCTCATATGCCCTATGTCCTCGTAAGGATATTGATCCTTCGCATAGACATAGGAAAATGGGTCCCCTTGAGTTGAACTTGATTCGTTTGAAGCCTATACTAGGTAAGAATCAAGGGTCTTGCTACCCATAGCAGGGGATAGCGAGGACAGCTCGGGAACCTTTCTAGAACCAAGCCAAGTGTGTGAATTTAGAAGCCCACCCCAATAGAGTCATGTGGAAACCATAGGTTTTGGAATTTGGTCAAAATAATTTCGTAAGAATAGTCCGTTGAGACATATCCAGAAGTGTTGGAATGCGTTGCCTAGTTACTATTCGTACAATGAAATTATTTTGGACCTTTTATGTCTTATTTCTAGTTTTTAAAGAGTATTAATCCTTTCTTTCTCTTGTGTTGTTTGTTTTGCATTTTTGTTTGTTGCATTCATCTCATATCTAGAAGAGGTCGAGTCTAAAGCACGTTGCTCAAGTAGAAAACAACTTTTCGCAATGGATAGAATAGTCTTTCAGAAATAGGAAGATAATGCAAGTGTACATCACTGGTCTAAGGTCAACCAACGGGCACATGGAGAACATTATTCAAGAATATAGGACAAAGATCTTGGTCCTCGAAGATAGCTATAAAGGGGGCAATATCCATTAGACAATGCCATGAGATTTCAGGAATGTGGCGAGTTTGACAAGAGTGTCATGACCCAAGTCTAGGATGTTGCCAAACATGTGATGATGTTGGCCAAAAAAGTTGCATCTCTGTGCCAGTATGATAGGCCAATTGGAAAAGTGGGGCCGAGACTCCTGTGGCTAATCAAAGAGATAAAAAAGTTAGGTGCTCGGGCTGAGATGTACTCGTGATATAATTTGGAATCTTTTGTAATAAGGAACTTCGATATCCAATGAAAAACTACTTCTAGAGCAATACCTTACTGGAATCGGTGGCTCTTCGCATGCATTCATTTTTGTTTGTTTGTTGCTTGTTTGCATTAGTTTATGTTGTGATCATTGCATACATACATAATAAAAATATAGATTTTTGCAAATTCCATTCAAGTAGCAAGATTCCGCACAAATACGGTACTTGATCTATGACTACAAAGGACAAAATGACAACTCTAGAAATAAACCACGAGAGTACCCAAGATAGGTTCGATAAGATGGAGAAAAACTTGAAGGAAGAAATTGCACAAGCTCAGAGAAACACTATCAGCCGGATAGCGGCTATGTTGGGATTCAGAGATCCAGAAAGAGGAAATACGGTTGAAGCTGTTGATATTTCGTCGCCCTAGCCCGTGATGACCACTCAGACATTTCCACCAAATGAGAGGTTCCAAATTAGCATAGTATGGAGCTCATTCCGTATTCCGGCAGAGTACGGGATAAATCATATGGAGAACCAGGGCATTAAGGTTCTCAATAAGTCAACCGATAGAGCTAGAGTGAATAAAATAATAGAAGACCATTATGACAGGCTCGAAGAGATCATCAGAGCCATACAAGGAGGAAACATTTATTGTGGCGTAGACGTTAAAGATCTTAGCCTAGCGTTTGACTTAGCGGTTCCCCCAAAATTTAAAGCTCATGGCTTCGAGAAGTATGTAGGGACCACTTGCCCTTCGGCGCACTTGATCATGTACTACCGAAAAATGTCACTACACTTGGGAAATGAGAAACTGTTGATTCACTGCTTCTAAGATAGCCTATCGGGGTCTACTACTCGATGGTATACCCAATTGAGTTGGGTCAACATACGAACTTGGAGAGATCTGTCAAGAGTTTTCCTTGAATAATACAAGCATGTGAGAGATATGGTCCTAAGGTGGATCAAACTGCATGATATGGAACAAAGGCCCAACGAGAGCTTTCACCGGTATGCCCAGAGGTGGTGAAGTGTGGCAGCCCAAGTTCAACCGTTGCTGTTGGAAAATGAGGTTACTCCAATGTTCGTAGAGACTTTAAATGGTTCCTTCTATGACCATATGTTAAACCATGCCACCAAAGGTTTTGTAAATATGGTTATGAATGGGAGCTGATATTGGTGGCCATCAAGAGTGGGAGACTCGAGGAAGGAGAATATGGCGAATGCCTATAGAATCTCATTACGAAGTAGATAGGTCGAGCTTGGATGGAGTTCATCCTTGCCTTCATGGAATAATGCTTAATTTTCCTAGTCGATGTTGAGATCATACTTAAAACCAACCTTTTTTCTTTTGCCCGCAAGCATTAGGGATCTTTTGTAAGGGCTTCTATGTCAATCTACTTGTTTTAAAGATGCATTCCCTTTATTTTCTCAAGTGGCAAACATTTTTTTTATTTCTCTTAATTTTTCATCTATTTTCTCTTCCAAATACATTTTCTCTGCAAAGTCCATTCAATTGATTGTATGCTTGATTTTTGAATCTAATCTCGAGATAGAGGGGAAATAAAATGTGTTCAGGATTAATGGGGAGATCCCATTTTGAACGAATTTTCCTCTTAGACATTGTTGTTAAGGTCATTGAATGAAGAGATAACTCTAAAACATCTACCAACTAAAGACTACTCATATTCGATGATATTTGGGTGTGAAATGACATTTGGCATTCTTTCATTTCCCTTCACGAAAAGAAAATGAAAAAATCCCTTGTTGTCCCTTTTTGAGCCTGATATTTTCTTGTGTTTGAACCCTAAACAAGGATCACTCCCCACACTGGGTGAAAAAGGATGAAAGGCTATTTACAAGCGAGAAAAGGCATATCATATCGAGTTGAATGTCTTAAATTTAAGATGAAAAGGACATGAAAAGGTGAAAATAAGGAAAAGGACGAAAAGGCGAAAAAGGAAAAAACTGGAAAAGGAAAAGAAAGAAGAAAAACAAGGAAATTAAAGCTGAAATATGAAATGAAACTTGAAACAAGAGGAAATGCTTGGAATCCTTCAAACGAGGTGTGTGCCAAAAATAAAATGAACTCTAGGGTGAAAACCCAAAATGGGTAGTCTAGAGTGATCCAGAGAATAAGAGAAAACGAAGATTTCATTAGGAAAGGTTGATCATTGGTTTAATAACCCATAAACATGTATTTGAGCCTATTTATCCCTTTCTTGGTAAACTGAGCCTAAGCCTATATTACAAGCCTTTAAAGACCATTTGGATCACGCATGAATATCTGAGAAAATGAGTTTGTTTTCAGAACACATTCTGCCTAATTGAGTTAACCTTCTTTCACTGACCTTTAAACTTCTAATGTCTGATTGAGATTAGAAAAGTGGAAAGATTGAAATTGGGGAGTTGGTGAGTTATAGAGAGCCACCAAAAGCGGGGCACTATCTGGTTGATGGATTCATGAATCATTCATACTATGAATTCTGGGGCATCTGACTTTGCCCTTGCCCATGTTTGCCGTGACTTTTTCCTCTAAGCTTTTATTTCTAGCCTTTTCTTGCATCTTACAAGTAGATTGGCATAAATTCATGAAAAATAAAAGATTTTTTGGTATTGATCCCAACCGTAGGGAACTGGGAGCAAATGTTCGCTATCACATCAGAAGTGGCTACCAAATAAAGAGGATGACAATTGAATCTCAGATTGAATGGGGGCAACACCTTGCATAAGGAGGTAAAAAAACACGTGTTGAAGAGTGTAAGGTTGACCTTGTTGTCAAGAAAGATCAACACATAAGATGTAAAATCCTCAAAACATGAAAAATGGATAGAGCTGCGCACAGTGGACAAACTACGCGACCAATTGGGGCAATTTATGTTGACCAAGGGTTAAAGATCCTTGACTTTGATAGGCGCAAGAGGAAAAGATTAAAGCGCCAATATCATTCAAAGACATTCAAGGTAGAAATAAGCTTTGCTGCAAGGATTTATATGCAAGTGCTTCAAGGTGCCCTGTAGGGCAAGAATTTGATAACTCACAAGGGACCTTAAAAGGACTTGACTGTATTTCAAGAGACATCCGAAGATCTAAAGCTTTCAAAATCGTTTAAAAAGTCTTTTCAGTGATACTGATGTATCAACTACAATGATAGTAGGATTTATGGAAATGAGAAACATTTGCGTGCGAAGACCAGATGTTTTCTATGAAGCAAAGAGGTACAAAGAATGAGAATGGCAAGGCATAGCTGTCTATCTGAGCTGAATGAGCAAGTGTGCAAACGTGCAAAGAGAAAATCTAAAGGAAAAAACCAGTTCTGATAAAAAAATTTAAAAACAATAAAACGAAAGATAAAAAGGCATGCATCCATGTGTTAGGCATCCTTAGGAGCATGCTCATCATAATCATAGAATTTGTTAAATTTTGCCAGGTATGAAACCCACCTATCTATCCGAGCTTAAAGAGAATAGAACTTGTTTATCTATTCAAGCATGAGGAGAATAAAACTCGTTTATCCATTCGAGCATGATGAGAATAAAACATTTACCTTTTAGCACCCGCTTATCTATTCAAGCATGAGGAGAATAGAACCTGCCTATCCGTTCAGGCGTAAGGAGAATGGAACCCGCCTATTCGTTCAGGCGTAAGAAGAATGGAACTCGCCTATCCGTTTAGGCATGAGGAAAATGGAACCCGCCTATTCGTTTAGGCATGGGGAGAATGAGACTCACTTATCCGTTCAGGCATAAGGATTATGGAACCCGCATATCCGTTCATACATAAGGAGTATGGAACCCGCCTATCCATTTAGGCATAAAGAGAATGGAACCCGCCTATCTGTTCAGGCATGTGGAGAATGGAACCCGCCTATCCGTTCAGGCATAAGGAGAACGAAAACCGCTTATCCTTTTAGGTGTAAGGAGAATGAAACCCGCTTATCTGTTCAGGCGTAAGGAGAATGGAACCCACTTATTCGTTCAGGCGTAAGGAGAATGGAACCCGCTTATCCATTCAAGCATAAGAAGAATGGAACCTGCTTGTCTATTCGAGCATGAGGAGAATAGAAACTGCTTATCCATTCGAGCATATAAGGAGAATAGAGCCTTTATTTTTCAGCACCTAGTTATCTATTCGGGCATAGGGAGAATAGAACATGCTTATCTATTCGATCATGAGGAGAATGGGACAGTTATTTTTCAGCATCTACTTATCTATTCAAGCATGAGGATAATAGAAAATTCTTATCTATTCGAGCATATAAGGAGAATAGAGCCTTTATTTTTCAGCACCTAGTTATCTATTCGGGCAAAGGGAGAATAGAACCTGCTTATCTATTCGATCATGAGGAGAATGGGACATTTATTTTTCAGCATCTACTTATCTATTCAAGCATGAGAAGAATGGAACAGTTATTTTTCAGCATCTGATTATCTATTCGAGCATGAGGAGAATAGAGCCCGCTAAAGAGAATGGAATCTGGTTTTGAAACTCAACGAAATAATGATCGGTAAAAATCAGTGTCTTTTGTTCTTTGCTATATCCCTGTTTCACCGGAGTAAGCAAAGAATGGGCAACTGTTGTTACTAGATTTTCACCCCTCTTTTTTTATTTATTTTATTTTATGATTATCTTATATTATTATTATTATTATTAAGGTATTAGTCTTATTAAATAAAACCCAAAAAAATTAAATTAAATTAAGAGAGGCATTTTTTAATCTATATACATTGGTGGGCCCAAAAATATAATAAACAAAGCCCAAACAAACCCATTTTCCCCACATGCAGGGTTTAATGTCAGCCGTTAGATCTAGGGAAAAAGATCTAACGGTCCATATTGGACCAGCAAAAAGGGTAGGGCAACCCTCACTCACGCCGCCACGTGTTGGCGAGTGCCGCTCACGCTCGCAAGGTTACCCTGATCGAGAGCTGATGGGCTGCATTCTCCAGCTCGCTCACGACGCCGACGACAGCCGCTGGGCCACGTCGACTGACCTTCATGACCGTGCCATCCAATCGTCCCAACCTCCGGTCCTGCCGTCATCGTCTCCCTACTGTCGACCACCTGCGAAGCAAAGAAAGAAGGGTCAAACCCTACCTCAAATATGGCAAAAATCATCCAAAAATGCTCAGATTCAAGCCAAAATTAGGTTGATTTCAACATATGAGGCAAGTCAACGGGGAATTTCGAATTATGGATTTAATTTCACCGGAATTTAGGGATTTTGATTCCCAAATTCCTTATTTGTTAGGTTAGAAACCCCTATATAACTTTTCTCTTCCCCTTCGTAAACACACGAGAGGAGACACAAAATTCATACAAAAATAAATGATTCAAAGATTGAAAAGCATTCGTGGCAGCTTGTACTCGGATTTTTGGAATAGCAAACAAATTTTTTTGGTATTGTATTCCCCCTTTTTCATATTTTTGATTAATCTTTTTTATATGTGTTGTTTCGAATATCATATATATTGGATAATAAAGTGCTCACCTTAATTTAATTATGGAATGTTGATGTTGTGACCGGATTCCCACCTTTCATTTGAATCGAAACGTCTTTTTTCTTGTCTTTTTTTTGAAAAAATAAAAAATATAAACAACCGCCGTCAGACTGCGGCCAGAGCGGTGGTCCATTCCCGGTGTTCTTCATTCTTGAAGAACACCAAGAACATTTGAGAGGATTTGGAAAAGGTTGGTTTTGATCCAATTTTGTTGAAAAATTAAAATGGGAGGTGTTTTAAATTGGTTTTATACCCAAGGCAAAATGGGTTAATTTGCATTCATTAAATCCCCTTCCCATTTATTTTTATTCCGCGGGTAACCATATTTCCAAACATCACAATTTGGTCATTGTTTTCTTCTAAATTTAGCCTCGGGTTTTAATAATTTTTCAATTTGGTCATTATTTTAACTTCCTTTTTATCCGAGTTTTTTTTATCATTTAACCTTTTTTTACCTTTTAAAATGAAATTTTAATTTGTATATATATTTTTAAAAAAATCCGATTCACACCTCGTGTTGACCCGATTTAGAGAAGGATACGCATTTCAAAAATCGCAAAATTTGATCATTTTTCTTTTATGTTCATTTATTTACGTGTCTTTATTTAATTTCATATATTTGTATGCTTTTATATTTTTTTGTTGGGTTAATAAGTTTGTTTCTTGATGTCATGCTTTATAATGGAATATAACTAATGTGGTGTCTTACCAAACGGAAATGACAGGTTAGCGCCATGAGTATTGGCGGTGATTGGAGTTCATTTTCCAAATGGTAAGACCGTTAAAATAGATTCATATTCATAAATGGACATTAAGTTAAATTTTATGTGAACTTGCAAATTTTGACATTAAAACTTTTTGTAATCGGCTAGGTACCAATTATTGGGTGTTGTGGAGGTGTTAACCCTTTCCCACACGTAACCGACTCCCGAACCCATTTTCGTGCTTTTCGCAAACCAAACTTGTTGTTTTAATAAAATACAACGATTTTATTAAAATGACCCGTTTTAGGTGATCCGATCACACCTCAAAAAAGATTGGTGGCGACTCTGTTGTTTTAGTTTTTTTAAAAACGTCGAGCCCCGAAAAAAGGGTGACGACAGCTTGGCGACTCCGCAGCTCGGCTATAGATCTAACGGCTGAAATTAAACCCTGCATGTGGGGGAAAATGGGTTAGTTTGGGCTTTGTTTATTAATTTTTTTGGGGTCACCAATGTATATAGATTAAAAAAGGCCTCTCCAATTAATTCAATTTATTTTTTGGGGTTTTATTTAATAATAATCATAAAATAAAATAAAATAAAAAGAAAGAGAGGGTAAAAATCTAATGACAACACCAACAACCCCTCCCCCAAATTCCAATTACTTATCAGCATAGAGATAGACATAAGGAAAAAATATGTGTATTATTCTCACAATCTACCTGCTGAGCAGAGTGAATCAATACAGTTCCTTTTGTGTCGGTGGCAGATGAATCAACGCCACTGGCAAACACAGACACCTGTTTCAAAGTGAACACAAAGACATAAGTTGAAATGCAATAAGACCCATCTTTACCAATTAAAGAGTATTGTGCAACTGTTATAGAAATTAATTAATCAACATGAAAATAGAAAGGAGAGAAATGATTGTATGCCTTTGCCTTCTACATACGCTTTATACTTCCCACAGACCTTTCAAAACCATCCCACGAACAATTGTACAATTATACAGACCTCAAGCTCATTGACAATAGTAGCAGCATCATTGGTAACAAATAGCTTGTCTAAATGATTAATTACCATCTTATTCATACCTAAAGAAACAGTAGATCAATTAAAGAAAATGCGGCCACGTTAGAAAAAAAAAAAGAACACTTGATCCGGATTTCGAACAGTTCGAAAAACACCAAAGGAAAGAGTAAAAGGGTACCTTCGGGGCCGAGGGAAGTGTGGGTGATGGTGGAGAACTGCTTGCAAGCATCAATGCTTTTTAGAGACAAAGGGTACCAGTGTCTCCATAACCTTGTTACTGCAGCCATAATAGTTGTTGCCGAGGAGACCGATCTCCAGAAACTATTCCGATTCCACAACAGTTTTCTCCATAACATCAAGTTTCAGTTTCAAATCTCGAGCCAATGTCTCTTTCTTCTTAAATGGTTGTTTGATTGCCTACAGGTCGGTTTAATTTGCTCTTCAAGTTCGGCAATAAGAGCTTCTCCCTTCGATCTTTTTCATCTCTTGATTGACATAACAGTGAGGCAGTGTCATTCAACAAAGTCAATACATTAGTCATGGCCAAGTATTGACTTCATCTAACGACACGGCTTCGCTGTTATGTCAATACAGAAAGTATTTTTCCTCTCACCAGTAACTTTGTCTCCAAGATACTCGCCTAGAAAGTCCACAATCTTCTTCTGCATATCCTTGAGTTCCTTGTTATTCGTTCAAAGTTGAATCTTTTGGAGCTTCTCTGGATGTGCGGCTAGGTTTTTCTCTGGCCATTCATCGCACAACTGGAGACGTTATCTTGAAAACTTGTACAATTTTGGGGTTTGGCCATTGTGGGCAGATTGGTATAGTATTCTCGATACAGTCTCCCTATAGTATCTCTTAGGTTAATTTTAAATAAAAGTTACACATATAATGAGACATTAATGATCTATTTTATTTTAAATCTAATTGTTCATCTTAAGAGATACACGTTAAAATAGCTTATAATCACTTTTAGACTATTAATTTTTTTTAAATCCAATTGTTTCAAACACAAATCACCCCTAATCTTAGCAACATTACACAAATTGGACCATGAACCTTTCTTCCATCTTATTGGCCCTTAAACTTTGTCAGCTTGGTCAAATTGGCCCTTGAAATTTGAAAACAAAACACAAAATGACCCTAAGATTAATGAAGTTTCTTTTTGGATATTCTATCAATGTTGACCACTAAGGTGGTGACATTATCCATGGAGGAGGGGCTTTTAAACTTTATTTAACGTGTTAACCTTAGGGGCCATTTAGAGTTACGCTTTTAAAACTTAGGGGGTAATTTGATCGAATTTGTTAAATTTAAGGGTAATTTGACCAACTTTCCAAGTTCAAGAGTAGATTTGAAGAAGATTACATTGCTTTTATCTAAGTATTGATCTTGAAACATGATGTCGTTCTAAAAAGACATGGTTAACTGGTTTTAAGTTCTCTTAAACTAGCTGTGTGCGCCAATTAATACTTTGGGTTACATATTTGTTCCTAAGGGCCTTTAAACCTTAAGCAACAATGAAGCATGTATGGAACATCTAGTGCCTAGTACTTCAAATAACTATCAGATTTTAGAAAACAATAATTTCTACTACAATCTGTTCATTAGATGTATAATCAATTTGATTCTCACTTATCACACGTCACTAACTTATTGGAACATCCCTTGATATTCACACACGCGCGCGCACACACACATTAAGTTACTTAAAATTTTAACCCTAAAACAATATGTAAATCGCTAAATTCTATGTATATTATGCTCTATGAACTTTTAAGTTTTAAATTTTTTCCATGTATTTTTTTAAACGGTAAAATATGAAAACAAGAAAGAAGTTATAAACATGAACTGGGTACATTATGATCATTTTTTAAAACTTATGTTTTATTTTCGATTTACAAATTTTTCCCTCTAAAATTAACTTAAAATCCCTAAATTTTATTTTTGGATTGTGTATTATAAACTTTTAAATTTTTATGATTTTTTTGTGATTTTTCAAAATTATTTGATTTCAAAAAAAATACAAACCGAGTATCCTCTGACCCGATTAGCATCTATATTTTTTGAGCATCCGATTAGCGAGTACCTAATATACACCGGCCGAAAATTTTAGTACCCAGGGAACCGAATACCCAAAAATTTGGGTACCAGATTATGAACACCCCTAGTGGCAATGTCAAGTTTAGAGGTGGCAATCAAATAGTTCAGATCCTTTGGTTTAGGTTCGATTCATGTTGGATCAGATTTCGTTCAGATTTAATTTTGGTCTATGGTAAGTTGAGTCGAGTCAATATCAAATTGAACGATTTTTTGGTCGGGTCAATATCAGATCAGCTGAATTTGGTTGGGGTTAACCATTGAATTTTCATATCATTTCGAGTTAAGTTGAGTATAAATCTAATTGAGTATATAAAAAATTATTGATATATTCTTGTAAAAATGTCTTTTGATTTTCAATCTTATCATTTAGACTCAATTAAAAATTACAAATCACAACTAAAATAAATATTTGTATATTGTAAAAATAAAATTAAAAATTATCGTATTGTATTGTATATTTGTATATTGTGGCTCGGTTCACCAGTGCTCGCCTGGACTTGGTATATGTTGGGCAACGTTGTAACGATCCTTAATTTCGAAATTTCTAAGTCAGTTTAAATCGATCTGTGAGCTTGGTGTTGTGGGCCGAGAGTTGGGCCCCTGGTGGAGGCTCATGGATGCCTTAGTGGGCCTTCTTATGTTGTAAGGCTTGTGTGTTTGGGTTAGGAGGTTGGAGGGGTAAATGAGTAAATTCCTTTAATTTGAAGAAGGAAAGAGGTTGGTTCTTTTAATTTCTGCAGAAAAGTGGAAGTGATGAGCTCATCCTTTGTCTCCCCTTACCTTCTTCATCTCTCTTCTCCATCTCCCTTGAGAACTCAAAGACAAAGATCCAGTCTTTGTCACATTGAGTAAGAATCTCAGATTTTGGTTTGAGGAAGTTGAAATAAACACCAAAGGATCTATCTTATAAGGTAAGGATGGTTAAGTTTGGTGGTAGATGAAGAATATAGATTTTAGTGGGGGTTTAGAGAGTGTAACCTGTAACCCCCTTGACCCGGTCTAATCGTTTACCCGACTCGAGCGAGCTATACGGGGTTTACAGAAGAAAACGCGTGAAGGTTTACCTCGACAAACGACCCTATTTTTTTCTTTTTAATCTTGTCTAAATGCATTTTAAGGTCCTAAAGTGAGCTTTCATACATCGAAAGAAATTCAACTTAAAATGACACCGATTTGGAACCCGATTGCTTGATAACACCGATTAGGGACCATTTTGTAAATTATAAGAAAAACAAGAAATTCATCCAAAGAAGCTTATCAATCTTTAATTAGTCTCATTACATGCTTTCATGTCAATTTACAGCTTAAAACAATATTCCAAACTCATTCAATTGCATTTGTAACAAACATGGACTTAAACGTAACAAACACAAAGTACATATTCCAATTAACTTACAAAACTGCCTGGTGTTTCGGTACACTAGAGGTCTATATCGGTACGCCTTCGTCCAATAGAAATATACAACAAATAGCTCGTACCAGTACGCCCCTGCGTATCGAAACACTAAGCTATTTCACACTACACTGTATCGAAACGGTCTCATGCGTATCGAAACAACTGGGTTGATTTAGGCATATCGTACCGGTACGCTAGCCCGCGTTTCGGTACGCCTGGGCCTATAATGTCAATTTCCTCAAAATTGGCATATTTTTAACCATTCAAAGGTACCCTAACATGCTTCTAATACATGCTAAACACATTAGGGAATTAAACCATATCCATGGTCCATTCAAAACACATCTTAAACATAGCATCAACATCAAAAGCAAGACTAGAGGCATGCTTCCTAGAAAAACCACCATTCAAGCCCTCAAATGCAAACCATAGCAAAGATCAAAACATAAAGGCCATTTACAAGTATCAAATACCAAAACAAACTTGCATCAAAAATAGAGAGTTCGAGATAACACACTCCCAAAACATCTAGGTTTCCCTATTGCCATTTATTACCATTAACTAGTTCAAAAACCATACTTGAGCAAGATAACACTTCTTGGAATCCCTTCTTTCCTTCTCGCTGCCTGGGACAAGTTACTTATGTACATTGTTGAGAAAAGAGAGCGTAAGCATAAATGCCTAGTGAGGGTCGCTCGAATAAAACAATCAATGATGCATTTAAAACCATTTCTCAAGAAACCAATCTCTCTAACATCATGCTCAAACCATCTCATGCTTTAAATCTCTTTCCAAAACAAGTTTGACAAATTAAATCTTAACATGTATCATGTATCTCATGCATCTCTATATGCAAACCTCAATTTAAGCCTTTCATGCTTAGTCATTTAATAACAAAGCTTAAAGAGAAATCTCATGTATAAACCACATTATACAAAATCAATTTACAAAGCATGATACTTTTAAATCTCATATATTGGCATTAAAAGTGACTTGGATAGTTCCACCTCTATCCAATGATAGGCCCACCTCTATCCTTACATTCAAATAGAATGTTTAATACATATCGGATACACGAATTTCTCATGGTGGGCTCACCTCCACCAAATCTCACTTCGGTCTGGAATAGGCTCTCCTCTAACCCGTAGTGATAGGCTCACCTCTACTGTGTCACTGAATAATTTATCTCACGATCAAATTTTGTATATTTTATAGTGCACTTAATCCTATGGTCGACCAATTATATCCGACAACATTTTAGATCTCATCACTTGCCAATATATAGTTTTAAACCATGTTACCTCACTGTTTTTCATATGCATCAATCTCAACCATTTTCTCATCCCATTTCAAAAGCAATAAATCATGCATATAGCATTTCTCAAATAAGTTGTAAATCTCTTCCACTATCATGGGATTATTTGCATCATTTCTCATTCTCAAAACATGCATATAATAGTAGGTAAACAATTGTATTCTCAAAAGCATGACCATGAATTTAATGCAACTAATGAAACCGAAAACCGAGAGCGAAATCTTCCATACTTACTTTCAAGCTTAGATTAGTGTTTCAAACTCAATCTAAACCCCCAAAACATTGCTTTCAAACCTTGAAAAGCTTTAAAACACTTTTCCACTCACTGACAATGCTTCGCTTGCTTTGCCGAAGCGACCTCAAGCATCCAATACTATAGAAACCTCCCCAAATGATGTTGGATCAATCTCCCCTGCTTTCACCCATACAAGAACAGAGGATTAATGCATCATAATGCATTCAAAACCCCAGCAACACAACTCCTTAACATTGTTTTGCTAAAAGCCATCAACCGCTATCCAAAAACAACCAAAAATACCATCAATTACCCTCCAAACTCAACCCAGCCATAATCTAACGATCTAAACCATTTAGCAACATCAATTAACATCCAAAATCCATCTAATATCCTCCTTATATCATACTCCTCAAAAATCATTTACTAGCAACCTAACCAACTAGAGATTCACACAATTCAGGGATTTCAATGTTAAAACCATCATCTTAACATTATTAAACATCCACACCATGATCAAAATCAATTAAGAATCCATCAAATCAGATCCAATTCAAAAATCACAAGAATTTTCAATAAAACCTTGATTAATCCAATTTTCCTCAATTAAATCCTCAAAACATATTAGAAAACAAATCTAAAGAGTCAAGAACTTTGGAATTTCATTAAAGAACCTTTTATTAGAGGAGAGAAACAAAAATCACCTCTAACACCTTGTTTTTCCCTTAATTGGCAAGATTAGATTGAAATCTTCAAGAAAACAAAGAATGCTTGATATAGAAATCAAAAGTGGATGAAAAGGAATAAATCACTTGAGATTTTAGTAACGAGAAAGTAGTTTGGCTGATGGGAAAGTTGAGAGAAAAAGTTGAGAGAAAAGAAGTTACGTAAGAAAATGTTTTGATTTAATAAATCTCTTTTAATTAAATCCTTCTTTATCCTTAATTATTATATAATTAAAACACATTTAAAATAGCCTAAATTAAGGGAAAATTCTGATTTAAAGATTTGGCAAAATAGCTCCCTAAAGATTCTAAGTTTTGACTATTTTACAAAACAGTCACTAAAATAGTTTTAAAACTTTATATTTTGGTCACTAGCCCCAAAATGTTCAATTTACAAAACCCGTTTTCCGAAATTGATTCCGCAACCCATGTCCACATAATAAATAGAATTTTTAGATAATTTTCCATATTTTTATCTCACATAAAATATTTATTTCAAATTTAATCCCAAATCTGACCTGAATCTCTAATCCGGCCCAACAGACCGTCTAACCAGCCCTAAAACACCTAGGCCCAAAACCGGGGCGTTGCATAACCCCCTAGACCGGCCTATGCGGAATGACCATGTCTAACAGGGCACATCTCAACTTTAAAATCCAAGTAGAAAACATGTCGAAAATTTAAGCATCTAATTTGAAAACATATTTGCGTAAACTGATATAGGATGATGAAAACATATGTATAAACATATCAGATGATAGTTACAACATAAGTAATATCTAGTATGGTAGTAAAATAATCATAACATAAACTCCATACATCCTCAAAATATAGGCACATGTCACCCTGAAAGAACAAAATGGTAGATAGAAACATTACAAATTAGATGAAGTACTGAATGTGTCGATCCTGCGAATGACAAGTACAAGATTGTCTATCCAAAATATCTGAAAGAAAGAGAATTTAGGGAGTGCGCTAAGGAGCTCACTGTGTTCCAACAGTGCAAAATTAAAACATATACTATAAACAATGCAGTCAACATTTTATTTCAAAAACATAGGATTCAAGTAGCGGTAAGGTTCATTTTAATTGTCTATCTACCCTCCAACCAAACTCTAATATACAGTTCTTCAAAACTGCATCTATAAAGGCATTAACCCAAGCCCATTGGGCATAGGTGCCATCCTAAGGGGAGACCTTAGGTCCAGTAGGAATCACCCTAGCCGAAGTATAAGAACATGATACAGTAGGAATCGCCCTAGCCGAAGCATAGAAACCTGGTACAGTAGGAATTACCAGCCGGATCAGGGCTGAATCTGCAGACTTCATATCCTATCCCAAGTACCCCTGGTAAAACAATCTAGGCAGTAATTACTGTAATCAATAGTAAGCAGTAAAAACAGAGGATATAAAGTAGACAATTATTTTCAGTAAAACAATAACTAGAGAACATGATATTCAATCATGTATTTAGGCACAAATCAGACAGATAAAATGATCATGCTTAAAATCAAGAAACATATTATATTTTCGCACAATAAGAACCTATTATTCATAAATCTAGAATTTACTGTTTTCGGTTTTATTTATTTTCTTATTATTTCGAATTAACCTTCTTTATACAACATAATGCGTTATCCACTTGCATACAAAAATAAAGATAGCAGCCTGTCTGCGCCTATTTTCACACATCATATTGCTGCTTTCAACCATGGTTTACGTTTCCCATTTTCAACTTTTGTATCTGAAAATTTTTCTAGTTTGTCTTCCCAAGCAGGAAAAATAAAACCTTTAATCCTACTCCAACCGTTTGAGTGAATAAATTGAATTATATTATTAAGGCTTAGAGAGGTATTTTTGCCCCCTGTTTATACCGAATATTCAATAAATCTTTGTAAAATACGGATTTAATTTAATTTTCAGACTCGTAAATTGTATCAATTGAGTCTTTTAACTAATGTTGACTGTTAATGTACTGACGTAACCGTTAACGGTACTAACGTGATATCTCACATGTAAACGATGATGAGGTAGAGAGGCAATGTTTGAGTTTTTTAGGGAATTCGAAGGAAAGAAAGTATTTTTTTTAAGAAGTCAAGTGAGTTAATTGTTTTATATAATATTTTAAAAAATAAGAAATTAAAATTTTAAAAATAAAAATACTACTAAAACAACAGAGATATCTTGTTTCAGCCAACAATACTTTTTAATACGGAGGATATTCATTGCAAACACAAATAGAAAGGATGATAGGAGGTCTCCCTATTTTGTTTCAAGTTTAATTATCTCCACTTAATCAAAAAATTTATAAAAATAATATAGATATTAAGAAGGGACCCTCAATGTAGAGGTGATTAATGGGCCTGGTCATTTTAGATGGCCCAAGTCATGTGAAAAAAACTTGAGGATTAAGTGTTAAATACATAAATAATTTAAATTAAATAAGAAGATTATTTTCTCATTAAAATTTATAATAATAATCTTTAAATTTATTGAATTATTAAACATTTATTAAACTTTATCAAATTATTGTAAAATAAAATTTATTAAACTGTTAAAAATAATCTTTAAAATTTATCACTATTTTATAATATAGCAATTGTTTTGTATTATTTTGGAGAGTTTAATGATGATTTCGTAATTTTTAAAATTTTAGTGATTAAAAATTATTATTTTTAATTTAGTGACGTGTACTTTGCCCTTCAAATTATATATTGAAAAAAGTTTTATTAAATTTCTTTGGTTAAACTATATAAATGACTACTATATTGTTTGAAAAGTCGTGATTTGACCATTTTACTTTTTTAAGCAAATAAACTACCATATTATTAAATTGAATGCAATTTGATCACTAGCCGTTAGAGGTTAACGACAGGGTGACATGGCCGTTAAAAAATAAGGGTATAATTACACATTTAGTCATCGTTACTTATACACTCTATCAATTTGATCATAATTTTAATTTAATAAAATAAATTAATTATTTAATTAGGTGGTAACACGTGACATGTGATTGAAGGATGAAAATAATTGAAAGCAAAATACTGGGTATAGAGGGAAATGAACATGGGCATCCTTGGAAAGGAGAAGCGTGACTAAGCCACTGGGCCAAAGCTACTTTTGTGATACAAAATGCAAATAATTAATATAACTCATAGTTTGTTCTTTATGCCAGGAAAAAGCAAATAAATGTAGATTAACGGGATTCGAACATGACACTTTTGAGATGCATAAAAACATCTGAAGCGCTAAAATAAATCTAATTTAAATTATGTTTGTGAGTTTCGATTCGTTAAATAAAATTTTAATATAATTTTAAAATTTTCATTATGTTCATTTAAATTATAAAGTTATATCAATTCATTTAAATTATGTTCCTAAGTTTAAATTTATTAAATAAATAAATTTTTAATATCAATTCATTTAAATTATGTTCGTGAGTTTAGATTTGATAAATAAATATTAAAATTTTTAATATAATCATAAAGTTATATTAATTCATTTAAATTATGTTTGTAAGTTTAGATTCGTTAAATAAATTTTTAATATAATTTTAAACTTTTTTAATTTTTAATATAATTTTTAATTTTTAATATAATAATTTAATTAAAATTAAAATTATTAATAATTTAATTATTAGATTTATTTTAGCAGTTCAGATATTTTTATACATCTCAAAAGTGCCATGTTCGAGTTTCTTTAATTCATATTTATTTCTTTTTTCTAGCACGAGCAACAAACTAAGATATATATTAAATTTTGTACCATACAGCATAAAGATCCACTTGGCCTAGTGGTAAGCGCGCATGTCTCCATCTAGGGAAATCTTGGTTTGAATCCTACCAACGTGTCACCACCTAATTAAATAATTAATTTATTTTATTAAAATTAAAACTAAATTTATAAAGTGTATAAATAACGAAGGCCAAATATATAATTATACTTCTATTTTTTAACTATCACGTCACCATGCCGTTAACCTCTAACGACTGATGGTCAAATTGCATCCAATTTAATAGTATGATGATTTAATTGCTTAGAAAAAAAAAGGTGGTCAAATCACGACTTTTCCAATAGTATGGGGGTCATTTATAAAGTTTACCCAATTTCTTTTTAGAAATTCCGACCGCCACAAGCCTCTCGCCGCCGCTCTGTCTCAGCCTCGTCTTTCTCCTCTCCCTATTTCATCCGTCTCCTCCGCCAGAGTCTGACCCAACTCCGCTCTTGCATTCAAGCTTCCGGCAGATCAGGAAATTAAACAAGGTAAATTTCTGAAACCCTAAGGTTAACTTGAACATTGATTCCTACTTGTTCACGAGAGAGATTATGATTTATGTACTCTCTGCCTTGGCATCATTCTGCTACATTTGTTATTATGTTTCCCTTACAATTCCATTTGCGGCAGCGACCCGCTGCTATTGATGTGAGATTTTGAGTTATCTGCTCTCCGCCTCTGCATCATTCTGCTATATACGAGGAAATCAGCAAATTCCCTTCCTGTTAGAAAAAAAAAAAAGATACGCTGAATCAGTAGTTATATTACAATCAATGATGGTGTGCGACGCTTCTGGCTGTTAGCGGTCTGCAGGTGGAGCATAGAACCCAACTATTTCGAAAAGGGAAACCCTACTCTTTTGTGCATCCTCTCGTGCCTTGTGCGCACACTATAGCATAAGTTGGTTTTGTCAGTGATTGAAATGATGATCAAAATATTGGAGTCCAGTGTTTGTTTTGTCCTTAAATTACTTTCACACAACCATCCCATGATTTGATGTTCCTCAATAGACAGTAACTCTATTGCAAGTGTTATTTTAATACAATATACTTGTGGGTTTGAATTGTTGGTATCTGTTTTTCATTGACATTTGGTCCTAAAATGCCTCCATTTGATCAACCTGCTACTGCTATCAGATCTACCAATTTCACACATGCACACAGGTTGCTAGAAGGTCTAGTGAACCTGTAGATTTGAAAGTTTAGATATCAAGTCAGTAATTCTCTTTTCTTCTATTATTTTCTCCAACTCTAGGCATCAACATGGTTAATTTGTCAGATCATTTATAAGATTGACGGTGACTAGGTGATAATTATAGAACTATGGGCCAAATTACTGTTTGACATTGTATTTCTTATTCATGCAAAATTCTTCAATAGTTGAGGTGCACATGATTGGAATCCATGGGCTTACAATGGTGAAATATGACAGAATTTGCAATTTACCTCTTGCTCACAATATTTGAAACCCTAATAATCATATTGAATTTGTGCAGCGATGGCAACTTCAAGTTTGAAGGAATATCTAAAACGATACAAGACCAAAAACGAAGAAGAGGAACAGAAGAAGAAAAGGAGGAAAAAGAAGAAAACCAAACCTGAATCTTCGGGCGTGTTGGTTGTAGATGAAGACCCAGTCTGGCAAAAACCTGTTAAGGTTGAAGACGATGATGGCAATGATTCGCCTGGTTAGTTCTATAGTTTTTCTTTTTCATTTTTATGTTGTAATTATAATTTATTTTCAGTTTGATGAATTTATAGTTGATAGTTGATAGTTATAGATTATGGACTTCATTATTTTCCTAGATGAGACGCCCGTAGTAGATGAAGATATCGAAGTAAAAAGAATGAAAAGGCTAGAGCAGATTAGGTTGAGGAGGGAATACAACCCTATTGCTGAAGACAGTAGTGGATGGGTTTCGCTTTCTCCCAAACGTGCTAACACAGTGGATCCTAATTCTGATATTTCCCCACCTCATAGCGGGCACGAAATGACACGCCTTCTCCAGATCCTGGGTTGAGGCATTCGAACTCTGAAATAGATTTGTCCCCTCCAAGAAAACCATGTTCCCCTGGTTTGAAATCTGATTTGTCACCACCGAGAAGTAGGGCACAGGATGAGACAACATTAAGAGAAGGGTCTGATTTATCACCTCCTCGTAGGAGGGCAGCTAGGACTGATTTACCAGTACCTCGAGTCAAGGCATCTAAAGATGAAACTGATTTATCTCCTCCATGGAAACGGAGGGCTCGGAATGACTGGCCATCACCTGAACCTTTAGTAAGCAGAGTACGTGGTACTGATTTATCTCCTCCACAGAAATGGAGGGTTCGGAATGACACACCATCACCAGAACCTACTGTAAACAGAGCAGATGGTACCAATTTGTCTCCTCCACGGAAACGGAGAGTTCGGAATGATTCACCTTCACCAGAACCTTTAATAAAGAGAGCAGATACTGATTTATCACCACCACGGAAACGGAGGGCGAGAAATGATACACCTTCACCAAAACGGAGGGTGAAGCCTTTGAGAGAAGGTACTGTTAGTGATATGTTGTGATCAAGACGTCAACATTGCCACCCACAGATAAAAGGTCAAGACGTCAAGCATCTGAGTTAGTTATGACAGATCTTTCTCCTCCAAGGAAAAGTAGGAGGGAATCAACTGGTCCTACTTCTTTGAAACAGCAACCAAAAACTGGTTTAATTTCTGGCAGTGCCCCAAAACAAAGAAGGATGAGTACCTATTCTGTTTAACTATCAATCTGCAGTTTTCAGAAAACAGCTCTGTTTGCGTTTTACATTTTTTTGTCCTTGAAGTGTTATAAAACTAGGATAAATTATAGGTAGTCACCAATAGATGACCAGTCTTGAGATCAATTGTAGACATAAACCATTTTTGTTTAAGACAAATTGCAGAAGCTGCTTTTTCTTTGGTTGATGTAATTATTCCATGTGGCTGCTGTTATGTAGTAATCTGCTCTAGGGACTTGTGTCTTATTCCAAGGAAAAGTACCTTAACCAATCAACTGGTCCTACTTCTTTGAAACAGCAACCAAAAACTGGTTTAATTTCTGGCAGTGAGATCCGAGAAGAAATTTCCAAAACAAAGAAGGATGATTGGTTAAGGTACCTATTCTGTTTAACTATCTGGATATAATGCAGTTTTCAGAAAACAGCTCTGTTTGCGTTTTACATTTTTTTGTCCTTGAAGTGTTATAAAACTAGGATAAATTATAGGTAGTCACCAATAGATGACCAGTCTTGAGATCAATTGTAGACAAACCATTTTTGTTTAAGACAAATTGCAGAAGCTGCTTTTTCTTTGGTTGATGTAATTATTCCATGTGGCTGCTGTTATGTAGTAATCTGCTCTAGGGACTTGTGTCTTATTCCATGAGGACATGGCAAAATACCTTAACCAATCAACTGGTCCTACTTCTTTGAAACAGCAACCAAAAACTGGTTTAATTTCAGGCAGTGAGATCCGAGAAGAAATTTCCAAAACAAAGAAGGATGATTTGTTAAGGTACCTATTCTGTTTAACTATCTAGATATAATTCAGTTTTCAGAAAATAGCTCTGTTTGCGTTTTACATTTTTTTGTCCTTGAAGTGTTATAAAACTAGGGTAAATTATAGGTAGTCGCCAATAGATGACCAGTCTTGAGTTCAATTGTAGACATAAACCATTTTTGTTCAAGACAAATTGCAGAAGCTGCTTTTCCTTTGGTTGATGTAATTATTCCATGTGGCTGCTGTTATGTAGTAATCTGCTCTAGGGGCTTGTGTCTTATTCCATGAGGACATGGCAAAATACCTCTGTTGATGAAATGAGACAGAGGTATACCATACAATTGAAAGCAAACTAAGGATTAAAGTAGCCTCCTGTTTTATTCTTTTGCTTTCGATGATAACATGATATAGGCAGTGCTTTTAGTTTGCTTGCATACATCTGATTATAAATTCCAAAACATTCAAGATCAAATTCATATAACTTCGAATTTGATTCTATCCTGTCTTTGGTGTGTCAGGTTTAAAGAGATGGATCCATCTGTAAGCGGACGAGGTGCTGAACCTGTATATCGTGATAAGACAAAAGGTAAATGACAAGTCATTTTAAAGTAATATCTAGTTGAAAACTTATGTACATTTGCATCTGGCTCACACATACCTCATGAATCCTTGCAGGGGAACGCGTGTCAAAATAAGATTACCTTAAGTCAAAACGGAAAGGAGAAGATAAGCCTAAGGTACAATATAGTTGTAGAGTTCATAATGAAGTCATTTTTTTACTCTCAATTGTGATCGTTGTAGCCAATTCTAGTAATGTGTTCCTAGTAAATGTGAACTTAATTGTTTACTTTGATCTTAGTGAGCAAGAATTAATAGTCTGGTTTAATGTTCTTTATCAGGAGAAAGAGTTGGAATGGGGCAAAGGCTTATCCCAAAAACGGGAAGCTGATGCTAGCTTGCAAGAATTAGAACTCGAGAAGAATAGACCATTTGCTCGAATCAGGTAAGACAACAGATTCTAGACAATGTTCCGAGTTATAATTCTTGTGACTTCCTTGTGTCTTCTGCTTGATTCAGATTACATTCTCTCCAATATTGCTGCATGTAGTAATTTTATATTTACAACTTCTACTTGCAGGGATGACCCAGAGCTCGATGATATGTTGAAGGATAGACTAAGATGGGGTGACCCTATGGCACTTCTGGTCAAGGTAATTAACTACTTGTTTGATGCTAATGAGAATTCGGGTAGTTTAGCACTTGAGTTGACATGTTTTTATGATATATTGTAGAAAAAGCAACCTGAGCCAGTTTTTAGAGACCTAGGGGATGCTGAGAAGATGAAGGAATCAGGATTTATAATTCCTCAAGATATTCCTCCGCATAGTTGGATAGTAAGACGATTAGACGCAGCATCAAATGGATATGGTATAAGACCAGGAAGACATTGGGACGGAGTTGATTGTAGTAATGGTATAGTCATTTTTATTATCGAAAAAGTTCCTGGTTCACAAAATTCATCATCATTTTTTTAAGTCTCAGTTTGTCAAATGCTAATTGGCTGCTGGTTGGCATCCATATAGGTTTTGAGAAGAAAATGTTCACCAAATTGAACGAGAAACGGACAACAGAAAGGGAAGCATACCTGTGGTCTGTGTTGGACATGTAATCCAAGGCATCTGTATTAGGTAGCTCTGATCGGCATTTTGGCACCGTGTTATTAACGGATTCATAACTGCCTAATTCTTTTCCTTCTCAATTATGATATTATTGACACAAGTCTCGACCGGTGTCTCATCATTTTAAATCAAAGTTTCATATATTTTTGAATGTCAATTCACAAAGAGTCAGATATCCATTACCCTTTTTCATAAATTGACTGATTGATTAGTAAGATCAATATGTAATAGTTCTCTGTAACATTTCAATGAACTGTACACAGAGTGCACTTTCACTACTTATAGTTTGGGTATTTTTGGCATTCGACATTTTTATTGGAAAAATTAACCATACATGCAAGCTATGATGGGAATTGATACCATGATGTCGATGATAATTAACCATCTCAAGCTCATGATGCCTCCATATTTTGTGTTTTGGAGCTCAAGAGTGTATAGGAGCTCCAAGGGTTAAAAGAGGAGTTGATCGGTTGATCCGAGCATGTTTCGTAAACTCGAATTTAGGTTAATATAATTGTAGTTGTGTGTTTTGATGCTGTTATGAAATGTGGTTGTGTAGGTCCTCGTGGCCGTTTGAGTATAATTGATATGTTTAGTGATGTTTGGATATGCCTATAGAGCTTTCAATCTATTACCGTACCAAACCAAGGTATGTATTATGATTTAGAAATGAGATTTAATGTATATTTGATATGTCCAAAATGTGATATTGAGCTAAATGATAATTTCAAATGGATGTTGTAATATATATATAACTGTCTTAGTGAGGTGGAGGGATGTATGTAAAAATACGCTAACTATATACATGTCTCGACGAAGTGACAGATCCACATATATGTTAGATACTAAATAACCATTGGACTAACTATTCTGCATTGATTTGAATTATGACATTGCTACGTAATTAAACGATGCAATGTGAACTAAAGTTATGCTGTACTTTCGTGCAATTTGCCTTGTTTTCAAATGCTATGATCCATGATGTTGAGTATTGGTATAATGCAACATTGAAAACAATGCTATGCCATTATATGCTACGTTTAATCATATGTTATGGTACTTGTGTTATTGTGTATGTTTTAAAGAATGCTAAACATGAATGTATACGTTATGCTTGATTGTATTGATGTCTAGGTGTGTTTTGAAGTAGGGCCAAGTACTTGAAAATTACAAATTTTGTATTTAAAGTTCAGAATTTTAAAATGTCTTAACCCTCGAATAAATGCTTAAACTATATTATTTCTTTTTTAGAGAAGCGCCTAAATTTTATTTTAGGCCGATTAGGTGTCCAACGTTTTCTTCTGTGGTACAAATAGGCGTCTCACTGTAACGAACGCTAATTTTTTGTCGCTATTCAATAAAATCCGAACACATGACAATATTAAGCATTTCGTAAATTTAATTTTAAAAAAAATAAATCAAAAATTTTAAAATATCTTAAAATTTTCAAGTAATTCCAAAATAGTCCTCAAATCTCTAAACCCAAATTCAACCACTTCCACCGGCGTTGGTCACGTTTTCAGCGACGGAATGAAGCGCCCTCCCCTCGCCTAACGACCCACACACCGATCATCGTTTAGGGATAAATGGGATAAATGGTCGTGGTGGTCCGACGACGGATGTGATGGGCTATTTTGTTAGAGGCAAATTTGGGTGAAATCGGGATTTGAATTTTGGGTGTTAGGGATTTTTAAATTTAGAGTTATTCTGTTTTATTAATTTTTAAATATAATTTTAGAAATTTAAGAAGATGTTACGTGTCAAATAAAGAAAGTAAACGGCAAAAATTAACAAACAGTAATGGCGGGGCACCTATTTGAGTAACGTTGAAAACGTTTGATACCTATTTGACTCAAAACAAAGTTTAAACAATTAGATAAAAAGATATAATTTAAACACTATAATTTAAACACTTATTTAGGTGTTAAGCCTTTTAAAATTATTAAGTTAGTTACGATATTTTTTTTATAAGAGTTTCTAAACTCTGTCGAAAAGTTTCTATACTTAAAAGACAACATTTTGATAGTATCTATATTTTTTTTTTTTGAACGATTGATAGTATCAAATTTTAGTTTAACCGGAATATGTTAACTTTTCAAAACATTGTTGATCCATGAGGAGATGTGGCATTAGTGGATGAACCACTCATGGTTATTATTACAATAAAATGACCATCAAGATTTTATTAATTAATTAAGTCGTATCTGAGTAAATTTTGAAACTAAATTACAGTGAATCGATTCATGATAATAAAAGAGATATTAAGATTTTACGTGAAAATCAAGATAATGTCAAAATAATACGAGATACGAATGTCACTCAATTATGGGTAAAGTTATATTTGAGTCACTCAATTATTAAAAGTCACACGTGAGTCACTCATTTATGTGTAAGGTTACATTTTGTTAATTAATTAAGTCGTATCTGAGTAGATTTTGAAACTAAATTACAGTAAAACGATTCATGATAATGAAAGAAATATCAAGATTTTACGTAAAAAAATCACTATAATATCAAAATAATACGTGAGATTTTTTATTAGATAACTAAATCCATTATTGGGCCGAGACAGGAGAGGCATCTGCTCATGACTTAATTTTTTCATAATACTTATTATAGATTTTTAATTATTTTTCAATAATCATATTTGGCAATTAGCTGATAGCGGATTACATTAGCTGACAGTGGATTGTTTTAGCTTATTTAACTACCGGATTGTATTAGCTGCGTGTATAAAAGTATTTGGTAAAATTAACTAGTAACTGATAGTTGTTTGATTATTTGAAGAAGCAAAATGACATATAATGACATTATTATATTCAGTACTTGTTTGAATAGCTTATTAGTTATCATGTATATTAATTAGATTATAAAATTATTTTTTAATATAACATTACTAAGCATATTTGAAGGATCTATATATTAATTTATTATTTATATAATTATTTTTAATAGAATTTAATTAATTATTAAATTTAAATACAAATATAAATGTGTGAGAATAAAAAAAATACTAGTTTACAAATGTCACGAGGATGAAGAACTAAAATATAAAAGGTTATATTTAGGTTATTTAGAGATTTTTTATAATTGCTAAGGGTAAAAGTGTCTTTATAACTTATGTAAAATTTCTAATTTCAAAATGCTCCTATTAGCAGTTTTTCAAAACTAGATGTTTCTCCTCAATCTGCTATTTGAAATCGCTATTCACCAAATATTCAAATTAGCAGATTTGATTAGTCAAACCTCTAATATTAGTTCAAATCTTTAATTTTAGCTCAAACCGCTATTTACCAAACATGACCAATACTTATTATTATAGGTCTAATTTTCTCAATATTTATTAGTAGAGCTCATTTTTTTCAGTACTTATTAATATGAGTCTACTTTTAAAATTTATTTTTAATAAGAAAAAAACGTTGATACACATATTTTTAAAATTTACATGAGCTTTTTAATTTTAGGGATTAGTGGTTTAGTTTAGGGTTTAAAATTTAAGAGTTTAGGTTCTAGGGTTTAGAATTTAAAGTTAGTATTTAGAATTTAGAGTTTAGTTTTTTATGGGTTAGTGTTAGGAAGTTAAATTTGAATTTTATAGTATAAATATGCTGATTTGTGCAAAATAAATTTTATGCTAATTACTAAGATTTCGATTCCCAAATTCACTCATAAGCCACCAAAATCTCAGAAACGGACACGCATGCTACCTACATTAAAGGGCTCACTTAAACCCTAAATTGTCGTACATATTTTCATGGTTACAAAGAGAGACGTTATTTGCAAGCCTCCTAGACTTGGTCTTATAAATGGATAGAAATCTTCTGCCTCCAAATTATGTATCTTTTGGTGCTCCACTTTAAAAAAGTAAGTTTACTATTTAGTGTTTAAGATTATGGGTTGTGGTTATATTTTAGAGAATTAGGGTAGGGTGTATATTTTTAGGTGTAGGATTTAAAATTTATGATGTTAAATTTAGGGTTAAGATTTAGATTTAATTTTTTAGTATTTATGATTAGGGGTAGAAAATTTTTGTTCCCTGTAAATATGCGAAAGTTGGCAACTTTAACTAGAGTGAACAACTCATTTAGGGTTTGGCCGGGCCTGAGGCTCCTTATCAGTTATCTTCTGAGCGTGTTTCTCCTCCTTTCTATCGCCATGATCAGGCCTGTCAACATATCCAGTCCCTCTTTGTTTGGTTGGGAAGAGCATGAACAAACCACTGGCGAAAATTTAATCAAGGAGTTTTTTTTTTTTTGTTGAAAGATGTAAAAAAAATAATAATAATCAAGGAGACTTGTACTATTAAGGGCCTTTTCGGCGTCGCTGCCAAACTACATGATTGGGTTGCAAAACAGCAGTCGGGGAAAAGTTGGAAAATTCAGTTTTTCCAACAGCTGCTTTTAAAGGAAAAAATGATAAAAAAGTTGAGTGACGGATGACAAAAATTGAATGTTCGGTGATGCTTTTCCAAAAATTGAGTGAAAAAGCTAGAAGAAGCGACACCGAACGGAGTCCAAATACATTACTTAAAAGCAACCTTAAGAATTATTTTAATAATGCAAATTTAATTAAGGAGACTTGTACTATTAAGTACATTACTTTTGTTGTACTTAGATCAACATTGCGGATAATTTAATTATAAGAAGATTGATAACAAAAGTTATTAAAATTCTATATTAACAATTGGTCTAAATGGTAAGTAATTTGGTATCGCTTAAGTAAGTCTCGAGTTTAAGGCTTTGTGTATATAAAGAATCTATATTGGGAGGCTTACCCATCAAAGCTAGTGCGACGCCAGTCACTCCGAATTACAGGACAAAGCCTTGGGAAACCGGAGGACAACAAAAAATTATCAATTCCATAATTTTATAGTATTATTCGAATCTACGTGGCAGAATTTGATTGGTCATGTGACACAATACTAGAGTTACAGGAGAACATGTTGGTAGCCCACAATATAACTCCCATAGTACCAACCGGTCTTCCCTCCAACCGTAGCTTCAAAATGTGTTGAAATCCTTAACTGTTCAGTCTTTTTTTTGAAACATTGGTTTCATCAAGAACCCGTACATTGCAGGTATGTTCGATGAGGTTCTTCTGTTTCGACTCTAAATATATGTTTGTTACGACACTAATACACATGAATAGTTTCTTGTGTCGAAAAGGTTCTTAATCAAGATGAAACACCCTTCCTTTACAGTGTTATATTTGGGGAAGGAGTAGTGAATGATGCTACTTCGATCGTGCTTTTCAATGCCGTTCAGTCAATCGATATGGACAATATCGATGCCTTGATATCCTTGAGACTGTTGGGGACTTTTCTTTACCTCTTCTTCTCCAGTACCATTCTTGGTATAGCAGTAAGTCATCACATTTGGTTCCTTCAACTCCTAAATTTTCCGATGAACACGCCTTCGGTCTCTTCCTTTACTGTTTAGAGCTTTAAGCATTAGCATCCACTGAATCTTCAACTCCTGAAGATTTCAATGAATTTTCTTCCATTTAGCATCCACTGACCAAACTACATATGAAAACCACACGATTATTTTGGACTCATTCTCTAAGATTAAAGAACAAGAAAGATCAAACCACAGATTTGACATCTCTTTCAAATATCACTCGAGAGGTGAGAGTTGTATCTAGTTCAATCCTACATCTCTAACTTGAAGACTTTGAAAACCAGTGGACAATGAACATAGACAACTATTATTAATTCAATCAAAAATGGATGACACTGCAAATCAAGCCCTCGAACCAACCATTTTAGAAATTAATTTCCATGAAGTTACTCTTGATACTCATGCACATTGCACAACCATCATAAGATCCATTAAATTAAAACCACCGACCAAGTGAAATTATCTAATATTTCCACATGTTCTGCTACGGCCAGAATATTACCCGAATAGAAATGTTTCAAGGGGAAAACAACTGTCTGTACTTATTTCCTATATTCTATTAGCATTTTCCTATGCAGAGATTAGAAACATACACATACATCACAGAAATCTATGCTCATTACACAGTCGAGGAAGCACTAAAACAGATGCTCATGTATGCAGTTTAACAATCCCTCAATATTCGCCTCTTTTGCCGCTACCCGATTTTCATTCGAAAAGTTCATAGCTTTCCAAGCCACAAAGCAAGCCATTACCAGATAGTATCATTCCCAACAAGAATACAGATTGATTTTATCATTCCTCTTAGTTTTTGTTTTTTCTCACTGCTTTAACAATCAATGAAAAAAAAACATTCCAAATCATTATCTACTTAGAAAACTACTTTACATTAACACCAAGTACTTCACATTTTTTCAGCAACAATTTCTTAAATGTCTATGAACAGATTCAAAAACCAACAATTCCCAATTTCCGAAATCACCAACAATTCCCAAACCGCCATTTTCATCTCAAGAAAACATCATTGGGATTTTGAAAAACAATCATATAATATCTGAAATTACACATTTACACATTGGGATTTAGGAAAACCTAGAAAAGTAATTGCTAGAGTATTTCATAAGCAGAGCCTTCAAGAACTCCACCAAGGACTTGAGAAGTGCATCAAGTAATTTGTCCAAAAAGTTTCGAAAAACCCCACGAACCACACTGCATTTTTTTCGAGACTTCTCGATTTGTTTAAGTTCCATTTTCAAATCTTCTATTTGCTTTTGCATGCCCTTCAATTCTTGCACGTTGTTTTTTGTAGTGTTTTTCAGAACACTTATTTCTTGCACTAAATAGGTCATCTGTTTCTTAACATCCTCAGACAAAATCAAACTCCCCCCATGTCTTCATTAGATGACTTCTTTGCGTTCTTGTTGTCTTGTGACGGACATAAGAGTGAACCCGTGTCACTAGTAAATATGGATGCTTGGCCATCAGTGGTAATACATGTGGATTCCATTTTGGCACGCAAATTACTGAACCAAGTCACAATCTCATCTTGCAATTCACTGTCACGGGGAACAGTGTATACAAAGAAGGCCAGGATCATTTCCAACAACTGTGCATCGCTTTCCCCCAATAATTTTGATAATTCTAAAGAAAACTTGCACACCATTGATATTACATTCTGTTTAATCAACCCTTCTGACTCAAGTTCAACACTACCAAAAATTTCATTAACCCTACTCACCAATGCTACCATCTCAACATCCATTTTGTTAATTTGAGCAAGAAACACATCTGTAGCGATGTCCCCGTTTCGCTAAAAAAATATCGAGTGTTTTTGAAGTGTTTGTGATTTTCGGATATAAAACGTTTATTCCGTGGGGTTTTTTAAAAAATCGCATTTTATTAAAAATTGGAATCGCCACCGGCCACTTAGGTAGGCCGGACACCATAAAACCAGAGATTTAAAAAAGACTATTGGGTTCGGGAGTCGGTTACGGATGGGGAAAGATTAGCACCCCACACCGCCCAAAATTGGTACTTTAATAATTACCGCTTCGTTAATATTAGACTTTCCGGATTAAAGTGACGATTAGTTTAAAATTCGGTTATAATTGCGAATAAATTTTAAAGGCCCGTTATCCGAGTAAACGCGCCAACCACTATCACTACGCCGACATCGCCCCCGTTTACTTTCGGATAAAAAGGGCACCGCATTGACAATTTATATATTTCATTATGCAACCTTAGTGAACAAAATATAAAGCATGGCCAATAATTTAAATACAGTAAATATTCACATAATAAACTATTAACAGAACATAAATAAAATACTAATCTAAAATCATACATGCATACAAATTATCCCTACTCGTGACTAAAAATAAACCTAACATGTCACAATTACAAGGCATGGAACAAAAACACATATTACAAAAATGTACATATTACAATAAGACACATTGTAACATACGTAAAATATGGCATTATACATGACCAAGAAAATATATCAACACATAGCCTAAAAGCAAAAAAAACATGCAATACATGCTGAAATATAAAGCAGGTTATGTTCGAGCCAACTCAAATATCAATCTAATATGTGTGATACGAATAATCGAACAAATGCATAAAGATACATAATGGCCATAAACTTAACACACATATACATGTAAACATGAAAATACAAAGCATGTATGAGGGATATATGAAAAGGCAAAAGGCTACATCAACATACACGATTATAATAAACGAACATGAATATTTATATGGAATCAGGACTGAAATGAAAAGAAATAAACATAAGAAAATGTAAATTAAAGGACAATAATATGCGATTTAGGGACGAAAATGCAAGCGGGACCCGGACTTGAAAGGATGGCGAAATTGGACCAAGGGGCAGACTCGATGTGAAAATTTCAAAAACGCGGTGGGACTAGTGAGGTAATTTCGCCATTTAAAAACTGATTCAATTTAATTTAGGGACTGGATTGCAAGATTTTAGAATATAAGGGGGACTGGAATTGTAAATATCCCATGCAGCGAGACAGAAATGAAAATATCAAAAACGCGGGGGGATTTATTTCCGAATTTACCCATTTCACAAAATAAAATAACTATAAAACCTCCTTTTTCAGCCTAATCTCAAATTTTCCTCATTTTTCATTCGATCCGTTTTATAATAACCCATTCATTCTTTCATTTTCTCTCAACCATCCCCCCTGAACCTGTGATGAACCCAGAAACCGACGACTTTCCGCTGTCCCTTCTGCCGCCGGCCGCCGCTAACCGGCGCCGGCAAACTAAAAGAAACACCCAAAACCAACCTTTTTCTAAACCGAACCCGTATATGAACTTAGATCTACGCTAAGACTCACCCTTTTTCCTAGATCTAAGTAAATACAAAACGAAAAAAAAAATTTGTTTACGTTTGACCAAAGTGAAACCAAAAGGGACCTCCCGCTCCCTTCAGTTCACCATGTTCGGCTTCGGAAAGCCGAAGAGGCTTGTCACTGGTGAGGGGAGATCCACAGACGACGAGGATAATAACTCTAAATCTCTCTTTTTTTTGTTATCACTCCGTATATTTTCCGTTATGCATGCAAAGAAGTAAGAAAAAGAGAAGAGCGTTACCACTGAAAACTTGGTGCTTTTTTTTGTTATTTTTTCTTTCCGATTACAACTGGACTGCTTTACAATTACTTGTTTCATACATATATCCATGTCTCCTTGGTTTGGTAGCAAGTAAAGTAATATATTTTTTTAGATCTGGACTGACACTAACATAGCCTCTTTTTTTGTGTTGTTCTGATATGTCTGAACGCGGTGGTTGGAGACCGGCATGGTGGAGTGGTGTCGGTGTGGAGAGAGTCATGGTGGTGGTGTCCTCTGCCAGATCCACTCACGGCTGTTGGATCAGATCTGATCCAACGGCTGTGATTACATGGGGAATGAACGGCCTAGATCGAGCCTTGAAATGAGCGAAGCTACATCTGATCTTGACGCGTGGCAGAGGGGGAATGAACGGTCTCGCGCGTGCGTTGCACGCGCTAGTGGGAGATGAGCAGTCCCGGAGTGAATTACACGCGCGCCAGCTGGATCATCTTGGACTGATATGGACCGTTGGATCAAATCTTGATCCAACGGCTGGGAGGGTGACGACTGCAAGAAAGAGATAGGATATTAGATAGGGTTTTAGGTTTTTTTCAATATTGGGTCAGGCCAAAATGGGCTATGTAATTTATTTAAGTTGGGTTTTTCATTTGTATTGAGGACTGGACCCTTATAATAATATTGATTATGTTTTTATATTAAGATCTGTTTTTTTCAATTTATCCCATTTAGCATAATAATAATAATAATAATAATAATAATAATAATAATAATAATATACATTCGTACACGTATAAACATACATACAATGTACATTATGCACATATATAAACACATACATATATTGCGTATATATTAATAACACGTATATAATAAGCACATATGATAATATAATGTATGTGTACACGCAATAATAATATATTAATTATTAAGCTAATATTAACATACTACTTACAAACCGGATAAAAATGAGTGATTACAACATCAAGATAGAATTTCAGTATAATTCTAACGAGCTTTCGGTTTACCATTAAATGAGGTTCATCCATGGACTGATCTTCAGATTCTTCAGTGTCCTCAGCAATTTATTGCACCCCCATCTTCATTCTCCTCAGCAATTTCTTCCGGAACTTCTTGCATACCTTCTTGATTCTCCTCAGCAATTTCTTCGGGAACTTCTTGAATCCCATCTTGATTCTGAGCAATTTCTTCAGGAAATTCTTGCACCCCATCTTCAGTCAAGTGATCAATTTCTTGGGTGTCTTCACACTCTTTAGTATCCATTGCTAAGAAATGGGATTATAATTCTTGGGACTTAGGTTTTGCGGCAAGGTTATTTTTTGTACGGGGTAGCTCTGAACGTAATATGCCTAAGAAGGCTGAGTCGTTAGGATTGCAAGGGTCTTTTGAGGAACAGAGGTGTTACGGGGGAGATTTTGATCTCTTTCCAAAGGGGGAAAAAGAGTTTTCTTAGTTTGTTCATAGTGTATATATAATGTACGAATTTCTTTTAAAAAGGTTTGATTTCCTAAACTAAATCCCTCCGCTTAATCCAAATCAGTCCCTCGATCCCTGTGATTTTGAAAATTTTTCAATTTAATCCATATTGATAAAAATCATAATTAAGAAATGGCTTAGTGGCGCCATTGGCCCATAAAGTATAGACATTTTAGCGAATTGGCCCCTAAATAATTTTTCGAGACGTTTTGCCCCCTAAACTAAAAATTATGACCTCATATGGCCTTTTCGTTAGAAAAAAAATCGTTGACCATTTAGGAAACGCCACGTCTACAATGTAATTTTGAATTTTTATTAAATTTAATCTTTAAAAAGTTTAAATAAAAATTATTTCAAAAAAATATAATATGCATGTCCATCTTATAGTCCATGTTCAGGCTACGAAGCTCCCCTTCCAACAATGTCGTCCCCAAAGTTTAAACTTGTATCCTCACCTTAGGAGTGCAATGTCGATACGTTATCTATGGAAAACCCTAATACTCTCAACTATGCGCAACCTTATGAAAATACGTATGATACATATGTGATAGTCAAGATAACAAATGTTGACCACTATGTCATAATTGACAAAATATCCAAGCTAGTTTGATTCTACCCTTGCAACATGCATATTGTCACAGGCCTAAAAAACCAAGCAAAAAGCTTGATTAAGGAGCGGAAACGAAGCATGAAAAAAGAAAGATGGATGAGTAAGTGCTTTCTCTTATTACTCAAGAAAATTGGATGAATGACAAGGTTGGGGTGAGCCTCTATTTATAGGCAAACACCTCGTGATCTGAAGGTTACAAATGAATTGAATCAACGGTCAAGATTAGCCTAGACTATCTAACTAAGGAAAGAGAATGATATCCTAATCACCTTCCTTATTAGACGAAATCAGCAAGGATTGCCATGGATGTTCTCCTTGTGTGGTGGGAGACAAATCTCCATGAATTTGGGGATTGTGTTGGCTTGGTCCTTTTCTATGAATAGCTCAGTCAACTAGATGAACACTCTCTAATGTGTGGGCAGATTTGGGCGTGTGGGCAGGCTTGGGCTGAATGGACTCAGCTAGGCCCAAGAGTTTGGACAAAACCTCTTGGGCTGCTCGTAGTGTGATTATCTCGACCCCTGGGTGCTGTTAGATGGTGTAGGCATCAGGCTCGGCTCCTAGATCGGCCCTTCGATGTGCTTGGATTATGCTCGGCTCAGCCCCATGGTACGCTCTGTGGTGCTCGACAGCTTGTTCGCTGCGTGCTTGGGCCCTCAGGTACGCGACTGGATCGGTCATGTGTGCGGCAATCCCGGCTGTAGGCTGATGGGCAGTGACATTCTCCCCCACTAAATTAAGTGACGCCCTCGCCGCTCATTTTTTATAGAAGTCGGCTATCTTGTCCTCAAATTGCCATAGGTTCTCGGCAAGTTCCTAACTACCCTCGGCTTCGGGAAGTCCCTTCCAAAGCATGAAGTATTCGTGCCTTGGCCTATGGCCTGGTCGTCGAATCACTCGATCTGTCAGGATGTCTTGTGCCTCTTTGAATAGCTCGGTTTGCCCATCCGCCTGTAGGTAAAAGCTGGTTGAAAAGTTCAAGTTGGATCCCAACAACTTGAATAGCTCAGTCCAGAATTTTTCGGTGAAGCGAGTGTCTATATCGCTCACGATCATCTTTGGAATTCCCCAATATTTCACCACATGTTTGAGGAATAGACAAGCAACCTCCTCAGCTGGACAGACCTTGCTGGCAGGTATGAAGGTCGCATACTTCGAGAACCTGTCAACCACAACCATAACACTCAAAAAATTGTCAACGTTAGGCAAACCAATAATAAAATCAAGGGAAATACTCTCCCATGGTCTTTCGGGAATGGGTAATGGTTGCAACAAACCCATCAGCTTCTTGGCATGCACCTTGTCTTGTTGGCACATAAGACAAGTCTTGACAAAGGCCTCAACATCATCCCTCGTGTGTGGCCAATAGTACCGTTTTGATAGCAACGCCAATGTACGATACATCCTTGGATGGCCTGCTCATCTCGAATCATGACACTCTTTCAAGAGTTGCTTGCGTAGATTTTTGAATTGAGGAACGTAGAGGCGGTGTCCTCGTGTGTATAACAAGTCTTCCTCTATCCAATATCATCGAGACTTACACTCTTTGGCATACTCAATCAATGCCTTGGCAGTAGGGTCATGGGACAACCTCTCATTGATGCTCTCTAGCAACTTCCCATATGGTTGGCTGATGGCAAAAAATATGGACCTTCGGCTTAGTGCGTCGTCAACGGTGTTAGCTTTTTCCAGTTTGTGTTCTATAAAAAAGTCAAACTCGGCTAGAAACTATTTCCATCTAGCCTGCTTAGGAGACAATTTCTTTTGGGTTAAGAAATAACTAATAACACTATTATCAATAAAGACGACAAACCTCGAACCCAATATATAGTGTCTCCAAGTGCGCAAGCAATGAACTATGACGGTCATCTTCTTCTCTTGGATGGTGTAATGCCTCTCGGTCTCATTTAACTTTCAACTCTGAAAGCTATTGGATGCCCTTCTTGTATGAACACCCCTCCGATTACAAAATCTGATGTATCAGTGTGAATTTCGAATACTTTGGTGTGGTCGGACAATGCCAACACCGGCTTGCTTACCATGGCTTGTTTTAGACTCTCAAAGCCTTGTTGACAACTCGAACTCCAATTCCACTCCTTGCCCTTCTTCAGCAACTCGGTCAAGGGCATGGCGATGTTGAAGTAGCCTTTGACGAATCTCTGGTAGTAGTTGGCCAATCCAAGAAAAAAGTGTAGCTCGGTTACCTTGGTTGGCGGCTCCCACTCGTCTATTGCCCGGATCTTATTCTTGTCCATTTGGATTTTGCCCCCTTCGATGACGTGGCCCAAGAATAGAATTTCTTGTTGGGCAAAGGCACAGTTCTCCTTCTTGATGTATAGCTCGTTGTCTCGGAGCACCTGCAAAACCTTTCTCAAGTGCCTTATATGCTCCTCAAAAGTTGTGCTATAAATAACTATATCATCAAGATAGACAACCACAAATTGATCAAAGAATGGGTGCAATACCTTATTCATTAAGGTGCAAAATATGGCAGGGGCGTTGGTAAGGCCGAAGGGCATAACAAGAAACTCAAATGACCCATACCTTGTTACACATGTTGTTTTGGGCTCGTCTCCTTCGGCAATCCGCATTTGGTAATATCCCGAACGAAGATCTATCTTGGTAAACCATCTTGCGCTCTCAAGTTGGTCGAACAGGTCCGCAACCAAGGGAATGGGGTACTTGTTCTTCACAGTGAGCTTGTTTAAGGCTCGATAGTCAATGCACATTCGCAAACTACCATCGTGCTTCTTTTGGAAAAGCACTGGTGCACCATAGGGTGCCTTGGATGGCTTGATGTAGCCCGCATCCAAGAGCTCCTTTAATTGCCTTCGTAGCTCCTCTAGCTCCGGTGGTGCCATCCGATATAGGGCCTTAGTTGACGGCTCGACATTCGGATACAACTCAATTTTATGATCCACCTCTCTCTTTGGTGGCAGCACCTTCGTCAATTCGGAAGGCATTGTGTCCTTGAACTCCTCAAGGACTCGTCCCACGGTATCAGGGATCTCTATGGTTTCCATGGCCTCGTCCTTCTTGAGCACGGCAAGGTAGGATACTTCTTCTTTGCGCATTCATTTATTGAATTGGATTGAAGACAGCGTCTTAGCTCGCACACCTGCCTCTCGACTTACCGGCACAACACATTGATGTTGGCGGTCGATGATACACAAACAATCGGCAAATGGTAGAAAAGTGCATTAATCCGATCCAAAAATGATAAACCTATTACTAAATCGTAATCATCTAAAAGGATTACCTTAATGGACTCTTTACCCGTCCAATCTCCAAGTTGAAGCTCCACCATCTTTGCCACTCCGGCTATGGGTTTTTCCTTGGAGTTGACTGTCTTGATCCACCTGCTTGCCTTCTACACATGAAGGCCAAGCTTTTCGGCAGCCCTTTCGGACATGAACAGTTCGGATGCCCTGGTGTCCACTAGTGCGTTCAATTGCTTACCAACAATGGTGACTTCAACGTACATGAGTCCATTCTTTCTGCGAATAGATTTGGTTTGGAGGGAACTTACAATAGAACTGAGTTGGGCAATTGACTCGGTTGGCCCATCATTTCTTTTAATGGCGGAAAGGTTAGCCTTTTTTTGGATAGTCCTTGACGTTATGAGGGTCGTCGCAATGAAAGCATTTAACCGGACCTCAGTCCTTTCTTTCCCACAATCTAACAAATCGGGAAGGCTTGTTGTTTGATTGCTTTCCGTTGCCATTCCTATCACCGCCCGATTTTGGCTTGCTTGTCTTTGTCTCCTCAACTATTACCGTTGTTCTTTGGATTTGGTTTGTTGGAGTCATTCCGATTAACACTATGATCTCTCAATGATTCGGCAATTGTTATGGCCTTGGAGAGCTCTTTCACATCTCTCCGTTCTAGCTCGATGCTAACCCATGGCTTTAGTCCATCCATGAAATGGAACAAAACATCTTTCTCACTCAAGTAGGGGATTTGGAGTTGTAGCTCGCTAAACTCCCTAACATACTCACGGATTGATCCATCTTGCTTAAGCCTCCTAAGCTTGGATCGGGCTTCCTTCTCAGCATCTCTGGGATAGAATTGCTGCTTGAACTCCGCTTGGAACTCAACCCAAGTTTCAACAGCAGTGCCTCCACGCTTCTCATCCGAACACATGCGTCGCCACCAAAGCAAAGCAAGGTCAGATAAATAGATTGATGCAGTACTTACCTTGTCAGCATCTCCACGATACCCGCGACTTTGAAATATTGCTTGAGTCCCCACAAGAAGTTCTCAACTTCTTGGGTTGATCTTGTCCCCTTGAATAGCCTCGGCTTTAGGACATCAGCTTGTACCCTCGTTGGGCTAGCCATCATGCCATTCGCAACGGCGGATTTGTAAATGGAAAGCTCGGTCTTGAGCAATCTCAAAATATCCTTGAGTTCGGTTAACTCGGCTTTGAGAGATCCATTTTGTAGCTCCAAGCTCTCGACTGCCTCATCGACGAGGCTTTGGAATTCATCTTTGAGACGGTCCCCTTGGCTTTCCAACTCATCAAATCGGTCATCTACCTGATCGAGCCTTTCTCTCGTCTCGATCGTGGAATCCTCAAGTCGGGTGACTTTGTCTTGCAAAGAAGATATGGCATCCCTCAAGATGGCCCTCTTGGCCTTCTCGGCACGAGTCTTAACCGTCTTCGTTGGGGCAGCAATAGCATCACTTGGGTTCGTCATTTCGAACGTTCCTTGTTGAAAAACGTGGATCAGATATCACTTGTCACGTGGCCATTACCCTCCTCCCAAAAGACATGTCTAATAAGATGTGCAGCGCCGCCATTCATATATCCCAAGACTTTCCTTTTTCTTTCCGATGTAGGATTAATAACCCTGTCTCTTCTCAGACCTGACAATATTCAATAACATTTGCCTTTATTAATCCTCTTATAGCAATATGAATGTCTGATGGGAAAAATCAGAGTTACATGCCATGCCAGATCACAATTGGGAATGTTGATTCTTATTTTCCATTTTTATGCAACCAGAAGCATAGGAAAAGGGGTCATCTAGCTCTGCAATTCCCAAGGACATTACTAATACATCGGACTCGTGCTTCGACGATTGAATCTGGAGAAACCGGGGGAGTTAACCGAATTGAAGTTTTTAACTAAAGGGATCAGTGACTGTACAACGTCGACCATAAGAGGCCGATAATCGGCTTCTGGTTGCACACACATCACGGCAATAGCAGCCACCTGTGGAACAAATAAATGAAGATGTATCACAAGTTCAGCTGTTCAATTTGATGATATATATTGACAGGAAACTTCACCTGAATTAGATCCTTCTTGGAATACTGTCCTTGTATTGCTGGATCAACCATTTCTTCCACTTTGTCTCTGTTTGTTAGTCTTGGAAGTGCCTATCAATTCATCAAAAGTTGGAACCATTTCTTAGAGGGCTCAAGGAATGTGGCTTATGAGATTTTGTCAACTTACCCATGAAACAAGCACATGTTCTCCGGGAGGCTGCTTGATGTCGACAGGCACTCGACCGGTTAGAAGCTGTAAAAGCAAGACGCCATAGCTGTAGAAATCTGATTTTGTGGTGAGCTTGCCTGTTGATGCATATCTGCAAGTTCATAAGATTCTGCAGAGTCATTCTCCAAATGGTCCAGGGGTTTGGGGTTTTTCTCTTCCGCCAAGCTAACTTTATTAAATAAGAAAATCACAGCAGCCTAATAAGGACCTTTGATTGCATACTCATTAGTATGGCAGTGATAAGTCTGATAACAAAATCGATATGCATGTGCATAGAACATGATTTGAGGCACTCACTTTGGGGCTATATATCCCGTGGACCGCTTGAACGTGTGTTGAAATCTGACTGTTGATCTTGTCCGACTCCATTTTGGCCAATCCGAAATCGGACACCTTGGCTCGGAGGTGTTGGTCTAGTAATACATTGGTGCATTTGAAGTCACGGTGGATAACAGTAGGGGTAGCATGCTCATGGAGGAACTCAAGGGCTCTGGCACAATCAAGGGCTATCCTTAACCGGCTTCCCCAATCCAACGGCCAACATTCGCTGCTGGGATGATGAAGATGCTGTTGCAGAGTACCATTAGGCATGAATTCAAATATCAGAAGCCTATGGTACTGGTCAGCACAGTAGCCTAATAGCTCCACTAAATAAGGAGAGTTCAACCGGCTTAGCAAATCCACTTCCATCCTGAATCCACGTTCCCCTTGCTTTCGATCACGGCGAAGCCTCTTAACGGCTGCCATGGTACCATCAACAAGGACCCCCCACACTCGACCCTCCATTCCCGATCACATTCGCTTCGCTGAAGTTATCTGTGGCCGATTTGAGCTCCTTGTAAGTGAAAACTTGTACCCCTCTATATCAACTTATACCAGGCTTACTTATACTTACTCCATATAAACAATTCGCCTTCACATCTGCTCGATTTCACATATGTTAATGTTGTGTATTTCAAATCATGCACATTACATCACACGGGTTTCGAACACGGATACTTACCCAGACTAAAGTTGGAAGTCTATGGCAGTACGAGAAACGAACCTGCAACTGGTAGTAGCATTGTGGATGCCACCATTACTTTCAATGCAGCAGCCGCTTTTCCTGACAGATTTCAACCTACGAAGCATTACGATAATCAGAAAGACGGCAAGAATTGGAAGAAGCGAGACGATTGATACGACGATTATGATGATCGAGTTCAAGGGAAGGATGTAGGAATGCAAAGGACTATGAATGTGGTGATAGGCAGGGCCCGGTGGCATTGCAGTAGCAGCACTACTAGTGTTGCTGCTATTACCATCCATGGAATAAAGGAGGGAATAAAAAGAGTACAATGAAAAGGAAAGGGGAAAGGAGAGAGTGAGAGCATTAATGGTGGGAAAGGGAAGTGTTGGGGAAGGGAGGTTTGCCTGCGTAGGAGGTCAGACCAAGTGATATGTATGGCCAAAAGCCAGCTCTCTCTCATCTTATTCTTCTTCCTTGTGGACCGTGGAGGTCATGGAACAAGTGTGTTCATGTACTTCATTCGTCCATTCTCTTGGAATTTTCTAATGAATTGTCTTTTTCAATTGTGGATGTTTTTGGCCACCATTTCACGTCGCTTTACTCATTATATCCAAATCACTCGCTAATAATCTACCTACATTAAAATCCACTAATTGACCTACTGATTATAGATGCTCATCTGCTTCACTTTTTATGTAAATTCGAACCATGGCATTTTCCTTTTGAGAATATGGTTACTATAACACTACTTAATCAAATAATAATAATCTACCTGTATTTCCGAGAGTTTTGCTTCAAGCCCATGAACAACTTTGGAACACCCATATATTCCTTTGTTACTCAATTTGATTTATATTTGAATAAACACATACATACTTGTAAATTATACCGCTTAAATTCGGATCATCTAATAGAATATCTCACGCTTTATTATTAGGACCACTCAATACACCCGTTTTTTCAATTATATACCTAAAGTCTTTTTGCTCTATCTTTGTAACTAAACTATTTTCTATGCCATTTTATCCAAAAATTACCGGTTGTCCAATACGAACTTGTCGCATGTCATGTGCTTATTGCAGTATTTTTGGATAAATTATGACCAAAATAATAGTTTATTTACTAAAATGAGAAAATAAGTATAGTTCATGAGTCAAATCGTAAACTAAGCCTATATAATATTGCCGAATATTATTTTTATAGTTGTTAATTATTTTTTTAGAATTTTCTAAATTTTAAAGTATTTTTAAATATTAAAGGCCAAAATGATAAAAGGATTAAAAAATTTATTTTACCTTTTTCATGAATATCACATCAGTAACTAACAGAAAAAGGGAGGGAAGCTAGAGGGTACAAAAATTTTCAAATAGAAAGTAATATAATGACTCAATGACACTAAATTAAAATATGGGATTAAATTTTAAATTTTAAAATAGTACAAAAATTCCTAACATTTAAACATATATATATATATATATGACAACATATTTTAAACTAATGCCTAATTATATATCATATTTTTGCATCACATCAGGGGCGTATCTATTAAGCCCCAAGGATTACACTCTTATTTTTGGGAAGAAAGTCTAGTTTAATATGTATTTAAAAAAAGTTTAGTTTAGTGCGTAAAAAATATTTACAAGAGAAAATATATGATGCATCGGTAGTGGAAATATTTTATTTTCACAAACGTCTTAATTTTATAGGTTAGGAATTCAATTTAAATTTATTGTTTAGGGGTTTGGGTTCAAAGGTTTAGAATTGAGAGTATGTGATTAGAATGGAAGGTATATGGCTAAGATTTAAAGTTTAGAGATTAGAGTTTAGGTTTAGGTTTTAGGATAATATGTTATAAATTTTGTTTCTACGGTTGATTTTTTAGCTTATAGTAACGGGCGTTCAGCCCCGACGACAGTTTCTCACAACAACTAAAAATCCTAATATTTTCAAAACGTAAATTAAAAATCACCATAAAATTAATTGTGTTAGTTTTTGGATATTCTATCACTGTTGACCACTATGTCATAATCGACAAGGAAGAGCATTTTAAACTCAATAAAAAAAAATTAATGTGTTAACCTTCGAGTTATTTTGTATTACACTTTCAAAATCCAAGAGACAATTTGATGAAAGAAAAGTTTAGGGACAATTTTACCAAATCCAGTTAATAAAAGAATTTAGAATATATATATATGTCAATATTATTATTAAAACTTTAATTGAGCTGATGTCACCCGTTAACGGGTGTCAACTTAATTGATTTTTTAATTAAATGGTGATTATTTATGCACTTGTGGTGAAAATTAATAGTTTTCACAAGCGTCTTAGTTTTAGGGTTTGAAAATTTAATTTAGGGTGTATGAATTAGGGGATTAAGTGTATGAGTTTTAAATTTAGGGATCATTGTTAAAATTTACAATTCAGGGTTATAATTTAAAGTTTATAGATTAAAACCTAAATCCTCACCATATTACCCTACAAATTAGACCCTAACCCATAAACCTTAAATTCTAACCACTATCCTTAAATTTTTTTAAAACCTTAAACCCTAAACTAAACCCATAAACTCTAAAATTAAGGCACTTGTAAAAACTAAAAAATTTCACCGCCAATGTATAGTATATTTTCCCTTAATTAAATATTATTTCTTACAAATAATAATTAGTATTATATGATTTTTTTGTATTTTTATATTCTATATATTTTTTAAATTTATAAATTTTATTTATATACAAACCAGCAAAACGGTCAAAGATCGATGTCGATATAAAAAAATACAATGAAAAAGTTGAATTTTAAAAATTAGAAGAGAAAAGTTTAATAACTGTCGCATAGCAGTAGAGAAGTGGTGAGAATAATTTGTGTAAGTTTAAAAATACTTTCGGATATATCACATGTGTGACAAAATTTAGTATATATAGTTTATGTTTAATGAAAACTATATAATCTATGCCTAATAATAAAAGTTGTTACCAAGCTTCTAACAGAAATTCGAAGTTATTGAATGGACTGATATGTAAAGTCTTTTATCAGGATTGAAGCGATGTAATTTAATATAGGCTTGGTCAGATGACATGACATATTTTAAATTATTAATAATTATATTAATATATGATTGGATTACACGATAATATTTTAGTTTGATTTTAAATTTGTATAAATTTAAACCTGGACAGAGCCATGTTTAGTATGGGAGGGGGGCAAGACAAATATTTTGGTATAAATACATATGAGGTCCTCTTAGGTTAGATAGTAGTAAAATAAGGTTTTTGTCCATTCTAATTTTTAAATTTAAAGGCTTAATAGACCTTTGCCTCTTCCAATATTTAATCCTAACTTCGTCCTAGTATAAACTCCACATACATTAACAAACTACACTATTCACAACAGAATAATAACATCATCTTTTATTACTGGACCGAGAGATGCTAGTGGGAGTAGTCGCATCCTCTAAAAATTTTAAATTTTCCTATAGTTTATATATTTCTTTTATATTATTTATTAACAATTTAATTTTGCCCCCTTAATATTTTGTAATTTCGCACCATCTACATTTCTAATATAACTTCCTTATAGTTCGCATCTATTTACATAAATTTCTGGTCGGCACTGACTGGACCACTAAAAAAACTTTGATAATCTTTACTATCAAACTTGAGTTCAAATGCCTCTTACAATGAAATGCAGATGACAGGTTTCTCGCCGCCGTTACCTAGAAGGGAAATTTTCACGATATCTGGTTTTATGAGCCACCTGAAAACAGTCCACCGATTTGTGGATCAAAATCAGTTTACAATCCTGCACAGATCCTTATTCAATCTGGAAACATACAATATATGCCTACAAGGGACCCAAAAACAAAACTGTTTCTGACATTAATATTTATGTTGTGCTTCCATGTATATAATCACTGATTTGTCACATTTATGAACAAAAAAATGTCACACAAATTAATGCAATTTTATTGATCGAGTGGTAAAAATTTAATAATTTCAAGTAGAATTTCAGATAAAATATATTATATCAAAAGATCTTATCTTTTGAAATAGGTCCAATTCAACTTGAATTTAGACTTAATTAAAATTTTTGCGATTAATTTTTTTGTTTAACTACTAGTATGCGATTTAATAGTTGAATTTTGTAGAGGTTCAATATGAGATCATTTCAAATTATTTTTTTCTATTCGCAACGTCATGATCTAAACTATTAACTTTGCTGAAGAGACATAACACATAAACCCACTAGAACAACCGAAATAAATATTTTTAATTAATTCTAATTTATCAATGAATTTACTCTCTTCTTCTCCCTCTATATAGCAACATTGTGCCTTCAACTTGTCAAATATATATATACACACACAAACATGTATTATATAATATAGAATATATACATAAGTTTAAATAAAAGCTACGAATCACTGCATAAAATAATAACTACTCAATTGCTCAAGTGAAGTCCTTTCACGTTTACTTTCAACGTTTCTAAGCTTTTCTTCTTCCTGTGGAAAAAGAAGGTTAAGTTATATCCACTGGGTTACTTGTATTTTACTTTGGATGTTATCTTTCTCACTCTGATTGTTGCCTTAGTTTAGATTTTATCGGTTTTTGTTTTCCCCATGTAAAGCATTATTCTGCATCACTTGTTGGGTTTCTTTGAATTGTCTGCCATTTCTTTTGTTTGTTTCCCAGTTTCGAATTTCGACTTCCAATGGTGAACTGTTTCGTTTTGTATGAAAAAAGGGGATCTGTGGTTCTGTTCTTTGATGCTATTTACACTTGTATGTGTGTCATTAATGTGGGTTTGTTTGGATTTCTGTTTATGTTTGCATTATATACGTTTTTGTGAAGTGATCAGTTGATGTATGTTTGAATGTAATATGTCAATGGAAGAAGAGGCGTGGATTTATGTATCTGGGTTTTGATGATTTGGGTTTTTTAATTGGACAGTTCTCCAGGTTCTGCACTTTGAGCATGATGTTTGAGGTAATATACTGAGAATTTCCTCTAATGAGCCTGGATAACTAGATTGACATTTAGGTTTTCAGTTTTAGAGAACAAGTTTCTGTTTTTTTACCCCCAAGATTGAATCTTTATGCTGCTCGAATCTGGGGGGTTGTCAGTGTTTTTATTTGTTAGTATTCGATTGTTTTAATGTTTCATCTGCGAATTCATCAGCTATGCATCCATCTGTTGGAACTTTTCACTATATTTCACCTTCATCGAAGCAATGTTCTTTCGTTTCTAAACTCGAATGCCGATCTTTTTTCTGCCTGATGGTTTAAAGTTCTCAGTGGTTTTTAATGAGTATGACATTTGGTGATTTGTTCTTGAGCATATAACAGATTCGTGGTTAATTTGTGCCCGTATGTTTCTTTATCTGTTAGCTATATGCTGTTGAGTTTATCTCACTCTTTTTTCATATTTTTCACAGATGGAAACAGTTCAGCTGGATCCTAATTGCAGCCTCGCTGAAGAAGCATCTCCCGAGCTGTTGCTTCCCCCAGATTCTCCCGATATAACTGATATATTTGGCGATCCACTATTAAGTCCGAGAGTTGGCGATGAATACCAGGTGGTAATTCCTCCCATGATAACAGGATCTGAGCATCTTCGGCTTTTGATGGACCCTCTTGACTCGGAAGGCATTCCTTATCTTTCCCATTCCTTTCTGTTAGGCTTAGCTGTCCCTGTCACATGGACCCATGAACAAGATACTGATTTCGAGGATGAAGGCAAGGGAGGTCCAAGTAAGCTCAATGATGGAAGTAAGTTGGACAAGTCTGTTAAATCTAGAAAGAACAGAAAGGGTCAGATTTCTAAAAGGAAGAAAAATTCAGAACTATGTGCTGAACAGTCGGATGTCAGGTTGGTCGATGAAAAAGAGTCGAATGCTGAGAACCTTGAATGTGGAATAGCAAGTAAAACAAGTTTTTTTCGACCATGTGAAGGTAAAAGGTCTCATCTAATTCCAGGTTCATCAGGAAATTCCTGGAGTGATAGAGAAGTGGACGGATTTCTTCTTTGTTTATATATATTTGGAAAGGATTTTGGGCTGATAAAACGATTCATTGTAAGCAAGGAGATGGGGGATATATTGTCATTTTATTATGGGGCATTTTTTAGGTCTGACAGATACTGCAGATGGTCAGATGGCCAAAAGAAACGAACTCGGAAAAATGTATATGGACGAAAAATCTTTACGGGCTGGAGGCAGCAGGAACTGTTATCTCGGTTGCTCCCCCATGTCCCTGAAGAATTACAAAATGATTTGCAGGAGGTAAACCTCATTTACTCATATGTGCTTATTTATTACCCACACGGATTCAATTGAGTGTTTGTTAGCAGCATGTTGAAGAACAAAGTACCAGTTTAATATATCCTAGTTGGTGTTGTATGCACTTTGCTGATTATTGATGTATGACATCAATTTTTCCATGGTTAATTTTCAATGTCTTACTTGGGATGTCGAATCCATTCTTTCAGGCCTAGCCTCCATTGCTTAAGCAAATCTGCATTTGTTCCAATCTATTGTGGATTAGGAAACACTTTCGAACGTATTTTCACTCTTTCAGTCCTTTAATCTGAATTACGATGGTTCCATGGTTTCAATGTGTGATTCATGCCTGTTTTTCGAAATAATCAGTTATTGTTTCTCCTGTACTGGTAGCTGTTATTTATCAAAACCGAAATGCTTACGAGCTTTCTTGAGAATTGTCTCACATGGTCCTTTAGTCAGCTTTGATAAATAATCAGAAGGCATTAGTATAATCTTCTAGTTAGATACCGAAAACTATTTGATTACATTTGTAAAATAAGGCTGTGCAATCATTACTCTTGTAGATGCCTTTATCATGCTTGACCGAGTTTATATGTCCGTCATTCCTATTTCATCATCTATTTGCAGGTCTCTAAATCATTTGTGGAAGGGAGAACTTCACTTGAAGATTATGTCTTTCATTTAAAGACTAGTTTCGGCATACGTGCTCTTGTAGAAGCTGTAGGTCTTAACAAGGGGAAGGCAGATCTTACAGGCCTGGCCATGGAGCCTCCGAGAACCACTCAAGTTTCCCCCGAAATACCATCTGGGAAGGCTTGTTCATCTCTTACATCTGGTGACATCATCAGGTTCTTAACTGGAGGCTTTCGATTGAGCAAAGCTCGATGCAATGATATTTTCTGGGAAGCTGTTTGGCCACGCCTGCTTGCAAGAGGGTGGCACTCCGAGCAACCTAAGAATCAGTGGTCTGTCAGTGCCAACCATTGCCTAGTCTTTCTTGTGCCCGGAGTGAAGAAGTTCTCAAGAAGAAAACTTGTTAAGGGAAATCACTACTTTGATTCTGTTAGTGATGTTTTGAGCAAAATTGCATCTGAACCAACACTTATCGATCTTGATGCTGAAGGAAACGGTATAGGGAGCTTCAATGAAGAAAATGGGTGCATTCCAGGAGAGTCATCAGATGAGGGCGATCCTCCTAATCATAAGCCTTGTTATCTCAAGCCCCGTGTCTCCATTTTGAGTTCGAACCATATGAAGTTCACAGTTGTTGATTCCAGTTTGATGCATGGAGGAAAAGCATCTAAGATGAGAGAACTGAGATATGCACCAGTTGATTTGATGTTTACGTCCAAGCCAATGCAGAAGGATGCTCAAGATTCGCGGAAGGTAAATGCTAGTCGAATGCCGTCAAAAGGTAACAAGTGCAGTACTAATGCTCGCCATCGCAAGGACAAAATAGCTACCTCTACTGCAAGCCACAGTCAATTCACCATTGTAGATAGCAGTTTGCTCCATGGAGGAAAATCATCCCGGGTGAGAGAACTCAGATGTTTACCCGTTGAGTTTGAAATTTCTTCCAAAGTTAGCAACGCATCAGGAGATGAAGACAATTCAAGTGGTGATTCTTCTGATGAGCACGAGCAAAAGTTTACTGATAGACTACCAAGTCATGGTTCAGTTGTCACTGATACGAAGCCTTGTAGCGAGCCAGTTACTGCTAGTAATTTGTTGAAAGGTGATAAGAAAAACAGTGAGGGCAAATATGATGATGACAGTTTGGATAAAAAACCAAAGATCTCATGTATTTCAAACCGGGATTTGTTGATTCACCAGGATGAGAAGACCAATACATCAGAAGATACCAGGTCAAAGCGGATAATAAAGCACCAGTTCAGTCGAAGAGCTAAATCTAGTCATGCTGTTAGTTTAGTTGCCCCGGCAAAACGAAAGAATCTAGCTGTTTTTTCTAATACAGAGGCTACTGAGAAATCTGCTGCTTTGTCAACTGGTTTAGCATCTCCAATGAAACAACAAAAGTTAACTGCTTGTGCTAAGACAGATAGAAGTCGCCTTACGGGGAATATCTCTGGTAATCCAATTCATTTAGTTTCTCTTGTGAAGAGACAACGATTAAATGCTTGTACTAAGATGGAGCAAAGTTGCCTCACAGAAAAGTTCGACGACACTAGTGAACAAATGGGGCTATGCAGCGATGGTGTTCTCGATTCGAGTCATTTCCATGACAAAGTATCATCTGTAAGTTCTTCTGCCGAAGGCAATCAAGAATCCATGGAGACTCCTCAAGGGAGTAGTGAGAAGCTTCCACCCCTGTCATCGATTAATTCAAGCCCACCCTTGCTTCCTCTGGAAGCTCAGAATGGTGAACCAGGAATGATGGAAGCCAATGGCAACCGGTTCAGCATTGTCAATAATCATGCTGATTTGGCAATAACTGCTGGTAATGCTTGTGCCAAAGAGCAGCAACCTATCATGAACACCCAGAGGCAAAGCAAAAGAAGCAGACCGTCGACAACCAGAGCGTTGGAAGCTCTTGAGAGTAGCTTCTTTGACATGCGGAGGCCACAAAAAGTTAGAGCCGTGCAAGCACAAGCAATCCAATTTTCAAGTCCTTCCCGAAAGGCACGCAGTAGAGTCAAAGCAACATCAAAGCACAGGAGCACAGGCACTAAAACCGAGGACACAAATGAAGGAAAAGGCACAGATGGTGCGTATATTTGTTCCAAAGATGTTATGAACAATCCTCCTCAAGTGGATTGCTAGCTAATATCATCAAGTTCTTTCATTTGCCGACATGTGGCGTGGTCCATTGGCTGATGGATGCCTCAAACATCTCCGATCGAGAGGTATTGGCTTCCATTTTTTTTCTTTGCACATAGTATAGACCAGCACATAGTGATCCCTTTCAGAAAAAAAAATGAAACTTCAGCTTTTGGTTCGTTACGATTAGAAGCCATTTCTGGATTTTTTTTTTTGTCCTCCTTCACTCATTTATTAAGAAATCTGTTTCAGATGTTAATGGTTAATCAAAGTTTCTAGTTCAGCTATATTTTGTTCCTATAACTAAAATAGCATTGATCAATACAATCTCCTTCCATGAATGTTAAAGCTTTTATTTATTTGACTTAGACTGTAACCATCTATCCACACTATTGTTTTCGATTTCATTCTTACATCGAACCGGAGTTTTACCGATCAATTTGCATATTCAAATGCCATATCCATATCCGTTTTACCGTCTATGTCCGGGGTTTAATATATACCAATGGACTTTAGGATCAAAAAGGCAAGACCCCATTTATGTATGATGGTTTAGGGTTATCTTATCTATATCTTTATCCAACTAGGAGAACAAAGGTTTACAACTAAGAGTTGCATTTGAGTGAAGATAAACTGAATTATGTTTCTCTTTTTTCTGTTCAATAATTCTCTCATGTATGCTCTCTCATTTGAAAATAACTATCGAATATGATCGTGTCCGATACAAGTATATTTATTTATTTTATTTCGAAAATATATCAAATACTAATATGGATATATTTTTTTAAATCCGAATAACATAACTTCTGGTAACTTTAACTTGGGTGTGAATGATCCAATGTCATCATACTTCAAATGATTGTAATTTTGAAAGAATTTGCATAGCAAATAATGTAAGGTGGACTACACTACACCAACACACCCACCATGCAACTTCCTTTCTTTTCATTTATTTAATCATTCACTCTTTTCTCTTTTTGTCTCCATGAATCTTTTTGACAAGATATCAAACTTCCCTAGCTGGTAAATAAGTTCCCATTCCTCGGTTAAAATTAAAAGGTCAAAAAAATTAAGAAATAAAAAGAAAAACGAGTTGAAATATGTAATACCTCAAAAATTTGGTTAGTGACCAAAATGTAAGACTTGAAAAGTTTGTGACCAAAATGTAAAAATTCAAAAGTTTGGTGCCGAAGTATAAAATTTGAAAAGTTCATGGACTAAGTTGTAATTTTCAAAAGTTATGTAAGTTAGTCCCGTAAATGAATAGTTTACCCCCAAGAGTGGCATTTTTCTGTTACCCAGATTTTTGATACGGGGTTTGTATTAAGAGCTATAAAGTTTTGAAGTTCGGGAAAAATCCGGATAATCGGATTTAATCGAATAAATAGGAAATCTTTTATGAGATATTTTAGGAGATATTTTATTAAAAAAAGGCAATGATAGAATGGTCATTTCCATGTCTTATTTTAATAAAAATTAATATGGACCATTGGATCAAAGGTTACTTTTCCATGTTTAATCGTAGCCATTGGATGAAAAATGGCAAGATGGTAATTTTTGATGATGGCAAGGGCAAAGTTGGTAATCACTAACTCCTTGGATTGTTTTGGGCCCTTGGATTGGTAGGTAGACGTGGTTTAATATGGAGCTTTGGATTGCAAGGGTAAAAAGGTCATTGAACTTTAAAAATGAATTTTTAATTCATTTTTATATATTAAGTACAAGTGGCTAAATTGGAAGGAAAAGAAATTTCAAGATTTCTCCCCCAATTTCAGCCAAGTTTCGAACACCCCAAGGTAAGGAAGAAACATTTTTCTTCTTGATTTTCAAGCTTATTTAGTTGGAATTTTGATGAAGGCATGAAACATGAAATTAATCTACATGAAATTCTCTATCTTTTGGTACCAATTGTTCATGCTTTCCTTGCTTAGAACCTTGGTTTTGTGACTTTGAAGGATAAAGGGGATGTTGTTTTAGGATGAACTAGGGTTAGTTTTTGATGAATATGATGTTGTAGAATCATATTAAAGTTTGTATGATGATTGAAACTACATGGAAATGGCTAAACCCTAAATTGTTCAAAGTTAGGGTTTTAGTAGAAAAGTTGAAGTTGGATTGATTTTGAGTTAGGAATGATTGTGAAGCTTGGAAATGATGTCTAAGTGTTAAGTGGACTAATTTGGAAACTTGGAAAAGTATAAGGGTGATTTCGGCATTTTGATAGAATTACGGGAAATTGTGGAAAAATTTCCATAAATTTGGAAATGTTGAACTTATGATTTTACAAGCTTTAAAAGGTAATTTGGACTATTTTGGAAGTTTGTAAAACATAGGGACCAATTCAGAAATTTTGAAAAGATTGGGGGACCAATTCGGCAATTTGGAAGAAATTAAGAATTTAAGTGAAAATTTATTTTTATGGAAGCATTATGCTGGAATAAATATTAGAATGAGTTATAAATCATTCTTTTAGTAAAGGTTGGAAGAAATACGAAGTATTGGGGATGGAATGACTTATGCCATGAAACTAATATTTGGAAAATATTAGGGTGTTTATAGGAAAATTATTCCTATATTGTTTATGTGTTAGTAAGATACTAACATATAATTTGAAATGTACTTATGGTATTTTAATACACTTGTAGAATGTGAACAAAATCAAGATCGAGTTAGCAATTGAGAAAAGGAACGAGATCAAAGTTGAACTTAGTGAGGCTAGTGAATATTGACAAAGCATAAAGTGTCAAGGTGAGTGCACTTTTATGCATGGATAATACTATGATTATCATTTGGAAGACTTGTGATAAGTCTACCTTATTAATAATTACTTGATAATTATATGTTTATATCATGAACTTATATTTGACATATTGAGAATTGTCCAATGAAGAACTATGATGCATTTGATTACTAAATATACCAGGTATGTATGGTTATGTTATATTTAGGGTATGAACTGCCCAGTATTTAATTATATTGCCATGGATGAATTGAATATGGAATTGGAAAGTATGCCCAAATAAGTATTTGAGGTATAGAGTATAGTTGGCATGCCATAGACTCCAGCGGTTTAGTACTTCGGTGCGATTTATTAACACTTAGGTGTGGTTCTTTAGCACTTATGTGCGGTCTCTTAGCACTTCGGTGCGGTTTATTAGCACTTTGCTGCGATTTTGACTAGTGTACTCAAGTCCTCAAAACTATGTTGGGCAATAATTTATTTGATAATAAATTAGAGAGTAAGTGAACTCTCGGAAAATGATAATAAATGGTGAATAAATTAGAGAGTAATGGTGAATAAATTAGAGAGTAAGTGAACTCTCGGAAAATAATAATAAATGGTGAATAAGTTAGAGAGTAAGTGAACTCTCGGATAATAAATGGTAAATAATTCAGAAAGTAGGTAAATTCTCGGATAATGGCAAGGATAATAATATGATTTATGAATCGAGATTATATTATGTTGATATTTGATTAACATAAGGGAAATAAAGGAATAGTGATCAAACTGCATGTTTATTATATTATTGATATAATTCAAGCATGTTGATTTATATTAAATAATTATAATGCCCCACTAAGTATATACTTAGCGTGTGATGGTTTTTCACGCGTATGTAGAAAAACCGGTTCGGAGTAAAGAGTTAGGCATCACTATCAAAGGGGATATATGCAGTATCGATAATTACATATTTGATGTATTTTGATATTTCTAGCTGGCATGTATAAATAAAAAGTAGCTCCTTTCAAACTAGTCTAGATATGGATTGTAATAATAATATCTAGATAAGTGGTTAGTATATGATATTGAGTTTTATTTAAATGATACTAGTTTAAAGAAATTGCTAGTAACGAAAATTGGGTAAGATTATAATAATGAAATTTTAGAGTAATCAAAATGATTTTTATTTTAGGCAGTTTTGTTAATTGTATAGTATAGTTAAAAATTTCCAAGTTGCTGCCTGAAATCGAGGTCTATCTGATGGATTAAAAATTGGAAATAAATTTTAAATCGTCATTTTTGACTTGTTCGGATAGCATAAAATATGGTTTAAACATCATGTGACACTCTATACTAGTATTGGGTAATAAATCTTTGGTAAGGGTGTTACAATATATATATATATATATATATATATATATATATATATATATATATATATATATATATATATATATATATATATATATGAGATTATTATCTTATACAATGACATTGAAAAATAAAGTTTCTACGAGCAAGGTTATTAGGGGTTTAGTTTAGAAAGTTAGGTGGTAGGGTTTAGAATTTAGGATTTAAAGTTTAAGTTGTGTGGTTAAAGTTTTAGGGTTAGAAATTTAAATTTTAGATTTTGACTTGAAAATAGACATACTTGTGTAAAAAAAAATTATACTGATGGTGTATCAAATATACTCTCATAAATATAAACTTTGATACACAGGTCGTGTAAACTTTAGTTTACACGTGGCTTTTAATTTTAGGGTTTTAATTTAGGGTTTAAAGTTTAGGGATTTAGGTTGAAGGATTTAGAACTTAACGGTAGTGTTTAGAATTCAGGGTTTAGCGTTTAAAGTTTAGGGTTTAGTTTTTAGGGTTAGGATTAGAAATTTAATATTTGGGTTTTATAGTGTAAATATGTATGGTTGTATAAAATTAGTTTTACAGAGAGCTTGTGTATCAAACTTTCAAACTTTTACCCAATATATATAGGAAAATACTTTGATTCAATTTTAGGATTTAGAGTTTTAGGTTAGGGTTTAGTGGTTTAATGTGTATAATTAAGGTTTATAGTTACAATTTAGAGTTTAGGATTAAAAGTTTAGGGTGCTAAGGTTTGGGGTTTAGGTTTTAATTTTATAGAAAGGTTGTGTAAAAAATTTTTACACAGCTTGTATATCAAAATATAACTCATATATATATAATGTCACATGCTTTCTTGAATTTAAACCCATTTTTTTATTAATTTTATAGACTAACCCGATTTTTATTATTATATTGTCATCGTTTCCTTCTTCCTCAAATCAATTAATCTCAAAATTTTGATTTTTGAATTTGGTAGACATTTTAGATCTTTAGTTTTCTTTTTGCAACTTTTCTTTTAATCTTTATTGTCACCATTATTGTACCACATGCACTAATTCCCCCCCTTTCCCCTTTATGCTCCATGATATGTAAGTATGAAATTTCAAAGAAGTTTCAAACAAGAAGAGAAGTTACATATAATCGTAAAACTGTTTTTTTACCGACTATTAGTTGGTCTAACAAAATAACGGAATAAGATATTAGGTCATTTAAAGATTCAAATTTTAATATTGTAAATAAAGTAAATTAGATTAAAAGAATCATCTATAAACGAGACTTTACAATATTTGATTCGGATTAATCGACATATGATTGATGTAGTTATGCATTTTTTAAGCTATTATTGTACTGCTATAATTTTGCACTCAATGAAATCTAGAAATTATTTTGTTAATTCTTTTCTTTTACATATAGAGGTTTGTAAATGAAGATGTGTTTTCATGTCACCATACAAATTATACAAAAAAATAATAATTAAATCAATATGTTAACTGTTTATTAAAATCATCACACTACAATCTTATACACCAAAATAATTAATCCTAAAAAAACCAATGCTAATAATAAAGTTATATTTTAATACACATGCCATGTAAAAAAAATTATACAACTATTCTATAAAATTAAAAACTTTAATCCCAAACTCTAGCACCCTAAACCCCAAACCTTAAACCTTAAACTATAATCATAAACCTTAAATTCTATACCCTACACACTAGACTCCTAAACTTAACCTAAAACATTAAACCTTATAATTAAAGGACTTGTGTAAACTTGTGTATCAAAGTATTTTTCATAAAAAATCATCAAAATAAATAATTAATGCTAAAAGAATCAAGATAAACACAAATATTTCAATATATATTATGTTTTTATTGCTACAAATGTGGATAAGAATGGATTATTAGGATTTGAACTCTGATCTTTTATGTTAATTTATAATAATTATAATTATAACTTTGATTTTGTCAGCATAGATACATTATGTTGGTATAATTAAGGGGTGAGACTAAAGAAAGTGCCAGAGGGGTTCGTGCCTCTAAACTTTTTAATCTAATTATAGTTTAGATTTTTTGTAAAGCTACTCTATGCTTGAGAGGGGCCAATGCCCTCACAAATATTTTGATACAATGACATTCTACGTCCTTTCTAGTTTAAACATTAGTCAAATAAGGTTTTTACCTTCCAAAATTTTAGATTTAACTATTTAATTGACTTTACTCTCTTTCAATATTTAACTCTAACTCTATCATTGCCTCTCGATATTTAATCCTAACTCTCTCATGATATAATTTTTTTTGTTGTCCACCTAATTTCTCATAGTCTTGCCCTGATTAATCCAGACCGACCTTGTTGCACACCTGATTTTGATGAGTGAGTCTTCCAACAAAAATTGTATATATATAAAATCTCAAACTCAAAACATATTTAAATGATACTAAGTTGTTTACCACTTGGACGTAATCCATTGGTTCCTCGTGATATAATTTGATTGTGAATTAGATTGTGAATTAAAAACCAATAATTAATGCTTAGGTAAAAGTGAAGTGATTCCAAGTAAGAGAGTATGGCTAGCAGATCATCCTTTGAGAGACAAGAGAATCTTTGAGTTCTGCTCGAAAGTAGCTTTTACCTTAATTGCTTTCATTTTCCTTTTTTCAAAAAGAAAAATAAAAAAGCTCCATTGAAAGCTCATTGCCAACTTAATAAGTTCGCGGACATCTATCTTTTGATCCCTTACTCAGCCTGTTCATCAACACTCCCTTTTTGTCAATGAATCTAAAAAGAAAACTCTTATTATTATTATTATTATTATGATAACATTATTAATAGGTTAAAATATGCTTTCAGTCCCTATACTGTTTAGGCATTTGGAATTTAGTCCTATTTTTATTTTTAAGAAATCTATCCCTCTATTTTTCGAATTTAAAAATTCAAATCTAATCGTTAACATTGTTGAAGTTCTTTTGTTAAATTTATTTCCATTACAACGTTATTTTTTAAATGACAATCAAGTTAGTATTCCAAAATGTTGCATTAGTGAATTTAACAGAAGAATTTTAGCAGTGTTAACGATTGGACTTTTTTTATTAGCAATAAAGTATGATTTTATTAAGGGAAATCATACAATCTGAGACATGGTCATAGGCCTCATTAAAAACCTCCATAAGCCTAAATGGAGGAAAAGAGTATCATATGACCATGTTATACAAGGAGTAAACAAAACACCGAAACAACACCCTGAAATAAAAACACGGACAAACGTTCGAACTAAAAAGCAACAACACCCCAAATGCTAATCCCAACAGCAGATGCCCAAAGCCAAAAACAACTTCAATTACCCAAAACCCCCTAACTCTAACAGCCCACGCAACCGAACCAGACCACCCACGACCACAACCTCTCACAACCCCACACGTTGCAATAAAACAGTACCATGTCGTAGCTGCCGACCATGACGCCCAGCCAAGGCACCCAACAGCCACACATTACTGTAGCAAGCAAAATGTTGTGGCAAGTTACATACTGAGGCAAGTTAATTGCCGAGACAATTGGGAAGCCCAGCATTGGTAAATCCATTCGAGAATATCAACTCCCTATCGTCCCCTTGTTTTGCAAGCACGTCTGCAAAAACCAGAACACAATCTCACCATGATATGGACCCAACAAACATTCCACGTGCCACACAACACACCTTTAATCACAAAAGACCATCATAAAAGATAAATTGCAATATGGGTAGGGAAAAACAATCTGAATTATTCAGGCATTCAAAACCAAGCTATACGAGTTACACCCCATTCGCCAATATATCCACAAATGTGTTAGCCTCCCGAGAGATTGAATCACAACCATGTAGTTGTAGTGTTTTCTACACCAATTTTCGTGTCGCTAAAGAATCTAACCCTTCTGTTGCGTGGTTTGAATGCTACACAAATGGTGCAAGTGAACACGTCGCAAGTAATAAATGATAAGTATCGAGTATCGTCTCCTCAGAGATTAGCTTGGGCCACTTTGCTTAAGTGATTACACTATAAAATAAATAATGTTGAAGGTGATAAAATTCAAGTAAAATAAACTAAAAATAATAAAGTAAATAGAATGAGTAATCGATTTAAGAGACTAGGTCGGGTTACCGTGAGTCGTGGTGTAATGATTGAATGAACCGTCGTGGTAATTGATTGCAAGAGTAACTCAATCGTCTTAACAATTAGCATCAGTTGAATTGCCTGGGCAACTGGGAATGGTGCGATTGTCTGGGCAACTGGGTGACTTCCTTCAAAGTTCGGCGAAGCATTCTTCAATGACTTCTCATTATCCCTAACTCGAAACATCGGTCAATTATACATGCCTTGGTGATACATCCCTGCGTTAACCATGGGTGAACAACAACCGATCTTGCGCTCCTCTTAGCCGTTGAAATTTTCAACTTATCCCTAAGTCGAATTAGTCTTCACCAACATTTGTTTGTATGAAAACCATGCTCATTCGTTTCTTGAATCTAACTTTCCCGATATTAGATAAATGGATAACTTCACGAGATCCTCTCCCGATTCACTCGCAATAAAATTAAGAATCAAGAATGAACAAACTTTGAATTTAAATTGTAATCAAAAACCTAAACAATCTAAACGTTTATCAAAACCACAAACCCCAAATAACCCCAGCCAATTTACATCAATTCATGGCTAGGTTTGAAAGATATAAAAAGGAAAAATTCCCAACCATGGATCGCATAAGAATAAAGAAAAAGATGAAGGAGCGATCAACCCTCCCTCTCGCCCAATTCTCTCACCAATTCTCCTTCATTCCAAGCTGCGATTCGATCTCTATTTAAAGGGGATGATGTGATCAGCTTTGTAAAGAAGGAAGAGTCCACGTTGATCTCTTTGTTTGAAGAGAAAGAGTTTGATTCAATCTTCTCTTGATGCGATCAGCTTTGTTGTTGATAAGAAGGATATGATGCGATTGAATTTCCTAGAGATATGGTACTTATCTGATTGGGTGCTTGAATTTCGGATTTGGGACTTTATCTCTTGAAATCCAGATATGTTGTATTTATCCAGAATTATGCAGATATACCGCGACAATAAGCTTCGATAACTAATTCATAAATCTTCTTAATTGCCACGTCAATCCGTCATGCACAAAAAATAGGCAAACCAACAACAAATTCTCCACAAAACCAACAAAATGCAACACCAAGCTCTTGAATCAAGGAAACTAGGAAATTATGCATGAATGTCTATGAATGAAACTAAAATAAGCCTAAGTCTAACAATAATATGAGTAAAAAGGGCAAGAAAAACAGTACTTTTACACACTCATCACCCCCTTGTGTTCTACGATAGCACACACATCGCGACTCCTAACAACCCTTTTCCCACTCTTCTATAATCTTTGCAATATCATTCACAATTTCCTCCTCGTTCCCAATAATGTGAACCCCTATCAATTGACCAAGTTGGATCGTTTCACGTGCCTCCCTTAGGATATCCTCTCGTTGCTGTAACGACTTTGATTTAGATGTTGGTCTCTTCAGTGAATCCTCAATATTGCTAACCTTCTTCTGAGATCTTTTCCTTTTTTTGGTTGTTAATTGTTCTATATGTGCATGTTTTTCCTGCTCAGAGTCCTCAAAATTAAGTACTGTTATAGGCTCCATAGGGACATCAAAACTGGTAACCATTGGCCCACTAACACCCGCCTCTAAATTCACCGAGGCACATTGCATTGGACAATCAAACAATGCCATTTCATTCAGCCCCAATCCACTATCCACCCCACGCACCTCTATAGGCTCGACTCTCAAAACTAATCATACTTCCTCATCTGCAGTATGATCCCTCGAGTGTGTCGTTCCACCGCTCACACGTTCCTCAACCAATTCTTGTATATTCCACAATCGATTATCTCGCCAATACGGTACTATATTAATATCTAAATTTTCTTGTTGTGCATTATCCCTCCGGGAACTAAATTGCTTGCATGCTACCTCTCTATCACACTCCATATCCTCTCTTCGCTCACTCGAAGCACAATGCTCGTGTTTCTCACATTCTATTACCTTTGATCCTTGACACCATCATCTGATTACAACTCATCATCAACATTCTCCTCATTAGACTCGCATGCCCCCTCACAATTGGCACATGCTAATTGTTCTATAGATGGTTCTATCTCCATCAGATGTGCTCGAAATACCTCGCAATGTACTTGTATTTCTATAACCTCATCAATCCGCTCCAATTGTGAGGTCTCAATGAGAATTCATCCTCGTTAAAATAAATGTGGCTCAAAATTTAAGTCATCACATCTGATCATACTTCCCCAAAGCGAAACCACATTATCAGAAGTCCCACGCGACTAGACATGCATCGGTAGTCCACTAATCGCTAACCACATACGTCGATTCCCCGAACCCAAACCAGGTACCCAAGTTTGCATACTTGTAAACCATTTATCAAGGGCCATATTGCCGAAAACTCATCTTCTAACCTCCAGAATCGTAAACATTAACAATAGTCGAGACCCTGCAATACGTATTATTAAAATACATTCAATCCCCGCCGCCTTTAATTCTCTCGTCAACACTGTGATTCTAATTGGGAACTGACACCACGCGATCGCACAGCTTTGCAAAACCTTAACTTTATTCGTGGCGATCACACCATGTACAACCTGAATCCGCTTCTCCTCTTGTGCCTCCCTAAACTAAGCCTTCGACTCTTCACACTTTTCAATCCCACTCTATCTTTTCGTTTCCAATAATAATCTTGAGACGTTTCGCAGACGAAGGAGATAGTAATCTGCGATCCATATATCCGCTTACCATGTAAACGCTCAATAACCCGCCTAGCCTCCATCTTCGTTCTCATACGAACAAATCCAAATCGCGAACCATCTCTTGCTCTTTTCATCGGAACAAAGACATCCATCACTTGTTTGTGCCGATCAAATATCTGCCACACACTCTCTTCCATTAAATCTGATCCGAAAAATGACCCACAAAGATAGTCCAGCATCGTCGGCGTCTTACGCTGCTCTCGCTCATTGCTTTTGATAATTTTTCAAACCAAATCTGTTAACTTATGCTACTTACCTAACTTCACTTATCGATTTCAATTCTTGTATCACAATCGTATGGGATTTAAAGAATAAACCACAATATTTTTGTTGTTTATCAAATCAAATGACAGTAGTGAAGACGAAGTTGACCTATTTGAAATCGAGCCCCCAAAATTGCCTTATGAATCTGAAGAGATAACTAAAACTTTCCAAAAACTTTGTTCGCAGCAATCTAATTAGTGGTGGAGGCAGCTTCGCCGACTTGAATTTTTAAATAAAAAAGTTAAGTGACCAAGTTCCTAAAAATATAAAGGCTATGTTTGGAATTAACGGATAGCTGATAGAGGATAACAGATTACATTAGATGGTAGCAGATAGCTGATTGCATTAGCTGATTTGATTAGCGGATTACATTAGCTGATTGTATAAGAGTGTTTGGTAAAATTAATTGATAGTTTCTAGTTGTTTGATTATTTGAACAAGTATAATGACATATAAAGACATTATTATATTCAATACTTGTTTGAATAATTTATTAGTTATTAACATTTTGTATTTATTAATATTAATTAGATTGTGAAAATTAAATTTTTTAATATCATTACTGAGTATATATGAGGATGTACATATTAATATTTTATTTGTGAAATTATTTTTTAATATAATTTTAATAATTATTAAATTTAGATGTATATATTAATTTCTTGTCTATGAAATTATATTTTGAATATGATTTTATTAATTATTAAATTTATATGTATTTATTAGTTTATATGTTAATATCTTATTTATGAAATTATTTTTTTAATTTTATTAATTAATCAAATTTATGTTACTTAGAGAATTTTTTTATAATTATCAAGGACAAAATAGTATTTTATCCAAATCTCTAACTCAAAAAGCTCCTAAAATGAGCTTTTTCAAAATGAGAGGTTTCACCTCAATCCGCTATTACAATCCTTTATTTACCAAACATCCAAAATCAGCGGATTTGACTGGTCAAACCTCTAATTTTAGCTCAAAAAGTTGTTTACCAAATATGACCTAATAAATATACTAAATTTCAAATGTACAAAGTGTATAGGTAAAGGCGGAACGTGATAGGGACCTGTAGGGGCCATGCGCCTCAAATTTAGAAATTTATAATTTAGTCCCTTCAAATTTCAAAAAATAATAATTTGTCCCCAATTTTTTTAGAAATTTATATTAAGCTTATAAATTTTGAATGTTTTTAATTGAATCTCCCCTATAATTTTTAAAAGTTCTCATTAAGTCTCTCAAATTTTTAAAAATTTTAATTAGACCCTAAATTTTTTAAATATATATATTTAACATTCAATTTCAATTTAAACTTTTTAAGTTGGCCACATTAAACTCTTTCATCATGTTCTGCCATTGAACATATAAACTTCGAAACATGTTTTAAGCTTGTTAATATGCTTTTATCTTTAATCATGAGATGTGGTGTGGTGGTTATTCACCTCATTCCTTAACTATGAAGTCAAGAGTTCAATCCCTACCTATAAAAATAAAGTGCATTTCATGATCAATCATTTACCTCCGTTTTGCCACTGAACCACAAATAAATTTTAATGACTACTTCATTTGATTCATTGATATGAATCTATCCTTTTAAAAAATAGCATGAAGCGGTTGAATTATGCATATTATTAATTCGAGGAAATCAACAATATTATTTATTAGCTAGATTCCTCCTCTCTTAGAATAGATAAAATTGATATTTGTTAAAATTGTGCTACACCAATAATTCAACTTATTTATACCAGAGAGCTACTAGGAGAACGAGAGGTATCTGTGTCTCAAATTTTTGTCAAATAATAATTTTAGTCCCTTGTTGTTTAAGTACTTGTTAAATTAAGTCTTGTTCCTCTCAAATTTTAAATTAAATATTTATTAAATTTCTGTTAATTTTGAAACTAAACGACTTTATTCTTCCTATTATCTAATCCTACACATTCGTGTAAGGATAGGAATTTGAGATCAAAGAGCACGACACCCTTGTAATCTTTTAATAACTTATAGTCGTTCTTAAAATGGTCTATGAAAATCCTTTTGAAAACAATTGTTTTTTTCTATAGATTTAATTAGCCAACAAAATGTCATTCATTCAGAATATTAAAACAAGACAAAAACAAACGAGTTAGATCGATATGTCGTTAACATGCAGTTAAAATAAAAATACACATATATATATATATATATATATATATATATATATATTTTTGCAGAGATCAAGCTTGGATCATTTGATTATTCCTGAATAATTGTCTTCTTGTTGCTCCCATTTCCACAAGTTAATTTTAATAATGTTTGGACACATTGAATTAAAATTTTAAAACTTTCATCGGTCGCAATATAATATATAATCCAATAATTAAATTTTGAAAGGCGAGGCAGTGGGCATGCGGTTGTTGTCACATATGGGGACCATTTTGGTTGCTAGACAAATGTGGTATGGCAAATGCTTTTTTAGCCACTTTGGTATTTGATCCCCAAGAGATTACAATTGATTTACAACCTCATCAAAACAATAATAATTAATGGGTCTCCTCTCCTCTTCTTTTCAAGATTCACAACCTCACCAAAAAGTTCTACTAATTACTAGTACTAATCTATCTATTTTTAATAATTAATGGGTAACACCATTGAGTTTTGACATTAAATCATTGATTTTTTATGTCCAACGGGAGGAATGGTGGTTTGTAGAGGTTGTAAACAAGTCTCACCTTTTGTTTGGAGATAGGGATGGGCCGAGCTTGTAAAATTTAAAATTTATATATGATTTAAAATTTTTATATGTATTTTTTTATTAAAAATCTATTTTTGTCCCCCTAAAATTTTATAAATTCGCTCTCCTAAAAATTTATAAGTTCTTCCCCTAACATAAGTCTTGTATATGTCATTGTTTCGAGAATATTCTAATAGCAAATATGTGAGCTCAAATCCGGAGGGAAAAGAGAGTTTGTGGAAGAGGAGAAAGCCTCCTTTAGTTGGGAGGAGAGATGAAAATTACTTTCTTGTTACTTAAGTCATAGAGTAGTCGTTGATGATAATTATTAGAGATTTAGATGAGTCATTCAAATACTATTTAGGTTTAAGGGTAGTTGAAGCCCTTGGACTTTTTTAAATAAAAATATTAATTAAGCTATGAATTTCTTTTTATATATAATTAAGTTCTTTGACTAATTTTGATCATAATTTTTATATTTTTTCTTGAGATATTAATGTCATGTGACACGCTACAGTCCTGTCATGTGATATTTATATATTTTTTTAAAAACTAATTTTTTAGAAATTTTATAGAATTTTTTTAGATAAAATATATGTTTTTAAAATGTCAAGTGACAACACTATAACTCGACATGTTGCACCAATCGGTTTAAAAACAGTTAGATTTAATAGTCGACGTAGTTCAAAGGGTGAATTGATTAAATTTTAGAATATAGAACTTAATTGGGTATAGAAAAGTTCAAGGGCTTAATTGATTATTTTTTCAAAAGTTCAAGGGCTTATGATACCCTTAAGCCTACTATTTATTATGCATTTATTAAGAATATAACAATTTGAAAATACTTTGGCCCAGTTTGATAAATAGCAATTTGAGCTAAAATTAGAGGTTTGAGCTAATATTAGAAGTTTGACTGGTCAAATCCGCTAATTTGGATGTTTGGTGAATAGCGGATTGAGGTAAAACCTCTAATTTAAAAAAAAAAACTGTTAATAGAAGCTTTTTGAGATTATAGTTTTTGACATAAGAGTTATAAAAATCTCCAAATAATCTAAATTTAACCTTTTTTATTTTAATTCTACACCCTAACGTATTTATAGTGTGACATTTGTAAACTAATATTGTTTTATTTTTTTATTCTCACATTTGTATTTGGATTTAAATTTAATAGTTAATTAAATTATATTAAAAATAATTATATAAGTAATAAATTAATATATAGATACCTCAAATACGCTTAATAATGTTATATTAAAAAATTATTTTTTATAATCTAATTAATATTAATAGATACAAAATATTGATAATTAATAAACTATTCAAACAAATATCAAATATAATCATGTTCTTATATTTCATTTTGCTTATTTAAATAATCAAACAGTTATCAGCTATCAGTTAATTTTACCAAACACTTTTATATAATCAGCTAATACAATCTGCTAGTCAAATCAGCAAATGCAATCAACTATCAGCTAATGTAATCCGCTATCAACTATCCGCTAATTGTCAAACATGGCCTTTATAATTTATGGTTATGTTTGGTAAAGAGTGGTTTGAGCCAAAATTAGAGGTTTGAGCTAAAATTAGAAGTTTGATCGGTTAAAACTACTAACTTAGATGTTTGGTAAAGAGCGGATTGAAATAGCGGATTGGGGTGAAACCTTTAATTTTGAAAAAGCTACTAATGTTAGCTTTTTAAAATTAGAGATTTTGGCATAAGAGTTATAAAGGTCATTTTACCCCTAACAATTATAAAAAAAATCTCCAAATAACCTAAATTTAACATTTTCTATTTTAATTCTTCAACCTTAAGTATTTACATTGCGACATTTGTAAACTAATACTTTTTTATTCTCATACATTTATATTTATATTTAATAATGAATTAAATTGTATTAAAAATAATTACATAAGTAATAAATTAATATACAGATCATTCAAATATGCTTAGTAATGTTATATTAAAAAATTAATTTTCATAATCTAATTAATATTAATAGATACAAAATATTGATAACGAATAAACTATTCAAACAAGTATCGAATATAACTATGTCCTTATATGTCATTTTGCTTGTTTAAATAATCAAACAACTATCACCTACCAGTTAATTTTACCAAACACTTTTATACAATTAATTAATACAATTCACTAGTCAAATCAACTAATACAATCAACTATCAACTAATATAATCTGCTATCAATTATTCGTTAGTTGTCAAACAATATGGTAGAAGTCAGAAATTCTTTGTGGACTCTCAATATCGGGGAGCACCTTAAATGTTGGAGTCGAAACATGTGTGGGGTGAGATCCACCAATCCCACAGCACACATACTACGAATCTTCCATTCGAGATGCTTTTTCAGGAGATAAAACTAATACCGAACTAGTGATGGCCTACGACAAATCTTCAATATAATCTATGATCATATATTTATTTTTTCACCCACGTCGTGTATGCAACAAATTCTAGTATGTACATGATTGGTAAACTAACGTTGCATGGGTTTAGCGATTGTGCCGACACAACACGACCAAAGATTGTGGATCATGAGTGCCACACTACGTGCTGCTACCAACGTTGACTCTATTTCCTTGGATATCATATGTGCACGGTTGAGTAGATTTGAAGTTCAAACTTTAATGAAGTAGAGAGAAAATTAGAAAAATTAAAAGTTAGAAAAAGGAAAAATAAAAGTAATAAGAACCCAACAAGTGTCCCAGTGAAAAAGCGGATAATATTAATTTTAGGAGGCACGAGTTTAAATTGTTGAGTTTACAAAGTGTATGTCTATTGTTAAAAAATTAAGAATATTTATGAACAAATACTACATTGTGATCATTTTTAAACCATTAAAAAAATAAAAAATTTTGCATTGGTATTTTTATGCATTAGGATTGTTGAGGGATTTTGAACCCCCTTCAACGCGTCTTCTCTATGATCTCATGATCTGGGGTCGAATCCTTCATACACATACTCTTCAATTTTACATGGACTTATCTTTTCATAAACATCAAGGCGTTCTCCGCTTTGCAACTTCTGGAATGTAAATGACACTTCACAGACTTCTCCACAAGTAAAATTAGGGTGAGTCCAACGTGTAGTTAAAAGACGACAAGTTTCGAAATTTGTCTTTAAATTGAAAATATTAGACTTTTTGATAACATTTTTAATTGATTCTTTTAGTTTTTTTTTTTTGCAAGTATCGATATTTATTTTGTAAGTTTCAATATTTTGTCCCAAACTGAAAATTTATAAAATAAAAAAACTAAGTATTGATACTTACAAAAAATTTAAAAACCTACCGAAAATGTTATAAAAAAGTTTAACATTTTCAATTCGAATACAAATTTTGAAATTTACTATTTTTTAGCCACACTCTAAACCTACGCGTAAAATCAGGAGACAAACCCCAGAAACAATACAAACTTGTTGAGGGATCTGAAATCCGTCGTTACAACTTGCTCTACTTGTTGGTTTTTTTCTTTTGTTAACTGCACAAGTTATTAAAGAAACTTTAATTACATGTTAATGACTTTTGCAAGCCCTACTAATAAAAGTGTTGATAATTAAAAAAGATGACATACAAAAAGAAAAGAAACTTGATTGGTGGATTTGTCAACACGTTAACCTTTAGACACTAGGTGTAGGGTACAGCACATATCCCTATCACATTATTATAGTTAATTAAGTGGTTAATTATATATTAATGAAGAGAGATTAATTAATTTTCCATGCAAATTTAAAATTTATTCTTTCAATGTGGGCAGCTTTTGGATATGACTTCCAATGGATCCACATTCAACATTACATACATATTTCATTGAGATGGTTTTAATATAGGGTAAAATATATCAAAGGTCACTAAACTATTAAAAATGATCTTTTTGGTCAATGTAGTTTCACAAGTTACAAAATGTTCATTAAAGTTTTGATTCGGATACACGTTTGTCAGTATTTTTTTCTTCAAATGCTAGAAAAAGATCATTCAAACTTATTGAACTGTTACAAAAATGCTCCTTAAACTTATTAAAATTTATCAATGTAAGGATAATTTTGTAATCAAATAAAAAATTAATGACTATTTTAACTTTCAAAATTTTAGTGACCAAAAATATTATTTTTACATAGTTTAATGACCTCTAGATACTTTATCCTTCAATTTGATATAGTTAGATTGCTTGTATGATTGAGACAAAAAGGGCATCTTCCACCATAAAATTTAATTTATATCTTACTTTGAACTTATAGATTATAAGTTAATTTACAAGTTAACGAAGGCCGAGAGTTTTTTAAACAGTTTAGCTAGTTTTCATATATAAAGAAAGAAAATTTTGGAATATATATGTTAGAGATAGTGACTCGAATTTATTTTATTTAGGTTCGAAAAGATGCATCGTGACGCACTTGGTGAAAATGAGAATATGTGGTGAATGCGGAAACTCCTGTGATCCATTTTGAAGTAGTGTTCGTACATACTTATACTTGATGTGAAAGATATCAAGTAAAAGTAGAAAACCTTATTGAAGTAGAATTCTTGTTATTGAAGTTTACTTTATAATTCAAATAATAAACATTATAAATAGATAATTAAGTCTAGTCTTTAGGTTAAGCCATTAAGAACGAATCGTGAGCGAAATAAGTTGATTGACAATACTTTTATATTTTTTGATATTATAATAAAAAATTTCTCCTCTGCCTAAATTTTTTGATGTAATGGATTTTTCACGTGAATCAGTGTATTAATTATTATAAAATCTATTTCTTATTATTATCTTAAAATTATAAGGTGTGTGTTTTATCAAAATGTTAAAAGAAATATGCAAATGTTACTTTGTAATCATTCTAAAATTATTAAAAAGAAAATAAAAATATTTATTTGATTCTCCCATTAATGAAATCATGCCTAATTTACCAAAATAAATGAGCTAGTAATTTGACTCAGTTGTTCAAACTACAAAGGATATCTTATATATTATTAGTTTATTACATTCTATTTTCCTTATAAATATAAGATTACTAACATTGCAAACAACTACATACATCATAAATTAATCTTTTATACTAAAATTTAGTGAAAATTAAATAAAAATAACAGCAAAGGCCAAAAGTTAAATTGCAAATCTGTCCTATATCCATATTTAGAGATATGGAGAACTTTTCTCCCAAAAGGTGTTTGATTCTTTAGTTTGGAGGACAAAACCCAGCATTATAATTATTAATGTGGCATTAAACACATATAAATAGTTTTAATTGCCACTTAATTTGCAGCACTTTGCTTTTTGTCCGTTTGCATACGTAAAAATAATAATAGTTCTTCTTAATTATTTGAAGTTTTTGTTTTATTGCATGTATTGAACTCTTTTAATATTCCACCTACCCAACTGATAAAATAGTACATTTAGTATAATAAACATGTTGACCATATTCTAATTTCTAGGTAGTTATTTGTTATAACTTGTTAAATATTTGTTATAATTAGTATACTGGTGGTGATTTTTTATTAAAATTTTAAATATTTATTTTACACGTGTATTAAAATTTTATCTGATATTACATCTCTAAGGTAAATGTTCGAATTTAAACTCATACAAGATAGACAACATGAGCATCCTTGGTCACATAGGTCAATTAGTGAATCTTTGGTGGTGAATTTTTTTTATTATACCAACTGACAGAAAAAGTAACAGACATGTTAAACTGAATATACTATTTTTTTTACCAAGGTTGACATCAACTATTTTGTACTCTTACATATAAAGTAAAAAGAAACTATTTAAAAATTATATTTAAATTAATAATAAAAATATTAAAAATAAAAAATTAGGCAGAAGGACAAAATCATATCGGACAACTTAAAAAGTTGATATTTTTTCATCATTCGATTCGGTTTGAGAAAAAATTAAAAGATTGAGGCCAAATAAAAATATTAAGAGCTTTCTTTTGTGAAATTAGACCTAAAAACTTTCGAAAAAGGTAGAGTGAGGATGCTGGACTTGTAAGATTGGGAAACAAAAATACTTTAGGATAAGGGATGTTTAGATGTACATGACTGACAATAAATATATTGCTTGATTTTGTGCCTTTGTACCCTCTAAACCGAAGTTGAAGGGTCTTTGTCACTCTTTTTAACTCATCAATTTCGCATATATTGCAAATCCAACGCCGGTTCTGGTTAATAATCACAGTAAATATTAAAATTCGAACCTAAAATAAGATAACATGTGTATTATTGGCCACTCGTATAATTAATGGATCTTTTAATTTTCGTAAAGTAGATCAAATTATGGTAAATTAAAATATAGGGTTTTCACATGATATATAATTGACTACAAAAATTGTATAGCCATGCAGACGAGTCCATCAACCATCATCATCCATGCAAATACACGATTTTAAAGTTTTAACTCTTACGCACGATGAATCCATATATGTAATTAAAGAGAGCTATATTCGAGATTTATTAATTGGTCGAATAATAAAAAATAATCATATTATCTTATCTTGTATTAATTCAAATTCTGACATTTAATTATAAATGTAAATATCTTCCTCCTTAATGAAAAAAAAGAAGCTACATGCTTACTTTTGCATGGAAATAGGAAGCTTAAGGAAAGCGGCTGTGCTTATCAGAATTTCGATTTTTTTTTCATATATTCTGTATCAGTTAGATTCTTATGCTTGTCGATCTAAAACGCCCAGATTCTGTCTTCAAAAGTACAATTCTACTTTAACTTTCATGCAATATGATCGAATATTCGACTCCCCATAATACTACGATAAGTAATATGGATTTTAACCCATAAATGAAATTAATAATTTTCATAAATATTATCAACAAATATTAATTAGTACAATGATAAAGTACATCGCACTCCAAGAAAAAATATAAATTCAAGTGTGGGAGTTAACATTATTAGAAGAGATAATCATAAATTCAAACATAAACAGTAAAATAAATGTAAAAAACCAAAAAATAATTTTCATAAACACTACATTAATCCGGTTAACAAAGAAAAAAAATGCCATTTTGTCCATCACAGCTCAATCAAAATCCATTTTTTTGTAATAATATTAAAAGTAGATTTTTTAATATCATACGTAAAATATATGTGCAGATTCTCGGTGCATATTTTATTATGGTTTAAGTCTGAACATATATATTTAAATTTATTTTGATCTAAGTGTATATATTTTAGTTTTCAGCTCATTTAGCTGTGCTTTGTAATAATTGAAATGATCATAGTTATACATATATAATAATTATAATGATAGAAAGCAAAACTTTAAGCATATTAATTGTCAAATAAAAAATAAATAAAAACAAAAGGAATTTTAATGTTGAGATTCGAAATTTTAGACATTTGAGATTTGAGTCGCATCTTATATAAATCATATGTACTTTTTTATTTATTATGATTTTTTTGTACGAGTATTTACTATGATTTAAATTTTATCATGCATGTTACTATGATTAATAAATTAAACTTTGAGTTTATTTAACCAACAATAAAATAAAAACAAGTGAACAGGCTAAACATTTCCCAGGATTTGTGTAGAAAATGACTATTGAGAATCATGGCAGACAGGTTTTTCTTGCAGCGCAATTTAAGTATAAATTAATAATTAATAATAATATTGTTATGTCCCTCTCATTTCTTTATCTTCAAATTACTAATTTATATATATGTATGACACATCACCATCCATCATCATTCAACGTAATCGTTGAATTACAAAATTACCCCTACTTTTCAGCAAAATATGTAAGATACCCTTGTGAGATCTGGCGCCTTGGGAAGTACCCCTCGGGCCTAGGTGCACGTGAAGGTGAGAATTTTCTGTATTATTGTCGGGTCCTTTTCGAGAAGGATTCGATCAGTGCACCCGTGAACGGGTGAGGCTATTTTCGTCACTTCGCTTACTCACGGCGGCTGCGAGTTTAGTGTCCGTTTCGTGGTTTCGGTCAAATGCCGGGGCTTTCCGGGAACAAAATTGTTTTCATGAAATTATCGCCGGAAAACGACGGAGTCGTCAACTTGAAGCTCTCGTCCGCTAGCATTGTTTGAAATAAACTAGCTCGTGTTGGATCTTTAACGTGTTAAAATGTCTATAGTGCCCCCATGTCCCTGAAATATTACTAATCTATTCATAAAAATAAAATCCTCATAATGAAGCCATTCATTAATTCAAATGGTGCATATAAAGCGTTTTGTTTGTTTCTTTTTTATTTTAACAAAAGCTTATGAAATTACTTTTTTCAATCATTTGCAGTTATTCAATTGCTTTTTTTTTTTGTGTAGTACATATCTATTTTATAGTTTATGTTCGGGATTTGTGGCCCTCATTTCTAATAATATCGTCTTTAAAGCTTGAACTCGAATTTTCTCACTAAAAAAGCAATGTGTCTTACCATTGCACCAAACACGTGTGGTTAATGCAATTGCTTTTATTAACGAGTATTCTAAATCTTTTCAAAATCTAGCTATCATATAATTATTTTTAATATATCACAAATTCATCAAATTAATTACTAATTATTATATGAATATTATTGTACATTTTAATTTTGTAAATAAGTTACATACAATTGTTAATCACTAAGTTCCAAAATTATGAGTGGGTTTATTCATCTAAGTAAAAAAATACAAGATTATAAATGTTGATAATTTGAATAGGGACCACGATGGATTATGGAGATTCACTTTTTGTAAATGTGAATGGAGATTAGTTAGGTAGATGATCAGAAATATGGTCATCAGAGAGCTTAGGGAGATTCTTTTTTTTAAACATTATTTTAATTTTTTGTTGTTTTGTTGTTTTGTCAAAATTTCTCATTTTTCTAAATTTATAAATATTTTATTTTGAAAATATATATATTATATATATAATATTAAGATAAATGTAAAAAATTGATGCCTCATTTATCTTTCTAAACCCATCCAGTAATGTTTTTATAAGTGATTTTAGGACTTTTAAACTTTGTTGTTACTTTTTTGTGTCAAGTGACAACTATTAATAGGACTGAGGATACAACTATTTATCAAAGGGCTGAGGATGGCGTTCTGTCGTTAGGTAGTTCATCTTGTCAAAATGTCGTTGGATTACCAAAACTTGCGTTAACAATCTTTGATCTATTTAAGTTTAGTTTGACTGATTTTTTAATATATGCACAAAAATTCATCAAATAAATTACTAATTTTTTATTTAATTAAGAACATTTATTGTACATTTTTAGTCAAAGATGTATTAAGAGGGAATAATGCTGACGTAAGCTTGTGATTTAGAACAATATTTGTAGAGATATATAATGCCAAATATAATAATAAAAAATAAATGTTATTTTTTATAAATAAAAATCACACACCACATTGTTAATCTTATGGTTCGAACCTCCAACTTGAATTGAGAGTTAAGCTCTTACTCGTCACTAGAACAAACAACAAAAATTTTATGAATGTTAGTTTTATTTATTAGGAATCCAAATCAATTCTTTTTGTGTCAAGATCTCTAGGTTTATGTTATAGTCTTTGTTGTTAAAATTTTTTTCTCCCTGTTAATTGACAACTATAAAAAAATATTAGGAGGACGGAGCTAACTAAATAATTATTTACCTTCAGAACTTTGATTTTTGAGGATGGTGGCTACCTCTAAATGAACACTAATATTTGGGGTAAATTTGTTATAAATTGCCTCATGGGTAACTTCATCAAAAAATGAGATTTTGGGATAATGTTTGTTATAAAACAAATTCACCTAGCAAAAAAAATCAGAAATGAAAAATATATTATTGGATAGTAATATTTTTTAGATTTATTATTAATAAATAATAATAGTTTTGTCAAAGAAGACCACGTTGATTTGTCTTCATATAATAAAAATTTATCCTGTTCTTTATAACGTTCAATAATATCGGTTTGAACAAGTAAAATTTTTGATTCCTCCCCCTCTCTTTAGATTGTGGATTCAAACAATTGATTTAAAAATTCTCATTCTCTGATTAGGTGATATCTGTTCAAAAAAAAACTATTGGACTCTTAACTTAAAAAATTTGATTATTTACATCTTCACCCTTTGATTTTTGAGATGAAGTACCTCTAAAAGGAGCACTAATATATGGGACTAAATTTGAATGATAAACTACTATAAGGGTATCTAACTCCAAAAAATGAAAAGATTTTGGGATAAGGGTAATTTATTATAAATACCAAAAAACCCTAGGGCAATTTCTTATAGCATTAGTCAAAAGTCTTGAAAACATATACACACGCAACCTAATAGTAATATTTATTAGTATTTATTACTCCATTAATAAATACTAATAATAGTCTAGCCAAAGAAGACCAGGTTGGGTTGGCTTCATATATATGTTCTTCACTTATCCATAGCCATAAGAAAGGAAAAAAGAAAACTTCACCACCACCACAATGAAGGAGAATTTCCTGGTTCTTGTCTTCCTCTAGCTACAACAAAATCCCAAGTTTTCTGTTTTTTTCTTTCCTTTTCATTAATTTAAACAAATAATTAACAGTTTCCCTCCTTCCTGCTCTTGGTCTGTAAGAGAAAAAGAGAGAAAGAAACAAGAGAGTCTACTTTGGAAGAAAGACAAAAAGTTTATTGTATTTTTTTCATTAAAAATCTCTCTTTTTTTTTTTGTTTTTTGTTTATCTTCTTCGTTGTTTTCTTCCCTTTGTTCAATGTCAAATATTACAGGAGATGGAGGTAGCAGCTTCTCTTCTGAAGCTCAACAAAACTTCCATGGCTCCAACTCTTTGCTTTCGACTAACAGCAATGGCGGCTCCACTGCTCCGAAAGATCAACAACATACGCTGCCTCCACCGGCTAAGAAGAAACGAAATCTCCCGGGCACTCCTGGTATATTATATTTACAATCTGGTTGCGCCGTGTTTTCGGTCGCGACATAACAGATGTTATTTGAATCCCTGGTTACAACTATTGAGTTATTGTTTTTTCCTTCACATTAATCTCTTTAAAACAAACAAAAGAAAGGGTTTCAAGATCTTGGAAATGGAGGAATAATTTTGACGTGATTGTCGTAAAAATGGTTTCTTAGTCATCTGATAAGTTACCAGAATATAAGCTGACGAGTTTTACTACATGGACATATATACAATTCAACTTAGTTGTTTTTGTTGGCTTTACTTGCTGGATTTAGAAAGTTTTTTTTAACACTTCATGCTTATGCTTTGCATATGTTTTTGGATCAAAAACTAAAAGGGAAACATTTTTAAGCTGGTTTTAGTTCAGTTGGGGCTGCTGTTATGAACAAGATATTCTGAATCTTTTGGACTACTTTTTCTGGGGAAAAATAATTGGTTTTTTTAGAACAAATCTGGGTTGAATTATTGAAGTTTTCTTTCTTTAAGCTGTGCAAAGGAAAAGGGTTTCAATTATTGGTTGGGTTTCACAATCATTGCAGTGCAAACTGTTTGGCTCACCCTTGTTTCTCTCTCTTTTGTTTTTTACTGTTCCAAGTAAAAGGAATATTTGTACTTTTTAATGAAATTTCAATCTGATCTTATGGTATTTGAAATTTAGTTTATTGAATTGTAATAATCTGCATGGTTCTGCAGATCCCAATGCAGAAGTGATTGCTTTGTCGCCAAAGACCCTTCTGGCCACGAATCGTTTCGTGTGTGAAATCTGCAACAAAGGGTTCCAAAGGGACCAAAACCTTCAACTCCATCGTCGAGGCCATAATCTGCCATGGAAGCTCAAGCAAAGAACCAGTTCCGAGATTCGCAAAAGGGTTTACGTTTGCCCGGAGCCTTCCTGCGTCCACCACAACCCGGCTCGAGCCCTAGGCGATCTCACCGGGATCAAGAAGCATTTCTGTCGGAAACATGGCGAGAAGAAATGGAAGTGCGACAAGTGTTCGAAGAAATATGCAGTGCAATCTGATTGGAAAGCTCATTCAAAGACTTGTGGCACGAAGGAATACAAATGTGACTGTGGCACCATTTTCTCCAGGTATTAATGCATGAAAAGGTTTTTTTAGATATTGAACTCTTTATTACTCGAACTGAATGGGGTTGGTAATGCATGAAAAGTCATACACAAAAGCAGTTGATAGTGCATGACTTTGGGGTCATTTAGATTGGTTCAACATATAATATTGTTATTTTAATAATGGTGATCTCATCACATCAATAATGTTAGCCAATGTCAAGGTCTTAACCATGGTTCTAGTAGTTCAGAATAATTTAATAATGGACCCTTTCTGTCAATAATTTTAAGATTAAAAATGACCAATTAACAAATTATTTTTTATTTAATCATTGATATTCGATTTATTAGTTGACTAATTTTTTTTTTTACAGAAGAGACAGCTTTATAACGCATAGAGCTTTCTGTGATGCCCTAACCGAAGAAAACAACAAAGCAAGCCAAGGACTTGTATTAGCAAACGTTGGCTCGACAAATCTACAAGGCCAAGTTGCTGCTGCAGCTGATCAGCTCGTCCCTGCAATTCCCGTCCATAACAATCCCAACATACCAGATCCATTCGGCAATGACACTAAAACCTCTTTGCAGCCGTTAACCATGGCGGGAACCATGTTTTCAAACGGCCAAGGAAGCCTGTTCGGTGGAACCAAACCCGGCAACGTTTCGAATCCGCTGACGACATTATTCGACGGAAACAGCGGGCACCTCTTTCCCGGCTCGGCCTCCATGTCCGCCACTGCATTGTTGCAGAAAGCTGCTCAGATGGGTGCAACCGCTAGTACCAGTAGCCTCAACTCGCCGTTGAATATTAATCAAAGTTTGGTTACCACAAGTACCATGGCGCTACCATCGTTTGTTTCAATGCAAACACAAGATAGTAATAATAATAATAACAACAACAATCCGTCGGAGTTTTTCAATGCAAATGGAGGGGTTGATCAAAGTTCAGCTGTTAACATCAACATGGGGTTGTTTTCGGGGATTTTCGAGCAAAACAAAACAATACAAGTGGTGCTGGTTTATCAGGTTTCAGTGCTGATACAATGACTGTTGATTTCTTGGGGATTGGGGGATCGAGACCGAGGAATCTACTCGAGAAACAGCAGCATCAGCAGCAGCAGGATTTGGATCAGTTCGGAGGAATTGGGCAAGGTAGACTTCAAGGGTTGAGCCATTTTCAGCAACATGCAGCGTTGGAGAAACCAATGTGGAAAGTTTTAAAAAAAAAAAGAGAGCTCAGCTATCTCCTATTGAACTCCCCTTTTCCTGTAACTTCTTTTATCACTCTTTCTTTTTGAAGTATATTCTTGTAGCCATGGATTCATGTTTAAGATAAATCTAAATTCAATCCTTGGATTGATTTTAAATGATCCCTAAATAATTTTTCCCAAAAAATTACGTGGATAAATTTATAATTAATTTATTTTAAAAAAAAAATTATTATGCCCGGACAAAAACCTCTTCCAAGACCTTAATAGATTCGTCACTTACATGTATAGAACATTATAATAATTGTTCATTTGTCTTCGTTTTACATTTATACATATCTAAATATATAATTATTATAAACATAGAACTCATCAAGTGGTCCACATGAAAAATGAAATGTTGTCAATCTTAGTTGATTCAAGTTTGAGTAGTTTGTTTGCGTAGTATGTGTACCTTATTAAAATGCTATAATTAATGAAGTATTATGTAATCACAAAAAACAATTAAAAAACTATTATAAATAGAAAAATACATTCGTGTATTTAAAAAAACCCAAATTCTTTTTTATTTTACATTTATATTTAATAAATTATGAAAAATGTTTTATTTTAAATATTTTTTGAAGAATTAACCTTTTATATTTGTTTATCTTAAACCAGTTGAGAATATTAGAAATAACAAGTAAAAAATTGCATAGAAGCTAGACGAGATAGAAGGTAGATGACTGTATCCAACATATATGGAGATGGAAATGTTTTTTAAAATTAAATAATTGTATTTTATGTTTAATACACCAAGAATATATGACTTCTTACATTAAACGTGTCTACAGGTGTTTATGGGCCGACCGGACTTATGATTTGAGATTAAAAAACACTTTTCATGTTTATGATAAATTTTCCGTCTTTCAAATACGACATATATAAAAATTTTGTTATTACAACTATATACATATCTATAATAGTTAACTCAACTTTGTTTCGAACCTTTGGAGTGGTCTTAATGGTAAAAGATAATATATTTTATTTAAGTGATTTGAGTTAAAGAAATATTGTTTATATTTTGTGTAATCATATTTAAAAAAAAAACAGCTTTGTAAATAACAAAATACTATTTTCTAAATCCAAAAAAAAACATATTTAGGCTTTTATTTTAGATTTTTATTTAAATTTTATCAAAAAAATTTTGGTTTTAAAAATTTTTTTGTAAAATCTATTTGTTTAAAAATATATTTTTGACAAAGAAATAAGGTTTAAAAAATTAAATAGCTAGTTTGGGAACAACTAAAGTTTTTACAACAAAATGGAGATGTTTTTTGTTGCTTTTAGAATTTTTTTTAGTGTTTAATACACCAAGAATATATGACCAAACATTTAAATCTAAAAAAACAATGTTTATTCTATTTAATATTTAATGATTTTATATATTTATATTTTATCAAAATTATTTTTACTCTTTTACGACTTAATACTTACCTTATAGTATTATATATTGTTACAAATTTACTTTTTACTTGATATAAATTACACAATATATTAAAATAAAAATAATAAATATATTAAGAACATAAAAAGTTGATCTTGCAAGCTTCGGAGTGCAATTGATTCTGGTAGTTGGGTGATTGACTCATATTTTAAATGGACCTAAATTTTATTCAAACTCATTTTTCGGACCAAATATTTTTTTATTCAGATTTTTCTAAATTTTGAACAAACCTTCAAACTTGATGAGATAGTCTGGACCTTGAGCATTTTTATTAACTGCATTGAGAGAATATAATGCCATTCATTGAGAAATTTAATAAACTTTTAAAAAGTTTTAATTTTTTACGAAATAAAAATTTATATTATATCAAACTCTCGACATATTGTCAATATCTAATCAATTATTCGATTAGTTGATAATCTGTATTAATTATTATAAAAAAATATTATAAGAACGACTCACCTAAACCAAATTTCTACATTTACGATATGAAAACTTTTTAAATGCACGAGCGAGCAAAGAGCAACCAAGCATGACCGCATCAATCAAGTTAATAACCTTATAACTAAGGAATAAAAACAGGCCCAAGATTAAAACAATTGGCCTTATTGCATATTTGTGGCTCTGAGCACCTAAAGAAACCAAATCAAACATAGCCACAAAATCTGGATAAGCATATTTAACCAATCTATAAACTATTTGTATACATAAAAGCTTCACTCTCACAGCTGAAAAACTTACACAAATTAACATATTTAAGCATCCAAATTAGACCCTCAGTACCAAATGGCATTGCAACAGTACCTCCATGCTTGTAAACACGTCTATCGGAACACAATTTGCATGTCACAATCACCCAACAACGGCCGAAATGAGACTTTCCAAGATGTGACGACAAGGGCAGGGAAGTCTCCGGCGGAGGAATTCGCCCCGCTCGCCGCCACATTCAACCGCCGCTTGCTTGCCGGTGTCGGTTCGGCTTCTCTAGTAGCTGTCGGTGCGAATTTCGGTGGTCTAACGAGTTTTCTATTGGGGTTGGCACCCGAGGGTGGTTGGAGTTTGAAGCTGGATGTGCTTTATCCGATCGGAGGATACAGCCGTCGCATTGAAAACAACGAAGGATTCGGTTAGTGAGTTCGATATACGACCTGACTTGTTCCTCAAGTAACTTCGATTTTCGTTGATGTGGGGTTAACTTGTTTTATGTTCAATGCTGTGATTTTGCATGGAACTTTTGGAGCTGCAGAGTTTATATATCCAGCTAATTGGGTTGGAGATCAACGGCTGCTATATAGAGCAGCTGAGAGATTAGAGAGATCACTCGATCCGCTCCCCACCAACAGTCCAAAATCCGGCAGCCGTCCCCGGAAGAATGTGAACGAGCCAATTGTTGCATACGGTCCGCCTGGTTCAAGTGGTGAGCTCAATGTTAGTGTCATTGTTTCACCAGTCCCCTTAGACTTCTCGTGAGTACTACTATACCACTTCTATGGTATATTTATGGTTTTAATCCCTTTATTATGCTAAAATTTGCAATTTAATCACTTAACTTGTATTTTCAGATTAGTAAGATCTAATAAGAAATTCATCCCTCTACTTGAAAACTGAATACTCACTCTACTTAGTTTGTCAGCACTTGAAATTATTTCCCTTGGACTTAATTTGACTCTGTAGTGGCCTAATAACACTTGACAATTTTCTTTTTACATAGAATTGAAACATTTGGAGGGCCGAAAGAGGTTGGAAAAGCCGTAGTCCGGATGGTAACAAGGCAATGCCCGACGTGGAAGGGACGTTGATAGAATCAAGAGTTAGAGAGGATCCTAACAAGAATGTGAAGTACTACGAGCTGGAATTCAAGGTCGAAAGTCCCTCATTCAAGCGGCATAACGTCGCCGTTTGATGCGCTCGTGGGGGTAGGCTATTCACCTTGAATGCACAGGCGGCGGAATTGGCATGGCCAGAGTTGAAACTGGTGTTCTATAGGATTGCCAACTCATTTAATCTCACCTCTTGATATGGAAATTTTCAGCTTGGCTTGTATTTTTTTCCTCCTAACAAAGGCAGTCAAGGTTCTGCAATATGATGGGTTGGGCAATTGGTTGTATAAATATTTTTTCTATCAAGAATTGGTTGTATAAATATAACATGATACGTTAAACCTTTTAACATGAAAGTTGCATATGTATTTAAATTTATAGGATTTAAGATGTTATTAGATTATAAAGTTAGGGGCTAGAGCCCTCCCAATTCCAAGTCTCTAATTGTATATAAAAATATTAAAACATTATGTATTAAGTTTTTAAATTTTGACATCATAATATTTTTTGAACTAATTTTCACCGATATATATAGAGAGGTTAGAGTTCACTTATACTATATAAAACTCAATTAATTTTACACTAATTCATAGTCATAAATAATACTTTATTAATTTTTGGATTCAATTTTAATGTTCAATTTAATATCTATTTTTTTGGTTTAACTTTAATGAGTACTTTATTGGTTAAATTTGATACTTGTATTTTTTTCCAATTAAATATTTGAACTTAATCTTTTGGTTCAAATTATTATCTAACCTTAATTTCTTGGTTAAATTTGGACCATTTCAGATCGAACGAACTTAAACAAATTCAAATAATTTTAAAATTCTATAATATACAAATATTTCTATTTCAAGGTAATAATTAATTGGACCAAAATACTATAAGTACAAAATTGAATAAAAAAATTAAATTCAGATACTAATTTGAACAGAAAAACCAAAATTGAGGGGATACAACTACAATTGAAATTTCATTCTTTTACAAGAGAGATCCAATCTTCCAAACCGAACTGCAAAAATAAAAAAAAAAAAACCCTTACTACCTTATAGCATCTCATTTTCACTGGAAAATCGAGAAAAATTTCTCCAGCCTCAAATCTATTACATATAAATCTTTAGAACAAATCTAAATCTGCAAAAAGAACAAACAACAAAGAGGGGAAAAAAAGCAGAAGAGAAAATGGCGACGATGGCGAGGACAAGCACTGGCCTCGCCTACCCGGACTGGTTCTACGCGGCGGCTTCTTTCGCTGGATTCGACGGATCTCCCAATTCCGCCAACAAAGACATAACCTCCAAGTTTTCCAACGAAGTCGCTTTGATCCTCTATGCCTTGTACCAGCAGGTGATTTCACCGTTCTCGTTCCTCACTATCTCTATCAATTTTCATCGGATCTTGCTTGCTCCATTTCGAACAATGTCATGCTCATCTTATTTCAGCTTAGGATTTCGCATGTTAGATTGCTTCAATTTTGTAATTTGTGTTGTAATTTAGTTAGATCTAACTGTACACTGAATTTAAGGCAATTCGAATTTTGGTCTCTTGGATAATCCAATACGTAGTTATTTATCATTTGAATTAGGAACCTCATGTTTATTGATCGAATACGTTTGTTGTCTGCTCCATGGGATACGGATTTGCTTCTGCAATTTCAAGCAATGCATGTTTATTTTATTTCAGCCAAGGATTTTGTATGTTAGCTGGCCTCTCTTTTTTTTATAATTTGTATGTTGTCGTTTTGGACTTTTGAAGTATAATTTAGGTAAATCTGGTTTTATACTGAATTTAAGTCATTTTGAATTTTGGTCTCTCTGATAACAGAATGTGTATTTATTTATCATTTGAATTAGGAACCTAATGTTTATCAATCAAATATGTATCATATGACACCAATTTGCTTTTTTGGATTTCGAGCAATGTCATGTTTATCTTATTCCAGCTAAAGATTTCATATGTTGGATTGCTTTTTTAATTTAATTCATATTAGATTTTTTTTTTTGTTCTTTAATTTAATTCATATGTTGTTTTGGGCTTTTGAAGTGTAATTTAGGTAGATCTGGTTTTACATTAAATTTAAGGCAATTTGAATTTTAGTCTTTCAGATGATCAAATGCATATTTATTTATCATTTGAATTTGGAACTTCATTTTTCATTAGAATGCTAACTTTCTGCATTATCATGTGAATATGTGATTTACAGGCTACTGTAGGTCCTTGTAATGTTCCAAAACCTAGTTCTTGGAGTCCCATTGAGCAAGGCAAATGGAAAAGGTCTGTGTGCTCATTTACCGCTGTATACTACCATTCTGGTGCTTCTTTTTGTTTGCACTCTAACTGGGATAATTTCTTATGTGTTTGCACTTTGTGTTTATACTCAGCTTTTTCAGTTTGCTTTGGTATGCTTAGGGTGGTAGTGTTTTGACTTTTGATCTATTTGCTTAAAAGCAATGTTGAAGATAAAAAAAAAGTTGATTCATTGAGATGTGAATGGATGGGTCATGTATTGGTATCGATTACTTATGTGGGTTTGATTTTTTTGTTGGCATTGCAACACTGTTTTGTATGGTTGATATTGCTCACTTCTTGTGGAAAAAGAATGGTGAAGTATTTCTTTGTTAGTTTATATTATTTAGCCTAGATTGGTCCAACTTTCTATGTGCCATATATGCATGGTTTTATGTATGCGCACAAGGATTTAATGGTTGAAACTAATATATTATGTCAGAATTCTGATGGATAATATTTTCTTCCTTTTTGATAATTGTTCTTATAGTAAAGCTTCTAATTATTTATACAGCTGGCAGCAGCTTGGAAACATGGCTTCTACAGAAGCTATGCGTCTCTTTGTGAAAATATTGGAGGTATAAGTGAATAACATTTTTTGTTTTTTTTTGTTTTGGTATGAGTCCACTTAGCTTATTTACTCCTTGTTCTTTGATTTCTTGTTCAGGAAGAAGATCCAGGATGGTATTCAAGGACATCTAACTCTGTTGAGCCTGTTAAAGACGTACCGATGAATGTGAGCAAGCTGTTATTTTCACAGTTTTGGTTATGTGATTTAACATTTTCCCATGTTTTGTATTTTCACTGTTTTGGTTCTTTGACTACCTTTTCAAGGTCATGTAATTCTGTTCCTGATCTTGTTCTCAAGTTTTGAAGAAGTTGGTTTCCTCATAATTGTTCTATCTGCATCTACTTAAACTTTGAACGAGTGAAGCCAAGTTGCTTACCGCGAGATGCTTGTATTTAGGCTTGTTGTTCTCTATACTCACTTTTCCTTCTCAACTTCTTTGCGTGTGTATAGAATAATTCAAATGTTGAGCCTATCATCGAGAATGGGAATTCCTTTGTTGAGACAAAGACCATTTCTGCTGAAAATGGAAGCCTGATGGAAGCTCAGGACAAAGATGTTGTATCAGAAGGCCTTGGTTCAGTTGTCATGTATGATCAATGGGTTTCACCTCCAACAACTGGTCAACGTCCTAAAGCTCGATATGAGGTATTGGCATCTCTATCTTTTAAAAACCTGTTCTTTCTTTCTTTCTTCTTCTTTCCTTTTTTCTTATCTAAAGAATACTTAAATCTTATTTGTTAGCATGGAGCGGCAGTTGTTCAGGACAAGATGTATATATATGGTGGAAACCACAATGGTCGTTATCTAAGTGACCTTAATGTAAGTAAATTATTTACCTCAGCATGCAATACGCATGCTTTATTCCACAAGTTAACTTTGTAATATCCTAAATCCCTAATACAATTCATTTTATTGCTTGGTTTTTTTTACCTGAAATTGAAATATTACTAAATTGTAATTCTCGCTTTCCAGGCCATTGCTGGAAATTCTAATCTGATAGCTTAGTCATGTATCAGTTCAACCATACATGTCCCCCCTAATGTGAGGATTGATGCAGGTTCTAGATTTGAGAAGTTGGACTTGGTCAAAGGTTGAAGCTAATATTGGATCTAAGTCGGTGGAATCATCATCTCCAGTAAATGTAGCCCCATGTGCTGGTCATTCATTGGTTAGAAGAGAACTGAGTTTCTTTTTGTTTTCCTTTGGTTTCTCAAAAGTGAAGTTCTCTAATGATAAATGCACATTTCTTTAGAATCTGTATGCATAAAGTTTTTGTATTTGTTCTGATTATCTTTCTGCAGTTATATCATCTAACCATCCACTCACTCCCTCTTTCTCTGTCCCATCTATTTTTCCCATAGATCGCTTGGGAGAACAAGCTTCTGTCAATTGCTGGCCACACAAAGGATCCTTCTGAAACTATCCAGGGTACTTGTTCTGCCCTTTACATCGATTTTAAATTTTTTTAGGACTCCACTGTTCTTTTTGTTTCTCTAGATGTCTTATTCTGTTGTTATGTATTTTTATGACAGTGAAGGAATTTGATCCACAAACTGGTTCATGGTCAATATTGAAGACTTATGGCAAAGAACCGGTATCTGTTCTTTCTCTTAACTGCCTCTCTTCCCCTGTATCAACTGGAAAATTACAGCACTAAATTTAAAATTTTAGTGGGTTCATGGTCTGCTGTGCTCTTCACAAAGAATTAGATCAGCATTTGGTTTTTAATACCTCTGATAGCGGCAAATGGTGGCTGCTTGACCTTTCTTGCACATTTGAATATGGCATCTAAAATGCTGAAATCCAAATGCATACTAGTGCTGATTGCTGAACAAAGCTTTGCTAAAATCTTACCAGCAAAGTTGGTATGATTGAACAAAGTCTGGAGATAGAACTTGTGAAACAAAATGTCGATTGCATGTGTGTTTATATAAGCTTGTGCCCCACTATTTTACCCAGGGTCGCCTCTTTGATTTTTGTGTATTTTTTTCCCAACATGTGTCCAATTTGCCTTGCAGGTCTCTCGTGGAGGTCAATCTGTGACCCTTGTTGGATCAACCTTAGTGATATTTGGTGGACAGGATGCAAAGCGAACGCTCTTGAATGATCTACATATACTTGATCTAGAAACCATGACTTGGGATGATTTTGATGCTGTGTAAGATAATTTTTTTTTGGCAATTCTATTCATGCAGTATTTTTTGGATGTCTGAAATCTTTGTTAAAGATGCGCAACTGGTCCTATAGCCTTTAACATTAAAATTTTATTGAATTCACATTATTCTGCCTTCCAATTCTCATACGTTGGCATTGAACTAGGGTTTTGTTCCACAGAAAAAAAGAGGCAGGATCCATTTTTAATCTTGACCCGATTAAGGTTCACTTATTATACCAGCTAAGAATCTGATGTCTGAACCTTAATTTGGTTCATAAGATTAACTTGTGATCATTCATAATGTAGTCTACTTCATTTCAGTTGATAACTTAATAGTTAAATTTCCAAAAGAAATGTTTTATGAAACTGATTTGAAGTTGTGGTCCAAAATTATTGCACATGCTTGAGTTCTAACTATTCTAGTATTATATTTGAGCTTAGTTTCTACTAGGATAGTATAATAAATCTAACCTGTTTACTAGTGTTCAGTCTACATTTCTGAAGTGAAATCCAGCATGATAGAATCCTTATACTGCACTTTTATTTTGAGTAGTCTCCTATACCAAATTTTCTATACATTGGAAGTGTCATTTGAAATTTATATTACTCAGTAAATCTTAATATCCATTTATGTTCGTTGTCATGCAGAGGGGTACCTCCATCACCCCGGTCTGATCATGCCGCTGCAATACATGCAGAGCGTTATCTTCTTATATTTGGTGGGGGTTCACATGCAACCTGCTTCAATGATTTGCATGTCCTAGATTTGCAAGTGGTAAGCTAACTATGCTTCACTCTTTTTTGCATGTGACTGGGAAAGTAGTATATTTATCTTTTATGTATTTGGATCTGTAGATGGAATGGTCGAGGCCCACACAACAAGGGGAGATACCGACTCCTAGGGCTGGTCATGCAGGTGTGACCGTTGGCGAGAACTGGTTTATTGTTGGCGGTGGAGACAATAAAAGCGGTAAATGTCGTACTTCAAATCAAATAGAAGATTATTATTGTTCCTTGGATGACTTTTCTAGGCCATGTGTGTTGAATGAATTGTCAAATGCCACCGTCACATGTGAAAATACGAAAAATCTTAGTTGGATCTGTTAATTTGCGCGGAAAAGCTCATTACTGCTCCTTAACCTTAATTGTTTTCCTATTCTCATCTTGCAGGTGTATCAGAAACCGTTGTCCTTAACATGTCAACCCTTGTTTGGTCAGTTGTCACATCAGTTGAAGGGCGTGTTCCTCTTGCTAGTGAGGTATTTTACATTTTACAAATGCTTGTAGATTGTAAAATGCTACGCATGTGGCCGGATTGTTTCATCTTATGTATATTGCTCCTTCACAATAGGAATGTAATATTTTTTAAGTCAAGGACAGTAGTTTCTTTTCTTTCATTTATTTAGTTGTATGTAATGCATGTCTTAACAAATATATGATGTTACTCTCTATAAATAGGAGGTAACATCCGGTTTCAATGATTGGAGTTGCGAAATTGCCATTTAATTCTCTCCTATTGTAGGGATTAAGTCTGGTTGTGAGCTCCATAGATGGGGAAGATATACTTATATCTTTTGGAGGATATAATGGGCGATATAACAATGAGGTAGAGACAATTTTGCCACTTTATTATACTGCTTGGTCTTTTTTGTTTATATTCGACCATTTATTTTTCTGCCAGGTTAATGTTCTTAAGCCTAGTCATAAGTCAACTTTTCAATCAAAGATCATGGATGCCCCTGTTCCCGATAGTGTTTCTGCTGTGCATAATGCCACAAATCCTACCAGAGATATGGAATCTGAACTTGAAGTTGGTCAAGAAGGAAAAATACGAGAAATTGTTATTGATAACACTGACTCGGAGCCCATGGTATGTAATATTTTGATACTGCATTCAGCATTCAGCATTCAGCATTCAGCATTCAGTATCACCTATATTGATAATGCCTTTACATTTATCTAATATGGTGGATCTAGTATAGTTCATAACTTTCATGAGCAACATCAGAAATTTGCTTTTGTTTTCAATAGAACTTTTACCACGCTCCAATTGTTATGAAACTTATTGCAAATAGTTAGTTTATTTACAATTTACTTTTTTATTCTGCATACAGTAACGTTTTTGACCATTTATGATTTAAGAATTAAGAAGTATTGAAGTTTTAAGGTATTCAGATTGTCAATTTATATTCCCCACTGAAGTTTAGGGTATATGTAGAAATCCAAAGGTGAGGATACTAGTGACCGCATTATTACGACACTCAAGGCGGAGAAGGAAGAACTAGAATCATCACTAAACAAGGAGAAATTGCACTCACTCCAGCTGAAGGAAGAAATAACTGAAGCTGAGACTCGAAACAAGGACCTGTACAAGGTAGTTTTTTTATTTGTGTGATGCCTGGTCATGTAGTTATTTCACCCTTTCATATGTAAGTTTGGAGACAGTGGTTCCTATTTGCTTAGACATTTTTTTCACTGAATTCCATTTACATTTTAGGAGCTTCAATCCATACGTGGTCAACTTGCTGCCGAGCAATCAAGATGTTTCAAATTAGAGGTATATAACATTCAAATCCAAAGAACATGTCATTGCTTACAATATACCATTTTATCTGTTTCCTCCTTATTGAATGGGCATTCAAACTCTGATTTCCTTTAATACAACCATTCTCTGATGCTTTAAAACGAGATCGTAAAAGCAGTTAAGGTTCACAATTACATTATGGCGCATACTGGATGAATTTGAAATATTGCTCAACTTTGTTGATAGTATAAATTTATTTGTTTATAGGATTATTTAGTATGCCTCCAAGGTACTGAGTACTGACCTTTGTTTGTAGGGTAAAAGCCTCTAATTGTCTTGTAATACTCTTCAAAAAACAGGTCGATGTTGCGGAGCTGCGGCAAAAGCTTCAGACTATGGAAGCACTACAGAAGGAACTTGAACTCCTGCAGCGACAGAAAGCTGCATCCGAAGAAGCCGTAAATGCAAAGCAGAGGCAGGGATCAGGTGGTGTATGGGGTTGGCTGGCAGGTGGCCCTCCACAAAACGCCGACGATGCCTGAAAATCCTAATTAAACAGTAATTGCCAGATTTATTCAAATCGATCCATTTTTAGTTCAAAAATATATAGTTTAATACTTAATCAAAGTTGTTTCTATGATGGGAATAAGACATCTAGTTAGGCCAACCCAAATGACCCCTTGAGGGGTTTTTTGCATGAATACATGTCTCCATAGGTTCTAGTTTCAGCTTATATAGTTTTAAAAATATGACTGTGGATCCAATAGTTTTCATTTTGGCAATGTTGTATCAGAATTTGTATTCGAAGTATACTTTGGTTACTTGAGTGAAAATTGATTTGCCGGCAAACTTTTTTGTGGGTGGTTTTATTATGAGACATTGATTTACAGAAACACTTTGATCATTCGTATCTTTATGTGTTTTAATATATATAGGGATAGATTTCAGTTACACAGAATAAGAGTTTTTGACTTTTACACGTTTTTTGGATCGATAGACGGGTGAAATGAATGACTGAGATTAACAGTGGATTATGTGAAGATTATCACTTGAAAGAAAGAAAAAAGTAAAGAGTTAATTTCACACATTCATTTCACTCATCCAACGATCTACAAAATGTGTAAAACTGAGTTTTACCTTCTGTGTAAGTAGATTTTTATCTCATATATATATATATATATATATATATATATATATATATATATATATATTAAAACCATAGTGTATACTTTTATTATGTGACATTGGTTTTATCTTGTGTATTGATGGTGAAAATGGGATGGCAGTGATTGTCAGCGCGCTTTGAGCTATTCACCTTTTTATCTGGACAGAAAACCGCGACCAATGATAATCGAAATAGATAAAGGAGAGGGGGAAATATGGGTTTTAGTTCGATCCTTAGCATGGATCTCAACCTAGGGAGCTGATGGCTCCCCTTGGGGTTATATTGAGAAAAATATGTTATGACTACGAGTATGGGCATGGGTGATGACACAAAAGTACCAGCGGAGGACTTGACATACAAATATTATGCGGATTGCGGAGGGAAATAATGGTGAAAAACATAATGACTAACAGTTTTAAAACCATAGTATATGTTTTTAGTTCGGATTTGAAACCCTGTGAGAAAAATACAACAAGCAAATCATCGGCTCCAGCAGAGGTGTTGCCCATGCTAAAGGATGATATCCAAGTTAGTTTAAGCCTTCCCCTTTCTTTACCAAAAAAAAAAATACAAGCAAATGAATTTCCCAACAACCTCAACATAAAATTTCACTTCTCGTGTATTTATAGAAATTTAAGTAAAAGCTAAATAAAGAATAATCAAAAAGAAATAATCAAAAAATAAAAAGAATAATAAAAAAGATGTTGGTGAACTTAACTGTGGTACTCTATCGACTTTACAAAAACAAATAAACCCAGAATTGAAAAACTTGGTACAATTTTGATTTTAGTCCCTTTCCTATGTAAAAATTTAAATTCTCAACTTTTTGACAAGAAATCTTGTATATTTTTAACAATAAAATCTTGTACTTTAATTGAGAAAATTTTGATTTTTTATAATGTTATGGGCGAGTCTGAATTGATAATATTGTTACATTAAAAATGATGATGCGAAATTCATGTTTTTATTATTATTTGATCACACAATCATGATCATATAAAAATTTAGTTAATCACCAATAATAAATTTACATGTCAACTAATACTTGTTACGTGTCCTCCCTTGTTTGTTTCGTTTTCTGTTTGCTTTTCCCCTCTCTCGTTTATATATATATATATATATATGATAAGATCCAGTTATATAGTGTAAAATTTAATAGAGTTGATTTTATCGGAGACAGAAGCGGACAAAACAAACTTTTTGGATACCACAATAGCAACATTTATCCGTGTTAGATAATGGAGTGTTAGAAAGAGAGACTACACGACAGAAGTTTTAGAATCTAAGGAGGAAGATCCAGGAGGATGATAGTGAAGGACTAAATTGAAATAATTTTAAAAATATCAAAGGTTAATTTTTAAAAATTAGGACTAAATTATAACAATGTGTAAAAATTGAGGGTATTTTGAAAGTTTACCGTTAAAAGTTAACATGGTTTAACGCCTTAGTTACCATTTTGTTATAAAACACAGAGTTTAATTGCTATTTTGTAACATTTGAAAATTTAATTACTGTTTTTTTAACAAAGTTTAGTTACTATTTGTAAACTTTTCCCTCAATTTAATGTTAATTCTTGTATTGTGATTAAATTTTGAAATGAATTCGTGAACTTTCATTTAATTGATTTTATTTTTTATATATTTTTAAATTTAAAATTCTAATCCAAATATATGTGAAAATGTTAAGTTAAACTACGCTAATAGTCATTATTATGCATAAATTTTAGAATTGATTCTTTTTTATGTAATTTGATTATTTTAAATCACTATAATTTAGTCATTATGTACGTATTACTTTGATTATGATTAAAATTTCAAAATTAAAAAGTACATTGGTTAAAATTGGCAAAACCTATGTATATGGGTTAAACGAACAAAAATCTTTTATTCTTTTGGTGTCTTTTCCGTGCCCTAATACTGATATATTAATTTTAACCCCTAATCCTAAATTTTAAACTATAAACCTTAAAAAATACATTCTACACTTAATACTTTAAACATTAACCTTAAATCTTAATCATAAACCTTAAACCTATTTTTTAATGTTATAACATTAATAGAGGCGGTGAAAACTGAAAGGGCAGATTTCTATTTGTCTACAACTTATGCTTATGAACAAATGACAAATTTTGACCAAAAACAAGGGATCAAGCAACTTTTAGTTCCTCCAAAATTTGACATTTTTTTACTTACTCATTTTTTGTCTACATTTGACCCTCAATGTAGGTTGTTGGTTATTTTAATGACGTGAATCTTTTAAATTATGTTGTCATAATTCTAGAGTATCACACTATTAAAAAGATTAAAAATAAAAAAATTATCAAATTTTAAGATTTGTGAACTGGAAATACGTTTAGCAACTAAGCTGAAAAAAGATGTTAAATTAAGGACCAAAAATTAAATTTGATAAAACGAAAATGCATATCCAAACCTTATACTGAAAACGAAAATACATATCCAAACCTTGGAGTAAGCAAGGAGTTTCATGAACTAAAAATAAAACAGTAGCCTTGAAAGGGTAATTATTCCATTTTTTTTTAAAAAAAAGGGTAATTATTCCTTATATTGCCAACGAACAAAATATTTTACAAGAGGGTTATTTTTAAGGGAAAAACTTCACACGACCCTTTTAATTTTAGGGGATAAGGTTGTAGTTTAGGATTTAAAGTTTAGGGGTTTAGGTTGTAGGATTTATAATTTAAGGTTACTGTTTAGAATTTAGAGTTTAGGGTTCAAAATTTAGAATTTGTATTTTATAAGGTAAAAACACAGGGTTGTATAAAATTAATTTTACACAGCCTGTATATCAAAGTTTTACCCTATTTTTAACCCTAAATTCTATTTGAATGTCTCTAAGTACTAACTCCTAACATATAAACTCTGTTGATAAAAAAATAACATCTAACCTCTAAATTTTAAAACTTAAATCTTAAAATTTAAATTCTAATTAAGACTCATGGTAAAAAAATAACTTTGTTTATAAAATATTTTTCACCTTTAGTACATAAAATAATTTCTCATCTTAAAACTATTTAGCAAAAAAATAATGAATTACTTGGATAAAAATCATAGAAATACGAGAAATTATATCATAGGCTCATCCCGCCACGTCATGTAAGGTCCCAACCAATAAAAATCATCTTTTTTATTAATTTTTTCATATAATTTTTTATCAAGTGAAAATTCACCATGGTAATTTATTTTTAAAATTTGATTTATAGTAAATATGAGTGAAGATTCACTTGGTAAAAAAATGATATGAAAAAAAATTACTGAAATGAATGATTTTTATTAGTTGAGATCATAAATGACATGACATGACAAACATATGATATAATTTCTCTAGAAATGCAATAGTAACTATAATTGTCCCGTACTTATTAAATAAGTGTCCATTCAAAGTACTAAAAATTCTAATAAAAGTTGACAAAATCTGAGATGTACTAATTGACTTAGCAGCTAAGGATGTTCATCTTGTCTCATTTTATATGATTTTAAATTTCGGCATCGAAATGTAATATCTCTCTATTTAATTAAAAAAGTTGACAAAATCTTAATTTAATTAGTATTAGTATAACAATATGTTGTATGTTTAGAGTAATCAAATTAGGTTTTAACCTATATACCTCAAATTCTAATTATAAACTATATAATCTAACCACTGTCTCTGAATTTTAACTTGTAAAAAAAAATTAATTTTTACCGTTGATGTATGAAATAATTATCTATTTATTTAAAATGGGTTTAAATTTAAAATTTTAAATATATAGAATTAATATGTATTTCTAAAGTTGTTTAAATCGGTTGATAGACTTTTCAAACCAATAAAAAGATATTGTAAAGTGTATTAGTTTTGAGGTGCCTTGGATAAATAAAAGATTAAATAGCAAATAAGTGCTCAAACTATTTTATTTTTTATATAGGTGCATAATCTTTATTTTTGGTCAAATAAGTGTTTAACGTTTTCAACGTTACTCAAATAAGTGTCATGCCGTTACTGTCTGTTATGTTATTTGACACGATTATATTTAAAAATAAATAAATAAAATATCTTCAAATTTCACAAAATAGCCTTAAAATTTAAAATCCCTAACACCCAAAAATCTAAATCCCAATTTGACATGATTTGCCTGCCGATTGTCATTCGCCGCCCATCACATCTACCGACGGACCATCACAACCATTTACCGCACCACCTCGTCGTCGAAAATCGACCGACACCGTGTAAAATGATGAAATCGTCGAATGATTCATTCGAATAATTCGCGACGAATGGCGGCATAATGAATGATGAACAGTGTGTGTCCTTCGGCGAGGAAATGCCGCTTCATTTTGTCGTCAGAAAATGCGACCAATGCCAGTGGGAGGCTGGATTTGTGGGGTTTAGGGATTTGAGGATCATTTTGAGATTATTTGAAAAAATATTTTAAAAAATTTAAAACTTTAAAAATGTTAGGCACATATTTGGCCCAAAAAATACTTTAGACACCTATATAAAAAATAAAGTTTGAGCACTTATTTACTACTTAAGCCTAAATAAAAATATCATTATCTAAAAAAATCAAAACTGATTTATTCGACTCAATTGATCAAATAATTTTAATTTGACTTTTACTCATCCTTAAGCTTTAAGATGCTATCATTCTAATATATTAACAAAATGAGAATTATAATCCTAAAATACACATTTCAACATTACAAAACCGTTTGTACTTTTTTTTCTTATTACACCATTAACCGATTGGCTCGAGATTTTGGTGGTATATGAGCAAACTTAAAAGTTAGGCCCCTAATAATAAATATTAAAAAAAAATAAATTTTAAGAGTATGCTACTAATAACAAATTTTAGAAAAAAATCGGGCTCTTATAACAAGTAATGGGAAAAATAAATTTTAAAAATAGTACCTATTAACAAATATTGACAAAAATTGGGCCTTAATAATAAGTATTAGAAAAAAATTAGACCCTTAATAATAAATATTAAAAATATATATTTTAAAAGCAGACCTCTAATAAAAGGTATTAGGAAAAAATTAGGCCTCTAATAACAAGTATTGCAAAAAAATAGACACATAATAACAAATATTAAAAAAATGGATTCCTAATAACAATAATTAAAAAATAGACTATTAATAATAAGTATTGAAAATTAAATTTTAATAGTAGGCTCGTAATAACAAGTATTAAAAAATAGACTCTAATAATAGATATTGAAGAAATTAAACTATCACTAAAATTAAACAATTATAATTATGAGCAGTGGGCCTTGAATAAGGGTAGGCTTTGGGCCGTCGCCCTAATAGCCCATCCTCAAGAGCGATCATGTATGTCTAATATTGACTTTTTAAAAATATTTAGGTTTATACATAATTATTTTAAATATTTTAATTAGTTAAATTTTATAAAATATATATTTTTAAACTACTCAATTTGAAGTTTTTAAAACATATTTTTTTCACATTCAAAATTGACAAAATTTAACAAGAAGAAGTCAAATTGAATGGGACATAGGGAGTAAATAATTATTTTATAAAAATTTATTTAAGTTCAACTCAAACCTAATTCGATTAAATTTTTATTAGGTAGAGAGCTAATTACATGAGGATTAATTCGATCGATATACTGCCCAATTGAAACTTAATTCAACCCATGAATAATCTAACTAATATCAAGCACTCCAACTCTTATGAAACTTTGCATAAGAACAAATTTGTGATTAGAAAAATATAAAAAGTCGAAATGAAAAATGATCATTGAGTCTATAATCCAAGAACTTCCTTGGATTACCAGATCAACCATAGATCTTCAAATAAAGGGAAAAAACAAGAACATTTTCCATCAAACGAAAAAGAAGAGAGTTTTAAATAGTAATATTTACATAATCTCAATTAGTCTAAGCTTTAATTAGGAGATTTAGGGTTGGAATTATCCTTATCAGGTGAAGAGGATGCCTTCTTGGGCAACAAGACGGCGTTAATGTTGGGAAGAACTCCGCCGCTAGCGATGGTTACCCCTTGAAGAAGCTTCCCCAACTCCTCGTCGTTCCTCACGGCTAACAGCACGTGCCGTGGGTTGATCCTGTTCTTCTTGTTGTCACGTGCCGCATTCCCAGCCAATTCCAACACCTACCAATAAAATAATGATAATAATAATGATTATCGATTGTTCTGTTACAACAAACACGAGCTCTTTTTTAGGATCTAAGCGTGAATATGTATTACTGAAATCGATCTACCATTTTTTTTCAAAAAAACTGCAACAGAAATTTGAGATTGAATTAGAATTAAGCACGAATGCACAATTTAGTACAATTTACCATTGTTTTTTCATAAATCTTCTCCTCAATCAAACAAAAAACAATCTGCTGAAATCGGTTCGAGAGAAAATGAATATAAATTAAGGAAAAAAAAGATCAGATACCTCAGCAGCAAGGTACTCAAGGACGGCGGCGAGATAAACCGGAGTGCCGCCGCCGTAACGCTGTGCATAACGTCCCTTCTTGAGGTAACGGGCAATCCGACCCACGGGAAACTGGAGTCCGGCCTTGGCCGACTTAGAAACCGCCTTTTTCCGGTCTCCTCCTCCCCTGCCTCCGGTTGGCTTTGATGTCATCTCCATCACAGATTAAACGACGCTGATCTGTTTAAAATCTTTTGAATCAAACAAATCAAATCAAAATCTGAGATTTTTTTTATTTGATCTGTGCAGAGTGCGGAAAAACTTTTTTTTTTTTGTTGAAAGATGCGGAAAACTCTTTTCGTTTTCTCTTTTGGATGGATTTTGAATTGTGGAGCGATAGTGATAGTTGAGAGCGTTGTTTTATAGTTGGATGTGCCACGCTGGCGAACCGTTGCGGCTTGGTTTAGACTAACAAGAGTTTGGAATTGGATCGAAAGGTTTCGATCCTACGGTTGGGTTTTATCGAGTTTGGAACATTGAGCTTCTTGCTGTATTTAGATCTTACGGTCATGGATTGACTAAACTAAGGATAAAATACACCCATGTCACTTAATCAAATGTTTAATTATAAACGAATCATTTTTTAAAGTTATAATTTAGTTACTTAATTAAAATTTTGTTAAAATCAAACTATAGTATAGTACAATAATAATTGTAGTCATCAAAACTTATATAATTTATAAATTTAGTCTCATATAAAAAAAAATCTATAGATTTAGTTATATTCACTTACATCATGTAAAACTCATTTAATTTTACACATTTTGAAACATCGGATGAGTGTAAATGAATAGATGGGGATTAACCCCTTTTTTTCATAAAAAATCTTTTTATTTACTATCGTTAATTTCAATCTTTCATTTACCATCATTCAATGATAGTGACGGAACATAAGTGAGACTTATGAGGCCATGGCCCCCAAAAAATTGAGAAATTAAGATTTAGTCCTTCAAATTTTTAAAATTTTTAGAAATTCATATTAAGCTTAAAAAATTAAGTATTCTTAATTAAATCTCTCCCGTAATTTTTAAAAATTCTCATTAAACTTCTGAAAATTTTAAAAATTTTAGTTAGACCCAATTTTTTTAAAAAATAATTAGAATCCTTCAAAACAAATTATATTTTAATTTAAATCTTTACATTTTTTAAAGTTTAAAGTTACTCCTCAAATTCTTTCACTAAATTCCGCCACTGTCCAACAATTAAAAAAAAGTGTAAAATATGAAAAATTTATATAGTATAATAAGAGCATACCTTATACACACACAAATATATACATACACAAGATAGGTTCCTTTTACACCACTAATAATATTAGTCAACCAAGTCCAAACTCAAATTCAATCCCTTATTGACTTTTTTTTATCAAATTTTTTTAACTTTTAACTCGTGATTATTTAAAATTTATTATTAATCAAAATATGAAAAATATATTTTAAAAACCTTTAATCAAGTAGATTTTAAATATATATTTTATAAAATTTAATTATTTAAAATATTTAATATAATCATAGTCAAAGTTTAAAAAATTTTGACTTTCAAAAAGTAAATAAAAGACAATATTTATGGGACGAAGGCAATATTAATTATTATTACCGTATAAGAATTTTTTTTATTTTTTTCAATTTAATTTAATTTAATTTATACATAAACGTGGATTGTTTTTGTTCAATGGAACACAAATATAAAATTTATTCTTGACACGCAAACTGAATTATAAATATATACCCTGAATTTTAAACCTTAAAATATAAACTCTAAAACAAACGGATTGTGTTCGCATGAATTGTATTTCAAATAATTTTTCCTTATATAAACAAGTTAATGTAGACGTGGGCTCTTGAATTTTTTGAAAAATAATCAATTAAGCCTTTAATTTTTTGCGCTCAATTAAGTTCACGATTCTGAAATTCTATCAATTCACTCCTTTGACCAACATTAAGTGTTAAATTTAATAATTGTTTTGAATTAGTTAATGTCATGTGTTACGTCATGGTATACATTTCAATAATTTTTTATTTAACATCCTTAAAATACTACAAAAAAACTTTTAAAAATCATTAAAATTATTTATTTCTTATTTCCAAATGTCAGGTGGTAAAGTGTAGTGTTTAAAGTGACAATAATATCTGAAGGAAAATAGTTAAAATTTAAAGGTGAAATGACTTAATTGATTCAATTTATAAATTTGAGGACTTAATTGATAGATTGAATTTTTGAGTATATAAGCTTAATTAAGTGAAAAATAATTACGGGCTTAATTGTTTTTTAAAAGTTCGGAGCTTAAAACACCCTTAAGCTTTACATTTTTCTCAATATTACTTTTCTAAAATAAAATTTTCATATAATTTTTTTCTTTCAGAACAAATAATTATTCAATATATTTTATAAGTTTAAACATATAAAGTGAACAATGACTTGAATATAGCAAACTACACAAATTTTAAAAATAATACAAAGCAATTTAAAAAAGTAAGTGTATATAGGGAATGATGCATTGAATAAAATTACGATTTTGGAAATTTGTGTTGAATACATGTTGTATTTTACCCCTTTTTTTACGTGAAAACATAGTACACTAAGATGATTGTTGCGTATGATTTAGGTATGACTTAAATAGAAAATAAGTGCATAAAGTATATTACTTTTGAATTTTAGGTGCTTAAAGTATTTTTTTATAAAAATATGTGCTTAAAGTTTCAAAAGTTATAATTTTAGGTACCTGGTAATTAACTATCGTTAAAGAAAAACTGTTAACCAATACAAAATTGACACGTGTCATTTTTAATTTCTTTTAATTAATTTTTTTAATAATTTAAAATGTTTCGAAAAAATCTTGAAATTTTAAAACTTTTTAAAATAGTCCCCAAATCCCTAAATCCTCAAATCCTTATTGTTGCCGCCGCTGGCCGTCGTTGCTGGCCCCACCCTTTTAGTTGCCGGACTCAGCCGACCATTTCTCCCCACTCTCCGTCGTCGGAAACCGACGACAATGTGTGTCAACCGAACATTGAACGTCGAACGTGAAATAACCGTTCGATTAACACACCATTCGCCGATTTTCGGCGACGATGAGTTGAGGAAAATGACCGGCTAAGTTCGACGACTGAACGGGTGGGGCCAGCGACGACGGCCGACGACAACAACGATGAGGATTTTAGGATTTATGGACTGATTTGAACATTTTTGTAAATTTCAAGATTTAAAAAAAAATTTTAAAGTTTGTTTTCAAAAAAATTAAAAAACAATATTCATGCCATGTGTCGTGTTTTAAATAGACAATAATTTTTTTAACGGTCGGGCACCTAAAATTATAACTTTTGAAACTTTAGGCACCTATTTTTACAAAAAAATACTTTAGACACCTAAAGTTCAAAAGTGGTATACTTTGGACACTTATTTTTCATTTAAGCTTTTATGTATTAAAGATTTTGGAAATATTGATAATCAATTTGTCTAATTGTCCCTATAACGAGTCTCTACAGTATCCGTTTCGAATTATCCGGTCAATGAATTAAAGACCGATGATTAAAATTTATGAATTTCTTTTTAAAAATTTGTATATATATGGAATGATGCATTAAATAGAAGTACATTTTGGAAATTTGTGTTGAATAAAAGTTACTGTATATATGGAATGATTTAAATTTATGTTGTTTTTTAGGCTAAATGGCTTATTTTGCCCCTGAGTTCAACCCCAATTAGTAATGTTGCCCATCGCGCGAAAACGCGTTCAATTAGGTCTTCCAGTTCGTACATTGAAACAAATTAGCCCATTGACTAACGTTGACTAACGGAATCGTTAAACTGACTGTTATTCCGTTAACGCGTCAGCCGTCCGCACCATATGGCAAGCCATGTCAGCGTTGAAAAGTTAAAATGTTGATGTGGCAAATAAATAAAAAATAAATTTTTTCCCTTATTTTTCTCTCTCTCTCTATAAATCGAATCCTCTCGTTGATTAAACAGAAGTCTTAATCTCTATTGTTTCTTCTTTGTTTCTTCTTCTTCCACTGACGTTGGCTTCATCACTAGGTAATCTAAATACCTATTTTTATTTTTATTTTGGTATTTTAAAATTTAGAAGCCCCTGACAGTTCTTATTGTTCATTGGGTATTTTGAAATTTGAAACACCAGTTCTTATCGTTTCTTTTTTTGAAATTATTTCGAGGTTTTTTGGATTGTTGGGTTGAAATCTAGGGTTGTTTTGTTTCTTTGACATTTTCGATTGGTTTTGTTTGTTTGAAGATGACATCATCAACTTACGCATCCTCTGAAAGTCGTCGAAAAAAATTGGATTCAGGATCGAGCTAAGAGCACAATGGTGAAGAAATTGAGTGTTCTTGTGGTGACAAATGTCGAATGTGGACTGCATAGAAAAATACTGAAAACTTAGGGAGAAAGTTCACTGGATGTCCAAACTATATGACAAAGACTAGTGGTTCCGTGAGGTGGATTGATGAGCCTATGTCAGAAAGAGCTAGGTTCCTCATTAACCAGTTGAAAAAGGAGAATGATGAATTGAAGAAATTGAATGCAACCAATGAAGCCGATGCATTCACAGAATTAAAATCAGAGATGAAAGAAATGCAAAAACAGATGTCAATGGCTATGGAGAAAGTTGAAAGGGAAAAAAATATGCTATTGAAAGAGATGGTAGTAGCTTGGGTGATATGTGTATTGATGATATTTCAACTGTATGTTTAATGAAATATGGTAATGGAATATGTTTAGTTGTCTTATAATTTGTGTTTACTCAATTTTTTCTTGTGTTTGAAGCATGTGTACACTAAAATTAGTATTGCTGAAAAAGACTTTAATACCAACTCACATTAATGTATACTTAAATTACTAAATTTAGTATAACAATAAACATAAAAAAAAAAAAACAATAGAACTAAAGCTTTTATATCTTTTTTATGAACAAAAGTAACATTAGTTGTGAGTACATTAAGTTTCAAATATTTTCCATGAACACAAAATATAATCAGTTTTGGCTTGTATCCCTAAACATAGCTCAATTGATAAAATATAGTCATTCCATGAACAAAATATAATTCTAAAGGTCTTCATAAAGATCACCCTAATAACAAAATAAATTAGTCCAATAACTTTCATATAACTTCAAGCATCATCCTAAGGATTGGGATTTACATATGTCTGACTTGATTGTGTACCAAGTTGCTTTTTTCCAGCCACTTTTTTGTTGACTACGTTCATCAGATAACTATTGTTGAAGTTGTCTTGTAGTAACAACTTGCTTTCCTTTCCATTTCAAGCCAGATTCTTTCCATGTATTTTGATATTTTAGAAATATAAGCTCCGATCTTCTTTTTTGTGGTGATTGTAACAACTGTTTCACTAGACAAATCAGGTTGCATGACCAAAAAATAAAATAAATGCCTTGAAGGTGTAGATGGAAAACAAACAAAGTTAAACAAGCAAAAATATTATTTAAGTCAATACCAACTCACATTATAAGTTTGTTCTCTAGTTTTGAGGTTTGTATACTAGCCAATACCAACTTGCCTCTTTTTGTTGGATGTAGAAACATTACTAAAATGTTTGTTAGTTGTCTTCTATTCATGCCTCTTGTGGTTGAAGCAGTGTTTCCACTTTGAGATGCATCAAAAATTGATTATAACATTGTAATGTAATGTTAAGAAAGCAGAAATATTATTTAAGTTTCTAAAAACCTCGTGATTTGTAGCAGCAGGCTGTGAATTTTGCACTTCTCTGATTCCAGATCTTATGGATGTTGATCCAGCATTGGCTGTAGTGTTAGTGTGCACATTAGTAACAGACGGTGAATTTTGCACATCATGAGTTTTCTTGTGGACAACATTGACATTAGTATCCTAGTTTACATAGAAAACCATTTGTTAGATGTTGATTACATGATATACAAGTAAGTAAAAAATGAAAAAAGTATACATGTCAAATGTTGTTGACATTATCCTTTTGGAGACATTTATTTTTCCTGTGCCCAACTTGCTTACGAATACTACATGTGACTTTATATCCTCTTCTACTAGCCTTGCCATATTTAGTCTTCACAGACTCATCTTTATCCTTTCTCATTTTCTTCTTAGGCCTCTCTGCATGACTTTAAACTTAGGAGGCCCAATTGGATCATCCTTCGTTTTTGGCCAGAATATCTTTCTCCTAACTGGTTGTAAAACATGGTTGTAACTGGCATCATATCTTTTCTTGGTGTACCAATTGGAAATATAAGTTTGAGGATCCTTAGAATCATGGTGCATAGCACAGATTGCATGAGAACATGGTATTCCAGTTAGCTCCCACTCTTTACAAGTGCATTTTATGTTGTTTAGATCAATTGTGTGTTGGTTTTCATCATCAGTTACCTCAAGTCCTCCATCACCATTCCAAAGCGACCTACATTGGGTGGAAAGATCCATATTTCTCTCAAACTTCTGTAGAGGCCTAGGTGCAATGTTGGTTTTCCACTTACTTGACCAAGTTCTCTTCACATGCATTCTTTGCATTACTATTTTTTTGATTTTTTCTAACATGCTGATAATTTGATAGCACCTTGCATCCAAAATCCACCCATTAAAAGCTTCGACCAAATTATTATCCACCACATCACACTTAGATTGTCCTGTGAAATAGGCACGACTCCAGTGATGTGGAGGAATTCCTAGCAAGTCATTAGTAGAGGTGGCCCCCATTCCTTCCAATATTTTCAGTTGATCATCAAAATCCTCAACAAAAGTTGATCTTACACAGTTCTAAAATTGGATCTTCCTATTCATCCATTTTTATTTTTTATGCCAATTTGCATAGATGTGTCTTACATACATCCTATGCTTTAATAATGGAAAGTACTCATTTATAATTGGCACTATACCCTATTAAACATCAATATCAAATAGAACTGTGTTAGTAAACAAATGAATTGTTATGACATAAATGTTGACAAGTTGAGTTAAAAATATACCTTTTGTTGGTCTGACTTTAATGTGAGACCTTCACAATTTGGATGGCCTAAATCCTACATTAACTTAGCTAGAAACCATTTCCATGATTCCTTTCTTTCTACTTCAGTAACTGCCCATGCAACTGGAAACATTTGATTGTTTCTATCTCTGCCAACAACAACAATTAGTTCACCTTGAGTGACATTTTTTAAGAAACAACCATCAACTCCAATAAAAGGTCTGCAACCCTATTTCCAACCTAAAAAATGCAATGCATCCGTTTAATTAGCATAAATATTTCTATGAAAAAACAGTAAACTCAGGATTGTAACAACTATGAGAAACATCTTAGTTAATACATTTCTTTAAAGCAGCAAAGCATATGTACATTCTATGAAAAACAACTTTGTGGTTATTGTCCCTATAAACTTGAATTGATAGTGTGCTTCCAGGATTGCTATGAAGCAACTCAACAGCATACCCTCAAAGATTTGCATACTCCTCAACATAAGAAGCATTTTGCTTTCTAAGTACATCTTTTCTGTCTCTTTGACACATGCTATAACTAGCATACACCCCTAATTCCTACTTGCACAGCTCCTTCAAAGTGTTGACTTTCAATTTTGGCTCAACTAAAATCTTATCCTTATATACCTTCTCAACATGCTTAAAATTCATCATTGGATTTTTATTGGTCCTAAAACATTTGTGGACAGGATAATAGGTTTTCACATAAAAACAATCCAACTTCTTATCTATGCTTGCAAATAGGGTCCATGGGCAACCATCTTTGCAACACACCATCACTCTCTTTGGTTCACTCTTTTTGAACTTCAAAGCAACATCTTTTGCAATGGCATATTTTTGCACTGCCTCTTTAAATTGTTTGTGATCTTCAAACCTAAGTTCTATTTCCCACAAAGGAAATGCCCCTATGAGGTCATATTTGGTCCCTACTAATTTCTTGCCTTTGCCTTTATATGCTCCACATATTTCATCATTACCTTCCTCATCAGTTTCTCCATATTCTAATGGATCATCAGACTCGATATAATCACTATCATGACCTTCCAACTTGCCTTTAGTTTGTCTTACATCATCTCCTTCTAGTGTATCATCTCTTACAAATGTTTGACCTTCAACTGCATCTACATTATTATCCTCACCTTCATTATCATCTGTTGAGCTCTCTATTGAAGTCCTTGTTTTACCAACTCTCAAGTTCCCCCTAATATCTTTAACATCTTCATCCACATCAGAACCCACTTCAATGTTAATAAAAAAATCTTCAGAATCTGCAGATGCTTCTTTCTCACCAACCACAACTTCTTCACACTCTACTTCTTCTTTTAAATCTTCAATATCAACAACTTCTACATGGGGTGCTTCAGCAATACCGGTCTTATTAATGCCTTCGCCCACTTCATTACTGGTTTCTCATACTCCATTACTGCCTTCACCTATTTCATTATCCTTTGGCAGGTGTTTGTAATTTTTCATATGATCCACATAAAGGTCTATAATACCCATATTATTTAAAATATTCAAACATTGTCTAACTGTGTCATCATCATGTATCGGAACCAGTGCATCAGAATTAAAGACTACCCCTGGTACCCTATAGTACACCCATACATCATTCTTATACCCTAAGTCCTTGACATTACCAGTGATATTCCAATAACACAATTTATCATGATCAACTTGAAACTTTTCAATACTATTACCCACACACGAGAAACTAAGTGAACTTACAAAATTTCCACCATGAAAATACTGTAATACAAATGTTTTTGGATTACTGTCCATCCTGCATACAAAAAATAGGGTTAAAACATATGGTCAACGCCACATAGAAAAAATATATATTCTAATCACCCAAAAGCAATATAATATTTAATTATTCATATGAAACTAAACAGTGTTATTAAACAAAAAATAAATCAAAGCACAGAAACATGGGACCACCTTACAATGCCCCTTTCACTTTTGCTTTATGGAATATTCGACCAAGACAAAAATCTATGGAATCACTTTTTCACCTTTATGCTGCAATATATACCCTACCTCGATGTAGTCTTGTTTTCCTTTCCTTTTTAAAACTGTAAAAATCAAAATACATGGATGAAACCCTAGACTCCCAAAATCGGGGATGAATCTGTAAATCAAAACCTATATTTTTAAAACCAAAACAAAACTTACCGATTCAAGATGTCGCTTCAAATTTCAAAAGAAAAACCAAATCCTTTCGATTTTCAGAACGTGTTCTTCACTTTTTTCCCACGAGAGCTTAATCGTTTTTGTTAAAAGTGTTTATGCAGTAATGAATTTGAATTATTTTAGCACTTGAGTGTTTAGGGAGTAGAGTACTATTCAACAATAATGATGAGAGAAAGAGAAAAAATAAATAAGGGAAACTATTTATTTTTTATTTATTTGTCACGTCAGCAACAAACCACGTCAGCATTTTGACTTTTCAACATTAGCATAGTTTGTCATGTGGCGCAGGCGGCTGACCCGTTAACGGAGTAACGGTTCTGTCAGTCAAGGGACTAATTTATTTTAATGTGCGAACTGGAGGACTTAATTGAATGCGTTTTCGTACGAGGGAGAACATTGCTAATTGGGGTTGAACTCGGGGGCAAAATAAACCCTTGAGCTTTTTTATTAAAAAAGTCCATTAAACATAAAAGAGAAAAAAATTAAAATTTTCTAATAACATTAATTGAATCGTGCTTTTTGATAATAATAATAATAGAGAACAACAATTCGTAGATACTAATAGGGCCGAAAGTATGAATTTATTTACGAGGTATCTTTTTAACGGTATTAAAAGAATTTAATTATTTATAAAATGATGTTATTTTATTTATAAAAAATATTAATTATATATTTAAAAAAGTTAAATACAAATTATAAAAAAATTTATAACTTTCAAAAGAATTTGAGGTGTCAACCGACATTCCAAACGTGAATGTAGCTCCACCCATAGATACTAGCCGTCCATAGTGCTAACAATACCATCATCATGTTGTATAATTAAAACCTAATAAGAGGGCTATAAAATAAGCGAAAATCAAAGTTATCTCTGGAAAATAGCTTCACCGTTATCAGCAACTCGATTATATTTAAAAAAGCTATAAGTTTCGAATAATTGCACAAAAAAAAAAACATCCCAATCAACTCACAATGACATAAAAAAAGATAGTTTTGTCACGCCCACCCATTTAAATGCGTTTTTTACAAAAAAAAAAATCTTATGCATTCAAATTTTAAAATCAAACAATTTAAGATTAATTTTTTAAACAATTTTAAAGTGATTATAAGATCATATATATATTCATATTTTTTAATCATTTGATAAGAGACGCACTTTATAAATAAAACTAGTTTTTGAACCTTGATCCTTCAAGATTAGTATTATTTTTTTTTCACTGAGACTACTCGTTAGATTCGTTTAAACTAAAATAATTATTTTTCTGCATGATTTATGTGTTGAAAATTTTGAATCTGATTGAAAATTGCAATGAAGTGGAGTGCAAATTAGGTAAGGCCAAACCCCTACTGAACAATGCTTGGCAGAGTACAAATTTTATCAACACACCAAGTAAACACATTTTACACTACCGAAAAGGAGCAAGTGGGGTTGGACTACTTGGGACTTTGAAGTTTCTAAGCTCTTTACAAACATGATCCAACATTCCTAGAAAATCTCTTACAATCACGAATATCCTAAGTGGATTTGCTTCATCCACCTTGCTCACATCTCCATGAAAATATTCCGTGATTTCTCTCACGTGTAAAAGGACTTCATGTTCATTTCCTTCCAGCTCCTTCAAATTCTTCTCTGCATAGTCCAGGAATGAATTCATCGAACGAACGAAATCGCCGCTCTTTTCGTCTGTCAATAGCTCCACTCGAACTAGATGTTGCAGTTTAGCCTTGCCATCCAATAGGTTCGAGACGGAACTTGCAAGAACATCGAGATCGACTGTTGCTGTCTTCTTGACATGGTGAAGTTCGGTACTTAAACCCGAAACAAGGTCTAGTCCCATTCTTCTGTAATCGTCTTCCTGTTCTTCAGCTGTTCTGCTTTTGTTTCCCTGGTTGATCTTCCCCATAATGCTATTGGACACTCGTATTCCTTCCGAACGAACGATCTCTTGGACGACGAAATGGAGCAGAGTAGTCTTTCCATCAGTTCCTTTCACATCAGCAAGCTTAAGGAGGGCATCAAGCTTGAACGCTCTAGCGCCTCCTCGAATCGTGCCAACGTTCATTCGGTTTCCAGTTTTGAGTACCGCCTCGAGTAACTTTAAGAAGAGCCTGTTTGACCTGAGCTCCTTGCAGGCTTCCTAGTACAACAAGGACACTTTTCACCAAAAAATGTATGTAACTCTCTATAAATGAGTACATATGAATTATACTTTGATGCTTACCTCTAGCATTAAAAATGAGCTTTTAAGATGAATCACCTCATCATCGAAAGTTTCTCGGAAAAGCATAGCTTCGGCGCGTAAGAAGGCGAACGGAACAGTTAGAAGTGCTGTAGCAAACTTCTCAGCAGACCCCAAATCATTGATATCTCCTTTGAAACCATAAAGCTTATCCTCTTCTTCCTTGGTGGGTACCATTCTCACTAATGCTTCTAGTTGTTGTAAAACCAATCCATTTCCTGCTTTTTTCGCCAATAATTAATACAAAATTTGTTCCTAATGATGTGCATTTGAGAAAAATTAAAGGAATCTCAGAGTTATACCTTTCATCAATGCATTGCAGGCTTGTTCAGATGTCACATTCAGTGCTTTTAAGAGAATGGTTATGTTCTGCAATCTCTTGGGATCAAGTACATGCTTACTTGGAGAAGGGGTTTTGCTTTTCGCTCCGTCGTTCTTCATCAGATTTTGTATGTTGTACCCGAAAAGTGACTCGATCATTTCCTCATCCAATCTGTTTGGTGTTCATATTAGTAAACTAGAATGATAAAACTTTGTATTGAAAAATATGAAATAACTTACTCGATCGATCTCGATCTCAGCTTGTCCCATACCATAGACCGGTCCGGTGCAGCTCTCACTTTGTCCCAATGAAGTGGCTTCAATTTAGCCAATGGGGTACCATTTTTGCCTATTGGTGAGTATTGTGGAAGTTGGGGTGGTGGAGGAATACTTATACTAGGTGGACTTGGAAGAGCATTAGAAACTATTCGAGGCAAAAATGGGCTGTTAACCGGTCCTAATGAGGAATCCGAATTCCTAGAAGGTGTTTCATTGAGCAATGTAGGAGGACTAGAAGGTTTTGGTGTTGTCGTCGCTGTTGCAGGCAAAGCAGAATATAAAGGAGAGACATGCACAAGGGGAGGCAGAGGCAGTGGTGGCGGAGGCGGCGGGGGTGTAGAATTCTTTTGACAACCAGGAGAATGCGGAACAGATGGTGATATCTTTGTGTCACCATTAAGACCAACAACTGAAGCTTTGGAAAGCATGGCATTTGGTGAATGGGAATCAATAAAGAAATGAAAAGATTCATTATCAGATGAATCAACATCATGGTGGACCGATGTAATCTCCATCGTCGAATAATCGGCACCATTGTCGGATCCTCGCACACTGACTTCTTTTCTTCGATTCGGCGATGTTTTCTCTGTTTCACCACTTCGTTTCAAACAGGCATGTTGCTGCTCCAAGCTCACTCCCAAGGAATTAAGATAAAAGAGATCAAGGATAGGATCTTGAGAACTTAAACACTTGGATTCCCCTTTGATTCTTCCTTTCTTCATTGATTTCATCTTGTACTTCTTGATTTTGCCACAAAAACAAAGGACTCCGAGCACACAAGCTAAAGAAACAGCTCCTGCAGACACAAGGACTGGGACCAGAATTCTTTTAACTCTTCCTTGATCCTTATTCCCTTTCCGAACTCTATAAGGCTGCGGCTCCATGCTCGACCGAGGCAGTCGAGGACGGAAACGAACAACCTTCGGCACTGCCGGAGATGGTGCTGGAGCTGGAACTGAAATCTCAGCTTCAATGCTAGGTGATGGAGAAGGAGATGGTGAGAGGCATTCACCAGCACCATTTAATGTTCTTGTTTTGGCATTTTTCAGTCCAAGTAAAGCTCTAAATTTCTGCACAATTGAAGCTTCTTTCACTTCATTCTCATCCGGGCCTGAAACAATCTCAATTTTGTTCTCATTGCCATCAACTTTGAACCCTTCAGCTGCATCTTCCATTAAAGCATCAGCAATCAAAATGAGGGAGCTTTGCAGTATGAATATGATGAAAATCATTTGCAGAATCTGAAAACCAAACCCCATCATTTTCTTTTTTGTTTTTCAACTGCAAATCATCAAAACACCCAATCTAGCTTTTCTGCTTATAAATCTACTCCTTTTCATTTTGGTCCTGCATAAAGTCTTTAATGCTACTCCAAGGCTCCTGGCAGCTGCTGTTGGACTGAACCACCTTCATCTCTCACCTTAAATCCTCCATTGTCATGCAAAACACCTTTCTAATGTAGGTCATTTTGTTCCTTTTTAGCAAAACCCTAAACCTCAAATGTCACTTTTATCTCCTTTATAATCCTCAACGAACCAAACTCTTCCGATAAAAACTTTTTATCACTCGATCCAACAGATGTTGGTATCAGAAGAAAGAAGATGAGATATAATTTAGCCTTTTATTGATCAATCATTGTCTGCTTATTTAGACAATTTTTTTTGTAATCCTTAAGTTCACTATAAAGGGTCCTAAAACAAAACCTTAAAGAAAATGTATGTAGGGTCCTATTCCATTGGCTTGCCTAACACTTGAAAGCACAAGTTTTCTCCAACCCCCATTATTAAAAGAAGAAAGAGAGAGAAATAGGCTAAAGAATGGTCCATTCCTTTCTCAAGTGGTCATGTTTCAATTCTTTGAATTATGGAATTTAAAGCCATTACTAGTCAAAAAGATAACTAGGAACTTGAATGCTGCATTATGAGAAACTAATGGACTGTGTTTCTTTTAGTACTGGTCTCTTTCTCTAGCTTTTTTTTCTCGGGGCAATGATGAAGTCAGGACTGAATATTGAAAGTGGTCGAAATATTAAATTTAAAAAATACAATGGCTTATTAAGTATTTAAAATTAAAATTCGTGAGACAATATCTAATTTGTCTAATATTTAAACTTATAAAGACCTAAATTGTTTTTAGACAAAAAAATTTTAAAATACGGGCCTATCATTCTTTAATTCAGTCCCTATTTAATTAAATATTTAATAATTCTTTATATTTTTTAATTTAAATACTTATTTTTATACTATTAGACAAAGTTTATCAAATAATAAATTTTTAACAGAAATCATATGCTCCACTTTTACAATGCTTTGCCTTTGTTTTTTTCTTCTAGTTTTTAATGAGTTAGTATCAATGGTTTGGTGATGTTGATGTTGATTTTTCAGTAATTATTTCTTTTGGAATTAAGCTTGTGTTGTCACTTTTAACCCAAATAAGGATTTGCATTTGAAGTGTTGGCTATGGTGTTCCCCTTTCCTCTTCCATTCAGTCAAAGCAAATTTCCTTGATGCCAAAGCTTATTAGGTATGGATATATGTTCGAATTAGACCCATTAATTTTTGATCCCGATCTAAAAACTTGAATCGATTAATTCGAATTTAAACTCTATTCAACCCAATTTGATATAAGGCACCAATAATTTATCTATGTCAAATATGAAATGATTTAAATTCGGAATGATTCAAACAAATAACTTGTAATAAGTCAAGGGTGAAGTAGAATTTTTTTCTGAGGGGCAAAACTTTTAGAAATTCCTTGATGTTGTGATTATTTTTAAGGCTTAAATACAAAATAAGTGCATACAATATTTTGTTTTTTCTATTTATATACCTAAATTGTTTTTTAGTGAAATATGTATTTAAAATTTTTAATTTCGTCAAAATAGGTGCATGTCTTAAAATTTTTTAGATTCTGGTTACGGTCAAAATTTGATTTAAGGTAAAAAAATCTGTAACTCGAGATAGTAGTATAGGGTTTAGATTCTCTTAATTATTTAGAAATAATTATTATATTATCATTTTTATATTTTTTCAATTATTTTTTTTATTTTATCAAATAAAAAAAGAAGTATTTATCAATAATAAGTTAATACACTATATCTTTTAAGTTAAGTCAGGAGTTTGAATTTTAGCATTGTAAATAGAGCAAATTTAGTTGGGAGAGTTGCTCCATAATGAGCCTTTGCAGTACTTGATCTGAATTAATCAATTAACGAGTTAAATATCAATAATTAAACAACAACAAAAATAAATACATCTTATTTGGTTTGGATCAAAGACACAATTTTATTACCTCAAATAAATTAAATTCGAATCAAGTAAAACATCATCAAATGTAAGTTCGAAAGCACATAAAAACTTTCGATTTTTGAATCAAAACCGAGATGACCAAGAGCCTAACTCGATGTGACTTGATTTGTGCCCGTTCCGATGTAATATATTTAGATAAACAATACAAGAAATAGAGTTGAGGAAAGAAAAGGATTCATTGGTATGCATAACAAATGTAACAGTAGGCCTTTACTCATATGACAATGGACTAAAACACAGATATTGCTACATATACGTGGATCATGTAAACCATTTTTCTGATCCACGGAGGTGAGTAAAAGTCGAATCAATTAAAAAATTGAATCAAACCAATTTAGTTAAATTAATACGGCTTAGCAATTTTTTTATTACTTCGATTTTGATTTTAAATTTTAAAATCAAATTTTACCCATTTTAAAAGTACCTATAAAATTTATGTATGGATTTTGATTTGGTGCATGTAAATGGAATTTTGATTTTTGTTCATTTATATACATGGAATTTTTATTTTGGTTCAATTTTATACACTTAAATAGTTCCATCAATTTATTTTAAGAAATCGATTAATTTGGTCATAATTTGAAATAATTCAATAAATTTAACATTTAATATTTAAAAATTTCGACATTGCATTATCCTGACATACCCTTCGACCACTTACCACACTTGATGCTATTGTCCATCGGTCTGATAATCAAAAAATGTGACCGCTAGACAAAAACAATCATTTCATTACTTAACAACTGACTAGCTAATGAAATAGACTCATTATGACCTTAATGTTTCATTCTAGTAGATACGGTCATTTAACTAATCAAATTTTTAAATATGAAGGGTTAAGTTTATTGATTTTTTTTCTTGAATTATGACCAAATTAATAGAATATATAAGTTTTAGGGACTAACTTTGTTATTATACTAAGCCCTTATTTCAATTTTAATGATATGTTTAATACCAAAATAAGTACCTAAATTATACTCTCTCTTTTTTGAGATAGGTGCCTCAACTTTTTTTGTTAACATATGTGCCTCAAGTTTTTTTTTTTTTGGCTAAAGTAGGTGTCTAAAAAACTTTAAAATAGCAAAAAATAGAATATTAGACACAAAATTCAGCTAAAAAAAACTGTAGAGACACATCTCATAAAAAATGTATAGTTTGAGCACTTATTTTGGTTTTAAGCCTTAATGTCAGTGTGACTTGTTTATCACAAAATATTAATTGACTTGTTTGTTCCTAAACTTATAATTGAATGATTGGATTGTTACCTTTAGAAGAAGAGTGGCATATTTGTTACTAAAACTATAATTAAGTGACTTATGGTGTAATTCTTTAATTTATAAAACAAGATGACATTCATAAACGAACATAAATTCTCCACTTCTTTTCGGTGCTCACAACACTAAAAAATTAAGTTAAAAGTTAGGGTATAAGGTATAAGCGTATGACATATTTTTAGAGTTTAAAGTTTAAGAATTAAAGATTAGAATTATGATTTAAGATTTAAAATTTTAGTGTTGGAATATAAAAGAGACGTAAGATTTTTGTTCTTCATAAACGAGTTAATCTAGTTATTGAAAAGACAAGACCATTTCATCGTCTCCTTATCAATTAAGATTCCATCTTTATGAAATAGACAAGTTAACAAATTTTGACTATATATATTCACTTGTTTTGACAGCTTCTACAACACCCATTGTCTGTATATTTTCGAAGAAGATAAGCTAATAAGCAGTAACATTGTCAAAACCAAATCCAGATTGTAACCTGCCTTCATATTTGACTGGTTTTTAGTGAAACCCAGAGGCTGCCTAGTGCCCACTTGCTTCATTTTCAGATTAAATATACAATTAAAATTGAAAACAATTCATCCAACTTGACTATAGGCTATAATCTATATAGCTAATTGGCTACATATATAAAAATTCTACAGTAATCTTAGACTAAACTTCACATGTCTTGCAGTACCATGATGAAACGACAAGGTTTTTGGACTTTTTCCTCGACAAGGTTATATAGCTAGTGGGACTCGAAATTTATGAAATACAACAACATTTTGTTTTTTATGTGTGTTTTACTACTGATCTATAACTGATATTTTATTTTTTTTCCTTATAAACATTTAACTTATTTCATTTCAGAGCCATGTGTGATCGCACCTATTACGCATGTCCAAAACCACTCATGATTATTATTATACATAAGGGTGAGTATTTAATCGAATTGAGCTAGATCAAGTAAAAGAAGTCTAAATTAGTCTAATTAATGTATATTATTTTGTTGATTGTAATTTGTTTAAAGTTTTATTGAATCAAATCATATGTTTAAAAAATTGAGTTAAGTCGAATAAGTGTATTCGTGTTATCATAAAATTTAATTATATTTAAGCATGATAAAAACAAGTATTATAGAGTTTTATGCTTTGTAGCCGGTATCGTACCGGTCTTAAAACGATATCAAATAACTTAAATTTTGTTCCCATTAAAATTTCGATGTGTTTCGGTCATTCCGATATTCATACTAAGAAAATATACACTATTTTTAATAAAAATTATTTCATAAAAAGGTTAAAAAAAACAAAAGACTTGCAGAGCTGAAGTTAGAGGGAGGGGATGGAAATCATTTGACCCCTAAATATGTACTTTTTATGCCTTACACTACAAAAATAAGTTTAGGGTTTAGGATTTATGGATAATGCTTAGAGTTAGGGTATATAAAATTGAGGGAAGAGTGTATTTTTTATGGTATAAAATTTAAGGTTTAAGATTTATAATTTATTTTTTTAATATTGTATGTGTGAGGTATAGAAAGAGCATAATTAGGGGCGGATTATTTTTGTGCAGAGGGAGGTTGGCAGGGACATGGCCACCTAAATTGGTAAAATTTTGTAAAAGGCCCTTTAGAGATAATAAAATGGTAAATTAATATAGGATAAAATTACATTTTAACTTATCTGAAATTGATAAAATTACTATGAAATCGGAGGATGCACTTCTAATGGTGTACTGATGTATGGAGCCACTACAGGGAGAGCTTGCGTATTTTAAAGGTGTTACCATGAGGCCTCATGGGATCCAAGTGATTAGAAGGAGTTGGAGATGTGGAAAGGTCATGGTGTGCTACTGTAAGTTCAAGGTGAATGTATTTGTATGGTTCAGTCATTTTCTAAATACTTGTAATGGCTTAGATATGCTACATTCGTTTTCCTATATTTAAGTTTTGAAATTCTTTTTAATGAGGCTTGTATTTTTACTTTATATTATATGATTTTCAATAATAAATTGTATAATACTTACTTTTTTAAAAAAATTATGATTTAATTATTCTGAAAATCGTAACGTTAAAAACCAATACAATAAAAAAATTATATTTCGATTCCCGTAAAATATTATAATTCATAAGTCCCCTCTAAAAATTTTCTGGCTTTATTCCTAAAAACTTGAGAGTCCATTTAAAACTTTTACCGTGTCAGAGATTTTTTAGCTATCGTAAAAAAAGGTTTAATTTCTCGTTAGTACATAAATTATACTGAATTTTTAATTTTATATATAATATTTTAAAATTTTTAATTTTATACATAGGGTATTTCGCCGTTAACGAGTTTACCTACTTCCGTTACGGAAGCTGACATGGAACATTGTATCCACTAAGAAAATAACATGTGTCATTTATTTAAAAAATAAAAACTTTTATTTACTCAAGGAATAATTATAATATTAGTCCTTAAAGGTTATTTATTTTATAATTTTGTTCTTATTTTTAATTAAAATGAATATTTAATTTTAAAAATAAAATATATTCAGAGCAATAATTGATTGACATGTGGAATAAAAAATTTATTATATATATATATATTCAATTTTTTCATTTCTTTTCTTTTCTCTCTCACCAACACTCATTTTCTATTTTTCTCTCCTATTATGTTCAAGACACTAATTTTCTTCTCTCACCGACAACAAATTTTCCATTGCACCTGTCTCTCTCTCTCACCAACATCATCGGATTGCTACTGTAGTCACTTATTTTGTCTGCTCATACGATACAAAAGCCCCAAAATATATTAAATGCAAAACTCAAAAAGAATCCATGTACAGTAGGCCCAATTAGGCCCCATACGCAAAGAAACCCTAGCTTTTCTTGTGCAATACTCTTTCTATTTGAATCCATACCAAGCCGCCATGTCATCGGTCATGCCTTGCAAGTAAAGAAAAGGGGATTAAATACGAATCAATCTTATCAAGCAAATCAAATCACACAAGATCCTAGCCATCTCAGATATGGGAAGATTACAAGAGATCATATCCAGCAAGTATGGAAAGTCAAGTGATGCGCAAGGAATTCTCACTGTGGACTCACGGCTAATTTCTGATAGGATCCAAGCGTTTTCGGGTCAAGGTGTCTTCTTAAGTATTGACCGTCTTTCGATTACCTTTCTAACGCATCTTGAAAAGCCTCAATCGGACGTTGGGAGCTCAAGATATGCTTATTTTACTGAAGACAGCACGTGCAGAAAATCGGATACGGGTTCAATACGAGAATTTGAGTTTATTACGAATTTTCAATTATTTTATTGAATATTTGTAATTAAATTCAAGTTTAGGCATTTCCCTATTTGTTTTAACTCATATTGAATGTAAGGATAGAGTTTGATGCCCAAGTAATGGCATTATTCTCTTTCCAAGAATGTTGAGCATAAGTAGGAAATCTGCTTTTAGGGTTTTTGATTTAAGGTTTCTTGAAGCCTATAAATAGGCTGCATTCACATTCACATTTACATACACACCACACATTGAGAAACACATTCACAGAGAGAAGCAATTGTAATGCAGAGGTTGAAGAGAAATGCAAGCAGATTCTTTGAGGTATTTTTACCTAAATTTTGTCTTCATATATTTTTATTTTTATTCTTTTGTTTCCTTGAGTACTTGGTCTCGGGTAAGGAAGAGAATGGGTACGGGTCCTCACCAAATCAAAGCTCTTGAAAAATCCTGCATCACCCAAAGGGAAGGTTGGCAACACTACTGAAGCAGCAGCCTCATAGAGGCACGCCGCCGACATGTGGTGGCGACGGCGTGTAGCAGCAATAGCCGACATTCAGTAGCGGCAACGACAGCGGTACCAACAGCCCGAACCCTCGTTGGCATGCTCGAACTTGATCCCAATGTTTGCGATTTCTTAACCTTAATCTTTTATTTTAGTTTTCATTGTTTTTATGCATTTAAATTCATCATTTGATTTGTGTATATTTACCATGTCTTATGTTTTGTTCATCCTCATGGATTTTAACTCGATAAAATATTAAGTTAAGTAAATCTTTAAATAATCAATGTTCTTTTAAAAGGAAAGAAGTTATTAAATAATTTAATATAGATACTTTTTAGGTTAGTTTCTTTAATAAATGACTTAGATATTTTATACCTCATTTTAATTGTAAATAGTTAAATAAAACCCTAAGGTAAATCTTTAAAAAGAGGTGAATAATTCATTAATTATAATGATGGTAAATAAAAACTAACTTGGTAATTCTCTAAAAAGGGGTAAATAATTATTTAATTGTAAGTAAAACTCTCTAGGTAGTTTTTTAAATATAGTAATTTGTAAATACTTTAATAAAGCCTTCTAGGATTAGTTTCTTTAAACTCCTTAAGTAACTTTTAGAAAAGTAAATAATGTGTAAATAATTAACTCGTAGGGTAATTCTTAGAAAAGTAGGTAATTTGTAAATAATTAATTTTGAACATTAAATCACCCATAAAATTAAAAGGGGCTAATAAGACATCATTTAAAAGTGATCTTTCTTTGCATCATGAAAACGAGGTGTATTTTCAATTAGGGTTAATTCGGTCTTCCCCTAGCCATTGTAGGAACGATCGAGACTCCTATGCAAAAGTGCATTATCGAATTTTAAGGATTAATACCTTAACCCTTTGCGTCTAAATTGATTTGGATTTTCTCAGCCGTGAGCGAGTTCGAGCCAATTCTAGAACTTCGTGGATTTTTGTATTAACCTTTGCATGCACGCATTCGAGTTGTCAAGTATGCGCCATTCTCCGGGCGTGATGTGGATACTAATCCTTCCCTACGCGTAACCGTGCCCTCGAACCCTTGAGATTTCGTAATCTCTGGTTTATTTTTAGGTTTTTCTGTCCGCCTAATATAATAAAAGAAACTGGTGGTGACTCCGTTGTTACAACTACCATTTCTCTTTTTTTCTGCTTGAAGTTTTCCTGCATTATGAGAAGACAACCTATTTGATGGCCGACAGCTTAGGTGGTCATCATCTTCATGTAAATCTCCATTTGTTGGGCTCGATGTACATAACCGATTAATTAGCCAAGTGGTGGAGAAGGTTGATTTTTGGGTGGAAATGGTGGAAGCAAAAGATAAACAAAAGGACACAAGGGTTTAAAGTGGTTCAACTCCCCTAATGGAGTCTACGTCCACTACCTAGGCTCTACCTTAGGATTTCAACAATTCACTAAGAATTCTTCCTTTTTCTAGGCTAAGAAGGCAACCGTTACAATCCTAGAATCACAAACCGTGATCTAGCATCCAAGAACTCACAACCCTAGTCTTGGGAACACTCTTTAACAAAGAGAATCCTAGCAAACTGAAATTCCTCTTAATAGGTAGATGTTTGCACACTAAGCACTCACCCAAAACCTAAAACACTTGAGCAAAATATTACAATTAAAGCTCACAAGTGTTGTCTATACAAAGAAATATACAATTAAGTTCTAAGACAAATCTTTGATCATAATGTTGTTGACAATTGAAGCATTAGTCATCCATAGATGCTTGAAGGTCCCTTTTATACTCCCAAAAGAGTTCATAGCCATTGATGACCGTTGGGATTGAATTGGAGCCATTTGGGTCTTTATTTTCCATATTAATTGCAGTTCTGAAGCTGTCCATATCGGTACGCGGGTAACCGTATCGGTACGGCCTTCTTTAGAATTAGCCGTTGAGATCTGGTCAGCTGATACGTATCGATACGCGTATAGGCGTATACGTCCTGCAATTTAAAAGACCGTTGGAAATATGACCGTTAGGGGGTTTTGGTCATTGGGATATATGCCACGTAGGCGTATCGATACACCAAAGGGTGTATCGAAGCCACCCTTCTCAGTATCGATACGGGAATGACCTGTATCGGTACAGATCTTGACAGTTTCACAAACTGTAGCTAAAACCCTTTATGCATATTGATACGGGGTATACTGTATCGGTATGAATACTTGAAAAACTCAGGTTTGGCTACTATAAAGACGTTTTAAATCATCCCAAAACCTCTTAAAAAGGCATTAAACATTATTTCAAGTTGTTTGGATTTAAAATCATTTTTAGAATATTTTCAATTTATTCCAAAACTATTTTTCAATTATTATATCTAAACACATATCTCAACACCATTTATTTTCTTCCCTGAACCATAATCAATGGAGGTAACATCACTATTTCATTTTCGCTTTCGCAATCGAAGTCGTAATTTCGTTTGGATCCTGAGTATTATAAAGACACAAAAAATATTTTCATTTAAGGTTTTATCTTTCTTTTTTATTCTTAAAGATGAAATTGATAGAAGAAAAGAAGGATTTTGGAGAGGAAAGTAATGAAATTAGGATTATGAAAAAGGAAAACGTTGGCATTGAAGTAGGTAACAGTGAAAAAGAGGTGGGAACGACGACGAAAATGACATCGACGATGGAGAAGAAAAACAATTTACATAGTGTTTCCCTTATTTGATTGTAGTTTATTTGACTCCTCACCTTTGACTGATCTCAGGTGTTATTTTTTGTAATGATTAAAATCAAGCATAATTTTTCATCAATTTCTCGAAGAATATCTGGGGGTTTTAAGTGTAAGTGAAAGCATCGCCAAGCACTGTTGACCATGTTTTTGTATTTGTGATTGTGGATCTGCCTAAGAACAATATTTTTCTTTAATGCTACAAGCGATTGTTAGAGTATGTCCAAAGACCAATCATAAGATTATTGTAAATAACATTTATTTTACCTTGTTTATTCATAAAGAGGCATTGTCATTATTATTTCCAGTTACAATTCTGTGTGTATAAACAAATTGAATTATAATAAAGTCCTTAGAATAATATGGTTATTCTTAAATGTCCTTAGTCGAGTATTATTATGGGAATGGACAACAATAATGCATTAAGACTAATATGTAGTTGATTGATGACAAAGTGTTGTCATTGACATAGAGATGTCAAAATCAATACATAAATATGTGTTAGAGAACGACATACTAGACTGACCCGCTATGAGCATTTTTCTTGGATTATTATGTGACAGTCGCAATATTGCTCATAGTGATAACTACATATATGATACTCAAACTTGAGATCATCATTATTTCAACATCGTAAGTGACATATTTTGATACAGTCAAACGTGTGTCGTAACTGACTACACTATAAAGACTGATATTGGATATGTCGCAATCTATGTAGTGGGATATGGTTAATCAAGATAGGATTTGTCCCTCCTACATAATATGAGTAATATCGTGGGCCACTTGATTGAGTGAGACTAGAAATGCATGGCTATGCTCGAACAAGTTGATATGAGATATCATAGTTATTCGTTTATAATAGCCTACTCAATAAATCAAGAAACATTAGATACACTATACAAGTGTGACTGTTTCATGACTTGCGTCCAATCTAGATATAAAGGATAAAAGGATGTAATACATGAAAAAGGGTTAATCACGAAAAAGGTTTATGTCGAATCATGATTTCTTGTAACTTAGGTGACAATGACATATTGCTAGATGTCATTCATTATTTGTAATATTAGACATGTTCTAATATTTACTACTAACGTTACATAAACCTACGTGGTCACACGCACGGTTGAAATGAGAATATATTAAACGAATTATATAGGTACAAATTTGTTGTACACAGATTTAGTTAAATTAATATATATTTGATATATATAATTTAACTATTAGGTAAATATTAAAAGAAAAATAATTATTGTAATTATGACTCTTTTAATATATAAATAATATAATTCGATTTAAATCAATATATATATATATATGTATATTGAAATCCTAATTAAATTGAATTGAGATTATATATATTTAATATATATATATATATATTGGAATCCTAATTAAAGTTGAATTGAGATTATATATATTTATATATATATATATATATTGATATCCTAATTAAGTTGAATTAGGATTATATATATATTTAATATATATATATATTTAAATCCTAATTAAAGTTAAATTGGGATTATATATATTTATATATATATATATATTGAAATCCTAATCTGAGTTGAATTAGGATTACAAAGGCTATATAAAGGCATGAGAGATCTAGTAGTCATTAACGCTTTTGGAAAAAAAAACCTTCTAAATAGTTTAGAGAGTTTTTATATGCTTGTTCCATTCTAAATAGTTTAGAGAGTTTTATATGCTCGTTTTAACTGGGTGAACTACGTAGAGGTCGGAGCGTTATTGTTGCGGCTTAGGAATCGACATTGTGGAATCGTGATTGGTTTATTTTATCTTCTCCAAATTCAGAATTTTAGATTTTTAACAGGTAATTCTTCATCCTTATTCATCCACATTCGTTCCTCGTACATGGATCTCTAGTGGTAATCGTCGGATAATTTTTCCGCTGCGCCATGGGGTGTGCCGACGTTTTCCAACAGTGGTATCTGAGCCACTTGTACGATACGTATTCAGGTTTTAATTACTTGGGTGATGTAATTGTACGAGATACATGTTATTTTTTATTTATTTAGCGAATATATGATATTTGTACGAGCAAATCTATTCAATCACGATTAATCTGTTAATCTAGTTAAAAGATATTCCTAAGATCGATGACTAAGAGTTAATCATCAGGATCTTTGTCGATAGAGTTTGAAATATTATATGTTAATTGTTAACATATTCAATATTGAGTTTTAGGGTTTTAGATGTTAAGTGTTGACATACGCGGATTAAATTTATATATTAGACTAATGGTTAGTCTATAGATTCCGTGCGGGAAAGTAACGAGAGTTATTTTAGGAAAAAAGCCTCTTGGATTTTAAAATCCTGAAAAACACGATAATGTTGATAAACGTTATCAAATCGTTAGGTTTTTACATAGCAATTAAGATGTCAATCTTTAAAATTTTCTCCGCCGCTAACCAGGCAGCGGCAAACCCACCGGCAGCTACGAGGCCGCCAGAACCCCGCAAGGGGCTGTAAATCCTTATATTTGAAATTGTATTATTCGAGTAAAGTGTTTAAATATTTTAATTTAATTGGAGCTTCATTGTATCGTTTTAATCATTTATATATTTATTTAAAATCATTGGCTTTAAATGGTTTTTGAAAGTATTTTATTTGGGCTAAACTAATTTGAGAAATTTTATGATTTTTGGGTTGGGCTTGAAGCCCAAATGTGACTTCCGGGCCGAGGGTGTTACAGAACCTTTAAAGACTAATCTTGTAATTATTCATTGAGTAAATGAAAGTTTTTAATTTTAAATAAATGACACGTGTCATTTTCTTAGTGGGTACAATGCTCCACGTTAGCTTCCATAACGGAAGTGGGTAAACCCGTTAACGACGAAATACCTCATGTATGAAACTGAAATTTTAAAACATTATGTATGAAATTGAAAATTTGGTATAGTTCATATACCAACGGAGTAAATAGCCCTAATAAAAACTTAACCACTAATCTTAGCTATCAACGTGTAATTTATGAACAAGGATAAGAGGGGGGAAATGAGAGGAATATTACATTTCAGGATAAAAGTAAGGAAGATAAGACCTTTGAGATTTTATTCAGGGATATATGACAGTTGATATAGTGTTAAGAGAATTTATCCTATTTACCAAACGAGTTAGGAAAATAGTATTTTTTTTATGGAACTCGTCGTCCCTTTCCGTCGAGTATGTCCGGATATTTTTTCAAAATTCATGGTAAATTCGGCATGTAGTCCCGACAAGTTATCAGGTCATCGTTTGGACAGCCGATCGTTGAAGGGAATTGGGCAGCGAGAAGAAATGTTTTTAATTGAAAAGGCTATACAAAAATCATAAAAAATATATATTTAAAATGTCATTAAAATTTTTAAAATTATGAAAAATATATCATAATAAAATCGGTTTATTTTATTTTAAAAAATCATTCAATCACAGTTGGACATATATCATGTAGTGACGAAAAATATCAACAACATCATATATTGTTTTTATTTACTCACTTTTAAAATGCACATTAAATAAATTACTTTTTTTTTCATGAGGAACCAATTTGCTCCATTTTAAAATTAACAAAGACCGTAAAGGGTGTTTAAACCAATATATTTAAATTAGCTAACTATAACTTTAAGGAGGAGTGCAACATGATGACTTCTCGGGAGATTTGTTCGTGTCTATTTTTTGTTCGAGTCTTTTGAATGAGTTTTAATCTTTTTCATATATGGTCCTTATATGATCTAAAGTGACTAGTTTTAGAAAAAAAATGTCCAAATTATGTATTTAGTTTACAATAATAGTTATAAACCCTTATTATAATTTTGGGTATTTTCTCATTTAATAAAACTAGCGGCTTCTATTAAAAAAACTATAACTTTAAAATTGCAGACCAAAATATTCACTTTTTAAACGTACAAAGATTAAAATATTTTTTTTATAATATAAAATTTTAAATATAATACAATAATTTTTAATAGACTTTAACACTAAATTGACACCTTCAGTAACAAACTACATTTGAATACGTAAATGAAATACAAGAACATCATCATTTTTTTCTAAAATCCTAATGATATCGTTTCTTGATGCTGATATAAGAACAAAATGGATCAAAACACAAAATGGCCTGAATTTGACCAAACCTTTCTTCACTTTGAATTCAATTGTCGGGGACTTCGAACCAATGGTAATCCAGAGGTGTTAATCCTTTAATTAGTCCAATTAATGGATATAATCCTATGACTAATTAACCTTATTATGAGCACCATAGAATAGTGATAATTGTTGGTGATTAGACCGTTCACTCCTCCTGATTTACCATCGCACAATAAACTTAATAAGTGGGCACAATAAACTGATATCGATCAAGTAAAAAATTACAGTTCAGTGAAAGACACGATAAATACTTTTAGATGTGTCATGGAACATTTTGAGAAGACTTGAAAGGCCTTAAAAGACAGAAGTACAACGAACCTAAACTAGCCTAGTTGTTTCTCACATTGGCTTAATTTGTAACTTAATAATTGACACCAAGTCCTAACTGACGGTTCAATATTTGTTTTTATCGTCATCATGAGATTTGGATGTGATTAATGATTAATCACAGCACTAACCCCCATTAACAGTTAAAGTAGTGTAAATATATATAGTTATCTATTTTGATTATTAACATGTGAAAGTGAAACCTAAGGGTCATTGTCTCCTTTGGTAATGGAGTTGCCACAAACGCATTAGGGGAAATTGACTAGTCTTCGGTAAAAATAATCGAGTTGTTTGAGTTCGGTCCAAAATAAAATTTGAATTCGACTTTTAATGATTAGTATATATATTAAGTTGTACAATGGAAGTTTGGGCAGTTAAATTTAAACCTCACACAGAGCTTTTAAAATATTAAGTACATATATTTTAAATTTGTTGGCGATGGCTGTTTCTCATTGGCATTTTCGTGGAAGCTGACAGAAAATAGGATAGCAACCGTCTTTTCCAGTAGATCACGTTTTAACTTTTCAATTTCAATTCATATTAATTACAAGGCAATTTCCAACATTTTCAATTCCGATCATTTCTCCACAACCTTTTCCAATCCCACCGCAACTATACCTATATAAATAAATATATATTAATATTTAACTTATTAACTGATTAATTTAGATCGAATTTTGTAAAAGTTAAATATAAGAGACGACCCTTCGACTGCATTTTTATCTATTTGCAATATTAAAATTTGACTATCTTATTTTTTATAAGTGATCTAGTATCTCATCCCGACCGATATATATATATATATATAGCTGACCTGATTGCTCCTTTTGATCATGTCTGATTGAAATTTTCTCAGATTCTGATTTCCATTGTCAAAACTGGGGTTGTTGGTTGTTGATGTTTTGAAGAAACTTTAGAGTATTTACAAACAACAGTATATGAGCCCTAACAACCTCAAAAAGTACAAACTATACAACCCAACTGCGCCCCTGGATTTCATCTTCTTCCTTTTGGGAGATTTGACTTCTTATTAGCCACCTTTCTCCAATCTCCCTCCCCCCTCTATTATATATATTCAGTTCTCATATTACATTTCCTCATTAACAATCTTCAACTTCTTAATTCTCATATTAACAATTTTCTTTCAACTATTGAAATCATCGTCTGGTAAGGATTTTCCCGAGAAAATAATTTTCCAGTTTATAGCTGTTTGGTTCAATTCCATTTCATGGTTTCCACTTCCCATGCATCTGGGAAACGTATATAAATCACGTTTCTATAAAACATCCAGACTAACATTTTCAAATCCAAACATGCCCACGTGAATTGATCGTTAGTTGCATACGTATTTCAAAATTTGAGTCTCTGGTTCTTTTTTTCATTTTGATTGCAGAGAGAATCTGAGTGAAAAACAAGAAATGGAGATTCAACACAGTAAACACGAGTCATGGTCGGATTCCGAGAGCACGAGCAGTAGCCGAGTCGGCTACAGCGGTCCATTGAGCGGTCCGATTCTGGTGAGCAACAACAACCCCAAAAAGAGCAGCAAAAAGAGCGCGAGATTCAAGGACGGCGACGAGTACGTCGAGATCACTCTCGACATTCGTGAAGATTCGGTGTCCGTACAGAACATCAAAGGCGGCGATCCCGAGACGGCAATGCTGGCGACCAAGCTGGAGAGAAGGCCTTCGTTCGGATCCCAGCTTTCGTTTAAAATCAGGCAAGTTTCTCAGGAGCTAAAGAGAATGACATCCACGAAAGGGGCGGCGCCGTTTAACAAGGCGGACCTGAACAAGTCCGGCGCCGCTCGAGCCCTCAAAGGGCTGAAATTTATGTCCAAAAACGTCGGAACCGAAGGGTGGTCCGAGATCGAAAGACGGTTCGATGAAATGTCTGTCAATGGTTCACTTCCCAAGTCATTGTTTGGCCAATGCATAGGTATATATGCATATATATGCAATTTTTCATGTAATCCGCCATGAAAATGCTTCTTTTTAGCTGCTTAAAGATTCAAATTTCAAAGTAATTTGGTGATTTGTAAGGTCAGGCATGAATGAATCAAAGGAGTTTGCAGACGAACTGTTCGAGGCTTTGGCTCGCAGAAGAGGGATAACATCATCGGCAATAAACAAAGCTCAGCTAAGGGAATTTTGGGAACAAATCGCTGATCAAAGCTTTGATGCCAGACTGCAAACCTTCTTTGACATGTAAGCATTAAAGCACTTGATTTTGGTTTAACTTACTAGTTGATTCCAGTTTCTTTCTATTGGATTAATATACATTTTGGTACATGAACTTAACTTTAAGTTCAACTTGATACCTAAGCTTTTATTGTGTCCAATTATGTACTTGAAATTGTTTTGTTTTTTTTTGCGGGGGGTTCTAAATTGGCACTTGAACTTTGTTTCTTGGTTCAAATTGATTAAAAAAAATTAATTATCAATTTGAACTAAAAAATCATGTTCAAGTACCTAAATTAAATCTACCAAAATCTATATTTACCCTTCATTTAAAAAATCTAGGCCAATTAGCTATTCATGGAGGAGAATTGAATACCCTTTTTTTTCCCTTGATTTTCTTTGGGATTTTAGAGTTAGCTAGCAAATTAACAAGGTCCACTTTGTGGGACAATAAAATGTAGCGAAGCTTGACGAAAGAGTTTGGGATAACTTAAAATTTTTAAAAGTTTTAGAGGTTCAGCTAAAATTTTCAAAAGAATTAAAGGGTTTAATTTATATTTTTCAAAAAATATGGGGTCTAGCTAATTTTTTACTATTTTTGAGATGCTTAATGAGAATTTTTTAAAAAAATATGGAAAGTGATTTAATTAAAAATATACAAAACTTTAGAGCTTAATAAAAAATTAAAATTTTTGAGAGAACTCAATTCAAATTTTTAAAAATTTGAGGACTAAATTTTAGTGGGGCCATCCATTACCTTCCGCCACTGACAATAAAGATAAAATTTCACCTAAACATTAGGTGATGGTCTTGACAAAGTTATGCCAAGAAACAAGAGGCAAATTGTCAATAAAACATTACATTATAAATTCATAATCAGAATTTCCGAATCTATTTAATACCCATGCAAATAATTAATCATATAATTCCGTATTTCATGGACTATCTGCATATGTGAAGCCAGATGTTAGGTGGAAATAATTCCTCTGTTATCCTAGTTGTTGACTTCAAACTAATTATTAACCCTGTTTTAAGTTGATCAATTATTACAAATTAACAAGTCCATCTGCTTAACTTAGACAATAATAGAGAATCAAATCACCAATAGGAAAATTCTTTGCACATGTATAATGAAACAATGATTATTACAGTCAAAGGTTGAGAATTTTTGTGTAAAATTTTAATGCAGGGTTGACAAAAATGCTGATGGAAGGATCACAGAAGAAGAGGTGAAAGAGGTGAGTGAATATTATTACATCCAAAAGTTGTTTAATTAAGCTTTGTATTTATCCCTACAAATATTTACAAGTGTTTTTTTAATATACTATTGTGTAGATTATTACTTTGAGTGCTAGTGCTAACAAGCTGTCAAAAATCCAAGAATGTGCTGAGGAATATGCAGCCCTTATCATGGAAGAACTTGACAAAGACAACCTTGGGTACATTGAGGTCAGCAAAACCAAACTACTTTTAATCAACTTTATCCCGATCCTTCCTACAAATACAAATGTATTATTTAATCGAGTTAAGTCGAGTAATTTTTTTTAAAAAAAGTTGAGTTTACGAGTCTTGTTTTATTATTTAAACTTTATTTAAAATTTTGTCCAATCAAATTTATGAAATTACGAGTCAAATCAAGACATGTCGAGTCGAGTTATTTAAATTTTTATTCAAATTTAATTAAAACCATTTATACTCATAAACAGAGCAAGAATTTGAGTTAGTGACAAACTTAAATATTTAAAAAGCGAAGGAGGCAAATGTATAACTAATCTATTTAAAAAAAAAAACTACATTATAAAGGTAGAAAAAAAATATCGTGCCTTATGTCCCTCCTTCCTTGTTTATACTATTATTATATTAATTAGTTCCAATTTAAACTTTTTATAACCATAAATAATATATATATATATATATATGGCAGAATTGAGGGACTCGACTGGAACTTAAAAACTGATCTACTAATTACTAAAAAATTTTGAGTTATTTAAATTTCTATTTTATAACTCAAATTTTATTTGATTTTTTTAAGTCGATTTTTTTCGCGTTGAACCAAAAAATTTAGTTTTTTCGAGTCAAGTCTAGTTTTGCTCGCATCTACTTCCTATCAAGTAGTTTATATGGTCTCATTTCTAGGTGTCTGATATTTATATGAATTTCGATTATATTTAGAGTCAGTCAAATCAAAATCTTAAATGAAACAAAGTTCACACAATATTTTTTTTTTCATCCACAAGATTTAAACTCGAAACTTTACTCAATAGACATTGAATTTTTTATCACTTGATGTAACTATTGGGGTTTTCTTTTTTTCAGATATACAATTTGGAAACATTACTACTGCAAGCCCCAAGCCAATCAACAAACTTAGTGACAGATAGCCGCATTTTAAGCAGGCTATTGAGTGAAAAATTGGTGCCAACAAAAGAGAGGAACCCCCTTAAAAGATGGGGGAAGGGTCTTGCCTACTTTTTGGAGGACAATTGGAAGAGAATATGGGTGCTGGCTCTTTGGATCTCAATCTGTGCTGGCTTGTTCACCTGGAAATTCATTCAATACAAACATAGGGCAGTATTTGATGTGATGGGCTATTGTGTCACCACAGCAAAAGGTGCAGCTGAGACAACTAAGTTCAACATGGCCCTGATTCTTCTTCCAGTGTGCAGAAATACCATCACTTGGCTTAGAAGCAAGACAAAGTTAGGGGTAGTTGTCCCATTTGATGACAATATCAATTTCCATAAGGTATGTGGTACATAAAGATTGAATATGACGGAATACATTGAATATATCCATGTCTCCGACGCATTCTCTTAATTGGCATACTTGTTTCGAATGAACTTCTTATAGGTGGTTGCTTTCGGGATTGCTATCGGAGTTGGCTTGCATGCTGGTGCTCATCTAACATGTGACTTCCCTAGACTTCTCCATGCCACTGATGAAGAGTATGAGCCAATGGAGCAATTCTTCGGGGAAGAACGGCCTAACAACTACTGGTGGTTCGTGAAAGGGACTGAAGGGTGGACCGGTGTGACCATGGTTGTGCTCATGGCCATAGCCTACATACTAGCTCAACCTTGGTTCCGCCGGAACCGGTTAAACCTCCCTAAACCAATAAAGAAGCTCACCGGATTCAATGCCTTTTGGTACTCGCATCATCTATTTGTCATTGTCTATGCTCTCTTCATTGTTCATGGATACTATCTCTACCTCTCCAAGAAATGGTACAAAAAGACAGTAAGTATCTCAATTCTCACAAACCATCCACTGTTAAATATTTTTCAATATGGTGACATTCCGGGAGATAACTTGTTTCTACTGCAGACATGGATGTATCTAGCAGTTCCAATGCTATTATACGCGTGCGAACGCCTAATTCGAGCATTTAGATCAGGCTATAAGTCGGTGAAGATATTAAAGGTAACAATCCAACCCCCTCTAAGTATCAAATTTATCACTTTTACTGACCAGACAATGGGCTGATATTTACTTGTGCTTATAATTCAGGTTGCAGTTTACCCTGGAAACGTACTCTCTCTGCATATGACTAAGCCTCAAGGATTTAAGTACACCAGTGGTCAATACATCTTTGTGAACTGTGCTGATGTCTCCCCATTCCAATGGTAAAAACAGTAACTAATGATGTAGTAATTTTTTTGATGTCAAAGGTTTGATGTCAGTAAAAATGATACATTTGATTTTGATTCTCAGGCATCCCTTCTCCATTACTTCAGCTCCTGGAGATGACTATTTAAGTATCCACATTAGAACCTTAGGTGATTGGACATCCCAACTCAAGGCCCTTTTCTCAAAGGTGAACATTCTTTCTCAACAAGTATAGATTTGCACAACAAATTGTCTTATTTCAAAGCTTAAATATCTCCATAGTTTTGCCTTAACATGTCCTTGTTTGCAGGTTTGTCAGCCTCCATCAGTTGATCAAAGTGGCCTCCTTAGAGCGGATATCGGTAAAGGCGAAAACAAGCCTAGGTAACTTTCTTACATCCAATTACATTTGTCAATTGGGAGATCTAGATTGGTTTTAAATCAGGTTAATCTGGATTGTATAAATTCGGGTTTTAATATTTTCGAGTCAGTTTCGAGTTCGGTCAGTTTTCGGGGTTTGGGGAGGAACCATATGGTGTGTGTGGCTCTAAGATGGAATTTTGAATCTTATTGATAAAAACAGGTTGCCAAAGCTGTTGATTGATGGTCCATATGGAGCACCAGCCCAAGACTACAAAAAATATGATGTTCTTCTCCTAGTAGGACTCGGCATTGGTGCCACCCCGCTAATCAGCATACTCAAAGATGTGCTCAACAACATCAAGCAACAAAACGAGATCGAAGAAGCCATCGAAACAACCGGAGCCAAGAACAAGCGGAAGCCATTCGCCACGAAACGGGCCTACTTCTATTGGGTCACTCGGGAGCAAGGCTCGTTCGAGTGGTTCAGGGGAGTGATGAACGAGGTGGCCGAGTACGATCTGGACAGGGTGATCGAGCTCCACAATTACTGCACGAGCGTGTACGAAGAAGGCGATGCGAGGTCGGCTCTGATCACCATGCTCCAGTCCCTCCAACATGCCAAAAGTGGCGTGGACATTGTCTCGGGAACACAGGTGAAGACACATTTTGCCAGGCCGAATTGGCACAAGGTCTTCAAGCATGTTGCTGTTAACCACGCTGACAAGAGAGTTGGTACGTAAATAATTCATTAAGAAACGTCATAAATGTCAACATTCGAATTTTAAACTTGCTGAATGTTATTTTATAATCAGTCCAATTTAACTATAATTTTAATATATTTATTTAATTAATAATATATGTTTTTTTTACCTGCAGGAGTATTTTACTGTGGTGCACCTGGATTAACAGGGGAGCTAAGAAGGTTAGCTCAAGAGTTTTCAAGGAAGACCAGCACCAAATTCGATTTCCACAAGGAAAACTTTTAGACTTTTCTCCTATTGGTTATTTTAATTTTTTTTATTATTGGACGGGCAAAATAGGAGTAATAGTATATATTTTCCCTTAAGTTAATATCTTTTAATATTTTGTAATTTTTATATGTATTTTCTAGACACTTTCCATATTACTTTAACTATACATATTGTCAGGAAGGTTTCATAGAAGTGTCAAAGAAGTTGTGATCAAAACTCTAGTTTCATTTTTTTTATAATGTTACTCTTTTGTGATTTAAATAAAAAAATGTTTAATTACGATATTTGTTATTTGGAGCTTGTGGGTGAAACAATAGTTTTAGAATAGTTTAATTTTTCGTTTATAGGTTTGATCCGACTTCATTTTAAATATAATCGAAATTCGAGATAATCAAATTCTATGAATCCTACAAGTTTTGTAAATGATGAAGTCAGTTTGGTTCAAGTTTAAGAAAAAATCTCCAATGTAACATGATAGTATAATTATTTTCTATATATTTAAGAATAATTACTATAAATGCTCATCTTTATATATATTTAATTATCTTCATATTCTCTCGATTAAAAATTAGAAAAATAATATTTGTGTCGGTCAAGGTAAGGTAGGTTTTAACTTAAAATTCAAGTTAGATGAAAGATCATCAAACACTAGGTTAGGTCGGAAATGAGTAAAAAAAATTTAATTTTCTAGTCGGAGTCGGAAGGACCAAAACCTCAACTTATAACTTTTCATAAGTAAAATTCATATAATAATCGAATATCGAAAATCTAAAAAATAAAAAGGCAGACCTATAAATATATGTCTCTAAAAGATTAGACTACACAATCAAAGCTGTAAATGAGTGTATAGGTGTCTGGCCGAAAAGGTAGATTGAAGCCTATTGGAGAAACAAGTTGGACCACTATAATACTATTTTGGACATTTAAAAAGGCTTAATAAGCACGATCAAGTTCTTTTCTATAATATTTAATCTAATTATAATTTTGAATTATTTTTTTTGATAAAACTATAATATTGAATTAGTGGTTTCCTTCCGGTACGAAGCTGCCCTACTAGTGGGAGGGGCTGCTCCCCCCTCCCAATTTCTTGTTTTACATGTATTTTTTATGGGGAAATTTCTTAAATATAGTTATTCAATTTTTTTCTCCAACAACATGATTCTTTCAAGTTTATTTCTTAAACTATAATTATTTATTGTAGAAATTAAAAATCAAAATGATTTTTCTTGTCTTTGAACAATATTTTATTAGAAAATATTAAAAAATTCTAGACACTGTTCAAAGTCGGATTGCTTCTCTCTGACTTCAGTGTAAAATACTATTTAAAGTAAGATTTCTCTCCCTCCGAGTTTATTTGTTTATTATTTTTTCGGCAAAATACTGTTTAAAGTCGGATTGTTTTCCCTCTAACTTCTGACTCGAACAATAAACTACCCTAAAATTAGAATTAATACGGGAAACCCTATTTTGAAAAAGAAAGTTACCCACAATATTAGGGTAATTTTTCCATTTTTTATTCTAGAAAAACATTAATATATGTATATTAAATGGATTTGTTCTCTTAATATTTTAAATACGGTACACTCCCCCAACTCTTATGGATCAAAAGAAGAAAAGTAATTTATTTAATAAGATAATATTTTTAAAGTCTCTACACTTACAGACCAAAAATAAAAAATAATTATTAATTTAATAAAATAATATTTTAAAAGTCAATGAATTAAAAATAACTTGACGTCTTAAATTAGTTTGTGCATTGCCTCTTGTTTTTTGTCTTTTGCTTGCGGCTGGTTTTTAAGTTTTGCCCATCAGGTTCTCATTTTCATTTCATATGTAAATGGAGAAAAAAAAATCCATTATTTCGGACTTTGTTGATGGGCAAAAAAATTCAATCTTTATTTTTCAGTTAAGCCTTTCTTTGTATTATTATTTATATAACTAAATATTGATTTGATGCATCTAAATTTTTAAATGTATTTGACATATATTTGGACTTTCTTTTTGATTTTTCAATGTTTGTTTAGGTGTAACTTTTGTTTTTAGCTTTGCCATTTTAGTTTGTTGTTTCTAAATCTAATATTATTTCTAAGGCAATTTTTTATCTTTCTTTTTAATAATAAATATATTTTCTACATGAAAAAATTGTTGCTGCAGGATCCTTCCTATGTAATTCGGTGTTTTTCCTTTATCATTCAAAAATAATAATAAATATATTTGTTGAGAAAAGAAAAATCTAATATTAGTGCTTACAAATTATAATTATGGTAATGTTTAATTTTTAGAATATGAAATTATATATGCAAGAATAGAGATAAACAATTTCATATTATATTTGTTGAGAAAAAACATAGCATTAGTGTTTACAAATTACAGTTATGGTATTGTTTAATTTTTAGAGTATGAAATTAAATACGGAAGAATATGAAATTAAATTGATGTTGCAGTTTAAATTGCTTTGCTTATATAGTTATATATACGAATAAATAAGAATTTCTTCCATTAGATCATTTTTCTATTATAATTGCACTAATTTTTTTTCTTATTTAATGTTGTAGATTACTGCAGCTCACGAGGATATTCGAACAATTGGAGCACTTAGGGTAATCTCACACCAAAAGAACTAAGATATTGTAGATTTGAAATTTTCCTTCACAAAAGGTACAATTTTAATCATATTTTTGTAATTGCGATTAATATATATACTAGATTGGTTGATATTTTTTATTAATATATATTATAGATTGATTGATAGCTTTTAGTTAGTGATATATATTATAATTAGTTTTTGTATAATAATGTGTGATTTGTGAAGAACCAGTGAGACTAAGTGGTGGCTCTCAAAAGACTTGGGTGGTGGTCTATATATTTATGTAGATTTATTTGATTTTTATTTACTTTTCAAATTATTGAATTAGATATTTAGATATTTGTTTCATATTGTTTTACTTGATAGACTATACATTCAAATTTTATTTTTTTATCAACAATAAGTTTATTCATAAGAATAAAGTATGAAAGATATGACCGCGTGCCTCATTCAAATATTAATATTTAATATATAAATGTATGTGCATTTTTATTGATGAAAAAGTCATCTACAATTGATGTTTTTTTAAGAGGAAGAATGTTGAAACATCACGTTCAACTGAACGTCAAATTCATGTGCAAATCTCAATCCTATGATTTCGGATGACAATCTTACTAAAGCTCAGAAGACCGAGGTTAGTGAAGATTTTGATGTTAATTTATTGGAGCGTGATCTGAGATTTTGCAAGCAAATATGGCAATATCTTGTTAATATGCAATATGAGATTAGGCGAACTTATATTAAAGTTGGTCCATATCAAGTCATTCTTGTAGAGTATCCAAAATCTGAGAAAGTCCCTCGAAGAAGCTTTCAACCATCATGGTTTAAGCAATTTCTATCATGGTTGGAATATTCTCCAAGTAAAGATGCAACATTTTGCCTCTCATATTTCTTTTTTCACAAGGAAAATAGTCCTTCTAGTTCAAATACATTCACTATGGATAGATTTCAAAATTGGAAGAAAGTAAATGATTGCAAGAATTGTTCATATTTAGCACATATTGAGAAAGATCACAATTCTCCTCATCGAAATGCTGAAAGAGCATGTACGGACCTAGAGGTGGCAAATGGGTCATTCGGTTCGGATCGTTTTAGGTCGTTCATTTCGGGTTTGTTTGTATTCGGTTTAGATTCGGATTGAATCGGTTCGGGTCTGGTTCGGATTTTAGTTCGGTTCTATGATGATTCGGGTCAATTTGGGTATTGGATCAGTGCTTCAGGTCAATATCAGATCGATTGTTTTTGGGTCGGGTCAATAACGGATCAATGTTTTCGAGTCGAGTCGATATCGGGTCATTCGGATTGGTTCGGGTCGGGTCAATCTTTAAATTTTTGGGCCAATTCATTTTGAGTTGGACTTGGGTGTGAATCTAATCGTGTATATTATATAAAGAATTAATCATATATTCTTGTAAAAACATGTCTTTTTATTTGTTAATATTATCATTTAGGTTTAGTTCCAATCATTCAATGTTTCAAAATCAACCATCATTGGTATTAATCATTTAACATGAACCTAACGAATCTCGACCCAATCCTATAACTATATATTTTTTTAATTTCATATTCGATGTTGGTTTTTAGCACAATAGAATTTTTTTATATTTTCAAAATACACGTAAAAAAAAGGAGACATAATTTTATGGGCATGGAATCAAACCATAGACTATAATTGTACATATGATGAGCATTTTGAAATATTACCTAAAAATTTGTCTCGAGTATATGTTGATATATATTATCAAATTTGACTATAATATTATATTAGGATTTTACTTTTCCCTCCTACTTCCCCCCTTTCTTTGCAATTGAATAGAATATGTATATTAGGATTTTACTTTTCCCTCCTATTTTTGTATCAAATGTAGTGATTAATTAGTACTATTATAATACAAAAAGATAATAAAACATTATATTATTTTGGGTTAAAATCGGGTTGATGTTCGGTTTAGATCGGTTTTGAGTAAATTAATTTCGTGTTACTTTCGGTTCGGGTGAAAATTGGTTCGGGTCAAATCGGTTACGGGTTAATATCGGTTATTTTAGAATTTGGATCGGTTTCGGTTCGATTCATTTCGGGTTTTGGGTCACATTTGGGTCATCTTGTTCAGATCCATATCGAGTCTCGGTTCGGGTAAATCGGTTATCGGGTCAAGTTTGCTAGGTCTATGCGGACCTAATTAATCAATCTTCGCATGCTCAAAAAAATTGAGAAATTTTCATCTCAAGAAACTATGGATAATAAAGTTCGATTAAAAGCTTCAATTGATACAGTTACATGGCTTGCATTTCAAGGATGTGCTTTTAGAGGTAATGATGAGAGTAAAAAATCACAAAGGCCCCGAGAATTTTCTCCAATTACTTTGTTTAATATCGTCCTACAATGATGAGGTAGCAAAGTCCATAGAGAAAACTCCAAAAAATGCTACATACACTTCACCACAAATACATAAAAAATCTTGCATGTCCTCTCAAACAAAGTAAAAAATGTCTTCCGTGAACAAATTGGTAACGTAAAGTTTTGTATAATAGTTTATGAAGCTCGAGAGCAGGCTATAAAAAGCAAATGTCTATTGTAGTGAGATGTGCTGATAAGAATGGATGGCTGATAAGAGCGATTTTTTGGACTTGTTCATGTTAAAGACACAGTTGCAATCTACATTAAAGGATAGAATATTTTTTGCCTTTTTCTAATTTAATTTGGATGTTTATAACATTCGAGGACAAGACTATGATGGTGCACGTAATATAAGAGGTGAATGGAATAGCTTAAAGGCTTTGATTTTAGATGTATGTTCGTATGCTTATTATGTTTATTGTATGGCACATTGTCTACAATTGGCATTAGTTGCTGCTTCAAAAGAAGTCATATGTATTCACCATTTCTTTACTAAATTGAGTTCAATTATCAATATAGTTAGTGACTCATGCAAGCGTATTGATCAATTAAAAATTGCTCATGCTGCAAATGTTGCTTATCTAGTTGGTATTGATGAGCTTCAAAGTGGAAAAAGGCTTAATTAAATTGGCACTTTGCAAAGGCCAGGAGATACTCAATGGAGTTCACATTTGAAATATGTTTCTAGTTTAATCAGCATGTTTAGTGCAGCATGTGAAGTTTTGTTGAACATTATTGATGATGGAGCTATTTCAACTCAGCGTGCGGAAGCAGATGCAACATACGAGGCTTTAACTTCTTTTGAGTTTGTTTTTATCTTACATATGATGAGGAAAATTCTTGAAATTTCTTATATACTATGTCAGACTTTACAACAATAATCTCAAGACATTTTGAATACAATGCATCTTGTTTCATCTACTAAGTCACCGCTTTAAAAATTAAGAAATGAAAGATGGAATGACCTAATTGTTAATGTGAGATCCTTTTGTGACTCAATTAACATACATATTCCGGATTTGAATGCTTGTTATGTTGCAAGAAAAGGAAGAGCTCGTCATTAACAAGAAGATATTACATTGGAGCATCATTACAAAGTAGATATCTTCAATACTATGATTGATATTCAATTGCAAGAATTGAATGACAAGTTCAATGATCATACAATGAAGTTGCTTACTTTTAGTTCAGCATTAGATCCAGAGGTGATGCACACTTCATTTAGAACCAATAACACTTGTCAATTGATTCATAAATTTTACTCTTCGAATTTTGTTGAACATGAGATGATGCAATTAAGGATGTAACTTGAGCATTTTGATAATGTATGACAACTTTCAGATTTCAAAAGTTTATAAACTATTTCTGATTTGTGTCAATGGTTAGTGAAAACATGAAAGTCTGAGATTTATCCTTTTGTGTACAGAGTGGTGACTCTCATTCTTACCTTTCCAATTTCTACAACTACTACGGAAAAATCATTTTCAGCAATGGACATCATTAAAACCAGGTCATAGATTTTACTTTTTGGATTTTGCTGAACATAAAATGATACAATTAAGGATACAACTTGAGCATTTTGATCATGTGTGACAACTTTCAAATTTCAAAAGTTTGGAAATTATTTCTGATTTGTGTCAATGATTAGTGAAAACATGAAAGTCTGAGATTTATCCTTTTGTGTACAGAGTGGTGACTCTCATTCTTACCCTTCCGATTTCTACAGCTATTACAGAGAGATCATTTTCAGCAATAAACATCATTAAAACCAGGCTTCGCAACAAGATTAAAGACGAGTTCTTATCTAATTGTGTGTTGCTATATATCGGGGGAAAATTGCTGAAACATTTAATGTAGATTCAATTATAAATGACTTTGTAACATGAAAGAGCGACATGTCTTATTTTGTTAAACTTGATATGCATATGTTTTAAAATTATTTCAGTAATGAATGATATTTTATTTTGCTTGATTATATAGTTAATTATACTTTGTTCTCCCGAGTTAGGATCCTGGCTCCGTCCCTGGTCTCCTTCCTCTTTAGATAACTCTTAGCCAACTATCCTTCCTATAATAATAATAATAATAATAATAATAATAATAATAATAATAATAAAGATATTGGAAATTTCATACTCATGTAATATATATGTCTTCAAATTTCTTTTTAAAAATATCGAAAATATATAGGGATGGGCATGGGCGGGTTTTTGGCTCACCCGACCCGACTCGAAAATAAATATTTTAAACCTGAATCCGATCCAAAAATAAATACACTAAATCTGACACTGACCCGTCCTGACCTATATAAAAAATGAATTTTAGGATCTAATTCAAAAAAATTAGGGGGAAATTACACAATTAGTTTCGAGTCAGGCCGAGTCAGATATTTTCTACCCTAAACCCAAACTCCACTTCACCCTTAATAAAAACCCAACATGACCCTAACCCGATTGTTTCATTAAATAATCCTACCCGACCAGATTGGGTAAAATGCCTATCCCTAAAAATATACATTTACAAATGATTTCAAAATTTATTCGATTATTGCGAGAATTTAAATAAATATATTATATCGGAAAAGTAGGTTTGAATGGAAATATTATGTTCGCTTAAAAAAAGATAAAATTTAACCTCGAATATTTAAGATTAAGATTTCATTAAAGATGTAAGAAAATTGTACAATAAAACACACCTCAAATATAAAGAGAAACTTGTGGATTATGTCCACTAAAAAATTATATAAAAAGAAAGATCAAACATGAAAATCTAATGTGGGAAGAAAAACAAATTCTTTCTTTGAACATGACATTCAATTTTCTTAGAAACCAAACAATTATCATTAATTTTTTTGTCTCTATCTAATTAGACGCTTATGTAGTGATACAAGAGAGATGATAAACATAATCAATCTGCAGAACAAATCCGCTAATAATTCTAATTACGTCGGCAAACTATCACAAAAATAATCAATATATCCTAAATTATTAACCTTCTCTGACTATGGATGTGCACAATAATGATCTACACGAACGCAAAACTATTTGTAAATGTTAAAATAATATATTAAGTTATTTAGTTTGGAATTTTAATGAAAGGTATGAAATTATTAAATATTAAATAAAATTATTTTTATAAAAAATATGAACGAACTTTTTTGGCCAAAAATATAAACGCAAAAATAAATAGTGTTGTTGAGTTTTTATTTTATTTTAAAGTTTAGTGTAGTTCTATTTTATTTTATGATCTATGGTGATTTTCATAACATTAATAAGGTAATTAATAGGCAATGCTAAAGTGACGTCAAAATTCGGCATGTAGTTTGGCCAACTTCTCCTTTATTTGGATGAAATTGACATATAATTTGATCGATTTTACTTTTATTATAACTACTGTAATAAATTATAAAATAAAATAAAGGTACAAGAACTCATGAATAATGTCTTTTGTTATTATTAATTTTGACATTTAACTTTTGTTTCTTGTTCAACAAATAAAACAGGATGTTTGGTTAATTCCAAAAATGCATGACAAACTCCATTAATCTATTATCCAATCATATGCTTACTTCCTAAGATTATAACCCTTTCCTTTTGTCTCAACTAATATGCAGTTAGGGTGTACATGATCATAGTGTTCAACGAACTGTTCATGAATCGTTTGTATAACGTTCGTTTATGTACGTTTATTAAGCTAAATAAACGAGTATGAAAAAATTATGTTCGTATAATAAACGAAAGAACAAAAAAATGTATGCTCAGTTCGTTTATGTTCACAGACAAGCTCGTTTATCTTGTTCCCCTTTTTTTTTTTTTTTACATTTTAAATATTGATGAATGTATGGACTAAATTGAACACAATGTGAACTTTGGATTTCAAATTGTGAAGCCTAATGAGCTTAAAGACTAGTAGTGAAATTTCACCATTTTGTCAAACATATAAAGGAACTTGTTAGTGGACATATAAACAAATATGTTCGTGAATGCTAAACTAACGAACACAAACAGAATTTTATTCTTTCAAGTTTGATTCATTTACACGCTTAACTACAATATGTAATCTAAGATGATTTTGTAACACTTCTCATCCGACTCAAAAGTTCAATCGAGTAAGTGAAGTCATATCTAAAAATAAACCTATATGTAATATAAATTAACTTGTACATAAACTAACAATTTAACGTAACATTCAAATTCCTAGTTTCATATTAAAATTACCCCGAAAGAATCAAATCCACTAAATTTTACTAAATCGCTAATTTAAAATGCATGTGTTAAGCTTGAAAGAATCTCAGTTTGGTTGTAAATATTGTTAATGTAATATTTTATAAGTCATGAAGTGTGATTTAAACGAACTATAACCTTTAAATTAAGAATCGAGTTATAACTAATGTTAGCATGTATTAGAAGAATTAGCAACGGCCTAAAAAAGATTAAAATAATATTGTGTAAAAGGATCTTACCTCATTTTGAGATAGAATCTTCTTTCTTAAGCTTTATTTTTTTAGAGAGTTAGATGAAAGTAAATATGTAACTTAAATTAACATTAGATATTGAGAAAATTTTGAAAAAAAATAATCTCATTAATTCATTATAAAACTAAATAAGCTTTATATGTAGGGTTGAAATGCTGACATTGAATAAACAAGATTATCTTCGTGTTCGTTTGTTTATTTTTAAAGGTGCTCATGTTCAGTTTATTGTTTGTTTGTTTTAGAGTTCATGAACATGTTTGTTTAACGTTCGTTAACATGTTTTTGTTAAGTGTTTGCCAAATGATAAAATTATGCCACTAGTCCTTAAGTTCCTCATGCTTTAAAGTTTGAACTTCAAAGTTTGCCTTGTGTTCAATTTAATTCTTAGCTTCACCAAACAAGTTTGTTCGTGAAACATAAACGAACCGGACATGCCTATGTTCGCTCATTAATTAAATGAACATAAATTTTTGTTTATACCCGTTTTTTTAGCTTAATAATTATTCATTAATTAAATAAACATAAAAAATAATTAAACAAACGATCCATCGAACGTTTTGTTCATTTATGCTTCTATTTATACGATATAAATGGATCAATAACCCTATAATAATTATTTATAAGCTACTCCTTTTGCCACCCCCATTCAGCACCAACTCCCAACCCTATAATATTTTTTTTTGGGAAAACTACATTGGTAGTCACCAAACTATTACCTTTTTTCTGTTTTGGTCACTCAATTAATTTTTTCGTCTAAATTATCCTTCCCGTTAGATACTTTTCCTATTTTGGCCCCTTTTCGTTAAAAATTTAATAGAATCGCTGGCATGGTATTTTTTTTTCAACGTCACCATTATATTTCCTTGTTAGCATATTATATAGTATTTTTTATTATTTGAATTGAACCAATGACCCCTTGTATAAAGGGTCGTGATTTGAACTATGAACACATTGCACCAAAACCAAGGTGTTTAACCACTAAGTTAGATAGAGAACTTAGTACATATTCCCAAATTTTAATATTTAATTTAAAACGTATTATCACCCCAAAATTAAATCAAATTACTACTAAAATGAATCTAAAATTATTTTTCAATTCGTTTGGGAATAAAAAAACTTATTATTTATTTTTATACAAATATATTAGATGATTCTAAAAATTAATTAAATGTACAATAATTTATTTATATACATGTCAACGAATTAAATGTGATTTAAAAATTATATTTTATCTTAAATAAATATTATAAGTTTAATTTTTTTTTTAAATTAATATTAGTTTTATAAAATAAATAAATATTTAATTATTAGTTTTTTATTTCAAAACTAAATGAAAAATAATTATAGTTTGATCGTCACTTTTAATTACATTTCAAACTAACAAGTTTTACAAAAATATTAAATTAATAATTTTAAATTTAAATAGTTATTTTCAAATAATTCAAAATTTACATTAAAATTTTTTAGAATAATTTAATGCATTTTAAAAATAATAAATAATTAATTTTTTATTCTAAAAGAATTGAAAAAATAATTTTAATAGTATTTTGTTTTTTTTTTAAGTGATAATAAATCTTAAGTTAAAGGATAATCTTCACCGGAGGTCCCTTTTATTTAGGGCGTATTTTATTTTGGTCACCCAAATTAAAAAAAAGACTATTCTAGTCACTTATGTTTTCAACCGTAAATGCTTTGGTCACCCGAGCGTTAGCCACTGTTTAACTCCCGTTTACTGATGTGACGTTAATAAAAAAATTAGTTTTAAATTTAACCTTCAAAATTTTAAAATATTTTTTTACAATCTTAAAAAAAATCTTTTTCTCTAAAAAATATTTTTTCTTCTATAATACCACAGCCTTCAACCACCATCAACCACCACCGAAAAGATAAATTTTTCTTTTAAGAGTATCAATAGTCAGAACAAGTCTCTTTGAAATACCAACAGCCTGATAAGAGAATTAAGTGAGTTCTAGATTTAATATAATCACATAAATACTAGTAAATCAAGGTGGGAATTCCACGTTATACAACATCTTACATACAATCAATCTACATACTTAACAATGCACAAACTCAATTCATCCCTCCCTTTTTCACTTAATCTTGAAGTTGACTGTCACAGGGGAATTAGCAATATTTAAACTTGTTCACTTAATCACAAACAGAGTACTATAATATTTATTCAACGGATTGAAATTTTGTTAGCAGAAATTTACCAGAAATCAAATTCACAAATATATGTGTGTGTGTTTTAGAGAAATTAGAACAGCAGACCTTAAGCTTTTCAAGGGTGAAACTCCTGCCAGCTCTCAATTTCATGTTGTACTTCAAAGTCTGGCCAGGGATAATGGGGCGAAGGGGGCCAGCAGTTGGTCTGGAAAAAATCCTCACCGCCTTCTCTTGTTTTGCTGCAAATCCCTAATCACCGCCTCAAAATAAATGATTTATCTTTTAGGTGGAGGTTAATTGTGGCAGAAGGTTAGAGTTTGGGTTAAAGATTGTTGTTTTCGAAAAAGATAATTTTTTTTAAAGACGGTAAAAAAATAAAATTTTAAAGTTTAAAAGTTATATTTAAAATTAATTTTTTTGTTAACATATTACATCATTGTATTAACGAGAGTTAATGGAAGATAACATTCGGGTGACCAAAATGATAACAATCAAAAATATAAATGGTTAAAATATTTTTTAATTTGGATGACCAAAATATAACACACTTTAAGCAAAAAGGACCTCCGGTGAAGATTATCCTAAATTAAATATTAGATTTTGTGGATACATGATAAACTATTAACCTAGTGTAGTGGTTAAGCATATAGATTTTAGTTTAAAGTGTCATTGGTTCAAGGGGTTAGGCGTTGGACTCTAAATTCAAGGGGTCCTTGGTCTAATTCCTCCCACATGCACTTGAAGAGTATTTTTTTTTCTTTTATTTTATTTGAAATTTAAAGGTGACATGTGTCATCTCTTGATTGATCAATAAGAATAATAAAAATATTATGTAATATGCTAACAAGAAAAGAGAATACTGACGTAGAAAAAATATCATATTAACGATTTCGTTAATTTTTTAACGGATGAACTATTAACCTAGTGTAGTGGCTAAGCATACAGTTTTTAGAATAATAAATATTAGATTTTACGGATACATGATGAACTATTAACCTAATATAGTGGTTAAGCATACAATTTTTAGTTTTTGAACGAAAAAATAATTAAGTGACTAAAACAAAAAAAAAAAATTAGTGACTACCAGTGTAGTTTTCCTTGTTTTTCCTGTCCTCGCCCTTTAAGCCTTAACTTCTTAAGCACTTTCCCTCACAATTTATTTCCTCCTCTCGCTCTCTCTTCTTTCTCTGTGTTTTCACTTTTCAACTAAATTTTCACATAAAACATATTTTTATTTTCCTTGCCATTCCCTTGCTGTTAGTCTAATGGCTGCAACAGAAGGAAAACCAGAACCCAAACCAGAGGTTGAACAAAACCAAGAATCTCCTCTCAAGTACAAGGTAAAAACATGCATAAACAAACACAAAATCCCCGGGTTTTTTTCGTTTGTCAAATGATGTTCAAACCTTGTTTTTTTTTTCATGGTGTTTCAGGCTTGGGTGTTGAAAGTCTCCATTCACTGTGAAGGTTGCAAGAAGAAAGTCGAAAAGACACTGCGAAAAATCGAGGGTAAAATTCTAAACAATCTCTAGTCTTTTACTTCAAAATGATCTTTGTTCATCATTAGGTTATAATTCCAGTGAAAATTTCCTCTGAAATGGCTCTAAACAATCAGAACCTTGTCGTTTGTCACCTTTTCTCATCTGGGGTTTGTTTTCTATTTTTAGTTAATCTCTCATCCCTTCAAAATTTTCTCTTTTTTTCTCATGTTTTTCTCTTTTGGTAAAATTTCTTCTTTTCGCCTTATGGAATTTACCAAAAACAAACTTTTTCTTCATCTGAAGTTACAATTTTTCATTTTTTTAATCTATTTTCTTTGTGATTTGCAGGCGTTTACGAGGCTTATGCAGATTTGAAACAACAAAAAGCCACTGTAAAATCCAACTTACACGTAAATGCAGAGACTTTGATCAAGAAATTAGTGAAGAAAGGGAGACATGCAGAGCTATGGCCTGAAAAATCTGAACCAAAAGAGAAAAGGCAAGGGAAATCGAAGAACAAAGACAAACAAGTTGCTCAAAGAGAAGAAGCTAACAATAACAGTAACCATGGCGGTGATAAAGAGAAAGAAACAGTGAAAAACGAAGCTTCGGTTCAACAAGACGATAGTGCTAAAAGCTCTGAAAACGGCGGCTCAACCAAGGTGGTGGAGGGGAAACAAAATGTGACCCGTGATCAAGGAGGACAAGTCAAGGAACCGAAGCCGGAGGTTAAGGAAAAAGCGACCTTGGAAGCCGGTAACCAGTCACCGGTGGCTGAGAAGAAAGTTGCCGGCGGTGAAAGTGAGGGTAATGCTGCTGAGAAAAGTGGCAGTGGCAATGGGAGTAAAAAGAATAAAAAGAAGGGGCAAAAGGCAAATGCGAATGCTAATGTTGGTGAAGGGGAACATCATGGCGATGCTGTACCTGCAACCATCGGATCACATTTCAAAGGTCATGGACCCCATGGTCCGGTTCCCATGCCATCTTCAGCCAATCACAGTCCGCCACGTCAGCACACGGTGTACGAGTATCCAACGTATCACCATTCACCGCCAGTGTACCTCACTAGCTACAATACGGCGTATCCAAGTAGTAGCTATAGTGAATCGTATTACAACTCACCTCCACCGTATTCGTACTCGTATATGCAGTCGGGACACATGAGCGAACGTCCACCCCTTGATATGAACACGTACTCATCATATCCACCGTATTCATCCCAACCAACCGATTCGTTCGAGATGTTTAGTGACGAGAACCCGAATGCATGTTTGATCATGTGACATGTATTCTTCGGGGTTATACGGATACCGAGTTTATATTACTTGTATAAGAGTGTGTTCGGGGGTATAATTTTGCAAGGTATGTAGATATAGGAGGAAAGCTTGTAGTTTAACTCAGGGTAAAAGTAATAAGAGTGGTGGAAATGGGGTATGGTAGGCGTGTTTGTGCTTTTTGTTTAATCTTTTAATTAGTTTTGAAAAGAAAAAAAAAGTTTACATTTTGCATTGTAATGCTTAGTTGTAGTTGTAGGGCCTTTGCCCCATTTATCTTTATTTTCCTTCTTTATGATGTGTAAAAGTAGGTTTTGATTTGGCATTTTAGCTTTTATTTTGATGGTGATGATTAAATGATTGCATAGTTAGCTATAGCTAAATGGAATGTACCCTCAAAAGATTGATGACTAAATCAATGTTTAGTCCTTGAATTTGGTGATTTTCTCTATTTGGCCTCTAAATGTTTTTGATAAAGTACACAAATCATCCTGAAATATTCTTTTTGGTCATGGAATTTTTAAAAGTTATGAAATGGTTATTAAAATTACAATTTGATTATAAGCATTAGTGATAAATTTTTATATGTTTAAGTGATTGTTTTTGTAACATTTGAAAATTTTAATGAAAATGTTATAACTAAGTAAAAGGTTTATTAACTATTTCATAACTTTCAAAAGATCAGTGGTCAAAAAGGCTATTTTAACATAGTTTTTTTATCAAATATGAAAATTCTTCATTGAAAGAAAAGATTCATACAAGCATGACAAAGAAAGCCAAGAACAAACATAATAAAACAAAACAAACAAGGACACCAGGTAAGCCCGGAACAAAGAGTCAAAGACATGAGCCGCCATGTGAACGAACAGAGGGAGGAGAAACATGTTGCAGTAGCCATCAAGAGAAAGGAAAAAAATCGAACTTCAGCACCCACAAAGGGCATATGACAGACACGACGAAAATTCTAAGGGCCGGGCTGACTGGGACGGCGGAGGAGGCTCCATTCGAATAGAAAGACCTCTTAAAAAAAAACCAACACATCAGCCGGATCTAAAGGCCACTTCTAAGAGAACATCGGAATGACGGGTAGCTAGAGCCACCACCGCCACCGACATCCCTCAGCCCAGTAAAATCATAAAATGAAGAACAGAACCAACAAAAATGAAGACACAGATGGAAAAGACCAGCAAACACCGGATCTCTCCACCCAATCTTCCTCGTTCCGAGCCAACTGAGCAGTCTGATCATCCCTCTTTCAAAAACGAGGCCCAAGCTTGAACCGAGACGACCAAGGCCAACAAAACCCATTGAGAATGTTAAAGGGAAGAAAAGTAACAACAATCGAAAGAAGAAAAAAATAAGAAAAAACGACAAAGGCTAAAAGAAGGAGAGAAGAAAGGGAGAGATAGGCCAGTTGCTTGAGACTAGCAGCTAGCCGCCGTCGGACCTCAGATCTGGTCTGAGTTTGAGCGGCAGAATATGGGAATGAGATCTGATTTTAGGGGTTTGCATGGGGAGAGAGCTTGTGTGTTGAAAGTTTCGTCAAACAATGTTACTTGCTAAAACTTTTTTACTATTTCAACTTAGTTTAGTGATCATTTAGGCCCTTTACTCAATTCTTTTTACTCATCGGTTTCTGAATCTTTATTTTTGATTATTCTGATAAGTTTATTAGGGATCAAATAATGAACAATTATCAAGTTTAGGGGTTAAAAGTATATTATCCCAAAAATTTAATTAAGAAGAAAATCGAGGCTCGTCTATTTTTCCTTTTATCTTGTATATTGAAAGTAGGTTTTGATTTGATATTTTTAGCTTTTATTTTGATGGTGATGATTAAATGAATGCTTAGCTATAGTTAAATGGAATGGACCCTCAAATGATTTAGGGGTAGGGGTAAAGTAATTTTCAGTTTTGATTATTTTAGAATTTTAATGTACCACATCATCAAACAAATAAAAATAACATTGAGTTTAATTCAATTGTTATGTTGATGTATATAATCTATATATAAAGATACAAAATTAAAAATATTTAAACATTTAATATTATATGATTTGTGAATTAAAACATATATAAATAATATAAACATTCTATCTAATTATATAAATAAATAAATATTAAATTCAAGACTAAAAATTTAGGATCAAACCAACAACATTAAATTTAAAATTTTAAAATTATTTTAATCCAATGGTTTAATTTATACTTCTGGTCCAGAGATATTTGAGGCTCATGTTTTTTTTTTCTTGGGAAAATCTGGCACATTGAAAGACAGGTGTCATGTTAGGTGATAGTATAAAGCTTTAAAAACTTCTGGCATTTTGCACTTTGGTTCCTAACTTTGTGTAGGAAAAACACATTCAACCTGATGTGTAAAGATGAAATCTGATGGTCAATTTGCATGTTTTTATTTGCCAGATGTATCAAGCCTTGTAAAATAATTACACTTATTTTTTTGTATTCAATTCAACTTTTAAACCGAGAAATTGTATCAATTAAATCTCCGTATTAAGAAAATTCAATCTATTCATTTTTATTAATTTTTACTGTTAAGTCTTTATTTCCTTCCCTAAATAATTATTATGATGTAAAATATTATGATTTTGTCATGTATATTTGTAAACAATCAAATTTTAAAAATGTCATATAAAAATACCATACACTACTTGCAACATCAACTGATAAAAAATCGTTAAATTTAATATATATTTAGTCAAAGACGTAAATTGATAAAACTTTAAACTACAATAATTTAATTAGACATAAAAATAACACTTTAATTAAGCTTTTTTGTGAGTAAAGTATATTAGCCATTAAACTATGTTCAAATAATTTTTTGGTAATTATTAAAATTTTCAAACAGTTATAAAATGATTATTAAAATGTTTAAATATTATAAAATAATCATTAAAATTTATCAAATTATGATAAAATAATTTTTAATTTATTAAAATTTTTTGGTAAAAATTCAATAATTTTAATGATCATTTATAACATTTTAAAGTCTGTTGACAAAAAATTTTATTTTGACATAACTAACTAACCTGTGATATACTTTAGCATTAATTTATTGATTTTTCTGTTAAAGATAATTTTTTAAATATTTTCTGGTTTTTTGTGCTCTCTTTTGAAAGTTGTTTCTTGAGTGACGCATTGCCTAGTGCTTGATGGGTAATCGAAGTGTTGTTTCCCCTCTTGTTTTTTTTTTTTCCCCTCCCTTTTTTTCATATTACTGTTGTAGTAGTGATATTTTCGCAATATTCCGTAAGATAATATTGTGAGATTTTTTTTTTATGAATATTTTTAACAGTAATTAAAGAAATTAAAAATTATATACTTAAAGTCGTTAAAATTTTTAGACAATTTTTCTTTATAAATTTACTTAAATTCATGTATTTTTTAAACGACTTCTAATTTATTGTTCAAACATCTCCTATTTATAAATTTAAATAATAACTATCACATTTCATAAAATAAAAAATCTCACAACACTATCTCTACAAAATACCTAAATTTTTTCCGATCAAAACAAAAGAACAATAAAAACATATCTCTCTGTATCTCTAGTTATCATAGATATTTGTGAAACAGTAGCAAAGCATAGAAAAATAAGCTACTAAGCTAGAGTTTGAATTTTAAAAAAAAAATATTAAGCAGCAGTAATAGTAGCAAAGTGAAATAAAGCTAATATTTAGAAAGAATATATTAAAATTATAGCTAAAATTTTCATATAATTTTAAAGATAATAAAAACATTAAATTAACAATGGCAGCAGTTGAGCTATAGAACATTGAGGGCATTTAGTTTCACTGCCAACTTTTTGCACAGCCCTAATAATAGCATGACATGTGACATGCTGTTATCGGATGATGTACATTTTTGGTAAAAATAAGAGAAAAAAATTATAATTTAGCTATCAGTTCTTCTTACTCATAAAACAGCTTTCAAAACCACTATGAATTTATGGAGTAATTTGCTAATAAAACCTTAAAGACTAAAACAATAACTAATTGGTCTATCAGGATGTGTTGTAAGGTTCCTTAAGCAACGTCAAAGCTTCAAATCTTGACATCTTGAATAAAAAAACTAAGTTCAAAGGGTCATCCTCATATTAAACCTCTACAATATCTGATTTGATTTAATCGATAAATAAATTAAATAACGGTAATTAAAAAAATCTTAAGACTAAAGCAATCTAGTACGGTTGCAGGTAACTTGTAATATGAAATGAAACATGCATGCTCTTTATGTATATAGGGCCCCTTTGGACCTAATAGTTGACATCTTTATGACTTCAATAAGGGCCATAATAATCTCATTATCTTCAAATGAAAGTAGTATTTGTATATTTGATTTTTGAAAAGGGACTCTTATATTACCATTATCTCCTCTAGTAAAATGCTTAAACTAAGAGATTCATAAAAAGATGAAAAAATAATACTTGAAAAATTCTCTTGAATCGGATCTAATCTGACTCAATTTTAAAATTAATTAAACTCAGTGACTATTAGATATTATAAAATCTCACACGGTAAAAGTCCATAATATATACCTTTAAAACTATTTAATAAATATTTTTTGATATTTGATCCTAACTCAATCATTGTATATATAAAGCTCACCCCTTTGGGTTCTTATTCTCTTGTCCGCTTGAAGAAGCTCGTTTTTGACATTCCAAAGCCTTTGATGGGTTAAAAGAGAATCTCATGGAATCGCAAATGCTAATCATTTTAAAAACTAATCATAACTTGATAATTTTAATTTTTTAGTGGTCTAAAATTAATTACAAGATAATATTTATTCATATATAATTTTAACATTTTGATAATGTATATACACCTTCTAAACAAAGTGATTTGAACTCATGTCTCCTAAGATAATTTTAATTTTTTAGTGGTCTAAAATTAATTACAAAATAATATTTGTTCATACATAATTTTAACCTTTTGGTAATATACATGTACCTTTTAAATAAAGTCATTTAAATTCGTGTCAAATAAATATCATTTAATTTTTTACTAAGAGTGTTTGATAATTTCAAATTTTTATATTAAAAGAATGGGTTTAAAGAGTATCTATTATGGACCCCTTTTCTTCTGATACGCCAATTCAGACATGCTGGTCTTAATTATGAGCTTCTTCAGATCATGGGACCCCCTATCAGCCTTTAAGTACAAACAACAAAGCAGATGATCATGGGTTTTTAGCTTCTCTCAAATTTGGTGTACCAAAATTGCAGGTAAAAAAGTTGGGTTAAATTAGGGAAAAAGTTTGTTTTTTAATTTGAAAAATGGTACATTCACATAATTATTTAGGAAAATAGTCGAAAACTGAAGTAAAAAGAAAGGTCGCCACCAGTTGTTATCGATTTTTATGGATTAAATTTTGACATTTACTACAATACATGTGAAAATTATTTTTTTTATGAAACTCGTCATCATTGTTACTGACGAGTTCTATTGATTTTTTTTTAAAAGCATGGAACTTGTCAAGAAATCATGACAAGTTTGCTTGATCTTGGGATAAAAATGGATGGAAGGCAAAGTTGATGGCTGAAGTGAAAAGGAAGGCAATGTTGGGGGCTGGATTGGAAATCTGGAGAAGTTAGGCGGCTGGTGTCATGATTTTCCAGCCATCAACTTTGTCTTCCTTTCATTTTCATCCCAAGATCAAGCAAACTTGCCATGATTTCTTGACTAGTCCCGTGCATTATAAAAAAAATTAATCAAAAGAATTTGTTGAGATTAGATGATGAGTTCTATAAAAAAATCAATTTATTTGTAACTCCTCAAGACTACACGACAAGTTCACTCCAAACTATAACAAATGTCGTAAATCTCTAAATAAATTCACAAATTCCCTGTAAATATTTAGAAATTTAATTGAAAATCTTAATTAGAATCTTCAGTTTTTAGTGGATCTAATTTAAAATATTCAACATTTTCAGAATTCAATGGTAATTTCTACAAAGTTAAAAGATTAATAAAAAATTTAATACAAAATTTTGAAATCTCACTCCTAACCCACGTGACGGTCAGCCTCTATCTCTAATTTTCTGTGCATGAACATTCCTTGAAAGAATGACAGTCTCAAGACATCAATCCTACCATTACAATGGCGGAACATAGCGAGTAGCTTTAAAAATTTTAAAAATCGTTATTTAAATTTATGAAATGATTTTTTGGGGATAGATTTATTTTATTATCTAAGGAAGAAGTAAATTGGAACAAGAGACATATACATTTGTAACTTTTTTTGCTATCTATCTAAATAATCCTCTAATTAGTACTAATGAATAAATTTTACATTTCAATCGAATCAGACAATTTAATTTTTTAAACAATATTATTATACTCCTTTAAATATTAAAAAACAATTATTTTTTATTTTCTTATTAATATACATTTATATTAAAATAAGATTCAAAAAAATCGTATTTAAAAAAACAATTATTGGGTGATAAAAACGAGTTTTTGAGCTTAAAGGGAAAGATGAAATATGTAAAGCAAGGTCAGATTTGATAGGATGGACGAAAATGATTCACGAGAGAATCTTAATCCAAAAGCAGCACACAAATTTTTTTTTTTTTTTACAAACAACACACAAAAAACACACAAAAAAAGGTCAGTGTTAAGTCAATCAAGCAATTTGACAGCATATTCCTGGTTTATCAAATCAGTAGCAATTCCCATGGATATGGAACCTGATTCCCTCAATTCAATCTTTCTTGCTTCCCAAGCCTTCTCATTTCTCACAATACACATCCATCAATTATGATACGGATCCAAAAATATTTTTGAGGGTAAGAACTAATAAAATTTTAAATTTTCATGGTGAGTACAACTTATAAAATTAAAAAAAAAACTATTAAAGACTAATTCATAAAAATTAAAAATTAATTTATAAAAATTTAAAAATTGAAGCCAAATATATGAAGTTTAAAAAGTTGAGGGGACACATGTCTATTCTAACATACACTTGGATCCCCCACTGGATGTTAGTATCGAATATAAATGTATACTTGATAGTTGATACGCATGTCATTAGATTTTTTATATTTGGAGGATATTTAAACATCAATATAAGGGCAAAGGTCAAGATGAAATTTTAGGGTGAATAATAAATAATAATAATAATAAGGGTTTGAGTCTAATTATTAAACTGTCAATTGAAAATGTAGGTGTTAGAGTCTAATTTGTTTAATTTTAAAATTAATAAACTTAAAAAATATTTAAACGAAAAAACAGATCGTAACTTAATTTGTACGGTTTTAAAATTAATAGGAACCTAAAAAGTAATTTGACCCAAAAACTAAAGAGTAAGGCTCAATAAGCCCAGTTCCAAAATTAAAAGGACCTAAAAAGTAATTGACTAAAAGATTAGAGAAACAATATTTAATTTTTATACTTTTGAAACTAAGAGAAACTTAAAAAGAATTAAATCAAAAAATATTTGGGGGTCACGGCTCCTCCACCATTTGATTTCGTCCCTAACTATATCCTTTATTTTTTATTCATATAAATAAAATTGGATTGATTAATCTAGACATTAATGACTTATAAGACAAATATAATTGGATTGATTGATGCATGATTTCATATACTTGGGCCTACCATAGCTTTTAACCAGTTTATGTGTAGAAGCAACGAGATGAATAATAAGCACGTTGTTCCCTTTCATTGTAGGTGAATTTGGTAATTAAAAGATGGGATTTTTAAAAGGGGAAGTAATTTTCGTCTTTGATATTTTCTTATTTTAATTTTTTATTTATATTGGTCTCTGAATTTCGATTTTGTTGAAAAAAATATACAAAAATTAATATCGTTTGTCTAAACGTTCATGTTGAATATTCTCTCTGAATTTTCTCATAATTATAGCCATGAATTATAAAAAGTCCATGAATTTCGATTTTTTTCTTGGAAAGCCTTAATTATATTTAAAATTAGTGAAGCTATAATTATGATTTTAATGGTGCCAATCATGACTCATAACACAATGATGCAGATGAATATTAAATAAACAAATAGATGAAATGCCACTGGAATTTGGAGCTACCAAACTTAATGGTTGTGAAAGACTCCGTATACCTAAAAGATCTTGCTTCTCTAAAAGACAGTTTGGTCCCCAATAAATTAAAAAATTCTAATTCTAATCCTACTTACAGGAGAGGGGAGGAGGACTCTAAGAGAAAGAATGAGGTGTTAGTAGTGGATCTAAAACTCATGACTTAAGGAAAATGAGGGAACTAAACTATTATTTCCAATCATTGGAACAGCTACCATTTACTGATATAATGATAAAATTCCCATCATTCAATTCATTCTTTCATTATTCCATTACTTTCCAAAATTCGAAACTTCAGTCCTCAATCTTTATATATTCAACCTTGAAGTTGTAATCTTTATATAACAACCAACATTGTTTCCAACATTGAAAACGATTCTAAATTTGTTAGTACTGAGAACCATAAGCCAATAACTAGTTAGGCATTTGACTACGAAGAAAGGTAATCAAATTTTAACACTAGTAACCAAAAGACCGAAATTGTCGATTAACACTCAACTAAAGGCATATATATTAGGTTCAAACGTAAACAAAACCAAGTGCAAAATGTCATCCAATCAACAAGAATAACTTCAACATAGTTCACCCGAAAAAACTAGAACATAGTAGTCACTGCCAAAAGATTTTTACCTCCTAAGCTTAGAGACAAGACCGGTTTTAAAAAGGTTATCCAATTACTGCTGTCGGACTTCAGCTTTCTTCTTCTGCCAAAGCCTGTCGAGAGCACTATCGGCATCACCCTGCAATGATGAACTAATCTATCAGCAGCTGAATAAGATACAACCCGGTATCTCGATAAATAACCAAGGGAACCAATAAAACATGATGATACAGAATCAATGTTCCCAATTTCCAATCAATTAAAACATCCAAAACAAAAAAACTTCCTATATGCATCCATAAAGACCCTGTTCCAATATGCAGACAACCAAACAAATGCGGTAGCATATCATCCCTTCTAGGTCTTGAAACAACCTTAAAACGATGTTCTCACCAAATGAACATGAAGTGTGAAATTAGTAACATAGCCTTGAGATATATCTCTAACATTTCGGGTGTTAACATTAAAATGCAACCGCAAACATATCATTAACAGATCAAGATATTCAATTACGTCTTGTATGGGATGTGAAGATAAACACGAGTACATGACACAAGCATATGAGAATGCAATCGAACCATAAATCCATCACAGAAATATAATGAACATCAATAAACATAACAACATTCGAAACAATTAGCAGGCCAATGTAGAAAAAACAAACAAACCTGGGCACGAACAAATCCGCAAAGAGCAAAAGTGGAGAATGTGCCGGTGTATCTGCCAAGCTCATCCAAATGTCCAACGTTGATTTGGACGGAAGCATGATCCTTCGAGGTGATGAGCCTGTTGGTGGCGGAACTGAAACAATAACAAACAAACATATATACAAGTTTCCATCAAAATCAACACAATAAAAAACCAAAACATTATCAAACATGGTGGAGCGAATGAAATACCATTTCCTGGGGATGTAAAGATCCATGTTTTGACCCTCTTCGTTCTGCATCTTTGCGGGTTGATTAATCGAACTAACACAAAGCTCAAATCACCTAATTTAAAACCAGTTTAAGTTCGTCAAAAATCATGCAACAAAAAAGAGAGAAAATTTTACTATATTTTACCTTCAATCTCCTATACATAAAAATACTGATTCAAATATTAAAATTACTCAAAGAAACATATAATAAGAACCCAGATCCTGATTTAATCTTGATCTTATATAAAATAAATGAAAATCAAAAGAGGAGAGGCGCACCTGGAAGAGAAGGAGAGGGCGGCACTTGCTTTGAGGATTAGGTTATTTGTTTGCGCGATTTATATGTCAATTTTTTCTTCTTCTGAAAAGTATTTGGAAAAAAATATCAATGTTAAAATTGATGGTCGAACTTAGCATGGCCTATGACCTAAAGGGGGCGAGCAGATTTCATTCAACATTGGCCCAATGTGGAGAGAGTAATTTTCAGCTTTCGATTGGACAGCATTTGATAATAGTTTTTTATATGGTATTTAAATTTAAATCTTTTACGTATTTTAATACTTGAAGTTCACAATTTTTTATGTGATATTATGTTATTTTGTACCTAAATTTGGCACAAAATATTATATATTTAACAATTGATTTATCATGCATTATAGGTTCTATTGCCTATTAAAATGTTATTGTAACCCCCTACACTGGCCTATGCGGAAGGCACGACATAGTAGATCACATTTGCCTTTTTAAAACCTTTCTTATATCGATTATAGAAAAATTTTGGACTTTTCAGGGATTTAGCCATAATTTCAAGTTTAATAAAATGATCATGAGTGAAAATAGATAATAGTAATAATCAAAATATAAATATTGAAGTATCGCCAAGCAATAAAAGTTAACAAAACAAACCCAACCAAAATAAGTTATACATCCAAAATAAATGGCACGTGTCACCCTGGTAATAAATGGTGGATAAGAACATTACAATTTAGTAGAATCCAATGTGCTGATCCTCCAAGTGTCGGGTACCAGGTGGCCTATCAACAACAATCTGAAAGGAGAAGTGTGGAAGTGAGCTATAGAGCTCAGTGTGCTCCCAAAAGTGCAACAATAAAAACATTTTCAATACATCAAGTATGCATAAAAGTATCATCATAAAAAGGGCAACCAATGGTATACATGCAACCTATCTACCCTCCAACCGTACACCAATATGCAGCTCCCCACTGAGCTACATCCGTAAGGACTTACCCTAAGCCCGATGGCATTAGGAGCCACCCTAAGGGGATACCTTAGGTCTGTAAGGATTTACTCAGGCCAAATTCGTGACACCTACCCAAGGGGGTACCTTGAGTCCGTAAGGATTTACTCGGGCCGTAGCCACAACACCTACCCAAGGGGATACCTTGAGCCCGTAAGGATTTACTCGGGCAGTAGCCACGACACCTACCCAAGGGGGATACCTTGGGCCCGTGATGATTTACTAGCTTGATCAAGGTTGCACTTGCATACACTCCATATAATATCTCGTATATGTCCCCATGTATCATGTTCATGTCATTAACATCATATCATGATCAACCGTATTGCATGTCATATTTATGTTAACTCTATCTGTGTGATGCATGTTGCATGTCATGCGAAGTCATACACGATATGCATATACAAACATGTTATAATCATGGTAACTTTTTTTATACGCATACTTATAAAAATAATTATTTTAGATTTAAAATCGTATATAGCACATAAAAAGGGAATACGCATCAAAAAGTGGCGTCTGAGCGATCTAAGGTCCAACAACGTCTCGCTCAACGGTGTGGGAACGGGTAATAATAGGGTCTCGCGGCTAGAATGACCGGGACGAGCTGGGTCGATCTGCGGCACAATCAGGAGAATCTCGATAACAACCATAAAATATCCTTAATTAGACCTCTCATAAACCATTAATAATTATCAACAAGTTAACTTATTACAAATAAAGACGCTTGCATTTCAGATTTGATTTTTGGAGGCCTTAGGGTTGAATTTTCATAAAACGGGTTCAGGACGTCGAAAAACATAAAACATGACCATTTCAAAAAAAGTTAACTTTTTGGTCAAAGGTCAACGCTGACGTGGCATACTGACGTCAACAGTCAACGCTGACGTGGCAGCTAACTTGGCATGCTTACGTGGCATGCTGACGTCAGCAGTCAATTATGACATGGCATGCCTACGCGGCATGCTGACGTCAGCAGACAACGCTGACGTGGCAGTCAACGATGACATAGTAGCTGACTTGGCATGCCTACGTGGCATGCTGACGGGGTGATCAACGGTCAATGATTAACTCGGGTCGGGTCGACTATTCGGGCTAGACCGATTAAATCTCGGGTTAATGGGTTGAGTCGATTATGGATCAGGTTTAACGGTTTGGGCCGACTGGGTTTGGGCTATAACCTGCCTGGGATCGAACCGATTTGAACCACTGGACCTGGGTCGGCTCAACCGGTTCGGCCCAGTAATAATATATCGGCCCATTCTCTCATTCTAGACTTTGATCACCGGAAGCTTACCGGAAAACGCCCTGACGACCCATAAAGACGCCGATCCCAACTTGAAAACAAAGCTCAACTCATAACTAACCCAACTCAAACCATCCACACAAAAAAACAAGTCAGAAATAGAACGAAAATGACCTATAAGGTCACGGCTTTACCGGAAAGTAGCGCAACTCCGATGAAGGCTCTCCCAGCGGCTAAACGATGATCGGTGATTATGGTTATGCTCGTCTTGAGGAAAAAGACACGATGGGACCTTGATCGTCGGCTAAAGAGGACGGATGGTGGTCGAATCGATAATGGTAGCCTTTAGGGTTCTACCGAACCTTTACAACGTTCCTTGCGACGAACGACAATCGGTGGATGCGAGTGGATGGAGGAGAAATACTCTGGAGAAGAAGACGGTTTTTCTAGTGTCGGCGGTGAGCCTCACGACGCAGCGGTGAGGGATAAGGCACGGTGGTCAGACGAAATTTAGGGAGAGATCGAGAGATGAGAGAGAGAAGAGCTGTAATAAAGGCTAGAGTAAATGTGGTATATGGGTTTGGTTGGTATATTAAATACCAGATTTCTTTAGCCATAATTACTCAAATGATATATGTTGTAATCTCATATCAGAAATGAGGCTTAGCCCAGTGGTTAACACACAACTTAGGGTGGGAAATGTCTTGGGTTCGAGCCTCCCCGCCCCCAAACCCCTTTTTTAGTGTTACAATTCATCCCTCCTAAAAAAATTTGTCCTCGAAATTTACCTGAATCAAAAAGATGCGGATACTGCTATCTCACAGACTCTTATGTCTCCCAAGTAGCCTCTGCATAACTACGATTACTCCATTAAACTTTAACCATCGGAATGCGCCGGTTTCTCATAACTCATCGGAATCTAAATTCTGAATAGGCTCCTCCTCATATGATAAATATGGTCTCAGGTCAACACCCATAATCTGAATAACATGCCCTGGATCTGGATCGTATTTCCTCAGTATGGACACATGAAATACATCATGAATACGGCTAAGCTGAGGAGGTAACTCAAGCTGATAAGCAACTGACCCAACTCTCTTCAGGATACGGTATGGCCCAATGTATCTCGGACTCAGCTTACCCTAACGTCCAAATCTCATGACTTTCTTCCATGGGGATACATTCAAAAAAACTTGATCTCCTACCTCAAACTCGATATCTTTTCGCCTTCGATCTGCATAAGACTTATGTCTATCAAAAGCCTCTTTTAGTCTACTCCGAATCAATCTAACTATTTCCTCTATTTCATGAATCAACTCGGGGCCCAAAGTCCTCCTATCATATAACTCTGTCCAGCAGACTGAAGTACGACACTTACGACCATACAAGGCCTCATAAGGTGTCATACGTATACTAGCCTAGTAGTTATTATTATAAGCAAAATCCTCTCAGCTACCACGATAATCAAGCACACAACCCCAAAGCATATCTTCCAAAATCTGAATCACCATCTCTGATTGCCCATCAGTCTGGGGGTGGAATGAAGTGCTAAATTAAGACGAGTACCCAAAGCCGTATGCAATGTTGTCCAAAAATGGAAAGTGAACCTTTGTTCATGATCAGAAATGATAGATAGAGGCACTCCATGCAGTTTGACAATCTCGGTAATATACAACTTGGCCAGCTGATCCATAGAATAATCGATCTGAACTGGAATGAAGTGAGCAGACTTCGTGAGTCTATCAACAATCACCCAAATAACATCCTTTTTAGAGGGTGTTCGGGGTAGACTTGTAACGAAATCCATGGTGATACTCTCTCATTTCCACTTGGGAATCTTAACCGGCTGCAGCAACCCATATGGGTATTGATGCTCTGCTTTTACTTGTTGGCATGTCAGACATCTGGCTACAAAATCAGATATGTCATTCTTCATTCTGACCCATTTGTATCTCTGTTTCAAATTCTGGTACATTTTATCTCCTCCGAGATACATAGCATAGAGGCTGCTATGAGCCTCTCTAAGAATAGTCTGCTTAAGGTTGGCATCATCAGGCACATAATATTGACCTTTTAAGCATAAAACACCATCTTGGTCAAAAGTATAAACATATGTGGATCCCTGCTCAACCTGTTGTATAACCGGAAGCAAAGAACTATCATGGCGCTGCTTGGCTTTAATATTCTCAGCTAAGGTTGGTTTAATCTATAACTCTGCCAGTAAGTTACCATCATCATAAATACTCATCCTGGCGAAAAAGGACCTCAAATCAGAAATAGTCATGCGGCTCAAAACATCAGCAACTACATTGGTCTTCCCGAGATGGTACTCAATTACACAATTATAATCCTTGAGCAGCTCTAGCCAACGACGCTGTCTGAGATTAAGATCCTTCTGGGTGAGAAGGTATTTCAGGCTCTTGTGATCAGTATATATATCACTTCTCTCCATAGAGATAGTGTCTCCAAATCTCCAGAGCAAAAATTACTGCTGCCAACTCCAAATCATGAGTATGATAATTGCACTCACGAGGTCTCAACTGTCGTGACGCATAGGCAATCACCCTACCATTCTGCATCAGAACGCATCCAAGACCCGAGTGTGAAGCGTCACTGAAAACTGTAAAGTCTTTCCATGGTTCAGGCTAAGTCAAGACTGGTGCTTGTGTCAAAGCAGTCTTTAACTTCTCAAAACTCCTTTGTTGTGCTTCAGCCCACTCAAAGGGAACATTCTTCCGTAGCAACTTCGTCAAAGGAGAAACATAATAGAAAATCCCTCAACAAAGCGCTGATAGTATCCGGCTAAACCCAAAAAGCTACGAATCTCAGAGATATTCTTCCGCTGCTTCAAATTTACAATAGCCTCGATCTTACTAGGGTTAACTTGAATACCCTGGGCTGATATCACATGTCCCAAAAAATGTTACCTGAGATAGCCAAAATTCACATTTACTCAGCTTAGCATATAACCGGTATTCCCTGAGAGTTTGTAGCACAATCCTCAAATGCTCTGCGTGCTCAGCCTCAGATCGAGAGTACACCAGAATATCATCAATGAATACCACCACAAATTGGTCAATAAATGGCCGGAACACCCGATTCATCAGGTCCATGAAAGCTGCAGGGGCATTGGTTAGCCCAAATGGCAACACTAAGAACTCATAGTGCCCATAACGAGTGCGAACAGCAGTCTTCGCAACGTCTGTCCCTTTTACCTTCAGCTGGTAGTACCCGGAGTGAAGATCGATCTTTGAGAAAACCGAAGCTCCCCTAAACTGATCAAACAAATCATCGATTCTGGGCAGAGGATACTTATTCTTGATAGTGATCCGATTAAGCTTCCGGTAATCTATGCATAATCTGAGGGAACCATCATTCTTTTTGACGAAAAGGACTGGAGCTCCCTAGGGTGAGGAACTAGGTCGAATAAACCCTCGATCAAGGAACTCTTGTAACTGGATTTTCAGCTCCTTATATTTTTTCAGAGCCATACGATATGGGGCCATAGAAATCGGCGCTGAACCCGGATAAGTCTCTATCTCAAACTCAACATCTTTTTCAGGAGGTAAAACGAGTAACTCTTCAGGAAATACATCGGAGAACTCCTTCACTATTGGAGTTTCTTCAAGCTTAGCCAAAGAACCATTGGTGTTCAAGATATTAGCAAGAAATGCCTGATATCTTTTCTAAACCATCTTATCGACAGTCAAGTATGATACCACATTGGAAAGATAACCCCGTCTTTCACCCACTAGAGTAACAATCCGATCATCCGGTGTTTTCAAAGTTACCCTATTGGACTCACAATCCAGTGTGACTTGGTGCTTGGTTAACCAATCCATACCGAGAATTAAGTCAAATTTTTCTAGAGACAATTCCATAAGATCGGCTGGAAATATCTCTCTTTGAACCTCTAACGGACAACTGCGGAATATCTTGTTCACAACCACTGATTGTCCAACCGGACTCATGACTGTAACTGAATTCTCTGTGATGTCATCCGAAATTTGAATGTTTCGGGTTACAGATCTCAACACATATGAATGTTTAGAGCCATTATCAAGTAATGCAAAGTATGGAACAGAATAAATGGTAAAGGTACCTGCAATCACAAATGGCTCGTCTATGTCCTCCGACGTCTAGTAGCATAAATCAAGGCAAGCTGTCTGGCATCAGTCATAAAAGGTCCTCCACTCTGAAAAGATCACCGCTGCTATCAGATATAGCAACGGACCCCGAAGGTCTACCCTGTGATCGACCTCTGGCTGGAGTGTGACCAGATGCCTGTGAACGAGCCGGAGTCTAAAATCGGGTAGGAGTCTGAGTCGACATCTGCTCAGTGGGAGGAGGGTATGGACAATCTCTCTTGAAATGATCTAGAGACCTACAACGGAAACACGCTCCTGTTAGCTTCTTACACTCTCCTCTATGTCGGAGCCCACAATGAGTACAAGGAGGAATAGAAGAAAACCCAGATAAACTATCTATAGTGGCTGCTGAAGCGGTGGACGTTGTCTGTCTCGGTCTATCATTGCCCTTCTAAGAATGTACATGTCAGGCCCGCTTGCCCGGACGTGACGACCCAAAACCAGATGACCTACCAGGTCAATCCCGTCCTCAGTATCTGCTACGGTCCCGACTCTGGTCTATACTGTTCTGACTAGCCTCCAGCAGCTTGAGCTCCTCAGCAGTCTTGGCCCAATTCACTAGGGCCTCAAAATCTTTATCATGATGTGTAGCAATCATCCGACGTATCTCATAATTAAGTCCCGTCAGGAACTTACGGCAACGGTCTTTCTCAGTGGCTACTAGACATGTACCATATTTTAGCAGTCCCATAAATTTTATCTCATATTCTGCAACAGACATATATCCTTGCTCTATGTCCTGGAATGCCTTACGCCTCTCATTCAGGTAGCGCTCTTCCAAGAAACGACTCATAAATCTCTCCTTGAAGAAGTCCTACGTCAATCTGTCTGGAGGTACACTGCTAACGATCGACTCCCACTAGGTGTGGGCATTACTATTCAGCATCGATACAGCTCATAGATACTTCTTAGCTGGATCTAATCCCAACTGATCCATCCACCTCTCAGTGTCATATAACCAGTCTTCAGCTGCAGTAAGTGACCCACTGAGAGATCTAGAAAATGTATCGACTCCATGAGATATTAAAGTCTGGGTGAGGAAAACTTCCGGTAACATGCTCGATGCTCGAATAGCTCATCAGATCAGCTCTAAAAACTACCTACTAAGGGCATCATCAGTAATCTCGGTCATAACATCAGGTCTGGTGTCAGCAGCTCCCCTAACGGGTGTAGTCATAGCAGCTCCCCTAACGGGTGTAGTCAACGCTGATGTGGCATGCTGACGTTAGCAATCAACGATGACATGACATCTGACTTGGCATGCCTACGTGGCATCCTAACGTTAGTAGTCAGCGCTAACGTGGCAGTCAACGATGACATGGCAGCTGACTTGGCATGCCTACGTGGTATGTTGACGTGGAAGTCAACGATGACATAGTAGCTGACTGAGCATGCCTACGTGGCATGCTGACGGGGTGGTCAGCGGTCAACGGTTGACTCAGGTCGGGTCGACTATTCTGGTTGGATCGATTAAATCTCGGGTTAATGGGTCGGGTCGGTTATGGATCAGGTTTAATAGTTTGGGTCGACTGGGTTTGGGCTATAACTTGCCTGGGCTCGAACCGGTTTGAACCACTGAACCTGGGTCGGCTCAACCGATTCGGCCCAGTAATAATAGATCGACCCATTCTCTCATTCTAGACTCTGATCACTGGAAGCTTATCAAAAACGCTCCGACGACCCATAAAGACGCCGATCCCGACTTGAAAACGAAGCTCAAGCCATAACTAACCCAACCCAAACCATCCGCACAAAAAAATAAGTCGGAAACAGAACGATAATGACCTATAAGGTCACGACTTTACCGGAAAGTAGCGTAACTCTGTTGAAGGCTCTCTCGACGGCTAAACGATGATCGGTGACTACGGTGATGCTCGTCTTGAGGAGGAGGACACGATGGGACCTTGATCGTCGGCTAAAGAGGACGGACGGTGGCCGAATCGACATTGGTAGCCTTTAGGGTTCTACCGAACCTTCACACTGTTCCCTGCGACGAACGACAGTTGGTGGATGCGCGTGGATGAAGGGGAAATGCTCTGAAGAAGAAGACGGTTCTCCTGGTGTCGGCGGTGAGCCTTACGGCGCGGCGGTGAGGGACAAGGCACGGTGGTCGGACGAAATGTAGGGAGAGATCGAGAGACGAGAGAGAATGGTTGTAATAAAGGCTAGAGTAAATGTGGTATATGGGTTTGGTTGGTATATTAAATATCATATTTCTTTGGCCAGAATTACTCAAATGATATATGTTGTAATCCCATATCAGAAATGGGGTTTAGCCCAGTGGTTAACACACAACTTATGGTGGGAAAGGTCTTGGGTTTGAGCCTCCCCGCCCTCACCCCTTTTTTTTGAGTGTTACAGTTATATTATCGAATATCACGTCATCAACTGAATATATATGTCATGCACCAATTTTTAAATACCAAAATATATAATGTTTGTGAAACTAATATATTACATTGGACGAAGAAAATACAAACAGCTTATTAGAACAAAAAATGTCAAAAATTTAAGTATGACATTGAAAAAAATAGTTCTTATTTAAGAGAGGAAAAGAAAAAAATTGTTTACACCGGATATAGAATTCACAATTTAAGGATGAAATGTGTTAACTAAGAATTTTTAACCACTTGCTCTAAAGATTGTTGACTAAAAATATTAACTAAAAATATTAAATTTAATCAAAAATATATTATTATAGTAATTAAGTGATAAACATCTTTTATCGGGAGATTGAATCTTGCATCTTATTCAATGATATATTAAGCCTTACTAAATGACTTTTATATCCTTGCATCATATGGGTATCTTCAAATCACATTAAACTTGATATTATTTTTTGACGTAAAAAAATTAATATAGAACTTTTTGAGTGGTCTCACTCTCGCTAAAAATAAAATATTATTATTTTTAAGAGTTTTAAATTCAAATAATTTATTTTTAATTAAATATATTTGGTCGATTGGTTAAGTTGTTCATTTTTATAGGTTATAGACACACTAGGAACATCTTATTCTTTCTCCTAAAATTTTTCCCCTCTCCTATAAGTAGGATTATAATTAGATTTAGAATTTGTCAAAAAATATTTATAAAACGTGAGTATTATATTTTTTAATAGTGTTAAAGTGAATATAAAACAATATTCTTTTATAATTTTTTAATCCTTTAATAATACATGTAATCTTTGCACACAAAGTCACATAACTCAATTTTTTAAAAATAAATAACATACCCTTTTCCACTAAAATTAACCGCTTGATTCAAATGTATGTATCTATCATCCTTCCATTTACAGGGCAACTCATGCAGCAATGGAATCAGAACCGTTAACGGCCCGAAGAGTAGAAGTGTGCAAAAAATTCTTTGTTTAGATCCGTTTTTTTTGGATAGTTTGAATCGAATATTCAAAAATTTTGTATTGAATATCTAATTATTTAAAATCTGAAAATTCAATATTTTTAATAAATATGAATCTTGTTATATTTGATATTTTTACTTATTATATATGAAAAATTAAACTTTTTCATGGATAAAAATATTGTTATATTCAATAATTTGTTGATTGTTATATTTAAAAACTCAAAATTTTCATGAATAAAAACAGCCAAATTAAAAAATGCTTAAATTAAACTATAAATTCGGATATTCAAATATATGAATATCTGACCTAAAAATTTAATATTTATTTAATTTTTTCAAATCAAATATAAATTAATAAAATATTAATTTAAAAATTTCGGATATCCGAAATGCACACAGTGGAGGTAAAGGAAACCGACCCGGACGGCAGATATTCAATTATATCATAAACACAATGCTACTGCGTTCCTTTATTTTTTTCCTTTTCCCGCCAAACGGAAATCAGAATTCGCTCTCCTCCCGAGTCTCAACTCAAGTTCACTGAGTTGAGTTTAGCATTTTCAAATTTCTCACACAGTCAAACTCAGAGCTTAAAGAAAGAAAGAGGAGATGGAGCTGAGTCTAAGCGACAACGCTCTCAAAACCTTTAGTCGCTCGATCACGTGCCTCGCGCGTGTAGGCAACGAGATCGTCTTCCAAGCTTCTCCTTCTCAGGTACGCTTCCCCTACCGTAACCGCACTACTTCCTACTTCTCGATTTAATCTCTTTAATTCAATCGTTTCATTCGCAAGTAATTGGAATTAAGTGATTGATTAGTTCGTTTAAGCATTGAAATTAGGGTTTTGAAGGGGCTTAATTGCTGATTTATCATACTGTTTGGTGATTGGGAAACTGAACTGAAATCATAGGCAATCGGAGCTTTTCATGACTGGATTCAGGTTCAGTTTGATTCGTTGTTTATGCAACAATTTTTTTTAAAGAAAGGAAGATCAAAGTGGTTTCAAATGATATTTTGTTTTCAGTTGCTGTACGGCGAAGTAGTGGAAATGATAAATTCAGTCTTTGTTTGTAAGATATTTCTCGGCAGCCAAACAGAATATTACAATACATAGTCTATATTTCGGGACTTTCATCCATATTCCACCCCCCTCAAATTGACTGAAAACTTGGCAATATTTGCAGCTTGCACTTCATACACTCAATTCTTCAAGGTCGGCCTACCAATCTATTACGTTTAAGCCAAATTTCTTTGATGTATATAGAATTTCTGGCACTCAAGTGCAGTGCAGTGTGCTTTTGAAGGTATAGTTTTGTCTTTCACTGCTTCCGTGCTTCTATAAATAATTTTTTGACGGATCATGTAAGGTAGAATTTCAAGTGACTTTGTATTTGTAGGCGGTTTGCTCTGTTTTTAGGACACCTATTGCAAGTATTGATAACTTGACTGTGAAATTGGCTGATCCTGATGCGCCGAAAATACAGTGGGCTTTGGCATGCTATAGTGGTAAAGGGCTTATTTGATTTTCTGCTGCATTTTTCTTCCATCTTCAAATACGGGAATTGGAAATGAGAAGAAAGGTTTCTCATGTCTGTTAATACTCTATTCAATTTGCTATAATTCTGTGTATGGAAGTTGTCACCATTCTATGCAGTTAGTATTAGCATTGGAATGCAATCAACTTATCGTGTTTTACATGTACCTTTGTGTATACAAGTTCAATTTTATGCTTACTAATCCAGTTGCCAAGCCAAAATAAGTATTTGAAATTGGAGTCATTCCGGGAAGACTTGGAAATCTAGTTTTTTTGCTTGTTGTAGCATTTATGAGAACTTGGGAACTGTCGCACGAAAGGGTCCTCTCAAGTTTTTTGATATTGTACATAGATGGATTTATTTTGGTTTTAAACATTTTCTTCTTATATGCTTTGGCAGGTATGAAAAAATCATATTGGATTACCTGCAATGTTGAACCTGACATACAACACTTGTCTCTTGATAGGAGAAGATTTCCAAGTAACTTGGTAGTTAGGCCTCGTGATCTAAATAGATTGCTAGCTAATTTTCAATCATCACTTCAGGAAATTACCATCATTGCAACAGAGCCGATGTCCTTACCTTCTGATGCTGCAAATGAAATAGGTGGAAAAGCTGTTGAGCTTAGAAGCTATATAGATCCAACTAAAGGTACCCAACAATATTGTTTTTTTTTTCTATTTCACCTGAAAAAGGAATTTATTCTTTTATTTATCTGTTCAGAGAATGATTCCTCATTGCACACTCAACTCTGGATAGATCCTTCAGAAGAGTTTGTGCAGTATACTCACACTGGAGATCCTGTAGATGTTACTTTTAGTATGAAGGAATTAAAGGTATCTAATCTAGATCCAGAAGTAGATTTTGCAGCAACTTTATTATCGTCGGTTCATAAATCCAACTAAAACATGGTAATCTTTATTCTACCGTTGATTCTTGAGGTAAACATGAGTTGTTGGCTTGTTGCAAGTGCTTTTGCATTATGTTATCTGAAAATGAAAACTGAAATGCAGGCATTCCTGACGTTTTGTGAAGGCTGCGAGGTTGACATACACTTGTTTCTTGACAAAGCTGGCGAGTAAGATATTCTTCTAGTAATTTTAGTTCTCCATGCATTTGTGGAACATTATAAATCTATTTTTAGCAACTCATAGAACCACTTGTTTTGAATTGTAAAATATTTCACGTCATCAACTGATTATGACCCAACATTGTGATTCAGATAGCCATTTGTCAAGTTTGTGTCATCTGTTTTGCTGCATCTCTGCTTTTAATACCAATCGTGTAAGGTAGCTACCTGCATCAAATAAACTATTGTTAGGATTGTAGAAACTTACTTAACCCAAAAAGAGGGTGGAAATTTCAACCAGTTGTTCAGGTTGCTTTTGTTGGTCTTGCCCACTTGCTATATACTATTATCACATTAATGATTAATCAAGAATGTACGTTTGATCTTGAATAAATGTTTATCTGGTAACAGGCCGATTTTATTGGCGCCAAAGTTTGGCCTGGATGATGGCTCTGTCTCAAACTTTGATGCTGCACTTGTACTTGCAACCATGCTTACATCGCAGCTACATGAAGGCAATCCCTCTGAACCTGTACAAGCAGCTACAACTGTACATAACCAGGCAGGGACAGAAGCACAACAAGAGAGGTCAGGGGCAAATATTTCTGAGCATCCATCTGACCACACCAGAATATGGTCTGACCTCTCAGGTAACTTATTCACACCATCGAGATTTTGATGCTGTGCTCGTGCAAAACCTTATGAGTTAAGATTGTTCTCAGGAAGTGCAGCAAGAAGCGGTAATGGGGTTGAAGGAAGGCCGGTTAAAGGACAGCAGAACTTAAATGCTAGTGAACAGAGGGATATTCAAAGGATTAGCATGATGCAGATTACAAAAGATGCACCGATTAGAGAGAATGTCCCTGCTGCTCCTAGTTTGTATCCTGAATATTGCAGTTAACATTCTGTGTCTCTTTTTAAGCTTAATTGCTAAGTCCTGTTATTTGCCATATCATGCTCGCATTTTTTCTTCCTCTGTGTATGCACACTTCACTTTTGTGTTAATGTTGGTCTGCAAGCATACCTGCATTTTGAAAAATGCTTTAGTGAACAGGGTATAAATACTATAAATCTGAATTTGTTAGCAGTCATTTACAGACTTAACTGAATCTTAATTATGTAAATTTCATCACAAGCAGTTTTGTTTTAAGGCTTCTGTTGGTAGTCTGCAACACTGAACTTGATGTTTTCCCAATTCTTTAAACTCTACCGCGGGAATCTCTTAATTAGCATGGTTTTGATTGTTTTAACTGAGTTTTCTTAACTGTCTATAGTACCGGTGGCCAAGTAGAAAAGGTCCACGAGGCTGGGGCACAAGGTTAGTCAAAAGATTAGTTACTTGTACCCTTGTAATGTTTTAATCACTTCTGCAACAATTGAAAAAGTCTCCCCACCCCCTGTTTGTTGTGCTCAGATAGGAGCCAGGTTAATGTACATGGATTATCACAACGCCATCCAAGTAATTGGGTAGATGCAAATGAGGAGGAGGATGGGGATGATGAGAACGAATTATGTGTTCAGTCAACACCACCATATTATGAAGAACAGTAACAATCAGTTACCGACATATCTCTTCCTCTTATTGCTAGGCGTTGCCTGTTTAATTTCTCCAATATAAGTGTATGCCCCTCTTTTAGTCATATCCTTCATCGTCATTTATCTTTTGTCCTTGAACTAATTTTGGTAGCTCTACTTTTGGTATCATTTAGCATAGAAGGATCTATAATATGACATCCTTCAAACTGATATATTAGGAGTATATTATTCTTATACTTGATTGTTTATAGGTTTGCAGGGAGCCGGGAAGTGAAATCAATCACAACTCACAAGCTTCATGCTCATATTAAAAGCTTGTCGGTAAGTCGAACATTTGGTGACATAGATTCCTTTGGTTTGTTAGCCTTTACGGTAGAAATAAGTGTGTCAGAAGTTCAGAACCTGGAGAATACAATTTTTACCTGTACCGGTTTGGTTTTATCTGTTTAAGAATACAATTTACTGAGTGCAGAATTCAATTCTATTTATTAGACCCACCTTCAGGATTTCATAGTGCTTTGGCCAGGGAATAGGATAATTCTCCTCATGTTTAGAAAAAGCAAACTAGAAATCAAATATTATCTGAAAATCAGATAATTTGCTCTGGCATTTAGGTCCATCCACCAAACCATGTTACATTGGACCTAACATTACAATTGGCATGTCGATTTTCAGTTGTGATGACATTGTCTAATCAGAATTCATTTTAAAAAGAACGGATTTCTGTATGGCATATAGTAGGGATTAAATGGTAAATGAGGTGAACTGATGCCAACTCCGGAAGTTACATTAGGGGAATATAGAATTGGTGAGTGATTCTAGAACGGACCTGGGTTATTGTTATCTACTATTAAAATTTTTCCATCATTGTAGCTAGTTGTTGCTTGTTATATTGTGAAGCAAAAATCTGAATTCTTGACTTTTGGTGGATGTCTCGCTTAGCATGATAGGTTCATCCTTTATAGGCCTGGCAAACTTGAACTGAGACCCCAAAATCAACCCGATCACGATGACCTGAATTTAATTAGAAACTTGAAATAAATTGAACCTAAACGAATTTTCGTTGAACTGAAAACAAACTCGAACTGATTTTAAATCGAATCAAATGGACCTGAATCGAAGGTAATCCGAAATAAAGAAAATATATTAAAATAAATAAATAAAGATGAGATGCGAATTGTCGCATAGCTTACTAAAAAGTCAATTATACATGCTATATAAAATCATATATGTTGGAAAAACTTAACTCGGCCTGAAAATCCAACTAAAAACCGATCGATCTTCTATTTATCCGATATTGACCTGACTCGAAATTAATCGAGCTGAAAATAATCGATCCAATGTCATGACCCGATACTCGAACTGAAATCGTCATAGACTTGAACTAAAATTGAACCAAACTCGAACTGATCTAAACCAAACTTAAACCAAATGTAATCAAGCTTGAAATAAACTTGAATTAAAACTGAACTGAATGACTCGTTTGCCATTTTTATTCTTATAAAATTTCCTGAATTGGGGTGCTACTACGAAAGATACATATATGTGATTCCCATAAGGTTAGATTTTTTGAGTTGCACCTAATGTGGACTTTTTAAAAGTTCGTCAATAAATGAAGTTGTGTTTTGTCACTGTTCGGACATTTGTATTTTTTTTTTTTTATCATTGCATTAGGCCGATAACTAGTGTTTTTATTCCGGGAAGAGCATTAGACCACTAAAATTGGAAGGTTCACTATGAATCTATATTTTTAAGAATTGTGGGCCCTAGAGATAATGAATGATACATATTCGAATATTTTTTTAAGTATTTGATTTCTTTTATCCTTTGATGAGAGGACTGTTTTAAGAAAAGTTGGGAAAACTAATTGTGGCTGAACATCCATTTAGGTGCTAAATGAGCGGGAAAATGCCTGTTTAGCGCGTACAAGGTACTTGTTCTGCATTGCTTCTCTGTTTAGTGCTCCAACTCGTAAAAGCATTGTCGAATGCAGTCAAAGAATATCTTTTATTATAGATATTTGTAATATTAACCACCAGATTTGAGGGTTTTGTGTTTTCTGGGCGTTGATTCCAGAATCTTGGAAATCTATTGACAGGGTCCAGTACCAACAGATTGATAAGGTCTTAGGTCCAGTTGGCATGTTTAGTTTTTGGGATGCGCAAACACCATCTTGGTGATCTGTGCCAATTAGGCCCTCTCTGCGTGCTGATTACGTCCAAGTAACGGCGTTCCAATTTTGTTTACTTGACAACAAATATCTTGGCACTTTTATAGGATTATTAGATCCTATTTTGACCAAACTATGGCTCAGAATTTTAAATTGTTCAAACTAACACTTTTACGGTCAGTTCAAATAAAATATTATTCTTTTAAAAAAAATTAAACTCACCTTAAAAGTACGACAAGTTTAAAAAGTGTTCAAATTATTTTTGTGTTTTATTTTAATTAATCACATTAAAAAGTAATTAACGTATCCTAATTGAAATTTCTCATGCATACATGGCGAGCTTTAATTAAAATTTTAAAAATTAAATTTTTTACTAAAGGAAAATGAAAAAAAAATTGAATTATTAGAAACCCACTTTGAATCTTCAATGTATTGAAGAATGAAAATAAAAAAAAATTAAACTATTAGAAACTACCTTCAACATTTAGCTTCATAATTTGCATAGAATGATGTTGGCAGTAGTTTTATATAAGCCTAACTATACTGTAAGCCTTTATTTCTTATAAATGTGAGATTCTTGGAGCTAAAGAATTTGCTACTATATTTTAGCTTCAAGAATCCCACTTTGATAATAAACAAAGAATTACACTCTAGCTAGGCCTATATATAGCTAATACCAACATCCTTTTTTGCAAATCATGGAGCTAAATATTAAAGTTAGTTCCTAATAATTTAAATTTTTTATTTTTGTTGTTCAATATATTGAAGATACAAAGTGAGTTCCTAATAGTTTATTTTTTTTAGGGTTGCAAAAATACTAAGTGGAATTCGCACATAATGAGTTATAATTAGGGGAAAAATGAACTGTTTACTGCAATGGTGCTAGTTTGGACATAATAAGATTTGGTATTCTAGTTTGGTAAAAAGAGGATCTTATGGTCTTAGAAAAGTACTTATCCCCAATATGAGTAAAGTATCCAAATGGTCACGGAACTATTTTTAAAAAATAAAATGGTAATTAAACTTTTAAAAGTTATAAAATAACAATTAAATTTTAAATGGTCATTGTACCGTTAACCTCGGTTAAAGAGATGACATTTAACTATCAATTTTTACACATTATTATAATTTAGTCTTAATTCTAAAAAACTAACCCTTGATATACTTAAATTTAGTCTTTCTTCATCCCTTCATCTTTCAATTATCTCTCCTTTCTTTTCATATTTTTCTCTATTTATTTCTCTGGTGCCTTTCAAAGGCTTGAAACCTCATTACCCCTCCATTTTCTCAGCAAAATCCCTACCTTCCATTGTTTGACTAGAAAAAAATTCCTTGTTTGCTTCGCCTGCACTCTGACTTATTTATTTTCCTTTGTTCCTTTTGCAGTAGCTTTTTATTGTTTATATTCCACTTATCTCCCTATTTCCCCTTCTCTCTGCAATTCAAAATTTCAATTTGTAATTTGTATAAAACCCACTTTTCTGCACCTCCAAGGAAAACCCTACCACTGTTGTTGAATTACAAAAGTTTTAATTTGTAATTTTGTATTATCTTCAAGCCATGGGATGTTCTACAACTAACTGTGATGATGAAGGGAAATGGGAAGATGAAGCATTGTCATTGTGTGACATGCGAATCAATTTGATTAAAGAAGATAGCCAAATTCACACAAAGAATAAAGAAGACGGCGAACAATCCCAAGCAACTAAAACTGATGAAGATTTCAACTTTGGTTCATTGTCTCTTTCAACAGGACCAGAAATGTGTGCTGCTGATTAAGTGTTCTTTCAAGGCCAAATTCTGCCCCCTGTCTCTCAGTTAGCTCAGAAAGTGGACTCACAGTGGACTAAAATGGAGGGGATAATGAGGTTTCAAGCCTTTGAAAGACACTAGAGAAAAAAATGAAAAGATGAAAGAGATAACGGAAAGATGAAGGCACGAAGAGGGACTAAATTGAAGTATATCAAGGGTTAATTGTTTAGAACTAGGACTAAATTATAATAATGTGTAAAAACTGGAGGTTAAATTTATTAAATTTCTTTGAATTATGACTAAATCGATTGGATGTGCAACTATAGAGAACTAAATATGCTATCATACAAAAAACTAACAATCACACCACCTCTTTAACGGAGGTTAGTGGCACAATAACCATTATGTAATAAAACATAAAATTTAATTGTCACTCTGTAACTTTTGAAAGTTTTGGTTACCATTTTATTTTTTTAGGATAGTTGAGTGACCACTTGTATACTTTACCCAAAATCTTTTTATCTTTGAATTGTGCAGTAAATGGATTGAAGGGAGTTAGAGGTGTTTTTGGAAATTCTAATTTTTTTTATTTGATTTAAATATCTTTTGCATCTTTAATAATAATTTTATTTCATACCCATCAATTTCTATCTTAAAGGTTTATATTCTTTAGGCATAAAGTCAAAAAATGCATTCAACGTTTGACTGAGTAGTCACTTTGGCCCCTATTTTTTTGGAGCAATTGAACCCTCAATGGTTTAGTTTGGGTCAAAATATCCTATATGCAGATGAAAATTATCTGTCAACTGACGGTAAATGGCTTGAAATAATGTGGCAAACCTATATGGTAGTGCACAATGACATGACAGTATCGTATAAACAAATGTATTGACTTGAAAAATATTAAATCAGTCAAAAAATAATTTTATAAAATTATATAAAATAATTTTTCTACTGACTTATCATTCTGCTAAGTTATTTAAAATTGTTTACCGTCAGTTTTTTAACAATTTTCATCAACATATGGGCTATTTTGATCCAAAATAAACATAGAGGGTTGAATTGCTCCAAAAAAAATAAAGACAAAATGACTATTCAGTCAAACATTAAGTGTTTTTTTTACTTTATGCCTATTCATTAAAATAAAATGGTGTGTACATTTCTCGTCTTGTGCTTCTTTGGTACGTAGGAGTGAAATTGCTTACAAATATCACTTGAATAAGAGTTGTTTGAATGGATGACAGATTAATTCTAGTGAGAATTGTAATTGTGAAATTAGAATCAACAGTAAAATTATCAACGGGTTAGTCCAAGTGGTAAGCAGTTTGTTATCGTTTAAGCAGGTCTTAAATTTGAAGTTATGTAAAAAATTCTTGTTGAGAGACTCATCAACCAAAGTTAGATCAATCCGGATTAGTTAGAACAAAGACCTTGAGAACCGGGAAGATAACAAAATAAACTCAACAGTAAATTATGTGTTTGATTCGATAAATAAAGTGAGAATTAGTTATAATACAAGACTAATTGTCGTGACTATTTTTTTTAAAAAAACCAACATGTGAAAATGGCATGTCGATTTTGAAATTAGAGTTTTTGTTCATTTTAGTTAATCTTGAAATTTAAGTTTGAAATTGGGATTTTTTCCATTTTTAATTTGATCTTGTAAATTAAAGTTTTTATATTAAAATCGATTTTCCCTTATTTAATTTTGAAAAAAAAACAATTTGGAGTCGCCACCGGTCACTTTGGTAGACCGGACACCATAAAACAACCAGAGATTCCTCTTTTTTAAAATTCAGGTTCGGGAGTCGGTTACGTGTGGAGAAGGATTAGCACCCCCATAAACGCCCGTTATCGGTACCTATTAATTTTACGTGGCATTTTGAAAATAACAATTTGAATTTAATTTAACCGTAATTATTAACTAAATTCTTATTCTAAATGGAGATATCCTTTTACAAGAGAATACATTTTTATATCGAATATGAGATTAAAAGCACCCTATTAAGAAGCACCCCCATTCATATTCATAAAAATTATTGGAGTATGCCGAAAGACCAATCATTAGATGGTTGTAAAGGACATACTTATTTTATCTTGTTTATTAATATAAAGCCATTATTATTATTTCAGTCTTATCCTGTATATCTATAAATAAACTGAATTATAATAAAGTCCTTAGAATAATATAGTTATTCTTGAATGTCCTTAGTCAAGAATTATTGTGGGCTTGGACAACAATAATGTATTAAGACTAATATGTAGCTGATTGATGACAAAGTGTTGTTATTGACACGGTGATGTCAAAATCAATACATAAGTATGTGTTAAGGAACAACATACTGGACTGACCCGATATGAGCATGTTTCTTGGATTATTATATGACAATCACAACATTGCTTATGGTGATAACTACAGGTATGATCCTCAGACTTGAGATCATCATTATTTCAACATTGTGAGTGACATATTTTGATACGGTCAAATGTGTGTCGTAACTGACTACACTATAAAGACTGATATTGGATATGTCATAATCCATGTAGCGAAATATGTTTGATCAAGATAGGATTTGTCCCTCCTACATAATAGGAGTAATATCATAGGCTACTTGATTGAGTGAGACTAGAAAATGCATGGCCATGCTCGAATAAATTGATATGAGATATCATAATTATTCGTTTATAATAGTCTACTCTAGATATCAAGAAACATTAGATGGACTATACACGTGTGACTAATCCATGACTTGTGTCCGATTTAGATATGAGGACAAAAGGATGAAATACATAAAAGAAGTTAATCAAGGAAAAAAGGTTAAATCGAACCACGATTTCATGTAACTTAGGTAGCAATGATGTTTTGCTAGATGCCACTCATTGCTTGTAATAATAGAATTGTTCTGGATATTACTGCTAACGTTAATGAACCTACAAGGGTCACACCCTTTGATTGAAACGAACAAATATCGATTAGATAGCATGTGTACAAACTTGTTGTACACGTAATTAGTGAGAAACCGAAATTGTTATAATTATTGTAATTATGGATAATTTTGTTTATATATATATGTTAATATTTGATAAATTATTGTAATTATCAAATGTTATTAAAGTATATATATATATATATCTAAAAGAAATCTAATTAAAGTAGAATCAGATTCTACATATTTAATTACATTCGGTTAAATATATTGTATATTTAAGAATACGAATTTAATTAGAATTAGGTTTTTAAATGCTATATAAAGGCATAAGGTCTAGCGGCCATTTATCCATTGTTTTTTTTTTGAAAAACCTCTCTAATAGTTAGAGAAGAAAAAATATTGTTCGTTTCATTCGGGTGGACTGCGTAGAGGTCGGAACGCTATTGTGACGACTCAGATTCGATTTGGTTATTCCAAATTCCTTACGAATTTCCAGATTCCAGATTTATTAAGGTAACGTTTCATCATTTATCACCCCGAATTCGTCCCTTGTACATGAATCACTGGTGGATTACGCCGGATAATTTTTCCGCTGTGCCATGGGGTGTACCGGCGTTTCCCAACAAAAATGTATTTTCGATATAAAAGATTTCGAATGCAAGCTTCGTTATTGTCTTGTTCATTTTAAGTATAAACTTAATTAGGCTATATTTAATTAAGTTAATTAAACTATGAATATCGTTGAATTTAGAAGCCTTTATGAGACAATACCAATTGCTCGAATACCATCCATCTCAGAACCCCTAAATTTAAATGATATTCGCTAATTAAAATGTCATTCTAATTAATTAAAGTAATAACCTAACTAGGGTTCTATTTTATTGACTAAGTGAATTTATTTAATTTTAAGTTGTAATGCATGTTAAATTTACATCTCTAAGACAATTTTGAGATAACGTCCCATTGCAGGCAAGTGGAGCACTATCCAAGTTCGAACCCCAAAGTTTTCATTTAAAATACATTAATTTACTACAATTATCTTCCTAACTTAATTATTGAATCTTAATTGTGAACTTAGAACTAAGGCTCTAAACTACTAATTAAAACTAAGTGAATTAATTATCTAAATCTATATGATCGAATTGTCTAACAAAATATACTACATGCCTTTTTTTAAAATATGCAACATACAAAAATAATTTAAACAGCAACTAAACAATTAAGTTAACCAATTAAAAGAACTAATATTAAAAAGGACTAAATTGAACCATTATTAAAGTATAAGTGCCAAATTACATACTAAGTGACCAAATTGAAAGAAAAGCAAAAAGGCAAATTTCTAAGGACCTAAAAAGAAGGGCGCATATTTTATACCCGACCTGTTTAAAATGTGCGAGTTATTTTAACCCAGTGCCCAAAACGGCACCGTTTCAACTCAGATATAAAAAGGGTGAGACCGAGTTGAAACGACCATTTGCACCGAGCTCGTCTCTCTCTACTCTCTCCTATACCCTCAAATTATCTCATCCAAACACGAAAAAACCCAAAATTTCCCCCTTTATTTCGATCAAAAACACCAGATTTTAACGAAGAACACAATCACTAAACGTTGTGGCCTCCGCCGCTTCAATCTTCCACCACCCAATTTCGACCAAATCTTGATGTTCGCTGGCTATCGAGATTCAAATTTTGGCCACCGTGGGCGATGCCGGCCGCCGCTAGACGATTTTCGGCCATCACTCCTCCGCCGTACCAAACCCTAAAACTTCTCATCTTTTAATTTCAAACCCCTAAAACCTAAAATCTACCACGATCCAACTAGATCTGGCCCATTTCCCCCAAATTTAACCTTAACTAACAGAATTCGATAGAATCCTCCTATCTTCCCCGTTCTAAACCTAAAATACCCTTTCGGCGCTCGTTTTCAACTCTGGCCAAGTCAAAAAAAATCCTCGCCGATAACCATAAAAGCTAATATCTCAGTTGTTTTTATTTTTCCTTTACTATTTCTTTTGTTTTTTGAAGCTAAAGTTTAATTTTACGTCTTCTTTTGCAGGAAAATAAATTCAACAAAAAAATATTACCTTCCGATGGCGATGGATGAACTCCAACGATTATCTTCGACGATTTTTCCTTCTTCTGACGATCCCTTCTTAGTTACTGGTAAGGCTTTCCGACTTCTCTCTCTTCCGTGATAAATGCCGCAATAATTGCGTAATCAATGTTGTCACCCACTAATTTTCTCTCCTCTTTTTATAGTGACTGACGAAGCTGATGTTATCAGGGATTTAATCCGCGTGAAGGAGGTATTGGCCACTCTCGAAGTGACGTGTCCGTTTTGGAGGGCTCAAAAAGCACAAATGTGCCACTTTAGGTTTTTGTTATCCAAAAATGTATACTTGAGCTGTAAATGGATTGTATATAGTTGTAATTGAGGGGAGAGATAAATTTGGGCCTTGTATTTCTTTGGGTTTTAAATTGTAAAAGAGACATTGTATACACGGACTTTAAGTTCATTGTTTACGGGTTAGACATTTATATTTATTTACTATTTAAGCTTTATTTATTTATTATATCAAATTTATTTATTTTTTATTTATTTTTGTTTATAAGAGAAATATATCTGTATATACACCAATGTCCGAATAAAATTCAGGTACTACACTAATAAGATACTACTAAAATATGAACAAAAATCTTCTTATTTATGCTCCATGCTAAAAAAATACTTAAAATTAAATTATAAACACTAACTTTAAAATTTTAATCCTAAACTCTACGCCCTAAAATATACACTATATCCTACATTTCCTGTACCCTAATCCTATACCCTACGCCTTAAATCATAATTTTAGTGCGAGAGCAGGCCTGCTATTACCAAGGGAGTAGACTATTTCCATCCCTAAAATACAGCCGTTTCACTGTCATTTATACCGGTAGGCAAGTACCAACCTAGCTCCTTTTTCTCCTTTTTAAACTGAGAAAAGAAAAAGGGGAACTAAATATAAAATCCACCAAACAGAAGCAGCAGAGAAGAAAGCAAAGAAACACAGCCAGCTGCAACTAAGAAAGAAAAATAAAACCTAGAAACCAGAACCCAAAGAGATCTTTAAATCTGCAAATGGCTTCACTCAATTGTGAGTTTGTTTTGATCTGCGCGACGCTCATAGCGGCAATGAGCGTCGATGCGAGCGGTGACCACCGCCAACACCCGATCCTGGGGTGGATACCCACCAGATGCAAGGGCTCCATGGCCGAATGCTTAGCCGGGGAAGAGTTCGAGCTGGACTCCGAGATCAGCCGCCGCATATTAACGACCACAACGTACATCGGCTACGGCGCGCTGCAGAGGAACACAGTGCCTTGCTCCCGGCGCGGCACTTCCTACTACAATTGCCAGCCCGGAGCTCAGGCCAACCCTTACAACCGTGGCTGCAGCCGTATTACAAAGTGCAGGAGCTGAACTCTTTTCTTTTCATTTCTAATCTTAATTTTGTTTTCACATCATTTTGGATAAATGAGCGTTTGAATTCTAGACGTGAAGAAAATGAACGAGCAGATTTGTGGGTGGTGAATCTGGTAATGGGTCGTTCTCGTTATTAATGAAAATATTGTTATCATAATTTTATTTTAATTTTGCATTTCTCTGCAAAAGATTATTATTACTGTTTGCTCACAGGATCTCTAAGCTTCTATTTTATTTTGGCTTAATTTTCAATTTAACCCTGAAATATACATGTTTTCTCATTTTTGATAGCTAAGCTATCATTTTCTTATTTAATCCTCAAAACATAGACAATGCCTATCAATAAGAACGTGATACGCTACACATGATGTTATACAAGAAATGTATAGATAAACATGCGGTGCGTTGTAATTGGTTGGTAGTATCGGTTTCCTTTAACATTGATAAACTTTTTGAAGTGAACTGGAAAAATGATAAATTTAGGTACTAAAATGAACAAAGGGTATAATTCAGGGGTTGAATAGGGTATTAGTTGGTCCATTTTGGTGTTATGTGTATTTTAAATTTATTCATGGTATGAGAAATGTGATGTTTAATTAACAAAAGAAAAAATATTTTGTTTTTCTTTTCTTGGGTGACTAATAATTGGGTTGCAAAGTGAATTGAGTTTAGTTTAATTGGTATGTCGTTGATACAATATACCTGGAATGTAAGATCGAATATGTATAAGTGTTCAATATCTTTTAATTTATTAGTGAGGAAGTGTTTGGATAATATAAGCTTTACACCAAAATTATATTTTCAGATAAATAATAATTGGATCGTACAAGAGTAATTGTTTTATAGACTTTCTTCACCGCAGTGGCAGATCCACATGTATGGTTGTGTGAGCACGTGTCCATCCTGAACTTTTCAAAGTTCACATATATGGCTTTAATTTTCTTAATTTTTGTGAAATGGTCCTTAAATTTTATGACTTGTGCTCACCCTGAAAATTTTGAGATTTTTATGACTTGTGCATATTTTAAAAAATATTTTAATTTGTGCCCACCGTTAATTTTTTTTGGATCCGCCAATGCTTCATCGAGTCAATTATGATCTCAACATCTTTTTTTCTTGATGTAATTAATTCATTCACCCATAAAATATGACACGGAGAAAAAATAATATCAAACGTGGATGATTTTTACTGATTGAGATTATAATTATAATAAAAAATATTCATGAAATAATTTTTGGTTCGGAAGAATTTATCATAATGGAAAAAGAAAAGAGGAATTGGGAGGGAATCTAGAGAGGAAAATACATTATTGTATATGAAAGTTTTTAGAGGACATTGACAAGAAAATAAAGGTGAAAACAGTTGTTTGTTTGGGTATCTCTTTTGAATTGAATATATTTTTCAAGGGAATCGCCATGAATTTAAGCATTTATGTTTCAACGGTTTATTTTGTCATTAGGTTTTGATTACCATACAATGATTGGGTTGTTGGTTTATATGTTTCAATGGTTACTCTCGTTCATAGCACAACTGCAAGTGATGGTTCATAGAGCTTAAATACCTTCACATGATATAGTCAAACTCATAGAGGTGTATACAGTTTCGTTTGGTTCAATTCGATAACTTATTTTTATAATCCATTAATTTTTGATTCGGTTAACTTTAATTTTCGATATTTTCATATTAGCTTTAGTTTTTAAAATTTTGTATTTTATTTTCACAGCAACTTTATTTTATGAATTTAGAAACTATTTAGAAAATTTTTAAAGTTTTTTATAAACATTTCTTAAAAATTATTTTTCCAACTAAATAATAATAATAATTAATTATGGTATTCTTAACTTTAAAATACTTAATTTTTACATTAAATTGCAATTAAAATTAATTATAAATTACCAACAATCAGTTGACCTAGCGGGATGAGACGCTATGCTAGGTCTTTGAAGCAAGGTCAGGGGTTCGAATTCTAACATTGCGAATGGAGAAAACTGGGTTGAGAGGATCGCCTCGTAATAAACATTTGTAAAATTTAATTTAAATTAGTTGGTCAATAGATTAAAAACCTAGTTTAATTTAAATAACCACGGTTTATAAACCTATGAATCATAAACTATACAATTCATTATGATTGATTCAATTGATTTTCGATTTATCGATTTTTTTCCGTTCAATCCTATATAAAAATATTGACTAAATTGTTCAATTTTTTTATTGACAGAATTGTTCAAATGAAAATGCTGTGAAAAATTAAGAATGGCACATTTTAAAATTTGTGAATGCCTTCATTTTCGTGCAATTAATTGTATGTTTGTAAGTATCGGTTTGTTAAATGAATGATGGATCCATCAAGTCATTGCCTAACCATTAGACAATGAGTCAAATCAAATGCCATTTCAATTTTGATTACTTTGTACCAAATACATAATTTAATATGAGTTAAAATGTGTCATTAATTTGTATAATGTGAAAGTTACATATGTATTTTAATCATGTGATTTAAATAAAATGATAAGAATTTTTTGGTTCAATTATTGAGAGTTCGATTTTTGTCTTAAACATTAAATAATTTGAAAATTTATAATTAAGTTTACACAAAGTCGGAGCTATATCAATTTAATTTCCGCCTTCAATATTATTTTACAATACTGACACAACTTTTGTTGTTGTTATTTTGTCTTTTTTTGGTTGTTTTTGAATATGTGGCATCATGTTGAATTTTTTGGGTATCGATTAGAGAGTTAGTTGATTAAGAAGTGTTCATAATGACCAAAGGATCCGATAGACATGGAGAATATAATACATTAGTGTGGTCATGGTCAGAGTAGATACATTATAAAAAGTGGACATTATTCGTGGGGACCATATATCGCGAATAAAGAACTACACCAAGATTGTCTCTAAATAGAACGAATGTTTGCCGAAACTAAAAAACAATGGGATGTTGACATGAAGAATCGCTTTCAATATAAATTTGAAGATATAATGCTACCATTACATATTCTAGTAAACCATGAGTTGATTAGAGCTATAACTCAGTTTTAGAACCCGACGTACAATTATTTCACCTTCGAGAGTATAGACATGACACCTACTATCGAGGAATATGAAGCCTTGCTATACTGCCCAAGAATACAAAGAGACAAGGTTTATACAAGACATAATAATAATTCAAGTTTTAGGAAAAAGTTAAAGGCAACCACATGAATGAATGAACCCTAGTTCAATGGAAAGCTTGTAACATCCCAAAGCCGGGCCTAGTCGGAATTTGATTCCAATGACCAGAAATTTCACATCGGGAAGTCAAAATTTAAGAGTTGACCTTTAATCAAGTGGCATAGTATAAGTTTATCAAATCCCAATTAAGCATTGATATTGTTAAGGACTATATTGCAAGCTATGAAACATGCTTTAGTGACCAAATTATAGAAATTGAAAGTTTGGATATTGAGTTCCTTCAATTGAAGGAAAGCTCAATTGGAAACAAAGGTAAAAGGAAAAGAAAGAAGCTTACCCGGTTAACCCAAGCAAGCACCTCACCTCTTCATCATCTTCTTCCTCCAAGCACACACCTCCATTGGAGAGTGAACCAAGCTTTGAATTTCTCAATTTCCTTGATCATAGATTATAGCTATCGGTTGGGTAAGAAGTCTCTTTCAATTAGTTTATTGATTCCATGGTTAAACTATGTTTAGTTCAAGTCCAAGAATTTAAAAACCCTAGGGATATTATCGCTTATTCGTTATGATTTTCCTAGCCATCGAGTTGTTATGAATTTGTTATTGATATCGAGTCCTTGTAATTCCCATTCCTTGTAGCTCAAGAGATTCAAGGTGAAAAATCACCAAATCCTCCCAATTCCACCAAGTTCAAGAACAAGGGAGTTGTCACTTGGGAGCCTTGAAAGCCTCAGAATCATCGGTGAGTGTAGTCAGAGTCAAGGGATTGGCTAGGTGCCTTTCCCTAAATTTATTGATATTGAATTATTGCATCATCATCATTGACCAAGGTATGTTGAATTGAAACCTCATGAGAGGTGCTATCGGTAAGCTTTGGTAAGCTCATTGCAATACCAAGTTGATTATCGAATCTTTATACGATCATTGATATAATTAAGTATTGAAAAGGGCTTTAATGAACATGCCATATGATTATTGTTATTGTTACCATATTGTTATTCCTATTGTTATTATTATTTCTATAGTTATTGTTATTGATAATGGCAAGTATTGAATCCTTGGATACGAATGGACATGAGATACAATTGGCATGCCATAGAATTCATGAGCTCATTGGTACGGAGTGGACTATGATCCTTGAGCTAGGGCTTTATTTGGCGATGTTGGCGGGGTGTGATGGTGGTGGTCTTATTGGCGATGTTGGATGGGAATTCGCGTATCCACATTACATGTCGATCCAAGGAAAAACAAGTGATTGAGTATTGTTAAAATGTGATTTGAGATGCATTTACATTGATACACATGCCATTGCTTCCATTGATGTTCATTTTATTGTTTATGACTATCTCACTAGGCTAAGTAAGCCTAATGCATCTTATTTCTATGCATTTTCAGGTTAAAGCATAGTTGGATCAAGGATCGAAGTAAGGAGCATTTTTGGAGCGAGTCACAACCCTCTATGTAATGTTAATCCAGTCCTTGAACTCCTAGAATGGTGGCGTAGGGTCTAGACAAGTTGGTTTAATCCCATTTTGTATGTATATATGGTCCACTATGTTAAAAGGGTTAAAATGCTCATTTTGTCTTGTTATTGTTTTGGTTAAAAGCACCAATTATGTATATTTGGCCTAACTAATGAAAATATGGTAAATGGATTCATTTGATCATGAATTTTGCATTTCAATAGATTTTGGTGTTTAAAAGTTGTTGGTAAAAAAGCATTGCATTTGGACATCGTTCAACATGTTAAATTGATTAAACACCAGAAGAAATCTGTCATTACGGAGCACACGTATCGATACAGCTCAAGCTGTTTCGATACGATCTTGCATATTTGGTCGGTCAAAGCTTAAGTCAACCAGGCCGTGCCGATACGATCTAAGACGTTTCAGTACGAAGATTGACAGTAAGGTTTGGGAATTTAATTGTACCATTATGGCTTCTAGGCGTATCGAAATAGGTCAACCATGGTCAACTCATATCAAAATGGCCTCAGCGGTATCAAAATAGGTAAGAATTTTGATAAATGAAACTCGAAATTATGCATACTGGTATCGATACGGCCCTAGGCGTACCAAAACAGTGGTCAATGGTCAAGTCAAATGAGGTCAACCCGTATCGATACACTCCTTCGGTGTTCCGATACGGTGTCTTTTAATTTCGTTATCCCGTATCGATACAGGTTAAGCTGTATCGAAATAGAACTTGACAATTTCAAATTAAGGCTTAAATCGTGCATAACCGTATCGATACAACCCTTTGGTGTTTCGATATGGTGTCAGTTAATTCTGTTAATGGGCTAAGAGCATTGTTTTAAATAGTTTACAGATTGACCACTAAGTATTGCATGGTTTAATTGAACTAGTAAATGAACTCCGATTAAACTAAAAATTTGCATGAATACTGATCATGGATTAAATTTCAATTTTAAGCAAGTACCTCCAAATTACAAATATAGTTTAGTCCCTAAAACTTGTAAAAGTCTAAAATTACTCCCTAATTGTGGACCCAAGCATTATATTAAATTGATAAACCTCCTATACTGACTTTGCATGATTGGTCAAACATGTATTGATTGTTTATCGAATTATGATTAAGTTTTATTGCACCGATCACCGTATTGTTCACCAGTAACGTTCTCCGACCCGATTTTTTACCAGGCCGAGTGGGGGATGTTACAAAGCTATCTGAAAAAGGTAATAACGAGCTTGACGGAAGACAATGAGCGTATAAATTGAAAAGTTGTCAAAGAATTGATTCTGACAAGTGATGATCCAATAAGGAAATGAAGCATGTTTGCTTTGTGTATCTACAAACTGATTTTGTTTGCAAGGACTATGGATTATATATACCCATCGACATTAGGGCTATTTGAGCGTTTAAAAAAATATTAACTCAATATCAGCTATTCTGGCAGAAACTTTTAGATTATTGACTACTTGTATGAAGGTAGGGGAAGTAAGATTCTAGGGTTGTGCACAGCTTTTAGGACAAAATAATAATGCTAAAAACGAGCAAGAACACAAGATAGTGTTTATAGTAAATGTCTTTGATTACTTAGAGAATATATGATTATGAATGTGGTGGGAAACCTCTATTTATAGTTAAGTCTCCTTACATCTGATGGTACATATTGATTTACATCAACAGCTAAGATAAAAACCTACTAACCATAATAGTACAAAATTGGCATATTCTCTAGATTATATTCTCTTATCTAAAGAAAGTATCTTTTATGTTCACATGAGGTGTTCACATACGTGCGAAATGATAAGATTTCTAGAATCCTCTATAGATCAGGTAGCTTGTTGCACATGTGACTCAGCCCCAAATAAAGATAATGGTGACAAACTAATATGAAACAATGATTTACATTCAAATGCCGCTTGTAATCATCCATAACCATGTCTAGAATCCTTCATGTGATTATATTCTCTTTATGCCTGATACGTACGTTGTATGTGTCTGATTGAAGATATTGGTTAATTGAATTGTCAGTCATCTCAAACAATTACAGCACTAAAAGTGAAGACAACTTCATTTCCTTCTCATCTTTATATTTCTCAACTAACTTATGATTGTTGCTTCTACCCATTAGTCTGACTTCCGCATCAAGTGATGCCCGAAGATCACTCTTTCTACATTGGCGGATGACATTTGAATGTAAATTATTGTTTCCCGGCGATATGGTTATGATAAACTTTTTCGAAGCCAACATTAACAATGAACCTAAAATGTTTTTTGGTCAAAATAGGTACTTAAAGTTGTTGTCACTCGACTTTCACCCGAGTTATTATTATTATATTTTTATCATTTCTTTTTTATTATTTATTCATTTTATTATAATACCGATTGTAACGACGTTTTTTGGAAAAAAATTCCTTTGGAAAGTTATATGTTCGCGCTACGGGTTATCCCCAAAATCATTTCTTTGTAATCTTGGTTTAAAGGGATTTCTTTTGAAAATTCTTTTTCTTTGAAAAACTGATTGAAAACTGGGAGTCGCCACCGGCCACTTGGATAAGGTAGGCCGGACACCACAAAACCAGATATTCATTTTGAAAGGGCTCGGGAGTTGGTTACGTGTGGGGAAGGATTAGCACCCCCATCATGCTCGGAAATCGGTACCAAAATATTTGTTGCTTTTAATCGAAGGAAATTGTCGGAATTTGAAAGGAATTTAATTCGGTGACCTTAATTGAAAATTAGCCTTAATTGAACGGGCTTTATCAAATTGGTGGGTTCAAATTAATTGGACATTTAATTAATAAGGTTGACGATACATCAAACCATAGATTAAACCGACATCATATAAGCCCGACTGCCATGTTAATTTATGGTTCGAATCCGAAACGCCACCTTTATGCATGATGCAAGCAATTAAAACATGATGCAATGATTTGGTTAAGTTTTAATTTTACCTTGAGTCGGTAAGGATTAATTCAAATATTTGGTCAACATACTTTAAGCTCAAACTGTTACGACACAAATATTGGAATTAATGAATACCTCCATTTTTATGGTTTAAATTAATTAACGTGTAAACTAAATGGGCCAAATGATGACAAATAAAATCAATGTTAATCAAAGACTTGAAAATTAAACATACAAAGGCCCACCGAAAGTCCTAACATAAAAGGCCCTCATTATGAAATTTTAATTAGTGATCTAGTTACTAATTAGGTGCTTCTAGTATTAACCTTAAATTAATTAATCCTAAAAAGGCTAGAGAACCATAATAAATTATGAGTTATCTTGTGATATAATAATTAATTCGATTAATTTTAAACTAGTATTCCAATAAGCTAAGAACACTATTTAAAATAAGCAAAATTAATTATTCATAGCTTTAAATTAAAATGTTAGTCTAATTTCCATGTAAACTTTATCCTAAAAGATAATTGAGAGGTGTTCAATCAATTTTAATAAATTTAACATTTGCTCCAATAAGCCAAAGGCAAATTTAAATTCACTAAACTGATTCGAACCTTAAGACTAACTACGGCTCTAAAACTAATCCTAGAATTAACTTAATTAATTTAAGGGTCATGCCCCTATTAGACGAGCACACGACCTAAATTAATTAAATTAATTGCCAAACTAATCTAAAGCTAACTTAACAACCCAAAGCCCAAAAAACCAAGAGGCCCAAACTTCTAAACAAAACCCAAATGAAAAACCACATGTATATACTTTTAAGAAAATATACCTTAATTATATATTATATACTATACACAAGAAAATATATTATAAAAGGGATAATATGAAATCATGATAATAAAGTAAACAAGCTAATAATAAATTAAACAACATTCAACAAGTGAAATAACATACATATCACAAGTAAAAAAATAAAATAAAATAAAACACATAAAAAGGGACTAAAATAAACAACAAAGGTTACCAATAAAATCATCCACATTTTCATTAAACTATAAAAAGGATTATACATAAATAAAAAGAAAAGGGAATAATGTACCCAAAACCCAAATATTTATGCTCGATCAACCAAATTCCACATGTTGTTGGGGTTGAGAAGTTCGATTCAAGGGTTTAATAATGGTAGAAAATGATTTCGATTTGGGAAAATTATAGTGGATTAGGGAATCAAATGGTCTAAAAAAGAAAAAAAAGCAAATGGTCGGGGGCTCTAAAACAATGAAAAGAACAACGTGGGCTGTGTTTGCCGAATGTAGGGGAAAATTAGGTTATCTTTTTCTCTTTTTTAGGGTATATATATTATGATAAGGGGTATTTTTGGTTTATCTCCTTAAAATAAGAACCAATGAAAATTAAGACCTTGGTCACCAAATAGTTTTTTCAACCAATGGGAATGAGGCATTGATTCATCCAATGAGAACCAAGCCTTGGTGAGTAGGAGTTGGGATTTTTATTTTTTTGTATATATTTTTTACTATATAAAATTATATAATGGGCCATGAAATTTTGGGCTTAGGGTATAAGGTAAGGTTTTTGGGTATTTAAAAAAAAGGTAATGTGGATTTATTTTATTTCGAGCAATTAATTTAACCCGGACAAAATTAGTGTCTACAGTTGCCTATCTTTGCTTATACTTGTGGAACAAGAATAAAGCAAAGACCATGGGCACTAATTTTTTCCTACTTCCCTGTTAGGAGATTCCGAGCTTCGAGTTCCTCCTATATAGAATTGTTCACTATTTCTCTCCCTACAACATGGAGCTATGAGTATCTGCATCCTTTTCCCCAAAGTCCTTGAGCTACGGGTATCTTCCCTTTTCGCTCCAAAATCCCTGAGTTATAAGTATGTGCCTCCTCCGCTCGGTAGTTCTAATATGGCGAGTTTGAAATCCTTCGCCTGAAATCCTTGAGCTTTGAGTATCTACCTCCTTTGCTCTAAAATCTTGGTGTGGCGAGTTTGAAATCCTTCGCCTGAAATCTTTGAGCTCTGAGTATCTACCTCTTTTGCTCTGAAAACTCCGAACTATGAGTATCTGCCTCATTTGCTCGAAAACTCTAACACGACGATTTTGAAATCCTTCGCCTGAAATCTTTGAGCTTTGACTATCTACCTCATTTGCTCTGAAATCCTGATGTGGTGAGCTTGTAATCCTTCACCTGAAGTCTGTGAGCTTTGACTATCTGCCTCCTTCGTACTGAAAACTCTAAACTATGAGTATCTGCCTCATTCGCTCAGAAACTCTAACACGACGAGTTTGAAATCCTTCGCCTGAAATCTTTGAGCTTTGGTTTCTTCCTATATAGAACCTTTGGCGTAGAAATCCTGGAGCTTCGGGTTCTTCCTATAAAGAACTTCTGGCTTTGAAATCCTTTTCAAGTTCTCACTTTAGACTTGCTTCTCTTTTATTTTCTTTTTTTCTTCTTTTTTCATTCTCTTCTCTCTATTTTCTTTATTTTCTTTCTTTTTCTCCTTTATCTCTCATTCATTCTTTTTTCTCTCTCATTTTTCTTCTCTTTTCTTTTCTCTTTTCTTTTTCTATTCTTCTTTTTTATTTTCTTCTCTCTCTTTTTCTCCCTTTTCTTTTTAGGTGCCCGTACGGGTTTTCGCCTCTGGTCCCTTAGGTGAGAAACATCTGTTGTCATTTCTTGATCGATTTTGCCAATTTCGTACCTAATTTCCCCCCGTCTTAGTTTTGGCATATTCTTTTAATGTCCGAAAACTAATTTTATCTCGCCTCCCTAACTATGACCTTAATATCGCCAATTCTTTTGAAACTTTTCACTTTTCTGTGGCTGAGACTACAGATTTCTTTATGCCCCGATTTCTGTTGTGTGGTAGCTTAGCATTATTCTCGAATGGCTTACTGTTGGCCCGAAAGTTTTGGCGGGAAATAAATTGGTCGACAAGGCTTAAAGCTTTTCTCACTACAAATTTCTTGGATTCTCTAACAGAATTCGGAGTCTGGAGTTGTTCTTCTCAACTACAAACAAGTTCTTGAGGTTCTCATCTTTCCATCAAGCTTGATTCTTGAACAGTTCTTCGCGAGCTTTTTTGTTATGGTCAACTCTATCTCTTTGCTAAGTGAATCATTCTCATCAGAAATTCCTTGAATTTTTGTTAGGCTCATTCTCTTCATTTGAGACTTTTTATCTCCACTAAGATCTACCTTTCAAAATGGTAAGCTTCAGGTCAAAATTTTCTCAATTCCTCGAATCTGTCAAAACAATCAAAAATGATTTGATGATATGAGTTAGCATGCTCCTATCCTATGGATGTCTAACTAAATGTAATGCATGAGTGGAGTCATTTTTTAGAGATGTCGGGGAGAAATTCTCGCCTTCCGGTTGATCACCATTAACTTCCACAGGCTTTCTGTTTTCACTAAATCTTCACTTGTACCTTATCTTGAAAGGATATTGTTGGCCAAAACTGATTTGACTAAAATCTGTCATTTCCTTGAGTCCGCCTTCGAAACATTACCCTCTCTCAACTTGGGCTTCGTTATTTTCTCTTCATTGACTCTTCATGACAAGTCTTCTTTATTCTCGGCATTGGGGTGAACACTTACCCCCTAGACTTCCAAATTCTTCTTACTTTCAATCTTTATTGTTATGAACCCTATTCAAAATATGATGGTCAATCACGTAGACCCTTGAACTGAAGCTCTATGTCCACATTTGGGTGTGTTGGTATGTTCCCATGAAATGAAGGTATTACCTTGGCGATTTTGAATCAAACATTTGCTCCAATCTTTACTCATTTCGGCAGAGGTTTTAAGCTTCAAAGGGGAATCATGGGACTTCAACGGCTTTGTGCAAACCCAGCCCTTATGACTATTTTTTTGATTAAGCAAAGTAGAATACTCCTCAACCATGAACATCGAGTCTTCCCTGTTAAAAGTGAAGCAATAGAAAGTAGGATTCCAAAATTGAAAGATGGCTCGAAACGAAAGCCAATTAATTTGGACATACATCAAGCGTGCAATGTCACTATAAATCTTGCAGAACCGTCAATCGTCGATCCCATCCCTTCTAGATCTGCTTCAACTTTCATAACTTGTTTCATTGTAAACTGATGTAAGCATACCTTACTCGCTTGATATATCGTCGCTTTTCACTTTGGTTAACTTCTGACCAACGTCGATCGGCTGAGTTGAGGCATTTCTTGAGATACCTCTTTTTACTGATCTTAGTAGTACTCTATCTCTTCTTTGGGTTCGGCGGTCATTTGTCCGTGACTCTTGGGTATGGTCCTTCTTCCATCTCAATGTTCGGCTGAAAACATGCCCCATGATTGTCTAAATTTCATATAGAATTCAATCCTTATTTTCTGGGCTGACCAAGGTTTTATGGTAGATACTCACTTCAAGTCTCTGAATTGTGTAGCATACTATGACCTACTGTTATTCTTTTCAGGACTGCTGACAGGTTTGTATCAGGTTAATCATATGCACATTTGGCATTACGCCCTAAACTCTATTCTAAAACACGAAGACCTTATTCTTTTCTATTTCTCTTTTTTTATTCTCTTTATCTTTTTTTTTATTTTCTCTCTCTCTTTTCTTTTTTTTACACTGGCTTGCTAATCAACATTTCAACAAAGGATGCTTCTTGGGTTAATATACAAAATCAAAACTAATGAAAAAGAATAGAATGCCCCAGATATTAAATGTAAGAGCTTCTTAGATTCAACCCTTCAGTAGTTTGCCTTTGAATGTTGTGGCGATACTCGTAGTAGTGAAATTCCTCCCAGATTGCTCGGTTCATTCTCATGATTATGGTTCTTTATTGATTCGTTCGAAAACTACTCATTTTAGTTCTCATTATCCTTCTCCATTAACAAAGGTTTAAGCCTTTTGACTTTCATTAAGCCCATAGAATGCAGTTAATGGCAATTTTGGAATTCTTAAGTGTAAGTATATGCTTCAATATTGTGTCAGTGTCCTCAAGGATTCATCTCTGACGCTAGGGTATTGAACAGGTGGAGCGTAGCTTCTTATTAGATCGTTCTCCTCCCACAGTTCCATTAGAATGCTCTAGGACTTATTCAATTTGTTCATTCATTTCCTTTTTCTTAGGGGTATTCATCTCGTCACAGTCCTTTGTCTCGATGATAATGATGGAGAATACAAAAATATCCTGAGTTACTCGGCATAGTCATGATTTTGAAAATATTACCATCACTCATGAACGAGGAGTTTTGGGCTTCAACGGAGTGCCCCTAAAATTCCGCACTCATATCTAAAAATGCCTATTACCAGGTTTTGAACATTGGAATGTTTTTTGATTAATGCCTAATACCAGGCTTTGAAGTAATTTTTTTTTTGAAAAATGCCTACTACCAGGCTCTGAAAGTTAAATCAATTCGTTTCATTTCATTTTTATTTTTCTTTTTAGGCATATTCAAGCAAATCCATTTGGATTCTCCTAGGAGATTTTCTTAACACCGAACAACATTGAAGGAGTAGTGATCTTGCTTCTTTCGCTTTATCGACCAGAACAGACTGAGAGGGAATCACACTTCATCGTTATCACAACATTCAATTGATCTCTTTCATTAGAATCAATGTCACATCATGCACGTTTTATCCGGGGTCTACGAAGGTAGGAAAAAATATATACATATACACATTTAAGAAAAGAGCATCATTTCATTGAGATGGAAAAAACAAACATAACTTGAATATTCTCAAAAGATCACTACTACTACCTTCAGGTAAACAAAAGCAAAGCTAACGTGTATAGAAAAACAGATAAAGCAAAAATAATAAAACATGGATAGGATGCCCTAGAAATCCTTGACCCTTGCAACATTGGTCATTCATCCCGACGCTCCAAACCTTCTCAAAAACTAGGCCTCTTTCTCTAAACTTTGGTTTTCCATTCTCAAAGGAAAGCACTTCATTCTTAACAAGTTCATAGATCTTACCATTCAGAAACACGCACTCTTCTGTTGTATGACCAAAGTCACCATGATGATACTCACATGGAACCCTGACACCAGACATATTAGGATTGAAATAAGCATACCGCTTCGGGGGAGGTAGCCTCAAGAGTTTATTTTGAACTAACAGAGGTAACAGCTCCAAATTTGTCATCGGGAATAACATCTTCGTCCTCTTGTCACTCCCTCTTGCATCATGTATTTTAGCTTTCTTTTTCCCCTTTTTTCCTTAAGTAGGGCTCCCATTCTCGAAAGACATCACTATTACCAAGGCACGTCGCTTTTGTAGGCTCTTTTAGGACTGTTTTAGATCTTTTAGGCGGGTTCAGAGCTAAGCCTTCCATGGGACGGTTGTGATCATGATGGTTGCTGACATTTTCAGATTTTGTCAATATCGGCAACTTCACCTTATCCTTTTCCTTCGTTACGGTGACCCAATCTTCTCCTACTTTTACAGTACCAGCCACAGCTGGAGAATTAACTATCAGACCTGGACTCATTGTCTCAAACTCTAATACCCCGATATCTAAGAGATGCTGAACTTTATGCTTAAAACTCACACATCTCTTGATAGAATGCCCATGAGTTCCGGCATGGTAATAGCAATAATCTTTCTCATTGACCCAACTCGGGTATGGATATGACTGGGCTTTGACAAAGCAAGACGCCACCAAATGAGCGTTAAGTAGTTTGGAATACAAATCTTGGTAGGTGAAGGGACTGGAGTGATCTGGAAGTCCTTCGATTTTTCCTTCTTTTCTTGAGCCTTGGAAGCCTGGCCAACCAAAAGCTATTTTGGAATCAAAGGCTGATCATGTGTTTGCAGGGACGACAATTCAAAAGACAGTGTAGTCGACATCTTCTTCCTCTTGTTACATATTGTACCTTTCTTCACCATATGGCTCAAGCTTTTTCGGTTCTTCGTTTACTGTTGAGGACAAGATCTTCAAAAGAGAGTCTTCGGCCTTATCCAACACCAGATCGGTTGGGCATTCTGAGGCACTGCATACTATCTCATATTGGCTAAGAATAGCTTGGTTTTCAGCTGATAAAATCTACTCCGTTACGAAGTCACAATGCCAATTCTCACGCTTCTCTTCCATAAAAGAGTCTTCTTTCATACCCTCTTTTCCAGTCATGGTAGCCATCATGCCCATCAGCTCATTGATTTACCCCATTGTTTCCTCTTGGAACTTCTTCACATATGATATTATCTCTCTTTGGTTCCAAACCAATTGTTCGTGAAGCTGTTCGAGTCTAGTTACCCTAGTTGCTAGCTCATTCATATTTCTAGAGTTGAACTGGTCAGAAGTCAATCTCTCCTTACTCATACCTTCTGAGGCGAATGTTTCCCCCGATTAGTGATGCATATGATGTATGTGAATATGCAAAAATGTATTATTTGAACAAAAATAACAATACGTCACAAAATAATGCTACTATGAAAACATGAATGAATGCAAAGAGAGACACTAAGTTTGGTAAATATCATCGTTAAATGACTCGCATTAATGGGAATATCGTTTCGTTACAATAACCAACGAAAACCCGCTTTGCAAACGGTCCTAAGCATATAGATCAACAATTTTTTATCTCTCATCGGATTCATCATCTGCATAGTCCTGAAGCTTGGCAACATTTTCCCCTAGGAGTTGTGACTTCTGGGTGGCCTCTTGCATCAATTCTCGCTCTTACTTCCAAATATAGAAGGTAGTGAATTGTAGTCGCTCCACCGTTGACATTTGGTGCACTTAAATTGCTACCTTGAAGGAGTCCCGCTAAACTCTACCTTCGGGGTGTGCTGAAGCTAAGGCCATAATTCCTTCCTACCCGAAATATTAATTCTTATTCTAAGTCGAGACTTGATTTTCAACCCAATATGGTGAAATATCTGAGAAACTTCCAATTCTACCCCGGAAGGCCTCGTTCTCGTTTGGCATGGTCTTCGTTGATCTCCTCGCAAGACTTGGTATTTCTCAATTGTCAGGGTCAAACCAAAGTTGCCAATCACAGAACAACTGTTGAATTTGAAAGCATTTCTCTCTTCGTATTCTCGACCATCATCAAATGAAGGTTTCGGCTGACATTACTAACTTGAACCTGACAGGAATACTGTCCCCGTTGTAGTTGCTCTCCTTCTGACCATTGTTATGAACCAAATCTCCAGTTAATCTAGTCTTTAATTTCAGACTATTTAAACTTAATATGCTCTTCATAATATGATAATATATGCAAAACAAAAAGGTAAAAGGAAACAGAAAAAAATAGAAGTCTGTTAGTTATAAGATAAGCAATAATTTTGAAAACGATAAAAGGTAAACACAAACCAACTAAGCAAAAGGCAAACAATTAAAGCAAGAACCCTAAGCACATGAATTCTAGTTCGCTAAGGTTATCCACATGGCTCTATTGGGGTGGGCTTCTTAGATTCACACATATGAGTTTGGTTTTGATTGGGGTACCCGAACCTATCTTATCACCTGCTAAGGCAACAAGAACCCAAATTCTCGCCCATTAAAATCTGGCAAATTGGTTTTGGTTCGAGAATAAGCACGACTTAGTGACGTAGAGGGCTGCTCACGTGTCAAGAGGCATGGATTCCGAAAATGAATTACCGACTCATGGAGGGCTACTCATGTGGGTATGTGGCGTTTCACTCCCACTTAAGGGATGAAGCTCGGGTATAGAGCTTGATATCATTATGTAACACATGTCGGTGATTCCTTAGAAATTAAATAAAAAATTAATTCAAAGACCACCAATTATCAAAGCCCGTTCAATTGTAGTCACATTTTCAAGAAAGGGTCAACCTTACTAGAATCAATTGAAATTGCGACAATTTTCCATCATTAACAAGCACCAAATATCTTTCTTGGCCTAACTCTCTTTTTGTTTTAAGAAAAACAAAACTGATCCCTAGCGGAGTCGCCATGTTGTAACGACGTTTTTTGGAAAAAAATCCCTTTGAAAAGTTATATGTCCGGTGCTACGGGTTATCCCCAAAATCATTTCTTTGTAATCTTGGTTTAAAGGGATTTCTTTTGAAAATTCCTTTTCTTTGGAAACTTGATTGAAAACTGGGAGTTGCCACCGGCCATTTGGATAAGGTAGGCCAGACACCACAAAACTAGAGATTCATTTTGAAAGAGCTCGGGAGTTGGTTATGTGTGGGGAAGGATTAGCACCCCCATTATGCCCGAAAATCGGTACCAAAATATTTGTTGCTTTTAATCGAAGGAAATTGTTAGAATTTAAAAGGAATTTAATTTGGTACCTTAATTGAAAATTAACCTTAATTGAATGGGCTTTATCAAATTGGTGGGTTCAAATTAATTGGACATTTAATTAATAAGGTTGACGATACATCGAACCATAGATTAAACCGACATCATATAAGCTCGACTGCCGTGTTAATTTATGGTTCGAATCTCGAAACGTCACCTTTATTCATGATGCAAGCAATTAAAACATGATGCAATGATTTGGTTAATTTTAATTTTACCTTGAGTCGGTAAGGATTAATTCAAATATTTGGTCAACATACTTTAAGCTCAAACTGTTACGACACAAATATCAGAATTAATGAATACTTCCATTTTATGGTTTAAATTAATTAACGTGTAAACTAAATGGGCCATTTGATGACAAATAAAATCAATGTCAATCAAATACTTGAAAATTAAACATACAAAGGCCCATTGAAAGTCTTAACCTAAAAGGCCCACATTATGGAATTTTAATTAGTGATCTAGTTATTAATTAGGTGCTTCTAGTATTAACCTTAAATTAAATAATCCTAAAAAGGCTAGAGAACCCTAATAAATTATGAGTTATCTTGTGATATGATAATTAATTCAATTAATTTTAAACTAATATTCCAATAAGCCAAGAACACTATTTAAAATAGGCCAATTAATTATCCATAGCTTTAAATTAAAATGTTAGTCTAATTTCCATGTCAAATTTATCCTAAAAGATAATTAATAGGTGTTCAACCAATTTTAATGAATTTAACATTTACTCCAATAAGCCAAAGACAAATTTAAATTCACTAAACTGATTCGAACCTTAAGACTAACTACGGCTCTAAAACTAATCCTAGAATTAACTTAATTAATTTAAGGGTCGTACCCCTATTAGACGAGCACACGACCTAAATTAATTAAATTAATTCCTAAACTAATCTAAAGCTAACTTAACAACCCAAAGCCCAAAAAACCAAGAGGCCCAAACTTCTAAACTAAACCCAAATCAAAACTCACATGTATATACTTTTAAGAAAATATACCTTAATTATATATTATATACTATATACAAGAAAATATATTATAAAATGGATAATATGAAATCGTGACAATAATGTAAACAAGTTAATAATAAATTAAACAACATTCAACAAGTGAAATAACATACATATCACAAGCAAAAAATAAATAAAATAAAACACATAAAAGGGGACTAAAATAAACAACAAAGGTTACCAATAAAATCATCCACATTTTCATTGAACTATAAAAAAGGATTATATATAAATAAAAAGAAAAGGGAAGAATGTACCCAAAACCCAAATATTTATGCTCGATCAACCAAATTCCACATGTTGTTGTTGGGGCTGAGAAGTTCGATTCAAGAGTTTAATAATGGTAGAAAATGATTTCGATTAAGGAAAATTATAGTGGATAAGGGAATCAAATGGTCTAAAAAAGAAAAAAAAAAGCAAATGGCTGATAAGGGGTATTTTTTGTTTATCTCCTTAAAATAATAACTAATGAAAATTAAGACCTTGGTCACCAAGTAGTTTTTTTAACCAATGGGAATGAGGCATTGATTCATCCAATGAGAACCAAGCCTTGGTGAGTAAGGAGTTGGGATTTTTATTTTTTTGTATATATTTTTTACTATATAAAATTATATAATGGGCCATAAAATTTTGGGCTTAGGGTATAAGGTAAGGTTTGTGGGTCTTTATGAAAAAAGGGTAATGTAGATTTATTTTATTTTGAGCAATTAATTTAACCCGGACAAAATTAGTGTCTACACCTATTAATAAAAGCCCATTGTGAATAAAAGATCCATTTATTGAAACCCACCTTAAAATAATAAGGGGTCTATTTTAATAAACAATTTAAACCCAACTAACCCATTTTATTTGTCTCATATGTAGGTTTAATCGTGGCCATTAGATCTAGGGCAGAAGGATGGAGGGCTAGGATCGAATCAAAAAAAAGGAAAGGGGAGCCACCCGCGCCGCCACGTGTCTGGCGCGTGCATGTTAACATCTTTCCATTATTGCTCTTCTTTCCTCGAGCTCTTCTTTCCCCGAGCCACAACCAAGGAGCCTTTAGTCAGCTTCCATTTCCCCTCACTGAAGGTGTTACAAAATCCCTCATCATCAAGCTTTCATGCAGAAATCAAATTCAAACGGATATCCGGTGCATGTTTGACATCCTTGAGAGTTAACTTTGTTCCATTATTGCTCACCAAGTTAACATCTCCCATGCCAAAAACTGGAACCAAACCATCATTACCCATCTTCAAAACTCCAAAATCACCGAGTATAAGATGTGAAAAAATCCCTCCTTGACGTGACATGAATTGAATCACCAATATCAATCACCCAACTACTCTCGTCGCATGCTAGGTTGATCAAATTCTCAAAACAAATGAACAATAAATCTTCACGGGTAGCAGCAACAACACGCTCAGATTTTTCATCATCATTTCAATCATTTTTATTACCACCGCTTTTGTTCTCTCTCTTCCACTTGTAGCAATATTTCTTGATATGGTCTTTCTTACCACAATGATGACACTCAAGATTCTTATATCTCGATCTTGATTTGCTTCGACTTTTATCTCTACCCTTGCCATCTTTTTCTCTGTTTCTCCCCATGTTCTCGGTAACCAACACCTCGGTCTGTGAAGTAGAACCCTGAGATCTTCTTCTAACCTCTTCATTCAACACACCACTCTTAGCCAAATCCAAAGTAATAATACCATGTGGAGCAGAATTAATGAGTGAGACCCAAAAAGTCTCCCGAGTGTCCGGTAGAGTAGCAAACAACCAAAGCCCTAAAATCTCATCATCAAATTTGACACCCATACCAAGCAACTGATTCATCACACTTTGAAACTCACTAACATGGTCAGCTGTAGGCGTTCCTTCTCTGTATTTCAACGCCATCATTTTCTTTAGCAAAAACAATTTGTTGTTGCCCGACCTCGAAGCATACAAGCTCCTCCCACAATGTGCGAGCATGTGTCTCCTGATCAATGTGGTTGTAAACATTTTCTTCAACAAATTGTCGAATATAGCCACGCACTTGTTAATGCTCAAATTCCCATTCCTCGTCATTTTTGAATCGGGTTTTTGAGTAGCAAAGACCGGAAGATGCAAAGCCTTTACAAACAACAAGTCTTTCATTTTATTCCGCCAAAGTTGATAATTCGAGCCATTCAACATAATCATCTTGCTTGTATTAATCTCCATAATTATCTGACACAATAACCAAGCTCTGATGCCAGTTTGTTGGGGAAGAAACCGAACAACCGAAATTAAGCGGAAGCACAACCGGTTTTCTTTCTCTCCCTATAACTCAAGTCAATAATTATGGCAAGCACAATATCACAAATACGTTCTCTAGCAACACTAATCAACCACAAATCATCAATGCAACCACAACACAAGTAAATCGAGACACCGATATTTTACGTGGAAAACCCCTCTAAATCAAGGGTAAAAACCACAGGACTTTAGAGTCCGATCAAAAGCTCCACTATAATCAAATGTTCAACTACAAGACTACAATATCCAACCTAAAACAAGCATTCAACTCCAACAAGGCTAATAACAAGTAGTCTTTAACAAAAGAGAGAAAAATGAGAGAACATCACCCAAAAAAACGCAGCTGCTGTAAAATGAAGATTTCCGACTCTACAGGTCTCGGATGAAAAATCCGACCGTACAAAGTCAAGAACACCAAGTCGCCTAGCTGCTGTCCAAAAATCAGCTCAATCGAACCACAGATGGACTTCCGATCGAAGAGTTGATCAAAACTGCTCAAAGCTAAAAATGGTTTTCTCTCCTATTTTTCTCTCGAACGTTTTCTGAGCTTTATTCAATCTCTCAAATCTGCTGAAATTAGCTGCCCACACCTATAATATACTAATAAAAGTATAATTATTAGTAACAAAAGTCAAAAAAATATGGCAGCATCAAGCCCTTTGAAAATGGGTTTCAACCGGAGATGGGTTTCCCACATAGTGGGACCCTCACCCAACAATTTGCCCTTGGTTCCTACTGAGAAGATTGCTAAGGTGTTCAGTGAGCAGAGGACTGAAATGGAGCCGTTGGTGTCCGAGAGTTGATGAATCTGGTTATGTGGTTACATTCATAATTTGGATTTGTTTATGTTTTAATTGTTCATCAAACTATGGAATTTTTAGTTTTCATGTTTAAGGATTTGCTTATTATTACAGTGTTTTGATGTACGATTTGAAATTTTTGTGTTTAGATTATGTATTATAAACTTTAAATTTTATATGTTTATTATGTAATTTTTTAAAACTTTTAAATTTAAAAATTAAATAAATAAAAAGGTGAATCGAGTACCTATTACGCGAATATTCACTTAAAACAATTCGGGACACAGGCCGAGGGAATGAACACTCCTGCGCGTTAGAGTGTAATTTTATTATTGTTTCAAAACTCACCATCTCTCTTGGTGCTTCCCACTTCATGATCCTCGGTTTAATGGGCAACATAACGAGATTATGCATCTAAAGTCCTTTCTTGAAGAATTCTTCCTATTTTAAATTAATCAATTTTGTCCAAACTCTTATTTATTTAGAATTCTCAAATTTCGGATAAACGTCCAATTTTAACAAATAATCTGATTCTTACACAATTATTCTTCTAAGTCACCACATTTCGCACACCAAAATAATTGACACCCAAAAATAACTGTGTCAAGAGAAGAGAGAACTCTCGGCAGCCATTGGGAGTATCTCATGCCCTAGTTCCAAACATCTTCTAAGCAGAGGCTTAAAACCCAATATATTGAGGAGCAACCATTTTCTTTTGAACGAGGTATTTTATTTCATAAAAGTACTTTACAACAGAAAATACAAATCAAAAAGGGATTAATCACAAATTTTTAAGAGTAGCTCGAGCAATCCAATCAACCACTTGATTACTTGTTAAAGCCCAAGAGCAACCAATTATTCTTGGCTCTAGTTGTAGAATGATAAAATTCGAGTTATTTATAGATTTTGTATCAATTCTTTTTAAATTGATTGTTTTTATTTTTTCAAAATTTTAGATGGGTAGACTGTAGTGAAGCATGACAATTATGATAAAAATATAACGAGTTCATTGATTTCCATTTTAAAAATGTTAATCTATACTATAGGTATTTTTATGATTTTAATGTAATGCAGTGGCGGTGGAAATATTTTGTTTCCATAAGCACCTTAATTTTAAAGGTTAGGGATTCAGTTTAAAGTTTAGAGTTTAGGATTTAAATTCATGGATTTAGAATTTAGAGTGCGTTGTTAGAATTTAGGGTTTAGTATTAGGGTTTAGAGGTTAGGGTTTAGGTTTTAGGGTAATATGATAGGTATTTATGTTTTTACCTATAACCCTTAAATTCTAACCATAAACTCTAAATTCAAACCACAATCCTTAAATTCTAAGCACATAAACCTAAACTCCTAAACTATGAACCCTAAACTGAATCCCTAACCCCTAAAATTAGGGTACTTGTGAAAATAAAATATTTCCACCGTCGGGGCATGGTATAATTACTCATGACGCGATCGTTTTTGCGACTGGAAAAAGAAAAGACGTGGAAAATAGTTCGACGATCGATTCTTTTGAAAATCGGGATTTTTGTTCATTTGAGTTCACTTAATCTTGAAATTAGGTTTTTCACATTAAAACCTTTATTTAATTTCAAAAAATAATTTGGAGTCGCCACCGGTCACTTTGGTAGACCGGACACCATAAAGACAACCAGAGATTTATTTTGAAACGATTTGGGTTCGGGAGTCGATTACATGTGGGGAAGGATTAGCACCCCCACAAATGCCCGTTATCGGTACCTTTTTAATTCCATGTGGCATTTTGGCATTTTTGAATAATAAAATAGATTTAATTTGATCATTAATTGCTAATTGAATTTCTTTCCGAATGAGGATATCCTTTTGTAAGAAAATACATTTTTTAAATGAATACGAAATTTTGAAGTGTAAGTTACATTAGGAAACTTCGATTCATACTCACAAATGTATCCCAACACAAAAGGTTTAAATGCATGACAAATTATTTTGTGGTCAATTTTAAGTAAAAACCTAATTAAGGCTTCAACTCATTTAATTAATTAGAATCCTATGAATATCATTAATTTTTGGATTTGTGTAATAACACCCAAATGATTGGGCACTACCCATATTAAGCCCCAAAATAACAACATTCTTACTATTAATGATGCTAATTACTTAATCCTAATTTGAATTTTATTGAACTAGCTATCCAATTATATGTAATTATCATATTCTAGGTTTAAATGAAATATTAAATATTTCACTAAAATGCCCCTTTTGAATAACATCGCATTACAATGTGACACTAATCAAGGCATTAAAATGTTCATTTACTTTCTACAATGATCTTCCTTATCAATTTCAATTAAATCAGTTAAAGAGCTTATTCCTAAAGGCTCTATTTAAATAAATATTCTAAGTGATTAATTCCCTAAACAAATATATTATATGATTATTTAAAACATGCATTCACACAAACAATTAAATAAATGAAATTAAAAGCTATTAAGATAAAGAGATTGAACTGCCTAGGACTAAATTGAATTAAATTGGTAATTAAAGGGCTGAATTACAAGGAATTTGGTGACCAATTTGTAAAACAGAACAAACTGAATAGCCCAAATCTAAACCTATTGAAAATCCGGTCTAAACCAAACCGAACCGGCCGGTTTAAACCCCAAACGGCTCAAGCCATTATAATCGGGTCCTGAGTCGGACTGCGGCCCCGTATCCATGCCCGTTTCCAAAATGCGCGGGTCATTTTGACCCGGTACCCAAAACGACTCAGTGTCGACTCGGCCATAAATAGGCCATTTTCCGAGTTGAATCAGTTATTATAACGTTTCACTCTCTCTCGTCTATCTCTCTATCCCTCAGACTCTCTCAATTAAAACCCAAAAAATAACCCCATTTTCGATCAAAACCCCCTTGTTCATCCTTGTTCTTCATATTTTCCTTCGTTTGATCCACAGAAACACATAAACACATTCAATTTCTTGTTTCTCCCAGATCAAACCCTTTATTCCCTTAATAACTCGACCCCAGTTCTTCCTACCTTCACAACTTCAATCTTCAACCACTGTCAAACCCTAGCCCTGACCTGTTTCTCGGCCCCCAGAGGCGACGTCAGTCACTGGTCGTCGTCTCCGGTCATCCCTTCCGATAAACCTTATCCTTCCGGCCACCATCTGGTCTAAACTTCGATCATCTCTAACCTTTTTCCAGCCACCATGCTTCGCCGCCGGAGTAATTTCCGGTCACCGTGAAAAGCCCTAAAAATCTCCATTTTAACCTGAATTCATCAAAATTGGCCCCCTTCTCCTATTCCTAAACTATCTACCCAAGACCATAGACCTTCTTCTATCATTTTCGACTCCGTCTTGAAACCTAACTCTCCTCTGTCTTCAATCTCACTCCGGCAGTGCTCACAGCGACAGAGGCTCAAGATAAGTGTTCGGAACCTTCTTTCAATTTCTGACTTCATTTCCATTTTTAAATTTAGTGTTTTTTAGACCACTGACTTTAGATTTAGAATATGTTTAGGCTTTGAACATTGCTATTACTATTTTGAATGATTGAGGCATGGATTTAGCTGTTTCTGTTTGTTTTAGTGCAGGAAAATAAAGAGCAGAGGTGGAAATATACCTCTGAATGTGTATCAACAGCTTCGGCGTACTTCTGGCAGTGAAACAGCAAATCCGATCATTTTCTCCGAGCTCCCCCTCCTTTCAGGTAATCACTTCGACTTCTCTTTCTTTTTCCTTTCAATTATTGCACAATCATTCATTAATGCTGACTTTTTCTCTCCCATTTTATAGCAGGTGATGTGGCTGACGTCAGATATACCCTTAATCCATGTGCTGGGGCTGTGGACCAATCCAGTGGCGCCATGTGGTCAAATTTATGTTTCTTGGGCTAGTGAAGACAAATAATGGGCGGGAGTTTATTTGAAAATGGGCTGTAAAGTTTATAATTGGGTCTTCCAAATTTGTAGAGGCAAATTTAAAGTAATATAGACTATTTATGGACTGTTTTATTTAATATAGTCATTGGAGAATTATTTTTATTTAATAGACTATTTTATTACTTAGTATTATTTGGCCATATGTATAGTGAATTATATATATAAGAGAAAATCGGATAAAATTTGGGTATTACAACTCATAATATAAATGCAAACTAAAAATATAGATACACGAATATATTATAAATCTATAATTTCATAATATTAAGTTAAAAATCAATATATTAAAAAAAGTTAAAAAATTAATAATAAAAAATATAAATTGAACTCACTGTATTAAAGGTAAAACTTTGATTCACATATTATTTTACACAAACATATGTATTTACACTATAAAAATTAAAATCTTAAATTCCTAACCTAACCTTAAAAAATTAAACCCTAAACCTTATACCCTAAATTCTAAATCTGCCCTATAAAAACACCCCATTTTCAACTCTCTTTTCTCCCACAAAACCCTAATCAAATCCCTTTGATCTCTGTGCCACAAAGAAACTACTAAAAGTTTCAAGAGTAATCGTTGATTTCATGGCTCAAGGCGACTACGATTTCCAACAAGACATGGTATTGCCATTAACAATTTATCCCCTTTTCATTTCATTTGATTTCTATGTTGGGTTGTCTAAATTTTGTTCATTTTCGTATTTTTTAATTGATTTTTTCCTATTATTTTGATTTGGATTTGAAAGGCTAAAGAGGAACAAGAGCAGAAGCTGAAATACTTGGAATTCGTGCAAGTAGCCGCCGTTCACGCTGCTTTGTGGTTTGTCAATCTTTACCTTTACGCTAAGGAAAGACTGGGACCATTGAAGCCCGGCGTGGAGACGGTGGAGGAAACGGTTAAGAGCGTGGTCCGACCGGTTTACGACAAGTACCACGATGTCCCCGTTGAGCTCCTTAAATTCTTTGATACCAAGGTAATCTCTTTCTTTAGTTTATTTTTACAAGTGATGACAATGAGTAAATTATGAGTACGTAGCTTAAATATGAAAAATGACTCGAATCTGAAATGAATCGAACAAATATTCAGAATTGTTTTGAATTCAATTTTCAATCTTGGAATGATTTGAAATTTTGAAATGAACCCTATTTGACAGCTCTAATTTGATAAATTACTAACTTTTTTGCACAATTGTTTGATTAACAAGACAATATATTACACAAAGACTGATTCCTATGTTGTTATTGCAGGTTGGTGAATCTGTGACCAAGCTAGATCGTCGAGTCCCATCCGTCATCAAACATGTCTCATCCGAAGCCATCTCGTCTGCCCAAAAGGCTCCTGAGGTAGCTCGTGGTGTGGCTTCCGAGGTCCAACGTGCTGGAGTGCTTACCACTGCCTCAGGATATGCAAAATCTGTGTATACCAAGTATGAACCCACAGCAAAAGAGCTTTGTTTGAAGTACGAACCCAAAGCCGAACAATGTGCCGTTTCGGCTTGGCGTAAACTAAACGAACTCCCTCTCTTCCCTCAAGTTGCTTCGGTTGTGGTACCTACAGCCGCTTATTGCTCACACAAGTATAACCAGACTGTGGTTAGAGGTGCGGAGAAAGGGTACAAGGTTGCCTCGTATCTGCCCTTAGTTCCTACTGAGAAGATTGCCAAGGTGTTTAGTGGGCGGAAGATCGAAATGGAGCCGTTGGTATCCGAGAGTTGATTTGGCTGAGTCTGTTGTTTGTGGTTAACGACTGTTTTTGGACCGGTTTTCCGTTTAATCTGGTGGCTGCTCTTGCCATGGATGCAAATGTGTTGTTGAATTTTCATGTATGTATTGTCTTCGATTTTGTTGAAATAGTATATGGTTTTGCTTTGAACTTTTGGTGGAAATTGTTTCTTTTTATTATTTACCTTTGGCTTTGTGTCTGCAAATTGGTGTTCCTCTTTAGTTAATCGACCGCATGTAGATTGTACATTGTTTTTATTATTCGACCGCATGTGTTATAAATGATAATTAAATTTTGAGTTTAAATTAAATAGTTTTTTAACTTTGAAACCTAAAAAAATTATAAATAAATTTAGAAGGGTCAAATTGTTTATTTTAGAAACTAGTAATACTTCAAAAGATAACCATAAAAATTAAAAGGACAGGACTTTTTTTTTTTTGAAAATTAGAATTCATTAAAAAACAAGCCGCATACAGCACAGAAAAGGATGGTGGGGCACAACAGAGGAGAAATGGGCCACCATACCAAACCAATGAAAAGAAAACAGTGCAAACCATGCAAACAAAACAACACAATAACAAGAAAAGGACCAGGACCAACAGGCCAGCAGAGCCTAAAGGGCAGGAGAGCCCCAGCACGAGCCAGTGAAGTGATCGCCACCAGCAGGCAAAAGACGAAACAACCGCAGAAGAGCATCAGGAGAAGAAACACAGATTGAAGCAATCATAGGACAACAACAATAAATCTTGAGCATCATATTACATCTTAGAGAGCTACAGGATCGGAGAAAGGTCTTCATATACATAGAAGAATATAAAGGTCGAATCATAAGATAAATTCGAAAGATAAAAGCTGAGAACCATAGAAAGCGAGATTCAACGATAAGGAAGCCAGCAAAGCAAGAGTGATCACAAGAACTCCAAAGCAGGAAAAAGATAACCAGTCTCCCAAAACCATGAACGGGAACCAAGAATCCAAACTGCATGAGAGAACATTGTCTAGGAATGGAAGGATGATCAAAGAAGCAAGCCACCAAATGTCCCTCCCAAAAATCAAGGGTGGCACCGCCAAGGAAAATCATTCCTCTTGCAGATGACATTTCAAAATGACGTCCGCAAACAGATTGAACTTTGCATTCTCAGGGCATTGAATCTCGTCAACAACAGTTAACATTGAGAAAAAGGAGGAGTCGAGAGTTGGAATGGTTGAGATTCGTTCCCATAGGGGTCACAGCCAAATTCAATAAGGCCAGTTTCATCATAATTTTTTTTCCTGTTCAAGACGATGCTTTTCTCTCGCAGTTTTTTTAATTCTGTAATACCTGTATTTTGTCCCGGACTAGTACTATATTAATAATTAGCTATAAATAAAATCATAAATAAATATATAGCCCAAAAATATATAATAATATCCAATACAAGTGTTCAAATACATATAAAAGCCCAATTACATATGTTATAATCTTTCCCGCCCATTCTGATATCCAACAAAACTAAACTTTAAATTTTCCCGCTCAAATATGGACAAATGGCGCTCATTCATTGGCCAAAATTAATATCCACGGATTGTGATTTTCTCTAATGATGGCTGTCACCAACTAGCATATGCTGACGTCAGCGAGTTTGACCCCTATAAATAGAAGAGAGAGTGCGTCAGCAAGAAAAATTAATTACATACCATAAATAAAATAATAAATAATACAATAAAAGAAGAGAAAGATAGAGAAAGGGCAGTTAGGAAAAATCACCTGCCATATTTGGGAAGCCGAACCACCTTGGAGGATCTGAACTGCCAAGCATCACCGGGAAGCTAAGAGACTGCCGGAGTCGTAGATAGTCATCGGAGTGGGAGATCTGTTTGTCGTCAACATCGCCGAGAAGGTAATTTCATCTTGTCTTTTTTAATTCTTGCAAATGAACACCAATATTAGTTCGTATTCATGCATATAAGTTGAAATTTAAGCTAAAAATGTAAAAAGAAAGAGGTGCTTATCTTGTTGCGGTGGCCGGAGTGTTTAGAGTGACGGTTGGAGTCGAGCATGGTTCGGGTTTAGGGTAGATTTAGGATTAAGAGGGAAAAAGAGTGGTTCTATCGAACCGTGTTAGATCTAGAGTACTAGGATTAAAAGAGGAGTTTTTAGGGTTCTGGTGCGGTGGCAGACTGCGGCTGGAAATCGCCCTTAAGCGACCGAGATTCAAATTCCGGTGGCCGACGAAAACCGGAGCTCGGTCAGAAAACGGTGGTTGAGAATCGAACGGTAGTAGAGGCGGTGGTTCACGACCGGTGTTCATGTTCTTCGTGAACGCGAAGAACACATATGAATGTTCATCTAAAACCATGAGTTTTGATTGAAGTTGTGGGTTGTAATTTGATTTTGGAGTGTTTGATGCAGAGGAAATAGAAGGAGAAAACATGTAGAGAGAGAGAAATCAAAAATGAGAAAAAAATAAGATTTTAAAGGGGCCTTTATATAGACATCATTCACGGACTCAGGAGCCCGCGAACTCTCGTGAGCAACCCGCGAACCCCTGACTGGGCCCACGCCCTTCTTTCCCCTTTCTTATAATTCAGCTTTCATGTTTTAGTAACATTCTAATTTGGTCACTATTTCTTTGTAATTTAGTTCTTCAGTTTATTTGTTAATTTAATTGCTATTAATTATTTGTGATGCATGTTTTTTTAATAATTCATATAGTATATTGTGTTAGAAAATATTAAACACGTAGACTTAATGAATTGATTAAAGCCTTAGATTTTATGTTCTTATTAGGATTAAGTAACTAAATAGAGAAGATAATTATAGAAAATAAATGAGTATTGAAAGGAAAGCTTTGAAGTCCTAAGTTGGATAGTGTCTCATTGCAATGATATGTTATTTAATGGGGGATTTTTAAGTAGAACATTTGATACTCATTTTAACTTAGAATATGAAATTAACCTAGTTAATTGAATAAAAGCTTTAATTAGTGTTAATACTTTAATTAATTAGATTCTATAATCAATTTAGGAATATTATTCAATTTAGGGTTTAAATATGAGTAGTACCCAAGTAATCAGGTGTTATTTCATAAATACCCTAAATTTAATAATATTCATAGCCTTTAAACAACTTAATTAATTAGAGCCTTTTAAGTTAAAACTTAAAATCGACAAGACAATAACCGGTTATGCATTCAAACCTTTTATGTTGGGATATATTTTTGAATACGAATCGAGGTGTCCTAAAGCAACTGAGTGCTTCTAATCTCATATTCGTTCCAAAGATATATTTTCTTATAAAAGAATATCTTTATTTGGAATTAAAATCCAGTTGGTAATTATGGTTAAATTAAATTCAAAATGTTATTTGAAATGTCAAAATGCCACGTAAAATTAAAAGGTACCGGTAACGGGCAATTGCGGTGCTAATATTTCCCCACACGTAATCGTCTCCCGAACCCAAATTTTAAAGAAATGAATCTCTGGTGATTGTATTTATAGTGTGGTCTACCAAAGTGACCGATGGCGACTCCAAATGTTTTTTTAGATTAAATAAAAAAGAAAATCAAATTTTCATGGTTAATTAAATAAATAAAAAAACTGATTTAATAAGAAAACTAAAATTTCAAGATAAAATGAATTAAAAAAGGTCCAACCCCTATTTTACAAAATAAATTATCCGACTATTTTCACCCTTGGTTAAAAAATGGTCCCTACAAATTCCACTAAGCCTTTTGAGACCAAAAGCTTTGTCATTAAACCTATATTCAAGGTCAGAAATAATCCCAAATGGTCCATTATCAGAACTAGGAGAGAAAACCAGGTCAAGAAACTCGTCATTAGCAATCAAACCAGAGCCCTGGCCGTGCCAAACACCTGGAGCCGATTCGAGACACCATTGAAGATTTGATTTTTAAGCTCTCTTTTCTTTGAAGGATGGAGAAGACAGTGAGGTCAAAATCTTGGTTTTTTTTCTTTTCTAATGATAGAAATGTCCATCTCTGAAAAACCATCGATCAATGTGTCATCTTTCCAGGGAAAAGGTGAGAAACAATTGAGGGAGGAGCTCTATTTGTAAATAAAATCCATCATAATCTTATGGTCGATTAGCAGTATCAAGCTAGAACCAGATTTTTCCAAATTAGGAGCGATAGCTTTTCCAGTTTCAAAGGAAGAAAGTTGAGAGGAGGGAGGGATATTGAGAGTCATAGGAATAAGACAAAAAGAATTTAATGTAGTCGGATTGTAGCTTTGAAGTTGTAGGGGTTTGGCCGAAACTCTAGAAGCAGGATTGAACTCATCCTGAAACCTCATACTTTTTGACAAATCGTTGCTCGAGTCAACCAAAGAAAGAGATTCAGTCTATTCAGATAAATAGGCAGGCTCATCACCACTCGAGCCACCGGAGATAGATTTAACGCGCCCACTTTGGTCTTCTTCCTCATCAACGTGAGTACTAGAGGCCACTTTCTTACCAGGAGAAACATGGGAGAAGGATTGCTTTTTCACAGATGAGGCTCTCAGCCATGGACCATAGCTTCATGCGCGTTTAAACTTCTCCTCTTTGAATCCACATTTTCTGGCGTGATGGCCCAGTCGGCCACATGAATAACAGAACTCCGGCAGCCTTTCATATTGAGAACGAACTGTAATGTGGTCATTTTTACCTCTTTTGAGATTGAACTTCGTTTTTAAAGAATCTTTGACGTGCAGTGCCACCTTAATTCTAAAAAAACCATCCCACTTAACCATCTCAGCATCACTAATATTGGACTCCAGGAACTTTGAAAAGATACTTCGTATTCTGGCAGCATTCGTCTTATTGATAAGCGCCATAGGCAGATTATAAATCTAAACCCAGAACTCAAAGAGGGAAAAATCGATTTCCTCTAAATTGCTCATGTCGGCCAGTCTTTGAGCACTATATGCTTTTCTTGCACAGACTCAGGGTTTTGATTAGGGGCGGACAAAACTCGACTTGACTCGAAAAAATTAAAATTTTCGACTCGACTTGAAGTAAAAAAGCTCGACTCATTTTGACTCGATTCGAAATTACATAAACTCGACTCGACTAAAAAAATCAAATAAAGTTTGAGTTGTAAAAATGAAAATTCAAATAACTCGAAATTTTTAATAATTAGTAAATTAATTTTTAAGTTCAAGTCAAGTTCCTCAATTTTTCATGATATATATAAAAATAAATATATGCCACATATGAAAAAAATGATGAAATATATATGCATATCTTATATGATTAGAGAAAGTCGTTTAAATTAAAATCAAAATGTACTATAACATGATAAATAATTACAATTAAATTTGTATATGAACTCGAAAATTCGAATCAACTTGAATTAAAAAATTTTAAATAAAGTTTGAATTGAAAAATATGACACGTTAACTCAAATAACTCAATTTTTTTGACTCGATTCGATCGAACGCTTACCCTTAGCTTCGATTAAGAACATCAAGCTTCTCTTTTTCTTTTTAAAGACAAACAAAGCAAAGTTTTTTCCCCACTTGTCACTCTCTTCCCAAAGACATGTCTGACAGGATGTGCAGTGCCACCGTTTATATATCTCAAGACCTCCATTTTCTTTTCCGATATGGGATTAATAACCTCGCCTCTTCTCAGGCGTGATATTCTCCCTCACTCAACCTCGTGACGCCCTCGTCACGAGCTTTCGCTCTCGTGATTGGCTCGTGATTGGCCAATTGTCACGGTTGTCCACCCTGCCTACCCAATTCATGGGCGCTCCACGTGAAATCAGACAGTCAAAGGGTCGCTCTGATACCACTTGTCTCGATGCCATTACCCTCTTCCTAAAATACATGTCTGTTAGGATGTGCAGCACTACCGTTTATATATCCCAAGACCTCCATTTTCTTTTCCGATATGGGATTAATGACCCCGCCTCATAGTTTCAAATTCCCCCTTAACTGGCCAGGCACGATTCATGATAGCATTCATAGTTGAAAATTTAATGTTTCTATCAAAAATGGTTTTACCTACCAGTGAAAGAGATTTGATGGCTGCATTAGCCTCAGAGTTTTTCATAACAGGCCTCGAGGGGCAAGAAAAATACAACGGAAGAAAATAAAAAGCTTAGAAAGATGAAAACATCTAAGGCCTTTAGTCAAACAACCAAGATCCCCAATAACAAGGAGAAACCAAATCAAGAGCGCTTGAGGCCTCTGATTGAGTTCCTTGTAGAGGATCAGAGAAAGAAAGAAAGAGAGGAAATCGGAGAAAGAGCTCAAACAACCTAAAGCTTATGCCCTTTGCAATCTTTCATCGACACCCATACTCACGGTTTAAAAAAAAGGACGAGACTTAATTATTGTAATTTCGAAATTGACTTATCCTATTCATTAACTTCTATAATTTAATTTTTTATAGTTTCAAAATTTTTAGGGCTTAAGATACAATTAAACTATAAAAGTTGAGATATATCATATTTTTTAGGCCCATTAAATGTTCCACCACTGTTTCAAGGGAAATGATGTAATATTATTTATGATTTATGCATATCATATTATTACATAATGCACATTAGTATTTACATGATAATTAATATTTTTAACGTTTTAATTAATGGTGGGCGTGATTAGTATATAATTATATATTAATAATTTGAGATGAAAATAGAACATTTAAAAGTTTGAAGATCAATTTAAAATGGAAGTTGTAGTTTGTGGATGAAGAAGAAACATTCAAGAATTTAAGAATCAATGTAAAAAGAGAGTCATAACTTGGGGTGTGTAATACAATTAACTTAATTTTTGTAAACAACTTGAAATGACTTGACATTGATTACACGTTAGAAGAAAAATATTTTAATTTTATAAAAAATTTAAATTTATTTTTTAAATCATGTGTCATTATGTAAAGTCAACATATTTGTCTAGATGACGCTTCTATCGCGGCGTGCACTGTCATGTAGATTTGTCAGATTATTTCAAGTCATTTATCGTTAGTTGACTAACTTTTTTCATCGAGAGAGACCATTTTGATCCAAAATAAAACATTGATGGTTAATTTACTTCAAAAAAGAATATGAACTAAAATGACTATTCAATTAAAGTTTAAAGGTATTTTTTAACATTATACCTAAATCAAATTATTATTTTACAATTTTCACAGTCAAATGACTCAATAAAAAAAACTATAATCAGAGGACTAGTTATGTATTTTACACTAATATCTAACACTCTGATTTGAAGCCCAAGTTCCATATGGGCCCAAATCCGAATCCCAAGATGTGGATCTTCTCGGGTCATTATGACCCGACCTACTTCTCCCCACATTTACACACAGATTGAAGCTCAACAAGCTCTATCTTCCCAACTCCGCAACAGGGAGGGAAAAAAATAACTGCAAATTCAAGCCTTAGACGAAAATCATGTCGAGTTTCCTGCACGCGCCAATGGCTTACACAATCGCGCCTTGGGTTTCTTCACAATCTGTTCGTGGACCAAAGACCATGAGGCTCAGTTGCTGCCGCGCTTTCTCCGCCAAAAACGCTGCTAAAATCCCCATTCCTCCGATAAACCCCAAGGATCCATTTCTTCCGAAGCTCGCTTCCGTTGCCGCTTCTTCCCCGGAGACGATTCTTAACCGTGCGGTTAATCCCCATACGCCGCCGTATTTGGATTTGTTCGACTCTCCTAAGCTTATGACCACTCCTGCTCAAGTAAGTGTAATTAACGACAATGTGAGAAGTTTTGAATGCAATTTGATTAGGATTTTAATGAATTGAGGGGTTGGTAAATTTGGGTTGGCCGATATAATGCGAATTAATCAATTCTTGGGATTTTGGAAATGAATTAGGTAGAAAGATCAGCGTCGTACAACGAGCACAGGCCAAAAAGCCCTCCGCCGGACTTACCCTCGTTGCTTCTTCATGGTAGAATAGTTTACATTGGCATGCCGGTAAGTGATTGTTTTTTGATGTTTTATGCATTTGCCTTATCGAATTCAAGATTGTTTGCATAAAAATTAAGGAGAGTGTATTTTTGTTTTTGGGGTGGCATTTTAGTTCCTAGTTTCAATGTTCTTGCATTTGGTTAGAGTTTTGAGATGACCATTGTTTGCAATATTGTATTGTTATTGTAATTTGTAACTTGTTCAACCAATTTAACTGTTCTTTTTATCTTTCAGCTTGTGCCTGCGGTGACCGAGCTTGTAGTTGCGGAACTAATGTATCTTCAATGGATGGACCCCAAGCAACCGATATATCTTTACATAAATTCGACCGGAACTACTCGCGATGATGGTGAAACGGTGAGCTTTGCATTAAGAGATGTTATGCATTTGTATAATATAGCTTTCGGAGTTGTTATAATTGTATGGTATATCTTTTAAGACAGAAGTAAGCCAAGTTGTGTTGAAAGTTGGATTTGGGTAGTCTTTTCTGTAGATTCAATGCATCATGTTCGTGTAAAAAAACAAATCTATAACATGAACCTGAATAGCCTTCAACCTTTTAACAGTACCATCTTCTTCTTCCCTGGTGGAGCTTCTTCTGCTTGCTATTCACATTTGTATTATGTTCCTTCTTTTGTATGTGCAAGTGTTTGTTTTCTTTATGGTTGGTATTCACATAATTTAAAAGCGGTTATGCTGCAGGTTGGAATGGAGACCGAGGGTTTTGCCATCTATGATGCACTTATGCAGTTACAAAACGAGGTAAATTTTCGTTCTTCAAAGATATCAAATTGCCTTGTTCTCTATATTTCAATAAGAATATTTAGTCCTTCTGTGCATGTCTCTTGAGCTTTTCCTTTTTGAAAAGGAAAATCGAGGATGAGATGATCTTCTAGTTAACTTTTTCTTGGGTCTTGGTAACCCATGCTCATGTAGGTGCATACAGTTGCTGTGGGGGCAGCTATAGGTCAGGCCTGTCTTTTACTTTCTGCTGGAACTAAGGGTAATCGGTTCATGATGCCTCATGCCAAAGGTAATGATTTGGTACTCGTCTGTGATTATGAACTTTTTATTGACTCTATCCTTAGTGCTTGCTTGTATTCTGTTTCAGCTATGATCCAACAGCCTCGTGTCCCATCAGCTGGCTTGATGCCTGCAAGTGATGTTCTTATTCGTGCCAAAGAGGTTTGGTCCTGAGCTCCACTTTAAAGCTTTGGTAGCCTTATTTTTTGAGTTTTCAACTTATAAATCCAATCTGTATTACAAATCCCTCAGACCGCATCTTTGTTTTGCAGGTAATAACAAACAGGGACACACTTGTTGAACTTCTCGCTAAGCACACTGGAAATGTGAGTGTAATGAATCGATTTTTATATTGTTATATACAAAACTTTGTAAAACAAAGGTACTCATTGACATTGTATGACTATATTTCATTAGTCAGTGGAGGCGGTAGCCAATGTGATGAGACGACCATTTTATATGGATGCTAACGGAGCTAAAGAGTTTGGGGTCATTGACAAGGTAAGCACACTTGGAAGTAAAATTTTCTGTACTTAATCTTTCATATGTATACGAGACGTCCGTTTTGGGTGCAGATCCTTTGGCGTGGTCAAGAAAAGGTGATGGCAGAAGTTGCTGCTCCAGAACAGTGGGACAAGAATGCTGGCATCAAAGTCATGGATGGCTTTTAGTCTCTTCCTGGTCGATGCTTGTCATTGTGTGTAAGAACCGCCTTTTGCTTAACTAATCATGGTAGGGGCAACTGGTCATATTTTGAGAAGTCCTTAATATGAAGGAAGGCTGTCGTTATTTTTGTAGGGGGTACGTCAGAATTTCGATGATATATATTAGCTGGAATAGGTTGAAATTTGATAGAGCATACTCTATGAAGATGTGGAAAGCAGTGATGCACAGACAAATTTTGAAGGAAGATACCTTAAAAATGGTCCTGAATTTTTGTTGTCAAATTCTTTCTTTTCTCACAGATTGTGATTGTTTTAGCACCATCATTTGATGCCATTGTTGAGCATTGTAAAAACCAGTTTTCTTCAATACCGATTGCATTTTCATTTGTTAGTACAAAGGCCCCCTTGTTTCATCACATGGTTGCTAGAATCTGTGCTTACTACCGTAGATAATTGTCGAATCTGCTCAAAATCTTCCTTTTATTGAACTGCCAGAAAACACATAAACATGGACCCTGACTTGAGCATGGCAGGCTTTAGAGACGAGTGGAAGAGGATGGAAGGGGCTGTGCAAAAGGAATAAAGGGGCCTATTATACTATTTGCTACATGAAGTTGACAACTTTTCTCATATTGGTACCTGAATTTGGAAGAAAAAATTATTAATTGGTACTTGTGTTGACTAATTACTTAAACAATCAATTAGGTTGCTGATCGGGAATGACCGAGGGGGGCTAGGGGGCGGTCGCCCCTAGGAAATTTGAAATTCGTATGTGATTTAGAGAATTTTTAGAAATTTTTATGTATTTTCTATTGAAAATCTATTTTTGCTCCCCCTATAATTTTATAAGTTTGTTTCTTAACATAATATCCTGCGTCTGTTATGTGTCATATGTTACAACTTGGTTGATTGTTGAAATGTTATGTTAAGATCATATATCGGTTTGAGAAAAAAAAGTTAATGTATCACTTTGAGAACATATTTATGTACTAATTTGTATCATAAGCCAAAGCCATAAGTGTACTACTCTAACTAAAGTTTTGGCATATTGACATCTAATTTTCTAGGAACGCTATAGCCAACTTGCTTAAGTTCGATGATGGTAGAACTAATTATCGTTCTTGAAGTTAACAAGCTTAACTAAAACTTTTATCGAGTGCGTTTAGATGAAGGATTTTTTTTTAAAGGAGATTCTTAAACTCTTAAATTACAAATAATTATATTTAAGTAAATTTTAATTTACGATCTTGGAGAGATGTTGACCAAATTAGACTTGATTGACACAATTTTTACTTAATAATTTAAGATTAATCTAGCTCATGATATGAATTCTGAACATAAAACTTATTTATGCTTGTAAATGGCTAGTTCAATCTCAAGCTAAAGATTCAACTTGCTGAACACAAAAAACTCAAATCAAATCATCCTCTTTTTTTCCTTCAAGTTACACGGAAAAAGGTAATTTCTTTTCTCTTTTGGTCAAAATCTGGAGTATTTACCGATTTATTAATTTCTATGATCAAAAGTATTCTTATTAAAGAATTTTTTAATAAATAACACTAAACTTTGCTTCATTCCAAATTCAGAGCATCAATTAGTCTCTTTTCTCGTAAAGATAAAGAATTTCCATTGTTGGGAATGGAACCCGGGTCTCTGGGTGAAAACCAGAAATTCTAACCACTGGACGATAATGGAATTGGTGAAGCCTTAGTAATAACGCTATTTAAATAGTAAATAGTAAAGCAATAAATTAGGCAAGGGTAGCCTTGATTTCAAATGCAGCTCAAAGTTTACCCTACATATCCACATTAGCCGCAGACGCAGAGAGACTACTATCTCTTGAACCGAGATTAGGGATAATAGTAAGTCTCAATTTCAAATGGACGATCGCCTTCTGCATATCATCACCTCTTGAACCCACATTTGCAATAATGGTAAGTCCCAAGTTGCTTACTTGAACTAAATTTGAGCACCCCTTCTTGGTTCCAATGATTCAGCTTTGTGTTATTCTATTATTACTCTTTCATTACTGTGAGTTGGTCTCAATTTCAGCACCCTTCTCCATTGTTTCGGGCGGAAAAACTTCACCCTATGCTAAAAACGCCTGAATTTGTAGTTAGTTTTATCTAATCTTTAAGCTGTTTTAATATGTTTGCACAACTACAATTTTAAGGACTGTAGTAGCTATTGGAGCAGATATAGTTTAAAAATGGGCAAACTTTGTAATTGTCATTTGATTAACTGTGATACTTGGATGAACTTTCAATCTCTGGGAAGTCTTCGAAGGCAATTTTTGTTCATTAACTTGCATTTTTGGGGGATCTATATTTTATTTTTGTAAATGGTTCATAGTTCGAGAGCTATGGGGTGGAATGTTATTGTAGGATGGAGAGTAGGGTTCTAGAATTCGGAGAATTCCCCAATGTTACTGATCATTTTGTACGATCAACTATCATCGAGTCCAGTGAAGAAGAGTTCGAAATTGATTTTTTTATTTTTTGTGTCCATTTGCCCCTTTTCCCTCTGGGATGATGCTTCTTTAGCCAAATCAGACATTTTGATGTGCTCCTTGAGGAATCCACCTCAAAGATATTTGTTGGATGGGATGCCTTTTGTTGAAGCACATCCTCTGATGATACCCTTGGGATTGGTTTCTTGTCTGACCAGAGTAGTTTTCCTTTTTCCACCCTTTATTAGGATTCTTTGTATCCGTCACGAAGGTTACTTGGGGGCCGGGGCCGGACAAATGTTCTTCAGAATATCATCCATTCCGGAATCATCTATCTCATAGGAGATTATTTGTGTTTCGAGATTGACCAATGGTTCCTTATTCAGCAAGTGGGGATTGTTCGATGTATCATGCTATAAGTAATATTTCTGCATCTCATTCATATTGTGTGAATGGTTCCCTTGCTCTCCAAGAGCTGGCTATTTGCATTCGTTTATTGCTTTGTATTGTCAATTGTGGATAAAAGATGCTGCTCAAAGTTGATCTGCATTGAGCAAACTCATAGTGCTCTTTATTGCAGCAGGTAGGGAACGAGACTGAATATGCTATTTTCAATAGTTCGGAAAAGTGATAGAAATGGTTTGCCATACTCAAAACATTCCGTTACTATCTTTCATGCTGCACTGATGTTTGGTTGATGCTGGAGAGAAGGTTGCTAATGAAGAACTGATTCAGTGTTAAGAAGAACACTCAAGGTCGAATCCCACTAATGACCTCATTTGGCCTATCAAAATAAAAAGAACATATGCATGTTGCATTAGTTATAAAGGTAATTCTTTTGCTGCTTATGATATTTATGCTCATATAATGTAAGAGCAAAAATACATACATATTCATAATGGTAGTCCTTTTAATTAATTGTGAATGTAAGATAAAAATTATTTCCATTGCTGGGAATTGAACCCGGGTGAAAGCCAGATATCCTAACCACTGGACGACAATGGAGATGTTGACATATGCTTGAAATAATTCATCTCTTGGAAGTATAGTAGAAATGAAGACAAGGACAGTCTCAACTTCAACTGCAGTCACAGTCGCAGAGAGGCTCTTGAATTGATGTTTTCGATGATGGTAAATCCAAAATTACTTACTGGAACTAAATTTGAGCTTGCCTTTCTGGTTCCAACAGTTCAGCCTTTTGTTATTATAATTACTTTTGCAAATTTGTATGGTGATCTCAATTTCAGCATCCTCTTCTATTGCAAATTTGATAAATTGTGATACTTGGATGAACTTCAATCTCCGAAAAGTCACGAGTTCTTCAAAGGCAATTTTGTTCATCAACTTGCATTTTTGGATGTATGTAAAAATAAATATTGTGTGTAAATGGTTTATAGTTTGAGAACTAATGGGGTGGAATGTTAATGTAGGATGATATCCAGAGCTGGGTATAAAATTTGGAGGATGCCCCAATGCTACTGATCGTTGTGTAGGATCAACTATCGTCGAGTCTGGTGAAGAAGAGTTCAAAATCGATTTTCCTTTTTTGTGTCCATTTGCTGTCTTTGCCTCTGGGATGATGCTTTAGCCAAATCAGACATTTTGATGTGCTCCTTAAGGCATCCACCTCAAAGCTATTTGTTGGATGGGATGCCTTTTGTTGAAGCACATCCTCTGACGATACCCTCGGGATTGGTTTCTTGTCACGAAGGTTACCTAGGGACCAGACAAACGTTCTTCAGAATATCATCCATTCCGGAATCATCTATGCCATAGAGATTATCTGTGTTTTTGAGATCGACCATTGGTTCCTTATTCAGCAAGTGAGGATTGTTTGATGTATCATGCTATAAGTTATATTTCTGCAGCTCATTCATGTTGCATGAATGGTTCCCTTGCTCTCCAAGAGCTGGCTAATAGTGTTCGTTAATTGCTTTGTATTGTCAATTGTGGATGAAAGATGCTGCTCAATGTTGATCTGTGCATGGAGCAAACTCATAGTGCTCTTTATTGCAACAGGTAAGGACTAAGGAACGTGATTGAGTATGTTATTTTCAATAGGTCAGAAATTTGATCGAAATGGTTTGGCAGACTCGAAACATTCAGTTAGTATCTTCCGTGCTGCACTGACATTTGGATGACGGTAATTCTTTTGCAATGAAGAACCGATTCAGTGTTAAGAAGAACAAGTGTGTTACATGAGTTATAAAGGTAATTCTTTTTGCAGCTTATGATATTTATGCTCACATAATGTAAGATGCAAAATATATAATAATTATTATCTTAGTATACTTTCATATTCTGATAGATTCATTGTGAATGTTAGATAAAAATTGCTTCCATTGCTGGGAATTGAACACAGGCCTCCTAGGTGAAAGTCAGATATCGTAACCATTGGATGACAATGGAGTTGTTGACTGATGCTTGAAATAATTTATTAATTGTAAGTACTGCAGTAATGAAGGCAAGGACAGCCTCAATTTCAATTGCACATATAAGCTTATACTCTACCCTATTTCACCATGAAGTCACAGTACAAAGAGGCTCTTGAACTGGCATTCTCAATAATGGTAAATCCAAAATTACTTACTGGAACTAAATTTGAGCTCACCTTTCTGGTTCCAATGATTCAGCTTTTCGTTATTATAAATTAATAATTACTTTTGCAAATTTGTAAGGTGATCTCAATTTCAGCTTCCTCTTCCATTGAAAATTTGATAAATTGTGATATTTGGATGAACTTCCAAGTTCCATCTCCGAAAAGTCATATGTTCTCCAAAGGCAATTTTGTTCATCAACTTGCATTTTTGGGATGTATGTAAAAATAAATATTGTGTAAATGGTTTATAGTTTGTGAACTAAGGGGGTGGAATGTTAACGTAGGATGTACATGGAGAGTTAGGTTTTAGAATTTGGAGGATGCCTCAATGTTATTGATCGTTGTGTACAATCAACTACCGTCAAGTCCGGTGAAGAAGAGTTCTAAATTGCTTTTCCGTTATAACAACTTTTGTGTCTATTTGCTCTCTTTGCCTCATCAGACATTTTGATGTGCTCCTTAAGGCATCCACCTCAAAGCTATTTTTGTTGGATGGAATGTCTTTTGTTGAAGCACATCCTCTGATGATACCCGATTGGTTTATTGTCTGACCAGAGTAGTTTTCCTTTTTCCACCCTTTATTATGATTCTTTGTATAGTTACGAAGGTTACTAGGGGGCTGGACAAATGTTCTTCAGAACATGATCCATTCCGGAATCATATATGTCATAGAGATTATCTGTGTTTCGCGATCGACCAATGGTTCTTTATTCAGCGAGTGTAGATTATTCGATGTATCATGCTATAAGTTAATATTTTTGCAGCTCATCATATTGCATGAATGGTTCCCTTGCTTTCTAACAGCTGGGTAATAGTGTTCGTTTATTGCTTTGTATTGTCAATTGTGGATAGAAGATGCTGCTCAAATTTGATCTGTATCGATTAAACTCATAGTGCTGTTTATTGCAACAGGTAAGGACCGAGATTGAATATGCTATTTTCAATAGTTCAGAAATTTGATAGAAACAGTTTGGCACACTCGAAGCACATTCCGTTACAATCTTTCGTGCTGCACTGAGTTCAGATGACGGTAGCAGCGAGAATGTTGCTAATGAAGAACCGATTCAGTGTTAAGAACATATGTGAGTTCGGATGACGGTAGCAGCGAGAATGTTGCTAATGAAGAGCCAATTCCGTGTTAAGAACGTATGTGTGTCACATGAGTTGTAAAGGTAATTCTTTTGCAGCTTATGATATTTATGCTCATATATCATATGAAGAACCCGGGTCTCCTGGGTGAAAGCCAGATATCCTAACCACTGGACGAAAATGGAGGTGTTGATGGTAGATTGTAATAATTTATTACTGAAAGTAAATAAGCAATGAAGACAAGGACATTCTCAATTTCAATTGCACATGGTGTAAGCTTTTCACCATGCAGTCACAGTCGCCGAGAGACTCTTGAACTGACATTCACGATAAGGGTAAATCCAAAGTTAGTTACTGGTACTAAATTTGAGCTCGCCTTTCTGGTTCCAATGATTCAGCTTTTCTTTATTATTATTACTCTTCAAATTTGTAAGGCGATCTCAGTTTCAGCTTCCTCTTCCATTGTTTCGGACGGAAAGTTTTCACCCTATGCTAAACCCTCCTGCATTTGTAGGTAGTTTTTCTAATCTTTAAACTATTCATATATTTCTACAATGATTCCTTTCTTATTAAATACTTACAATTTTAAGGACTATGGTAGTTGTTGGAGCTTAAAAATGGGGAAACTTTATAATTGTCATTTGATAAACTGTAATACTTGGATGAACTTCCATCTTCGAAAAGTCATCTGTTCTTCAAAGACAAAATTTTTTCATCAACTTGCATTTTTTGAGGATGTATATATATAAATAAATAAATAAATATTGAGTGTAAATAGTTGATAGTTTGAGAACTAAGGGGTGGAATGTTACAGTAGGATGAACGTGGAGAGTTGGGTTTTAGAATTTCGAAGATGCCATAATGTTACAGATCGTTGCATAAAATCAATTATGGCCGGATCAGGTGAAGAAGAGCTCGGAATTGCTTTTCTAACAGTTTTAGTTTCCATTTGCTCTCTTTGCCCTCTGGGATGATGCTTCTTTAGCCAAATCAGACATTTTGATGTGCTCCTTAATGCATCCACTTCAAAGCTATTTTCTTGATGTGCTTTTCTATAGGGCACAGTGGTTTCCTCTTGGTAACTGTAATCTAGCTTTGTATGATGAGATGCCTTTTGTTGAAGTGCATCTTCATATTTCTCGTGGAGGTTACTCGGTGACTGGACAAATGTTCTTCAGAACATCTTCGATTTTCTGTTGTTTCGGGGGTCATCTATATCATAGAAATTATCTGCCTTACGAGTTCGACCGATGGTTCCTTATTGAGCAAGTGGGGTATTGTTTATGTTTCTGCTTCTCTTGGCTTTCAATACTGAACTTTTCTACTAGGTATTTGTTTATGTAAACAACATTTTTTATCTGTGCATTCAGCAAACTTATGGTGCTCTATATTGAAACAGGTAGGGAAGGAGATTGCAGGTGTGATTTTCAATAGTTTCAGAAATTTGATAGAAACAGTTCGGTTGACTCGAAGCATTCAGTTACCATTACAAAACCGATCAAGCGGAAAGATCTTTTGTGCTGCACTGTTTTTCAGATGGTGGTGGAGGGCAGGTTGCTAATGAAGAACAGATTCAGTGTTTTCTTTCACTTATTCGGGCATTGATTTCTTGATGTAGAACTTCAGAACAGGAATTGACGCCTAGACTTCACCGCCATCAAGTGAATGTGTCAAAATGTGCGACGGAAATCAAGTTCAGGTATCAAAATGTGAGTTTATATATCAATTTGGATCAAAAAGTACAAATATTTTGTAACCAAGTCCATACTACCAATGGAAATCGAAGTATCGGGTGGCCAGGTAGATATATGGAGGATGAAGTACATGTTTCTTCCGTTCAAATGGATGGGGATGAATGCAATGCTGGTTGATGTCAATGGCTGCTGAAGGGATTTGCAGGCTTCATAAACTGATGGTATTATGAGAATCCGCATAATATATTGGTGGGTTTTTGGTCCCTTTTCAGCTTTCTTCCGTTTTCCATACTGTTCTTTTGCTTTCTAATTCATCAATGGCAATGGCAGGTTTATCGGACTGAAAAGAACATATTCATAGGGCTTTGGCATTCAAGAAAAGTAGGCATCCTACATGTTATATTTGCAAAGATTTCTGGGATACCATTGCTGGCATCTTACATCGTTTCTGAATTTATTGGAAGCTTCGACACTGCCGATGTCGAAAAAAGACGATATAGATAATGCAGATTCAGATATTTACGAATATTTAACTTTATTATGTGCTTTCAAAAAATTATAAATATCCAACTTGAGTTCACACAATTGGTCAATGTGATAAATAGAGGTCGGCAACTTGTTTTGTTGCTATTGCAACTTGACAACAATAACAAGCATATGACATTGACAAATTATTGGGGTGAGATCCATTCAGTTCGGTCTCGGATCAATTCAGTTCTCGATTGTTATACTAATTTTGAGTATAGTTTTCAATTTTCTCGATTTCTTTTCTATATTCGGCCATAAAAATCATATCCATAAATGTAATTCAACAAAATAATAAGCCAAGAATTGCTGGAAAACAAACTATATTTTACTCAACCATATATTATATGACCTAAAAGAGGAAAAAGAAAACAAAATCTTATATCTAGAATTAAACTATAAGTTCAACTATATAGTTAGCAACTCCGGTCCGGTGACTGGAGAAGACTCGATTTAACACTTGACTTCCTTCAAGCCATAGGCAAAGTGAAGGAAGGTCGGATCGGTGGTGCCGTCCTTGTAGTATGCAAAATCTAGGCTATCATCATCATACATGCTCTCACCCACAAAGCTGCAACAACAACAACACAATGTTAAACTCGAACAATAAGAAACCATGATAATTCGATTCAAAAAACGAGTAGAAGCAGACGAATTGGGCTTACAATTGGAAGTCTTTGATCTTGGAAAGCAAATATTTAGTAGCCCTTTCTATGTTCTTCTTGAATGTCTCTTGCTTTTCAGGCTCTAACTTGGGTGTCAAGTTCTTGATGTCCTCTTCATGAAGGTCACGAATTGCTTCTTGTCGAAGGCAGGTTGCTCCTGCAAATCGAATTAACACGATTATTTTTAGTTCAAAGTATTGAAAAAAACACTCTAAACTCTAAAATTTAAACTTATTTACCTGAAGTCTAAAGGTATCGACGATATCAACAACCTTAACGGCCAGATCGTCGACATCTTTGTCTTCATCGGCACCTTCAGCCGAAGGATTAGCTCCGATATCTACACTGACAGCTCCTTGAACAACCCACTTTATAAAAACAGACAATACATTAAAAAGATGTTAGAAAAACACATCATAGAGCTGTAAGAGAAGTAAATAAAGGATTGAAGATTCCAACCTTTCCTTCGACTTCCCATAGCATCCCGCTCTCGATTTCTTTATATGGGAAAGAATCAGAGAGGAGTTCATCGCCTGAAAATCGTCAACAAAAATTAAGTTAATCCAAATTACGAAAGTTTTCTCCTAAAATTTTATTAGTCCCTTGGAATATAAAGCTATGCGTTGGTGTCTGCTTTTACCTGTGAGAAGATCTTGATAAACCAACATGTGTATTAGAATTTACCAGAAAAGCCCTTAAATTTTATATTTTTATAATTCAGTCCCCTCTCCCCTCTCCACTTGTAGTAAAACTTTGAAAAAGAAAGGGAACCATAGGTCCATAGAAGAGTAAAATTAGATGTGAGTTGAACTCAAGTACTTGGAAACGTTTAATTTTTTAAATTAATTAAAAATAAAGAAATGGGCTTTTAATTTAATGTTTATTTTGTAACGGTAATTATTTATTTTTTAGTATACAGTTTTAAAATTTTAATTCAATTAATATTAAACTTCGTAAAACCATAGTAATAGAAATATTTAACATATGTTAAAAGAGATATTCAAAAAAATATATAATATTTAACATATGTTATGTTTCAGTTCAGATGAAATTCTTCTGCTCAGATTTTAACTGCTGTTCCGACATTTGTTACGAGTTCAATTGGGTCCCATCATATCTACGTTAAGTTCACGTGTAAATATAATTTTTGCTACCTAATTTTAGTATTTATGAGTAATGTTATAATTTTTATATAAAATTAATAATTATGGGTCTTAACAACCCGTTAGTCTTACAGGGCAAGACATTAGATCTCTTAACGTTAAAAGTTCGATTCTTGATGTTATAAATGAAGTTTGATTGAAGGTCGACCTATCGCGTTGATTTAAATTAGTCAATTGATGAATTGGATATCAGTGATTATACCTCAAAAATATATTACATTTATACAAATATATTAAATATAAGAATATATTTTTAACATTAATTAAAAATATATTAACAAAAATATATTAGTTTTAATATATTATAATAATATAAATATATTTACCATCTTATTTTATGTTTATTTTTGTATGAATTCTTTGACTGATTTAGTCTCATATTTCTATTTTTTGAGTGCGTTATATTTGTGAGACTTTATTTTTTTAATAAAATTTAATTGTCATTTCTAAAAAAATATAATAAGTAAAATTATGTTTTAACTTTTTTTCTTAGTTGTAATATTCTAATTACCAAAATAACAGTATGTTTAAATTATTTTCAACACCTAAAATAAAATTTGTTAATATTTAAATAAACAAAATACCTGATGAATTGAAAAAAAAATCACGTTCAACGCATATAACATTATACAATGATAAAATATAAATTGTTCAATGTTTGCACTCATAACCTAATATGCCTATGATGAAACTAACATTACATATTATTGTAACCTAAATTCATGATTTAATTCATTTTTAATATACTGATGTGATTATAGGATAATATCTGTTCAATTTTTATAATCTAATTTACATATTAATACAATTATTTTAAAAGTAAATATCCACCAACATGCAGTTATTTTATTAATCGATACTTTTTATATAATTATTGATATTTAATTTATTAGTTAATTCAAATTGAATATTATAAAAAATTATTATGAAGACGATTTTTCTATTTTATTTATAAGTTTAAGATTTGAACCCGACGTTCTATTCACATTACGTTTGGAAATGGTCAAAGTATAATAATTTTTCGTTTAATTTGAAAAATAAAAGTTTAGGAACCCTCTTCGAAGAGGAATTATATATCAATTAAATCAAATGATCCGGTGATTAACTATGATTAATTAATTATTCATGATGTTTAATTAAAGCTAAACTTTACCGGTAATCACTAAATTTTGGTGGCGTCACTTTGCTCATTAAGATTGAAAAAAGAAAAACTACTAATGTCATTAAACTTTTAATTCGCCTTCATTTTTTGTGTAATTTAGTTGAAAATAAAAATATTTTTAAGGGAAAAAAGAATGTTTAATTTCATCCAGACATTCAACTCGTTCAATAGTGATAATTAATATAAAATTATTTAAATTTTAAATTGCATAAGTGAATGCTAACTATATATAACATACACATATATAAAAACATATTAATAAACTTTAAATGATATACGGAAACATGGATAAAATCATCTTATACAATGTATACTAATTTAAGACCATCGGATGCATGTAAATTAATGGTTGAGATTAACACTTAAAAATATAGAGATTTTTTATGAAAAAAATATAAAGATTTAATCTACTCGTTAATTTATACTCATTCAATATTCATAAATCAATGTAAAACTTTATAGATTTAACACAGTGCAAGTAGGGTGGGCATGACATATGAACTCGATGGGTTTTGACCCGACCCTATAGGATTGGATTAAAAAATTGAGGTCGAGTTGAGTGAAAATTATTGAATGTCGAGTCGAGTTAGATTTAGGTTTAGGGTGAATGATACTTGACCTGATATATTTGTATATTTTTCTATATATGTAAGGATGATTACTATAATGCCCCTCTATTTATATATTTATTTAATTACATTCTTAATTTAATCGAATTAAAAAACATATAGATAATTATTATAAGGGTAAAACTTTGATACATAGGCTGTGTAAAATTAATTTTACACAAGCATGTGTATTTACACTATAAAAACCCAAATCCTAAATTCTTAACCCTAACCCTAAAAAGCTAAACCCCACACTCTAAACCCTAAACCCTAAATTCTAAACACTAACCTTAAATTCTAAACCCTACAGCCTAAACCCTAAATTAAAACCCTAACCCCTAAAACTAAAAGGCACATGTAAACTAAAGTTTACACTGCTTGTGTATCAAACTTTTTTTCTTATTATAAATACACATCTTTATATTTTTTCTTATTATCCCCTTAATTTTTAATAAAAAATTAAAAAATTATTTGTTTTGGGTCAAGCCGGTACAAGACGAGTTTTAATCCTAAAATTTGAGTCGAATTTGAATCGTCTGAAAATTCGCCACATATCCAATCGGATAAAGTTGAATTCAATGGAACCTTTCTATTTTCATTTCGAGTTTGGATTGACCAAAAACTCGACCCATATTTTATCTTTAAGTGTATGTGAATCTTAATTCATATAAACAAACGGATACACGTATATATTAGTACTAGAGAAAACTAGTAAGTATACAAATACAATACTAAACATTTTAGTGAAAATCCAATAAAGTCTTATGAATTTGAAATTGTTTTATTTCAATTTTTAAAAGATCTATTTCACTTGTTAAATAAAGATTTTTTCTCACATTTTAACAAAATATCATGTGCACTATTTAAAAGGAAAACGTTTTTTATTATTATTTTTCATTCCAAATTTAAAAATTGAGTCAACAAAACTAATTTACAGATAAGATTATAATAATACATAAAAAAGAATAAATAAAAAATAAATAACCGATATCAAAGTAAAGCAATCAAAACCGTCAAAAAAAAGGCATTTGAAAAGAATTTGAGCCGTAGGATGGCTATCATTCGGGCACGTTACTTCGTCATTCTAAATAGTAAAGGAGAAAAACTTCATTCTTATAAATTTTAGTTTACACAATTTTTTTAATTTTAAAGTTAAAAATTTAGTTTATGATTTAAAGTTAAAAGTTTAAGTTGTAAGGTTTAGAATTTAAAATTAATATTTAGCATTTAAAATTTAAATTTAGATTTAATTTTAATTTATAATAAAAATAAATAAATTTATTTAAAATTTATTTTACACGTGTATCAAATTTAAACCCATCATAAAATACAAAGACAAAAAATTACTTTCATTTCGCACTTCCGTTCAAAAATCAATTTTTTTTTTAATTTTTTTTATAATTTATGTCTTTCTTTGGTCAATAGCAAATAATTTAAGAAGACGAGTATTTTTTTTCCTTTTTAATTAATTTAATCCGGTTGAAATCGGCGGTGCTGTTGGGAAAATTGGAGGAGGGGATGATTTTATTTTAGGAAAATTTTTAGGTTTGGGGATTTTGGGTGGGTTAATTTGAAGCTTTTTAAGTTTATAACTGTTTTAGATTATGGGATTAGGGTGTAATGGTGGGGTTGGTGCTGTGGTGGATGAAGGTGGTGCTGGTGCTGGCTGCGACGGTGTTGATTGCGGCAATGGAGGAAAGTCTTTCGGTTCGGTTTCATGCTCGATTTGCCTTGAAACGGTTACTGATAATGGAGATCGGTCCTGGGCTAAGCTTCAATGCGGGCATCAGTTTCATTTGGGTAAGTAAAAATTTTGATTAGATTTGGAACTGTTTCCCTCTAAGATTTTTTTTTTTGATTTTTCTAAAAAATTGAGACGGTAAGATCTGGGTTCAGGTTTTGCTCGTTTGATGTCTTGGGCGTGTTTAGTTTAGGTTCGATCGATGATATAAATGAGTAAAGAATTGAACTTTCTCCCTTTTCAATAAATTATTGCTTATGCTATTTTATTAGCTGAAAAATGAAAACTCTTGTTTCCCGAAGAATAATAACTAGTTTTCTATGTGCTTTTAGATTTGCCTGTGTTAATAGTTGTATTGATACATTTTTATGAGCTGCGGTTTCGGAGTCAAGGATTTGAGACTTGGTTGTTGTATCTTGTATTTGTTGGTTTGGTTGGTATATAGCTTTAGGAAATGGCTTTAAGAATCTATTTTAAATGTCTGAATTGATCAGCATATTTTTTGTAATGCTTGTCTTCAGATTGTATTGGCTCGGCATTCAATGTTAAGGGTGCGATGCAATGCCCGAATTGTAGAAAAATTGAGAAAGGTCAATGGCTTTATGCCAACGGTGGCCGTTCATATCCGGAGTTTAATGTAGATGATTGGACACATGATGAGGACCTTTATGATCTAAGTTTCTCCGAAATGGTAATGGATCGATGTTTCTATGCAAGTTCTTTTCTCTGCAGTTTCAACATTTGTGGAAACCAAAATTGTTTCGATTGCCTTATTTTTTGCATCTAGATATTCCTACCATTTTCATCCTTGCCCTTCCTTCCATGTCACTTTAAATGACCATCTTTTCTTGATTTATTTAGAGTGAATTTGGATTTTTAAAGATCTTGGTTAATGGACCGGGGATTTCATTTACTCAACCTGTCAAATTTGAAATTCTAACAGATTATAGTTTAAATTTCACTATATGTGTTGCTTCGCTACGCTAACTGGTACCATCACATTTCCTTGCTTTTGCTTTATCTGGCTCTATATGTACACACACTTTCTGACAGATGAGTCGACTACTCGCGATTATTTTGGTTTTTATTGTTTTTATAGTCCTTTGGAGTTCAATGGTGTCCATTTGGAAGCTTAGCAAGACTCCCCTCATTCGAGTAAGTATGACCTTACTTATTAGAGGCTAAATCTGAGTAGTTTCTGCTTCAATTTTCTATGCTGATATGTGCCTGTCAGTTGTCTCTCCTTTGACATCAAATATTTGCCTCATATTTTTGCATGCTTTCTAGGATGGATCATTGTGATAAAGGAAAGAGAGAGTTTGATGGAAGTTAATATCTTCTTAGTTAGAAACGAGTTTAGAAATTGAAAAAAGGTTCAAACTCTGACTACTACTAGTGGTGGCAGACTGGCGATCGAATTCAAGCTAGTAGTTTAGACCAGTTCTGTATGAGAGCCATGAGCAGAATTTCAATTTTTAGAGTTATTAGTCACCAGAATCATTTTGGGGTGGAAGTATTTATGTCGATTTATGGAGCATTGCATCTCTGTAAAACTATAGTAAATCATTTGCTGAATAGGAAGTTACAGTATTCTTATTGTTCTAATTTGAAAAAAGCTGTCGTAGAGTATTATTATTGACTCTCCTTAGGTAAATGTTTCCTGTTCTTTATGCATATTGGACAGTTATGTTTGTTTAGTTCTTTTTGCCTTGTTGATGTTCAATTATTTTTTTTCTCAGGGAAGGAGAGTTATCTTCAACCACGTGTAAGATTTCTCCTCCTTTTGCAAGTAATGCTTCTGTGGTGGAGATTGTTTGGTCTAATAAGCTGATATGAGTTTTGTTGGAATGCAGATCATGAGTTACTGGAACAGAATGCCATCTTTTCTGAACATTCAGCACCCGCTGCTCATCCATGTCCGTATGTAGCTTACCTTGGGCCAACAGTTCATCCGTCATCATCAAATTCCAGTGGAAGTGTTTCAGATGGTTCTAGTTTCAACAACCACTGGAATGGTCCATCAATGCCTGGTGAGGTACCTACACCATATGGTTTTCCTGCAGTGGATCTCCAATGCCATAACTGGGAGGATCATTCCCCGCCATTCTCCACATCTAGTGGTCGATTTGGTAGTTCCGATCAATCTTCGAATCCTCTTTTCAGTCATAGGTCAGCCAGGAGTAGTTCTAATATGCCAAGATCAGGATCTTTTGTGCATCCATTTGTTGTTGGCCACAGGTATTATACCATTTGTGATTGGATTGGGTTTTTACTGGAATATTTTACCATTGTCTAGGAAGCAGCATTGAACTGGTTTTACTGAGACATACTGAACACCCCCTTCCCTCTTGATAAAATGGTTAGAATGAGACAGCTTGATTTTTATGGGCAACTGCTTCGGTTTTTTTAGCCTTAAAATCCCACCACATGTAGCTAGAGAAAGTCGCATTTTCCGAGTAGACTGCCATGGTTTTAGAATTGGTTTTATTATTTCTCCTCTGCTGATTTTTTATTCTCAATTGCTGTGTTTCCACAGTTCCGGTGCTAGAGCAGGGAGTTCGATGGCTTCCTCCTTGATCCCTCCTTACCCTGGTAGCAATGCTCGGGCACGTGATAGAGTTCAAGCCCTCCAGGCATACTATCAACAGCAACATTCAGGCACTTCACAACCAATGCGGACACCCATTATCTCCGGCTCCAGAAGGTCAAGCAATCACAGAGTTCAAGCTCAAGTTGGGCCAATGGTCTCATCATCTGACCAGACGGGTGGCTTCTATTTCGTTCCATCGGGTACTCCAGTCCATAACTTTCTAGATACCGAAAATCCTCATTCAACTCGGTTCCATGCTTGGGAAAGAGATCATTTGCCTTCATTTTCAATAAACCAGGTCGACCGAGATCCAGGTTGGGGTGCATTTCATCAGTCCGCTGTCGCATCCGAGCCTAGCATAAGATCCGGCAGCTTCCGCCAATGGCACGGTGCCGAGAGGACACCGTCTCATAATCATTCATAGTATTTCTTCATTTTATAACCTTTTTGGGTGAAGCAAACTGTCTCTACCATAAATGAAACCAAAAACTTGTGTATGCTTAAGAGACGATAGATGTTTTGCTTGAGTCTGCTGAAAAAGAAAAAAAAAAAAAAAACTGTGAAAGTGGCCCCAAAACAATAATTTTGGTAGCCACATGCGGTGTGCTGGACTTGGCTTCCTTTGTTCCTTCGGCTTTTAGGGTTATAATCGGTCGGTTAGTGGTTATAATCGACTTTTTTATGTTTTTGTCACCCAACTATAAAAATGTTCAATTTGATCATTTAACTTTTCATTTTTGCTTATTTTGGTCACACAACCGATGTTTTTACAACGCTGTTTAAAATCAGACTAAGATAAGGTTGGAGATTTGATTTGAGTTTTTTTTTTTTCAATTAGAAGATGATTTCAAAGAAGTAGGAATAAGAAAAGTGGGGGGGGGGTTGAATGTTTTAGTACTAATTTGAGAAAGACAAGGTTCTTGAAGAAGATGAAGGTTAAAAATTTAGGTTAATTTGAAAAATAAAAAGTTCAAAACAGAACATTTTGCTGTTATAAATTAATAGATTTCTGAAAATTTAGTGATTAAATTAATTTTTATATTATTGGATAATAAAAATAGAGCCACGTTAAAAGATAAAATAACTAAACATGTTTACGGAAAACAAAACAAGAGTTATGTCTTTTAGGTAAAGTACATATAAGGCCACTTAACTATAAGTTTAATAAAAAATAAATCGCTTTTCTTTTAAAAGTAACAATATGTCAATTAAAAAATTATCATAAATAAATTACTCTGTTTATAAATTTGTCACTCAATTAGTATATTATTATAAATATGTCATTTTCTTCTAATGTGGTATGATATAGTCACAATTTAAGTCTTTAAAACTTACTTTACTTATCAATTTGATCTTAATCTAAAACAATTCAATAAGTTTAACTTTTAATATTTAAAATTTTCATTATTTTAATCTTTAATTTTATCCTAATTGTTTGTTCTTCTCTTATAAATGTTATGTTGCTTTCTTGTCATTTTTCTGATATAATAACAATTTACGTTAACTTGTTGTCGCTTTATGAAAGAATGCAGTTATTGAACTACTAATTTGATATGATGGGATCACTTCCTCTAGCAACATCACAAAAAAGATTAAATTGATGAAAATTTTAAAAATATGAAGAATTAAATTTATTGAATTATTTCAAATTAAGACAAAAATAATAAAATGTATAAGTCTTTAAACAAAAAAATTTATTTTACCAAAGAAGAGTGACATGTTTGTAAGCTAATGTTTGTAACAATATGTTAATTAAATGACTTGTTTGTAACTTTTAAAATATAAATGATTTGTTAGTTATAAAACATGTACCTAAATGACCTTAGCGATAGTTTACCCTATTCTTTTCAGGCATGAAGTTGTCCTTAAATTGACAGCAAACCCTAATCAAAATCAAAAAGCCGATAACCCTAACCTTTACAGCCGCAGCTCTTCGCTACAGACCAGAAACCCATCATTTTCCCGCCGTGTTCACGATCTTCTTGTTTCAGTGTTCGGATCATTGTTTCTGCTGAAGATAAGAAGACGAATTATACCCTTCAGAAATCCCAAGAAGCTTTCAATTCCTGCCATGGTTATTCTCAACTCTTTCGATTCTGTTTATGCTTACTTGTTGATTGTTTGAATCTTGCCTAGTTAAATCTGATTATTTCAATTTTGTTTAGATTCGATTCATTTGATTACTTATCCGATTTGGGTTTATTTGTGTGTAAAGTATTAAAGGAATAGAAAAAATAACTTTGGATTCATCATAATTTGTCTGGGTCTGATGCGATGGAAATATGAAAACAGAGTAAAAATGTATTAGAAATGCAAAGAAAAATTTAAATGATATCTGGAAAAATGATTTTAATTTAAATTAACATGTATGTATGTATTTCACCGATTTAATATTTTATCATTGATTGTCATAGTTGTTCAATTTCTGAATTGTTGGACTTTTTGCTGTTAAGTGTGATTTGCTTCATATATATATACTGTTTTAATCTTTTCCTTTTTGAGAAGATATATCTCTTAATCATTACATAATGATTATCATAGTTATTCAATTACTAAAGTGTTGTCTTTTTTTCTATGGCTGAAAATACAATTGCAGGAAGATGAAGAGAAAGCAAAGAAGAAATGTTTCATTTCGTTATTTCCTAATTTGAGGTCTTGTTATCAGCTATGCAAGAAAGCAATGATCGAGGCTGACACAACTAATGAACACCGGCAAGAAGATAGATTTGATGGAGTTTTTTACCATCCAACTGTTATTCTTAGACATTTTGTTATGGTCATGAAGGCATTGAAAGAAGATAATTACATCATAATTGGAGGGTATGGAATGAGAGGTGTAGGAAAGAGCATACTTATCAAAGAGATAGCTAGACAAGCCAAGGAGAAACAATTAGTTTGCAAATTAGTCTTTTTAGCCGTAGCCCAAATACAAAACAAGAAGGTTCTTATTATTCTGGATGATATTTGGGTGGCATTGGATTTGGATGCATACGGCAGTGCTTCTAGAGATTAATAAAATAGATGCAAGATTTTGATGATGTCTAGCATGCACTATGTCTTGCATCTATGAAGCATGGAACCTGTTCAAGACATGGTTGGTGATATTGTTGAATGATTTGTCTTACCTCTATGAAGCATGAAACATGTTCAACAATTTGCTGGATCTCCAATAGCTATTACAACAGTTGCAAAGACTCGCGGTAGCATCTTTAACTAGTGATGTTTTGCCCACTCTTGGCATTCTGTACACTCCAATCATGCTTGTAGTAGCATCTTTTAGTGAATTCATGTTTTCAATGAAGATCGTTCGACTTCAGGAGCATTGTAGTTTCTCATGCCCTCAAATTGACATTCTTTGATAAGCTCATCAAAAGCAGCGGCTATCTATTTTTGCTTTCTTGCTAAGCTGGTAGCGAGACTTGATGTTGGGACACAAGCCAAAGAAATACTATTGCTTTATTCTTTTCTTCAGCGATAATGCTGTCCACTCTATTGCACCAATTCAGGACATCTTTTGTTCGCAACACACTTAATTCTTTTTGCAATCAAGGTCTTATGTTTCTCCTTTAACTTGTCAACAATTTTCTGGTTGAAGATTATATATTTGATATGATGTTTGACTTCATGGAAGATGCCTTTCACAGTAAAGAAGCACAATGAAAATATTGCAGCAATAGTATCATAATGGGGGCCATGATGCTGGCAGTGAGGATTTGTTGGGTTTGGGTTTATTTCATGGCGTTTACACAAAATGAAAGAAGTATGGGACAATGTAATGACATTGGTGAGCAACCTTAAAGCATCTTATTTGTTACTTGATGGTTCTAACTTAGAGCATTTTCATTGGCTTGCTCTATGGAATGGAAAGAGTCGAAAGACTCGGAGTCTAATCTTACACCAGTATAATTTTCATTCTTATTTTTGTCAATTTGTTTTCTAAAACATATTGGTACTTTATGCTTATCTAAATGCATGTTAAATGCAGTTGGTGTATATTTGCATATTCTTTTATTTTTCTTTGCAGGTTGTGTTACTTGCCTTAAAGAAGCTAGAATTAGATTCAATTTGTAGCATTGAAAAACTATGGAATGATGAGCTTTTTCAAGGTATAGGTTGCACATTCACGTGTAGGGAAGAAAATTTTGAGAAGTCATAGTTTCTTAGCTTTACATGTGTTGTGAGTTCATTGTATTTTACTTGCAAATAACATTCAAATGAATTATATGTTCAAGCTATGGCCTAACCAACTTGTTGAAGATTCTTTTTCCACATTGTTCAGTCTCAAAGCATAATTTTATGCAAAGAATGAGATTGGCAGGAGGACAATTGTTCACATTGGTTGTTGCGGAAAGCTTTAAATATAAGCTCTACGGTCGATACCGTGAATGAAGTTAGGAGGAGGATGACGGTTCACATGTTAGTCGTGCGAAGGCCGAAGAGCCGTGTAGGAGAAAAAAACCTGGCCTAATAGTTCTAACGAGAATTTGGTAGAGTTTTGGTATATGAAAAGTACTATTTTTCGTTGTTGATGAGTTTGAGGAACTGCTTGGCGCCGTTTTTGAGAAAGTTTTTGGCTGTCGGATGAAAAAGTTTTATTGAACGTCTCAACTTTTGCGTTGTTTCACCTCTTGCGTTGTTTCACCTCGTCTAATTTGGTCTCAAACACAAGTGTTAAAAAGTTGAAAATTTTAAGTTCTCTCAGAACGTCACTCCTTCACCCAAACCAAACTTTCAACCAGTCGGACGGAGCCTTAATCTTTGTGTGTTGCGGAACCTTGGTTTAAACAAACTTGCATCAATTTCGCATTTTCATATTATTTAAAAAAAAAAAAAGAGATATTAGGTAGTAGTCTCTTTTGTTAATGACTTTTTTTGTTTTTAACTTTTTTTAAAACCAATTTTTTTAAAAAAATAAATATTTTTTTTGTCAAACAGAAATAATCTGTAAAATGTAGCATGATATACATTATTTTACATTTTTGTCAAAAAAATTACTTAACTTGACAAAAAAAGTAATTTTTGATAAAGGAAAAAACTTTGATATCCGTGTAAACTTTTGTTTACATGTGACTTTTAGTTTTAGGATTTAGAGCTTTAGTTTAGGGTTTAAAGTTTAGGAGTTTATGTTGTATGATTTAAAATTTAAGATAAGTGTTTAGAATTTAATGTATACGATTTAAAGTTTAGGGTTTAAGTTTTTAAGGATAGGATTAAAAATTTAAAATTTTAATTTTATAATGTAAATTCACAAGTTAATTTTATACAACATGTGTATTAAAATTTTACCTTTTTAATAAATGATATTTCAAAATGTTCCGTTACCATATAATCATAAATGCGCTCCCTTGCAGTGCAAGCACGACCTATTTAGTATAAAAACTGGACAAAAACAAAGGCAGATTTCCTTCCGCCCATTGGTTTCTTTATATATTTATATATAGCCGTGGCCGACTTTTTTTTCTTTCTGCATTATATAAAGGGAAGAATTTTAATTGTTTCTCACATAAAAATCGTTTCTTTTTATTTATTTCATCTCAAAGAAGGTTTAATTTCTGTGATGGTGGAACCTAAGAGCAATATTGAATCTATAAGGGAATGGGTCGTCGATCACAAGCTTAGAACTGTTGGTAATTATTTTCTTCTTCAGTTTTCATATGGATTTCTTTTGAGAAAATTTGTGCTTGGATTTTTGGATCTTATAAATATATTGGTTTGTTTTGAATGAAAGGGTGTTTGTGGCTTAGCGGTATTGCGGGTTCTATTGCTTACAATTGGTCTCAACCCGGCATGAAAACCAGCGTTAAGATTATCCACGCTAGGTAAATCTTTCACCTTTTTTTCTTTTATTTCTTGAATTATTTCGTTTCAGTTTTGCTTTTGTTTTATTGGGGTTTTTCTTTTGTTGAAATTTTGATTCGTTTATGTTGTTTTAAATGGTGTGATTGTATTTGTGTTTCTAGCTGTTGGTTTAGAGTGGATGGAGATAACATCCCTTCTTTGCTAGATGATTCAAATTATGCTAGATACGATCTCAATTTACTGGAATCTATACACAATTACATGCATATATATATATATATACACGCACACACACACAATGTTTGAGCTATGAGAAGAAAATTGGGAACTTACTAAGGTCTTAGGTTTCGACGTTTTCCAATACAGTTAGAGTCTCCACATCAACTGGTATTTTTTTCATGAAAAGTAATTACAATAACAAATTTAGTCTTTCACTAAGATTTCAATAGCTGTCCAGAGTCCGAGTTGATTATGCTTAGCCTCTTACTCAGTGAAAGATGATCAAAGTTCAAACAATTCCCAATCTTGGTCCTAGTGAATTGAGTCATCCATATAATATACAAAGAAACTCCAGATATTTGAAATCTTTTTATAGCTATGGTAATAATGTGCTATTTTGCAGAAGATTTCTGATATTCAATCGATGTTTACTTTAAGAAGAACTAGTAAACTGACTTTCTAAACCATAAAAGATTTCAAAACCATTAGAATGGTTTTAGTTGGTCTATAATGAGTGGAGTTTTATAGTATATATGTTGAGAATACCCTGACTTTTCACCATTGATTTTGCTTGAGCTTCGGTGTGATATTATCAGTTTTCATTGTGCAAAGCTTATTTGTTAGGCCTAACATGTTAACTTAATGTACTATGAAGCTTTCTTTTATGGCTGCATTGTTGAATTTGGCTTTTTGGCTTTCTTTTATGCCTTGTTTGTTAACTCATTGGCAACTGCCTGCAATTCAGGTTGCATGCGCAAGCCCTTACATTGGCTGCATTAGCTGGTGCTGCAGCAGTCGAATACTACGACCATAGGAACAGAACCAAACCTGATCCATACGCGAAGTTCCTTCCGGTCGATGGATACTCAGGCAAGGAGTAGAGGACCCGAGATTATGACTCGGATAGGCGCTTAAGTCTGTAACTTACTAGGTTTAATAAAAGTTGTTTAATTTTTTGGTTGTTTGAAGAGGCATTGCGTTTGCCACTTCTATCATATTCTTTTCAACTCTTTCCCTTGCTTGTGTTATATGCCCAATGGTATAGTAAAGTTTGAACCTGAGAATTTAAAAGAAAGAGAGCAGCCTTCTTATCATCATTAAAGTATATTTTTTTTGCCCACTATCAAGACAGAACGCGACCGATAAAAAAAAATCTGATATTTTATTAAAAAAGTACTCAATCCGAATTTTTTTTCCGAGTAATTGTGCCAGATTTGAGCTGATTTTTTTTGTAACCAAGTATTCGACATGGCCAGATATTTTTAATATATTTATTTTTTAATTTTAAATTAAATTTTTATTTTAGGTTTTTTCATATATTTTTTTATCTAAAATAAATTTAAATCTCTAAATTATTTCTATGTTTATATTATTTTAGGTTTCTTCATATTAATTGGGTTTACATCTAATTATATATATGTTATGAGCAAGCATATTTGGTCGGTTGGTCAAACTGTTCACTTTTCTCCTTTATATTTTCTTATGTCTTTTTTTTTTCTCTAAAGTCCCTCATTTCCTTCTTTCTAGATAGAATTAAGATTAGATTTATTTTTTCTTAAATATATATATGTTACATTTTTATTAATTATTGTACCTTTTGTATCTGTCGCGATCATTTTTGGAATCATAATGTGGAAAAATAGCTTATAATTGATTCTTTTGAAAATTTGGTTTTTATTCACTTTAACATATTAAATCTTTAGAATTTATATTTCTCACATTAAATCCTTATTTAATTTTGGAAAAATTAATTTTAGAGTTGTCACCGATCACTTTGGTAGATCGGACATTATAAAAACAAAACGATTTGGGTTTGGAAGTTGGTTACGTGTGGGGAAGGATTAGCACCCCACAAATGCCCGTTATCGTACCGTATTAATTTCACGTGGCATTTTGGCATTTCCGAATAATAATTTGAATTCAATTTAATCAACATCATTACTTAGATTTAAATTCCAAATAGAGATATCTTTTTACAAGGAAATACATTTTATTCGAATACGAGATTAAGAACATCCAAATACTTTAGGACACTCTTATTCGTATTCAAAATATATTTCCAATATAAATTGTTTCTAAATGCATGATAATTTATGGTCTTATTAATTTTAAGATCGTTCGTATAAAGGCTCTAATTGATTTTATAATTGAAAGTCAAAATATTATTGATTTAAGAATTTCTATGAGATAACACCCTAAAGAATTGGGTACTATTCATGTTGAAATTGATAAATCATATAATATTGCTACTTTGATTTATTTTTTTCTAATTATTTAAAGTTCTAGGACTAATTGGGCTTTAATTAATTATCTAGGTCATTTATCAAATTATAGGTGATAACATGCATTAAATGTTCCACTTAAGGGTATTTTTGGTATAACATCTCAATACGCTTGAGACACTATCCAAGTTAATACACCAAAACTTTTCATTTAATCATATTAATTTGCTACAATTATCTCCTAATTACTTTATTTAATTCTATTTAAAGAACACTAAACTAGGGTTCTAGTTACTCTAATTAATCTAGGTGATTTAATTCTCTAACATGCACATCCTATTGTTGTCACTTGATTTTTACCTATTTAAAAATAAAAAAGTAATACATAAAAAATAAAAAGAAATAATAGTGAGCCCATTTAAAATAAAAAGGAAGAAAATATGGTTCATAGAATCCATTTTTTAAAAAATAATAATAACCCAAAATAAATCTATTTAAATAAAAAACACTAGAAAAATAATAAATAAGGAACACATTTTATTTTTTTTAAAGAGGCCCAAACTAACCCATTTATCTTTTTTTCAGGTTTATTCGAGACCATTGGATTCGGGGGCAAAAATATGGATGGATTGGATCGAATAAAAAAAAAAAAGGGAAAATGGGAGGAACCCGCGCAGCCACGCGCGCAGGATCAATTCCCAAATCCCCTACTTCGAACCCAGGCGGCCGGCTGCCGGTGTTGATTGCATCACCCCTGAGCCACGACGACCGCCGTGGTTAGTGCTGGTCGACTCGCCTCGGCCGGCTGAGTCCAATGCTGCCGACCTCGTCCCTTGCCGTCGCCGGTAGCTCGCTAATTGAAGGGGGAAAGGGTTCGAACCTTAATTTAATTGGGGGTAAAATCTCCCAAATTGGAGCCGAATCAGATGAAATTTGGGATGAATTTCAACGAATTAAAGCTATGTTGATCGGATGAGATGATTTTATGGGACGAAAATGGGGATTTTGTCCCCAATTTGCCTTGAATCCCAATCCCTAAAACCCTATAAATAGTGCCCAATTTGCATTGTTCAAAACACACTCAAATTCATCCGAAAATACCCAGAAAAATACTCTGAAAATTGTTGGGAAATTGATGGAATTAGTTCGAGTTTGGAGCGGCATTGTTCGAATTTTCGAGGAGGAAAAGCAAGCATTTTTGCCACTTTGTCGGTATAATTTCTTCCCTTTTTCCTAATTTTGTTCATGTTTTTTATTTGTTTATTCAAGTGTTCTTACTCTTTTTTCCATATTATGTTCATATAATTTTATGTTAATCCGAGTTTGTTCGAATTAATCTTTTATTGTGTTGTTTTCTTGTTTAATTGTATCCAAAAAATAATAAAAGGGAGGAAACCATCGCCAGCAAGCGGCGGCCGGTGCCGGTGGCCCTCCTCCTTGTTCATCCCCTTTGATGAACACCAAGAACATGTTTATTTTTGTTAAAGTATGGTGTTTGATCAATTTGTTTTCAAGAAAATGAAAAGATGTTATTTTTGGGCTTTAAACTCAATTCATTATTTAAATCACCCATCTTTTATTTAAAATTCCGAAAATTAATAAAAAAATTCGCTTACTACATTATTTTAATTTGATCACCTTTTTTATTTAAAGAATAAATATTTTAAAATCATAAAAATAAATAAGTTTTTTAAAAAAAATAAAGAATCGTTCTTTAAAATAGATAGATGATTTTTAATACTCAAAAAGCCAAAAAAAAAATTCTTTTTCTCAAAAAGAATGTATTTTAAAAGAAACAATAATAGATATTTTTTAAACAATTTAAAAATATCCTTTTTTAAAAAAATAAAAACAATGCAATTTTAAAAAAACAAAAAGGTTTTCAAATATAAAAAGGGTAAAAAAAATTTAAAACATAAAAAAGAAATGATAAATTTTTTAAATAAAAAATAGTAAAGGTTTTTAAATAAAACAAAAAAAGGTTTAGTTTCTTTTTTTAGAGCCTAAAAACATGGAAAACATAAAATAAAAATGTTTTAAGCTTTGTAAATTTTGTCTTCTTGTCTTGTTGCTTTAGAACTAAGTTGACTTTAGGAATAGGCCCTTCAAAGCTTAAATAGAGATTTCTTTGTAAAAAAGTTCATTTCACAAGAAATAAAACACACATAATTAAATTTAAATCCCCTAAATAGGTTAAAACTTTTAGAATTCTTTAGGTTTGTAAATATTAATTTAGAATTAATAAAATCATCAACAAATTAATCATTCTTTGTTTGTCTGTAAAAAAGTAAAATTTAATTAATGCAATGCCTTACTAAACGGAAATGACGGGTTAGCACCAGAAATGTTGGTGGTGATTGGAGTTCATTTTCGGGTGATAAGGCCGTTAAAATGAAATTTAATTCATAAACGGACAATAATTTAAAGCTCTATAAGAATTCGCAAAATCCGACTTTTTAAGCCATTTGTAATCGACAAGGTACCGATTTTTTGGCGTTGTGGTGGTGCTAACCCTTCCCCACATGTAACCGACTCCCAAACCCGGTTTTGTGTTTTTGCAGACCAAAAAATGTTATTTTGATGAAAATAAAATGTTTTTATGAAAATAACCCAATTTAGGTGATCCAATCACACATTTTTTTAAAAAAAATTGGTGGCGACTCCATTGATTTTAATGTTTTTACCGAAACGTCGAAGCTCGAAAGGGTTGTGACAGCTTGGCGACTCCGTTGGGGAAAACATTTTTTTACAAAAAAGGAGAGCCAGGCCACAAGTCGATTACACTTTGTTTAAAAAGTCAGAATTTGCGAATTAATATAAAGCTTAAAATTATTGTCCATTTATAGATTTAATTCCATTTTACGCATTTAACACTTGGTTTCAAGCTCTGGACCCGAGCTTTACCCCGATCGTTTAAGTGGGGGGAAAATGCTATTGCTCTCGTGGGAATACTGATTCTCCGTATGGGCCTAGTAAGTACCTCTGGGGCTCACGCCCTATGTCTTCGTGTGGATACTGATCCTCTGTATGGGCATAGGAATGGGTCCCCATAAGTTGAACCTATTTTGTTTGAAGCATATAATGGGCGAGAATCAGAGGCCTTGCTACCCTTTAGTAGGGGACAACGAGGACAATTTGGGAACCTTTTAGAACTAAACCTGTTTGAGAATCTAGAAGCCCGCCCCTCTAGAGCCATGTGGAAAACCTACGTGTAGAAGTTTGGTCAAAATTATTTCGTAGGGATAGTCCGCAGAGACATGTTCAGAAGTGTTGGAATGCGCTGCCCAGTTACTATTCATACAATGGAATTATTTTGGGCCTTTATGTCTAATCTTGTTCTTAAAATGTGTTCTAATCATTTCATTGTTTTGTATTTTGCATGATTTGTGCATTATCATTCCATAATAAAGAAAAAGGTTGTTTCTTAAGATACTTGCTCGGTTAAAAAGACAGCTTTGTGATCATGGACGGGAGATTTCTTCAGAAAGAGGAAGACAATGCAGATGTATTTCACTGGTCTAAGGTCAACCAGCATGCATATCGGGATAGTCTGACGAGTTAACCCGTCACTAAAACTTCCGAGTATGCCCACATCAGATTCAAGCAGAATAGTGTACAAGAATTACGGGATATCTGGGAGCATTTCGACTACTCAACCAAGCAATTGTTCCTTGATGCATATGGCGACATAGCTTATTTGCTGAATGTACAAGTAGATGAGCCGTTTCTGAAAGCACTGATCCAATTCTGGAATCTCGGGTATTGTTGCTTTACATTCAATGGTGAAGATATGATGTCCACCTTCGAAGAGTATGCTGCACTTTTCAACCTGCGTGGGGTAAGGAGAGACCGGGTCTATGCTAAGCTGTCCAAGAACAAGAATGCACACTTGAGACTTAAAACCTTTGCTGGAATGGGAGATGAATGGGTCAAGAGGTTGATTCAGAAAAGATGTGGCAGCTTTTCCTTTCCATGGTAGAGCATCCGAAATATCATCTCTACTTACCCCGATAGAGAAAAGAGGGTGGATCTGTTAGCCATTATGATCTATAGTCTGGTCATCTTTCCAAGAGTTCTGGGTAACATTGATGTGGCTATGTTGGATATTTTCGAGCAGTTGAAAATATAGACTAATCCAATACCAGTGGTGCTTGCCGAGACTTTCATCTCTTTAAATGCATGCCAGAAGCTGGAAGACGTGGGTTTTAGAGGTTGTGCTCAGTTGCTTCAAGTTTGGGCCCTTAGCCATTTCTGGAAGTGTCCAACTCTAGTCCTTCCCAACACGCTCTCCCCGAAATTCTCTCAACTTCACGAGTTTCTAGAAAAAAAATCGGGCAGTATTAAAGAGGAAGAAATGAACTGACATCTTCAGAGATCGTCGAGATCAGGATATTGTTTAGAGGGTTCCGTGGTTAGGTCACACCAAGATCCTGTATAAATATGGAGACTTTAACTATCTTATGTTGCTCAGAATCTGGGGTGGAATTGGCTGTGCTCCACTGTTGGTTTCACGAAAATATGGTTTGTGGCAGTTTGTTCATTTCACTGTAGGTCTTAATTCCACAGAGTTTGAGTTTCAGGAGAGTTCAAAGAAAAGGTTCACGCCATCAACGAATCCTGGAAACAGTGTTATCGGGTGAAAGTGGAGCATGACAGTAGATGTATGGTTACCCCTGATTACGATGTCTGGAGGAGCACAATAATGAATGACAAGGTTCTACCTCCCACTGACCAGGTCAAGCCCATAGAAGAACATCTAAAAGTGGTTTCATCCGAAGTTGATATTTTGAGGGTTGAGCTCAAAAAGACCAAAGCCAAAATAGACTCATTTCAAGAGCATCATGTGAGAGAATTATATGAGGCGAGTCTAGATATTGAGAAATACAAGGGAAAGACAAACCGTGTGATGAAAATGTACAAAGACCTAGAGTGAAAATTCGAGATTCAAAGGGTCAATTTTCTGAAATTCCAGACTACAGTAAAAAATACAGATTTGAGGAAGAGCCCAGAACAGCGGAAGCTGGAAATAAAACAAGCTGTGAACAATGAAAATGAACATGGAAAGTGGGAAATAGAGAAATACAGGCGTGCTCTAGCTGAAGAAAGAAAGAAGGGTAAACAGTCAGCTGAAAATGAAAATGGCAAACGGGTCCTCCAAAAAGAAAAAAGATACGTGTCCACATGGAAGAGAAAAGCCCACGACAACAAAACCCGTTTGTTAGAGTCACAAGCAGCATATGATGAGACCAACAAGAAGTTGAAGCAAAGCCAGGATTTCATGACTAAGTTGCAAGTCATGGTAGCTGACTTGAGCCATTCACTCTATAAGTTTCAAAATGATGACACGTACACTAAGCTTCAGGCTAGCTTGAATGAAATTGACTCTCTGAAAGAACGAGTTGAAGAGATGGATGGCATTATCCAAAAGTATAGAACGAGGATCCTAGTCCTTGAAGATGGTATTGATGGAGGAAATGACTATTGGTTCACCTGTCTTCGAGACAACGCCAGAAGATTCCAAGAACGGGAGGAGTTTGATATGACAATCATGACTCAAATCCAGGATGTGGGTAAACATGTGACGATGCTAGCTACAGAAGCTACTGCTCTATGTCAATACATCAGGCCAGTTGGAGAAATTGGCCCCAGGATTATATGGTTGATCGAGGAAATAAAGGAACTGGTGTTAGGGCAGAGAAATATCTATAAACATGTTTAAAATAGTGTAATAAAGAATCTTTCTTATTCCAATAAAGAGTTGTTTGTCGAGCAAAGTTTTACGGAATTAATGACCCTTCATTTGCATACATTTGCATATTTTTTTTTTTTTGTTGTTTGTTTGTTATGTTTGCATTCCATGACATGATAAAAAACTACCTTAATTAAAACATATGACAGAAAATCAAAATAGCAAACTCAATCCATAGCTACCATACTCGTTCTAGAACCAAATCCATGAATACCGAAGAGCGATTAACATCACTAGAAGCTACCTGAAAAAACACCCAGAAAAAGCTGGAGAAGCTAAAAAGTGATCTGAAACAGGAAATGGATGTGTCACGCAGGAAGACAGTCATTCAGATCACGGCGTTATTCATGTTCAAAAACCCCGAAGGAGGAGAAGACGCAGATGCTATACCATAGTTTCCTGAGGAAGTTCTTGGAAATCAGAAAAAGGCCAATCCACCCCAAGCCAAGTTCCCTTTTCATTTTGTTGAATCATCTGTTCGGGCACCGATAGAACCCATAGTCAATCACGGTGGAGCCCAAAACTTTGAAGTCCCAGATCTGGACGAGACTGGCGACAAGGAAAATGCAAACAAGAAGCTGGAAGAGTGCTGCAAAAAGTTGGAAGAAATGATGAGGGCTTTCCAAGAAGGAAATATGCATGGTGGTTTAGAGTCCAAAGACTTGAGCTTAGTGACTAATCTAATGGTCCCACCAAAATTCAAGACACCTGAATTTAACAAATATGACAGAACCACTTTTCCGAATGCTCATTTAACCATGTACTACAGGAAGATGTCGATGTACCTGGACAATGAGAAACTCATGATTCACTGCTTTCAAGATAGTCTAATTGGATCTGCATCCCGTTGGTATACCAAGCTGAGTCGAGAGAACATCTGAACGTGGAAGGATCTGTCAAGGGCGTTCGGTGAGCAGTACAAGCATGTCACTGACATGACCCCAAGTAGACTAGTCCTACATGGGATGGAACAAATACACAATGAAAGCTTCCCCCAGTACGCCCAAAAGTGGTGGGATGTCACTGCACATGTTCAACCACCATTGTTAGAGAGCGACATTACCCTAATGTTCGTCGAAACCTTCAAGGGTGCATTCTACGATAGAATGATCAACCATACGACCAAAAGTTTCGCATATATGCTGATAAATGGTGAAATTATCTTATCCGTGATTAAAAGCGAAAAGCTAGATGGGGGAGACACCAAGAAGCCTTACAGGAAGAAGGAAAATGATGTGAATATGACGAGCGCCTATAACCCCAATTATTCGAAATGGGTAGTCTTGAATAAGCCCACTGCACAGATAACCAATCGGGTGGGCTCAAGTTCACAAAAAGACGAATGAAGGTACCAGAGAAAAAAAAAACCCTATTTTTCGCCCATCCCCATGACTTATGCTGAGCTCTTTTCGGAGCTAGTTCAAGCACAGATGGTGCTGCCATGACATGTTCCACATTTCTCTCCCCTATACTATCGAAAATTACACGGATTTCAAGAGAGTGGTTGAAGATTTACGGAAGTCAGGAATGCTATCGTTTGACTCGTCTGATGAGAAGGAGAACCTGTTACCTAATCACCAAAAGAATAGGGTGAATGCAGTAAATGAGGAGGGAGATAGACAGATAAAGAAATACGTTGCAGAGATTAAATCACCTATGGCTTGGGTATGGGCCAGATGGTGGAGGCCGAGATGATAGAAAGGCCAAATTTAAAAATGAAGGACGATGATGAGCTATACTATGAGTATCATCGAGGAAAAGGATACGAGATTCAGCATTATGAGGATTTTAAATGGGTTGTCCAGGCCAAAATGGATAGTGGAGAATTGGAATTCTCCAAAAAAAGAAAAGAATATCATACACCATGTGTGTGCACAATAGATGAGACTCCTGCCAGAAGGAATTATGCAGGAATGAAGCCTTTGGTGATCAAAACCAAAGCAAAGGCTGTAGAGCCACAGAAGAACACGACTTCTCGGCTTATTATAAAGACATATTTCCTTTCCATATAATGATAGCAAACATGTGCCCTAGAATTATGCCTGCTCGGTGAAAACTCTGGGGAGCACATCATTAAAAGAAGAATCAAATGAAAAACCAAAGGAAGAAATGAAGGAAGAGCTAGTGAATTAGGTGGGAAATTTTACAAAAAGTGGACGATGCTATTCGCCACCTGAACCAGAAGACATAGATGCTGCTTAGAGAGGGGCAGCGAATAAAGAACTAGAAAGAGAAAAAGATTTCTTTACGGAGAAACCTAAAGCACGACTTGAGCCGGTAAAAGAGAAATGAAGAACGATGATGAGCTATACTATGAGTATCATCGAGGAAAAGGACACGAGATTCAGCATTGTGAGGAGCTACATTCCGCATTATATGCCTATAGAACTGTTGTACGAACCTCTATTGGGGCAACATCATTTTCTTTAGTGTATGAGATGGAGGCTGTGCTACCTATTGAGGTTGAAATACCATCCCTCCATTTTTTAAAAGAAGCAGAGTTAGAAGAGGCTGAATGGGTACAAGCAAGATACGGTCAGTTAAACCTCATCGATGAGAAGAGACTAAAAGCAATCTGTCATGGTCAAATGTACCAGAAAAGGATGATACGAGCGTATGACAAGAAGGTTCACCCGCGAAAGTTTCGAGAAGGGGATTTGGTATTAAAGAAGATATTACCAATCCAAAAGTATTCTCGAGAAAAATGGGCTCCTAACTGGGAAGGGCCCTATGTTGTGTCAAAACCCTTTAACGGAGGGGCATTGATTCTTGCTAAAATGGATGGAGATGAGATCAATAATCCACTAAACTCTGATTCAGTCAAGAAGTACTATGCATGAAAAAGAAAAGAAAAAAAAGAAAAAAAGAACTTAAAGTGAAAACCCGCAAAAGGCGCTTTAGGTCAAAAAAAAGAAAAAGAAGAAAAAAAAGGGAAAAAAGAACTTAAAGTGAAAACTCGTAAAGGGTGCTTTAGGTTAAAGAAAAAAAGAAGGGTTCAAGATGAAAACCCGCAAAGGGTGTCTAGAAACCAAAGGTGATTCGAGTTGAAAACCCGCAAAGGGTGGCTCGAAATTTTGGCAATCAAGTTGGCAACAAAAGATTCCCATATAGACTCGACATTTCAGAAAGAAGTTCATACCTTCATACATCCTTACAGTAGACGAAATCTTCTTGACAAGGCAGTAGTTGGGGTTGTTTCCAGGAGGTTCAGGCCTTTGATATCTGGATACCTGTCTTTTGGATCTTTTCCTTTATACCTTTCTTTCATGTTTGCCACAACATTAATAAGAATTCTTTTTTATGACATTTTCCTTCAATTTCCTTCTTTTCCTTTATAAATGTCTTTTATTGGGATAAGAATCATTTTGTTGAACATTATTAAAAAGAACAAGATATTTTCGCGTATTACTTTGTCAATGGTCTGAGAATATAGGGACTATAACATAGTTCATTGCTTAGTTTTAAGCATTTAGTTTGTTATGGATGGGGACATTTGATACCCAAATTAGAAAGAAGGGAATTTAAATCCGATATCACTCAAATGGTGATTTTGATGGATTCATAATGAGGTTTAATTGTATATTAAGGTATCAACTACAATGATAGTTGAATTTTTGAAAATAAAGGATTCAAACACACAATGATTAAATGTTTTCCATGAAGCGAGGAAGCGTAAGAAATAAGAATGATGAAGCACAAGATGACCGTTCCATGAAGCAAAGAGACATGAAAAAGGAAGATAGTGAAGCAGAGATAGTGGAGATGGCCGCTAACTTAAGATAACAAGTTTAGAAAAAGTGACATGCATTCATGTTGTAGACATCCTTAGGGACATGTCTGTCATGATGACACCATGTATCAGATTTTTGCAGGTATGCAAAAACTTTTCATCAAATAAACTCGTTCATCTATTCGAGCACATGGAGAATAGAACTCGCATATCCTTTTAGGTGTAAGGAGATTGGAAGCCGTTTATCCGTTCAGACGTATGAAGAATGTAAATGGCTCATCTATTCGAGCACATAGAGAATAGAACCGCCATATCCTTTTAGACGTAAGGAGATAGGAAGTCGTTTATTCGTTCAAACATATAAAGAACGGAGGTTGCTCATCTATTCGAGCACATGGAGAATATAACTCGCCTAGCCGTTTGGGCATTTGAGATCGGAACCCGCCCACCCTTTCAGGCGTAAGGAGATTGAATGTAGTTTATCCGTTCAGATGTATAAAGAATGAAGATCGCTCATTTATTCGAGCATATGATGAATAGAACTTGTCTAGTCGTTCGGGTATTTGGAGAATGGAACATGTATATCTATTCAGGCATAAGGAGAATAGAACCCACATAACCGTTCAGGCATTAGGAGGATGAAGTTGAGCAGCAGATCGGAGATTGGTGAAAATCAAGTGCCACTTGTTCTTTGTTGTATCCATGTTTCACTGGAATAAGCAAAGAATGGGCAGTTGTTGTCACTATCGAAAATTACACGGCTTTCAAGAGAGTGGTTGAAGATTTGTGGAAGTCAGGAATGCTATCGTTCGACTCGTCTGATGAGAAGGAGAACCTGTTACCTAATCACCAAAAGAATAGGGTGAATGCAGTAAATGAGGAGTGAGATAGACAGATAAAGAAATACGTTGCAGAGATTAAAGTACCCATGGCTTGGGTATGAGCCCAGATGGTGGAGGCTGAGATGATAGAAAGGCCAAATTTAAAAATGAAGGACGATGATGAGCTATACTATGAATATCATCGAGGAAAAATACACGAGATTCAACATTATAAGGATTTTAAATAGGTTGTCCAGGCCAAAATGGATAATGGAGAATTGGAATTCTCTGAAAAAAGAAAAGAATATCATACACCATGTGTGTGCACAATAGACGAGACTCCTGCCAGAAGGAATTAAGCAGGAATAAAGCCTTTTGTGATCAAAACCAAAGCAAAGGCTGCAGAGCCACATAAGAACACGACTCTGCGGCTTATTATAAAGACACATGTTCCTTTCCATATGATGATAGCAAACAGGTGCCCTAGAATTATGCATGCTTTGTGATAACTCCGGGGAGCACATCATTAAAAGAATAATCAAAGGAAAAACCAAAGAAAGAAATGAAGGAAGAACCAGTGAATCAGATGGGAAATTTTACAAGAAGTGGACGATGCTATTCGCCACCTGAACAAGAAGACATAGATGTTGCTCAGAGATGGGCAACATATAAAGAACCAGAAGGAGAAAATGATTTCTTTACGGAGAAACCTAAAGCACGACTTGAGCCGGTAAAGGAGAAATGAAGGACGATGATGAGCTATACTATGAGTATCATCGAGGAAAAGGACACGAGATTTAGCATTTGAGGATTTTAAACGGGTTGTCCAGGCCAAAATGGATAGTGGAGAATTGGAATGCTCTGAAAAAAGAAAATAAGATCATACACCATGTGTGTGCACAATAGACGAAACTCCTGCCAGAAGGAATTATGCAGGAATAAAGCCTTTGGTGATCAAAACCAAAGCAAAGGTTGCAGAGCCACAAAAGAACACGACTCCCCGGCTTATTATAAAGACACATGTTTCATTTCCATATAATGATAGCAAATAGGTGCCATAGAATTATGCCTGCTCGGTGACAACTCCGGGGAGCACATCATTAAAATAAGAATCAAAGGAAAAACCAAAGAAAGAAACGAAGGAATAGCCAGTGAATCAGGTGGGAAATTTTACAAGAAGTGGACGATGCTATTCGCCACCTGAACCAGAAGACATAGATGCTGCTCAGAGAGGGGCAACGGATAAAGAACCAGAAGGAGAAAATGATTTCTTTATGGAGAAACCTAAAGCACGACTTGAGCCGGTAAAGGAGTCAGAGGCTCAAGAATTTCTGAAAATTTTGAAGCACAGCGAATATAGTGTGGTGGAGAAACTTCACAAGCTCCCAACTAGAATTTCAATACTCTCGTTGCTTCTACGGGAATATAAAGACTTTTTTGGTTGGTAGTACGAAGATATGCCTGGACTGGATACAGACATTGTTGTGTACAGACTCCCTATTAGGCCAGAATGCAAGCTCGTACAACAGAAGTTAAGAAGAATGAAGGCAAAAATACTTTTGAAAATTAGGGATGAAGTCAAGAAGCAGTATGATACTGAATTCCTAGAAGTTGTAAAATACTCAGAATGGGTAGCAAATGTCATCCCAGTTCCAAAGAAAAGTGGAAAAGTGTGCATGTGTGTTGATTATCGAGATCTTAATAGGGCAAGTCCTAAAGATAACTTCCCACTGTCGCACATTGACACCTTAGTGTACAACATAGCGAGGCATTATCTTTTCTCCTTTATGGACGGCTTTTCAGGGTACAACTAAATCAAGATGTGCCTAGATGATATGAATAAGACCATATTTATAACTTTGTGGGGAATCTTTTGCTACAAAGTCATGCCTTTTGGCCTCAAGAATGTAGAGACAATGTATCAGCGAGCCATGGTAACTCTATTCCATGATATGATGCACAAAGAGATAGAAGTTTAAGTCGATGATATGATTGCCAAATCCCGCTCAGAAGAAGAACACATAGAGAATCTGGAAAAACTCTTCAAAAGGTTAAGAAAGTTTTAGTTAAAGCTCAACTCGACTAAATGCACATTTGGAGTTCGGTCGAGAAAATTAATGGGGTTCGTCATAAGTGAAAGAGGAATTGAGATTAACCCGAATAAAGTCAAAGCCATTTAGGAACTCCCACCACCTCAAACGTAAAAAGAGGTTCGAGTATTCCTTGGAAGGTTAAATTACATTGCTCTTTTCATCTCTCAGTTAACAGAGAAATGCAGTCCCGTATTTAGGCTACTTCGAAAGAATAACCCAAGGACATGGAATGAAGAGTGCTAAGCTGGGCTAGAGGAAATCAAGAAGTAGCTGACAAATCCCCTTATTCTGGTACCGCCCGTTTCAGAGAAACCCCTGATTCTATACTTAACCATCTATGAAGATTCGATGGGATGTGTATTAGGACAGCATGACGAGACGGGAAAAAAAGAAAGAGCAATTTACTACCTGAGTAAGAAATTTACAGATTACAAAACTAGATATTCCTCAATCGAGAAATTGTGTTTTGCCTTAGTATGAGCGGTAAAGAGGCTAAGATAGTACATGCTATACTATACCACGCGATTAATATCAAAGCTAGATCCTCTGAAGTTCATGATGGAAGCGCCCGCTTTGTCCGAGAAAAATGGCCGTTGGCAAAATGTTATCAAATTCGACATTCAGTATGTAAGCCAGAAGGCTATAAAAGGAAGTGCAATAACAGATTTCTTGGCAAGTCATACCTGCAAAGACTATAAGGCATTGAACTTCAACTTCCCAGATGAAGACCTGGTGCGCATTTTGACTGAGGAAAATGATGACTCAAAAGAATCTTGGGTAATGAATTTTAGCGGTCTTGCTGCAAACACTTTAGGACGAGGCATTGGGGCAATATTGGTTTTCCAGAAAGGAACCATTACCCATTCACGAAAGCAGATGGAGTTCTTCGCACCAACAACATGGCTGAATACGAGGCTTGTATACTCGGTCTACGAGCAACCATTGAAAAGAAAATTAAAACCTTAAGAGTCTTTGGTGATTCAACACTAGTCATCTATCAGATTCGAGGAGAGTGGGAAACAAAAGACACAAAATTGGTGAAGTATCACAAATTGGTTATTCAACTGATTAAAGAATTTAACAAGATTGCTTTCAAATACCTTCCGAGAGAAGATAATCAAATGGCTGATGCCCTTGCTACTCTAGCTGCCATGTTTAAAGCAAGTGAAGGCACGAAGATGATGCCAATTAAAATGTGACTTTTTGATTCCCTAGCCTATTGTTGCAACTTAGAGGAGGAAACAGACGACCTTCCATGGTATCATGACATCTTCCCGGTATATCAAGACCCAAGAATACCCCCACAGAAATTGAGAATGACATGAAGACGATCGGAAAGTTTCTTTGCAGGATACGTCCTCAATGGCGAAATCCTAAATAAAATAAATCGGGATCAGGTGCTATTAAGGTGTGTGGATGCCAAAGAAGCTCAAACAATACTAGAAGAAGTTCAAGAAAGAGTTTGTGGAACTCATCCAAGCAGCTTCATCATGGCTAGACGGATCATGCGCTTTTTTTATTATTAGTCTACTATGGAGACAGACAACATCAATTATGCCCGCAAGTGCCATAAGTGTCAAGTCTATGCAGATAAAATTCATACACCACCTCTTTCGCTCTATGTTATGACGGCTCCATGGCCATTTTCAATGTAGGGATTGGACGTAATTGAGCAAATCTACCCGAAGGCATCGAACGAGTATAAATTCATCTTAGTAGCTGTCGACTACTTCACCAAATTGGTAGAAACTGCATTTTATGCAAATGTTACAAGGTCTGTTGTCTGCAAATTCTTGAAAAAAGAAATTATCTGTTGCTATGGCCTACCTGAAAGGATCATCACTGACAACGCCTCAAATTTAAAAAACAAGATGATGGCTGGGGTTTGTGAGCAGTTTCAAATCAAGCATCACAATTTAGTGACTTATCGCCCGAAAATGAATGAAGCTGTGGAGGCTGCAAATAAGAATTTTAAGAAGATAGTGGCAAAAATGGCCAACATTTACACCGATTGGCATGAGAATCTACCTTTCGCATTATATGCCTATAGAACTGATGTACGAACCTCTACTGGGGCAACGCCATTTTCTTTAGTGTGTGAGATGGAGGTTGTGCTACCTATTAAGGTTGAAATACCATCCCTCTGTTTCTTAAAAAGAAGCAAAGTTAGAAGAGGCTGAATAGGTACAAGCAAGATACGGTCAGTTAAACCTCATCGATGAGAAGAGACTAAAAGCAATATGTCATGGTCAAATATACCAGAAAATGATGATACGAGCGTATGACAAGAAGGTTCACCCGCAAAAGTTTCAAGAAAGGGATTTGGTATTAAAGAAGATATTACCAATCCAAAAGTATTCTCGATAAAAATGGGCACCTAACTGGGAAGGGCCCTATGTTGTGTCAAAACCCTTTAAGAGAGGGGCATTGATTCTGGCTGAAATGGATGGAGATGAGCTCAAGAATCCAGTAAACTCTAATTCAGTCAAGAAGTACTATGCATGAAGAAAAAAAGAAGAAAAAAAGAACTTAAAGTGAAAACCCGCAAAGGGCACTTTAGGTCGAAAAAAAGGAAAAAGAAGAAAAAAGGGAAAAAGAACTTAAAGTGAAAACTCGTAAAGGGTGCTTTAGGTTAAAGAAAAAAAAAAGAAAAAAAGAAGGGTTCAAGATGAAAACCCACAAAGGGCGTCTAGAAACCAAATGTGATTCGAGTTGAAAACCCGCAAAGGGCGGCTTGAAATTTTGGCAATCAAGTTGGCAACAAAAGATTCCCATATAGACTCGACATTTCATAAAGAAGTTCATACCTTCATACATCCTTACAGTAGACGAAATCTTCTTGACAAGCAGCACTTGGGGTCGTCTCTAGGAGGTTCATGCCTTTGATATCTGGATACCTGTCTTTTGGATCTTTTCCTTTATACCTTTCTTTCATGTTTGCCACAACATTAATAAGAATTCTTTTTTATGACCTTTTCCTTCAATTTCCTTCTTTTCCTTTATAAATGTCTTTTATTGGGATAAGAATAATTTTGTTGAACATTATTAAAAAGAACAAGAGATTTTCGCGTATTACTCTGTCAATGGTCTGAAAATATAGGGACTATGACATAGTTTATTGCTTAGTTTTGAGCATTTAGTTTGTTATGGATGGGGGCATTTGATACCCAAATTAGAAAGAAGGGAATTTAAATCCGATATCACTCAAAGTGGTGATTTTGATGGATTCATAATGAGACTTAATTGTATATTAAGGTATCAACTACAATGATAGTTGAATTTTTGAAAATAAAGGATTCGAACACACAATGATTAAATGTTTTCCATGAAGCGAGGAAGCGTGAGAAATAAGAATGATGAAGTAGAAGATGACCGTTCCATGAAGAAAAGAGACATGAAAAAGGAAGATAGTGAAGCGAGAGGCGGTGGTGATGGCCACTAATTTAAGATAACAAGTTTAGAAAAAGTGACATGCATTCATGTTGTAGACATCCTTAGGAACATGCCCGACATGATGACATCATGTATAAGATTTTTTGCGGTATGCAAAACTTTTCATCAAATGAACTCGTTCATATATTCGAGCACATGGAGAATAGAACTCGCATATCCTTTTAGGCGTAAAGGAGATTGGAAGCCGTTTATCCGTTCGGACGTATGAAGAATGGAAATGGCTCATCTATTCGAGCACATAGAGAATAGAACCGCCATATCCTTTTAGGCGTAAGGAGATAGGAAGCCGCTTATTTGTTCGGACATATGAAGAACGGAGGCTGGTCATCTATTCGAGCATATGGAGAATAGAACCCGCCTAGCCGTTTGGGCATTTAAGATCGAAACCCGCCCCACCCTTTTAGGCGTAAGGAGATTGAAAGTAGTTTATCCGTTCGGATGTATGAAGAATGGAAGTCGCTCATTTATTCGAGCATATGATGAATAGAACCTGTCTAGTCGTTCGGGTATTTGGAGAATGGAACATGTCTATCTATTCGTATAAGGAGAATAGAACCCACCTAACCGTTCGAGGCATCATGAGGATGAAGTTGAGCAGTAGATCAAGATTGGTGAAAATCAAGTGCCACTTGTTCTTTGTTGTATCCCCGTTTCACCGAATAAGCAAAGAATGTTGAAAATTGTACGCTTTCAAGAGAAGTGGTTGAAGAATGCTATCGAATGCTATCGTCGACTGCCCGATGAGAAGGAGAACCCATTACCTAATCACCAAAAAAGAATAGGGTGAATGCAAAGTAAATGAGGAGTGAGATAGATGAGGATAAAGAAATACGTTGCAGAGATTAAAGTACCCATGGCTTGGGTATGAGCCCAGGATGGTGGAGGTGAGATGATAGAAAGGCCAAATTTAAAAATGAAGGACGATGATGAGCTATACTATGAGTATCATCGAGGAAAAAGACACGAGATTCAGCATTATAAGGATTTTAAATAGGTTGTCAGGCCAAAATGGATAATGGAGAATTGGAATTCTCTCAAAAAGAAAAGAATATCATACACCATGTGTGTGCACAATAGACGAGAGACTCTCGCCAAGAGGAATTAAGCAGAATAAAGCCTTTTGTGATCAAAACCAAAGCAAAGGCTGCAGAGCCACATAAGAACACGACTCACTGGGCTTATTATAAAGACACATGTTCCTTTCCATATAATATTAGCAAACAAGGTGCCTAGAATTATGCATGCTTTGTGATAACTCCGGGAGCACATCATTAAAAGAATAATCAAAGGAAAAACCAAAGAAAGAAATGAAGGAAGAACCAGTGAATCGGATGGGAAATTTTACAAGAAGTGGACGATGCTATTCGCCACCGAACAAGAAGACATAGATGTTGCTCGTAGATGGGCAACATATAAAGAACTGAAGGAGAAAATGATTTCTTTACTGGAGAAACCTAAAGCACGACTTGAGCGGTAAAGGAGAAATGAAGGACGATGATGAGCTATACTATGAGTATCATCGAGAAAAGGACACGAGATTTAGCATTTGAGGATTTTAAACGGGTTGTCCAGGCCAAAATGGATAGTGGAGAATTGGAATGCTCAAAAAAGAAAATAAGATCATACACCATGTGTGTGCACAATAGACGAAACTCTTGCCGAAGGAATTATGGGAATAAAGCCTTTAGTGATCAAAACCAAAGCAAAGGTCAGCAGAGCCACAAAAGAACACGACTTCCCGGCTTATTATAAAGACACATGTTTCATTTCCATATAATGATAGCAAATAGGTGCCATAGAATTATGCCTTTCGGTGACAACTCCGGGGAGCACATCATTAAAATAAGAATCAAAGGAAAAACCAAAGAAAGAAACGAAGGAATAGCCAGTGAATCGTGGGAAATTTTACAAGAAGTGGACGATGCTATTCGCCACCGAACGAGAAGACATAGATCTTTGCTGCTCGAGAGAGGGCAAGCGGATAAAGAACGAGAAGGAGAAAAGGATTTCTTTTATAGAAACCTAAAGCACGACTTGAGCCGGTAAAGGAGTCAGAGGCTCAAGAATTTCTGAAAATTTTGAAGCACAGCGAATATAGTGTGGTGGAGAAACTTCACAAGCTCCCAACTAGAATTTCAATACTCTCGTTGCTTCTACGGGAATATAAAGACTTTTTTGGTTGGTAGTACGAAGATATGCCTGGATCGATACTGGACATTGTTGTATCAGAACTGCACTATCTATTAATGCAAGAATGCATTATGATATGAAAAGCATATTTATAACTTTGACTAAATGCACATTTGGAGTTCCTAGAGAGAAGAGAAATTAATGGGGTAACTCTATTCATGATATGATGAAAGAGGAATTGAGATTAACCCAAGAAGAACAATAAAGTCAAAGCCATTTAGGAACTCCCACCACCTCAAACGAAAAAGAGGTTCTTGAATAAAGTCAAAGCCATTTATTCCTTGGAAGGTTAAATTACATTGAAGGTTAAATTACATTGCTCTTTTCATCTCTCAGTTAACAGAGAAATGCAGTCCCGTATTTAGGCTACTTCGAAAGAATAACCCAAGGACATGGAATGAAGAGTGCTAAGCTGGGCTAGAGGAAATCAAGAAGTAGCTGACAAATCCCCTTATTCTGGTACCGCCCGTTTCAGAGAAACCCCTGATTCTATACTTAACCATCTATGAAGATTCGATGGGATGTGTATTAGGACAGCATGACGAGACGGGAAAAAAAGAAAGAGCAATTTACTACCTGAGTAAGAAATTTACAGATTACAAAACTAGATATTCCTCAATCGAGAAATTGTGTTTTGCCTTAGTATGAGCGGTAAAGAGGCTAAGATAGTACATGCTATACTATACCACGTGATTAATATCAAAGCTAGATCCTCTGAAGTTCATGATAGAAGCGCCCGCTTTGTCCAGAAAAATGGCCCGTTGGCAAATGTTACTGTCAAAATTCGACATTCAGTATGTAAGCCAGAAGGCTATAAAAGGAAGTGCAATAAGCAGATTTCTTGGCAAGTCATACCTGCAAAGACTATAAGGCATTGAACTTCAACTTCCCAGATGAAGACTTGGTGCGCATTTTGACTGAGGAAAATGATGACTCAAAAGAATCTTGGGTAATGAATTTTGACGGTGCTGCAAACACTTTAGGACGAGGCATTGGGGCAATATTGGTTTTTCCAGAAAGGAACCATTACCCATTCACGAGCAGACTGGAGTTCTTCTGCACCAACAACATGGCTGAATACGAGGCTTGTATACTCGGTCTACGAGCAACCATTGAAAAGAAAATTAAAACCTTAAGAGTCTTTGGTGATTCAACACTAGTCATCTATCAGATTCGAGGAGAGTGGGAAACAAAAGACACAAAATTGGTGAAGTATCACAAATTGGTTCTTCAACTGATTAAAGAATTTAACAAGATTGCTTTCAAATACCTTCCGAGAGAAAATAATCAAATGGCTGATTCCCTTGCTACTCTAGCTGCCATGTTTAAAGCAAGTGAAGGCACGAAGATGATGCCAATTAAAATGTGACTTTTTGATTCCCTAGCCTATTGTTGCAACTTAGAGAAGGAAACAGACGACCTTCCATGGTATCATGACATCTTCCGGTATATCAAGACCCAAGAATACCCCCCACAGGAAATTGAGAATGACATGAAGACGATCAGAAAGTTTGCTGCAGGATACGTCCTCAATGGCGAAATCCTAAATAAAATAAATCGGGATCAGGTGCTATTAAGGTGTGTGGATGCCAAAGAAGCTCAAACAATATTAGAAGAAGTTCAAGAAAGAGTTTGTGGAACTCATCCAAGCAGCTTCATCATGGCTAGACGGATCATGCGCTTTTTTATTATTAGTCTACTATGGAGACAGACAACATCAATTATGCCCGCAAGTGCCATAAGTGTCAAGTCTATGCAGATAAAATTCATACACCACCTCTTTCGCTCTATGTTATGACGGCTCCATGGCTATTTTCAATGTGGGGATTGGACGTAATTGAGCAAATCTACCCGAAGGCATCGAACGAGTATAAATTCATCTTAGTAGCTGTCGACTACTTCACCAAATTGGTAGAAACTGCATTTTATGCAAATGTTACAAGGTCTGTTGTCTGCAAATTCTTGAAAAAAGAAATTATCTGTTGCTATGGCCTACCTGAAAGGATCATCACTGGCAACGCCTCAAATTTAAAAAACAAGATGATGGTTGGGGTTTGTGAGCAGTTTCAAATCAAGCATCACAATTTAGTGACTTATCGCCCGAAAATGAATGAAGCTGTGGAGGCTGCAAATAAGAATTTTAAGAAGATAGTGGCAAAAATGGCCGACATTTACACCGATTGGCATGAGAATCTTCCTTTCGCATTATATGCCTATAGAATCGATGTACTGAACCTCTCTACTGGGCAACGCCATTTTCTTTAGTGTGTGAGATGGAGGTTGTGCTACCTATTAAGGTTGAAATACCATCCCTCTGTTTCTTAAAAAGAAGCAAAGTTAGAAAAGGCTGAATAGGTACAAGCAAGATACGGTCAGTTAAACCTCATCGATGAGAAGAGACTAAAAGCAATATGTCATGGTCAAATATACCAGAAAATGATGATACGAGCGTATGACAAGAAGGTTCACCCGCAAAAGTTTCAAGAAATGGATTTGGTATTAAAGAAGATATTACCAATCCAAAAGTATTCTCGATAAAAATGGGCACCTAACTGGGAAGGGCCCTATGTTGTGTCAAAACCCTTTAAGAGAGGGGCATTGATTCTGGCTGAAATGGATGGAGATGAGCTCAAGAATCCAGTAAACTCCAATTCAGTCAAGAAGTACTATGCATGAAGAAAAAAAGAAGAAAAAAAGAACTTAAAGTGAAAACCCGCAAAGGGCACTTTAGGTCGAAAAAAAGGAAAAAGAAGAAAAAAGGGAAAAAGAACTTAAAGTGAAAACTCGTAAAGGGTGCTTTAGGTTAAAGAAAAAAAAAGAAAAAAAGAAGGGTTCAAGATGAAAACCCACAAAGGGCGTCTAGAAACCAAATGTGATTCGAGTTGAAAACCCGCAAAGGGCGGCTTGAAATTTTGGCAATCAAGTTGGCAACAAAAGATTCCCATATAGACTCGACATTTCAGAAAGAAGTTTATACCTTCATACATCCTTACAGTAGACGAAATCTTCTTGACAAGCAGCACTTGGGGTCGTCTCTAGGAGGTTCATGCCTTTGATATCTGGATACCTGTCTTTTGGATCTTTTCCTTTATACCTTTCTTTCATGTTTGCCACAACATTAATAAGAATTCTTTTTTATGACCTTTTCCTTCAATTTCCTTCTTTTCCTTTATAAATGTCTTTTATTGGGATAAGAATAATTTTGTTGAACATTATTAAAAAGAACAAAGATTTTTTCGTATTATTACTGTCAATGGTCTGAAAATATAGGGACTATGACATAGTTTATTGCTTAGTTTTAAGCATTTAGTTTGTTATGGATGGGGGCATTTGATACCCAATTAGAAAGAAGGGAATTTAAATCCGATATCACTCAAAGTGGTGATTTTGATGGATTCATAATGAGACTTAATTGTATATTAAGGTATCAACTACAATGATAGTTGAATTTTTGAAAATAAAGGATTCGAACACACAATGATTAAATGTTTTCCATGAAGCGAGGAAGCGTGAGAAATAAGAATGATGAAGTAGAAGATGACCGTTCCATGAAGAAAAGAGACATGAAAAAGGAAGATAGTGAAGCAGAGACGGTGGTGATGGCCACTAATTTAAGATAACAAGTTTAGAAAAAAGTGACATGCATTCATGTTGTAGACATCCTTAGGAACATGCCTGACATGATGACATCATGTATAAGATTTTTTGCAGGTATGCAGAAACTTTTCATCAAATGAACTCGTTCATATATTCGAGCACATGGAGAATAGAACTCGCATATCCTTTCAGGCGTAAGGAGATTGGAAGCCGTTTATCCGTTCAGACGTATGAAGAATGGAAGTGGCTCATCTATTCGAGCACATAGAGAATAGAACCCGCCTATCCTTTTAGGCGTAAGGAGATAGGAAGCCGTTTATTTGTTCAGACATATGAAGAACGGAGGCTGGTCATCTATTCGAGCATATGGAGAATAGAACCCGCCTAGCCGTTTGGGCATTTAAGATCGAAACCCGCCCACCCTTTTAGGCGTAAGGAGATTGAAAGTAGTTTATCCGTTCAGATGTATGAAGAATGGAGGTCGCTCATCTATTCGAGCATATGGTGAATAGAACCTGCCTAGTCGTTCGGGTATTTGGAGAATGGAACATGTCTATCTATTCAGGTATAAGGAGAATAGAACCCACCTAACCGTTCAGGCATCATGAGGACGAAGCTGAGCAGTAGATCAGAGATTGGTGAAAATCAAGTGCCACTTGTTCTTTGTTGTATCCATGTTTCACTGGAATAAGCAAAGAATGGGCAATTGTTGTCACTTGATTTTTACCTATTTAAAAATAAAAAATTAATACAAAAAAATAAAAAGAATTAATAGTGAGCCCATTTAAAATAAAAGGAGGAAAATATGGTTCATAAATCCATTTTTTTAATAATAATAACAACCCAAAATAAATCCATTTAAATAAAAAACTCTAGAAAAATAATAAATAAGGAACCCATTTTATTTTTTTAAAGTGGCCCAAACTAACCCAATTATCTTTTTTCAGGTTTATTTGAGACCATTGGATTCGGGGGCAAAAATACGGATGGCTTGGATCGAATAAAGAAAAAAAAAGGGAAATGGGAGGATCTCGCGCAGCCACGAGCCAGCGCGATATTCGGCCATCGCCGAAACCCTAAAATTTCCTAAAATTATCTTTTTTACCATAAACCATAATCTATTGCCCGATTCAACAGAATCACCCTTCTTTCCCGTCCTAAGCTACCTACCCGAAATTGAAAAAAAAAACCTTTTCTATCATTTTCTACTCCGCCGTGAAATCCTAAATTCCTCCGCATCCAACCTCAACTCCGGGGACGCTCGAAGGGCTCAACGCTCAAGATAAGCATCCAAAACTCCCTTAAGACTTGAAATTTACTTTTTTGTTTTGAATCTAAGTTTAGATCTAGATTTTAGGTTTTTATATTACTGTATTTAGCTTTCTAGGGTTTTAGACACTATTTTTATGCATTTGTGATTGAATCTGGAGCTTATTGCTTGTTTTATTGCAGGAAAATGAAATAGAGGTAGAAATATATCTCTTAATGCGTGCTTTCAACTCCGGTGAGCTTCCAGTGATCTTCTCCAGTCTTCAACCGCAGCGGTTTAGATTTTAAGTAACTTATTTGTTTTATCCTCTCTCTTCCTTTAATGCTGGGTAATTACTACGCCATTATTATCTAATAATTTTTTCTCTCTCCTATTAATAGCATGTCAAAAAGGTGACGTTAGTTGGGCCTTCAATCCGAGTGAATGGCTTGCTGGCCAGTCTCGGCTCGACACGTAGCACTGTTGGTCGGGAAAAAGAAGCACAAGTGGGCCCATTTTTGTTTCCTTGGCCGGTTTAATATATAAATGAGTGGAGAAACAAATATATGTATTGGGCTTGGGATTTGTAAATGAGCATTTCCAGATTGTAAAGAGAAATTAACATGTAAATGGACTCCTATGTATTTAATTTGGACTATTTGGGTGATATTTATTTATCGAATGGACTATTATTTATTTTATCATTTGTATTTATTATTTGGTCTTATTTATAGAGAATTATATCGATATATAAAAATATTCAGACAAAATTAAGGTATTACAATATCCATTTAATTGAGTGATTAGATTTTTTTTCATTTGAGTGTATTTGGAAGGGCAAAATTGGTGGGATATTGCATCCCAAAAAAATATTTAAAAATCTACCATATATTCGAAATTATTTCAAGAACTATGGTGTTTTTAATAGTGAGGTCAGATTGCTTTCTAACTGACCTCATATAATTAAAATAAAAAAAAAAGTTGAAGGCCCCGTTGCTTTCTATCCGACCTCATGGTCAAAAAAAATCTTGAGGATGGCTTGAAACCAATCCGACCTCATGGTCGAAATTAATAAAAAAATTGATGAGGTCTCATTGCTTTCTATCCTACTTCATGTTGGAAATATAAAAAAAAATTAGTTGGCGGGTTGCTTTGGTTCTGACCTCATGGTACAAAGTGGCAGGGGTGCAGGTCACGGGTTGAATTAAAACAAAGGTGGCAGCACGTCACGGGTTTGGTAATAAAGTGGGTGTCTGCAGGTCACGAGTTTGGTAATAAAGTGGGTGTCTGCAATGGCAGTCATAGGGTGCAGGTAAGGGGTGCATGCTAATTTTCATATCTGAATAAGAGATGGGATGTGATGGGTGCATCAGAAATCTGAAAAGTAGGTTTAATTTTTTCGGGAATGAGGTGGTGAGTTGAGTGATTGAGGTATTAATTTTTAGTTGTTAAATAGGGGTTGAAAGTTAAGAATTTTAGAAGAAAAGTTGTGAAGAAACTCGGTGAAGAAGTAGAACAAAGAAGAGTTGAAGAAAATATTGTAAGTTTTAAGTTTATACATTTTGCTTTTAAATTTAGTTCGAATATTTTTCTGTCAAATTTTAAACAAGATTTGAAGAAATTTGAAGAAGAAAAAAGAATATTTGAAGAAATTTTAGTTCGAATATTTTACTGTCAAATTGTAAACAAGTAAGTTGGCTTGTTTTTTATCAAAAAATTATATATTTATTTATATTTTAAAGTAGTAGTTACGAATAAATTTGGTGGTATTTGTTTTTACTTATATTTTCTTACTTGTCCTCTATGTAGCTTTGTTAGAATGATGGCTGACTCAAATCCTATGTTGAGATTAGAAAATCGACACGTCTCTAGTGTTTGATGATATGGTAAATTTTTTAAAAAAGTTAATTTGAGATTAATATTATTTTATTATTTTATTTATTATTATTAAGAATTTTTTTAATTTAATGCAGGCAACCAGGGAAGCCTTCAAACATCATCTGAGCATGGGGAGTAATGGACCACACCCCGATATGACTGAATGGTTACAAGAAGCGGGATTCTATCATGCCACATTTATTCGTGGCTACAAGCTGATTCCCGATTTAATTACCACACTAATTGAGTGCTGGAGACCGGAGACTCATACGTTTCACATGCCGTGTGGAGAATGTACCATTACGCTTGAAGACGTAGTGTTGCTAATCGGGGTCTCTGTAAACGAGAGTCCATTAGTTAAGGAGACAGAGAATTCAGCTAAAAGGCTTTGCTATGATTACCTCAATAAGGTTCCAACTGGAACCGATATTAGAAGATCTCGTATTAAATTGAGCTGGTTGCAGAGAGAATTCAAACTCAGGCGCAATAACACACCGCAAGAAATTAGTTGTGCGAGTCGAGCCTATATTTTACGCTTGAAGACGTGGTGTTGCTAATCTGACAACCTTGTTCGTACACGGTGTCTACTATATCTGCCATCGCCTTTAGAAGCTGCTAATTATAGTTGGGGATCAACAATATTAGCGCTCTTGTATCGTGAGTTGTGCAAGGTCGCTCTATTAGACAGTAATGGTGTAAAAGCAAGGGGTATTGGTGGATGTATGTTGCTATTGCAAGCTTGTGAATGGGAACGACTTCCATTTTTTATACCGGTTACTCGAAGTTCGAGAAATTGTCATCTTGTTAGTAGGTAACTTCTTTACTTTGATTTGGAAGTTTAAGTTTACAAGGTTTTAAAACAAATTTTTATCTACAAAAAAATAAAATTACTTTTATTTGGATGTGTATGCAGATGGAATGCGAAAAAAGCACACACAAGGTTAGCACACAACAATGTGAAAGTGTTTAGAGCTTGTATTGATTTATCTTGCAAAAATGAGGTATCGGAGTTAAGTTACTTTCACACGTTACATTTTTAATGTAATTAATTAATTTATTTCTTACATTTTATTTGGAGGCCATACGCCGGCGGACGCGTAACCGTACGAGATGTATTGATGATTGATTCCTATCTCTGGTGTGCGGTTACACCGATGATCCATTTTGCTTTTGTGGAATACCAGTTCGGAGATAGAGTCCTAAGATAGTTTGGCTTCCACCAACCCATTTCGACAGATCCACTGAATCATGATATCAATCATGATAACCTACACCTTGTGGACGTTCGCAGTAAGGGGCATCATACATGGGAAATAAAGTATCGAAGTACGTTGAAAGGTGGAACAACAGACGTGAACGATTGCCACGTCGCTCTGGAATGCAAGCCGATGATTTGGAGTCGAATAATTCAGAGTACATGATATTTTATCGAACTAATGGAAAATTATACTTGACTACTGTGGATGAACGGAAACAATGTTGAGCATTTCTAAATAAATTTGGTGGTCGTAGTCAATCATCTAAGAGTATTGCGGGTCGAAGTCAAGAGGATGAATCTCACAGTGAATCTGGTACACTGGATATGTATGTCGATACTCCTTCAACTACAGGTGAAAATCCAGCAATGGCTGGGAGCTCGTTTGCCAATCCGATGGATGACATCCTTTATCATTCGCAGCCATCCATTTATCATCTAGCAATGGGTGGGTGCTCGTTTGCCAATCTGGTATATGACAGCTTTTATCATTCATAGCCACCCATTTATCATCCAGCAATGGGCAGGAGCTCGGTTTCTAATCCAGTAGATGACATATTTTATCATCCACAACAACCCATTTATCATCCATCAATGGGCGAGAGTTCAGGTGTGAATGTTTTTGAAGCATACGTACAAGATTTTTATCATTCACAGTCACTCATTTATCATCCATCAATGAGCGGGAGTTCGGGTGCGAATGTTTCTGGAGCATACGTACCAGATTTTAATCATTCACAGACACCTATGTACCCGAGCTTTGGTGGAAACATAGACTATCAAGGGATCATAGATTTTATGGCGATTATGTCGATTAGCAGTCCCACGTTTTCACCACATAGTAGTGACTATGTGTTTACAACGCCACCTTCTATGCCTCGAGTGATTAATGATGATGATGATGATGATGATGCATTTCGAAGACCGCAACGAGATCAACGACCACCGCACCGTTACGATTAGACCACATCCCTACATGGACAAAAATTGTATAGAAAATGACTTCATGTACTCTGAATTTTGTCCAAGAATATTTTGCAATAATTGAATTTAGTCCAAAAATATTTTGCAATAGTTGAATTTAGTCCAAAAAATATTTTTAACTTTGTTATATCAAAATAAACATCTCAACAAATTGAGTATATAATTCATTACCAAAATAAAAACTGAACATGCATTAACTACCACGAATAATTCATTACCAAAATAAACATCTCAACAAATGTTTATTCGAATACAAATATAAAAAATAAAACTAGTTCTACCACGAATAGTGAATGAAATCACCGAGGCATTGCCATGTAATTCGGTCGTTTTGGACATTTGTTTCTGGAATATCCTGTACCCCTACATTTTGTATATCTCTTTGGTTTTCCTGTCTCTCTGTAATGAAGATCCATACTGGTATGGATGCGAGTAGATAGAGGACAACCTTTTGGTTCTCTATAGAGTGTCGGATTCGGCAACCATTCGTCATGCTCCAGTGGTGGCCAATATTGTGAATTCGCGATCTGTGGGAATTCACATCTGTAAATATTTATTATCATGTGTACGTTAAAGCATTCATCCGCAAAGCTACGAGTCAACCCCTTTAGACATATATACTGCGGTTGCATGCCTACATGGATATTTCCATGCCTGGAACTCACCACAGCCACACCATCTTTGCCTAAAATTGACTCAAAATGTTTGGCGGTGCCCTCCTTCGTTGTTGCATAGAGAATCAACGACATCAAAAAACTGTCCATTTAGGTCAAACCTGTAAACAATAATCGATCTTGCCGGTTCCACGTTCTTTTGCATTTTTGTCACAAGATCGGGAGACCAGACTTGTCCCCTATTTATCATAGCTTGAATTTCTGACCCTTTATTGGACCAAGCCTTAGCCAACCTATAGTACATCTCTCTCACCAAGCTAGCTATTGGGAGGTGATGTGTTCATTTTAATACACCATTTATGCACTCTACAAGGTTGGTTGTCATTTGCCCGTATCGTCGACCTTCACCATACGATTGGGTCCATATTTCCCTCTCTATACTGTTTGCCCACGCCTAAACATCTTCACCGTACTCCATCTGTAAATTTGCCAACTTCCGCTCAAAATTTGGCTGTAGTAGTTTGTATCTTGTTCCGTAATATATTGTTAGGCAAGAACGCAGTAGCATTGACAAAATTCATAACACATAAACAATTGAGTCTAAAAATGAAAATTACTTACCCATGCATAAAATCGTGCTGCGAATGTAGGGTTTTTTCCACCTTTCAATTGTGTTCTTACCAATATGGCGTACACAGTAAACGGGATACACGTGCGGAGGTGTCTATCAATTGTTTTCTCGATGAATTGTTGCTAAGATGTCTGTTGCTCTATCTGAAATCAAGCAAAGTCCATCTTCTCAAACATGTTCTCGTAAATTACTTAAAAAGAATTTCCAAGAGTCCACTGACTCTGTATCAACAATTGCGAAGGCAATCGGAAATATATTTTGATTACCATCTTGTGTAACGATAATCAACATAACATGTTTGTATCTTCTGTACAACCATGTACCATCAACTTGGACCATCCGTTTGCAAATTGAAAAGCCTTCGATACATGGCTTGAATGCCCAAAATAATTGGTGGAGTATTTTCTTCCCTGGAAGAAGCTAACCTTCTCGGTTGTATGTATCCTTGTTTTTATACCTGACTATGGCTTCCAGAATAAAATATACCATTGCTTGTAATAGTGTCGGTAGCTCATTGTATGACTTCTCGTAATTACCGTACACCTTTTTTAGTGCCTTATCCATTGTATACCAACCCTTTCCATATTCTATTTGGTATTCAAATTGTTGCTTCACAGATGCCATAATCGTTGAAACAGTAACCCTAGGATTTGCTTCAACCAACATCTTCACGTGATAACTTATTACACCAGATTCCAACTTACGGTGGTCTTGGTTGATTGAATTTCATAAACAAGTGTGTCCACCGGTGTACTTTGTAATCTCCCAAGCAGTTCTCCTCTGAAGTTCAGACACTCAAATCTTCTAATTACAATCTTCTCCATATTTAATACATTTCGCAAACATTGTTCTCGAAGTAGATTCTTTAACAGTAAAGTCGACATGCTTTCTGATAGAATACTCTTTAATTACCACTGTGGTTCATTCATTGTCTTTAAACTGCATCCCAACCGATAATTCATCAGAGGAACCTGCCAATTCATATTATAATTTTCATTGAACATGCCAATTCATATTTCAAACACTCAAGCAATACAATATGTAATCAACAAATCAGATAATCTTACGAGTATTTAATGATCCTACATGGTTTCTAAAGCTCATAATAGTCTCGAATATTCTTAAACTCATCAGGCATCTCAATATTTACCAAGTCTCATAATATTGGTCCCAACACATACTTATTTATCATCAACCTATTTTGCAACCACTAACAAGCAAAGCAATTACACTTATGATGCTCAAGAAGCATTTCGGAATTTGAGGTGTACTAACCTTAAGCCAAAGTGATAAATCCTCATATAAGCTTCATGAATACTCCACTTGGTCTAATATTCAATCACGAATAATCCTTGCATAACAACGAATATAAAACTACATTAATTTTATGCATCATCTATTCAATTCACAAGGTCAAACACGTAAAATAACTTAGCGAGTTCAAATTTGGCAAAAAATGTTGCACCATCGGACTCATAATGTCAAGAAACCCCAAGTAAGGTCCTTGAAAAAAATTAACACCGGTCAATGGCGGCGCGACGGTGGTTGGCTTGGCTCGGCCTGCGGCTTGGGTCTGCTCAACAGGTCAGCTCGACTCAACCCAAGCCGTTAGAACCTACTAGAGTCTGCGTTGCACGTCCACGCGCAGGCGGTAACAAGTGCGGCAGCCTCCAGTGGTCGGACGTGAACGACGAATCTCTAGACTGACTATTTTCGGGCTTCTAAGTACAGCTGTGGTAGCGATTCTCGATGATTATCGACAAAACAACTCTATTTCAACTACCTAAATCTTCTTTTCCCTTACCCCAACGAGTGGCGATGGCAACAGGGTGACTAGCATTTGACTCGTCTTGGCAAGATCTTTCCAACGATATCAGAGGTGTCGCGAACGAATGCTTAGACGAAGGTAGATCAAACCTCAAAACTCCCTTTACTTTTTCTCTCATCTTCTCTTCTATTTCTCCCCACTATCCACTTTTCACCTTTTTCCTTTTTCTCTCTCATCATACTCATTTCTTTCTCTTTTTCCACCAACTACACATATTTAAAATTCAAACATTATCTTCCAAATGAATGGGCCTAACCTAAAAGCTCTTAACTTATTATTCTAAGATAAAGGTCCAATCTCGGGCCTGAGACCCAATTTGCTAATCCGGAGTTCTAGTCGTTACAATAAGTTAAATATTAAAGGTTGAAAAGGATAAAAAAAAAAGCTCTTAATATAAGTCATGTTTGATAATTAGCTGGTTTGGTTAGTTGATTGTATTAAAGTGTGGTAAAATTAACTGATAGTTGATAGATGTTTGATTATTTGAACAAGCGAAATGACATGTAATGACATGCTTATAGCCAATACTTAGTTGAATCATTTATTAGTTATCAATGTTTTTGTATAAAATATTATTGATTAGATTATGAAAAAAAATTCAGTATAACATTATTAAGCATATTTGAAGGATCTATATATTAATTTCTTATTTATATAATGATCATTTTAATACAATTTGAATAATTATTAAATTTAAATGATGTTTGAAGCATATGTGATAATCTCATATATTTGATGAAAAACAATTATTTAAATTATATTTTGTTAAACCTATATTTGATTTTGGCGTAACAAGGACTAAATTGAAAATAAATAAATTTTTAATGTACTTAAGTTTACTCATAAAATTGACAAGTATTGGAACCTAAAATATTTTCTAAGTAAATTTTTGAATCCCCAAACATTTTCTAAGTGTTTTGGTACTTAACTAGCCAATTTGGTAACTGAGTACAATACGAGTTTTTGTTACTGGAAACCAATTTATACCTAATGGTTTACAAGTACCAGTACGACTATACGCACACCGATATAGCTATACGCGAACCGATACAACTTTTTTATTCTAAAAACCAAATTGTGCTACGAGTACAGTCTATCGGTATGGGGGTTAAGAATTTTAAAATATTTTTAATTATTATTTTGACCGTTGCCTTGTCAGAATATCTTGAAACTAACTTTTAAAATATCATATATGCATACTGATTCAGCTAGACCCGTACTGATACGATGTTTTAACCAAATGTTCCTAGGATTTCAGTGAACAAAATGAATACGTTACGGTACGGCCTGTACCGACACTCTTTGTTAAACTAACACTCTGTAGTGATATGCATGCTCGCATACCGGTACTCCTTTATTGCAACGATTCTTTCTTCTTTTGGCAGGTATCAATATTGTTGTTCGTGTACTGGTACTCAGTGTTGCCAGATAAAACTTATTGAGGAAAAAGTGCAACCCAACGGCTCTATTCAACATCCCAACTACCCAAACGGCTAAAAATTAATGAGTAGGTATAAAATTAAGTCTCCAAAGCTTCTTCAACAACAAGACAACAATTCTAATGCATTCAAGCACATATCCAACATCATTGAGCTCAATTTGTCAAAATCTTGTAAATCCACTTGAGTGTTCTTCATTGTAACCTTTTTATTCAAGTGTGTGGAGTTTTAGTGAACTTTTCTTGTTCAAATAAACTACCTTGTGAGGTTTTTCTGAGTTTGCTTATTTGTATTCATCCTTTAGGAAATAAATGATACTAGACTTTTGGGTATAAGTCTATGTTGTAAGGTTATCTCCTTTAGCTGAAAAGGAAAGACAAATTTAATGAATTTGTAAAAGCCTTAGTGTGGATAGCTAAAGTAGTGGATGGTAAACCTTTTTGAGAAGGTTGAACCACTATAAATCTCTTGTATCATTTTAAGTGCTTTTGCAATTAGCTTCCACCAAATTTTTATTTGTCAATTCACCCCATCTTGGCCATTTCCATTGATTGTTCAACCCAACATATTTGAGAATATATTTTACTTCAAAAGTATATTTAAGTTATTTGAATATTTTTATAATTGTTAAAAATAAAAGAGTCTTTACAACTCTTATGAAACAATTTTCAATTAAATATCAAGAACAATATTTTATCATTAATAACATTATAACATGCGAAAATTTTTAATACACATGTCGTGACTACACACATATTTTGTTATAGAAGTTATAAAATTATTTCAAGGTTTATAGTTAAAATTTAATGGTTAAGTTTCAGTGTTAAAGATTTAAATTATTTTTAAAGAGTAACTATATATACTTGTATAATTTGTTTACACAACATGTGAGATATTTTTACCCAGATAAAAATGTGGGGGGTTATTTCATGATTTAGGGTGGGTTGTTTTTATTTTGTGAAATAGAGATGTTTGAACAGTGCAAGAAAACAAGTCAGGAAGTCCAAACGACTCGAGAAGTGTCAATGTGTGTCAATGGTGCAGTACAAACGAGGAAGAGAAGAGTCAAAATACACTAAAATTGTTAGAATTTTTTGACGATTTTCAAAAGATGCCAACACTTTTTGGCGAGTTCTAAAATTATTGTAGTTATTTTTTAAAAAATTGTTGTTGAAAAATATTTCATGATCTATTGTACTTTTATTTTTATTTCATGGTCTATTACATTTGTTATAGTAAAAGTATAAATCTGTTAGGTTATATGTTAACTTTAGACAAATAAAAGATAAGTCGATCACATTACACGCCAATTTTTGGCATCACTCCAGCATTAGCTATTAGCTACCTTATTAATCCAATAAAAATTACTATACATCATGAAATAAAAATAAAACCACATCAAACTTTTAAATAAAAAACTCAATAACAATATTCTAACAATTAATCTTATTATCGAAATAAAAAATTTTAATTTGTGTATAAAAAATTACTCATTAAATATTTTTATTAAGATAATAAATTGAATTTTGTATAATTGTTTATTACTATTAAAATAAAGATATTCATAAAGGGAAAGTAAGTGATAAAAAAAAAAGGAATGGTATTCCCAAGACTAGAAATTGGTGCATTGCGTGTCCAAATACAACCCCAACAGAAATAAATTCATACATTCTTTGACTCACCCATTTCCTCTCTTCTACTGTCAAACTTAAGGGTGATAATGTGTTTGACCAGTTCGCAAGTTATTTGAGTTTAGCTCGGTAAAGTTTAGTTCGCTACGAGTTTATATTCGGTTCAAGACTTTAATAAGTAGGATTGAGATAATTTAAATTTGGCTCGAAAAGTTTATGAATAGGTTTGAAATATTTAAATATATATAACATAAGCTTAAGGGTGCTTGAAGCCCCTAAAATTTTGAAAAAAAATCAATTAAGCCCACAACTAATAAAATTTAATCAGTTAAGCTTTTTGACCGATTTTGATCATCAATTTTTGTGGTTTTTTCTTAAGATATTACTATCCTGTAATTCACTACAATTATGTCATGTGATATTTACATATTGTTTTAGAAAACTATTTTTTTTTTTATAATCTTTATAAGCTTTTTAGAAGTTTTAAAAAAAATTAAATTAAATAAAAAATTCTTAAAATGTCAAGTGATAACACTATAGCACGACACGTTGCACCAACTGGTACAAAATAAACTGTTAGATTTAACAGTTAACATTGGTCAAATGACTAAATTAATAAAATTTTGGTATATAAGAACTTAACCGGGTTTGAACTCAAACCGAGTACAATAATATTATTTCTGAACTCAAATTATTCAATTTAAACTCAAATTTGACGAGCTTTGAACTCAAACTGAGTACAATAACATTATTTCTGAACTGAGTTTAATAATATTATTTCCGAGGCAGACTCTTGTTATCGCCTCTCGTCAGATGTCAAGTTAATACCATTGCTTGCATTTTATGGTTATCTGCTACAATCTGCCATTTCAATTTCCAACACCCATTTCCCCTATCCAAACCCCAAAACAAAAAGACTCCCCCGGTTTTTAAGCCAAACTGTGCAGAAGAGTACTGCCACTTTGCTTACAAAGTCCATCCATCTTCACTGCCTTTTATATAAACTCTTACGCCACCCTCCCTTTCCTTCTCTCACTAAAGCTATTGGACTCTCCCAAACCAAGCGTGTGCATACATACATATACATAGTATATATATATACTCAGTAGAGATAAAGGTTAGGAGAGTAAAACTTTACTGGACTTGAACAATCGAAATATTTTATATATAAGTTATAAAATGAGATTTAAATAATTCAAAATTTTTAGTAATTAATAATTTATTTTTAAGTTTAAGTCTAGTCCATCAACTCTACATGATATATATAATGAATATGATTATAAAAATCTGTTTAAATTAAAATAAAATATTATCATAATATTGTAAATATTTATAAAAAAGAGTTAGAATAAAAACTCGAACAAATTTACCTAATTAAAAATTTTAAATAAATATTTAAGTTATAAAATAATACTCATTTTTACTCAAATCAAATGCTTACCCTAGATGTTAGTAATAATCAAACGAGTATTGTATGTCTATTCGAACGTGCATCTATTTTAGTATTTGAAATATAGTGAGATATATGTTGCATCCTTTTATTTTTGTTGAGTTTTTCGGTGTGGTTGCATGCAGTTTGTGTCTTTGGGTATTGGTTTGATCTTGCAGTTCCTTTTACAGTTTATGTTGTCGTGTCTTTGTTTTATTTACATTTGCTATTGAACAACTTTGTTGAGCTCGTGTTCATGTTATTGTGATCGTAAAATGAAATAAATTTGAAGTACTCTTTCCTCTTTCGGTGTTCTTGTCTCGATTTCGGTTGACTCAAACAACGTACAAGATTTTAACAAAAATCTTTTCCTTAAAAAAACTATAATAATATTAAATTATAATGATATCAAATTAGTAATTATACAACTAATTGTATAATTAATATAAATTATTGACTATTACTAATATTTGTGTAATTAATATGGTTTTTCTAAACTTTTAATTGTTTTAAACTTTGAAGACTTTATTTGGTTGATTTTTTTTTAAAACTATTAAATTTAGTAATAATAAATATATAAAACAGTTCATGGTTAATCGAGTAACCGTACCGAATAAACCGATTAATCGTTTATACGGTAACTGGTTTAAACGAGACGAGAACGGTTTATCAAAATATCGTACCAAGACTTTCAGTAACGGTACTGATAAATTTTACTGGTACAATTAACCATCCATCAACACCCTAAATGGTGAGACATAGGGCAACAACAAGTCAACAGTGCAAGGTACAATTTTGATTGCGTCATGCTGAAAGCTAGGTTGGTCAAGCCCCACAGTCGTTTTCTGTTCCAATGGTCTCTCATCCAAAAACCTCTCTGAAGTGTGAAAATTTATCCATGTATACATGCATGCATGTCAACAGTGCAAAGTACAATTTTGATTGCATCATGCTGAAAGCTAGGTTGGTCAAGCCCCACAGTCGTTTTCTGTTCCAATGGTCTCTCATCCAAAAACCTCTCTGAAGTGTGAAAATTTATCCATGTATACATACATACATTATATGTACATGCATGCATGTAGTGTACTCAACTCATGGAATGTGGCATTACACTGTTAGAGAAAACTGAAAGTGTAATTCTCTTGGCAAACTGTTCTTACTTGAACCTTGTGTTTTTCAGATATTATTACAAATGCAATAACAAGAAGAACAAGTCATGGCAGTTAGCCAATATTTGAAAGATATCAGAATTGAGCCATATGGTTTTTACCTTTCCGAGCGTGTCTGCAATTTTCACAAGTATTCTTGCACTGCAGTGACTGAGATACAAAGCACAAAGGAGAGGAACTCATGGTGGAGAAGGGGAGCACGTGCAAAGCTCATTTCAAACATGTGAAACTTGCACGTGCCCTGCTTCTCCAACAAGAGCTACTCGCCCCAAACCACCATGGCAGAAGCAACACAGAACAAAAATGAAATTGTTTTGAAGTATTTACAGATGATGAGTGGAGAAGAAAGCAAGAGAAATCCTCTTGTATTTATGCACAGATTTTACAAGAAAGAGAAAGAAAAGAGTTATTGAGATTGAGTCTAGAAGTGGGCATTCTTTAAAGACACTTCCCCAATATAATTACTATATAAGTTTTTATTTTTCATGTGTGATATACCCTATGAAAAATGATGCAAACCCATTGATTCATGACACTCTCTAAGACCCTAATATCATATACATATTACCTATCATGTATGAATTGGGTCAGTTGTGTGATGCTTTTTCTCTCCCGCCAAGTAGAGAAAAACCATTTTTTCATTTTAATCCATTTTTTTAATTATCATTGGAGAGTTTGTTGTGCGACATCCTAAAAAATGACCAACCTAAAATGTTACCAAAACATATTACATTTGAGATTGATTCGTGTAACATTTTAGATTACAACCTTATATGTTAAAAAACACGAATCTTAAAATATTATCCACATGACTTAAAATGTTAATACGTTTTGATAAATTTTTGGTTGCACGTTTTATTAATCGTTTTTAGACTATCACTCTTTAGACTCTTCAATCATCATCATGTCATTACAAGAAAAAATCTGTATTGAAACTTTAAAATTCTAAATATCTCATATTTTTACTGGTTAAATTCATAGTTGCAGGTGTTTTTACTTAAACCAGTGTCAAAACTGGAGTCTAATTGCTGCTTTTGGCAATGGATAGAGACAGTGAGATTGGTATGGTCCTTATTATTCACTTTTTACTTCCATCCTCTTTGCATTAACTCACTTCAGATACTTAACGTGTTTCAAATTAAAGTTACACTCTATTAAATATTCAGGCGAAATTGTATAAAAAAAAAATCTCTACTCTTTGTCTATTTTTTAATTTAATCTCTATATTATGATTTCATATATATAATTATCAATATATTTTTATGAATTAATATTTGATGTAGCGATCATGTATAAGTCAACGCATGTTAATAACTCAGATGATAACAAGTTATTATAAAATTTTAAAATTGAATCTATTTAAATCGTATCTGATTCACTGATCATACATCATCATTACATCAAATATCTATTTTTTTTCAGGCAAGTCACATTGTTCTCCCAACAACAGAAATCGAGTTTGAATCTTCGAATGATATTGTTGGGAGGAAGAATCACGAATCCCGAACATAGACTATAAATGAACATGTAATTTATCAAAAAAAAGTCTACCCATTTTTTTATTTATTTTGTATAAAGGCCCTTACAAACGAAACGAGAAGAGACTAAGTTTTGACTATTAAACACACCTGCATTTAAAAGAGGGGGTTTGAGTGCAAGGATGGTAGAGTGAGTAAAATCAGTAAAAAAAAGTTAGAAATTTGGCTTGTAAGTAAAGCAAAAACCATGAAATGCAGAAAGAAATCCAATATGGAAAATGGTGGTGCTTGCCGGGGAACTTGACATTTGACCAAAGGATTGATGGGGTATGATTTGAATGAAAAAAATGGTGAAGAGAAATTGCAGACACAGGCCAAGTAAAGTAATGGTGGAAGAACGTTGCACGTTGGGGGTTGCGTGTTGGACCCTAAGTTGGTGTTATTGAAGAAAAAGTGTGAGTTGATTTTTGGGGAGAACATGTAGAGTTCCTACTTCCTAGGTAGATATTCCCTTTCTTTGGTTGGGATTTATAATTTCTTGCTTCACCCCCCTTCCTTTACGGTAGTTTTCACCATTCCCACCAAATTTAATATCTCCATCGTTTTATTTTATATGTATTGTTCGAATCAGATTGAATCAATCAGTTGAATCGATTGAATCAGAAATCAATGATCTAATAGAATCAGGCCGTTGTAGGAGTATAAAACAAAAATCAGTGAAGACGGAGAGTTAAAAGCCGACAGTTTAGTCCGTTAAAACTAATAATCAATAACTTAACCGGTTCAATTTGAATTCTTACAGCATTGCATTTTATATTAATAATATGCTCAAATATGTTATATTAAATACATAATTGTTGTTGTAGCCTCGTTATCCTCCTTGTCCAGGATTTCAAATCTTATCTTTCTAATTATATATAGCGAAAATATATGATGAATTTAGGGGTTTAAAATTTAGAGTCTGTAATTAGAATTTAGGGTTTAAGCTTGTTTTTTAAGTTTAGAGGTTTAGTGTTTAGGTTTAGAGTAATTAGTAGAGATTTAGGGTTTATCTATAACCCTAAATTCTAACCCTAAACTCCAAATTCAAACCGCAATCTCTAAATTCTAAACACATAACCTAAACCCCTAAACTATGAACCCTAAACTAAATCTTTAACCCCTAAAATTAGGGCGTGTGTAGAAACAAAATGTTTTCACTACCACTGCATGGTATAATTACCAAATATATTCCGCACAAGCTTATCCAATGGCGAAGCCACATGTAGTTTAGGGCGATCAATTGACCCCACTTAATTTGTTGTGATATAAGATTTTTAAAGAGTTAATTGAGGTTTTCATGGAGTTAGTATAAACATTTTCATGGAAATATTAAAATTGACCATACTTGATTTGTTTGTATGAGGTCAACAATATTAAAATTATAGTGATATGAGAATTCTCGTACCCAAAAAACCTACTCCGACCCTATTATATGGAAATCTTAACTCCGCCACTGAGTTTATGTTTAAAAAATTATAAAATTATCGTTTCAAGTTCATGGTGTTTTAGTATAGAAACATTTCAGATTCAAATCATTTTGTTTGCCATTCGAGTTTACAAATTAGGTTATTTCACATTTTCGGGATTTTGAATTAGTCATTCGTTTTTGGTTGAACATGTTTAGACGGGACAAATTCTGCAATCAAAACAAGTTAGATTTGATTCAGGTCAATCCTATCATAATTTCGAGTTAGAATTTTATTGATGGTGGAAGTAGGACAATGACCATCATAGGCACAGTTCACCCCTTTTGATGTGGGGGCGGAGTGTCACACTTTCACCATCAACAAATTTAATGTCTAAAAATATTAATTACTTTGCAATTTTTCATTTGAACAGTTTCCAGGAGGAAGAAAAATTTTGCTAGTAAAATGTATTTAACCCATAACATAAGAACGTTTACCACTTATTTTACTTTTAACCACATGCTGCAACGCATGCTAACATTATGAAACAATTAATTATTAGCCAGCAATCAAATGACACTCCAAATCTAGTTTAAGATTTACTGATAGTTCAAAGCCTCAAACAATAGTTTTTTTTTATAAAAAAAAGTGGCAAACAATAGCATTACAACTGGTTGTTCCCCCAGATATCAATCTTCTTCCTCTCCCTCATTCTCAGCAATGTTGAAGTACCTTAATTCGTAAACAGATCGATCTTTGTTGGATGCAATCACTCGGAGCCAATCCCTTACATTATGTTTCTTTAAGTATTTTTTTGTTAAGTACTTCAGATACCTAGACAAAAAATGGAGAAACTGAATCAGTGTACAAACATGTCCAAGCACAATGTAAGATAATCCAACTTGTATCACAAACTACGAGCAATAAACGTAGAAAAATGCCGGTTGAAGACTTCATATGCGAATGAAACTAAAGAAAAACTAAATTGAAAAAACCCATGCGTATAACAGCATGAACTAAATTATTGGGAGATTGAAGCAAAGTTATTGCTCCAATGTCCAAGCAAATGATGCTACCATAACAGCAAACGATAAAAAACAACCTCAATTTGAAGTAAATCAGAAAGATTAATCGAGTATCTTCCTCAATGTATTGTAAGAACACAAACTCCATTATGATACAAAGAGACACTCAAATACAATCCTATCCTAACACAAATCAAGCAATCTCTTATCATTTTACCTCTTTGAGAAATCGCCATCGGAAGTGACTGTGATTTTGCTCTTCACGCGTGTGATTGTTACGGTTTCACCAAGTGCACCGGCCTTGCCTCCAACCTTAATTCTCTCTTGGAGAAACTTTTCCAGCGAGGCGATGTCCATGATTTTATCATCTACTGGCTTCGAACAGTCGATAGTGAAGGTAACTCCCTTCTTCTTCCCTTTTGATCCCGACATACTACCTCGATTCATTTTCAGTTTATCCTATGTCAATCACCCAATACAAAAAAAAAGAAGATTAAAATCAATCAAATTAACTGAAGTCCAATCACCACAACAAAGGCTAAATTTTCCCTCATTTTCTCGACAAGCAAACACATATAAACGTTAATGTGTCCTCTTCCAATCAACCCAAATGAAAACATAAAATCAAACTACACAATGGCAATATTTAAGCATCCAATCTTTGACATATGCAATAGTCACTGTGACAAAAGCATGAACTGAATTACACCATGAAAACAGAGGAATTGCTTCACTAATAGAAGGGGGAAAAAACAAAAGGTAAACTTTTTGAGTAGAAAATGGATTTTTTTTCTTCTTTTCTTTTATCAAATATTATTAAAAGTTCAGTAATTTCTCACAAAGCAACACAATTAGCTATAAATCTTACTACTAATGGGAAAAGAGAGTTACCCGTGAAGAATACGTTGAAGCTCCGGAGAAAGGCGGCAACCAAGAAGAAGAAGAAGAAAAAAGTTAGGGTTTTTAACGCATTTATTTGTGCATGCTCCGCTTATGATCAAGTGCGACAGCAGTGCATCATTTGCTATGTACGAAGTAATGACCATCAACGGTTAAGATTTACTAAATCATTGTTATCGACTCAAATTGATTTTTTAATTAAAGCTTAAATGTCAATTAGAGCTTAGTTCGATTTACAACATATACATGGACATATAATTAAATATGTTTAAGAATTAAGAGCTCAATATTTTAATAAGGTTTTTAGAACCTTAGCCGCACTTCTCCTTTTTTTTTTCTTTGAACATTAGCGGCTTCTTGTTATATTTATTTTTTGTTTAATCATTGGCGACACTAGTTTTGATGTTAGTTGTTGATCGCCGGTAATTTAAATATATATTGTTTTGTTTTTTTCGCACATGTTATGTTTTTTCTTATCTCTATGACACGTTTTCTCTGCCTTAATGGTATGTTTCTGCCCTATGACACGTTATTATGGTTATTTTGCAAGTTTTTGGTGTTTGTACAGTGACCCTCCCGGCGCTTGTTTCTGATTATTTTTGTCGGTGTTCACGTAGAGTTTAAACCCCCTTTTGGGTTGTTTATCAATATAACTTATAATGAATTGTTATTCTTAAGAATATGCGTGAAGATGGTTGCTGTTAATTTTTGGGATTTCATCTAGATCGTGTTTTGACAACTCCCCAAGGATCCTTCCTATAATGGACCGTAGAGATTTTCTTTGGTGCAAAGAGGGAGTGTCTGATCTGACTGGTATAACGCTTATCTTTTATTTTTAGATTTATCATTTTTTCCTTATTTTTTGGTGTTCTAGAAATTTCTAAGCTATGTTATGTTTTTATTTTTGTTTATCAATAAAGTTGCATGGTTAATGTGTCAAAAAAAAGATCAATATTCTATGATTACAGTATCGAGCTCATCTTTATTCTCTCATATTTCCTTAGGTCATGGGTTTTAGACCTACTATGAGCACCTCATTCTTTTTTTTAAAGTCTCCCATTCTCCTTTTCCTCTAGATAAAATTAGGATTAGAATTAGTATTTGTTAAAAAAAGAGCTTAATATTTTATGATTTAAGAGTGAAAATAAGTCTGAATAATTTAAAGGCTTAAAACACTTTTTCCCCTTAAACTTTACCTATTTTCCCAACTTGCTTCCTAAACTACGTTTTGCCCACTTTTTCCCCCTAAATGTTTAGCCGCTACTCATTTTGTCCCATTTCATCACTACTACCGTTAAAAAAATTCCAGCCAATCAAATCTTACCACATCATCTCCTCATTGACTAAGTCAATCCGCATGGTTTTAATTAAAGGGTAAATGACATGTCAAGTTTGTTTCTTGTTCAATTTAGTCATTGAAAAGTCTATTTTTACCTAAAATTGACTCCTATTTATTTCTAATTTTTATAATTTAGTCTAATATTTGTTATTATTAATAATATTATTTTATTTAAATGTTAATATTTAATAAAATTAAATTAAATTAAATATATTTTTTTGGGAAAAATCGAACGAATTTTGTGTTTTTGCCTCGATTTTCATCAAATAAAATGGCAGAGTTTTCTTTAGCTTCAAGTTCAACCGCTCTTGTGAAGAAGAGAACTCAGTTTTCAAGCCTTTTGCTTTCTAACTCTATGCTCTTCTGCTCTTACATTCTATCTAACCCTCTCTACTTCTCTTACTTCATTTTCTTCTCTCTTATCTTTTCAATATTTTCTCTTTTCTTTCAGCACTTTTTGTCACCACTTCCCTGTTAGTTCTTGCACTTTTTACGGTATTAAGGTCCCGAGTGGTCGATGATGAAAGTGAAGGCTTACAATGCTTGGAAGAGCTCGAAGCGTATAAGATCATGTTTGAAACGTCGAAATTAGAGAAAACCCAGATGAAGTTTTGGAGATGAAGCCACTGTTGATTGCTTACAAGCTGTTGAAGAACTTGATGAAGCTTCGGTTTGCAACCCTGAAACATTTACGAGTAGTACTTTCGATGAAGAAGCGGTGGAAATTTCGCGTCCGGAACTGTTCAGGTAAATGCTGTTGTGAACATTTTTGAAGAGTTTTTGCAAGAAAAAAGATGGGGTCGAAAACTTATTGTCTAAAAATAGAGAAAAAGACGAGGAATCCAAGGCAATGGGGAGTAAAATAAGCGATCCCAAGATTACAATAGATACTGAAAACGGTGAGGAGCTTGAAGCCAAAGCAAGGGTGAGTTCCTAAAGAGTGAAGGCTGATTATGTTGATAACTACATTAATAACGAAACAATGGGATTAAGTTTCGGGAATTTGGGGACAATGAGGAAAGAAAAGGAGTGGAAGAGGAGATTGGCATGCAAGCTTTCTTTAGGAACAAAACTTGAATATAATGGAAATATGATTCGAATATAATTCGAACATGATTTGAATATAATACGAATATGATTCAAATATAATACGAATATGATTCGAATATAATATGAACATGATTCCAATAGAATTCTAATATAATTTGAATTTTGCTCAAAAAATATATTTCGAATATAACAAAATTTGAATTAATAATTCGAATATAGCAAAATTTGAATTAATGATTCGAATATAATACGAACATGTTTAGAATATAATACGAATATGATTCGAATAAAATTTGAAATTTACTCAAAAATATATTTCGAATATTGATTCAAATTAATAATTCAATTATAATTGAAATATAATTCTAATATAATTTAGATTTTGCTCAAAAATACAATTCGAATTTAACGAATTTCGTTCGATTTTTTCCCAAAAAATTTAATTTATTTAATTTATTTTTATTAAATATTAACATATAAATAAAATAATATTATTAATAATAACAAATATTGGAATAAATTATAAAAATTAGAAACAAATATGAGTCAATTTTAGGTAAAAATAGACTTTTTAGTGACTAAATTGAACAAGAAACAAACCTAACAGACTTGACATGTCATTTACCCTTTAATTAAAACCAGGCGGATTGACTTAGTCAATGAGGAGATGATGTAGCGAGATTTGATTGGCTGGAAATTTTTTTAACGGTAGTGGTAACGGAATGGGGCAAAATGAGTAACGGCGAAACGTTTAAGGGGCAAAAGTGGGCAAAACGTAGTTTAGGGGGAAAATTGAAAAACATGTAAAGTTTAGGGGGGAAATGTTTTAAGCCTAATTTAAATATTGTATTTAAAAATTATTTCCGAGATAATTAAAAAACAAAAAATATATATACCATTTCTAAAGTATCAAGATAAATATATATATATATATATAATTCAAATCATTCACTTGATTTCAAAATAAAAAATTATTTAAAAAGCTTAAATGAAAAATCAACCCCTAAACTATGTCTTTTGTTTATTTTTAGCTCTTAAACTATTTTTTGGTCAAAATAAGTTCTTAAACTATTATTTTTTGTCACTTTAAGTTCGATAGTTATCTAAGTCAAAAATAAATTATTTCGGCCAATAAGATGTTGGCACATCATAAAGATTATTTTGACCAGTAGATGATTTAAGGGCTAAAAGACAAAAAATGACATATTTTATGTACATATTTTGACCAAAAATAGTTTAAGAACTTGAAATGACAAAAAATGATAGTTTAGAGACTTATTTTATCAAAGAAATAATTTAAGACCTAAGAAGCAAACAAAAAAATAGTTTAAAGGCTATTTTTTCATTTTAAGCCCTTTAAAATATCAAGGTAAAGTGTATTATATTTTAATTTGATGTTTTATGTTTAATAATACAAATTGTAACTATACAATTATATAAATTTGAATTTTAAAATAATATTAGTTATAAAATTTTAAAAATAATTATATATAGGCAAAATTGGTGGGATATTGCATCCCAAAAAAATATTTAAAAGTCTACCGTATATTCGTAATTATTTCAAGAACTATGGTATTTTTAATAGTGAGGTCAGATTGCTTTCTAACCGACCTCATACAATTAAAAAATTTTAAAAAAAGTTGAAGGCCCCTTGTTTTCTTTCCGACCTCATGGTCAAAAACAATTCTTGAGGATGGCTTGAAAGCAATCCTACCTCATGGTCGAAATTAATAAAAAATTGATGAGGTCCCCTTGCTTTCTATCTGACTTCATGTTGGAAATATAAAAAAATTTGAGGGCGCATGGATTACAATCCGACCTCATGGATTTAAAAAATCATGGGGGCGGGTTGCTTTAGTTCCGACCTCAAATTAAAAAAAGCTGGGATATCCCAGAGGGTGCAGCGTGCGATCACGGGTTAAATTTAAAGAAAAGGTTGGGATATGCAGGTCACGGGTAATAAAGTGAGAAAAAATAAAAGATGAGATGGAATAGGTGTATCAGAAATCTGAAAACTAGGTTTAATTTTTTCAGGAATAGGGAGGTGGGTTGAGTGATTGAGGTATAAATTTTTAGTTGTTAAATAAGGGTTGAAAGTTGAGAATTTTAAAACAAATATTTTGAAGAAGCTCTGTGAAGAAGTAAAAGAAAGAAGAGGAGTTGAAGAAAATATTGTAAGTTTTTAAGTTTATATATTTTGCTTTTAAATTTAGTTCGAATATTTTTCTGCAAATTTTTGTGTATTGTGTTTTTGTGTTAAATAAGTGAGGTGAAAAGTAAAAGTTGAAGAAAGTGAAAAAAACTGAGTGAAGAAGGAAAAGAAGAAAGTGGAGGAAGAAATTTTGAAGAAATTTTTAGTAAGTTGATTTTTACATTTTGTTTTGAATATGTAGATTCTTTATTTATGTTTATTTTGTTGTTTAGGTAAAAAATTCGTAACAATATAATATAACATTATGTTAATTTTGATTTATGTATTTTGATTCAAAAATATATATGGTTTTGAACGTGCAGAGACAATGAGCAACGTGTTTACGCCCGTTATCCATTATGATGGAGAAATTGTGAAAACTGATATCGGTGTCGTACTTGACTAGGAAAACATTACAAATATAAGGTTTCCAAAGAACATTTCCCTTTGAGAGTTGAAGCATGACATAGAAAGAAAAATAGGAGCCGAGATTGTTCGTTTGCGGTACCGGTGGAAGACATGTGATGATCCAGTCAGATATTTTGCAATAGCTCTTAAAGATGACGATGATGTCGGACTCATGATTGCAGAGCATGATTCAATACGTATTCGAAGTGTTGAGTTACATGCTAAGTTGCGTGGGAGACATGACGACTCAGGCCCATCCAGAAAAGTATTTGGAAGTTCTTCTCAAATGGGTTTCGATAGTGCGGTTGAGGACCAACCATATAGGTTTGGAGACAGTTTTGTTGCTATGTTGGAAAGTGGGACACCATATGCATTTCATCCATATTTCGGACCTTCGACGTTCCTAACGATTGAGCCAACAGTTGTTCCAAGTGTTCGCATTGACGTTGAAAATCTCCAAGGCCGATGGGGAGAAACGCTTGCTGATTCTACTGAAGATGAAGATAAAAAAACTGGAGATCCCGATTTGAGTGGTGATGACCTTGGTGATGAGTATATTTTTGGTGGTGGTGAGTTCGTGTAGGGTGGAGATGACATTACATGGTACGAACCTCCTGCTCACATGAACTTAATAGATTATGATGCAATGAGGGCACCTGAATATCTGGTCATGCCACAATTAAGTTCAGTACGAGCTTTAGCCGTATTGGTACACGATTAAGGATCGTATCAATACGGGTCAACCCGCACCGGTACTTGTAGAAATCTAGGATTTCTAATAAGCAATCTTAGTATTGGTACGCCTGTAAGTACCGGTAACCAGAGGTACCGTATCGATACTCGTGTTTGAGTATCGGTACCTACTGAACGAGATAATTTATAAAACTAATAAAAATATAGAAATTGACATGAGATGTTAATGAGAAAATATGGATTAATAGAGATAATTAATGAGGAAAATTATTGTACACTTCCATAATAATTAATAACGTAGTAAACGTTGGGTGCCTTGATGATAATAACAACTGTAGGGATCCTTGGTGGGTCGTGTGATGTTGTGTGGTAGATGTGTCCTTGCTATGTGCTGATATGGACACCTAGATGATTGATGGGTTTTGGATACCTAGTGCAAAAAAAGGGTGTGTTGCAACAAAATGGTTGAAGATTGTCAAATGTATGAACCCGATGCTTAGTGGGACTGAGACTCATTCAAAGATGCCTGATAAGAGATTCTGAGCATGGGTGTATGTATTGTTGGAGTGTGCCCAAAGACCAATCATGAGATGGTTGTAAAAGACATACTTATTTTATCATTGTTTATTAATATAAAGCCATTATTATTATTGCAGTCGTATTTTGTGTATCTGTAAATAAACTTAATTATAATAAAGTCCTTAGAATAATATAGTTATTCTTGAATGCCCTTAGTTAAAAATTATTGTGGGCTTGGACAATAATAATGTATTAAGACTAATATGTAGTTGATTGATGACAAAGTGTTGTCATTGACATGGAAATGTCAAAATCAATACATAAGTATGTGTTAAGGAACAACATACTGGACTGACCCGCTATGAGCATGTTTCTTGGATTATTATGTGACAGTCACAATATTGCTTATGGTGATAACTACATGTATGATCCTCAGACTTGAGATCATCATTATTTCAACATCGTGAGTGACATATTTTGATACGGTTAAACGTGTGTCATAACTGACTACACTATAAAGATTGATATTGGATATGTCATAATCCATGTAGCGAAATATGATTGATCAAGATAGGATTTGTCTCTCCTACATAATAGGAGTAATATCATAGACCACTTGATTGAGTGTGACTAGAAAATGCATGGCCATGCTCGAATAAATTGATATGGGATATCATAGTTATTCATTTATAATAGTCTACTCAAGATATCAAGAAACATTAGATGAACTATACAAGTGTGACTAATCCATGACTTGTGTCCGATCTAGATATAAGGACAAAATGATGAAATACATAAAAGAAGTTAATCACGGAAAAAGGTTAAATCGAACCACGATTTCATATAACTTAGGTAGAAATGATGTATTGCTAGATGCCACTCATTGCTTGTAATATTAGAATTATTCTGGATATTATAGCTAACGTTACATGAACCTACAAGGGTCACACCCTATGATTGAAACGAACAAATATCGACTAGATAGTAAGTGTACAAACTTGTTGTACACGTAATTAGTGAGAAACTAAAATTGTTATAATTATTGTAATTATGGATAATTTTGTTATATATATATGTTAATATTTGATAAGTTATTGCAATTATCAAATATTATTAATATATATATATATATCTAAAAGAAACATAATTAAAGTATAATCAGATTCTACATACTTAATTATATTCGGTTAAATATATTGTATATCTAAAGAATCCGAATTTAATTAGAATTAGGTTTTCAAATGCTATATAAAGGCATAAGGTATATCAGCCATTTATCCCTCTTTTCGAAATCCTCTCTAAATAGTTAGAGAAGAGAAAATTTGTTTGTTTTATTCGGATGGACTACGTAGAGGTCAGAACACTACTGTGACGACTCAGATTCGATTTGGATTCTCCTATACTCTTTGCGGAATTCCATATTATTTGAGGTAATGTTTTTCATCCTTTATCACCCTGAATTCGTCCCTTTGTACATGGATCACTGGTGAATTACGCCGGATAATTTTCCCGCTGCGCCATGGGGTGTATCGGCGTTACCTAACAGTGGTATCAGAGCCATTTGTACAATACGAATTCAAACTTAAATACTTGGATGATGCTTTTGTATGAGATGCATGTTATTAGATTAGGGTTTATTTGATTTTTTGACAAATATATGATATTTTCATGCTTTAGATTAATTCACGCCTAATCTGAATAAATTAAATTGATTGTTCCGAGTGATTAAAGAGTTAGTCACAGTTTTGTTTGGGTTTCAGATGTTAAACGTTAACATACATGGGTGATAATTATATTTTAGACTAATAGTTAGTCTATGGATCATATGCGGGGAAAGTAACAAAGAGTTGTTCAAGTAAAAATCTCGTGGATTTTAAAATCTTAAAAAATGCGATAATGTTGATAAAAGTTATCAAATCGTGGGGTTTTTACACAACAATTAAGATGATAATCTTTAAAACGCTGTTTCATAATCTAATGGATTTCAAACATCGTTGCGGGGCAGCTGGACCCTTGTAAGGGGCTCTGCCCCTTGACCCCGTAAGGGGACTTTACCCCGTTAAACCCCGTAAGAAGGGTGCAATTGGAAGATTCGAGTAATGAAGCTTAAGAAGATAGATCACTGAGAGGTCACAAAGTACAACGGCGATCACACATGTTACGAACATCCATCGATCAGGACCACACCAAATTGGACTCGAGTGTAATAAGCCATCACGTGATAAAGTTGGTCGAAGCAAATCCAAGGGTTCCAGTCTCAGCGATTTAGACAACCATTGAGCAACAATTTGAATATCAAATAAAATACAATAAGGGGTGGTGTGCAAGGGATAAAGCATTGCATTCAATGTACGGTGATTACGATAAATCGTATAATGAGCTACAGACTTTATTGATAGCAATGACACATTTCATCTCGGACACTATAGTGTGGTATCAAACAAAAGATGCATACGACCGACAAGGCCAACTGCTTCAAGGGTATTAATTTTTCCATCGACTATTTTGGGCGTTCAAGCCTTGCATTGACGGCTTTTCGTATTGTAAGCGTATGATCCAAGTTGATAGAACATGGCTTTACGGGAGATACTCTCATGTATTGCTGGTTGCCGTTACGCAAGATGGTGAGAGCAATGTCATTCTGATTACATCCGTAATTGTTGAGGGGGAGACTATGGAAGCTTGGAATTTCTTTTTGACCAATTTGCATGACCATATGGTCCGAGAAGATGAGGTTTGCATTATCTCTAATCGAGGGACATGTATCAAAGCATAAATTAATCGAGAGAGAAGTTGTTGGACACCTCCGTATGTATACCCTGCATACTGTGTTCGTCACATCGATAAGAACAGCTACGAGCAGTTCAAAAATCAGTACATTCGTAGTGAGATTTTAAGCATGAGTAAGTGTCATTCTTTCAAAGTCTATTATATATGCCTATGCAGTGATGTGCTTTTATTTTTGTTGATGCTAACAACATATATTATATGACAGTGTATCAATTACTACGGCTAGAGTTTGAGAGGAAGATGGCAAATTTACAGAAATATGGCGAGCGTGTTTGGAGTTAGGCCAACAACATCGAGAGAGAGATAGGCCCAATCATATGATGAATGCGGTAGACGATATGGGCAAATGACTACAAACCTTGTGGAGTGCATTAATGGAGTACTGAAAGGGTTGCGTCATCTCCCAATAGCCAGCTTGGTAACAGAGACGTACTACCGTTTGGCTAAGGTTTGGTCGGTTAAAGGGAAGCAGGTCCAGTCCTTAATAAACAGGGGACAACGTTGGGCTCCTACAATTATGACAAAAATGGATGATAATGTGAATAGTGCAACGTCACTGACCGTTCACGCATTCGACCGAATGAATCAAACTTTCGATGTTGTTGGTTCCAGAACCTGACACAGAGCACCCCACTCAAACGTATTTCGAGTAGATTTCAGACGTAGATTGTGTGATTGTGGCGAGTTCCAGGCGTGGCGATATCTATATGTTCATGCAGTTGCAGCATGTATGTTCGTCAATGTTGACTCATACACAAATGTTGATGAATGCTTCAATCTCAACCAGATGTTAGATATTTACAGAATTGAGTTCCCACCGATCCCAGATTTAATGTATTGGCCGCCAGTGGAGCATGAAAAATGGTTACCGAATCCTACACTCAGTAAAACTCCAACTGGCCGACCTAGATCGACTCAGATCTACACCAGTATGGATCTTCATCACACAGAGAAAAGGAAAACGAAAGAGATATACCATATGTAGGGTTGGAGAAAATTCGAAATCAAAATGTCCAAATGAACCAAGATATGTGCCTATGCCTCAGTGATTTCTGATGTTTGTACTCGAAGGTATTATGTTTGTATTTAAAATATTATGTTTGTATTTGAAAATGTCCAAATGTGTGGTAGTTGTACTTAGGCTCGTAGCATGCTCGAATCGTTAAAATGAATCAACTGAAAAATTCAATAATTTAAGAAAGTTGATTTCAGATGTAGCTAAAATATTAATTCGAATCTACTTTGATTTTTAATTTTAATCGAAATTGAAATTTGAATTGGAATTAGAACTTGAGTTTGGATTTAAATTCTTGAATCGAATTAAATATCGAACCAAAATATTAATTCGAATCTACTTTGATTTTTAAATTCTTGAATCGAATTAAATATCGAACCGAAATTAATATAGACCCACCCACCCACCCACCCCTAGCCACAGCCCCTAGCTGTGCGCATAGCATTAGCTTTTTTTAAAATTCAATGTTGAATTCAATATCATCAATTCAATTCATGCCTTGAATTCAATGCATTCAATTTTTTTAATTCATGCATTTTTTTTGCATTCCACAATTTTATTTCAAATTTCAACCAATCTTCAATTTTAAATTTTAATTATTAATTTCAATTTTATTTTTTTAACACCTTTCTTTCTTTTGAGATTTTTAAAATTCATGATAATTAATTAATTAGTTTTATATGAATAATAAAACAAACATAGTGAAAAATAAAAACAATAACATTCAAATTCATACATGAAATGGCTCAAATGTATTACACAAAATACATATACTCATTTTTCTTCCTATGTAATTTTTGGCCATGAACAGGATCGGTCGATAGATAGAGACGCGACGCTCGTCGATTTTGTTGTGGCCTCTGTCCTTCCACGAGATCCTCTTCAGGCTCCGCTTCATTGTCGCACACCTCTTCTTCACTGTAACTCACTTCCTGAGTCACCGAAGGCATAGAAGGCGGTCTTGTGAACATATCCATGTAACTGCTCTGCCCTTCCATAAACTGTGGTGAATTCAGGAAATTTTACATTTTCGACAAATCCATGTGTTGTCCGAAGTTCGAGTATATGGGTGACTGTGGAGGAAAAAACTCGGGTGTGTATAAGACAGCGTCATCAAACCCGTGAGTATTTGAAGAGCTCTAAATAATAAACTGTAAATATCTATCTAACTAAATGGTAAACAATACAGTTAACCAGATACTTGTTCCTGACAATACAAATTAATCTGAGCTCTAAATACTTTCAAGTTGTTGTTCGCCATTCCCGTGTATGTTTTTTTCTCGCAACATCTGCATACAAATAACAAATAATGTTTTACAAATAAATAAATTTAATTTTAAAATTAATTTGAAAATCATGATAATTACCTGACGACAAGAGGGAACTGTATCTGTGTTCGAGTAACCGGTGTCCAAAAGGGAAGTCGTTGCCAAGCCCACTCTTGCAGCAACAACAATCATCCACCAATACCCCGAACCTTATGACCATTTTCTATTTTAGCGCCCATGCACAAGTCACGATACAAGAACGCTAATATGGTTGATCCCCAACTATATTAAGCAGCTTCCCACGGATACCTCAAAAGCGTAGATACTGTGTATGAACAAGATTGCTAGATTTATCTGACATCAGTATACCTCCAATGAGTTGCAGAATATTATAAGCTCGACTAGCATTATAAATCGCAGCAACCGAACTATATTCGCTGAGTTTAAATTCATTTTGTAACCAACTCATTTTCAGACGAGATCCTTTCAAATTTGATTTATTCGACACCTTCCCAAGGTAATAAGAGCAAATTGCTTCAGGTGTAGCTTCCGTCTGGTCGATCAACGGTTCCCCAGTCACTGGTGACCCGATCAATGGTGCCTCATTTACCGACACCCCAATAAGCATATTCACGTCTTCAAGTCTGATCGTGCATTCCCCGCACGGCATATAGAACGTATTGGTTTTCGGCCTCCAACGGTCAATCAGAGCGGCAATCAACCCGGGCACCAACTTTTACCCCTGAACGAATGTCGCATGATAAAATCCAGACATTTGCAACCATTCAATGATTCGATCGTCCGGAGGATTTTTCGCCATGGTCAGGTGATGCTTATATGTATCCTCAAAATCCTGTAATTAACACATTAATAAATAAACCAAATATTATTAACATAATTGAATTTCTAATAAATAAATTATTAACAAAATTGTACCAACTCAGCAACCGGCGGACTACTAATGTGTTGATCATGTAACCTCAATAGAGGAGCTTGCTCAGCCATCCTATAGGACAAGTAAGAATATATTACAACCTGAGACTAAATCTACTACTTTAAAAAATAATTTGACAATAAACATAATCAACTAAACTTTGCAAACAAAATTTATAATATTTTAGCTTAGTTTTTAAATTAGCTAAAATTTATGAAATTTAAATTTCCTCTATAATACATTTATTACACTAACTAAATGTATTAGGGTTAGAATTTAAATTTCGTTGAATTTTACCAAATTAAAAAACTAGACTAAAGATATTATAAATTAATTTTGTTTAAATTTCAATTCAACTACACTACTAAATTAAAAGACTAATAACATCCATATTTTTTACTACATGTAATTTAAAAAACCCATAACAAAATTAGTCATTAATTTACTAGTTTACCTTCAAAACCCTTCAATTTTAAGATTTTTACAAACTAGTCACTAATAAACTAATTTGCCTTCAAAACCCATCAATTTTAAGATTTTTACAAACCAGTCACTAATTTATTAATTTGCCTTCATAACCCTTCAATTTTAAGAATTTTACAAAATATTCACCAATTACTAATTTGATCATTCAATTCCTATTTTCCCTTAACAAAATTCATTTCATTCAATAACTAACAAATCCACCCACATTCTACCAATCTTCTATAAAATCTTCTAAAAATAATAAACTAAACAAAAAAATTATTATAATATTTTAGTTTAGTTTCTAATTTGCTAAAATTCTATAAATTTTAACTCTAGTACGTTTAAATTACATAATTAAATCAACTTATTACTTTTAATTTCAATTCCACTACTACTAACTACATAAAATTTTAAAAACTCCTAAATTTTACTACTTGCCAACTCCTAAATTAGTATTTTTTTTTTTACTAATTCCCAATTCCTAAATTAAAAAAAATCTTCAAAATTACAAATAAAATTAAAAAAAAACGTTTTTTTACTACTACTACTACTACTACTACTAATAATAATATAACTGTAATCCTTAGTCCCTATATCATTCGCCAATTTGCCTTTAAAACCCTTCAATTTTAAGATTTTTACAGAGTAATCATTAATTTACTAATTTTTCTATTCAAGTCCCAATATAATCGTTTTTCCTTTCAAAAATTATTATAAATAAAATCTAATAAACCATTAATTAAACAATACAAATATTCAAACATAAAAATTTTAAACATCAACTTAAGAATTAAAAAAAACAACTTAATCTCTTCACAAATTTAAAAAAATTCAATCATCAAATTAAAATTTTGCCATACTTACTATATTTCTTCAAATTAGCAGGTTCCTTTATTCAAACTCTTCACAAATTTTCTTCTCTTCAACAACCTATTTAAGACAAAAATTTGAAATATCAAAAATTCAAACATCAACTTCAAAATTTCCAAAAAATATAAAGATATCAAATTCAAAAAAATTAACTGAAAAATAATATAAATTCGTAACTACAAAAAAACATACATACATTACAAATAAAATTATTAACTTAACATAATTTTCTAAAATAAAATACATATCTTATACTTACAAAATTTCCTCTAAATCTTTATCTTCTTCTTTTTTAATCTATCTTCTCTAAAATTTTATCACAAAACATACCAACCTTCAACCCCTATTTAACCCCAACCACTTTAAATTTCAACCACACAACCCACCTACCATTCGTCCAATCAAAATTAAAACAAAAAATAAACTGTCTGTCCTGCATGCATGCCACCCTATCACGTCAACAAAGCTGCTAATATTCAGCACCCTCTGCCAGATACTATTTGAAGTCAGAGGGTGGTCCATCCGACTTTGAATAGGGCATGGTGCCTTGGGCGATTGACACGTGGCAACTCGAGGATATCCGACCACTGTTTGAAGGCAAAAGGTGTACATTTCGTCTTTGAACAGTAACCTAAAATTTTTTATTCCTTTAAGCTAAATCACTATTCAAAGACAATGAAAATCTTTCGGTCTTCTGACTCGAATAATAATCAGCCCCAAAACTAAAAAGAATTTAGAGGAAACCTTATTTTGAAAAAAAAATATTACCCACAATATTGTGGTAATTTCTCCATATATTATCTATTTATTTTAGGTTTAATTAACTTCTCCCCTGTACTTTGCCTTTACTCATATAACTCTAAAAGCAGACGCCGACTAATAAAAACACACCACATCATCACTATTTTATTTATTAATTTAATTATATTTTTCAAATACCCAAAATATCCCATTTTCTTCGCCCATATCTTCTTCCCAAATTTTCCTAAACTAAATGGGTATATGTGAGTGAGCCTTTAATTTGTTCCTTTTCAATGAGAAAGAAAAAAAAGCATGTTCAGCAGATGCTCAAAAAGTTCCTATTGGTGTAAAGATGATGCCAGCAATTCCAAGTGTTATGGCAAAATGAAAAAAGGAAAGGAGAAGATCAAACTATCTTGGTGGTTGCATGTCACTCGATCCTCTCTCAGGTGTCCATAGTTTACTGGTCAGAGAAGATTCGCCATCTTCATTGTTCTTCATTTGCTTTCTTGGATTTCCCCAGTTTTTCATGTCTTTCTATTTTTGATTTTTTTGGAATTTAACAAAGGGGTCTTTTTCAGCTTTATTTGGGGTTTAAAGTATATGAATTTAGCTTGTTTCGATTTGTTTGAAAGAGTTGGTAGGAAAATGGGTTTCTAAAGTTTGATTCGTTTTGTTGTTTGGTGGTTAATTCTTCAAGGATTGTTGAGATAAATTTTGGGAATTGAGAATTCAAAGAAACAATGGCTACCCATCTAAGAAAAATCCTTCCTTTTGAGAAATCATCTCCTGTAGATGATGATATTAACATTGCATACTCTTTTGCTATTGAGTACCATAGTCCTTCGGTCACTTTTGATATCCCCAAATTAGTTTCGGGGACGTCGATCGCCTCCCGACGGCTGCCGAAGTTTCGTCTTTCTTTTTCTTTGAATGATGGTCGAAAAAGATGGTGTATTTTAGGTATTTAAGAAATATAATTAAAGTAATAAATATTTTAATATATTTATTTTATCGCTAAAAAATATGAATATTGTTTTTAAATTTTTATGTCAAATTATTTTTAAAATATTGTGATTTTTACAGTGAAAAGTAAAGTCAGATAGATTACAATTCGATTTTGAACAATAAACTCTATTAATAATTAAAGAATTGAAGTCGGGTGAATTACAGTCGGACTTTGAACCGTATTTTACACTGAAATCGGAACTTTTTTCCATTGTTTTTAATATTTTTAATTAAAAAATAAGGATGAACAATAAAGTCCCTTTCTTACCAACTTCACTTTTATTATAGCAAATGTTATATATTTGGAATTAATCTAACAAGTACAATATTAAAAAAAAAACTGCTTCCATATTTAAGTAAAATTGCCTTATTTTTTTTATTTAAAAAATTAAAAATAAAGAAAAAAACAAATAAAACAATCATTTTTTAAACGACGTCTATTTTTGGAGTTATATGAATAACAACGTAAAATTTAAGGGACAAAAAAAATTAAATTCTCTAAGAGGTAAGTTAAGAAAACATATAAAGTTTAAAGAGTGAAAAATACATTAAGCCTTTATTTTATGGAAAAACTTTACAGATATATTATAAAAATATAATGATAAATTTAACTCATAACATTTCTTCATTTAAATTAATTATTTTAAAAAAGTTGTCTCGACTATTAAAATTTGTATCCAAATAATACATGATTAATGGTGAATAAAACTATGTAATCATTTTACAAAGATATAATGGCGAATTTAGTCATTAACATTTACATCTTTTTATAATTCCGATCCTTACTTTTTTAGGATTTATGATACCCAACCTTTAAAATTTAGTCAATTTATTTTATTTGGATGAAAAAAATTAATTGAACTGTTAAGATTTTAATAATATTAACGCGATAGCTTGTGTGCGGTAGTTAATGGGTACTTTATAAAAATAAAAAATATAAAAAAATTATTAAAATTAAAAAAAAATCATAAAATCACAGTTTTTTAAAAACATCCATGCTGACAATGAAGTATACGTGGATTTGTAATCACTCATTTTTTTCCGAATATAATATTATTATATAATATTATTATATTTTATTATATTATAATAAAAGTAGAAAAATGTAAAAAAAGAGAGAAGAAAATGTGCATGTGTGTCACGTGAACACGGACGCCACCCCACCATTTGCCTATAAAAGGCAGGTGGGGAGGCTGCCAATGAGAGGCACAAATTGGCCATGAATTGCCATTGCATGAATTGCAAATTGCAATTGAAAGCAATTGGCATGGCGCAAACCTTGGGGCAATGCCCTTCGAGGCTTGAGAGCAGTGCTCTCGTCGGGGAATTACTTTTCGGATTGTTTGTTTGGTTGGAGGTCTTGTTGAGGGCCGTTCGAATAAATTTTTGGGTCATGGTTAGATGATGTCGAAATCTCGCTAGGGGTCGGTCGAGGTTCTCTGTTCGAGCTTTTAGTAGGGTAAATTTTGATCTTTATCTTTGTATTTATTTTGGCTTAGATATAAGGTAATATATATTGGCATGTTTTTGTAATAAATATGTTCAGTATGCCATGTTTGTATATTTTAAGTTCAATGAATTATTTATAATGTTCTTTTAATTATCGGTATGTTCTTATATTTTGTATGCCATGTTTATATATTTTAAGTTGTATGAATTATTTACATGAATAAAATATATTTAATTCTAAATTATAGTTTTTAAAATAGATTTTCCTTTTAATTTTTCTTTTTGTATGTATTTTTAGAATATTAAATTCGGTTTAATATTAAGGGAATATTTTCCAATTTATTTCGGGAACTGGCTAGGAAGTGGTATCTTGACTCATTCAAGTGTCATCTTTTTCGATTTTCATAAATAAGGAAATATTCTCCTTAGACTGTTTTTTGAGATTAAATTCGAATTTTTATTTTCTTGCAAAGACAACACCAAATCAACGCGATACCAATTTTGGGCGTCACGCGTAATTGACTCCTGAACCCAAACGTTTTGAATATCTGGTTATTTTTAACGATGTCTGGACTACCAAAGTGGCTGGTGGCGACTCCATCCATCATTCTTCCCTTTTTTCAAAAAAAATACTTATTACAGATGTCGACTCCGCTGGGGACATTTTTAAGAGAGTCGGGCCAATGTTGATTTTGTGTTGTCTTGCAAGAAAATCAAAAATTTGATTTAATTTAATTTTTAATCCCTCGACATTCATGCATGAGCTTTCAACCCGGGCTCTTCACCTTGTTAAGTGGGAGTGATTACTTCGCTTCGTGGGGTCTTTACCTCTGTATGGTGTTGTAATTCACTTTCGGAATTTGGTCCTTATATTTAGTGAGGTATTCACCTCCTTATGGTATAAGGGTCGTATTCTCCCGAATCGATGTCCTAAGCGACAGTTCAGGTACCGTTTACTCTAGAACATAACCACATATAGTGAACTATAGAGGCCACCTGTTAGAGCCATGTCGGTACTCCGCCCGTTTAGCAGTGACCCTATTTAGGTTTTTTATTCGTTTCTTTTTTCTTTTCGTTATTTGTTTATGAATACTTTTTGCTTGATTTGACTGTTAATTTACTGTCCCTGTTTATTAGTTAGAATTTCCTTTATTTAGATTATTCTTGTTGTACTAACGCAATTTCTTTTTTCGTGTTTAGTTTGCCCATTTGCATTTAATTTGCATTGCATTCTCATGGAAATAATAAAGGTATTAATTTCACAAGTGGCCATCACTGTAGAATGCGACCATAATGGACAAGAGGTCTCGTGATCGGTAGAGCAGACGGATTCTAGGCACTATCCTAGGAATACAACAAATACTAAAGAGGATGGATCATTCGAAAATTTTGAATCAAACAAGATAACTCATATTAATATTAATGACGGGCGAAATGAAGTGCAAGAATTGAAGAAGCATGTGACCGAGATGATGAATAGGATGACCGCTATGGCTAAAGGCAAAAGGTCTGTCGAATTAAGAGAAGAGTCAATCAAGAATCATAATGTAGAGCTTGATGGTCAGAGTTTCATCCTTGGACAAAATAAATATCATAGCTTGAACCCACTTGTAATTCGTGTCAACAAACCAGTCGGAAGTACCTTTGAGTCGAGCTCCCTAAACATAGAAGTAAATTTAGAAAGAGCCCGAGAAGCAAGTGACATGAAGAAGCACGTCTCGATTCCTGTAAAGTACACTAAACTACTATCGATACTCATTGAAAAGAGTCTCATTACCCCGGTTCTGTTTATGTCAAAAGAATTCCCTTACTCAAAAAGTTACAATATTCGTGCTAGATGTAGTTACCACATAGGAAGTTCAGGTCACATCACCGAGAATTGTAGGGCGCTGAAGAACAAAGTCCAAGACCTTATCAAAATGGGAGTATTGGGTTTCGAATACGGAAGACCCATATTCTACATTGAGCCGGTAACCGCCCGTGATTCAAAATTGCAAAAGACTAAATGCCCAAGACAATGCTCGAATCCCAATACCTATTTCTCGACTGATAACCAGAAAGTGAAAGCTAAAGGTCCTCATTTTAACCCGATACCTATATCGTACAGAGAGTTGTACCCGTAACTGTTGGAGGCCCAACTGGTGAGTTCCGTCTTCTTATTACCCATACAGCCTCCGTATCTAGATTGGTACGATATAAATGCCCGTTACGAGTATCATCCCATAATTTGTGGACATACTATTAAGGATTGTATCGCCTTCAAGCGGTGAGTTCAAGCTCTTTTGAAACTTGGAAAATAGGATTTCAAAATTGGAGGCCAACCTAGTATAGAAGTGGGGCACTCATTTGAGGCAAATTCTGAAACTAAAAAGGGGCACTCATCCGAGTATAGCAAAATCAGGCAAGGGAAAGGAGAATTGAGTGAAAAACTAAAGAGTTTACAGGAAGATCATTATAAGCTTCGCTGCGCATTTAGGAATGCAAGGCTTGGTGACACTGCTAAAGAGTGAAAAAATGACATCATTCAATTGAAGAACGATTTGGGGCATTGGAAATAGAGAGGCAGAACCAACGAAAATCGAGTCCAGTTGTTGTTCCAAAAGTTAGAAGAGGCCAAGGGCGAGTGCAACTTTCTTAAGAGTGAGAGGGAAAGTAGTCTAACTATGAAGGAGATTTTGAAAGCAAGCGTGCAACAGTCCGTGGACAATTCCAACACCGTTTGAAAAGAGAATACAACACTCAAAGAGCGAATGGATGAGCTTCGAGGTTATTTGTGTTTGAGCGAGATTCATACCGAAGCCTACAAATAGACTGGCTATGAAATCGCTGAAAGCTAACCCTTCAATTACGAAAGGCTAAGTAAGAAATACAAGAGAAGGACAATAACATGAAGATGGTTGTTACTCAAATGCGCATAGTGGCTCAGTAAGTGGCAGACTTGGCTGACGCAACGATGCCGTTAAGCCAGAATATTTATCCAGCACTGGACCCCGAAGGAAAGATGACTTATTTGTTGGAAGAAGTTAAAAAGTTAGGGGTTAGGGCTCATCGGTATTTCTAAAGCCTATAAGAGCAATATCTGATGTAACGAGGCTTTTTGTTTAATGAAAGTCTTTCTATGATGATCATTTTGTGACTAATACCTTACTGCATACATATTTGCATTTCATTTCAAATTTGCATACAGAAGTGTTGATTCAAAAATATTCCATATTAAGAGATCTTTATAATAAGGGAGACGTTTTGTAATGTATAGAGATTAATAATACTACAGTTTGAAACGACCCGAACATGAAGCCAATAAAGAGGAGACAAGATAGGGGCACCAAATACATATTTTGCTATGAAAAGTTAAGATATTATGAGGAATAACTAGCAGAAGCCTGTAGAATGTTACAAACCTTCTTCTCTGGATAAAAGTCTTCCTAAAGGATTATTAGAGAATCAACACTTCATTTACATTCATATGTACTACTTACCCTTTCGCTCTTTAATCATTTATGATGCATTTCATGCATTAAGTAATCAAATAATAAGATGTTTGGGTTCAATGATAGTAATTCAGAGACTAGTAGAAGTTTTTCCATGGACGAAGAAATTGAGCGTACATGAACTCAAAAATCTAGACTCGAGCTGTTAGGAGGAAGACTCGAAAAAGAACTCGAGAGAAGAAAAAAAGTTGACATTTTCAATACAAAAGAGCTTTGCTTAGTCCCTGATTTGGTCATTCCTTCGAATTTCAAGCTTCCTAGCTTTGAAAATAGGGTAAACTGGTTGAGAAGAAATCAAATTCAACTCAAAAGTGGCTTAGCTAATGCATTTTTGGAGCAATACATATATACTTTTGATTTAGCACCAAGCCGACAGACTCTCCAAAACATGAAGATGAGGCCAGATGAGAACTTTAAGGATTATGCTTTAAGGTGATGGAGTTTGGCAGCCCAGGTATAACCTCTCATAATCAAAGAAGAATTGACTCCCTTATTTCATGTGATTTTTCCCTTACATCTCTTTGATAATGCTCGAGAAATCAAGAAACAGATTTGAGAACTTTATAACGGTAGGAGAAAGGATAGAGTATACGATCCGGGAAGGAAAATTGAGACCGAAGTTAAGAAACCAAACCAGGCTAGAAATGGAAGAAGAAAAAGAAATAAATGAATGTTGTCTTCAAGGTTCTCGTAATCGCAAGAAAAGAAGACATGCTGATCATTCTGAGTCACAGCAAAAAACTCATCGATCAAGTGCAGATCTTGAGATATATAGGATACCCATTTCAGATATATTGTATCACTTGGTTGAAGATCGCTACCTCACTCCTAGACTGATGAAGATTACGCCTGACTCGTCTGCCCACAGTTTGACCCAAATAGTACATGTGATTTCCATATAGGAGCACCAGGACATTCTACTAGGAGATATGGGCATTTACTCGAAGAGATGAAGAGGCTGATTAGAGAGGGAATCCTATCACAAGAATTGATATAGCAATGGAAAACAAAGGAATTGGGGCAAGCTTATACCGTGCCAAAAAGGCTAGAATGAGTTGGCACCCTAAGGTTGATTCGAAAGTCTCTATGCTCGGGATTCTCATCTTTTGCAAAGATGGTAGTTTGATTCCCTAAATTTTGGTTTCCACTTTTTTTTAGAACAGTGCACAAAAAACCTACGCCTTAGGCCCTAAAGTATTAGGAATATTTATAAAGACGCATGTATTTTTTTCAGAATGAAATCGCTTTTCCCTTAATTTTTATTTGAGAAACGTTTTTTACATTTTTTTCTTTAAACATTCCATTCTTTTTCATAGGGTATTTTTTGTTCTCTCATACTCATATACATGTTTATGGAAAAGGTACGCATACGAACATATCATTTTTCATTGCAATAGTACTTCTGATGTAGATCCAAAGATCAATTCCAAGCTGCTAATGTTTAGAAGGAATTGAATATTGTGGGGATGTTGCAAATGTGAGCATCCTTAGTCCATTTAGGTTAACGAAGGAACAAAACGAGTGTTTAGATAATGGGCAGATCCCATTTAAGGAATTTTATTCTCATGCATTTTTCGTTTAAGATTCTTAAATCGAGTGTTGACCCTAAACTCCTACCCCCTAAAGACTTTCTCTGGATGTCTTCGCTTTTTAAAGAGGAAGAAATGAGACCAGATATGTTGGATACGAAGGCCATAGAATCACTATAGGGAAACAGATGAAGACAATATTAAGTTTAAAGACTAAACCAAGAAAATGGGGAAACTGGCAACTAAAAGGCCGAAGTAGTCAAGAATCAACATTGAACAGTGCAATAAAGAAGAAACAGAAGATACATAAAAGAAATCATTAGCATCAATTTTAAAGAACTGCGGATAATTGATTACTTTCAAGCAGAAGTAAGCATCAATGTCCAATATAGATACAATTAGAATAAAAGGGAAAGAAACAAGCTTGGAGCTAAAAACCCAAAATAGACAATCTGAAAGGGAAAAAGAAAAAAAAAGAAAAAAAAAAAGAAAGACACAAGAGGAAATAATATTTATGCAAGAATAGAGCTTAAACCGCAAGAAATGAATAAGAAACCTCTACATAATCCTTCATTCAAGTAAATATCAATTTTGAAGACATAAAGGATTGATCACCATTGAATAAAAATGCGAGCGTCAATATCTAGCCAGGGTGCAGGCCAATCCGAAGTTGTAGAAGAAGGAAATGAACTCCAGGGTGAAAACCCAAAAATGGGCAGTCTAGAGCAATCCAAAGAAAGAAAGAGGATATTTCATATGAGCAGATCCAAGTCAAACAAGTACAGAAATGCGGTTTTACTTAACCGTGACCTATAGCCGACACTACGAGCCTACAAACACCATTTTGATTATACGTGGATATCTAAGTTGGATGAGACTGTCTTCAGATTATATTCCGCCCATAAGGGTTAATCTTTCTTCAAGGAACGTCAAACTTTAAATGTCTGGTCGACACCCAAATGAGGGGAGGATGGGGCATGGTGAGTTGGTGAGATCAAATATCTTGATAAGAATTGTTTGCCAATTTTTTTTTTCAAAATTTAGATATTTTCTTATTTTGAAAGATAACACAAACAAATTGCCTTTTTGACATTATTTATAATGAGAATTAAATCATAGGAACTGAGAGCTGATCTCTGCCAAGATGCTGTAAAAAGATTAAATTTTTTTGGAGTGAAGGCATTCTGATCACCCTAGTGTTGAAATAAATGAAGACTCCGCATATTGAGTCAAAGACAAGAAAAGCAGTTGGGCCCAAAGATTGAATGGGGTTATAAGACGATGAAAGTCCTTATATTAGAATAGCATAAGGACTGGAATGAGATTATTTGTGAAAATGGGTACTAACCCCAAGAAAGAAAAGAGTTACTCGCACAAGAAAGAAGCGCGAAACAAATGAGATGTAGAGATTCAATAAATAAAGATGAAGATTGAGGAGCATACTGCAGACATATGGAAGTAAAGAAATTCGAGAATGACATTTCAGGGAATAGGGTTTTAAAAGTAGATTTGAAAATAATGAAAAGAATAAGAAAAAAGAGAAGAAAATATTATATTGCATGCATCATATAGAGGTCCCTATGTTAGGGCATGCTAATTTAGAAGCATTTTGCTTGTTTTAAACCGATATTTGGAGATTACCGAAGATTTTGATCTGCAGCTTCATGTTGAAGAGGTAGATCGCATTGAAGATTTTATATTGGTAGCCATGTTGGCATGAATCCAGATGTTGGTAGCCATGTTGGCATGAACCCAGATGTTGGTAGCCATGTTGGCGTGAATCTAGATGTTTATAGCCTTTTAGGCGTGAATCTATTTCTAATTCCTTCGGGCCATCAGTAAGACCTTCAAGCATGTTGTTAAAGCTTTTTTGATGCTGAGACGATAAAAAACTAGGGCATCATTCCACCTCTGAAGATAAAGGTTCTATATAGGAAGAACCTGCATTTTTAAGACTTTGAAATGAAATGTTCTATACAGGAAGAACCCGTAACTTTAAGATTTTAGAGCAAAAGGTTCTATATAGGAAGAACTCGTCAAGTTCTATATAGAAAGAACTTGTAGCTCAAAAGATAGAGCAAAATGTTCTATATAGGAAGAGCCCGTCAAGTTTTATATAGGAAGAACTTGTAGCTCAAAAGATAGAGCAAAAGGTTCTATATATGAAGAATCCATCAAGTTCCATATATGAAGAACTTGTTGCTCAAAATATTCGAAGCAAAATGTTCTATATAGGAAGAGCCCACAACTTCAAAGCTTTCAGAGCAAAAGGTTCCATATAGGAAAAACTCATCGCTCTAAATTTCAAGAAAAAAAGTAAAAAACAAAATAAAAAAGAAGAAGAAAATAGAAGAATGAGAGAAGAAAAAAGAAAGAAAGAAAATAAGAAAGAGAAAATAATGGGAAAAAAGAAGAGAAAATAAAAAAAAGAGTTTTATATTGAAAGAACTCGCAGCTCCAGGTTTTTAAAGTGAATAGTTCTATATATGAAGAACCCATGCTTCAGGATTTCAAGGAGAGAAGTTCTATATAGGAAGAACTTGTAGCTCGAAGAATCCATATGAAGAAAGTGGAATGTTCTATATAGAAGGAACCTGTAATTCTAAAACTTGAAGGTGAAGAAGTTCTATATAGGAAGAACTTGTAGCCTAAAGAGTTCACCAAGGTCAGCTAAAGTTCTATATAGAAAGAACTTGCAGCTCAAAAGCTTCAGAAAGAGGGAGAGTAAACAGTTCTATATAGGAAGAACTCGAAGCTCTGAATCTCCGAACAAGTAAGTGAAGAAGCAGATACCAACAAACTTGCAGCTCAAAGAATTTACCGAGGAAAAGCGAAAAGTTTCAGAAGAACTCGTGATTCCAAGATGACAAACAGTAAAGCAGCAGGAATTTTAGGATTTCGAGACGAGAAGTTCTATATAAGGAGAACTACCAGTTGAAGAAACCACCCAGGACATAGAAGATTCTATACAGGAAGAACCCGCCACATTGGCAATAGAAGGCAAAAAAGTTTTATATAGGAAGGACTTGCAGCCCAGAGGATTTTGCCAAAGAGAAGCTGAATTCTATACAGAAAGAGTTCGCGTCTCCAAGGCTTCAGACAGAGGAAGAGTGAACCAATTCTATATAGGAAGAACTCGCAGCTCCAAGACTTTAAAGCGAAGAACTCGTAGCTCCATGACTTCAAAGCAAATAGTTTTATATAGGAAAAACTCGTAGCTTCAGGATTCCAAGGCGAGAAGTTTAATATAGGAAGAATATGTAGCTCAAAGACTATAAAGTAGAAAAGTTCTATATAGGAAGAACTTGCAACCTAAAAGTTTTTGGACTCAAAGAGGACAAGCTAAAAAGTTCTGTATAGGAAGGACTTGCAGCTCGAAAGTTTTAAATGGAAGAGAAGTGAACAGTTCTATATAGGAAGAACTCAAAATTCCGTATCTCCACATACAGAAGTATGGCAAAAATGAGTGCTTATGATCTTTGCTCTGTTCTCGTTTCATAATAACAAGCAAAGAGGTGCAGCTGTAATCACTCATTTTTGTCTGGATATAGTATTATTATATCTTATTATATTATAATAAAAGTAAAAAAGGGACAAAAGAGGAAAATGTGAATGTGTGCCACGTCCACGTCCACACCCACGTCACCCCCACTATTTGCCTATAAAAGACAGGTGGGGAGGCTGCCAAAGAGAGGCACAAATTGGCCATGAATTTCCATTGCATGAATTGCAAATTGCAATTGAAAGCAATTGGCATGGCGCAAGCCTTGGGGCAGTGCCCTTCGAGGCTCGAGAGCAGTGCTCTCGTCGGGGAATTATTTCCTGGACTGCTTGTTCGGTCGGAGGTCTTGCTGAGGTCCGTTCGAATAAATTTTTGGGTCATGGCTAGATGATGTGGAGATCTCGCTAGGGGTCGATCGAGGTTCTATGTTCGAGCTTCTAGTAGGGTAAATTTTGATCTTTATCTTTGTATTTATTTTGGCTTAGATATAGGGTAATATATATTGACATGTTTTTATAATAAATATGTTCAGTATGCCATGTTTGTATATTTTTAAGTTCAATGAATTATTTACAATGTTCTTTTAATTATCGGTATATTCTTATATTTTGTATGTCATGTTTATATATTTTAAGTTGTATGAATTATTTATATGAATAAAATATATTTAATTCTAAATTATAATTTTTAAAATATATTTTCCTTTTAATTTTTCTTTTTGTATGTATTTTTAGAATATTAAATTCGATTTAATATTAAGGGAATATTTTTCAATTTATTTTGGGAATTGGCTATGAAGTGGTATCCTGACTCATTTAGGTATCATCTTTATCGGTTTTCGTAAATAAGGAAATATTCTTCCTAGACTGTTTTTTGAGATTAAATTTTAAATTAAATTCGAATTTTTATTTTCTTGCAAAAACAACACAAAATCAACGCGGTACCAATTTTGGGCGTTGTGGGTGCTAATCCTTCCCACGCGTAATTGACTCTCGAACTCAAACGTTTTTAAATCTCTAGTTATTTTTAATGTTGTCCGGCCTACCAAAGTGGCCGGCAGCGACTCTATCCCTTATTCTTCCCGTTTTAAAAAAACACTTATTGCAGGCTTGCCACGTAGGTTGCCGTATAACACCATTAAAATACCATTGGACTTTACTATATTAGTTCCATTCATTGTATCCAAATAATAAAATATAAATATATACCTCTTTTAGTCTGTATATAATTATTAACATTATTATAATAATATAATTGTATTTATTTATTCGGTGAAAAAATAATAACCATTTTACAAAGGTATAATGACACAACGTTTATAATTAATTAATGAAAAAATATATATTTTTTCTAAGAAAATTCTACAAGTACGACGGATACCACTAATATTAAACACCGCTGAACAATATTAAATTGATTAATAAAAATTAAAAATATTATAGACTCAATATACAATTAATTATTATTTAAAATAAAATATAAATTTGAATTAAAATATTTTTTATATTTTTACTATACAATTAATAAATATTTTTTTATTTTTAATTTTCAAATAATTGGATCTATAGTCAATTCCTATATAAACAAACCCTAAATCATTTTCTCTTCCTTCCATTACAACCGGCTGTCGTCCATACTAGTTGCCGCGCCGCGCCTCGCCTCCGTCTCTGGTGCAGCCTGACACCGTTCGCGCTGCAAGGTAAGGTTTTTAACTTTTTTTTTTATTTCTCGTAGCCGCCGTCACCGACCAGTCACGTCGTCTATCGTTTTGCCGTTGACCCAATTTTGGCATCCCCAAATACCCACCGGAAGAAATATTCTCAAGCCTAATCCCCAAATTCCTAAATCCTAACCACCACCCAAACCCTAATTTTTTAAAATTTCCTAAATTGAGAACCCTAATTCCCAAATTCCCCTAATTCAAAAATCCCTAACCGTAATTTATAAATTATCTAAATCCCTATCTTAATTCCAAAAATCATAAACCCTAATTTTGAAATTTCTCCAATATCAAAACCCTAATTGCAAAATTTCCCAAAATTAAAACACTGATTTTAAAATTCACAAATTTATAACCCCAATTCTGAAAACTTTCAAACTAGGAAGTAGATTAAAATTTGTAGATTAAATAGGGACCTTAGGATATGTTTAGAGTCATTGATGAGCTTGAATTGGGACCTTAGGAGAAAGGATCGGTTTTATGATATCTTCAAGTCTTACTCTTTAAATTTTGTGGGTAAGTTTTAAGCTCAAATTGCTTCTATTTTAGTTTCTACTGTCCCAATGTTTAGGGTTAAGAGGTGATGAATTTTTGAGGTAATCTTTGTCTTATTGAGCATGATATGAATGTTGTCCTCAAGTTAAACTTTTAAATGTTGTGCTGGAATTTTTAATATGAAATGAAAAGAATTTCAGCTTGTGTTTTGGAGATTACCGAATGTTCTATGAGTAGAGGGAGATTTGAACATTTGGTACTTTGCTTTGGAATGCTTATAGATCATGTTTTAAGTGAAAATGTGATGAATACATAATTTGATTTATGGGTAATATGAAAAAATCTGTTAAAGTTATGATGAGTTTCGAATGGCTAAACATTTGAAAAGAAATTCATGCTTACAATTGATAGAGTGTTCCATGAAACTCTTGTGATAATGACATAGGCTTAGCTATGATTAAATCATATTGTATTGTAGTTAAGTGTCATGTAACTCTTCTTATGATTAGAGTTTTAAATTCTGGAAATGGATTTATAAGGGAATTGAATTATTTATCTTGTTAGTTGCTAGGAAGCTTGTTAGTTCTTTGAACATGTGATTGAAACATAAGAATTTGTCTTGATGAATTTAAGAAATCATGCTGGAATTTCAGTCTTGAAATGTGGAATGCTTGGCTGGAAATTTTGGAGTAAGAAAATGGTAATTAGTTGCTGGAAACTTAGAGAGCTAAAATGCAGTTTGGTAAAAAGTGCAGTCTAGTAAAAAGATGCAGTTTGGTATGTGTATGCTGCAACATAGTTTAGAGTATGCTGTAAAAAATCATTTTGATGTATGTATATAGAACAGTACTGGTATAATGAAAATAGTTTGGTTTAAGGTATGAAAGTTTTGGAACATGAAAGCATGAAAATTCTGATGTATGTATCATGTATGATGTGTTTTGAAAGCATGAAAATATGCATGTTGTTTTTGTGGACTGTTCGAATGATTAGTATGAGTGAGTTTCTTTTGAATGTTTTTATAGAGAAGGATTAGTATGCAAAGGTATGGATGGTTGTTGCATTGAAGGTAAACTGAGTTAATGAATTATGAATCATGTTACACACTAAGACTTGGATTTAGTTATATGTTTGAATGTTATGGTCTTTGTATGTATTATTTAATGGTTTTAAAGTGGTAGTGGTTTGAATATTATTTTCTTACTCGTTATACCCATGTTTTGCAGTGAACAAACGTGAGACAATGTCCTCAAGTGGGAAGCAAAGTCACGTTCCTGGTAAGTTAAAATGCATTATGTTTTTCAACCTTGACCACACATTTTTTTCTAATCAACTACCACACCTTTATTCTAGCTATGATCGTATGTACAATATCAGAATATAAATAGCATATCAAGTTAATCAACCCAACTGTAAGGCATATAGATTAGTCTGTCAGCATTATTGTGCATGAACATGTAAATCAACATTCAGATTAATTCACTCATTGTGAGCTGAGGATAACTTAGATTGACATCAGATTAATAAGGCAGTTCTTTTTATGACTTGCATGATCTTTATATATAGAGCTTCTTGGAATTTGCAGGTTGGAGTTGGCCTAATGTTTTTGCAACAAGTAGGAGGAAGTATATTATATCTGTAGCAATTTCGAAGAAGCCGGTAAATTTACATATTCTGTGTTTCGTTCCTATATAATAATTGTAGCATAAATTATTTTTGTTGTCAACACAAGTTTAGCATGGTACTGGAAAAGAAAAATAAAGATGAAAACACAAGTTCTTGTTTGCAACAGGTATATCATGATTGAAATCTTCATCGTTGATTACATATGAAGCTTGTCCTAACATCTGGAAACAAGATATTCATTTGACTAAAACATTGTCCATATTCTTAGTCAGATAATTCCTATAAATGTTAAAGCTCAAGCTGGAAGCCTGGCGACTTTAGTCCACTGGTCCGCTGCTTGGATCATTACTTACAGTTTCAATTTTATTATGGAATGGAACTCGGCAGATCATCCCCATTTCTCTAGTTCTGCATCAGAGTATATTAACATTACATTTTTTACCTAAATGTATCAACAAACATCATTGCAGGAACATTTTTCATTTGCTAGGGTTCTATTCGTGGCCAAGTTAGCACCGGAGACATGGGAGAACATTGGGGGAAATACAAGCATCGATCAGTCCCTCTTTTTCTGCAATAAAAGATTTGATCTTGCATGACCATGAATGCACCATGTTTACAAACAATGAATTGATTAGTTTTACTTGTAATCTTAATCTGCAAAGTAAAGGGTTGCCCTTTACAATGGTTATTGAATGGCAAAGTCGGACTTTAATTCTACAGTGTCTGGACTGTTCTTGCTCACCTGTTGAAAAGCAACAAGACTTAAGTAAAGCATTAGAGCAAAGTGAATTTCATATATGAGTATCAAATAAATCCTTTACATTTGGACAAGCAGAAGAACAAAGTACAAGTAATTTATGACGGTAAAAACTAACCACCAGAAATAAATCAAATAGAAAAGGAATTACCATTTCTTAAATTCTCAGGCCAGGAAGCGTGTATGCATGATTAATGCTATAACTTTTCCCATCCTGCTATTTTTCATCAGGCCGAAACGTGAATTACCATCCTACAAAATCCATCGAAAAGACACCAATTACATCTTTGAGTAAACGAGCAAAAAAAGGCTTATAAATTATAAGAAACCTTGCATCCAAGAGACCAATACTTGTAATTTATTATATATATGATTCAGGGAACTCAATAAATTAGCAAACAATTAAAAGAATTTTTTTTGGATAAGCTGTTTATGGCATGAGCAATCAATCAAGAGTAACTAGAAGGGGGAAGAGGCTAAGCTTGAGTTACAAAAGGCATGCCCTCAAAACAATTAGCAAAAAGTAAAACTCAAGCCTGATTAAAACATGAACAAAAAATTAGAAAAATTGGAAAATAACAAAACAAAAAATAGATTCTTCAAGTTAAAAGAGAATGCAGAACTAACAATGGAACAAATGCTTAGCAAATGTTAAAAGAAAATCCAGGGAAGGAGGCGCAAGGCGCGCGAACAAAAAAGGCGGTCAGGCTGCAGCAGGGACGGAGGTGCGGCGGTGACAATCTTGTTGGTAGAATGTGATTAAGGCGGCTAGAATGGCAAAGGAAAAAGATTTAGGGTTTTTTAATTTAGGATTGACTATGATTGGTACTTAATCCAATTATTTGAAAATAAAGATTAAAAAATATAATATATATATATGAAAATGTTATGAATATCTTTATTTATGGTGGATATCCATGTATTAAATGAGACTTTAATGTACTTTATTATTAGGGTTTAATACCCATTGGAATTAGGATTTCCATCTTATGCCTATAAATATAGAATTTGGAGAAAGCATTGTATACAATCGTACTTTGAGAATATAATACAAGTCTCTCTCTTTATCTCTCATCTTGTTCTTGTTCTTGTTCATTTATTTTATTCTTGCTCTTTACTTTATTCACAACACGTTATCAGCACAAACTCGCTCAATTATCGTAGTTATTGTTGGTGATTCTCAAAAAAAAATTTAATTCGATATTGGTGACTACATCTACCATATATTCATCTTAACTTGGAAATTCTGCAAATACATTGACTTGACTTGCTAGTGGCCTTGAAAATTCAACCTAACAATTTTGGTCACAACAAGATTCATCGCATTCCTCACTGCACGGTCCAATTCTTTCATGACATTTTTTTAAAATTTATATTGAGATCAATATTTGTTTACTTTATTCTATTGATTAAAGTTGGTATTTTAACCATATTTTGAGTTTTACATGATGGCTTGGAAAGAGATATGGCATAAAGAGATTATGAGGAGTTGTCTTGGTCATTTATAACTCCATTGTCCTTGAGAGGAAAATTAATATCAGTAAATCTATTTTTATTTTATTCTTTAAATTACGATTTTAAAGTACAATAAATTATAGTGATTTATGTTCTTTGTTCTGTTGGCTTAATCCAAATATATTTGAGGCTATTGGTCTCAAGAAGGTTTCTAAAGGACCTTGTGATGGGTTTAACAATGCAAGCGTATGAGGATTAAATCTTTAGAATAATGCTCAAAATAGAGCCATTATACTTATTTCGTCACCTCCATTTCAAATCTGAATATTTAACTGTGAAAGATCATCTTATTCCTTGGAATAATCTAAAGGAACAATATGACCATTAGAAAACTATTATTTTACCTAAAGCTCAATATGGTTGGTTGCATTTGAGATTTGCAAGATTTTAAATTAGTAAGCGAGTATAACTCTGTTATGTTTTGAATTACTTCACAATTGAAGTTATGTGGTCAAAATATTACTGATGAGGATATGTTAAAAAAATATACTCCACTTTTCACGCAAATAATGTTGTTCTCATACACAATATCGTGAAAAATGTTTTAAAGGCCCACTGGCTCCACTCCATTCCCTAAAGTGAATTACTTCACAATTAAAGTTATGTGGTCAAAATATTACTGATGAGGATATGTTAAAAAATATACTCCACTTTTCACGCAAATAATATTGTCCTCAGACACAATATCGTAAAAATATTTTAAAGGCCCACTGGCTCTACTCTATTACCTAAAGTGAATGTGAGATTTTATAATAAATGTCACATTAGTAGTTGTGGTCATGGTCAAGACTATGGACATAGATATTACGGTCATTTTAAGAATACTTATACCAACCAGAAGTAGGATTATAAGATGACAAGAATGATAGAAATCATATTAAAAATTTTATGTTATTAATGTGATGGTACAAACCATTGATCTCGTACTTGTCAAACGCCGAAGCATTATGGACTTTTATCCACAATCATGAATGATAAAGGAAAGAAAATATAAACAAAATTTGTTTACGAAAATGGCGAAAATAATTATGGCGTTGTTGGTCTAATTCAATTGGATATTGTTGATTTCTTCATAACCCTTGAAAGGAATAATTTATCATTTATCTTATTTCCTTATAATCTCTAAAGGAAATTATTGATATTTTAATTTATTTTGATTTATATTAATTTATTTTATATATTATTTATTTATGTTTTTATATTATATATTAAAACATTTATTTATTTTGCTTTATGTTAATTTGTTTTACATATTATCCTTTCAAGAATATGATTACTTTCAGAATAAAATATGCAATGAATTGTGGCGATTTATGCTTAGCAGACAGTGCAAGTATTCATGCTATACTTAAGTATAAGAACTATTTTCCCATTTAAATGCAAGGGGGAAAATGTGAGTACTATATCTCAAAGTACTAAAATATCAATGCAGAGTAATAAGTTCTTGTGACATTATCTTTGATACATAATTGATTTGATATGTGCTACATTTAATATTTTTCATTCCCTGAAGTGAATGGTACAAAACACATATTTTTCATTCCCCGAAGTGAATGGAACAAAGCACATATTGAAAGGTGCATAATTATACATATTTCCCCATTTAAAATGTAAGGGAATAATGCGAGTACTATATCCGGAAGTACTAATATCATAGAAGGCTCTGGAAGAGCAAATATGTTATTGCCAAATGGAACTCTATTCCATATTCACAATGCGTTATACTCGCCAAAATTGCAAAGAGACTTATTGAATCTTAAAGATATTCACAGAAATGAATATCATATTGTGACTATTAGTCAAGGGGATGCTGACTATCTCCATATTACGATTATAAACCAAGGCAATAAAAAATCTTGACAAAATTACATGCACTGTCATTCGGATTGTACTACACAAGAATTAGTACAAATTGAAGCTCGTGCTATTGTAAACCAAAAGTTTATTGATAACTTTATTATTTGGCATGACCGGTTAGGCCATCCCGATTCAATTATGATGCAAAAAGCTATTGATATTTTATGTGGTTGTTCATTGAAGAACTGATAGATTCTTCAAAGTAATGTTTTTCATGTGATGCTTGCTCTCAAGGCAAATTGATTATTCAACCATCACCAGCTAAGATTATGAATCTATTAATTTTTCAGAACATATACAGGGTGATATATGTGGGCCCATACACCCTTCTTATAGATCATCTAGATATTTTACAGTTTTAATTTATGCATCGACTAGATGGTCATATGTATCCTTGTTATCAACCCGCAACTTGGCGTTTGCGAGGTTACTTGCCCAGTTGATAAAATTACAAGCACATTTTTCAGATTACCCTATAAAGATAATCACTCTTGATAATGTTGGTGACATGTCATATACAACATCACTAATTCGCATCAAGCCAACAAATTATCATAAGTTCTCCTCATTACATATGGTTTTTGGTCATGAACCAAATAGTTCTCATCTTAGAATTTTTGGGTGTGCGGTATATGTTCTAATTGCTCCACCACAACGCACAAAGATGAGTCCTCAAAAGAGGTTGGGAATATATTTTAAATTTGAATCCCTTTTGATAATTAAATATCTCGAGCTTCATATGGGGAATTTATTTACAACTCAATTTACTGACTGTCATTTTAATGAGTCGGTTTTCCCAACATTATGGGGAGGAAATACACAGCTGGGAAAAGAAATATATTGGAATGAATTATTATTATCTTATTTTGATTCACGTACTCAACAATGTCAATATGAACTGGAAATTCAAAGGATAATTCATGTATAAAACTTAGAAAATCAATTATCAGATGGTTTTGCTGACTCTAAAAGAGTGACTAAGTCACATATACCAGCTATAAATGCTTCGATTAAATTTGATGTCCCAGAAGGACAAACTCTAGTTGCTAATGGGTCTAACTTACGCCTATAGCATGGTAGACAAGTAGGTTCCAAAGATAAAAATCCTCGAAAAATAAAAAGAGCTATATTTTATGATGGTCTGATCGAGGAATCAACGTATTATGAAAATCTCTGGAAGAGATTAAAAGGTCTCCAACAGAGACATTGACATGACTTAGGTACCTGATAATAAAGAAATCTTAATAGATTATGTCATGTCTGGTAATAAGTGGAGCCAGAATCAACTCGACATCGATAATACATTTGCATGTAATATAGCACTAGAGATTTTGATATGGATCGTGAACTATTGTCAATTGGACAATGTAAACAAAGCCCGTAGATATAAAGCCCGTAGTATTCGGGCCTATAGTTCATACACAGAAAAATGTTTAAAGAAACTTTATATGCATAACACATATTCGTTGATCACCCTTATGGTTGCTAGGTCTCTTAATGTAAGCAAAGACCTATTCTGCCCTCGAGAAAAGGGTGATGATATTTTTGGTCCAAAAGCACCATATATATATATATATTAATTGATCTGGAAGCATCATATCTTATTTGGTCCAAAAATACTATCTAAGTGCTATGAGACCATTACCTTTAGATCTTTCAAAACTCGATGCCTCTCCAGATCATGTAAATAATTGTTATGCACGAGGCAAAGCCGAAATATGTGTTTGGCTAAACATATCTTGAAGATATGTGAATTGCTTTCATAAGATAAGATGCAGACTATCTTGTGTAGAGATAATACAAAATTTTATATCTCAAGGTGGATACATCAAATGTGATAAAACAAGACATATTTCTTCAAAGTTTCATCCCACACGATCTTCAGAAGAATAATATTCGATGAATCCTTTCAAGTAGTAATTTGAAAGATATATTCATTAGTGCATAGTCTACTTCAACATTTGAAGATTATATTAATATTGATTTATTAAGATTCAAAGATCTTATGTGGTATTTTCATGAGGGGGAGTAAATACGCATTGTACCCTTTTTCCCTTAACCGAGGTTTTGTTCCAATGGGTTTTCCTGGTAAGGTTTTTAATGAGGCATCATGTTATGTGTATCAAATATGTGTGTACTCTTTTTCCTTCACTAAGAATTTCTTTCCCACGGGTTTTTTTTTTTATCTTAGTAAGGTTTTAACGAGGCACGTTATCTTCATGGATATCCAAGGGGGAGTGTTATGAATATCTTTATTTATGGTGGATATCCATATATTAAATGAGACTTTAATGTACTTTATAATTAGGGTTTAATACCCATTGGAATTAGGGTTTCCATCTTATGCCTATAAATATAGAATTTGAAGAAAGCATTGTATACAACCCTACTTTGAGAATATAATACAAGTCTCTCTCTTTGTCTCTCATTTTTTTCTTGTTCATTTGTTTTATTCTTTCTCTTTCTTTATTCACAACAGAAAATGATTTAATTAAAATTTTATTTTAAATAATTATTAATTGTATGTTGAGTCATTGAGATTTATAATCTTTATTAATTAATTTAATAGTGTTCAACGTGTTCAGCATTAGTGGTGTTCAGCAGTATTCGACACACGTGGTAGGCACATTTTTTTATCGCATTGTCTTAATTCTTTTATCCGACATTATTGTAACATTCAATTATATGAGGTTATTTACATGTTATCCTTTTTAGAAGTTGAAATATTACATACGAGACAGTAGGGGTGTTCATTACTAGGTACTCAAGTCTCAGGTACTAGATTGTTGTTCATGTCTCGGTCGCTTTTCTGAGTCTCGCACCACAAACCTGGAAAATTTGGGAAAAATTTTTGTTTTTTAAGAATGTATTATACACTTTCTCCCAACTTGGTACCTAAAGAATTTTTGCTCCCAAGTTGGTACCTGAACTAGACACCTTATCCCAAGTTGCTACCAAAACTTATCCATTCCATCAATTTGGTCCTAATTTGAAACAATTCAATAAATTTAACTTTCTATATTTAAAAATTCTTTCAATTTATTATGTGTTATTCACCTAAATTGTTTGTTCTTCTCTTAGAAATGTTATATTACTTTCTTGGTTTAATAAAAGTTTAAACATAACTTGTTGATAGAATCCAGTTATCCAATTGTTGCTTTGATCCGATGGACTCGCTTAATTTGATATTCTCACAAAAATGATTAAATTGATGAAATTTTTAAATATAAAATGTTAAATTTATTGAATTATTTCAAATTATGACTAAATTGATTGAATGTATAAGTTTTGGGGACTAAAACTGTTAATAAAAGTATTAAATTAGTGGATGGAATTAAAGTTTGGGTACCAACTTGGGAGGAAAAAGTTTTTTAGGTACCAAGTTGGGAGAAAGTGTATAGTTCAAGTACCAACTTGGGAGAAAAAGTTTTTTAAGTACCAACTTGGGAGAATGTATATAGTTTAGGTACCAAAGTTATATTTAAGCCTTTAATTTATTAAAAAACCTATAACTAATAAAAGTTCGAATTATATGATCACATCATAGAGTTTAAGATCCAAAATATCAAACACAAACAACTTTAGAATATAAATTCCTATTATCAACTTGACCCGACATAATAAAGCAAAATTCGACCTTAATATTTTAATAAAAAAGTTCGACTAAATCATATATGACTGAAAAAATTAATAAAAATTTTAAATATAATATATAGTAAATATATTAGGCTAGGTCAAAAGAATTTACCCTAAATCCGAACTTGTTCCGTCCTGACTTATTTTTCTTTTCAAAACCTGTACGCGCGCCTCATACCCGATTTTTTATATATAAAATCGTAGTTTTTATTACATGCCAACATATCCAACCAAAATATTAAGATAAACATAGCTCAATTCAATAATTATTTAGATATCCAATTAATAATACATGCATATTTAAGTTTTACGATAGTCCACGGTCTCTAGAACATGTAAAAATTATGAGTTTAATACTTATTAAGAACAAATTTCCTCTCTTCTTTCTCTATGTAATTTTTTATAAAAAATTTAGGATGTCATATCAATCCTATCCCAATATAAGATCACTTGAATTTAAAATTAAACTCAATTTAATTATACAATCACTTTAAAAATAATAATAAAATTTTGAATTTAAATATTAATATTTAAATATCTTTATAATCAGATTGGGACCTATTTTATGGAAACAAAAGGTAAATTTTAAAAAGTGGAGTAAGTTAAATAGTTAGGAAAAGAATGACTTAAATGTGTATTTGGACAAAGACAAAAAGAAGAATTTCAAAGAGATGTCCGCTTGCAACCCAACTTTGATTAAATAATTTTCCCATCAAATTCCTTAAAACAATAAAATTGAGACAGTGCTCTCCTTTTAAACAGACCAATAATAGTAGATTAGTGCGTTATAATAGTTTTTTATGTTACACTTATAGTTATAATTTCTTTTAAAATATAAAATTAAAATCAACACATTCATATAATTAAAATTAAAATCAATTGATACAATACATTAAAAATTACGATAAAAGTAAACTATTACAATTTGACGTTTTCATGACTCAAATGGTTTGTCTAGTTCGGCCTAGCTCGGATCAAATTTGGACAAAAGTTGAATATAAAATTAAATAATTTAAAATATAAACCTTTAATATAAAAATATAATAAATTATGTAAATCATCATTGAACTATACTTTTAAATATATTTTGATTACTCACTAAAGTTTAAATATTAAACGTTTTTTTTCACTAAAGTTTAGACATTAAACATTTTTTGTCACTCATAAACCCCTAAATGGTCGTAGATAATTGCCGTTCGGTTCCATATTTTACCAGTCACTTGTCTCAACCCCATGAGTCTGAATTCGACCTCCATTTGCCGAAAAGTGCTTTGAAGTTCACGAAACGGTCAAAAACTTTTTGATTTTTTTCTCCTTAATCTTCTTCTTCCGCCGTCGAATGGAGCTCGTTTCTCAGTATGTTGCTTTTCTTGTGCCGATGAAAATTTTCATCGTTCGAATCTTAAAAAAAATTATTCATTCACCGGTAAATGGATGACATAAAAAAGTTAACACCGTATTAAAAAATGTGCAATGTCAAAATTTTCAGTAAATAAATTGAACGTTTTAAAATTATAATGACCAAAATATGTTTGAGAGTAAAATTTAATAATAATTTACTCAATTTATCCTAAAAATAACCTACATGGGTTGAGTAGGCTTGAAATTTTTTAGAAATCAGGTTTTATTTCAACCCATTAACACTATTATTTACAACATACAACGAATTAATTAATAATCAAAATATATTTATATACAACAAAAATAACTTTAAACAAGGTTTAGTCTGCAGGTTTCATATTGGCAAAAAAAGTATTAGTATATTATATATTTTTGAAATTATTATTGTACATTAAATATTAAAATAAGAAGAGAATTTAAAAGGGTGCTTTCAAATGATAAAAGGACCGCCTGTTTTATTTAGATGGCTCAAACTAAAATAATTTAATCTGCAAGTATATATAAATTTATTTAAATTTAAAATTAAATACAAATACTACTTTGTATTTGGATAGATTATCAAAAAAAAAAAAAAAAACATTAAGTTAAAAGGAAGATTAATTATTGTCCTGATAGATGCAATATTATATCAGAAGGCGGCTGAGAATCTAACGACATCTGCCTTGTAGTTTTCTTTTAAAAAATGCTATTAACAATCCAACTGGATAAATTAAGGGCAGTTTCGATTTTTTCTTCTTCGTAAAACACGACCTAGTCACGTGACATGCCCTGAGCGCCAAAGATCTCCGAGTTTTTGGGTCCTGCCCGATCCTATCCGCAACTACGTGCTCCTCGATCCAGCGTCCACGTCACTATCCTTTTCCAGTCTAAATCAACGGTCCAGATTCGCCTCAACTTGTTCGACATTTAACCTTCATTTCGTCGTTAAATATGTTCGTCACTCCACCTAAAATTCTCTCTATCCTGGCTATCGAGTTCTTTGTCGATCTTTAAGCTACGCCGGATCAGCTAAAATACGCCGACCTCCCTTCGTTTTCCGTTCGTATGGGGCTGCTTGACCAGTTGTGGGACGATACCGTTGCGGGTCCCCGACCCGATAACGGCCTCGGCAAGCTGCGAAAGCACTCCACTTTCACTTTCCGGCCCAACTCCGCCAAGGGTACGCTTAGGCCTCCCCTCCACCAAGCGTGTGTTATATCACGCCGACGGCGGCGGCGGCACACTTTAACTGTATATAAAACTATAATTCCTCGCTTAAAGGAATCAATTGTCACAAAAGTAATTCAAATTTCAAAGTGTTAAGCCGAAGCCAATATAATTCGCAAACAAAACGGAAAACTGTTGCGAATGAAATTCATCGTATTCTCTTTATTATCATTATTAATTTTTAACTTTTATTTGATTTGGTGCGGTCTACTGATCAGAATCTGATGGCGGGAGTGTAAGATCGTACGGTGATGAAACGCCGGAGGAAGCAACGAGAGTGACACGTAGTATTATGATCATAAAACCTCCTGGTCTCCAGACCGGATCGCCGCCGGTTTCGCCAGCTGGGTCGACTCCTCCGGTGTCTCCTTTTTCCGGTAATATTTTTTCTTCCTAACTTCCCGAATTTATCCCTGATCTATTTCTTAAATCCCGAAATTGTCCCCCTTTTCGAAATATTAACGTGTCTAGAAACATCGTCATAAGTACAGTATTGATGGGTAGTTACGTCAACTTGATTATTTCCCCCCTGATAAGTGGACTCTATGAGGATAGTTATGTCATTTTAGGAGCTTTGTATGTAACTATGTTTCCTCGATAATTAAAGAAAATGGAATGTTAGGTGTGCTGCAGTTTACGATTAGCAAAATGACAAACTTGCCCTCGTTGACGTAGAACATCATGCATGAATATTTTAGATAAATATATATTTATATGCATATGAAATACTGTTTAATATATTCGACATTCTAATATAGATAGATCTCGGTTTATGATAGTTTGTTGATGTATCAGAACCATTAGTAGAGTAATATGTAAAATTTATTTTCTCAATCTTCACTCATACATTGATATATTCTTAATAGGGAGAGACATAAAAAAATTTATGATGGTAGTTAGGTTTTCTATAGAAAATGAACGAAATATTTAATGAAATTTTATTATTATTATTATTTCTCTAAAAAAAGAGAGATTGGTACAAAACTTGAACCACTTATTCCTTCAAGGCGTTGGTATGAATATTGAGAAATATAGCTACCTAATATGGTCCATTTAGGTTGCCTTCTTAAAACAATAATTCATGGTGTATTTATTTTTAATATGTTTTCGGCCTTTCATTTCCTATGTGGGGTACAATGCACAATAATGTAATGTCACATCAATAGCATACATATTAATGTAGAAACAATAGCCATGACGCAAGGTTTTATTGTGTAGCTAATGTATGCCTCAACCATGCCACATTTGTATGATGTTAGATGTCATTTTTATATGATTGCGAAAGTTTTGGATTCGTGTGGCCTAAATTTAGTGAATTTACGGTTTCATGATTTCGTGCATTACACGGACATTGATAGGGACGGTTAAGGTTAAAGGTGTATAGTATAGGTTAGCTTATTGTAATGGAAAGTATAAATGTGGATGTATAGTTTTGCTTATGTGGGTGGAATTTTGTTAGGAGGCAGAGAGTCTTTTCGATTTCGGAGAAGGTCAATATCAGACAAGTACGAGAAGGCTAATGAGATTGGACCAAGGAGCCCTCGTCCTCCTTATGATGTGTGAGATGTGAGCCGTCTGACGAATTAAATACCTATGCAGCTTGAGTTTCAGAGTATGACAAAGCTAGGTTTGGGTACCTTTTGCATGCCTTTTTCTTTTGAATGTGTAAACCTAGTAGTCGGGGTTTGAAAATATGTACTATGTAGAGAACTATGGTAATGTTGTGTTAGGTCGAAGTATGCGACTTCTGTTTATAGAGCTTGTAATCGTCTTCCGCCACCGCCGTTTGGTACTTGTCGGAATAAGATTTCGGTGCTGTTTTCTCTTGGTAATGAATCTTCAAACAATTTTGCGTGCGACTCAGTGTGGAGTTTTGTATTATAGTGGAGTTGGATTATGTTTTCTAAAGGCTGAACAGATAGGGTTATCGACTAGTGGTGGGGGTCTTTTCGATGATTAATGTTATGGAGTTAATGCATGTTGTTGGAATCTGCCTTTTGGGGGGTCAATCTGGTTGTTTGATTTGATTTGGGCAGGAATATGGTGGCGTTTCTCAAATTTAGAGGACTAAATTGATTAATTTAAAACTTTAAAGATTTATCGAGTATTTAAATGGCTTAAAAGAAAAATCAGCCTTTAAACTTTGTATTTTGTTTGCCCTTTAAACTTTGTATCTTGTTTGCTTATTTTGTGGTCAAAATAAATTTTTAAATTATCATTTTTGTGAGTTTAAACTCTTAAATTATTTTTTTATTAAAATAAATACCTAAACTATATTATTTTTTCTTTTAGCACTTAAACTATCTATTGGTCAAAATATTTATTGATGTGTTAATATCTTGTTGGCTGAAATAATATTTTTAATTTAAATAATTATCAAAAATAATAATTTATGGACTAATTTTGACCAAAACAAAATTTAAGGGCTAAAAATAAATAAAAAGTATAATTCAAGGGTTTATTTTTTATTTAAACCTATTTAAATTTAAAAGTCGAGACATTAATTTTATTTTAGTTCAACGCGATGCGTATGATGAAATGTTATTGTTTTGAATTTTACAAGCACCTTAATGTACTAAAATGTTGTTTTATGTTGCGAAAGTTATTCTTTATTTGTTAATACAATTTAGAGTAGATGATTAAAGACTCGTGTTAACATTTATTCTTTTCTTTTAAGTTTTAGATTATAGTGCTAGTAAAAACAATCCTTCTTTTATTTTCCTAGGTAAAAATTGTTCAAATAAAATTATTTTTTTATTTTTGGTAAAAGGATATTATTTTTTAATTATGTTTGAAGCCGAGTTATTTGTTCTATCTCAATACTTTACTTAAAATTTAGGAGAGTTCTGATTGATAAATAAATAAATAAATAAATAAATAAATAAATATAAAAGACCTTTAATGAATTTAAACAAAACCACTAGCTTCCTTTAAAATATAGATCAAGCTTTCGAAGTGATTTGTTTTTAAATGTAGATCGAGCTTTAAATATTTTATGCGTTAGTGGTAAAAAAATTTATTTTTTTACAAGTGCATAGTTTACGGTTAATATTTTAGTGTTTGTAATTAAGAATAAAATTTATCGTTTGAGGTTTAAAATTTAGACCCTAAATAAGCCATGTGGTAATTTTAGAAGCTTGTTTGAAGAAAAAAAACTTTTTACTACGTCATCAAATAATTATTTATATTTTATTTTTATATATTATGTTATTTAAATATTATAAAAATTTATAAAACTAAAACATTGAAATATGTTAAATTATTCATATTTAAATTACTAAAAAATAGACTTAAAATGAATTTGGATTAATTATATGAACAATTTTAGATAAATTTTAAGCTATATTATAGTTCAATTTTAAATTTGAATATATTTATGGGTAAAACTTTAATACAGGCTGTGTAAAATTAATTTTACACAAGTATGTATATTTACACTATAAAAACTCAAATCCTAAACTCATAACCTAACCCTAAAAACTAAACAATAAACCCTAAACCTTATACCCTAAATTCTAAACACTAACCTTAGATTCTAAAGCCTACAACCTAAACCCCTAAACTTAAAACTCTAAACTAAAACCTTAACTCCTAAAACTAAAAGGCATGTGTAAACTAAAGTTTACACGGCCTATGTATTAAAGTTTTACCCTATATTTATTATGTCAAAATTTTGAATATATACTAACACCTCATCCCATCCATCTCGAAATCTTGGTTCAAGCACTTCGCTACCGAATAAAAGATGCTTTTTTTATATTTATTACGGTTCTCTCTCTACCAGTATTGTAATTTGTTTATACCAACGCGGTAATATACTCGCGCTCTTATTGAGAGGTGCTCTTGCCCCCTCATATAGTACATCCTTTTATCTTTTAATTATATAATTTTTTATAAAAAAAAAAAATAAATTATGAGATACATTTATATATTGTTTCTTAATCTCTAATTTTCTGTTTGTTTTTGCGTTTACGCTTTTTCGAGCTCAGAACACCTAAAAAGGATATATCAATTTCACTATCAAAACCACTCGATTAGTTCAACTTTAATAAAATTTAATATTATATTTTAGATCAACATTAATTATATTAAGGCTTCATATACTATTTAGTAGAAGAATGTCACTTTTTTATAAATACGACACTTATGTTTTTTTTAACTAATTTGACATTGAATAATTCTACGGTAAATGATATGTATTGTAATGTACTACTATTTATATGTATCACAATGAATCATTAATTATTTTAATTAGTTTTAAAATCCTAAAGATGAAAGTGTTATTATCTCTTTTTAAAATAAAATTTAAAAAACTTATATTATTTTTCAGATTTTCTTTTATTTTTTAATTTAAAAAATAATTAAACTTTTATTATTATAACAAATTTTACATTCACTTTAATTTAAGGGTAAAATTCATAAATGGTCACTAAATTTTGATCAATTATTTAATTTAGTAACCAAACTTTCAATTGTTTCAATGTTACCACTAAACTTTTAGTTTTGTTTCAATTTGGCGACTGACCCATTAACAACCGTTAAAAGGGTGATGTTGTTAAAATATTTTGTATAATAATACAATTAGTCCTCCACGCTTACACATTCAAACAATTTAGTCCTAATTCAAAAGAAATAATAAATTTAACCTTCATTATTTCAATTTGACCCTATTTTTAATTAGAGATAATTTAATATTTTTATTTTGATCTTTTAATTATAACTAATGTTATCTTGTCTCTTTCAATCCCAACCATACTCAATCCATCCTTTAAAATTTCATAAAGATTAATTAAATTATTACTATAAAAAGGGAAAATTAAGTATATTTTTTTAAAATTAATACTTAAATTTTTTAAAAAATTTATTAGGCCATCAAACACACATAATTTGTTATTATGCGTATTCAATTATACATAATAAAAAGAGAAAATTAAGTATATCTTTTAAAAGTGATACTTGATTTTTTTATAAAAATAATTTAATTAATTTATATAGCATCCATTAACATCAGTAATTTAGCTTTAAATTTTAAGGGTAAACTACTAGAATGATCACTTATGTTTAGTAAGTGTACACGTTTGGTCACCGATTTTGAAAATTGACCGTTATGGTCACTTACGTTTTCGTTTTTTAAACATTTGATCATTCGGGTGTTAATTGTCGTTAGACACTAACGGTGTGTTGACTTGGCACGATAAAAAAGGATAATATATAATGGGGAACAAGAGTTAGAATGTTTGATAGGGAGGCTACCTCTTTTGTTTTGTTTTGTTTTGTTTGGGCAACTTTAGATGTAACGTATTATCAAAGTATGACTTTATCGATAAACTTGATGACCTTCTTTCAACTAATGAAGGGTGATTTTGCCCTTATTGAATGATGTACAACTTATGTATGTTATTCTTTTCTATTGTACGTACATGATAGACAATATCTTCGACTGTCCGACCCTGCTTATGAGCAAGTTCTATATTTTTTAGCTATGGTTGGACAACATACCGTTGTTCCTCTTCTAATGAAGGGTGATTTTATCCTCTCTTTTTTACTATGCCAAGTCAGCACACTGTTAGTGTTTAACGACAATTAACACTCCAGGTGACTAAATGTTTAAAAAATAAAACCTAAGTGACCATAACGATTACTTTTCAAAATCGGTGACCAAAAGTGTACACTTACTAAACATAAGTGACCACCCCAGTAGTTTACCCTTAAAATTTAGAGTTGATCACTGGATGTTAATGGATGCTATATAAATTAACTAAATTATTTTCATAAAAAAACTCAAGTATCGATTTTAAAAAAAATATACTTAATTTTTCCTTCTTGTTATGTATAACTGACTCAAAATTAGTTGAATATGGTTGTTTAAAAAGAATCGGTTTATAGGCATATTCCTCTGATATTTTGAAAAATAGGCCAAAAACTACAGTGCCACGCTACCTATAGGTGGCGTTGTGGCACCTCACAATATGCACATGGCGTGGTGCAGGCGTCCCTCTGAAATGGCTCAGCTGAGCTAAGCCTGCCGACCTTCACATGAAAGCTTAAACTTTTATGAAGTTGATAAAAGCTGGTCCGAGTCAGCACGCCACCTCTAGGTGGCGAGGTGCTGTTTGCATGCATGCACATGGCCAGGTTTCGCGTGAAAGCTGGTCTGATCAGGTTTTTTTAGTTTAAATGTTTTGCATATATATATATATATAGGATATAGAGAAGAGGGGTTGAGAAAAAATTTGATAGAGTTTGAGTTGAAGATTTGAAAAAGTTTGAGTTGAAAATTTGGATGATACTTTTTGAAGATATATTTGAAGACAGTGAAGATTGTTGAAGTATATATTTTTGTAGATCTTCTCGGTTTCTCAAAAGTAAGTAAATAATTTATTTTTTAATTAATCTGTTATTTTTTTAATTATAGAGGGTTTGTAGATTTTTTCTGTGATTAAAGATATATTCGAATGATATTTGATTCCTTTAATGTTGAAGGCTTTAGAGCAAATTTACACGGTTTCTTGTCTAATCCGGTAATTTTTTATATTTTTGGAAGATATATTCGTATAGATAAAATTTTTTGAAGTTAATACATTTTTTGGTTGTATATATATTCGAATAATAATTTTTTTTGCATATTTGTTTGAAAATAGCATCTGGAGGAGTTTTGTTGTATCATGACCATGAGCATATTTCGTCTCATATTCTTGAAGAGCAAGTACGTAATTTAAAATTTATTATGTTTAATGTCATGTGTAAAACGAATTAATTTATTATAATAAATTAATTATAGGGTGTGGAGCATAGCATCCGCCGTCGAGGAATGAAGATCAAGGAACCTTCTGACCCCATAATTTATTACTTACAGTGCGCCGATTTTTATAATGCTTCATTACTCCGTGGATTTAAGATTGTCCCCGGGTTGATTACTGAATTGATTGAACGATAGAAACAAAACTAAAAGTTTAATGATATCATTGAAGCAATTGAAAATTTGATTACCAAATTGAATAATTGATCAAAATTTAGTGACCATTTGTGAACTTTATCCTTAAATTAGAGTGAATGTAAAAATTATTATAGTAATAAAAGTTTAATTATTTTTGAATTAAAAAAAAGAAAAAAAACTGGAAAAAATAATATAAAAATTATTTTTAAAGATTTTATCTAAAAAGAGATAATAACACTTTCGATTCTATGTATTTTAAAACTAGTTAAAATAGTTAATGATACATTGCGACACATATAAATAGTAATACATTGCAATACATGTCATTTATTGTAAAATTATCCATTTAACACCTATATTTGATAAGTATTACTGTATATTTAATATGTTAACCGATCAATTTTCATAATTGTGGTGCATATGCTTTTATAATTGATTTATATCTGAATTTATTTTTTTACAAATGTGGTACGTTCATTTTTTTTTAAAATCTAATTTAACATTTGTATTTGTCGAACATTACACATTTTTTAAACATTACCCAAAACAATCAATATTAAATAATTCAAATGTAATAAAAATAACATCAAATTATTTATTTTAGGCTTATCGCACTTTCCCTTAAATTTTACTTGTTTTCCCAACTTGCCCCTAAAATATATTTTGACCAATTTACTCCATAACGTTTTTATGTTACTCATTTCACCCAAAAAACTAACACTATTAAAAAAATCTATCTTGATCAATCAGAACGCGTCACGTTATTTTTTATTTTTTAAAATTTAAAATAAAATAAATATGTTAAAATATTTATTAATTTAATTATATTTCTTAAAAATACTCAAAACACCCCATCTTCATCTCCGGAGTTATTACCCAAATATTGTTCTTTTATTTTTTCCAACAATATGACACTATCATTTTATTTCCAACAATATGGTACATTAGTTTTCAAAATCAGAAGTCGGGTGATTAGAATCCGACTTTAAACAGTATTTTTACACATGGTGTCATAGATCAATGAAGGACGACTGCAACCTTATTTTTTAATATTTTTTTTATAAAATACTGTTTAAAAACGGGGTGAAAACAATCCAACTTCTAGCTGCTACAGTAAATTATAATATTATTGAAAATAAAGTGGAGAGTGTCATATTGTTAGAAAAAAAAATTAAACAACAATATTTAAGTAATTTCACTCTTGCATCGGGGACCTTTGGCTTTGACTCGATTCGCGATTGCTCTGTGGGTTAAAAAATCGTTTCCCCCCATCTGGTAAGTAACAAGTCGAAAAACCTAGGGTTTGAAAAAATAAATTTAATCAGAAAAGAAAAACACAATGAATAAAGATTCAAATCGATAATGGTGCGATTTTTTTTTCCTCTCGACAAAGTAAAGAGAGAGAGAGTGTAACAAGCAATATGATCGAAACATAAAATCAAATATATCAGAGTATAGATAACTCAAATCGCATAAATCAATCTTCAATTTAGGTTTAGGGTTTCAATTAGAAATCAATCTTCAAAAATCAATTAGGAATCTTGACGGCATAAAAATGCCTTGGATGAGGCGGCGGCGGCAGCGGCGGTGGAATTAAGTGAGAAGCTAGTTTGGAGGCGGCCGGTGAAGATCTGTTGGAACAGAGTTGAGACTGGACGTTCTTTTTTTTTTTTGCTTAATGCATTTTTTATTTTATTTTCAAAATTAACAATTTAAAAAATGCATAAAATATTTAGATTTCCAAAAAATCTTAAAAAGTTTCAATTTTACAAAATAGCTCCAAAATCCCTAAAATTTCTCAAACCCCCAAATCGCTGTTGCTTTCGCCACCAATCGCCGCTCCTGAGCACACTTCTTTGGTCGTTGAACCTAGGCGGTTATTTCCCCCCAACACGACATCGTCGAAAACGCTGAACGCAAAATCGCCGTTCGACTGGCACGATGTTCGACGTTTTCAACGACGCGGTGTTGAGGTAAATGACTGCTTAGGTCCGACGACCAAAGGAGTATCTTAGGGACGGCGATCGAAGACGGAAGTGGCGGCAATTTGGGGGTTTGGGTTTGGAAAATTTTAGGAATTTGGGGCTGTTTTATAAAAGTTGAAACTTTTAGGAATTTCTGAAAAAGTGTATTTTTTCTTCAAAAAAATAAAATAAAAATCAAATTAGTGACACGTGTCAAACATTGATTGATTAACAAATTTTTTTAAACCTCTTAACGGCCATACACCTAAAAGTATAATGTTTGTAACTTTAAGCACCTAAAGTTCAAAAAATATATATTTTAAGCACTTATTTTTCATTTGAGCTTTTTTTAATAGATTTGTATCATATTTTTTAAACATTTGATATTGAATAAATAAATGCATGTGTACTAAATTGGTTTAAAATAAAACACATATACTACATTGATAAAAGTGACAAATTAGGCCATCATATATATAATGTTTGACATATATAAATATTAACTTGGCTAAAAAATGCATACCATATATTTAAAAGTGATCATTCCAATTCCAAATACTAAATAATATAGTAATGTTTATTTTAATATTGTATATAAGTTGGGTTTTGACTGGACCGTACATGACTTATGTTATCGGAACTCGGCGGGTTTCGGCCAATTCGATCTTAGAGAATTAAAAATATTAAATTCAAATCGGGTAGAGTTTAGGTACATAGTGAAAATTTCCCGACTTGACTAGAATAGTAGTATAAATTTATCTTTATATATTTAAAGATGATTGCTGGCTTTTCCTATTTTTTAATTTTTTCTTATTTTGTTTAATAAAAATAATTTTTTTATTTGTATAGGATCAAATATCTCTAAATAGCAAGTTAGATTAGATTCGAGTAAAAATTTCAATTTTCAGACCATATATAGTTTATTCAAAAACTCGATCCGGCCTGACCCATGATGATCGTTAAATAGGGTATGTCTCCTTGCTCATAGCAACTTGTAGATATTTGTAGCAACTGCTGGTTGTAAATTTAAGTCCACTTATTTTGTATGTATGCAGAAGAAAGTGTATGGCGTGTGCAGATCTTAAGGCACTACTTGCCGAGTTGGTGATCGGCCCTGGTAAATTGTACTGATAGGCACGCCAGACGATGCGACGCTGTTTTCGTTCACCACATTCGTCTTGTTCGAAGCCTGAGGACAAGTGTTTTTCTTGTAGATTGGCATTCTCGGCTTTATTAACCTTTAATAATGTACATATTTTATAAATAAATTTATCCAAATTAAGTCTCTTAAAATGAATAATATTTTATTTTTTATTGAAATGATTAATTGGGTTCTTGTTAAATTAGAGATGTAGATATTAAGAATTTATACTATAAATTTAAAAAAATATAAAATTTTAAAGGATACGATTTTTTTTTAATTAAAAGATGTCCTCCAGGGACTACAAAACTAATGGAATCGTAACATACTCAACAAGGATAGTCTCAATTACGGCTGGTGGAATCGCGAAGGTTATCGTGTCGAAGCTGGTTGGGTCGGCGAGCTTGGCAAGCTTGTCTGCTGGATTTTATTAAAGGTAAACTACCCTAGTGACCACCGAACTAATTGGGAATATTTATTTTGACCACTGAACTATCGAAATCGTCAATCAAATCACTAAACTTATTAAATTGACCTATTTTGACCACCGAAGTTAAAAAATTAATGAAGGGTAACGAAGGAGTGACGTGGCAGTTAACAAAATTTTGTAAAATTATACATTTGGTCCATGTTATTTACCTATTAAATAAATTTGATCATAATTTTAATTTAATTAAATAAAATTAGTCAGCCAATCAGATAATAACGCATGTCATCACTCAATTGGATAAATTTACTCAAATTTTAATTTATTTTAATTAATATTTAATATATTTTCCTTCCAACCAGGTGGTGACACGTGTGGGTTTTAAACGCACACCTTTACTACTGCACCAAACCTCTCTCAATAACATGAGTTGCACCATTTAATATATATATATATATATATATATATATATATATAATGTTATAATGCAATAAATGTTAGGGAAAAAAGAAGTAAACATGGTTGAAAGGGGATTCGAACCTAGATCACTTGGGATGTGTATAATCATACAAACATTCGATTTAATTTAAATCTGAAAATTAAAAAATATTTGATTTAAAAGAAAAGAAATTCGATTTAATATTTGAATATTTTTCTTTTTCATATTTAAATTAAATCGAATATTTATTAAAATATAAATATTTGGTTTAAAAAATATTTTATTTAAAAGAAAAGAAATTTGATTTAAAAAATATTTGAATATTTTAAATCAAAATTTTTAAGTATTTAAATTAAATCAAATATTTAAAGTATTTTAAATTAGATTTAAAATATTAGAATATTTTTTAAATCAAATTTCTTTTCTTTTAAATAATTTTTTAAATCAAATATTTAATATTTTAATAAATATTCGATTTAATTTAAATATGAAAAATAAAAAAAACATTCAAATATTTTAAATCAATTTCTTTTCTTTTAAATCAAATATTTCCTAAAATCGAATATTTAATAATTTTTAGATTTGAATTAAATCGAATGTTTGTGTGATTATACACATCCCAAGTGGTCTAGGTTTGAATCCCCTTTCAACCATGTTTACTTCTTTTTCCCTAACATTTACTGCATTATAAACATATATATATATATATATATATATTAAATGGTGCGATTCATGTTATTGAGAGAGTATCGATGCAGTGGTAAAGGTGTAAGTTTAAACCCTACATGTCCTAGGTTTGAATCTTTCTAGAGCCATTCTTCCAAATTTGTTAATTTTCTTTTAACCAGGTGGTGAGAAAAATATATCAAATATTAATTAAAATTTGAGTAAATTTACCTAATTGGGTGACGACACATGTCATCATCTGATTGGTTGATTGATTTTATTTAATTAAAATAAAATTAAGATCAACTTGATTTAATAAGTAAATAAATGTGTAATTTTACAAATTTTCGTTAACTGTCACGTCGCCCTTCCGCCACCCTTTCGTTAATTTTTTAACGGCGGTGGTCAAAATAGGTCAATTTAATAAGTTTGGTGGTCTGATTGACGATTTTGATAGTTCGGTGGTCAAAATAGGTATCCCCAATTAGTTTAGTGGTCACTAGGGTAGTTTACCCTTTTATTAAATATCATAGATGATATTATAAATAAAATACATCCAGAAGAGAAAATAACGGGGTTAGTCTACCAAAATTTTATAAAAAAGTAAAAGTACAAAGAAAAATAAATACTTCTATAGATATTAGCATAGGTCAAAAATCTAGAAGCCTTCATGAATCTCCTTGTTTATATCCAAACGAGACGCAATATGGGTAAAAAAGAAATGGTGTGCGAATCAAACTATCAAACAAATCGCTCCGCTACCTAGGACTGGTTACATCAGCAAACAATCATCAACTAAGTGGGGATCTATCTTTTTATGACCACCAACATAAACATAATTAGAAACTAGCGCTGTGAAGATCTTTAAACGAGTATCAAAAGACTGCTAAGATATATTGAAATCATAATAAAACGATAGATAAATCGAGATAAAAAAAAAAAAAAAAGTGTGCCACAAAGACATAAATTCTTATTAAAAATATTAAAAACAAGAAAATATTGAACCAGGTGATCTACAATCATACTAAGACTAGTTACTGACCACCGGCTTAGAAAACAAAAGAAAAAAAGAGCTTGTGAATACAGAGAAAAAATTAAGTTAAAAAAATTTAGGTTAAGGTCGACATTAAATGATACAAAATTAAATTATCAATAAAAATATAAAATAATATATGAAATATAAGGTGGATAGAGAAATTAAATTATTTTTTCAAAATAGAAACTGAATTATTAATAATTTTTTTGAACAGTCTAAATGTGATTATTAAGTTAATATATGTTCATACATATTCTTAATTATTTGACAATAGTTATATAGTTTGCAGTTGTATCTCCTAAAATAAATATTATCTACTTTTTCACTGTAACACTTGTTGAGTTCATTATTAATAAAATTTTAAAGGAAGTTATACCATCTCGTAACACTTCTCGGTCCATGGCCTAATCTAATATGTTAGGTGGACAAAGAAACTGAATTATAAGGCGGATAAATTCGATCCGAAGCTAAATGAGAGCCCATCTTTAGTGCATCCATGATAGAGTAGTTTTTTTCCTTCTTTAGAATAATTTCTACCTAAAGGGAGAAAGTGGTTCTTAAATCACAAGGAAAATTTAGAGGGGAAATTAAGAGAGATCATTTTTGTTGGACAGACAAATAATAAATTTATATAATAATTCGAAACATGAAAATATTTTCTAAGAAAAGATTTCGAGAATCTAAAGAAATATTACTAGGATCACTAGCAAAGTCAGGTTATAGATTGGAGTGTCGATTGATATTCAATTTTTTATAAAACTTTTTTTTTGCATAAATTGTATATAATTTTTTTAAAAATAAATATAATATTATTTTGAAAGAATATTTTTATCATTATGGTACAGTAATTTAAAATTTCCGGCTCTACCGTGAATTAGACCGGATATGAATGATGGCTAAGCTTTTAACCATTGGTGGGTTGCTTCCCATCACTCAATTATGTACACAAATGGTGTCCAATGCATACAATTTATGTTACTGCACACGATATAAAAAATGGGTGCTTGATTTACAGATTTCCCCCTTTAAATTCCCTTGCAATTAGTATCAAACAAAGCATTCAATCTCAAGGAAGATTTCTTGTTACGTCCATTTGTTTACAACTGATCGAAAACTTTCATCGAATCGGAGCTCGTGGTATTCCCGTTTCCGACAACATCGGCGCATCAAATCTTCCCAAGCTTTGGTGGCTGTTAAGGTCAATCATGCAAAACCAAAATTCAGTGTTTCTTTTTAACTTTTTAGAACTAAGATAAGATATGGAACTAGGTTTGGGGTGTAACATACCTTCTTCAATGGCAACTTGTTTGAACTGCTTGGTGAGGCTTGAGCTGGTTTCAGTATCTCGAACGAGCACATTAGACCTTCGTCGACACTCAAGAAAGCACCCGCGTTGTCGAATTCCCCGCCGTAGTTCGGAGCTGAAAATATCGTCACTAATCTCCGTTTAGCGAAGAATTTGTATCCATCCTCCACAACCTGCAATTCGAAGCTTAGAAAAAAGCTCCATTGTATGTGCAAACAAGTACGATTAACTCGTACGAGAAGATAAGCTTACTTGATGACCACGACATATGAGATCAAGGTCATTCTTTTTCAAAAACTCAACAACTACATCAGGTCCAAAAGTAGATGAGATTCCTCTATCACTGTCCGCCCAACCCTGGAGCTTGGGATCGGGATCCGACCAAAGTAGATCGCAGATAAGACCATTATCCGGAATTTCAGCCGGCCTTTGAATTTGGCTTATTTGATCCAAACTTTTCAACTCCAGAGATAACCCTCCATGCATACAAAGTATCTTCTCGTCGATGAGTGCGGCCACGGGCAAGGCGTTGAAGCAATCCGTGAATACTCTCCAAAGCCTAACGTTAAACCTTCTTTTACACTCGTCATAAAACCCGTAAATTCTATTGATCTTTGCATCTTCATGGTTTCCCCTCAAGAGAAAGATCTTGTCCGGGTATCTTATCTTGTAGGCCAAAAGCAATGCTAAATATGCAGTAAGGCTTGTTATCCAAAAATCAACCTATATACTTAAAAACTTACAATCATTTTAACAAGTAAATGAAAAGTGTTAATATACCATTTGGTACCTGAGTTTGGTTCGATGTTCAATTTGGTACCTAGACCAAACTGTCCAATGAATATTTGAGATATGTTCTTAATAAATAAAACATAGGTACTTAATTGGGACAAAGTAAAAACTCATTTACCAAATAAAACACTGAAGCCAAACTCAATTGGGACAAAAAAAACTCAGTACCAAATTGAATACTGAAGGTAAACTCAGGTACCAAATGGCATATTAACCAAAATCAAAATGAATTATTGCAGCGGTCAAGTATCTCATGTTGTCTCCACCTTGTGTTCCCGACAGTTACCTTGTTATCTCCAACTTGCTTAGAACCAAGCCATATATCCAAATGAATTTGTCATACAGATAATCTGAAATTTATCTCCCTCCCCATTCGAATATTTTTTGGTTTCTTAAGGTATCCATTCACTAATCATTCGCATTTTATAGACACAAAAGGTAAACACTAATCGCGAATTCTAAAGTTGATTCATTTTTAACATGAAAATCGAATGCTCGACCACTGTTTAAACCAGTAGAAACACCTAGGTACATAGGCCATAGCCCCCATATTAATTGTTTTGCAATTTCCCAGATTCTAATAAGAACAGTAATTCCAGATTCAAAAAATTGATACCATCAAAATCCCACCAAGAAAAACCAATCATCACAACAATCATACATACATACATACATACATACATAGAAAGGGCAGAATAAAACTGACCACAGACTCTGATGGGAGCATGAATCCGAAGAAGAGTAGGCTGAGAAAGGAAGATTTGGCGAGAATTAATACAGAGCTGACGAATCTCTCCTTCTGAAAGCTGAACCTGTTTGCTCCCTTTACCTTCCAATAACCTTCTTATTATATCATCCAATACTCCTTTATCCATCATCCCTTCCATTGACATCATCATCATCTTTTACCACACAAAAAACCCTTCCCAGAAATACAGATAATCCACCTCAATTCCCTTTAAAAAAAAGATTAAAACTTTGAATAAAGACAGAAGAAAAGATTTATGCAGGTAGAAAGGATTCAAAAGAACCAACCTTTACAGAAAAAAAGGAGATATTTTTAGAGCAATCCATGGGTTTCGGCTGTCATTTTCTTCAATGAATCTTCTCTCTGATATTTATATTTCTTTTTGTGTTTATCTCTTTTGTTTTTTGTTATGCTAACAGACAAGAAAAGATTCAAACATCACCAATAGTTTGAAACCTTCAAAACCAAAAAAGTGGGTTTTTAAAAACAAACAACTGGATAATAAAAACAGAGTCTTGGGGGTTCAAATTCAAGCACTGCTGCTTTGAATGTTAATAAAAACATGTAGTAAAATCGCGTTTTTTGAAGGGTTCGTTCATGTCTGTAGTTGTTTATACGTGTGGGGGGATGTATTTTGGGAGTTGGACTCCATTTCTTTCTGTATATTTGGATTTTGGGGGGTTTGATTGTTTTATTACAGTTGACCAACAAAAAAGGAACAGAACATGGGTTGCCAATGGAGTTCTGCCATGTCCAAAGGGTAAATGCATAAATGGGCTCCAACTACTACACTGTTTTCCTAAATCATTCTTCATTATTTTAGATGAAATTAGGTGTCATAAACATAAAAAATAATATATATTTTCTTAGCTGTCAGGTGCTCAGGTGTTGTTTTTCTTATAAAATAAAAGTAAAAATCATTGTAAGTCTCTGTTTGATCCTTTTAACAAGTTCTTGGCCATTGAAATCTTCTTCTTTGGGGATAATGAATCATAATTGAGCTTTTGTTGCTTAAAACCTAAGATTAGTTACATTAGATGTCCTTGAATTATGATTTAAATTCAAATTTGTTCCTAACCTTTGAACCCTCTAAGTGAAAAAAAATGTTATATTTTAAGAGATTTGAGTTCGAACAATTTATTGTAAAGTGTGTATAAATAACTAAAAAATAAACAAATACTATGTGAGACCACATCAAATGTTAAAAAATCTAATTTGTTCATCAATCTTAAAAACGTCCTTAGAGTATTAATATCATGTAAACAATAGTTTACACAATTTTAGAATTATTGTGTTTACAAAACAATTATCTTAAATTTTATTGTCATTTTCATTTTTTAACATATCAGATCCAAATTATTCATATAGATTAGATGTACATGTGTTTACAATTTGTTCATGTATTTTATATATTGATGTTGAAACAATGTCTAAAAAGAGGTGAGGACATTGATTTTATAGATCAAAAAAAAGATTTTTCAAATATAGTGCAGGAAAGCGTTAAATATCCTATCAAACATATCTTTTGAGGAGAAGTAATACCATGTGATACTTTCTGACTGTTTGATTTTACGCCGAAATTGTAAATTTAAAATTTAATAGTTTGGAAATGTTTAGTGCAATTAATACCTACGGAAACGAAAAATAACCTATATTAGTAGTTTTTTAGATAAAAACACATGGTCTGTTTCACCGGTGGATTTAAGCCATCACCGAAAGCTGATTCCATTCCAATATAAAACTCAAAAAGTCTTTCAAGGACAACATTCCACAGTAAAATAATAGACATTTGATGTTGAAACAATGGAAGAAAGAATGACTGAAACGGCGGTGTTTTATAGATTACAATATATTAGTCAAATAAGTGCAGGAAAACTAAAACTAAACACTCACTTTCTTCTAGTCAGTGCAGGAAATGAAGGCAAAGTTCTCAATGGTGGTCCCTAATATCTGATATAAACTCCCAACAGCATAAGGGAGCAGTGGTTAAGGCTTCTTGTTCAAGTTCTAAATCCGAAGGATTCTAATTTAACTACATGCATGCCGAATGAGATGAACATTCTTTTACATTTCCGATAAGGTGTCATGCATAATGTCGAAATGACAGAGTTCTCGAAACGCTCCTATAACGATGTGAATAGCTAGATATTGTGAGCAAGAGACTAATATATGGCCACAAAGTCATACATGGTGCCTTGCTAGTAAGGTTAGCAATTGAGTTGCTTTCCCTTTTCAACAAAGGGGAAATAGAGGAAAAAATAGGATCTGTCAAAGATGAAGAAGACAGAATATACTTTTAATGTTCGTCTTGCAGCGACCTTTTTTTTCTTTTTGAAAAAAAAAATTACTGCGTTAATGGCATTTGTTTAGAAAAGAATTTGGCTACTAATTATCCCCTAAATTATTAATGAAAATCTTTTGGAAGATTGAGAATTTCTTTTGAAAATTTAAAACAATAAAAACTTGGAGTCGCCACCGGACACTATAAAACCAGAGATTCGTTGTGAAAGGGTCCAGGAGTTGATTACGTGTGGGGAAGGATTAACACCCCATCACGCCCAGAAATCGGTACCAAAAAATTTGTTGCTCTTAAAAGGATGAAAATTATTGAAATTTATTTTGAATTTAATTTGAAGTTCTTAGATACAAATTAACTTTGATTGCACGAGCTTTATCGAATTGGTGGACTCAAAATTAAATATTTAATTAATAAGGTTGACGATATGTCGGGCCATAGATTAAACCGACATCGAATAAGCCCGACTGCCGTGTTAATTTATGGTTCGACTTCCGTACGTCACTTTTATGCATGATGCAAACATTTAAGTATGATGTGATAATTTTTGTTAATTTTTAATCTATTTACCTCAGGATGGTAAGGATTAATTCGAATATTTGGTCAACATCTCTTAAGCTCGGACTGTTGCGACACAAATATTATAATTAATAAATATCCACTTTTATGATTTAGATTGATTTGCGATGCAATTAAGATTAAAGATTATATGGATGTCAATTAAGGTATGACAAACAATGATGAATGTAAACATTTAAAAGGAAGGCCCAATTATTAGAAAGCCCAATCAGTAATCTATTTAATAACTAAATGATCCTAACACTTAACCCAAAATTAATTAGTCCTAAGAACTAAAAACCCTAAATTATGATGACTAATTTGTTATTTAATGTTGCGTTAAACTTGAAATTGGATTTTCCCCTAAAATAATTAAGAAATGTTCAATTAATTTAATGAATTTAACATTTACCCAATAAGCCAAGGATAAATTTAAATTCACTAAATTAATTCAAACTCTTCTCTAACTAAGGCTCTAAAAAACCTAGGGCTAAATTAATTCTAGGATTGTGCCCCTATGAGACGGCCACACGATCTAGCTTAATTAAATTTATTCTCTTAATTCCAATCTAAAGCCCAAAAGCCTAAAACTACTAAAACTAAGCTCAAAACCAATTAAAACCAAACCTAAAAGCTTAGGGCCCATAAACTAAAAAGGGCCCAACAAACCTAATTTAGAGAGCCAACCCCAATATCTATAAAAAATGGTCTAACACAAGAGCAAGTATATATGTAAAAATAAATAAATAACATATATTATAAGAAAGCATCTTGTAAATTTTATAAAGTAATGAGACAAGTTATCAGATTTTTAGGTTTTTTTTTGTTTGTATTAGACCTGGGCCAGAAATAGGCTTATAATGTTTTATTATTATTTATGGGTTTTAAACATGTAATGGACTGAAATAAAATACTTAGGCTTTATTTATTTAATCTGTTTACATATATATATATATATTTATATTTTATTTATTTTTCCTTTAATTAATTATCAGCTCATATTAGTAATTATAACAATACTTTTATAACAAATATACATACGCACCACATAATACGTACATACAATTATACATGCAATATACATTCATAGTTAAGTATTAATGGCATTGGAATAACGAATAAATACATATGTGCACATAATACCTATTCACACTCACATTAAAGCAATAGTAAACACATATAATATAATAACACACACACATATATATATATATTACATGCAATTTTGACAAACAACACATATATGTTCATGTTTTAAATAGACATACATAATAAACACACACTTATTATACATACTTAATACGTATAATAACACACATGAGCCCATTTTATAATCACTTAATAATAATATAAACATATATAATCTCATTATTGCAAAATATAAAAAAACGTATTAACCTCGGACAAAATTAGTGATTACACGTCTCTTAATCACTCACTAATCGGAATAAATAATGGTTCCTTATTCCCCTCCGATCCCGAATTCTCGAAAAGGAAAGAAAGACTAGAATCATAACCTAATACTTGGTCAATACAGAAACTACCACAGAACAACAACTAGCTCCACACTCCATTTTTATGATTTTAATATGTATTACTAAATAGTGCAGCCTGCATTGTCCAAAGAGACCAATCATTGCTGCACCAGCAATGGAATTGTCAAGAATCATTGCATCCTAAAAATGAAGAACATGTAGAAACTTGTATCCACATCAAGCTCTCAACTAATCCAAAAGGCATTGGCTAATCCCAAACCAAAATTATGAACAGATAGTTCAAGGTTCTGGCAAAAAGCATGCATCATCTACATTTCAACCATATCACAAACTGATCAAAATACTGTAATTTCAACTTTTAAATCAATATGCAAACAATGAATCCAACCAACAATTCTACCACAAGCATATTATTAATTTGCCAATATAAACACAATCCAATTCCATTGACCTACATTGAAACTCCACAATGACTCCATTTACAAATCAAAAGAATTCAATGGTACAAATTCCCTCTAAAAAAAGAAACAAGAGGGATTTCCCCATATTTCCTTACTTGTTCCTGCAGATTAATAACACCATTGCAATTCACTCCACATCCACATTGGGGATATTCTTCAAAATTATCAACCGGGAAACCAGCAGCAGCAATCCCTACAGAAAACTCAAGATCATTCCCTCTCCTCGAGACCTCAACGATGTTAACCCACATGAACCAGAGCTTCACACTAACACCTTCCAAGCTTGAAATCTTGCCCTTTGACAAATACCCTTTGATGGTCTTCTTGTATTTCAATCGATAAGACCCTTAGAGAGAGAAACTACAACCGCCATTGAAAGAAGCTGAGAATTTTCCCGATGATGGGTCGAAATCGTAGCCGATCACGCCTTTTGGGAGAAGGCCGATGGGAAAGTCGAAGTGTTTGAGAAGTTCGTATGCTGTTGGGTTATTGTTTTCATGGCCGATTGTTTGTAGGACAAAAGATTGTGATGTGAGGAGGAAAAGGACGATTAAATTTGATGAAAAGTTGAATCTTTGGATTACGAAAGAACCCATTTTTCTCTGAGACTCTTTCTCTCTGCTTTTTTTTTCCTTGATGATTCCTGTGGTTTCTGGAACCAGAAAATGGAATTAGATTGCCATGATATTGTTGAAATCAAATGTTTCCTTCATCAGCAAGATAACCGGAATCTATTGTTATATACTTTTTTTGGTCATTTGTTACTTATACACTATTACTGTATTAAACCCCAAAAGTTTAATCCGAACAAGTTGTCCAGTAAAAAGGTTGATATTGTTTATCTTAAGAGATTTGAGTTTAATTATTTTGTTACAAAATGTGTATGTTGTCAAAAAAATTGAAAATATGCATATATATATATATATATATATTATCTTATAATCGACTATTCAAAACATAAAAAAACAATAAAAATATTACACTCGCTCGAATATGTTCAAGTATTAAAATGTAACATATTCCAATTCTGTAGAAGTATTAGCTAAAATGATGGTACAATCTAAAGATTATTTTCCAAAAATATTAAAATATATTATTTTTACCATGTGTGTTTTTGCTAACGTGATGCTGAAATTTTAGAAAGACATGGCTAACGAAACACGCATTTGATGGATTTTAGACGAAACATAGTTCAAGCTCAAGCCAACAACATTAAGGACTAAATAAATAAAATAAAAAATTACATACAATATGTGTCAAAGACACAAGCGCGAGCAGTAGTCAAATAACAATAAGATCGCGCATGTATGACTCAATTGAATATATATTTAAAGGAATGAGAAGTTAACATCTAACCAATGTGATGTTTAGGGCACCAAATCATACATTGAATAAACATTTTTCTAAATACTTAAGTTAAGTATGAATTTTTAATTTACGCTTATTTAAATAAAATATTTGACCCATCAATAGATCTAAACCGACAAAACTCAATAATAATTGTAAAAGCAAGCATAACCTTGTTGAGTTTCTACATTGAAAAAAAAAAGAGATGTTTAATTTTAGATTATTAAACATACTTAAAACTTTAAACCATTAATTTTCAGTTGATTAAAACTTTTAGTCGGTTTATCAAATAGGCCCTCAGTAAAAATTCATGGTGAAGGAGTAAATGATTGTATACTTGTGGTCAATCCTTAAATAGTTATTTTATTTTAAGGATTGCATAAATATTTGAAAAAAATTATTTATAACTATTTAAACAGTGGCATCTTAATCATTTGTTAACTAAGTTAGTGTTAAACTGACTCGTAGAACCTATTTAATCGAAGACATTTTACAAGACATAGATATAAATGTAATTTGCTATAAAAATATAAATATAATTTATATAACATAAAGTTTAAATATATAGTATTGTAATATAAACATTAGAAGAATAAGGTGTCCATATTTATAATAATATTTATAACTATTTAAATAATGACATCTTAATTATTTTTTCAACTAAATTGGTGTTGAGTTAACTTGTGATACTAATTCAATCAAAGATTTTATACAAAATATAGATTAGATACAAATGTAACTTATATAACATAAAGATTAAATATATGAAAAATACTTTGATACGCAAGCTTGTGTAAATTTTTTAGGGTTTAGGAATTTATGTTAGGGTTTAGGGGTTTAGGTTGTAAGGTGTAGAATTTAGAATTTATGGTTAGGATTTAGAGTTTAGAGTTTAGGATTTATGGTGGTAGAATTAGAAATTTAGGTTTTAAATTTAATAGTTTAAATATAAAAGATTGTGTAAATTTCTTTTACACGACTTGTATATTAAAATATAACCCTAAATATATAATACAAACATTAAAAGAATAAGTTGTCCATATTCAAAATTTTAATAAAATAAAAAATATATAAGACCAATTAAATATTAAATAAAAGAATAACATATTTTTAAAATTTATCATGGATCAACCATCTAGAAATACGGATAAATTTAAACAAAATATGAGGCACATGGATCAAATTGAACTTGGACAAGCATGTGGCATAGTACACAAACCTGTCTCCAACACACATAGAGATGTAAAAAAGCTTACTCAACCCGAAAAAGCGACTAAAATATATTCGGGTCAAAATTTGTTTTAACCCAAAAAGTGATAACTCAAAACTGATATGTAATCGACTGTTGTTGACCCGAACTCGAATTAAACATAATACTGTAATAACCAAACTCGACCTGCGCCCGATTGATACGAACTCGAACCCAATACTAACCTGATAAATAATTGATATAACCCGATTGAAACGACTCGAGATCTGATTTTACCCGACATGTTTTGAACCCGACCTGTTAATTGACCCGATCTGTTTGTTGACCTAAACTGATATTGACATGGCTTGATATTTGCGTGACATGTAATTGAGGAAGTCTATAATTTGATGGTTTTCAAGAGAAAATTGAAGTATTTGAAAAATTATGAATTTATTATATTATATTTTTATTTTTGGTAACTTAGTCGAATAATATTTTTGTTTATTCTAGTCCCTATAATTTAATTTTTAGTCAAAATTGCCTCATATTTATTTATATTTTTGGTAATTTAGTCCAATAATATTTTTGTTTATTCTAGTACGTAAAATTTAATTTTTAGTCATAATTGCCCTTATTTTTTGTAATTTAGTCTAATATTTTTTGTTCATGTTAGTCCCTAAAACTTTACTTTTAACCAGAATTAACCCCTATCTATTTTATATTTTTGTAATTTAGTCCAATATTTTTAGTATGTTGATATTTTTGTTCACTCTAGTCCCTAATATTTTATTTTTAGCCGAAATTGACTCTTATTTTTTTTCTTCTAATTTTTGTAATTTAATCCAATATTTTAAATATGATGATATTTTGTTCATTATAGTTCATAATATTTATTTTTAATGTGATTCGTATTTGTGAAAGGCGTTAAATAATTCACTCGAAATGACCCAACCCAAAGTCTATTGACTATTTGTACCGAACTCAAACTTAATACGAATTCGAAACCCAAATTAACCCGACCTGAAATGAATTCGACCTGAAGTCCACCCGAGCCCAAATTAACCCGCCAATTAACTGATTCAGATCCGAACCGTTTTGACCCGGCCTGAATTGACCCGCACCCGACCCGAGTCGAATCGAAATATCAAATCAACCTAAAATAACCTATATCTGATTTGACTCGACCTGACATGACTCGACTTAAAGCTCATTCGATTACCTGTTTTTACATCCCTACCAACACAAATATACATATCCCATAGATATCTCCAGTTTACTTCGTTTTCTACTATATTTATCAACCTTATAGTAGAAAAATACTTATAGTAGAAAACGAAGTTAACCAGAGATATCTATGGGATATGTGTATATATATAGTCAGGATCTACTTACACAATATAAAACTTAATTACTTTTACACGGTTTTTGGACCGTTAGATGAGGGCTATAAATAGCTAAGATTATTTCTTTATCTCTATTTTTCCTGTAATAATCTTCACATTTTTTGCCATTAATCTCAATTATCTATTTATTTTCATCCAATAGTCCAAAAAGAAGTAAAACTTTTAAATTTTAATTTTACCTTCACCTCTTAATGTTAGATCTTATTCAAAATTAGATCGGCTAAGATTAACTTTGAATCACTGCATGAAAAAAAATATTTTTTTGATTAAGTAGAGAGATATTTACATTTTCAAAACTTTTGTCAGAATTCGAACTCATATAAGATGAAGAAACATCAAAATCATTTTGATGTAAAAGAAAAGAGTTAACAAGTTACCATGATAGAAAGAGGTGACCATAGGTTACTACACTGAAAAGAGAGACAATAACCCTGAAACATTGATCTGCATTTCTCTATTACATGACATCTGAGTAACCAAGACGGCTCCGACCGGGAACACCACATCCAACACCACGAAAAGTATCGCAGTTATTGTCTGAAATTTTCACCAAATCCAAACAAACACAACTGTCATAATCAGAAAACAAAAGTCTTAGTCTCAGAATCTATGATCAATGGGAATTACACCAACTTATTCTCATTCTAGGAGGTGCAAAGACGAGGAATATGGCCACACATATAAGCTCAAGGACCGAACCAAAGCCATTAATGGTGGCAACAAGTATACTGTTAGGCTTCACAACTCCATAATAAGCCCACATGTATCCGTTCAGTAGCTTGACGACGTACGGAAGACAATCGAATTCCTCGGTGGATCGACGTTGCATGATGTACCAGAACGTTTTCCTAGAAAATCATATTAAAACGATTCATGAACATGCATGCAAAAAGGAAACCGGAAAAGAAAAAAAGAGAGAGTAAAAGAACTGCCTACGCCGGAGCAAGGTAAACCAGACCGGTTGTGATGTTCCCGAGCAATCCGAAGACGGTGATTAAACTATTCATGTTGAAGATGAACACAATGGTGTATGGAACAATTTGGACTTTGTTGACTCTTTTAGTATGAAGATGAACTATACAATGTAGTGATTTTGATTGTGGCATATGCTGGTCAAGTATTAATGTAAAATCAACAATCAATTGATCTAGCGGGATGAGACATTAGGTCTCTTAAGCAAGATTAGAAGATTTGAATTCTAACGTTGTGAACGGAGAAAATTAACCCTAATTAATTGACCAATGAGTTGAATACAAATAAAAAAATATTAATGCAAAAGTTAATGACATCGACCGGTGTGTCGGTTTTCTGATGTGTTTGATTGCATGAATGTATAAATGATTGACTTGGGCTAGGTGGGGTGGTTAAATTTAGGGCCCATTTAATTTGGTTGAATGAGAATCCTTTAAACCATTTCTTGTATTGTATACACATGCTATTATTTTTGTGTTTTCAATGAATTACAGGTCTATATAATATTTATTTAAAATTAATTAATAAAAGTCAATAGAAATACTTATGCTAAAAAAGAAAATTATCACATGCCATTGTCAAGAAAAGCCAAACAATAAAAGTGCCGAGGTTTTTTCCATTTAAAAGGAGATTCTTTACTAGTAAGTAAATTTAGCCGTTTGATAAAATTGCTGACCAACTAAGAACACCTTATTACATTTGTTAGAATTTTTCTTTCCATTTCCTTTAGATATGATTAAGATTAAAATTAAAAATTTTTAAAAGAAAGAGACTTTTTACCTAAAAAGGATTACAATTGAAACATGTTTATTTATGGGATTTAGGTAGTCTAGCAACAAACCTAAAAATTAGGTCATTATAATAAATAATGAGAAAAAAGAAAATTCAAGAGTATGTCTATAATAATAAATATTGCAAAAATTAGGCTCTAGATATGATTAAGATTAAAATTAAGATTTGTTAAAAGAAAGAGACTTTTTACCTAAAAAGGATTACAATTGAAACATGTTTATTTATGGGATTTAGGTGGTCTAACAACAAGCCTAAAAATTAGGCCCTTATAATAAATAATGAGAAAAAAGAAATTTCAAGAGTATGTCTATAATAATAAATATTGTAAAATTTAGGCCCCTAATAACAAGTATTAGAAAACAAATTAAATTTTAAGTGTATGTTATTAATAACAAATATTGAAAAAATTAGACCCTAATAACAAGTGTTAAAAAATATTAAACCCCTAATAACAAGTATTAGAGAAAAAAGAAAAAAAATAGACCCTGAAAAATAAATATTGGACAAAAATAAAATTTAAGAGTAGACTCTTATAACAAATATTAAAAAAAAATAAGAACTCTAATAAACAAATATTAAAAAATGGGCTCCAAATAACTAGTAAAAAGAATTGGACCCTAATAACACATAATAGAATAAATTAAATTTTAAGAATAGGTCTTTAATAATAAATATTAATTTTTTTTATTATAATGATAAATATTATTAAAAGATTTAAACCATAATACAAGATGTTTGTAAAAATTAGAGTAAAATTAGGGGGAAATGCATTTAAAAAGTATGTTTGTTGGATTTTATTTACTAAAATAGGGTCATTTTTATATTAGATAATAACGTCACTGACATATGGTGACGATTACGATAAAGATTAATCGTTTTATGGAAAAGATATTTCACTACTAATCCATGAAATATTTTCTCTATATTTTTTATTATAAAACCTACTCCAACAAAGTCTACAAAAATGTGGCTCAAATACAAAATCAATTCATGTACAAAGAAAATATTATTTATGTGATTCAGATTCTGTTTATTACATCTACAAATAAGATAAAGATTTTAACTGTAATATAAATATAAAAGTAACAAAGAGGCGGAAAATTATTAATTAGGTGAGGAAAATTCTACAACGCTCGACTAGTATCGCTGAGTACTATTAAATTAATTAATAAAAATTAGAAAATTTAAAGACTAAACATATAATTATAAATTATTTAAAATATAATATTAATTAAATTATTTCCATATATATAATTTTTTACTTTTTTTAAAAAATAATTGGATCAAATATTAACTACTAAATCCTAAACCTGAAACTCGAAACTAGAAACCCTAAACCTAAAACCCAATATTTGAATTTATGGTTTAAGATTTAGAGTTTAGTGTTTTGAGTTTCAAGTTTAGGTTTTTAGGTTTCGAGTTTTTATTTTTTAAATCGACTAAGGTTGATATTTGATCTAATTATTTTTAAAAAAAATTAAAAAATATTATATATATGGAAAATAGTTTAATTAAAATTTTATTTTAAATAATTTATAATTATACGTTGAGTCATTTAGATTTTAATTTTTATAAATTAATTTAATAGTGCTCAGCGGTACTCGTCGAGCGTGATAAACTCATCCTTAGTTGAGTGACCAAGAATACTCATATGTACCAGTTCAAATTCTAACATTTACTTTAATAATAAAAATATCTCTACATAATACGATAGAGTAACAAAGAGGCCAAACACTAAGATCTACTGATTGATCTAGTGATAAGGATATTTATCTTATCTTGTATAAATTCATATCTCGACATGAAAATGTAATACTCCTCCATTTAATAAAAAAAAGGGCCAAACACTCGTTAAGCAATTATTAAACCTCTGGAACAAACCTTATTTCATATGCACTATCATATAGTATGATAAAAATGACTAAAACACAATACAATACAACAGAGAAATAATATAAACCCGAAGAATATGTAAAAGATGTTTAATAAGAGTATATATATAGTAAATATCTCATGTGGCGGTGAATTTTTTTTTATTTTTACAAGTGTCTAAACTTTAGAGGCTAAAGATTTAATTTAGGGTTCATAGTTTAAGGGTTTAGGTTTAGGGTTTAGAGGCTAGGAATTTAAGTTTTACTTGATAAACCCTAAATTTTAACCATAAACCTTAAATTCAAACTACAATCCCTAAATTTTAAACACATAAACCTAAACTCCTAAACTATATAAACCCTAAACTAAATCTTTAACCCCTATAAAATTACGGGCCTTATAAAAACAAAAAGTTTCTTTCGCCGGCGTATGATAAAATTACCCATATATAAAACCTATTATTATATGTATATATCTAAAAATAACCAAATGTATTGATTAAAAAAAGCCCATATGTAAGCCTTCAATTGGAGTTATCTGAGATGAAGTTTCTTATATGTTGCATCACTTTCTCTGCCACTTCAGAAAAGGGATGATCAGTGAAGAACCCATGTTGTTGGCCTTCAAACTCCACAAATTCAACCTTCTTCCCCAGTTGTCTCAACTTTGTAGCACAGTCCTCAACCCTATCTCTCAGTATTTCACCGCCACCGACCACCACCGAAATCGGATCCAGCGGCACCTTTGCAGGGCTTTGGCTATAAGGTCCGAAAGGGTTCACCATTGGATCATCCATGGTACTTCCCACTGGAATTGATAGCCTCCAAAACCTATGGAAAACATCAACTTAAATTATGATAAACTTTGGTCAAATTATAGTTTTGCTCCTTCTACTACCACATAAAAGTTAGAATTGCATCAAAATAAAGGATTTTAGAGTTTATGATTTAGAATTTAAAATTTAAGGTTTTTTGGATCTAAGCTTAAAATAGACATGTTGTGTAAAATAAAGTTTATATGGAAAGAAAACCCTGAACAAACATGGCAGAATGAAGCTCTCAAGCATTACAAAGTGCAAGCTATAGTGTTACTTTAACTTTGCTATTATTGTGCAACTTTAAAGCTTATTTCTTTGATTCTTCTCTAGTAATCAGCCATGTTAACCGGAATAATTAACTCAATTTGAGCATAACAAAAGTAAAAAACAAAGACTAAATTATGCTTAATTAAAGTATAGTGATCACATCATAAATTAGAGCATAACAAAGGGACCAAAAACATAGTTTAACCACAAAAACTAAACCCTAATCCTAACCATAATTTCTAAATCTTAAATCCTAAAAGCTAAACTCTGCACCATAATCTTGAACCCTAACCTTAAACTCTAAACCTAATTTTTATGCTGTAAGACATCAAAAAGTGACAGAGGATTTGTTCTAACTAAATATGCTTAGTACACATAAAAATTCTCTATTCCTTTTTATACCAACACTAAAAGAATTAAAAACCAAACTCTAACCCTAAATTTTAAATTTTAAACCCTAAAATACATCATACCATCAATTACCTAAAATCTAACCCTAAACATATTATTTTTAGTATGGGGCATGATTAGAAATAGGAAAAAACAGATAATTTCTATTCGCTTGCTACTGTGTAAGCATGCTGAGAAAAAAGTCAAGAAAATCTTTCACTTTCGGTCCTTCTTTGAGTCTGACTTTTCAAATTAGTTGCCCCCTCTCACATTAATTCACTAGTTTCATTCTGGAAATTGTGAATGCACCATTCATCAACACAATGTGATGCCGTTTTCATTTTTCTGTTGTTGTATTCAAAAGATTCTCGTAAAGTTATAATTGTTTCCACCATTGCCTGAATATCTAACTTGTGTGATGTTTCCTTCAGTTCTGCAGAACTGAATCACATCAGCAAAAATAATAAGCACTAAATCCCCATGGCTTGTTCTTGAAGAACAGATAAGGCTTAAACTGTAGGTCAATTGATGAAAGGTTAATGTGAAAGCGATAATGTATAAAATCAACTGTGATTCATTCCCCTTAGAAAAGATATATACATGCGCTGATTGTGGAGTTGGAAAATCATGAAACACATTGAATTATTGAAGGGATATATAGTAAATTCAATACACGGGATGTGAAACAAAAAGTTTTTTGTCTTAGTTTTAGAGTTTATAGGGTGTATGGTTTAGAAGTTTAGGTTTAGGGGTAAGAATTTAGTGTTTAGAGGTTAGGTTTATAGTAATATGACGAGGGATCTAAGTTTTAACTTATAAACTCTAAATTCTAACCCATAAATTTAAACCTTAAACCTTACATCCTAAACTGAATCTTTAAACCTTAAGGGTAAAGTCTGTCTATAGAATAATTACGCATGATTTTATACCTAGATTTTTGTTTGAAAGAAAATGACATAACCTCTATATTCCATTCAAATCATTGAGTTTATGTTTTGGGTCAATCCCACGACAGTGAAGATGAAGAATTTGTGTAGGTAGGCTATAATTTTTGCTAATATAGGTTAGGTTTTAAATTAGACTGAAATCTTTAAGTATAAAAATTGCATGAGTAGGGTTTGACTCATTGGTCGACTAATTCATATCAATCACTCGTGTTTGACTCATTGGTCGACTAATTCATATCAGATTTTGTAAAGGCCTAATATGGGGCGATCCTCCCAACCTAATTTTTTTCTCTTCACAAAGTCAAGATTTGAACTCATGACCTTGCTTAGAGAATGTAACATTTCATCCCGCTAGATCAGTTGGTTGTTGGTACCAATTAAGGTTCTTTTGTTTGAAGTTATTTTGGACATCAAATGATAGTTTGTGAACATGACATGGAACATATTTAAAAATATTTTATTAAATTTTGAAACACAAGTGTATTTACGGTATGTTTTATGATAAGACTGATTAAAAGATTTTATTGATATGATATTGATACTTTAAAGGTTCGATTAAACAGTTTAAAGTTTAGAAGTTAATTGGAACTCCAACTATTATTCTCTAACAATGTTGCAATCAAGTTATGATCCTAACCTGTCATACATTTCCAAGTTCCAAAATGCCTCACAAGGATGGTCTTGCTCGCTCTTTGTTCTCACACTCCCACCAAAGAATGGAGACAACATCACGTACCCTCAAGCTGTAGCCGATGCCAGCTCCGTCGAGTCGAGTGTTAGGGGTTTTGGAATTTAGGATGTAGGGTTTAGAATTCAAGATTCAGGGTTAGAATTTAGAGGTTAAGGTTTAGCGTTTATGATTTAGGGTGTTAGAGTTATTGATTTAGGTTTTAGATTTTTATAGTTTAAATATAAAGGTTTTAAATTTTTTTTACCCAACTTGTATATCAAAATATAGCCATATATATCACATATGAAAAAAAATGAAGAAATATATATGTGTATTGTATATGGTTATAGAAAACGTTTAAATTGTAACTAACTAATACTATGACATTATAAATGTTTACAATTAAATTTGAACAAAAACTCGAGTAACTCGACTAGAAAAAATTTTAAATGAAGTTTGAGTTATAAAATATGACTCTTCAACTCGGCTAACTTGAAATTTCTCGACTCGACTTGATCGAAAGTCCATCCTTACCTGGCTTTAATGGTTGGTTTGCACTTTTAATCCCTTTTAAAAGCCAATAATTCAATTTAGTCTTTTTTCCCTTTATTTAAATACAAATTTTATATTTTTACCCTTTAAAATTAATAATTGAATTTAAATTAATTTAAGGCGATTTTTTTAGTTTATTCATTTGTTTTCTTTAATTTTATGTCACCTCCAACAAGATCTTACCTTTAGGATCCCATAATTTTTATGTTTTTGATAACTCTGTCACTATTTTAGTATTTTATTTGCGAAGTCAAGAATCTTTTGTCGAGGGATCGGAAGAAAAATACAAATGGTGGGGGGGTTCAAAGTTCATAATTTATGTTCAACAGTTGAGGGATTAAATTGAATAATTAAATTTAAAGAAGGGCTTAAAAACAATCTCACCATTTTATCTTAGGGCCAAGGCCCCGTCTCGTTTTGGGTTCGTCTTCCAGTACCAACGCGTGAAAGTCGCTGTGCGAATCGTTATTCAGATTCTGAGCAAGTGAAGGGCAGTGCTACACCCAGCGGCAGAGGTTTTCTTCTTTGTGATCCCAACTCAGATCCTTCAAAGATCTTCACAGTTCTCATCAATATGTTCAAGAAGTAAGCGTTTTTATTGATTATGATTATATATATCTTGGTCTTTGCATGTCCATGGATTGGAATTCCTTTGGCTACAGATTGAAGTAATGGAGAAGAATGGGATTAGTCTAACTATAAAGGAAACTGTTGTTTTCTCTTTGTTGTGATTTGGTTTTAGAATATCTATTCTGGGTTATTGGAATTTTGGGCTAGTTTGCAAGAATTTTAATGCTTTATAGGGTAGTTTGAGCATTGGGTAATGATGGTCACTCATTGTGAGTGATTGAGTTTATGTTTTTCATGCAAGCTTTTTGTTTGTTAATGCACAAATTAGCCAAGTTTTCAACCATTTGCAAGAACTATATAACCATTTAATTACTAATAGCTGAGATATTATATGCTTAGGGTACTTCCAATCTTTCAATTTGATGTTTGGGTTACGGTTAGATTGCCGATTTTTCCATATTCAGTAACTTTTTCCACTTTTTTGTAGATTTTAATCTGAAGATGTGTCTTCACAAAACCAAGTGAAAGCATCTGTGCAGCGAAAAATTCGGCAAAGCATCGCTGAGGAGGTGTAAATCTAGAGTATCTAATTATTTTGGTTTCAATAATTGCGATAACGGGTAAATTCTGAAATTAATTGGGTTTTTTATATGATGTATTGGTGCATTTCTGCAGTACCCGGGACTTGAGCCTGTTCTGGATGATTTGCTTCCAAAGAAGGCTCCATTGATTGTTGTGAAATGGTTTGTTTCTCCTTTAACTATTGTTTTGGCACGCGTACTTGAGACATGATGCTAACAGTTTCTTTCGGTTGCAGTCAAAACCATTTAAATCTGGTTTTAGTTAACAGTGTTCCGCTATTCTTCAATATTCGTGATGGACCATACATGCCTACTCTCAGACTCCTTCACCAATGTAAGTATCTCGTAATTGGGTTTTCTTCTGTTTTGATCCTCGTTTATTTGAGTGGTGTTCAGACAAGATTATAGGATGATTATGCATTTGATTATATGATTGTTTACTTGGCTGATTGGCTCTTGTCAACTATAAAGATGACAAGCTCTGTTCTCTTCTATGATGGCTTTGTGCTTTACTCTCATGTTTCCTACTGTTATGGAAAACCAAATATGACTGTTATGTGTCTTGGTTTTGCAGATCCGAACATAATGAAAAAGTTTCAAGTGGATCGTGGTGCGATAAAATTCGTCCTTGCTGGTGCAAACATAATGTGTCCTGGCCTTACATCCCCCGGTGGTTTTTTGGATGATGAAGTGGAAGCAGAAACTCCTGTGGTACGGTTCATCTTCTCCGTCACAGTTTACATTGTTTGTTTTACATCTTCCCAATATCTGACATGCCAACTAATCCTCTCAGGCAATAATGGCTGAAGGAAAACAACATGCTCTCGCTATTGGCTTTACCAAAATGTCAGCTAAAGACATGTGAGTTATTTTCTAGTTGTTTCTCTGCATAAACGGATTGCGAAACTTGAACTTGAAAGGCACAGTATTTTTCTTCCTCCTGCCTTAAAGGAGAGTAACTTAGCTGGGAACATGACATTACTGTGCTGGTTCTGTCCGTCGTTATAAAATATCCTTTTCTTTTTTGTGGTCTAGTTCCAATAGTCTTACATATTATCTATTTCCAAACCGAGAAGGACTTTCATGCTAGCTAAATGTTGTTAAACTGCAATAACTGTGTTCATTTCCATTTGCAGAAAGGCAATCAACAAGGGAATTGAGGTAGACAACATGCATTACCTCAACGATGGACTATGGAAGGTAAATATACTTAAACCATTAGGTGTTTCTGATGGAATAAAGCACTCTTAGTTGTCTGTTTTTCAGTCGACTTATTACAAGGCATCTATGATAATAAGCATTCATATGTCAAACTTTTTTATATTGTTATTAAATTCGTCTTTGCATTACGTTATTTCTCAGATGGAGCGGCTAGACTGAGCAACTTTTTGGGGAGCAACTGCAATGCCAGCCATGAACTAGTTAAAGAGAAACTTGAAGTTGCGGCTTGTCTATTTTAGTTTTGAGATATTTGTAGGCAGTCGAAAGAATTGCAAGGCGAATCTGTCAATCTTTTCCGTTATGTTTGATATATACTCATACTGTAGAGGAAACTTTGTTTTCCATATCATTTCATGTAATCTAGCAAGTTTCCCAGCAAATATTGTGGCCTGACTTCTGATTGAACAAAATCTCAGATTCGAATGACTTGACTCAGCGCGATGGATCTTTTTTAGTCATTATAAGTCATGGTGTTTAGGTGTCGTTGACATCTTGTCTAAGGTTTGAACCATGTTCCTTTCTTGATTATATATAAAGAATCTATCTTGATTTCTGACTGGTCCTTTAATCTAGCGTTATAAACTTATATGAAATTATTAAGGTATTTTTAATTTTTACTCAACTTTAATATCATTTTCAAGCCATTAAAGAGTGAGCAAATTATGGTAGTAATTGCCCTATTATGCTAAAATATAAGATTTAACCATACACATCTAGAGGGGGGAAATTCTAAAAAGAGGCTAAAAAAGGCGGGTACACAAATCCTTACAAATACGGATTTGTGCATATGTACCGAAATTCTTACAAAAACAGTAAGAAATTCGGTATATACATAAATGTTTACTAATTTTGTAAGGATTTATGCATATGTAGCGAAATTCTTACAAAAACAGTAAGAAATTCGGTATATACACAAATGCTTATTATTTTTGTAAGAATTTCGGTATGTACGTAAAAATGGTAAGCATTTATGTATATAACGAATTTCTTACTGTTTTTGTAAAAATTTCGGTACATATGCATAAATCCTTACAAGTATTTGTAAGAATTTGTGTACCCGCCTTTTTTAGCCTCTTTTTAGCGGGTCTCTTTTTAGAATTTCCCATCTTATTGTGTTCATTGCTCACAAGAGGATCGTGACAATTGAATACGATTGACAAGGTTTCCTAGTCAGTCTGACTGTATGACCAAATAACATTAAAGGATTATTTAAGGGTGTTAGAAGTTTTCGAACTTTTGAAAAATAATTAAACCATTAAATTTTTTACATCCAATTAAGTTATTGTACTTCGAAAATTTAATAATTTACCCATTTGACTACTAAATTTTACGTTTTTTTATCTCAATTGGTGCTACATGTCACGTTAGGGTGATTTCACATGAAATTTTCAGAAATATAACATTTTTAATATTTTTAACAGTCAAAATTGATCTAATTGTCATAATTGAATTAATTTTCCGACTTAATTGACTTAAGGATAAATTACATAAATCATCATTAAACTTTACTCTCAGACCTATTTTAGTCACTGAAATTTCAAAACGTTCAATTTACTCACTAAACTTTAAATATTGAATTTCTTCGGTTACTCTTCCGTTAGCTTTCTAACACCGTTATGACATGGATTAAATAAATAAAAATATTAATATAAAAAAACACATTGGTAAAGAAAGAAAAATATAAAGACCCAAAACGCAGTGTATTGAACATTTGAGATTTTTTGGGTTGAAGGCAGTCTCCTCCTTCACCACCACCACCACTTGATTTCTCAGCTTCTTGTTCTCCCTCGCAAACCTCCTTTCTTGCCTCCTAAATCTTGTTTCTCTTATTTCTTCTCCAACAACCCTTTTGATAATGCCTTTGGTTTCATCTCCAAAACTGCTTTTCTCACTCCGTTTCAGTCGAATCAGACCCCGAATTTTATGTGTTTTTCCATTCAAATATGTACTCCTCCCGAGTTCAGTTCGAGCTTCGACTTTTAAGATATGTGGTTGTTCACGGCGACAAAGGAAAATGGTTCTGCTTTGAGTGGTACTAGTTTTGAGGGCTTTGATGTATTGACTTTCCTAAGTTAGAATGCATCTTATTTAAAGGCTTTACCGTGTTGATGTTACCTTTATGCCCCTGGGGTTGTGGGTACATGGCACCTTCTTTGTTTTGCAGGTTCATACTTTCCATACTTATAAATAACAGTCCTCACCTTCTCTGTTTTGCAGGTTTTACACTCTTCACTTTCTTCTTCTCTACCTCAACCAAACCACCACCTTCTCCATTAACAAGAAATCGAAGTTTATAAAGAAACGGTAACACAGTAAAAGCAATAACCATGCTCTCATGGTCACCGTCGGCAATGGCACTCACTCGTGCCCTACTTTTTTGAGGCCTTGCAACGATGGTGGGTCTCATACCTTTTGCTCTATTGATCTTAGCTTGCTCCTATTGGCGACTTTCTGGTCGTTTGGAAAACCACGGTGAAGGATGTGATGCCGAAAGGGATGCCAAAAGTGGTGAAAATTTACGACAAGATTCTCGGTGAGTCAACCAAAAAATTGAGAAACCAAGCTGTCTTCTTCTTCAACACTGTCGTCTTCAATTTTCCCTTTCTTTTGAATGCTAAAGATGTTATTAGGGCTAGGGTTCCTTAAATATGAATTTAAATCTTTAAATTTAATTTTTATTTATCAGTTTTTAAATGACTAATTTCCCACGTGGTTGAAAAACCATTTAAAAAATCCATGTCATCTTACATTAACAAAGTTAACAGAAGAGTGACTAAAAAGTCTAATGTTTAAAGTTTAATGAGTAAATTGAAGTTTTGAAACTTCAGTGATTAAAATAGGTCTGAGAGTAAAGTTAAGTAATAATTATTATAAAAAATTAAGAGCCTATTTAATTTTTTTTTCTTCCAAAATGAATGCTTCAATCTATGTCATCACTTTAACCATTGTCTTTTAACAGTTTTATTAATTTGAATTTTTGAATAACATTATAAAGGTGAGAGACCAAATTGTATATTGAATGTAACTAAGATAAGTTACATGTTTAGCTGCATGGCAATAAGTGCATGTGATTGAGTTGTTGAGATAGGTTGTTATGAGCAATTAGAGAGTGAGATCACTCTCATCGATTTAATGATAATTAGACTATTCACTTGTTGATAGAGATGTCTATTTATCAAATTTTGTTTTGCTGATTTCATTTACTGAAGACCTATCGAAATGTTTAATGAAAATTTTCTATTTTTTATCTTCTTTAATTCTTCTAAAAACCTTTCTTTTTCAATTCCTCTGAAATTCTTTTTCCTTCTTCTTTCTTAACCTAAATTCTTTTATAATTGATATCGAGAGCTCTATTTTCTAGATTCATTGTTAGTTCAAAAACGGCTAAATATATTGGTTTACCGACTATGCAGGAGATGTTAGATCGCCTGGAAGCTAGGTGCAATCAAGATCCGGGCTACATGAAAAGAATTTTGAAGTTGATGTCCAAGGAGGGTGAACTAGAGCAACTGGTGGTTGGCTGGGAATCATTAAAAAAGCAACAGCATGTTATAAATAAAGGGATTATATTCTTTGGAAGAATAAGGGCAATACCTACAAACAATAAATGATGACGTTTGCGATAATTCTAGAATTAATGATCCACTTATTCAATCTAATGTGCATCTCGAAACAAAAGCATGAGAGATTGTAATGATTTAAAGTCTAAAAGGGCAGTCGAAATCTACGATCCAAGTGTGTGACAAAATGCTTGTGCAAAATGATGAAGCTGAGGAAGTAGAAGATGCATATGGGTGGCAATGGGCGGGCCGGGGACGATTTTACATTCTCTATTTCGTCCTCAACACTTGCGGTTACAGTTTCGAGGAATCCCATTAAACGTTTCGAGGATTTTTTCATCCACATACCAATCTTTTACGGATCCCCGTGGTTTTCGGTTAATATCTGTATCCAAAAAAATAAACAAAACTTAATACATTAAAATGAGATATTATATCATAGAGCCGACTTGCTACGTCATTCATGGTCCAAACCAATAAAAACCATTCATTTTATTAATTCTTTCAATGTCATCTTTTTACTAAGTGAATATTCACTTGGTAAAAATTGTTTTTTTAGATCGTTGTCTCGTAAAGGATTTCACTCGGTTGATCTTGAATCTTCCATGGTACATTGGCTTGCTCCCAACTCAGAATGGGCAACGATGTTCCCCCCATAAGAACGGCTTTGATACCACTTGTCACGTGGTTAGAGTTTCGACCTAGCCCACCATGCAGCCTTAATCGATGTTCTTAGACAAGCGATTAAATAAGCATGATTCCTCACTCCAAAAGATCGAATTCTTCCAAGGCACTCAAACACAAGATTGTTTCTAGAAGAAACGATTAAAAGAGAAAGGCAACAAGAACAGAAGAAAGATCACTCAAGAACGCGAAGAACCCTACAAAGTATTTTAGAGTAAATGCCTTGTGTATTACTCAAATGATGGATGAATACATTTGAGGTGGGGAGGCCTCTATTTATAGTTGAATCCCTATACAATGAACAGACGAGATCAAATCGCACTAACGACTCAGATCGAAAGCTGCCTACCCAATCTACACTAACTAAGAAAACTCTATCACTATGGAATTCTTTCCATAAGTTTGTGTTTACATTGAGAGATATTCTTATCCCTTGAAATATTTTCTGGTAAGATGTCATCCATTAATTTACCAGGCTCAATGTAATTTTACAGTAAATATGAGTGAAGATTCACTTCGTAAAAAGATAACATTGAAAGAATTAATGAAATATATTATTTTTATTAGTTGGGACCATAGATGACGTGGTGAGCCTGACCTATGGTATAATTTCTCCATTAAAACAAATAATCAACATTAAATCTCCAAAATTACAAACATAAATGATTAATTTAATTTTACCAACAACAAACAAATCATTTCAAAATTATAAAACATACTAAAATATTAACTATTCAAATATGGCAACCTGCACTACCTATAAAAATATGTAACTAAAAATCTACAGTTCTAAATCATGATATGTTTGTTCTAAAAGGAACTAGATTCGATAGTCTTTCCAACCATATAAATTACTTCTTCTAATTTTACTCATACGATTTATGGTGAATTTTCGAAGTCACTGTCATTGTTGTTTTTGAAAACAGTCTGTAGTTTTTTTTCTAACCTTTGCTCACTCAAAAATTATTAACTTCTAATATATAACTCAAAATCAAGAACTGTTTGTTTTAAACAAATCTAGAATTTCGTATGGTTATAGAAATATAAGGGTCACTTTTTTATTTATCTTGTAGATTTTTTTGTGATTTTTTAAAATTCAATGCTAATTTTTTTATTAGATATGTTGTCAAATTTTTATGACCTTTCAACATTCAAATATTCATATTGTTTAAAATACATATCGAAATTAATCACCGTGTATTTTAAACAAAACTAGACTGAACCACGTTTACAATGATGTATAGACCACTTTTTAATTATTTTTTATGGAATTTATGGAGAGTTTCCAAACGTACTCCGCCAGCCATACTCAAGTTATGAGAGATTAGATTTTTTTTTTGAAAATGGGTAAATTACCATTATGGTCATCTAACTTTGTAAAATATTGGGATCTCCGCGGATATTTTTTGGGGATCCCCATGATGATGTATATAGTACGATTCGGTTATTCCCACGGTTCGGATATAGCAATCCCCATCCCTATTTAAGCTTCGATGATAAAACTTCCCTTGTCCTCGTCCCCGTGGGTGAAGATTTTGGTTATTCCCCGTAATCGCCGGTTCAGATCCTCACGGTTTTCAGTTAATCCCCACCTGATTGTCACCCCTAATGATGCATCCAAGATGGAAGTAAGCTTGTCGGGGAAGGTGGCTTCTATAAAAACTAGTGTGGATTCTGCATCAATACTTGTTGCCAGAATATTATCGAACAAAATATGCAGAAAGCTATTATGACAGTAATTGGCTGAAATTGCTGCCTATGAGGGAAAGATTTTTGCGTCACTCGTATGGATGTTGGTATACCCAAGATGTAACCCCCTAGACCAGACTATGCAGATTGACCATATATAACAGGGTACATCTCTAATTTAAAATCCAAGTAGAAACATATTAAAGATTTAAGTATCAAATTTTGAAAACATAATTACGTAAACCGATATAAAACGATGATATCATATATATATATATAATCATATCATAGAAATAGTTACAAAATAAGTTATATCAAGTATAATAACAAAATACTCATAACATAAACACTATACCTCTTAAAATATAGGCACATGTCACCCTGATGAATAAAATGGTGGATAGAAACATTACAATCTAGGTAGAATACTGAATGTATCGATCCTCCGAGTGTTAGGTATATGGTAGCCTATCCAAAATATCTGAAAAGGAAAGATTTGAGGGTATGAGCTGAGGAGCTCAATGTGTTCCAACAGTGCAAGTAAAAATATTTATATAATTTGCATAACATAACATTTTCAGAAAACCTAAGAGCATATAACATGTTATCATATCGGGTACTAGGGCATAAATCAAACATACAGTATAATCATGCTTATTTCAGCAAACATGTTATGTTTATGCGAAACCAAGCTTGTCAATCATGTGCACATGATCAGTTTAATAAAACATATAAAGCATGTAAAATAGTATACAAAATAGTCGTGTAGCACACAAGGAACACACCTCAAAAAGGTCAGGTCAGTCTGATGGTCAATTGAGCACCAGTATTATGCTCTGATGGCGTGCTAGAATCTAAGATACAATAAATTTTAGATTAATACTGGAGAACGCTCTGATGCCATGCTAGAGCCTAAATTACAACAGGTTCGTGCGATTGAATGTATCGAGATGAGTTGGGCTGGGCAGATGCACGATCAGCTGTAGTACTTTTAAACAAATAAGATCAATGTCAGTATTTTCTTCAATAACTTCTCTTAAATAACATAACTTAATGCATATGCATGTTCGAGTTCGACATCCCATTTGAAGGCTTTTGGGTTAGAATTTTACGAAACAGACTTAGGACGTCAGAAAAAACATTAAATAAAGGGTTTTTGGAAGATTTAACTTTTTGGTCAAAGTCAACGCTAACGTCAACAATCAAATTCAACGCTGACATCATCAGTCAAAGTCAAAGCTAATATCATTGGTCAACTGGGTTGACTCAAGCAAGTTGACTCACCGATTTGACTCGGACGAGTTGACTCAATCAACGGGTTAACTCATTTCGAGTCCAGTACGGGTCAAACGGGTCGGGTTCGGGTCAAACACGGGTCGAGTCATATCAAATGGGTCTGATCGGTCAGACACGAGCCAAGTCTAGTCAACTCGGGTCAGGCTAAAGGCTGTTGGGCCTTAAATAGGTCGGCCCATGCTAAAATGATAGATCCAATCTATTATTGGACCGGTTGGGGTGGTTGGGTCGGTTTAATAGGTCAGACCGGCTCGGCTCATAGGCCTAGCCGGTTTAAGAGTTATCGTCTAGGGTGGCCGAAAATCACCCAAGACGACGTGTGAAGCCCACGCGCGGCCTTGGACGGCCAGAAAAATGTCTCAAAATGCAGGTTTTTCCAGATCCAACTCAAAAACAACTATTATATGGTCAAAAAAGAATAAAACTCACTAGAACTTCCCCAAAACGAAAGAAATGGGGTCGGGCTGACATAGCTCTAATATGGTTTCTGCTGACATCGGACGGATGATCGACCACCAGGATTATGCCCGCCTTGATGCGAGGAACCCACTGATGGTGACAACACGATGATCGGATAATGGGCGACGGCCGAAACGTCGAGAATAGAATAGCGACGTTTGAAGGGCTTCTTGCCGAATTCTTAAACAATTTTTCTCGACGAACAGTGATGTTTCACCGTGTGTGGGGCTCCGGGTTTGGTCGGGACGTCGTGGTGCTCCGATTGGTGATGGCGGTGTTGGCCACGGCGCGGCATGGGGAAAATCAGACAGTGGTCGGAGAGGGGTTTAGGAGAGGTGAAAAGTTGAGAGAGAGAGTACTTTAGATACATTAATTGGCATTAATTGCATCAGATGAGTAGATAGAAATTAAATGGACCAATGGGGGGCAGTTGAATATTTCCAAAATTATTATTATTATATTACTAGATATCTTAAGGCACGGTTAAAATAAAATCTGGTCAAGAAATAACCAAGACTAATCTTAGTTTAGATGGTTATGCTTGCCATTCATTAAGCTAGAGGATACAAGTTCAAAATCCTATAGTTAATTGGAAGTGTCAAACTAGTTGGAAAATGCATTAGGGCCCTTAAAGGAGAATATATTTTATGACGGTACGTACCAAGATTTCATATATGACTTTGTTGATACAAATGACCCATATGCTTCTGAAATTAATACACATGCTGAGAATTAGTGAAGTTATAGACTGAAAAAATATGAGGAATATAAATAATATGGACATGAATGTATGTTCGTCTATTTACAGTGAGGTCTTTGAGAAGTCATTTCTGGAATCATTTATGAGTGAACCTTATGAGATTAACTGAGTGCTATGATTACAAAAACTATTTGAAAGTAAGTGACTACAGTGTCTTGGACATGAATGAGAAGCTCGTGTTTTTCTTATGAGAGACAATGACATGACCAACACAATGCTTAACGATAATTTTGTTATGTTACTAGTTTTATGTCGGCATTGGAGGCCTTACTATATCAAGGGCAGCACGCATTTTCTAAGAATGCTTTTAATGTCTTCATTGTTTGATCCTTGGGGACAAGGATCGTCTGAAGGAGGGATAAATGTCATAACATAGATGAAATCCAATAATGGAGACAATGAAGATAGGGCACGAGTGAGAGAGCATGATAAAGTCAAATTATTTTGTACAAGTGCAACTAATTGCTCACATGAAAGTTGTAGCTCTAGAGTGAACAATCATATCACGGGGAGGTTATTGGATCCTAACTTAGTTGAGATCACAATTGACAGCAAAAATGAAGCTACTATTAATATTTATGGTGTAATTTTGAGAATGGCAAATGCTATGTTTCACCAAACTATTGGAACTTTCTGGCTTCAAAACAGTTCTAAAATTCATTGTCAAGTTGGGAACAATAAAGTGAGTTTGTTTCTCAAAGACTTTAAGTGAAAGTCGGGTTTAAAAAAGAAGATCAAGATATATCTTTGCATGGACAGAAAATCGATCACAATTTCAAGTTAAATTTTTTGAGTACAGACATAGTGGAAGGTGACATTCCTGATTTTTGCATATCACTACTAGAGGAAATTAAAAAAAAACAAAAAAGCTTTACGCCCACAAGATCACGTGACCAAGAGTCCTTGAGACATTTGTTGGAACTGAAATTGACTACAACTATTGCATTGTCTAGAGTGTATAAAACTGCTCAACAATTTTTCCAATTTCCAGCTTCTACAATTATCACGGAGGTGTAACGACCCGAATTTTCGAATCGACATTTGAGCGTTGACTGAGTTATAGACCTTCGTGTGAAATTGTGTAATCAGATTCTTTGGGTCGAGTTTAGGCTTTAATTGATGAGAATTGGACTTATTGTACTTGAGAAGTGACCATTTTTTGAAGGGGAGAATGTTGAGGGACAAAGTTTTAGTGATGATGAGACAACGATTATAAATGAAGAATATGAGATGTTTGTTGCTCAAGATAGTGACTTGAATTCTTGGTTGTTGTCCACTATCAGCTATGTTCTTTCTATTTTTTATTAAAAAAATTGTTTTTTTTTCTTTTAAAAAAAGAAAGAAATGATCTATTTTTTCATTTTTTTTTTTTTGTTTTGGACCGATAGTTTTGTATTTGTACAAGTAGGGGATAGGTCTGATTGGAGAATTTTTCTTTTGATTTAATTTTATTTTATTTAATATTTTTATTCAATCATATGACGACATTGTCGCAAGATTATATTTTTAAATTAGAAAATCGCAACATAATCACGAGTTATGTTTTTCAACTAACAAACCGTACAACCTTAAATAACGTAGCTGGATACAAACATTTAAGTTAGCCTGAAATTACACTCGTAAGGATCAAACTCCTCTAAGGCACTAAAAAACTCAAAGGCTTTGATAACCGGAAGCAAACAAAATAATAGGCAACTAAGAACAAAGAACAAAAAAAAAAGTTTAAAGTAAATACTTTGTATTCTCTCAAAAAGATAAATGATACAAACTGAAAAAAAAAACTTTTATTCATAGTTAAGTCCCTTTACAATAAACAGTATATATTGATTAACATAGACGGCTATAATAAAAGTTCACCTATCAAATTCTAACTAAGTAAAAAAAATACATCACTCACAAAGTCAAGTCGTAAAATATTGCAAAGAACCAATTAGTTGTGCGTAAGAGTCTCGGGGCCGAATTCGCAGTTTGAATGAATATAAGAGTGCATTGCTACCAAGCTAAGTTCATTACTTAATTATAAATAACTATATATTAATATATTCTATATAAATTAAATGTTGATATTATTATATTTATTATTCTTTTCATAAAAATAATTTCATGTTTTTAATAAGGAAAAAAATTTGATGCACATGTCGTGTAAACTTTAGTTTATACATATCTTTTAGTTTTAGGGTTATGATTTTAGTTTAGGTTTTAAAGTTTATAGGTTTAGGTTGAAGGATTTATATTTTATGGTTTGTGTTTAGAATTTAGGGTATAAAGTTTAAGGTTTCGGATTTAGTTTTTTGCGTTAGGACTTAAGATTAGGAATTTAGGATTTAGGTTTTATAGTATAAATATGCAGGCTTGTGTAAAATTAGTTTTACACAAACTGTATCAAAATTTTACCCTCCTAATAATATTAATATATAAAATAATATTCTTCTAAAAAATAATAAATATTATTAACATATTAATAGCTTATTCTATATTAGCACTGTTTGGTAAATAGCATAGTGAACTAAAATTAGAGATTTAACCAGTCAAATCCGCTAATTTGGATGTTTGGTAAATAACATATTGAAATAGTAGATTGAGGTGAAACCTCTAATTTTGAAAAAAACTGCTAGTAGGAGCTTTTTGAAATTAGAGGTTTTGACATTAAAATATAAAGACCATTTTACCCTTAAAAATTATTAAAATTCTCCAAATAACCTAAATTTAACATTTTCTATTTTAATTCTTCACACTCACGTATTTACAACATTTATAAATGAATACTTTTTCTTTTTTTCTTTTTTTATTTTCACATATATTTATATTTAAATTTAATAATTAATTAAATTATACTAAAAATAATTATATAAATAATAAATTAATATATAGATCGTTCAAATATACTTATTAATGTTATATTAAAAAATATTTTTCATAATCTAATTAATAATAATAGATACAAAATAATAATTTTTTTTGATAAAAAATATTGATAACTAATAAACTATTCAAACAAGTATCGAATATAATCATGTCATTTTGCTTGTTTAAATAATCAAACAACTATAAGTTATTAGTTAATTTTACCAACACTTTTATACAATCAATTAGTCAAATCAGTTAATACAATAAGCTATCAGCTAATGTAATTCGCTATTAATTATCCGCTAATTGCCAAACAAAGCCATTATAAAAATAAAAATATTATATTATATATTATTTACAATAATTTATTGACTACGATTTATATATATATATATTGTCATTTTTAACCAAGTAATGGACTTAATTTGGTGGCAATATATTCATATATCATCCAAGTGATCTAATTTCAAAACCTCTTATTAACTATCACTCATAAGCACTTGTGCTTAGCACAATCGTAAAAGTGTGCTCTTATTATTGAAAGACATAGTATGTCAAAAATGTTATTTATATTTTATTTTGGGTCAAAATAATATCTTTATAAATAAAAATTATTAATTAACTGACAATATACAACTTAAAATGACTTGACAAACTTATATATTAACTGTTAGGGTCTAGATTCAATCTACCATGCACTCATTTTCATCACCAATCATCTTCATGATTGGAGAATTAATTTATTATTAAATTAAAATTAGAATTTAATTAATAGAATATGTAAGTTACATGAATCAAATTACAATTATACCAATTTTATTAAATGTCATGTCACCTTCTCCATTTTTAACACAAATGACTTAATTGATAACTTTTACTAATTTAATGGTTTATTGACATATTTAATAAATTGATGGTCACAATAGAACTTATCTTATAATTAGATGATCATTCATGTAATTTACCCTAAACTCAACCACACTTTCCCAAACGCACAGAATAAAAGCCCTTCAAAATCGAAACCCTAATCCTGTGTATCTGTTTGTCATTGGCGGCGTCTCCCCTACTTTACACTACCCAAAGCAAGAGCTTCAGCAATGGTCTCTCGTCTCTTCCAAGATTTCCCAAGCCCTTTTTCCGCTCTTAAAACAACAACAAAAGATCTGTTTTTTTCATTGTTTTTGGCTTATGTTTGATGTTTTTGTCTTTGCATTAACAGGGGATCGATCTAATTGCAGGAGGTAAGAGCAAGAAGACCAAGAGGACAGCTCCCAAATCCGATGATATTTACCTCAAACTCCTCGTCAAGGTCTCACATTTATCCCCATTCTCTGCATAAAAATGCAATCTTTTTATTCTGGTTTTTGAATAAATTTGCTGATTTTTGTTTTGGGTTTTAGCTTTACCGTTTCCTTGTAAGAAGAACCGGGAGCAAATTCAATGCCGTGATATTGAAACGCTTGTTTATGAGCAAAGTCAACAAGCCTCCACTATCTCTCTCTAGGCTAGTTCAGTTCATGAAGGGAAAGGTATAGTATTAATTATTTATGGGGTTTTTAGGATCTTTGCTTAGCTATTAATTTATGGTTTTGATTCGTTTTTTTGTATGTATGAATGATTTGTAGGAGGATAAGATTGCTGTGGTAGTGGGGACAGTGACTGATGATATTAGGGTTTATGAGGTTCCTGCTTTGAAGGTTACTGCTCTTAGGTTTTCTGAAACTGCTAGAGCTAGGATTGAGAAGGCTGGTGGAGAATGCTTGACTTTTGATCAGCTTGCTTTAAGGGCTCCCTTGGGTCAAAACACGGTATGGCCCGGGATCTCTTGTTCTATTTGGTTTGCTTTTGTTTCAAATCTATGCTTGTTGAATTGTTTATTGGTGTTTTTATGTTTTGTTTTCAATGAAATTTCATTTTTGCTTTGTTCATCGTTTGTCAATTTTATTTGAATTTGAAATGGGGATGGTTCTTTCATGCACGATTTGAAAAAGAAGGGTTGTATTGAGTTTTGGAACATAATCTGCTGCATTTTATCTGTTTACAATATGAATTTATCATTGCTTTTGTTAGTTTGTATGTTTGAGAATGCTTTAACATTCATATTCAAACTTATTTTGGTTTTTCTTTATACAAACATCGAAAATGATGCACTTTACATGTTCCTACTGCCATTTCTAGCTCATGAAACCTTGTTTCTTATTTAGCCTTCAATAGGAAGTGAAGCCAATTGGGTCTTGCCTTAAGACCCGAACTTTTGCTCTCTTCTAATTCTTGTCTTTTGATAGAACCAAATGTTGTCTGGATTTCTTACAAGTTTATATTGGGCGGAATAACAGGTTCTCCTCAGAGGTCCAAAGAACTCCCGTGAAGCAGTTAAACACTTTGGTCCTGCTCCCGGTGTTCCTCACAGCCACAGCAAGCCATATGTCCGCTCAAAGGGAAGGAAGTTCGAGAGGGCTAGAGGAAGAAGAAACAGCAAGGGATTCAGGGTTTAAAATGAGTTTTTACTACTTGATTTTGAGGCTCTGCAATTTAGGGTTCTATGGCAGTTTTGCTTGCCTATGTTTTGCATCTTATTATTCATGGATTAGCTTGGTTGAGGACAAATTTTTCCTATGCTACAAAAAGTGGAGCATGTTTAAGCACTCTAATACTATATTTTAACATGGAATTCTTCTATTAGTCCCTGCACTATGTGAAAGTTGTTGATTTAGTCCCTTCAATTCATTTTTAGTCTATAGAAAGTACGGTGTCTAAAATTGATCAAATTAGAGTACACGGTTACAATTTCTGCATACTATATGGATTCATGACATAATTTGACCAATAAAATCAAAGCAACATTCAGCTTAAATATGAACAAAGCAGATCAGAATTTTTTGAAGAAATCAATAATGTGAGAGTTGATCTCATCAGCCCTTTCTTGGTTGATGAAATGACCAACACCTTCCATGACCACAACTTCATCTAACATGGGCACATCTCCTTTGAAACCACCACTCTCAACATATTCCTTCATCCCCGGGGTGGTATAAACGCTGTCAAGATCCCCCACAATGAACTTCACTGGTACTTTCACTTGTGTACCATTCCATGGTGCTGTCAATTCCCAGTTTCTGCAATTTAACAATTGAAATTAGACTATAACTCATAAGATCAGAATTGGTTCAGAAACATTTTTTTCAGGTAAAATGCATACAGATCAAAGGCTCTGTAGTAGTTTAGAGCCCCAGTGAAGCCTTTTTGATTGAATTTGTTGGTGTAGTAGCTAAGATCTTCTTCAGAGAACCAAGATGGTAAGGGAGTTGGGGTATCTGGTTTGATGTTAAAAGCATCGTCTTTAGGCATGCGAGGTGGACCTGGTTTTCGATTCGAAATGATCTTCCTTAGCATGTTTGAAGTTCCATAACGAGCTATCTCTGCTTCAATCTTTCGAGGTTCCTACAACAAGTTGAATTGAAGTCATGTTTGTGTTAACTATTCGAACTAACTAATGATATCATAAGAGAGAAAAAACCTGAAATCTGCAAATGTAGTAATCATCTCCGAAGTTAAGCCTCATGCTCTCGATAGGCTTCATTGGTTTTCTCGGCATGTACGGGACGCTGAGGCACACAAAAGCCTGGACTCGGTCGGGACGGAACAAGCAAAGGTACCATCCGATAATGGCACCCCAATCATGAGCCACCAAGAACACTCGGTCCACACCAAGAGAGTCGACGAGTGCGATAAGGTCACCGACGATATGCATGCACGAGTAACTGGTTATTGACGCAGGAACCTCGGTGTCGCCATAGCCACGGAGATCAGGCGCAACGGTGCGGTACCCGAGTGAGCTCAAAGCAAGAGTCTGATGCCTCCAAGTGTACCAGAATTCGGGGAAGCCGTGGAGGAAGAGGATGACCGGGCCTTGACCTTTTTCGGCTACGTGCAATGTTATGCCGTTGACATCCACCATTCTGTGCTGTATTCCTTCCATCAATGTTCTCTCAGCCTTTGTCTTTCCCTTGTGGTTCTTTCTGAATGGTAAGTGTTGATGATAAGTACTTTGATAAAAAGGCAAAAGCAATGGCCAACGGGTTTACATGGGCGGAGCAACCTAAACCATAATAATAATAATTTATACAAGTGATGAATTCGAAAAAATATTTGACGAAAAGTTCAATTTATATAAGATAATTTAATCTATTTCCTATTTTTATTTTCTTTAAACTCTAATCACTTCCCCCCCTCAATTTTTCTTATTATTCATTCACTCTCAAAAAATTTCATCTTTTCTTCACAAGTTTTAGCATATTGATTTTACATGAGATTCCAAACATTTTATAAAATAATATTTAGAGATTGAGTAGGATAAATTAATGTTGTTTGCCACAATAAGAACCAATTATCTTATTAAATTCTTCACTGTAAAGGTGCAATCAAACATGCAAGGAAGCACGCGAATCACATGTCTATCTTAACCTTTTCCTCCATTCTACAAACAGGCCCCAGGAATATTCCCTGATTTGATCAGACAAACTTATGGCCAGTTTCAGCTATAGGCTTACACCCAATTCAAACGATGTATCCGAAAGGAGAAATGTGAGAAAGACACAAGCAGAATGGATCCAACTAAAATTTTCTTTAACACAGATGAATCCTAGGAACCATTCACTGAGACAGTGGATTCCAAAGAGAACGATGTGAGAAGCCGACAGTGCTGGATAGAATCCCAAACATAAAACAATAATAACAATACTTTAACCATGCCGAAATGATGTGATGACAAGCATATCAAACATATAAATTTGGTCCTCTGAAGTCATTTGTATAAAAGAAAGCACCAAATCCATAAAACACAACACTGAAACTTTTGCCTAAAGACTGACGATACCGATATTCTACATTCCCTCGGGATATAATGAAAACTTGACCTACAAATATGACTTCCAAGCATGATTAACCTATATCTTCAGAAAGATTACTTTTTTAAGTTGAACAAGGTCTAGTGTATTCCATGCAATCTTTAACTTCATAATACAATTTGAACTTCAGCTCCACCAAGTCAATCAAAACTAGCATTTAAGAACTTCAACAATTCGTTTCTTTTGCTCTCGGCCTCTTTGTCTTCCTTTGACTTGTCAAGTTTCAAGAGGATCTAGAAACAATGTAACAAGAACAATAGCGAAGTAAGAACCATTACAAGTGACTATGTCAAATTGGGCCATTCGTTGAAAAGTGAGACCCTGGACCCCACGGGCTTACCTTTTTGCCAGACACAGCACTACGCCGCGCACCATCATCCTTGTCACGCCCAAGAAACTGTATAACGGATAAGAAAGTTAACATGAGGGACAAAGCAAGGGGATATTATCGTGAACCAATAGACAGCAATGGATTACCTTAGAAAGCTGCACGGGGCTGCTACTTCTATCATCTTGCTGTTTCTATATGTAGCTCCGATTGCCAGGACAAACCAGACCCATAAAAATAATCCAAGCCAATTGCACCCAGTTATCATGTCACAGGCCCCAGCTCCAATTTCAAAGAGCCAATCCATAGAACAGGCAAAAAGTATTATAAGCACCTCAAGAATGTCTAGTTAAAAGTACTCTCAAAAACATAAAAGCTGGAAAAATTGATCAAGATCCATAAGACGGAACTATTGAACCTAATATCAGAACTTCTACTTTCCAGGCAGATGCATACGGAAGAAAGCAAACTTGTGACTTACATATACAAGCATGATTTGCACAAAGGAAGACAAACAATGAACCATGAAAGATATTCAACATAAAAACAAAAACCAAGCTCCTGATGAACAGCTAGCAAAAAAGGATAACATAGCCACACTAAGTCACTAGACGGAAATTTGGATACCATGCCAAACATAATGCACTTAAAATAATCGAGTAAGTCCCTAAGGTTAAAATTTCATGACAGCAACACTCAATCTCATGTTATTTAAGCATCCATGCTACACATTTATGTTGGCTTCTAGTGTGAATTTCAAATAAAGGGTATGTGTCAAACATGAAAATATTAGATTTTTTCTAAAGTTTCCAGCATATATTTGAAGGATCTAGGTCATATCCCATACATGTATATTTAGATAGGTGTTGGAGATGAGTGTTAAGATTCAAAACAAAATAGGGAAGTGCATTGAAAATAGTGGCATACCTCTTTTAGTTTGTGCTTTTGACGTTTATGTCGGTGACTCTTGCTCCGCTCTTTTTCCTTTGACTAAAAGGGAAAAGGGATAATAAAGTAAGCAGTATGGGCAACTGCATTAAAATGAGAACATAAAATTGGAGCACCAATGCTTAACCTTCTTTTTCCTGTCACTTTTCTTGTGCCTCTTTGAATGTCTGGACTCATGCTCACTATCCGATGAACTGATACTCCTGCAACAATTTAGCAGTCAGACTGTTAGGAAACTCATTAACCAAGTATTCATGTTAAGGTTACTAATCAGTAAAATGCTAAATAACCAAATTACTGCATGTAATTTCTCCACCGCCCATGTAACGCATAATGATATTAGAACAAAAACTATAAAATGAAAAAAATTGAAGAAAAATTGTTCTTGCTCAGTTACAAACTATTCCTAGGCATAAAATCAAGAATTCGTATCATGCATTTGCAGGACACAAATTTGCTTTTCCTTATGTTTACTCGTTAGTGCACATTCATACATCAAATTTCATTTGCATAAAATGTAAGATTATACAAATCAACCCATTGTACTATAAACAAAATTTATCAAAAGGCATACGCAACACGCGCATTAGATATACATCATAAGCTACAATTTAGATTCGTTTTGTTAAATAAATTTTAAATTTATTGACTAAATTACTACAATCGTAATCTTACTTTAACCAGAAAAAGATTAAAAAAAAGAGAGAAGATAAAAACGATATTAAACGATACATCGTAATTGTAACATAAAAAATCGAAAATTACATTATAACGTTCACCGAAGAACACTTGCAACTGAAAGTCTAGATTATATAATTAAATATTAATTAAATCGCCTAACAACTAACCTAAAAACATCAATTAGTTAAAAAAAGAATCAATTTATTTTTACCGGGAGGAATCGGAGTCAGACGAAGAGTGAGAATCGGAAGAATGACGGCGATGCTTCCTGCGACGACGTTTACCTATCGAACCACTCTTCTTCCGGATTTTGAGAGAAGCTCTCTCTTTTTCGCGACGGGTGCTGCGATGACGGCGTCTTTTGGAGCGCGAGGAAGACGAATCGGAAGAGGAATCCGATGAAGAGTAAGAAGTAGCCGATGACGACGATGCCGCCATAGGCGAACCGAAAAGGGGTTTTTTTTATCTGAGATTTGGGAGGGGTGGCGGCAATGGGCAGACTTTTATAACCCTAACTCTACTTACGATTTTATCTAAATTTATTTGATGAGTTTAAATTTGATACACCCTAAAATTTTATAACTTAAACCTTAAACTTTACACAAGCCTGCTTATTTTTACTATAAATTAAAATTAAATTTAAATCCTCAAAAATTAAACCCTAAACCCTAAATACTAAATATTAACATTAAATTATAAACCATATAACCTAAACCCCTAAATTCTAAACCCTAAACTAAACCTCTAACCCTTAAAATTAAAAGGTTTGTAAATTTTATACAAAATGTGTATCGAAGTTTTTCCTCAAAACCCCTTCCCTTAAAATAATTATGGGTAAATTGCATCAGTAACACTCCAACTATAGGTAAGTTTCTTTTTTATCAACCAACTATAAAAGTTTTTTTTCACCCAACTAATAGAATTTTTTTGTCACCGTCTATTTAAGAAAAATGAGTTTGTAAATTTGGTACAACAATAAATATAACACTTAAATTTACAATTATATCACTTTGGTCCCAATTCTAAAATAAATAAACAAATATTGGATGCCTTTCAACAAAATAAATAAACAAACTATGAGCATCCAAGTAAATAAAGGGGAAAACATAAATTTATCTATATTTTGATGACCCTGGTGTAGTTTACCAATAATTATTAAAATGATTTCAAAAAATAAATCTTATTACTTTAACAATTCTATTTAATATTAACTATCAATTGGTTTAGGGTTCAAACTTTAATGTTGTGAGCAAATTGAGTCGGAAGAATTGTCTTATGATGGGTTTATGTAATATTTTATTCATCAGGTCTATGTAGGGGAAACAATCGGCCACAACTGATTAAGATTGATGGAATAAGAACAGAACGAGTGGTTCACTAATATTTATCATAGGAGACCCTAGTTCAATTCGCTTTGTCTGTAATGTGTGTGTACTTAAAGGGTGAAGAATTTGTATGAACAGACACTATCTTATTATCACCTTTAGATCATTCAAAAAGATTAATGGAATAAAATATTAGTTTTTTATAACCTTGCAAAGGTTGATGCTCAAGAAATTTTTTCCGATAATAGAATTTGTAACGACGAGGGTTTAATTTGTTGAATTGTTTAGAATTAGAATAAAATTGATAGAATTTGTGGGGTTGAAGACTAAATGCTTAAATTTGGAGAGCCAAATTAATTGAATTTGCAAATGTGATGGTTAAATTTGTTGAATTGTTTATAATTAGAACAAAGATAGAATTTGTAGGGTTGAGGATTAAGTGTGTACAAGTGAAGGGCCAAATTAATAGAATTTGCAAACGTGAGAGTTAAATTTGTTGAATTATTTAGAATTGCGATAAAATTGATAAAATTTTAAGTGTTCAGGACTAAATGTGTAAATGTAGAGGCTCAAAATGATAGAATTTGTAAATTTGAGAGATAAATTTGTTGCTTTATTTATAATTAAGACCAAATTGATAGAATTTGAAAATGTGAAGGCTAAATTAGTAAAACTATTTATAATCAGGACCAAATTGATAGATTTACAAATGCGAGGGTAGAATTTGTCAAATTATTTATAATTAAAGCCAAATTGATAGAATCTGCAAAGGTGATAACTATATTTGTTGAATTATTAAAATTAGAACGGAATTGATAGAATTTATATGTGTTGAGTATTAAATTCCTTTTTTTTTTGAAGAAGGGTATTAAATTCCTGAATGTAGAGAACCAAATATTTTAGAATATATAAGTATTGAGAATGAAATGCGTAATTATACCAATCTAGAAACAAAAACATAATTTTTCAGTACCTAAATTGAAACTACTAATTTTTCAGTACCTAAATTGAAACTACAATATAACATCAAATTCACAAAAAAATTAGTTCGGTGATCTTTAATAATTTGGTAACTAATGAAACAATTTACCCTAAAATTAAAAGATTGGATGCATCCCCACAAAATAAATAAATAAAGAGATAATTATATATTTGGTATCTCACCATTACTCGTTTTTTTGTTTTGGTATTTCACTGTTTTTTAGTAAAATAATAATTGACGTTATATTTTGTTTCTATTTTACTACCCTGCCGTTAAAAAATTAACATATGCTGATTAGGAGAGAGAAAAACATATATGGCATGCTAACAAGGAAAGAAAAAATCACACGTGGTAGACTGTCTTGTCATTTTCTTTCTCCTAGTCAGCATGCCACATGTGTTTTTTTTATAATTTTAGTCGACGTGATATGCTGACGAGAAAAGAGAAAATAATGTGGCAGCCTGCCACGTGAGATTTTTTCTCTCCTAGTCAGTCTGTCATTGAATTTTTAACGACGTGATACCAAAAAAATTAAATATAATATTAAGTATCATTTTGTCAAAAAAATAAGTAGGTACCAAATAAAAAAACAGGTAAAAGTAGGGTACTAAATATATAGTTATCTCATAAATAAGTAAATAAACTATGATATAGAGAAGATAAATTTGTGTCAAATGATCATAAGCAAATAAAAGAAGAAGAAATAAACATAAACTTTGATTATAAATTTTACAACCCAAAGTGAAAATTAAGTGCAAATTCATCAAAATACAACAGACAAATTCAAGAACAAATTTGAAAGAATTTAATTAAAAGGGTTTGCAAAAATCAAAACAAGCCCCCATGAAAAGGAACTCCAGTTGCAGGCAACCAGTCCTCTCCATCTATGAACTTGGAGACAGTGAATCCATCAGCCTCACTCTCACTTATGTCCCTATGGTAACCACCCCATTGGACCCTGGAACCCGTGTTCGAACCCGGACCCTTGTTCAAATATTCGGCATAGTAAAGGGTATCGAGTGCGAAATTCCCAGCCCATTCACTCCAACCAGCCGGTTGGATCAAACTATCCATGAAACTCTGCATGTACACAGTCCTTGAATACTCCTTCCACGGCCTTCCGAGGTATGTTTTCGTCTGGCTGTTGCTTGAGGCGAGGTCGTTGGCGGGTTTGATGGTGCAATTGTGGATTGATATGCCTGTGTTTTGATTAGGATCGGTTCTTCCTTGAGCTGTGATGGTGTTGAATTGGTTCGGCATCGGCAGCCGAGGGTATATGTTGCAGTTCTGGAGGACCACGGCTGCGTTGCCGAATATGAAATCTACCGTGCCGTAAATGTCGCATTCTTTGTAGAACTGTCTGAGGGAGTGGGCGTATAAGGTGTCCTGGTATCCTTCGAAGCTGCATCGGTAAAACGTGGACATGTCGGCTCCGTTACGGACAGCAACGGCTTGGTGTTTGCTAGGTCCGGCTATATTATGGAATGTGAGGTCGACCGCGACGAATCCCTTCCCGACAACAGCTGAGTTCATTAAAAATGTAAGATTATGTAAATGTTGGAACATGATTCAAATGGTACATAAATTCTGGTACATTACCAAATGTTGCGGAGTTGAATGTGGTTGATCCATCCACAAAGTTACGGTTTCCAGTGATTATCGTCTTGTTAACGCCGGCGCCAATCATCATCAAGTTCTGCTTATTCTTAGGTATGGAAACGTACTCTTCGTATACACCGGCAGCCACGTAAATCAAAAAGTATTTGTCGCTGTCGCCAGTATTATTCGGTGCAGCAGCCACTGCTTCGGTAATGGTGGTGAAATTGCCACTTCCATTAGGGTTTACAACCACTACTTGACTCACCGAAACACCTTCCCCTTTCCCGTCTGCTCCAACATTCTTCCGTCGGCTTGCGGATTCATAAACTTCTTGGTCATGGCCCGACATTATTAAAGGCAGAGGAGAATCTCTGCCCTGTACCGAATTGGAAAACACATGGTTTCCTCCTAATAGAGAGTTGATAAGTCCAAGAACCCAACCGTGCCTAAAAAGTGCAAGAGAGACACTGAGGAAATTCGTTCCATTCGAGATAGACGGCAACAGGCTACGTTTGACACTCGAGGCAGACGGCATAGCTTCAAGCCCTTCGACACAAGTTTGCACATTAGTTAAAACAGCGCTAAGCAAGCAATGCAAATCATCGGCAACGAATGCGTCAAGACTATCGGATTTGATCTGTCGTAACGTGTACGACAAGAAATCAACATTAAGCTCAGCTAGAAACTGACAATCCTGAAGGGCACGAATCGTGCCGAGGCACGTAGTCGAGGGTAGTCTGAGGAAATACTTGATGGAGCCGAGGAAACTGTGAGCGTTCGACAATGATTGGTGCATCGAAGCCCTGCCGAAGTCCAAAATGGTGGCGAACTTGTTGCAGGGTAGAATGGATCTGCAGAAATCGGCATGTGGGGTGAGCCTGCAAACCGATTCCGAGTTGAAAATCGAGGCGGGATCGAGATAGGTAGCAAAAGACGGAGAGAAAAGGAAGAAGAGAATGGATATGGTGCAAAGAGGTGAAGCCTTGAAAGCCATTATTGTTTATGAAGCTTCCTGGTTTGATTGGTGAAACAGCATTTGGTGCCTTAGGCCTTTATAGAATGAAGGGTTTGGGTGAAAGGGCCATTGTTTTCTGCACTCGATACGTGCTTTGCATTACAAATCATGCAGTTAGGACAAACGTGCATAGCAATAAGGCTTGGTTTTTGAAAGGAAATTAGGGTATTTAAGCTTATATTGGTGTCCATGCGGCACGTCTTGGGGCGGTCAACACCAACGCCCGCCGGAGGAAGGCCTTTCAAAACCAACCAACCACATCTACCGGAATTTATATTAGATTATTCAACCTTACTTGTTAACGTGTTTAGCATGTTAGGCTTGGTCTACAATACGAGATGTTCATGGTGAGCTGGGACGGAGCTAGGTTCAAAAGTTAGAGGGGTTAAAGATTAAATAAGTATTTAAGTTTAAAAACCGAAAGAGATAAAAAAAATTTATTTGACTAATATTTAAACTAAAAAAACTTAAAATACTATTATACTAAAAATTTTAGGAAGATCGCTCCTCCCACCTTAAGTGTAATTCCGTCCTATGGGTGAAGTCGGGTTAAACCAATTCGAATTAAATTTATTAATTGTATTTACATTATATATATTTGTTTAAGTCTGGCCTAATCCATATAATAAATAAAAGAAAATTAATGTATTATTATAGACAATTATTTGGTATACTATTAGTGGAAAAATTTCATAAACATGAGTGAAATCGCGATAAATTTTTTACAACAAATTTAAAATTTAAATAAATAAGATATTTTCACCATTTTAATTTTATTTGTGAAAATTATAAGCACCTGATAATAATTCTATTATTATTATTATTTGCCCTAAATCATTTTTCAGGCTTAACATATTTGGCCAAATTCACTCGGCTATTGAATGAACTTTGGATTTGAACACGGATAATAAAAAAAAAAAACTGACGTTGGGTTTAATAGTCATTTTGGGGGTTTTCTTAAGTAACTTTATTCATAATATTTTATTTGGGTTAAAATGATTCTTTTATAGAAAAATTGTTAATTAATTATTGTTAAATGATTTGAAATGACGTGGTAAACTTACATAATAATGCACGCTGACATGTCAGTGTCATATAGAGAATGAAGTTGACTTGAAAGAATATCACATCAATCAAAAATTTAGTTTATAAATTTATTTTTTCTGTCGACATGTCATTCTGTTAAGTTATTTCAAGTTATTTACAGTTAGTTGACTAATAATTTTTATCCGCAAATAGATTATTTTGATCCAAAATAAAACGTTGAAGTTAAATTGTTTCAAAAAAGAATATAAACTAAAATAACTATCCAGATAAACATTAAGATTTTTTTTTTTTTGAGATTGTGCCTTGAACGTATAATCAAACCTTAATAGGTCTACTGCCAACCATGCTGAAAGGTTTTAATAAACTTCATAGTTAAAAAAAAGGATAAAACTTAAAATTGATCAAATTCCAATTGATTGAACTACAAGTAAAATGATAAAAAAATGATCCTTTAAATTTGAACAGATAGTCAAACCTTAAGAGACCTACTTCTAACCATTCTTCAAGTAAAAGCTTTATTAAACTTAATGGTTAAAGAAGATAAAACTTTTTTTTAACAATTTTTATTAGAGAGAGGGAGAAGGAAAACTTTATTCGTACGGGATTTTGAATTTACAATTTAAGATAAGAGAAAAATGTCAACTGAAAACTTTAACCACCTATTTAAAGATTGTTGACAAAAAAAACTTAAAACGTAAATGGATCGAATTCTAATATTTTTATGTTGTATTAAAGTTATTAAATAAATACACGAGTAAAGTGATAAAAGATTTTAAATCAAATCTATAATTAACAAAGTAGTTATCGGATCCCACAACCCCTACTACTTTGCGTTTGACAAAAAATAGTTAGAAATCAGTTGAATTATGTCCTGTTTTTTTTTTTTTTTTTTTGCATTTAGCAATTTAAACGGATATTTGTCCATCATTTTCTTGTCAAACAGCTAACAGTTTAAACGGGTGTTTTCCTATCATTTTTAACTCTTAAAAGGGTGTTTGCTTACAACTGAATCTTTCAGTTTCTACCGACAAGTGTTGCAGCCCCAACAACCGTTTTCCCACATCAATGACAAACGATAATGACCTTTATTAAGGTGGTAACTTGGTCGGGACTCGGGATTCATATATGCAAAAGGGAACTCAAGGTTTTTCAACATGATTGCTCAAATCCCACAGGTGACCTTGAGGCCGGTTGCAGGCAACCATAACCGGCCGTCAATGGACCTGCCGACAGTGAAGAAATTTGCAGAGCTAGAATCTTAGATAATGTGGAAACTGGGCCATTTCAACCGTCCGGATAACGATGCACCCGGGCTATAATTTCTGTACTCGACACACCCAAAGTGTTTTCAAGACAAGGCAAAGCCCTCAAACCACTTGTCGAGGTTCAGTGCTGGAAGCAGAGCTATGTAGTGTGCTGGAAGCAGAGCTATGTAGTGTGCTGGATGGGTTACTGTGTGCATGGCATGAAGGCACTTGCTGCTCGTAGTATAATCTTAGAATCAGATTGTGCAGCTGTGCACCAAGAAGAATGAAGATTATCATTACGGCAGTTGGACGAGCAGTAATCAGAATGTTGTGCCTATATTTGCAGGTTCGAGTCGGACATGTTTATCGCCAAGGGAACCAAGTAGCCAATTGCCTGTGTAAAATGGCCTTCAATAAGCCAGGTTCCAGTAAGGCTTTAAAAGATTGTAATGCGTATCTGTAATTTTCACCATTTGAAGCATTCAGAGATGACAAGATAACATACTTAAAATGATAGAATAATAAATAATTCGTGGTCAGTACAAGTCCAAGCTGTAGTTGAACTAAAATCTGTTATCCAGAGCAGAATATGAACTTCGGACGTCCAGTTTCACTGTCGAAGAGAACATACAGAAGAGACTATATTAGCCACAGCCTTTAAATGGACAAGGCATAAGGAGTTTATTTATTAATCTTCTGATGAACTTCCAAGATGTATTCATCTAATCCCATCTCATGATGCAACCTCTGGCATGCAGGGTTTCGAGGATCTCCGATGAAAGAACGAATCTTAGAGTGGCCAACAGCTTGACCTTTTTTACCCGTTCACAGCAGGCTCCAAGTGCAAGTTCGAACCCTTCAACCGTGACATTACGGAGGTGCACAAGCTTTGCCTCCTGCAGCCGGGTCAAGTTCCCCATCACCATGCACAATGCCGTATCAGAAATGGCACAGTAGCTCAAATTTATCTGCCAACATACCAGAGTTTAGCACATTTGAACGTATTGTGAATAGTTTCCACCAGTTTCAACATAAATTCCATATGGTTTCCATCATGCATGTTGCTTATACTAAAACGCGAATCGGTAGAACTGGTGGGGGGAAATTGACGATTTAGAGAACATAGCCTCAAGTTAACCAAGAAGAAAGTGAAGGAATTAAGATAGTGAATAAGGATGCGAACACTTAATCTGATTGAAGCCAGAGAAACAAACCCTCCATAGGTCTCAAATGCTTTAAGTGAAAAAAGGCATAATTAAAGGAGTAGAGAAGCTCCTTACTATGAAATCAAAAAGATGCATTGAAGATGAATCAAGAAAACATCACAATGTAGGCAGCATGTAGACTCTGGAAGGATAAACTTTCCGCATATTGACGAAACGAATCTTATTTACCAAAAGTAACGTTCTATACATGTTTTCCACACATAGCACTCATATCGCATAATCAGAAAAATTCTACCTGTCGAAGGTTCCTCGAGTAGTAGGCAAGTGCCAAAAAGCCCGAATCATCAACTTTCTCACAATGTTTCATATCCAAATCTGCCAGTCTCTTACATCCAGCTACAACTGCTTCCAAACCCACACCTGTAATTTTATGAAGTGCCCGCATTTCCAGATCAGAAAGCTCCTCTAGACGACCGATATAACTTAGCCCTCTGTCGGAAACTTCATTGCAGTATGACAAGTTGAGTTTCCTCAACTTCTTACAACCACTGGATAGAGCATCTAAGCCATCATCACCAATACCGGTACACCTGAAAGTCCCAATGAACAGATATTAACTTTCTATTAGCATGTTAAGAAAACATAACTTCACTCTCAAGTCGATTTTAAGCTTATTTTACCGGTATAGATCTAGTTCATGAATCTTTTTACAGTTAGAACCGATATAGGAGAGTCCTTTATCCGATATGTTTGTGCAAAGCCCCAGTTTCAAGCATGATAGCTCAGAACATTTAGATAAGTATTCTAATCCTGCAGATAGGAATAAAACACACTAATTGATTGGAAACCGGAACGTAACCAATAAGTTGCACAATGGGAAATTGAAATAAAATAGAGAATAGTTCAAGACTGTAACCTTTGTCATTTACACCACAACAATCCGTTAGATCAATTTCCTCCAGTAGCAAGCAAAAGGATCCGAGCTGACAAAGACCCTTCTCGGTAATCATACTACAAGACTCTAGCTTGAGGCATACAAGGTTTCTGCACGAGACAGCTATAGCAGAAATTGCAGCATCGGTAATGGAACGGCAGCAGGTTAGATTTAGGACTCTTAAATTAATGCAGCCAGATACAAGTCTCATTACACCCATGTTGGTCACCCCCACACATTTGCTGAGCCCGATCTCTACCAGTGACTTGCAGTTGGCGCTAATTACTTGGAAACTAGACTCGGAAATTCTAGCCCCATCAATTCTAATAACTTCAAGGTGCTTTAAGTTCTTTATCTGATGGAGAAGGGCTGTGGAAAGCTCCTATCATGAAAACCAACATTCAGCATCCATAAATCGAAATGGCAAACTTACACTACTACATGACCAAAGCCGGATAACATCGGCAAAACACGAAAAGCAAGCAACCAAGAAATTACTTACTGGAAGACAGTAACCTGCATTTAGCTCCAGAAGATTACCATGACCTCTAACAACAAAGATTAAACCAGACGAACTCAGACCTTCGCACCTGGATACATCGATGACCTACAAACAACATAATTCAAAACATCCGTTTGCATTTTCATGCTGTATCAATAAGCAATAAAATTCTACACAAATGTCAAAGTTTTCTACCGTTAGTAAAGGGCATCCGTGCTCGATAAACTGTAATCCGACATCTTCGATCAAAGGACAAGCCATCAAACCCAAAGCCTCCAGTTTCAGCAGAGAAGCAATAGAATGAAGCGATTCATTTGTCACCTAAACCACAAACATACATCAAGATTAACCATAGACAATATTTCAAAAGAAATTTAATGTAGTTTCAATCTGAGCTTCTATTTTCTCAGTAACCAAACATTGCATTGAGAAAAAATTCATTCAAAAAGCAATGGCAGAGAGAAAAAAAGACCCAACCTTGAGATAAGAGACGTCAAGATACTTCAAATCTACGCATTTCTTACACAAAAGATCGACACCCAGATCAGTTATCTCCATGCACCACTTCAAGCTCAAATTTTCTAACTTCAAACACCCGACAGCGATCTTCGCCAATCCGACATCGGTCAGTCGCAAGCACTTATCCATGTTCAACTCCCTCAATCCACCGGCGGACGACAAAGCAGCAGCTTCCCTGTCTCCAAACCCACAACAATACGACACGTCAACGCTCTCCAAACACGGACATGCACTTACCAGCATCTCCAAACCCGAGAACCTCAACCCAGTAGCTCGACTCAGCACCAGACTCTTCAGCCCCCGAGTCCAATTACCCAAACTCAGCGAATTCGAACCCGGACCAACTCGAGATAAGAGCAATGAAACCACCCCGTCTTCAATGCGGGGACAAGCGGAGAGGTCGAGAGATTGCAGTCGAGGGTACTTGTGGAGAAGGGTCGGCAAGAACTCGATCCGGAGTACTCGAAGATGCTTCCGAGTCAGCGAATCGATTCGATGGAACTCTCTGCAGACGAGCCGAAACGATTTCCGATCCGACTCAGAGACAAGAATCTCGTAGATCCGAACGAGTATATCTTCTGTTAAACTAAGGATTTTCTTGTTCGATTGAAACGATTGGGTCGATTGAAACGGTGACATTTTGGGTTTTAGCAAATAAACAAAACAAAAACAAAAAAAGCTTACTTTTATTTTTTAAAAACGATTTTTTTTCATGTGGGAACAAACAAGAAGACGACTCGGAGGTAGAGGAGCGGGTGATGGGTCGGTTTACAGAGAATCCGAATCAAGCTAAAACTGTTCGTTCGGGTCGGGTTCATTTTCCCGGAACTTTTTCCTCAAGAGAATAAGAAGGAAAATCGAAGCTATTTTGGTAGGTGAAAGACTTGCAGAGAAAAATATAATAATAAGCGGAGAAGACAAACGTAAACGCTTCACTGAGAACCGGTTCAGGTCTTTAAACAAAGTCCTCCATACAGAAGATCGCCACGTGGATGTTCAAAGAGTTCACTTGACGTGGCGATTTATCATTGGTTGATGAGTCTAATCAGGTGAAATGATCAACGGTATGTCATCCGTTGGATGGATGGAAGAATAGGACACGTGGCTAAAGGAGGGAGGGGTAGTACAGGGAAGTACGAGAAGTGGTGTGAGTGAGTGAGTAAGAGGAATAGATAAGAATTGATTTTTTTTTTAAAAAAACTTATTTTTTGGTACCGCAATTTTCTACAAAAATGGGGACTGAAAATTTCATATTTTGTACGGGAAATGAAGTGGAAAGTTATTTTCAATGTGTTTTTTTTTTCTGGAGGGGTCCACTTTAACGTGCAGCGGACCGTACCTATCTGTCTACGTTTCGTCAGCTCCCTATAATTAGCCATAATTTAAGAAATTAAAATTTAGGTTATAATTAAAGATTTTTTTAATAATGTGCAGGCTAAGTTAATTAGAAAATAAAATAGAGAATTGAAAAAATATTAAATTTAAGGAGAACTGAAAATAATATAGAAAACGAAACATTAAATTAGTATAATATGTCCGGTGAATTACAACGTTAGGAATGAGATGAAATACAAAAAAGAAGAAGCATGAAACACAATTGCTATTCTTATTCACTTACACGCTTAATGATCGATGTAGAAGTGGAGAGAGAAAGTAATAATTTTGTAGGCTTATTCGCGATATAAATTTGAATACATCAATAAATAAATCACAAAAGGAGATAAAACTACTGAAAAGTTAGACTTAACTGCAAATCAGAGTCAAGTATCATAAGAAAATCATATATGAACATAAATCTATCACAAAAGTGGGCACAAACGTGCCATAATTTAGAGAAAAATGTGTCATAAAAGTAGATAAAAATTAGAAAAAATAAAAATATATAAAAACAAAAAATAAATATAAAAAACAAGGAAAAAATAGCGACGGTCGACAATAAACTTGGAAAAATGATAAAATTTAAGAATCTCTTATAACAATCATGACAAAAAAATTAAATTTATTAAATTAAACTGAACTTAAAATAAAATTGATAAAACATGAAAAATATAAATTGATTTAACTTTTATGCCAATAATTTTGTCAACATTGAAAGTCAGTGATTTAATTAAAATTAATTTAATAATCTAGTAGAACAAAATTATAAATTTATTTTTGTGAACGGAGAAAAATTATAATTAAATGATTAAAATAGAATCGTTCAATAATTTAATAACTTTACAATTAATTTACCGTAAAATATAATACATAACTTGACATTAATGTGTGTCCAGATTTTTGGTCTATTTTGTTAGTGGAACAATCATGACAATATGGGTGAGTCTAGACTATGACGGAGTATGATACGATTATAGTGTAACATCAATTAAAATATTATAAAATTAAATTTTTATTTTCTGCTAAAGTATACAAATTAGATTATAAGAAATAATTTATCAAACTATTATAAAATGATCATTAAATTAAAAATTGATCTATAACTATATACAATATATATTAATATTTTTCATATATGATATACTCGACTCAAACTTAAACATTAATTCATTAATTATTAAAAAATTTGAATTATTTTACTTTTATTTTATAAATCAAAATTTACTCGAAAACTTTTCAAATTGAGATTATAAAATTATGATTCGAAACAAATTAAATTAAAAATTTTCTTTTTTTAGTCAAGTTGAGTGTCGTTGATTCCTAATATTGACTTCGTCCGATATGGAGTCAAAAATCATTGTATTTGAACTTTTATACTAATCTAACCTTGACAACCATACCGGTTGAAGTCTAACTCTCTAAAAATAACACATATTTGGAAAATAATCCTTACATACACTTTATCAATTAGTGGATAATTAATAGCGGATTGTATTAATAACGAATTGTATAAAAGTGTTTTATAAAATTATCTGATAATTGTTTGATTATTTGGAGAAGTAAAATGACATATAAAAACATAATTATACTTAATATTTATTTAAATAATTACTGGTTATCAATATTTTGTATCTATTAATATTAATTAGATTATAAAAAAATTATAAAGAGAAAGATGGAAGCTAAAACATTAGGACATATTAAATCATTTTCGTGTAAAAGAGTGATCACAACATCTCAAGATTATAAAATTATCAAACAGGGCTGCATTTTTTTCCAAAACAATTTAAAACATAATAATAATCAAATAAATTTCCCCAACTTGGATCCAAATATGAAAATAATTGTTTTTAACAAATCTACATCATATCTATTCTTAAAAAAGGGACAAATCTTCAAGAATAACAAATTGGACAAGGTCAAATCCAAAAGTTAGGAAATTGTGGAGTAAATTAAAAGGGGATGTAATTCCTCCATTTGGAAAATGAGATGTGAGGACCACAATTCACACTTGGTTTGCCCATGTTTTTTTAGTTGACCACTTGTCATAATTTTTAGTTTTTCTTTTCTTTTAAATTACTAAGAAATTCAATAGTTGTCATTTAAGTCTATATTTCAATAGTGTGGTCTGTTTTTTCTTTATGTTTTTTATATATATAACTATATTTTATAGATTCAAGTTGTTTGGTGCCCAACTGAGGAGAGAACAAGTAGTATTATTATAATAAGAATCATTATTACACACTAAATAGTAAAATAATAGTCATAAATATCTATATTTACACATTCAAGCCTCTCTTACTTAGGGTTAATCATTCTTCTTCTCAAATCTCTATAGAATATTTTTTAATTCTTCTTTTATATTGTGTGACTACATTAATTTTATGTTGTTTATCGACAATGGTGATTTTTTTTATTTTTTTTATTTATTATTGTTCCTAATAAATATCTCACATGTTTTGAATTCTTTCTTTACCCTCATTTTAATGTGTTTTGTTTTGTATGTTTTATTGTGGTACGTTTTTCGACTATCTTATAATAAGGTTCTCATCTACCTTTGCAGTAATTTGACGTTCATATTGCAATCATCATAATACACGTCCTTAATCAGTGAAGGTCAACAGTCTCGTACGATTAGATCTCATTTTGTGACAGTTTGTCGATATTTTTAAAACTATTAGCAGAACTGTTTGCAAGAATGATTTTGTTGATCACTTCTCTTACATCACTACTTAAGTGTCTAGGTGGATAGAGATCGAGATATTTATTTCCTGATTTTTGTGGTTGATGAAGGGCATAGTCAAGGGAAGGCTTTGATTTGGCTAAAATGAAAAATTATCCTTTAAACTGTCTTTTTTTTTGCTTTTGGTCCTTAAATTATTTTTTGGTCAAAACAAATACTTAAAGTATTATTTCTAACCACTTTAAGTATTTAAGCTATGTTTTTTACTTTGTCCCTAAACTATTTTTGGGTTAAGACAATAAATTAAATTTTTGTGACGTGTCAACGTCTAATTGGTCGAAATATTTTTTTAACTTAGATAACGTTCGAACATAAAGTGGCCATAAATAATAGTTTAGATACTTGTTATGACCAAAAATAGTTTAAAGGACTAAAAGCAAACAAATGACATAATTTAGAGGTCAATTTTCATTTAAGCCCTTTTATTTTTATTTTTCACGTCTTTTAGGTTTTTATTTTTTATTTTTTAATCTTTTGACAACATATATGTGTTTGAATCTATGTCTCTTAAAATAAATATCATTATGTTTTCTCCTGAAACAACTCGTTGAGTTCATTATTACATTGACTTCTAGGATATAAATACAAACTCAATTAAATATAAATATACATATAAATAAAAAAAATGAATTTGTGGCTGGTTTTGAATATAAAATTTCCAACCAGAAATGGACAGTAGTATATGTCCCATGTGATAATATGTGAATGTGATGCAACAATCTGCTATGTTATTAATGTAACATGGAACATGGTGTATAAATGATATATACAGGCCACAAAGTCCACGGGCATGTGACTATCCTTGATAATCAACATAACTTATACAGTACCCTTTGCTCATTGTTCAGTGCACTCTGCCCATGGATTAGGCATACCCCAACCTTTTCCTTTTTTGCTGGTATTCTTCTCTATTTTTTTCTTATCCAAATTATTCGAATTAGGGATGACAATGAAACAAGTATTTTTTGTCACAAAATCTTATAAAAGCTTAAAAATTTTAAGTCAAATATACACTTTAGTATCTAAAGTTGACTTGGAAGTTCTATTGGTACATAAATTTTTTTGTCCAACAAAATACTTGAATTTGACACTTAAAGTTAACTTTATAATCTATATTTTTTTTATTTAAAGAGAGAAAGACTACAATCACATGTCTCGTTAAATAAAAAAAGAGTACAAATAATTGTAGTTACAAAAAGAATCAAGCCAGAAAACCCAGATAATCTAAGGCATAATGTCACGGGCCGCGAGCCAAGGCCCGAGTCATTGGCACCACTGGGTGCACACCAGAGTTCCCAAGAGGTTCAGATAGAGATTTTGGGCTCAAAGAGACCACCAGACTTAGCCCGATCCGTGGGAGATTCTAGAAGGCTTATTCATCCACTTTGACCTATGTAAACTTGCCTTGTATACATATGATTTGTTGCCATAGATAGAAGGGAATATTCCCAGGATTGTACCATTGTGGTTGGTGGGCTTCGATCATAGCCGTCGATGTAAATTTGTATAGACCGTCGGATTATGGGGAACTCAACTATAAATAGAGGTCTTCCCCTCCTCATTTCATGTATCCAAGTTTCCAAGGAATAAAGGCATTTATTCTAAATCATCTTAGTGTTCTTGTCTTTGTTCTTGAGCGTTCTTTCGAAGTTCTTCTTCGCTCATCTCGTTTGATCTGTTTCAGCGTAGAACGTTTTGCGTTTGTCGGTGCTTGGGAAGTTTGATCTTCCGAGAGGGTTGAAAAGTCTTACTTAGGCGTTTGTCTTGAGTCACATCGCCTAAGGCCGCACGGTGGGCTGGTTGGAACTCTAGCCACGTGACAATAAATAGAGCCTTACGGCAACAAAACAAAACCAACCCCAAGCTTACACCCATCGAAGAACCCAATGAGACAACTAGCCAACCCTAGTGGCTTGTTGTCGATCCCCCACCAGCAGCTGCTGCATATCGATCGGTTCAAGAGTATGAAGAATTTCCATAGGAGGGTTACCACGTAAAGCTGCAGCAAGCCTATTAGCCACCACAATTGCCGTGCGACTAATTTGTCGAACCACAACCTCCCAATCCCCAGCAACATCGCTTTGATTTTAATAACCAACGCATTTTCAACACGATTCAAACCGGTCCTTTGCACCAACTGAACTGCTTCAGCACAATCTGATAACAATTTTATTAAAGTTTAGTCTTTGGGCATGATAAAGCCCATCGTAAATTGCCCATAATTCTGCAGTCACAACAGAACATTTATCTAAATTTCGAGAAAAACCAAACAACCACTCACTCTGATCACCTCAGATGACTCCTCCCAATCGCAGCCGTATCATTCTCCATATTCACAACCCCATTAACATTGACCTTAACTTACTCATTCTCCGGGAAGCTCCAACTTTATGATCTACATTGATACTTATAATAAATTATTTATTTAATTTACGAAGTTAATTTTAAGTGCCAATTTAAATATAAAAAGTCAAGTTAATATCCCGCTCATAAATTTTTCCGTGCTTATATTTTAACTATGAAATAATTTATTTAAAAAATATTCAAATCTACAATTTAATTATTCGAAGTGTAATGATAATGTGTTGTTATCTTATTTGGTACAATAAAATAATATTTAAAATTTTAATGCAAATAAGATAAAAAAAGATATCATTGACCACTCAACCAACTAAAAAATTTCATTAGCTGTTATTTTATTAGTCTCATTTATAAAATCGAAAATCTCTTGTAACAAAAAATGAAATAATTACTTTTTTTCTCAAGAAAACTATAACCAGTTTAATGAAACATACACATACTAAGAAATCATATACACTCTGAAGTTGTATTCATAAATAAATTGTAATATACAATTTCTTTATACTACTCAAACTTTTTTCTACTCATAAATTAAAGATATTAAGTAGTTAAAAATGCTCAAATTTACGTCATTTTGTATATTATATCAAAGACATGTCAATCGAACTAAACTCAATCGAAACTTGTTAATTAAGACATAATAACAATTAAAAGAAAAAATACATTAAATATTAAATTATATATAATAAGGATATAACCAAACATATTAGGAAGTTAGGAACCCAATGAGCAAGGCCCAACCCAGATTGAAAAGCCACTTTGGAGCCCAAACCCTAATCAAAATTACCATTATTTTTTTGAACAAATTTTTCTGGACAAATTACCATTAAATTGGCCCCTTTTATTTTTGAAAAGGAAATAACACTGCATTTTCTGAATTAAGCTAAGCTAACCTTGGAAATGTATATTTATACAGGGGCGGATGGTTACGGGAGCAAGAGTAGCCCTGCCCCTGCCCCTGCCCCCCCCTCCCCCAACCCCAATTTTAAAAATTTAAAATTTAATCTTTTAAAAAATTAAAAAAAATTAATTTGGTCTTACAAAAATTAAAATTTTTATTATATTTCAAAATTTTTGAATTTTTAATCAAGTCCCCTTCTAATTTTTTTTAAAAAAATCTCATTAAGTTTAATTAAACACTTTTTTTGAAAATTTAAAATTAAACCCTTCAAAATTTAAAAATTTTAATTTAGGCTTTTTAATTTTTTAAAATTTTTAAGTAGGCCTATGTATTTATAGATCATATCAGATCAGATCAGGTCAAGGTCTTATTTGTATAATGTTTTATGTTTAGTTTAGGTTCAAATTTGATCTGATTCAAATAGAGCTGGCTCGTGAATTAAAAATATTATTTGTAGAATGTTGAGAGGAAGAGCCATAAATTTCGAATATAGACCATAAAATAAACATGAACTATAAAAAACATATAATTTACCATTTAAACATCTTCACAAATTCTTTGAACAATTTCTACTTAAAGAAGACAAATTTACTTTTAATAGGTATTGAATCTACAACTTAAATTTTAGGAGAGAAGAGAGAGTGGACATTAAATATCATCAAAATTTTAAACTTTTTTTAACAATAATGCAACGTAATAATATTATTAATATGATACGAACTCACAAATATATTAAAAACTATGTAAAATGAATTATAAATACATAAAAACTCTATATAATTATACTTTAAAAATAAAATTATAAACATATAAAATAGTAAAATACTATACACAAAATTATAATACACTAAATTATGTCCCTATCTCGGTGACACAAGAATCTAAGTGAACTTTCCTTTAAAAAAAATCTAAGTGAACAACAAAAGGAAAATATCTTGTCCTAGCCCCTGGAGTTTTAAGTTTTTGGCCGGATTTCAATGCCTTCAATTATAACTCCGCCTTTAAGCTGATGACCCTTGATTTCCATCAAACTCATTTTCACTTCTTCATCACTGATTCCGCCATTGAAGAACTCACCGAGCTCGATCTCCATCCAACCATCATCTCTTTTCCTCGTAACCCTATCGTCTCCCTCAATCACCCTCGATTTCATCATTTGTTTCCTGTTCGAATAAAACAGGGTCTCCAGTTGTTGTTTCTTGGTGTCTTGGCATCGCAAATAAGCTGTGTTTGTCGATGTTTGGTTCCCGATTTCGATCGATGTCTCCGACGGTATTGAATCGAGCCCGTATGATCTTTCGGTGATTTTGAGTAGCAGATAAGCTCCGTATTTTGTGTTTGGAGAAAGCTTTTTGGTTCTGATTTTGCCATTGATTTCCAACCAGCTGGTGGTTACGAGTTCTGCTACCTCCGAGAATCTAAAAAGAAGAAAATATCGTATCAGAATTCGATTGAGTATTAGTTTAATTAGCATCAATATTAGAATCGATATGTTGAAAATTTTCATATGTTATAGTTATAGATTGGAATGGAATGGACTTGGACGGATAATGTATTAAGGGTCTTGGGTTAAGGATAGTTAAAAAACTATTATAGTTAATTGCATTGCGTGTCTTTAAATTATGATTCTCGACCTATAAATTTTTAAATATTTTAATTTATCCTTAAATTATAATTTTTATTTTGAATTGGTCTTTAAAATTTTGAATATTTTATTTTCATCCCCAAATTATGGCTCGTTCTAAATTGGTTTTCCAGACTTTTGAACGTTTAAATTTTATCATCAAATTATCATTTATAACACATCGTAATATTATATAATGCACATCAAATCAATGTTTACATGACAATTAATAATTTTATTAATGGCTTTATAAACATGGAGTATGGTTAGCATATTTTGATAATTTGATGGCAAAATTTGAACGTTCAAAAGTTTGAGAACCAATTTAAAATGAGTCATAGTTTAGGGATCAAATTGGAATATTCAAAATTTAGAATGGGTCATAATTTATGATGAAATTGGATTGTTCAAAAGTTTGAGAACCAATATAGAATGAGATTCATAGTTTGGGAATGTATGACGCAACTAACTCAAAAAATCATAAAAAACTAATAATATATATGTAGGTTAAATTAGGCTAAATTAATATAAAGGGGCTAAATACTTTAAAGTGGACATAGTATAAGGAGTAAAACCATAATTTAACCATACATATTTTATATCCAAAATAAGCAAATTAAAACTGCTGACCTGGATTCAGGGTCAGATTTCCAAATCCAGAACATGGGATCATTGCTCCCCGTTATAGAAAGCTCCCTTGCTGATAAAATATATGATATTTTCCCACTCGATCTCTCCAGTTTGAAACTCTGCATTTTCATGGAACATAATACGAGGAACACAAAAACATCATTAAATTCATAACCAGTTCTGTTTTGTTTTTCTTTCCCAGAGTTTATTCATAATATTAAACTGCGATCGCAACACAATAAAATGATTTTAAAGGTCGTATCACAAACCGCAATCACAATTAAAATTATAATTATTTTTTTAGAAAAAAATCACGACTTAGCGTTTGCAATGTCCGCAATTGCGACATCACGACCACCCACAATTTAGTTCTAATTCTATGGGTTTATTGGGAACTAACCATTCTGCCATCAGCAATAAGAACAGGGTTGCAGAGGAGGAAATAAAGCTCCTTCTTTGAACAAAACTGGATACTTTTATCACAACTTTCCGACAAGATTTCATGGTAATCAGACGGTAAGAACTTGCCCCAGACCGAATCGGAATCCGCTGCCGATCGGAAAGTAGTCGAAACCAAGGATGATTTACATGCGTATGAAGGAGAAGTGAGGGACAGAACCGCTGAAACACAGCTCTCCGGCAACATATTCAGCTCAAAAGCTTCCATTTTTTTTGTTTTGAAAAATCAAAGAATAAAAGAATAAAAAAGCAAAAGCAGAATTATATGATTGTAGTGGAAGGAATTTGTGGGTGGTTTCCCAATGGGCAGTTTGCTGCTGGTTTATATGTCTGCAGGGGGAGAAGGGAAAAAGATGGGTAAGATAAAACAAAGCAAGGGCTGGCTATTTGAACTGCAGAGAAACTTCCCTATCGTGTGTGCTTTTCTCGACTGTTTGAATACGAGTCAAAAAAAGGAAAAACCATAGCACACCACAGTTGAGAGGATTTATTCTAACAACCAACTTCTAGATTTTGTTATATATGGAGTGGTATATATTTATTATATACTATTAATAAAACTCTGGACTGACCCTAAGACAAACAATATTAAATATAATTAGATATGTTATGAATATTTATCTACGTGTATGTCTATTATGATAAGAACTTTATCAAACATATTTAATTTATTTTATCATTAGAAATATTATATTCAGTAATTAGAGTTTAATGTATTATATACTTTTTATGCCTATAAATAGACGATTTGATGAATGCATTGTATATAAGTCTATATTAAGAATAATACAAATCTTCATATTTATCTCATCTCTTTTTTTTTTTTTTTTTTTTCGTTGTTCTTCGTTATTTTATTCACAACACATTATCAGCATGAGTTTACTCGAAAATTTTTAGTCAGAAATCAAGCCTCTTCAAAGACGGTAATTATTTGAATATTATTACGTCCCAAATACAATATGCAATAAATGGTGATGACTTATGATTAACAGACAGTGCAAGTACTCATACTATACTTAAGCATAAATTTTTTTCCATTTAACAATGCAAAGGAATTATGTGAGTACTATATCCGTAAGTACTAATATCATAAAATGCTTCGAAAGAGCAAATATATTATTGCTAAATGGAACTGAATTTCACATTCACAATGTGTTATACTTGCCAAAGTCGCAAAAAAACTTATTGGGTTTTAAAGATATATGCAGAAATGAATATCATATTGAGACTATAAGTCAAGGAGATGATGAATACCTTCATGTTACGAGTATAACCCAAGGCAACAAGAAAATTTTAGAAAAATTACATGTACTATTATTCAGATTGTATTACACAAGAATTAGTGCAATTGAAGCACATGCTATTGTAAACCAGAAGTTTACTAATAACTTTACTATTTGGCATGATCGGTTAGGCCATCCCGATTCGATTATGATGTGAAAAATTATTGATAATCCATGTGGTCATTCTTTAAAGAACCAACAGATTCTTCAAAGTAATGCATTTTCATGTGATGCTTGCTCTCAAGGCAAACTAATTATTCCACCATCATCAGCTAAGATAGATTATGAATCTGTTAATTTTTTGAAACAGACACAATGTAATACATGTGGGCCCATATACCATTCTTGTGGACCATTAAGATATTTTATAGTTTTAATCGATGCATCGACTAGATGGTCACATGTATCCTTGTTATCAACCTGCAACTTGACGTTTGCGAGGTTACTTGCTCAGTTGATGAAGTTACGAGCACATTTTCCAGATTCTCCTAGACAATTTGTCTTGATAATGTTGGTGAATTTACTTCTCAGGCTTTTGATGATTTTTGCATGTCAATTGGAATAAATGTTGAACATCATGTAGCTCGTGTTTATACACAAAATGGTATTGCATAGTCATTTATCAAACGACCTCAATTAATTGCAAGACCGTTACTAATGAAGTCAAAACTACCAATTTCTACACGGGGACATGTCATTTTATATATAGCCTAACTGATTCGCATCAGGCCAATAAGTTATCATAATTAGGAACCAAATATTTTTCATATTAGAATTTTTGGGTGTGCGGTATATGTTCTGATTCCTCCACCGCGATGCACAGAGATGGGTCCTCAAAGGAGGTTGAGAATATATGTCAGATTCGAATTCCCCTCGATAATTAAATATATTGAGTCTTTGACAGAGAATTTATTTACAGCTCGATTTGCCGACTGTAATTTTAATGAGTCGATTTTCTCAACATTAGGGAGAGAAAATAAACAGCTGAGAAAAGAAATAAGTTGAAATGAATTATTTTTATCTCATTTTGATCCATTTACCCAACAATGTGAACTAGAAGTTCAAAGGATAATTCATTTGCAAAACTTAGCAAATCAATTGCCAAATACTTTTACTTACCCTAAAAGAGTGTCTAAGTCACATATACCAACTGTGAATGCTCCGATTAAAATTGATGACCCAGAAGGATAAATTCTAGTTGCTAATAAGTCAAACGCACGCCTGAAGTGTGGTAGACTAGTAGGTTCCAAAGATAAAATTCTTCAAAAAAGAAAATGAGCTATATCTTGTGATGGTCTGATCGTAGAATAAACAGATTATGAAAGATCTCGAGAAGAGATTAAAAAGTCTCCATAAGAGACATTAAACATGACTCAGGTACTTGATAATGATGAGATCTCAATAAACTATGTCATGTCCCGTAACAAGTGGAACCAAAATAAAATCAACGTCGATAATATTTTTGCATGCAATATAACACTAGAGATTTTGAATGATAATATAGATCATAAACCATTGTCAATTGAACAATGTAAGCAAAGAAATGATTGGCCAAAATGGAAAGAGGCAATTGAAGCAGAACTAAATCTCTTTCAAAAAGAAAAGTATTCAAACCTGTAGTCCGTACACCGGAATATGTAAAACTTGTGGGGTATAAATGGGTCTTTGTGAGAAAAAGAAATGAAAAAAAGGAAAAAATGCAAGATATAAAGCTCGTTTGGTTGCATAAGAATTCTCACAAAGACCAGAAATCGATTATGAAAAAACATACTCTCTGGTGGTGGATACGATCACTTTTAGATTTTTAATTAGTTTGACAATAAAAGAAAGACTTACTTTCCGCTTAATGGATGTTGTTACAACCTCTTTATATGAGACTCTTGATAACAATATTTACATGAAACTTTCGAAAAGATTTAAACTGCCTGAAGTAGTTAATTCAGGTTCTCGGAAACATTATTCAATCAAACTAAACAGGTCTCTTTATGGATTAAAACAATCTAGGCGCATGTTGTATAATCGCCTCATTAGATACTTATTAGCGGAAGGCTATAAGAATGATCAAATTTCCTTGTGTATTTTTATTAAAAGGTTTAGCTCCGAATTTGTCATTATCGCTGCGTATGTTGATGATTTGAATATCATTGAGACTCCTAAAGAGATCTCCTTGATAATTGAATATTTAAATAAATAATTTGAAATGAAAGATCTCGAAAAAACAAGATTTTGTACTGGATTGCATGTTGAGCACCTAAAGGATGAAATTCTTGTGCATCAATCAACATACATAGAAAAAATGCTAAAGAGGTTTTACATGCATAATGCCCATCCGTTGAGCACCAATAATTGTTAGGTCACTTGATGTTAACAAGATCTATTCTATCCTCGAGAAAATGATGAAGATATTTTGGTCCAGAAGTGTCATACTTAAGTGATATTGGTGCATTGATGTATCTTTTTAGCCACACACGACCCGACATATCATTTGCTGTCAATTTGTTGGCAAGATTTAGCTCATGTCCAACCCGAAGACATTGAAATAAGGTTAAACACATATTTCGTTATCTGCAAGGTAGGAAAGATATGTGATTATTTCCCCTAATCTATCCAAAACAAAACTGGTTGGTTTTCCAGGTGCAGAGTACTTATCTGATCCTTATAATGCTCGATCACATACTGGTTATGTATATACATACGATGGTACCACAATTTCTTGGCGCTCAATGAAACAAACAATTATTGTCACTTCCTCTAATCATGCTGAGATTTTGGCTATCCATGTGGCTAGTCGTGAATGTATGTGGCTAAGGTTTGTAACCCATCACATTCGAGAGAATTGTGTTTTACACTCTGAAAAAGTAGCTCCGATAGTCTTATATGAGGATACTACAACTTGTATTTCTCAACTTAAATAATGATACATAAAAGGTGATAGAACAAAACACATCTCGCCAAAATTTTTCTTCACTCATAATTTACAAAAGAATGAAGACATTGAGTCCAACAAATTCGTTCATATGATAATTTAGCAGATCTATTTACTAAGGCGCTCCCTACTGCTCCGTTTGAGAAGTTAATTTACATCATCGAATTACGTCGGGCCAAAGATCTTATGTGACGTTTTCATGAAGGAGAGTAAATACGGGTTGCGCTCTTTTCCCCTTAACTGAGGTTTTGTTCCAATGGGTTTTCTTGGTAAGGTTTTTAATGAGGCAACATGTTATGCGTATCAAAGATATGTGTATTATTTTTCTTTCACTAAAGAATTTTTTCCATGAGATTTTTATCTTAGTAAGGTTTTAACGAGATACATCATCTTCATAGACATTCAAGGGGAAATGTTATGAATATTTATCCATGTGAATGTCTATTGTGATAAAAACTTTATCAAGGAGATTTGATTTATTTTATTATTAGGAATATTGTGTTCAGCAATTAGAGTTTAATGTATTACGTACTTCTTATGCCCGTAAATAGATGATTTGATGAAAACATTGTATACAAGTCTATATTGAGAATAATACAAATCTTTCTCTTTCTTTTATATTTTTATTCTTATTCGTTGTTCTTCGTTATTTTATTGACAACAAGATATAAATTTATTGTACCTCTGACTTTCGAGTCTTTCGTTGGCATTCCTTCGCATGAAGGGCCCTTGAAGCCTTTCGAGTTTCATTAAGATGGTTTAAGGTTCACCCGGATGTAACTCTTATCGTATCCTTCATTTAGTTGTAGTTCCTTGCCATGACCGCGGTCAAAAGTTACAGTCCAATATGATATAGTTATGATGAAACTAAAACCTCACCAGTTTGATTAAATAATTAAATAATCTACGTATGAAAAGAGAATGTATGTTTTAGAAAATACTATAAATATGAATTTAATAAAATATTGGGATGTATAAGAACACGTGTGTTTTATTGTGACTGGATTCCTGCTGTTGATCGGGTAACCTTATTTTTACGCGACTCTGATTTTAATACTAAGGTTACGTACATAGCCCATATATTGGAGAATACAATTCGTATATTTTTATTTTTTATATATCTTATTAATAATATTATGTCACGTGTAATAATAATAATTTTTTAATAATTTTTTATTGATAATATACACAATATAAATTTATTGGTATAATATATAGAGAGGAGTGAAAAAAACAAGCGAATTATATTCTATATTGGAATGTGAACACCCAAAACACTTGGCTTTTAATCTTGAAATAATGGCACAAATACTTCCTGTTTTTTTTTAAATTTGTCAATATGGTTTTTAAAATTTGTAAATGTTCAATGTACCCCTATAAAGTTTTGTTTCCGTCATTCAAAATACTTTTGGCATTAACACCGTTAACTGGTAACGTGATACTTTCTTATACTGCCACATGTCTATTATTTTTAGGGAAAAATGTTGAAGTTAATGGTTTTAAAATAATTTAATCTTTTTCTTTTCATGATAAAATAAAATGTAGAAGGAAATGAAGGGCATTAGAACACTTTAACCTTTTCCTTTTAGATTTCATCGATTTATTCTCTTCTCTGCTAACGTTTCAAAATTCCCTTTTACTCCTCCTCTAAAAAACCCTAAGTTTTCTTCCCCACCAGATATCGCCGCCTCTGTCGTCGATTTTCGTCACCATTTAGTCAACAGCCCAGTTTTGATGTTTTCAATGTTATTGTCGCTCTTGTTTTAAAGATTAGATATGTAATGAATTCTAGTATTACGAGGGTATTTGCTTAGAGTTCGGTCAACAGCTGCCACCAACATGTTTTGAGGAAGGCGGAAGAATCCCTGTAGATTGTTTACATCTTGAATCAAGTTCGTGTCTTGGAGAATGAAATACTCCACCATATCAAGCAGCAAGGATTCAATATTTGCCCCCTGTATCCTCATTGTGAGAGCTCTTGATTCATAGTATATCTTTTCTTTTGGATTTTTCGTTTTATTCCTAGATTACTAGACTTCTCCTTGATGCTGTTGGAACAACTTGTGGTCAACGGCTTTGGAAAGTATATAGAACCAAGTACTCTAATATTTTTCGAGTACCCTTCAGAATAGATACTTCATAGAATTGCGGGGATTTTGTGGGCGATTATGCTATGAGGTTATATGGGACAATTTTAGTAGAATATATATACTCAACTTTGTAAATCCCACTTTTTTGTGTTTGATGAACATATATGTGTTTGATGAACCAAGATCTTTAAGGAACCTTATTTGTTGTAGGATACAATATTTAAGATAATTTAAATGATGAAAATATAAATTAATATTTTGTTAATTTACTTTTTAATTTTTCAATTTAATTTTATAAAAAAATTCCATTAAATTTGGGTAAATTATTTTTTTAGTCTCTAAAAGTGGTTTAATAATTTCCTAAGAAAAACATACGTTTTACTCTCTTTTTTTTTGCTTCAGAGAAAATGGTAAAATTATAATCATGCCACTGTTTTTTTTTTCTTTTTCATCACAAGAAATAGGTAAAATTAGTTTAAAGCCCTTAACTTTAAACAAATTTTTTTCGGAAAAAGTGACACGTGGCAACATAAGATAATGTCACGTGTCTTTGACATGTCACCAATTAACAGTGTTAGCATCGGGAGCACTTTGAATGACAAAAACATACACACATTGAACGTTTACAAACTTTAAGCATCACATTGATAAATTTGAGAAAGTACAGGGGCATTTGTACTATTATCCCAATAAAAATTGACTTGGCGCTAGTTTAATGGAGTATTATTTATGAATAATATTGGAAGAAATGGAGAAATTATTTGATGGACCCTGTTTACCACGTCATTCGTAGTCCAGCCAATAAGATCCATCCAAAACGACCCTTATAGGTTAATCAGGGATAACTAAAAATTTAATCTCTATGTCTAATCTCACACAGGCTAATCAGGTGTCACTTGAATTCTTTCTTCATCACTGCCAAGTTAAAGATTTACAGTCCAAACGTGTGTTGCTTCAAGGTCGTGAAGAGGGTGGTCTGTATAAGCTGCAGTTTAATAATTCTCCCAGTCTGTATACTGGTTTTGATACTGTTTGTCACTTAGCTTCTGTTGCAAATAATGTCACTCTAGATCTGTGGTATATGAGGCTTGGACATCCTTCTTTAGATGTCCTTGTCAAAGCTTTACATCTTTGTAATACTTTTGTTAACAATAATAAAAGTACTTCTTTGTGCAAGGCCTGTCAGCTAGGAAAATCACATAAACTTCTTTTTCCTCTTTCTAATACTGTTTACTCTCACCCTCTTGAATTGGTAATAGCTGATGTATAAGGACCAGCTCTCATTTTTGTCTAATACATTTAAATACTATGTTGCATTCACAGATTCTTACTCTAGATACACTTGGCTATATTTTCTTAAACAAAAATCACAAGTGAAAGAAGTGTTTATACAGTTTCAGCAACAAGCTGAAAGGCAGTTTGGGGTGAAGCTGAAAGCCTTACAGTCAGATTGTCGAGGAGAATTCCAGGCTCTACCGTCCTATCTTCTCAGAATCAAGGGATTGTTCACAGACATTCCTACCCTTACACTCTAAACAAAACGGTGTAGTGGAGAGAAAACATATACGGATTGTGAAAGTCGGTTTCACCTTGATGGCTCAAGCATCCTTACCACTTCACTTCTGGAAAGATGCCTTTTCCAGTGCTGTGTTTTTGGTTAATAGACTACCTACAACTGTATTAAAAGGTATGTCTCCTTATGAAAGAATTTTTAATAAAGCTCCCGATTATAGTCTTATGAGAGTCTTTGGTTGTCTGTGTTACCCACTGTTAAGACCTTATAATAGACATAAACTTCAGTATAGGTCACCCCCTTGCATTTTTCTTGGCTATTCACCTGTGTTTAAAGGATATAAATGTCTAGACATTAATGGTAGGATATATATTTCTTGCCATGTGAAATTTGATGAAGGGATGTTCCCTTATGAGAGATATATCTCAAAATGGCCTGAGACTACAGCCTGGACTGAGTTTATATCTAAACTTTTTTGTCCAAGTTCTAGTACAGGCTGCTCTCAGACCATCCCTGCTTACACTGCTCCTCAGCAGCATACTGTTCTGCCTACTTTGTTTCCTTCACTACATCCTCTCCCATCACAGCAAGATTCCTTCACAGTAAGACATTCTTTGCCTACTTCACCCTCTCCTAATGTTCTTCCTTCCAATCCTATTTCACCTCATGTTTTCTCTTCACCTTTATCCTCTCCCCAATAGCAAATCTTTACCGCAACTCCACCTTCTACTTTGTATACATCTCCACAGCAGAGTGTCTCTTTCTCACCACCATCTCCACCTTCACTTCTAAATCCATCTCCATCTTCACAGCAAGGTATTTCACCACCTCCATCTCCACCTTAACTTCTACATACAACTCCATCTCCACAGCAAGGTATTTCACCACCACTACCTCCACCTTCACTTCTACATCCACCTCCACTTCTACAGCAAGGTATTTCACCACCACCACCTCCACCTTCAATTCTACATTCACCTCCACCTCCACAGCAAGGTATTTCACCATCACCACCTCCACCTCCACCTTCACTTCTACATCCACCTCCACCTCCACGGCAAGATATTTCACCACCACCACCTCCACCTTCACTTCTAAATCCACCTCCACAAAACTCCCACTCTATGGTTACTAGAGCTAAATCTGGCATCTACAAGCCCAAGGTCTATCTTGTTGAGGGAAATTACTCTGTTCCCTCCTCTGTTCATAAGGCACTGTCCCAGCCAGAATGAAATCAGGCTGTTCAGGCTGAGTATTCAGCTTTGCTAGCCAATAACACATGGGAGCTTACTTCTTTACATGCTTCCAAAAAAGCAATTGGGTGCAAATGACTCTTTAAGGTGAAGAAGAAACTTGATGGAACGGTTGAAAGGTTCAAGGCTCGATTGGTCGCCAAGGGTTACTCCTAAGTTGCTGGAAGTGATTTTAGAGAAACCTTCAGCCCAGTTGTGCGTGCATCCACGATTAGGACTGTTTTGTGTACCTCTGTTCTACAGAATTGGCCAATACGACAGATAGACATCAATAACGCATTTTTAAATGGGGAACTGACAGAAGACATTTACATGGTGCAATCCCCTGGTTTTGAGTGTCACGGTCCTAATGGTGAACCACTAGTGTGTCATCTAAAAAAGCCCTCTATGGACTCAGACAAGCTCCTAGAGCTTGGTTTGATACTTTAAAGTCCTTCCTTCTAACTAAGTTGGGCTTTGCTGAGTCAAAGGCAGATTCCTCTTTGTTTATTCGAAATACTAATGTGTCCAAATTGTTGCTCATGGTGTATGTGGACGACATTATCATCACAGGGAGTGATGCCACTGAAGTTGATGGTTCAGTAAATCAAGTAAATTCTGAGTTTTTGCTCAAAGATCTTGGATCAATTGAGGTTTTCTGGGGATGGAGATCCAACGCATTTCTGGTGGATTATTTATGAATCAACAGAAGTACATTTTTGAGCTATTAGCGAAAGCTAACATGTCAAACTCTACTCGGACACCTACACCAATGGTGGTTACTCCAAAACTGACAACAAATGGTGGAAGTTCTTTTGAGGATGGACATCTGTATAGAAGTATAGTAGAAGGGTTACAATATATCTGTTTGACTTGGCCTGACATTTCATATGCTGTCAATAAAATCAGCCAATACATGAACAACCCCTGTGATACTGACTGGAAAGCTGTAAAACGCATCTTGCGTTATCTCAGAGGGACAATGTGCCATGGCTTGTTCTACAGACCCATTAGACAGCTTCGAATTGTGTGCTACACAGATGCAGATTAGGCTGCTTCCCTTGAAGATAGACGCTCTACCACAGGATATTGTATTTACTTTGGTGGAAACCCTATAGCCTGATATTCTAAAAAGTAAAATGTTGTCTCTAGGTCCACATCCGAAGTAGAATACAGGAGCTCAGCTAACTCAGTTTTTGAGTTAATGTGGATTGAACAGTTGCTTCAAGAAATTGAGACTCCTGTGCATGGCAAAACAGTGGTCTGGTGTTCGTGAAAGGGTGCTTGCTGGACAGCTTTTGGTGAATTTTGTTCCCTCCTCAGAGCAAGTTGCAGACGTTCTCACCAAACCAATACCCCCTGCTCGGTTTTCTCTAATGCGAACCAGACAAGGTGTTGAAAATCTTGTTGAAGATAAAGTAAACAGGGAGAATATTAGAATATGTAGCAGTTAGCTTAGTCTAACTGATTTGTGGTCAAGTCGTTGAGGGGTTGTTGAGTCTGTTAGGCTCAACAGATGTGTATTAGTTAACAAGCTTGTAATATAAATAGGCCTTATGGGCTACAGTTGTAATCAAGTGGAAATCCCAAATGTATCAGATTATTTTGTTATACCCAATATTATTTTCTTCTTTGTTAGTCGTTCTCTCTCTCTCATAAACCTTAGACTGTCTCACCGTCTTTATCTTTAACCAAACATATCGGCGTTCTAATAACCACCGCCTCACTGGTCATCGGAATCTAACACAACAAATATCATAAACAGCTAAAGAGCCGGATGTTTCAGCCCAAGTACTAACCTCCAATGAATCCATGTTCTGTTTACTTTCTTCCATCTCCCCCGGTTTTTGTTCCTTTGCTTTCTGCTACTTCTGCCTACTTTTTTCTCTCAAGAAGCTTAATTTGCCCGGTGAAGAATCAGCTAATCAAAGGTTCTCTCCCATTCTGCATTTCATAAGATGTTGAACTATTTTAGAACAAGCATGTCATTAATCAATCACACTGAACTTGGATGTTAATATGACGTTACATAAATAATGATTTAAGGATGAAATTTGAACATTTAAAAGTTTAGAGATCAATTTAGAATGAGTGTAGTTTGAGGATAGAACTATAACATTTAAAAGTTTATAGACCAAATTTATAATGGAAGCCATAGTTTAGAGATGAAATTGAAACATTCAAAAGTTTAAAAATTAATTCAGTGTGAAAGTTATAGTTTCGACCCATATGATGCAATTAACTCTAGTTTTTATCTTTACGTGTATTTTTTTATGGATACTAATTTTAAATTATTTTTATTTTAGATGAATTGTATTGTTTGTTGCATGAATATCAAATAATGTCTTAGTTTTTGGTAATTTTGTATTATGCCGATAAGATAAACATTTTAAACTTCTGATTGGCTTAAATATTCAAACTTTTTGAACTCTAAAAATATATAATATTGAATAAAACTATGTTCAAATGCCTGAGAGAATATTCGACCTCGAAAATTTTATTTTAATAAAATTTAATATTCAATTTTCAGTTTATCAAACGACACTTATACTTGAAATTTATTTTAAATGATAAATTAATAAGAATAACTATTTTGATATCTACATAGAGAATTTTGGGTTTTTCAAGAAAACACCTGTAACAGTTGACTAATGAAATTTTAGAACATATTAGTGATTTGAACTAAGATATAACTTTAATAATAATATATTCAAAAACTTTAATAATAATAGGAGAAGGATTGAATTGTGCCAGATTAAAGCACATGGACTAAATCCCCAAATTGAGTATAGAACAAGGACTACAATCATAATTTGACGAAAAATATATAGAAAATGATTTATTATCAATCTATTTGTAGAAAAATTATATCATGAGTCATTTTCAACACGTTATTCGTAAAAACTATTAATAAAATAGTCGTTGCTATAATATACAAGAGTATATAAAATCAAGCATGTACGACATTAATATCTTGGGAGGGGCTCTCGCCTCCCTTCCCCCACGCAATAATTTTTTTGTTACCTTTGAAGTATATAATATTTTTTAGAAAATTAGGTTAATTATGAATACACCTCCCCATTTTTAAATATTTATATTCTTTTTCTTTCGACCTTCAACTTTGGCTCCATCTCTGAAATTAAGTATATTTAAGTGTTCAATATCCTGTAATTTATAAATGGAGAGAGGTCTAAGTATTATACATGTTATATTAAATTGTATGCTGAAAAAAGAAAAATGCTTTGAGTTTATGCAAGTTTTTCAATTTTAAGGTTTAGAGATTTTGGTTGCAGTTTAGGGTTTAAGTTGTAGGGTGTATAATTTAAGGTTTAGGTTAAAATTTAGAATTAATGGTTTAAAGTTTAGTCGTTAGAACTAAAAATTTAGAGTATAAATATGAAAAGTTGTATAATTTTTTCTACACAACAACTTGTGTATAGAAATATAACCCATGAAGTATATAAAGGTATGGTATACGGAAGATTTCAAGGGAATGTTATTGGATTTGCTTGTACCTTTAAATAGAATCTAGGCTAATTAGGTTTTTTTTTCTCGTTTTATGCGTACGAAGTACTTTTTGAAAATTACAACACTAGGGTCTAGGGATTTCACCTTTGCATGTTGATGAATCCTTAAAAGGGTTTCGTCTCGCCCTCGATAAACAGCTCATTGTCCCTTAAACAATATTTTATCTTCGAGTCTTGTGAATAAAAAAAATTATAAAATTTTTGTTAGAATAAATAGAGGTAAGTTTTCGATCGAGCTATTGAAGTTATTCAAAATTTTATTTTATAACTCAAATTTTATTCGAAAAATTTTCGAATCAAGTTAAATGGGTCGAAATTTTCAGGTGAGCTAAAAAATTCAATTATTTCAATTTGAGTCAAATTTTGTTACCAATAAACAAGTCCCTATGACAACTGGGCACATAGTGAACAAATAAAAATGTAGAATGAAAGAAACAATTTGGTTGGGCGTACTTAACTTGCAAAGTCAGATGATGAAGTCGTACACGACAAAAATGCAATAATTATCAACAAAACATATGGCCCTTTTCAGCATATTCTGTTGAGGGCAGCACAGAATATAAGGATATTCTTAAAATACCAATTATGCAATAGCATATACCCTACTCACCATCAGTAACTTCAAATATTACTTTAATTCGATCTGAATTATTCGCCCATGTTGTTTATAGTATCCAACATTTACATCTGAATCCGAGTAACATACAGATAAAATCAGAGTTTTTATCCTGTAAGAAATGTGGTTGCCTGGTTATGTAGTCAAAGAAATTGTCAAGGTTTCTTCGAGTTAAATTTAATCATTGGTCTTTTTCCTGCCTGCAACTTTTCTTACAAAACAAACACAGACACAAGCAAAAGAGAAAGGGAACTTTGTTTTCTTTATATAGGTAGTACATAGTGGGACATGCCAAGTCGAATTCTTGGAGATTTTGTTGGTGTTTTTGCAAGGAGTTTCACATGTCTTCAGAGAGACTCATTGCAGGTGATGTTATGCGGTCCGATGAGCCGAAGCATGGTTCATCCGGGAACGATTCGATCTTCGAAGAGCTTCCCAAGGCAACGATTGTATCGGTTTCAAGGTCTGATACGGGAGATATGAGCCCCATGCTTCTATCTTACACCATCGAAGTTCGATACAAACAGATTGAGTGGCGATTGTTGAAGAAGGCTTCACAAGTTCTGTATCTACACTTCGCATTGAAGAAGCGTGTGATTATCGAAGAGTTTCATGAGAAACAAGAACAGGTTTTCGATTTCCGCTTGCACTTGTATGCAAAATTGTTCATGGAATGTTCTTTGAGCTTCTAACTGGATTGTTCTTATGTCAAAGGTTAAAGAATGGCTTCAAAGCTTGGGGATAGTGGACCACATAACGGTAGTGCAAGACAACGATGAACCCGACGATGGAGCTATCCCGTTACATCACGAAGGAAGCTTGAGAAATAGGCGAGTGTATACCGTTTCCTACGGATTTCGCTCTGTAGAGAGCACTGCTCTGCCTTTGCTAGCTACTGCAGTTCTAAGTATTTGATCCTTTATGCAGAAATGTTCCATCCAGTGCTGCTTTGCCGATTCTTCGTCCCACGTTAGGCCGGCAGCAAATCGTTTCCGACAAAGCCAAAGTGGCAATGCAGGGTTATCTGAATCATTTCTTGGGAAACTTGGACATAGTAAATTCCAGAGAGGTGAGCAATAGCCTTGCTTGTGGAACAATTCACTTGCCTTTATACCCTGCATTATTGAAACTGGTGGATCCAAATTTCAGGTCTGCAAATTTCTGGAGGTATCTAAGTTGTCGTTTTCGCGAGAATACGGTCCAAAGTTAAAAGAAGGATATGTTATGGTGAAGCATCTATCGAAAGTCACCGGAGATGATGATATCGGATGTTTTCCATGCCAGTGGTTTAGTTGCTGTAATGATAACTGGATAAAGGTAGTTGAGTTTTCGAGCTTCGGATGAAATATGCTGATTATGTATCGGTTCTTGCAATATGTTCCATCTGCACTATTTTCATAACTTTTGCTGTTTCTTATTGTTTCTGCATGTAGGTGTGGGCAGTTATGAAACCGGGATTCTTGGCCTTGCTCGAAGACCCCTTCGACACAAAGCTTTTAGACATTATTGTTTTCGATGTACTACCGACTTCGAATGAAGATGTGAAGTCTCGGGTCTGTTTAGCAGAACAGATAAAAGAACACAACCCTTTGTATTATGCATTTAGGGTAAGCTGTTTCTACTTTGTTAAACATGATCATGCTTGTCAAATGCGGAATATATCGATGCGTCCGAAACATGAATGTGTTTACCTGTTATTTTTATTACTTGTGGATAGAATCAAGCTTCTTTCTACCAATTTTAGATAAATGAAAGTGTCCTTCTGCATTCAAGTCTAACAATGGAAATGTGACAAGGTCTCGTGTGGAAGTCGGAGCATGGACTTGAGAGTCACGAGTGACGGTAAAGCCAAAGAATGGGTTGATGTCATTAACGATGCTGGCATAGGGCCCCCCGAGGGCTGGTGTTATCCGCACCGCTTTGGTTCGTTTTCTCCTCCGAGAGGTTTGAATGAAGATGGCAGTCAAGCTCAATGGTTTATTGATGGTAAAGCTGCATTTGAAGCCATTGCAACTTCGATAGAGAAAGCAAAATCAGAGGTTCATACATAGCTTCCTGTTCCCATTGAATGAATTTCGTGTTTGTCGAATGTCGAGCCCCATTTATTCCTCGAATTCGATGATTGAAATCTTTTTCCATGCAGATATTCATCACTGGCTGGTGGCTCTGCCCAGAGCTGTATCTGAGGCGCCCTTTCGAAAGTAATCCTTCTTCTCGTCTCGACGCACTACTAGAAGGAAAGGCTAAGCAAGGAGTTCAGGTGCAAGTATTTCGATTTCTGCTCTGCCATTCTTGATAATTCTTCGTCTTCGTTGTATTAACTAAAATGTACTATGCAGATTTACATTCTTCTCTACAAGGAGGTTTCCATTGCTCTAAAAATCAATAGCATGTATAGCAAGAAACTGCTTCACAACATTCATGAGAATGTGAGGGTGTTGCGCTATCCTGACCATTTGTCGACCGGCATATATTTATGGTATGCAACATAAACACCAATGATCTGCATTGTAATGACATCAAGATTAATGGAAAGTTTTAGATCTCATGTTACTTGTTTATGCTTATTGTTTTCCTATGGTTAAATGCAGGTCTCATCACGAGAAACTTGTTATAGTCGATTACCGGATATGCTTTATCGGAGGTTTAGATTTGTGCTTTGGACGGTATGACACGGTCGAACACAGAGTTGGCGATTACCCTCCGTTTACATGGCCTGGAAAAGACTACTATAATCCCAGGTATTTAACTAAGCATCTTCAGAAACCAATTAACAATATGTGCACTTTCTATTGACATTATTTGTTGTCTTTGGCGGTTCTGTTTAGAGAATCTGAACCTAATTCTTGGGAGGAATCGATGAACGATGAACTGGACCGAGGAAAATATCCCCGTATGCCGTGGCACGATGTCCACTGTGCTCTATGGGGACCGCCTTGTCGAGATGTTGCTAGGCACTTCGTTCAACGTTGGAACCATGCCAAGGTTAATCTTTTTCGCTCCGGGCTCTTCGAGCACAATGTTTCTTATCTAAGCCGAAGTTTATGTTTCTGATGCATATAAGTTGTTTGTTTGCAGAGAAATAAAGCTCTTCATGAGCAAACAATTCCATTACTTATGCCTCAGCACCACATGGTCCTCCCTCATTATATGGGAAATAGAGAGATTGGCATTGAAAGCAAGGGAGATGTCGATCGGATAGAACTCGGCAGACAGGATTCATTTTCCTCACCGTCGCCCTTCGAAGACATCCCACTGCTTTTGCCCCAGGAATCTGCTGTTTCTAACGGAGACCGAAAGTTTAATGGTCTGTTCAGTAAGCTTGATCCTTTATCTCAAGAACATGGAGTCCTTGCAAGATTATCATCTTCGCATGATTCCGATAGCGATTCCTTAGGCTCAGATACACAAACCAAGGGTACTGCAGATGACCATCATTGCATGGATCCTCAAAAGGACCTCGAAAGAAACGAAATGCCACAATCAGACATGGAATTTCCTGATGAATGGTGGGAAACAACCGTGATGAATAATAATGATGCTTCTGTAGGTGAATATGGAGAGATCGGTCCTCGTATAGCATGCCATTGTCAGGTTAGCTTTGCTCTTGAATAACACTAAACTTTACTTAGATTCGGATTTTTCATCTTTTTTAAAGTACTTGTGTTTGATAACTTTGTTTACAGGTTATCAGAAGTGTCAGCCAGTGGTCTGCAGGAACGAGTCGAACCGAAGAAAGTATTCATAGTGCTTATTGTTCCTTAATTGAGCAAGCAGAACATTTTATCTATATTGAGGTAACATAAGCTGCAGTAGCATCTTTCTCCGGGGCTCAGAATCGAAGTCCATGGTTAACTCTGTTGTCAATTTCTGTACTAACTATTTGCTGTTTCTATTGGTTGATTGCTTGTAGAATCAATTTTTTATATCAGGTCTCGCACAAGACGAAATTATACAGAACCGAGTTTTGGAAGCTTTGTACAACCGGATTCTGCGAGCGCACAAGGAACAAAAATGTTTTCGAGTTATTGTAGTCATACCACTCTTACCAGGCTTTCAGGTACAATTCATTATATCAGAACAGCACTTCTAGTTTCAAACATAAGATGCTTAGCCATTGGTGATCTATTATCGACAGGGGGGTCTCGATGACTTTGGTGCTGCAACTGTTAGAGCCTTAGTTGACTGGCAGTATAGAACGATTTCCAGTGAGAAAACTTCAATATTGCATCATCTGAATACGAAAGTTGGCCCTAAAACATGGGATTACATTTCCTTTTATGGTCTGAGATCGTACGGTCGACTTTCTGATGGCGGTCCTATCGCTACGAGTCAGGTATTCTTGTATTCCCCGTTTCACCTTTTATATGCCTTTTGGCATTGATTTGCAATGAACAGACCATATTCTCATTGTTGATACAGATTTACGTGCATAGCAAGTTAATGATCATAGACGATCGTCTTGCAGTTATTGGTTCGTCTAATATTAATGATAGGAGTTTGCTTGGATCAAGGGACTCCGAGGTACTTTCTGCATCACACTTTGTAATTACATAAGATGTTCAAAATCGAAAACAAAGGTTTAGTTAGCACAATCTAAAGGCCGTCTTGTAATTGACAATTGATTGCCATTGCAGATTGGAGTGGTCATCGAAGACAAGGAGTTTATCGAATCATCTATGAATGGTGAGCCGTGGAAGGCTGGAAAGTTTGCTCATAGCCTGCGGTGCTCACTGTGGTCCGAGCACCTTGGCCTTCATCCGGGAGAGGTTAGCATATCTGTGTTGTTCTTGATTACATGAGATTTTACATCAAAGCTGCTCTTTTGGCTGCCATATTTATAGAACTTGTTCGAATCATGAATGAGCCATCGAAATTATGGTTCCAATACGATTTAGTTACTCCATTAAAGGCTTTTACTTCTTTCAGATCAGTAAGATCAATGATCCTGTGTTGGAACAAACTTACCGAAAACTATGGCTAGCGACTGCAGAGGTAAGATACCGCTGCCATGGAACACGTGCTTAGTCTATTCCGTTTTCTGTTAACTTGACTAATGTTAACAATAAAATCTGACAGAGTAACAGCAAGATTTTCCAAGATGTCTTTGCTTGCATCCCGAATGATCTCATACACTCGAGGTACTTTCCGAGATATCGTCTTTTTTTGTTCTATAACACCAATTTATTTCTTTTCATATGATCTGATTCCATTTTAAATGCAGAGCTGCTCTGAGACAAGACATGTCTTATTGGAAAGATAAACTCGGGCACACCACCATTGATTTAGGTGTTGCACCCGAGAAAGTCGAATCGACCGAGAACGGAGAAACTAAAACCGAAGATCCTATGGAACTATTGAAATCTGTTCAAGGACATCTTGTTGTTTTTCCTTTGAAGTTCATGTCTCAAGAAGATTTGAGACCGGTATTTAACGAGTGCGAGTTTTATGCTTCTCCTCAAGTGTTTCATTGACCATATATATATAATCTGTACATAATTAGGTGAAAGAAAATCTGTAAATTTTTGCCTATTCATTCAGCAGATTGGTTTTCTTCTTCTTTCTTCTTCGACTTCGAGTTTCTGCTTTCGACTTCGAGGTCTTCTAAGGTGCATTATATATATCATCTGTACATAATGGATAATTTTGCCTTAACTAGACTATAAACCAAGAAAATTAATACAATATGGGGGCATAAACTTCAACAGTAGTTAGCTTTGTTCATTTACATAAGTTTCATGCTAAGGTAAGGGAGTTGAATGGAAGAAAAGGCAGTTGGCTGATATGTCATCCATCGCGATGCCCTTTCTCTTCTTTCTCCAAGCACGGTCCGCTCTTGACAAGATGCTTCGCGGCCTTTGCCTTGTCCAGTGTTGAAGATACTATCTGAACTGCTTCTTGATTGGAAATAACATCCCATACCTGCAGGAACAATGCGTCGAAGACCGTTAACATATTTTAAGCACTTGAATTCGAGTAACAAGATTCGATAATTTTTTTTATCACTTACACCATCAGTTGCAAGGACAACAAAACTGGTCTCTGTTGGTTATATGTCTTTGTGTAACTTTGGGAACGGAGATAAGTCCGTAATCCTTAACACAGTAATCTCCGAAAGCTCGAGACATTTCCAGTCCTGGTGACTCCTCATCAGGCAGCCAAACCCTGTGTACCCCTGGCTCATCATGCAAGCAAAACACCAGCCCTTTGCATTGAATTATCCGCTCAGCCTCCTCTGCAAGCATGATCAAACCAAAAGGCATAAGAAATTCGTAACAGTTTCAATCTCTTTTACATTGTCTGAGAGTACGGTCGAGTACTCACGAGGTAAATTTGGCTTGAAATCGACAGTGAGCTGAACAGGCATCAAGGTTCCATCATCTGAAGTTGTTGCCAAAACAGCCCGAGAATCACCAACGTTGGCTACAAATATAAGGTCGCCCTGGCCAATATAAACGTCAATTTATCCTCACTAGCACTCGTATATGTATGCCATTGTCATTATAACAAGTAAAAGCGTAAGTTACCTGTCTAACAATTGTTAAAGCAGTTGTTCCGCTACAAATGGAATGATCTTCTGATAGTGCTCAAGCTCTCGATCGACTGAAGCACAAGTCTTCAGATAAGAATGCTTCCATGTATGTGTAGCGACCTTTTTGAAATTAAAATTTTTTTTGTTTGTTTGAAAAAAAATTTGGAGTCACCACCGGTCATTTGGTTAAGGTAGACCAGACACTACAAAATCAGAGACTCGTGAAATTAGGTTCGGGAGTTAATTACGTGTGGGAAAGGGTTAGCACCCCACATTGCTCGAAATCAGTACCAAATTATATATTGCTTTTAATCGATGAAAATGGATAAAATTCAATTGAGTATGGACTCTAGTTAAGTGAGATTACTCAAATTGGTAGGTCCGAATTAATTAAACGTTTAATTAATAAGGGTGACGGTACAATGGACCATAGATTAAATCGACATCGAATAAGGCCGTCTGTCATGTTAATTTGTGGTTCGAATCTCGTACATTATTGTAGCGACCTTTTTTCTCCATTTTTTTAAAAAAGAATTTTTTGGCGTGTTAAGGGCGTTTGTTTAGAAAATAATTCGACTACTAATTATCTCCTGAATCGTTAATGAAAATCTTTTGAAAAATGGGGACTTCTTTTGAAAACTTTAAATTTTCCAAAATGATGAAAATTTGGAGTCACCACTGGCCACTTGGGTAAGGTAGGCCGGACACCATAAAGCCAGAGACTCGTTACAAAAGGGTCCGGGAGTTGGTTACGTGCAGGGAAGGATTAGCACCCCCATCACGCCCGAGGATCGGTACCAGAAAATTTGTTGCTCCTAAAAGAATGAAATTTATTGAAACTTAGATTGAGTTTAATTCGAAGTTCTTAGATGAAAATTAACCTTGACTACACAGACCTTATCGAATTGATGGACTCAAATTAATTAGACATTTAATTAATAAGGTTGACGATATGTCGGACCATAAATTAAACTGACATCGAATAAGCCCGACCACCGTGTTAAATTATGGTTCGACCCCCGTACGTCACCTTTATGCATGATACAAACATTTAAGTATGATGTGATGATTTTATTAATTTTTAATCCATTTACCTCGGGGCGGTAAAAATTAATTCGAATATTTGGTTAACATCCGTTAAGCTCGGACTGTTATGACACAAATATTAGAACTAATAAATACATCCCTTTTATGATTTAAGTTGATTAACGATGTTATTAAGATATAAGATTACATGAATATGATTAATGTTTGACAGACAAGGGCATGAATGCAAACACCAAAAAAGAAGAAGAAGAAGACCCAACTTAAAAAATAGTTCAATTATATATTTAACCTCTAAAAGAACTAAGAAGCTCAATTTATGGAGGCTAAATTCCAATTTGATGCTAAGTTAGGCTTAAAATCGATTTTTCCCTTAAGTTAATTAAGAAATATTCAATTAATTTAATGAATTTAACATTTACCCCAATAAGTCAAGGATAAATTTAAATTTAATAAATTAATCCGAACACTAATCTAATTAAAGTCTTAAAAAGACTAAGACTAATCTGACAAATTTTAGGATCATGTCCGGCACACGATTTGTTCGAATTAATTTGGTTGTTCCCACCCTGAGTCCAAAAGCTTGAAACTATTAAAATTAGGTTCAAAATTAAAAGCCCAAACTACTAAACCCAAATCTAAAAGTTTAGGGCTCATAAACATTTTCATGCATTTATTATCAAAACAAAATTTGAAATTGTATTATAAACCTTAAAATTATAAACATTATTACCTCTCCCTTTTTATTTTTATTTTTTTCTTTATTATTATTATTATTTTAAAAAAATTATATATGTTATACGCTTTCAAAAATTATATTTTTCATATATGTAAAAAAATAAAAAATTTACATATATTATAATCTTTCTACCTCATAAAACTAGTACTAAGAAAAAAAATTTATTTAGTAATATTAATATTTTATTTTAAAGGAAAAACACATACCATAATGAGAAATATATTATCTATATTTGTAAAAAAAATCATGTATTAAAAAAACTATATACATGGTATAAAGAAATTCATATTATAATACATATATCATAAAAAAAACTTTGTATAATGCGATTTAAAAAATATTACATGTATATACCCCATATTACATTAACAAGATATACATCATGTATTACAAATATTTCATATATATACAATCATTAAAATGTTTACACTACTACTTTTATCAAATATTAATATAGAAGGGGTCATCTATTTGAATAAAAATATAAGTATAGTGTATTATAAACTATATATTAAGTCTTTATGTACCACCTAAATATTATGTAACATATATAAAATACATGCATCATACAAGATCTTATGACATATACTACCAAAATAAGATATTAAAACACATTATACCAATAAAAATGGACTGAAATTAAATAAATGGGATAAAGAATTTACCAAGCCCAACCAGACTGGGCTCTAAGTTGCTGGGCTGGGATTGGAGCAGGTCGGTTCACAGAGCGGGTCACTACAGTGACCGGTCTGACCGGTTGGGAATAAACCAAAGGGTTATAACCCTAAGTTTATTCCCCCTCCCTTATTATTTTTCCTTTCAGCCGCAACAGAGGGCGAGAGAAGAGCCCAAAACTTGCCGCCGATGAGTAGTCTCTCATTCCCCATTTAGAGTGTTGCCATCGCCGGTCGATGCCTCTCAAGCCCCTCTTCCTTTCAACCGATGCCGATCTTCCAGAACGCCGTTCGTTTCTCCGAACTCAGACAGTAATCACTCGGCTTCTTCTCACTCGATCTTCGCCGGTGACTGTTGGATCGACGCGATCTCAAAGTATGTAACTCTTCTAGTTGCGGCCTTGCTTCTCACCGTTGGGATTCGCCGATAAAGCCTCCATTCGCCGGGAAGCGTCATCGCCGAGAGGTAAACTCTTCCCCTTTCTGTTCTTATTCTTTTTTTATAAATATATATATGTGTTCGAACTCACAAGATTAAAACGATAACAATGATGTATATGCATGATGGATCGTTCTTTTGTTGTTTGTTGTGATTATATTTGAAAAAACCAAGGAAAAATAAAGGGGAAAATCCGAACGTATTTCTCATTTCTTGAATCTGGAAAACTACGATTACAAACCGATTACCTCTTTTTATCCCCCAGTCTTTGTTCATACTTCTAAGCAATCTTTAATGAAACAATTGTGGCTGATTATACCTAGAATTAGGTTCTGCTAACCCTGATTTTTTTTATTATTTTTGCCCATACTGGTGGTTGGGAACCGGTAAAAACATCCGAAACTGCCGGCGACGAAGCCACTTGCCTGTGGGACAAATCGATAGCAGCACATGGATGATAAAGTGACCATGCGTGGGCTTCACGCACGCGTAGAGGACAGCGCATCGGCACGTGGGGAAATCGGTAAACCTAGACGGTCGGCTCTGGTGCCATCTAAACCGTTGGATCAAATATGATCCAACGGCCAGATTGAGGTGGCTGCAAAAAATGATGATAAATAATTAGATCTTTGGGTTTTTGGTTTATATTAGATATGGGCCAAGAATTTATATTTATATTTTTTGGATTTTTTAATATGTATGGACTTGGACTTTTTTATAATTACTTGGGCTTGAATTATATATATACACTTAATCTGTTTACACATATTTATACATTTATGTATATACATTTTATTTTTATTTTTATCATACATTTTTTAATTAATTAACAACCAACATCATAGTAATCCTAGCAAACACATATACATTCGAATGTTACTACATACGTACGTGCAATTATACATACAATATATATTAACAAATACACACATATGCAATCTCACATTAAAAATAGTAAACACCATAATACTAATAACATATATATATATATATATATCACATGCAATTTGGACAGACAACATATGTACATTCATGTTTTAAATAGACACTCAAAATGAAAATAACTTATGATGTACACTTTATATGTATACTAACACATATAAGCCCATTTTATAATCACATAATAATAAGTTAAATATATAAACTTGTTATTGGAAAATAAAAATAAAAAAGTTAACCCCGGACAAAATTAGTGATTACAGCTGCCCCTCTTTGCTTATACTTGTGGAACAAGAATAAAGCAAAGACCACAAGCACTAATTTTGTCCTACTTTCCTGTCGGATGATTTGTTCTTCCAAAATGGCAACGAGCAAATTGAGAAGACTTGTTTCCCCGAAACGGCAGAAAACAAGTGGGTAACGTTGGCATGCCTTTCCTGATCAGCATTGGACAAACCAGTTACTGAATGACTCATTCCTCTGAAGCGGCAACGAACGAATCCAAATATCTTTTTAACGGCTCATTCCTCCGAAGCGGTAGCAAATGAATCCAAATATCTTTCTAACGTCTCATTCTTCCGAAGCGGTGGTGAATGAATCCAAGTGACTTTGCTTTCCCGAAGCGGTCGAAAGCAATCTTAGTGACGCTAGGATGTCCCTCCGAAACGGTAGTAGACATAATCCGATGAAGACAGAATGTTCTTCCGAAGAGGCAACAAACAAATAGAAGTTCTTCAAACGCGGGATCCATGAAGGCTTTTATTTTTTATGAGCCCGAACGGATAGGCTAACTTCTCCTTCCCTTTTACGAAAGGTTCCATTGTATCGCCTTTTTCGCTGGGAAGCGGTGTTTTCGACATCTTCTACTTGGGAATTCTTTCCAAGTTTCCACTTTGATGTCTTCTTCTCTTCTTAAGAGGTCTCCCCTTTTATCCTGTAAAAAGAGGCGAAATGCTTCGATGGTATGAGTCAGCATGCTCCTAACCTAGGAATGCTTAACTAAATATAATGCATGGATAACGATAATTCACTCGGACACTTCTTCTTCTTGGTCCCTTGATTTTGACTTTCTTTTGCTTTCCTCCTCTCTTTCTTGTGACGGCGGTACCCCACTTGTCACTCGGGTTCACCCTTTATGTCCCCTCTTAATTCCTTTATTCTAAAGTGTCTTTTCAGGTTTTCACTTTTAGACTTGTACTTCCAAAGTGCCCTTTACGGGTTTTCACTTTAGTTTTTCTCTTTTTTTTATTATTTTTTCTTCTTTATTTTTTCTTCTTCTTTTTCTTCTCTTTTTTCTTTTGGGCGCCTTTTTGGGTTTTCGCCTTTAGTTCCCTCAATAATAAGTAAGGTATTCACTGTCTTTCTTTGGTAAATCTCGTCAATTTCACCCCAATGATCTTTTTGCCTTAACCTTGGCAGATTCGCCCTTTATCTTGGAATAACCTGCACTCAATGGGTTAAATCATAGTAATACCAAGAAATCGTTTGCTTTTCGTGACCTATGCCAATCCATCTGCGAGGCGATGATGAGTCGAATAACAGAAATAATATTTTATTAATACTAAGAGAAATATCAACAAAATTTTGAATGTCATGGGAAACATGAAAAAGAAAAGATACAAATAACGCCGACTGTGTGAACAATAAGAACCCATCGACCACAGTAGACATTTTACTCGCCATCCTGGGTTACGACTTTCAACGACCTAAAGATTGAAGCACTGCCCTTTGATGAGGCCTGACAGTCGTATGCTGAAATTCACACATATCTGAACAGTCTTGTTCAGATTTTCAATTCAGATCACCCCTGGTTTTAGGACGCCCACTTTAGGGTTTTCTCCCTAAACCCTCATTCTTCTTCTTTTTTATTATTTTTTTTCTTTTTTCCTTTTTTTTTTTTTATTTTTTCTTCTTTTTTTCTTTTTTCTTCAGGCATAATACTTTTTTACCGAGTCTGAGTTTATTGGGTTACTTAACTCTTTCTCGTCCATATTGGCTAGGATTATCGCTCCTCAAAGGAAAACCTTCTTCACAACATAAGGCCTTTCCCAATTAGGCATCCACTTCCCTCGAAAGTCCTTTTGGTTAAGTAAGATCTTTTTTAGCACTAGATCCCCCTCTTGAAACTCTCTAGGGCGAACTTTCTTGTTATAGGCCTGCATCATCCTTTTATGATACATTTGGCTATGACAGATGGCCTTCAACCTTTTCTCTTTGATGAGGTTTAATTGATCAATTCTGGGTTGTATCCATTCAGCCTCATCCAACTTTACTTCGTTCAAAATTCGGAGCGACAGAATCTCCACCTCGATGGGTAATACCGCCTTCATGCCATATACCAAAGAGTATGGCGTTGTCCCGGTGGAGGTCTTTACAGAGGTCCGATAAGCAAACAGGGCAAAAGGTAGCTTTTATGCCAATTCTTGTAATTTTCTATGGTTTTTGCTATGATCTTCTTTATATTCTTATTTGCCGCCTCTACTGCTCCATTCATCTTGGGGCAATAAACAATAGAACTGTGATGTATAATTTTGAACTTTTCACATACCTCAGTCATCATTTTATTATTCAAGTTGGAAGCATTGCAGTGATGATCCTTTTGGGCAAACCATAACGACATATATTTTTTTCTTGAGGAACCTGCAAACTGTCGTTCTTATGATGTTGGCATATGAGGCGACTTCTACCCATTTGGTGAAGTAATCGATGGCTACTAAGATGAATCGATGACCATTAGAAGCTTTTGGGTGTATTTGACCAATAACGTCTATTCCCCACGTAGCAAAAGGCCAATGCGAGTTTATGACGTGAAGTGGTACCGGTGGGGAATGTATCTTAAAGGCATAGATTTTGCATTTATGACACTTTTTCACATAATTGTTGCAATCTCCTTCCATTGTTGACCAGAAATAGCCGTATCTCATAATTTTCCTAGCCATCGAGAAGCCACTAGCGTGGGTTCCGCATAAACCTCCATGGACCTCTGCTAAAATAGTTCCGCCCTCCTGGATATTGATACACCTCAACAATATCTGATATTTGCTTCTTTTATACAAAACCTCCCCATCCAAGATGTACCCTGATGCCAACCTTTTGATAGTTCTATTTCATTGTCGTTTGCGTCTTTTGGGTAGGTTTGGTATTTGATGTATTAAAGGATATCGTAATACCATGGATTGCCATCCTTTTCCTCTTCTAAACTATAGCAGTGGGCTAACACCTCAAAAGTTTGCATCTCAACAGGCTTCATCTTAGCTGTCCCATTTACTTTAAATACGGTAGCCAAAGTGGCCAGAGCATCGACCATCTGGTTGTCCTCTCTTGGCAAATAGGTGAAACTGACTTTCTCAAAATTTCTGACCAAATCTTGGATCAATTCGTAATACTTGATCAGCTTCGGATCTTTGGTCTCCCACTCTTTTCAAAGTTGGTAGATTACCAAAGAAGAATCTCTGAAAACTTGGAGCACCTTGATCTTCTTCTCAATGGCTTCTCGGAGTCCTATGACACAGGCTTCATACTCGGCTATATTATTGGTGCAAAAGAATTCCGGTCTACTTGTGAAAGGATAGTGGTCATCTTCGGGGGAAATTAATACTGCCCCTATTCCATGGCCTAGGGCATTCGACGTCTCGTCAAAATAAAGCCTCCAGCCCTCTTTCTCGACAACAAATTTCCTTTCAATTACACCATAAATTAAATCTTCATCTGGGAAATAAAAATCTAACAGTTCATAGTCATCTGAGGCGCGACTTGCCAAAAGATTTGCCACGACACTTCATTTTACTACTTTCTAGTTTATGTAAACGATGTCAAATTCTGATAGGAGCATTTACCAACGGGCCATCTTCCCAGTCAATACCGGGGCTTCCATTAGAAATTTTAGCGGATCTATCTGAGAAATTAGATAGGTGGTATGATACAACATGTATTGACGTAACCGCTTAGTGGCCCATACCAAGGTACAACATAATTTCTAGATTTGCGGGTACCTCGTTTCGCAATCAGTGAATTTCTTGCTCAAATAGTAGATGGCACTTTTCTTCTTGCTTGAGTTATCGTGTTGTCCAAGTACACACCCCATAGAATTTTCAAAGGTTGTTAGATACAAGATCAATGGTCTGTCCAGCACTGGTGCAACTAGGATTGGGGGATCAGTCAGGTACTTCTTGATCTTTTCTAATTCATCTTGGCAATCTTCATCCCAAACTCTCGGGTTGTTCTTTCGGAGCAGTCTGAAGACAGGGTCACATTTACTAGTCAACCGAGATATGTAGTTTAACCTTCCTAAGAAACCTCAGACCTTCTTTTGTGTTCGCGGTGGTGGGAGATCTTGAATTGCCTTTACCTTATCATGATCGATCTTGATGCCTCTATGACTTACCACAAAGCTCAAAAGCTTCCCTGACGTGACTATGAAGGTGCACTTGGCCGGGTTGAGCTTTAATTGATACTTTCTTAGCCTTCAAAAGAGTTTCCGCAAATTCTGGATGTGCTCCTCCTCGGTCTTAGTGTTAGCTATCATGTCATCCACATACACCTTGATTTCCTTATGCATCATATCTTGAAACAAGGTTACCATGGCTCTTTAGTAAGTTGCCCCGATATTTTTCAATCCGAAGGGCATCATTTTGTAGCAAAATGTGCCCTACATGGTCACAAAAGTGGTTTTCTCCATGTCTTTGGGGTGAATTTTGATCTGGTTGTACCCCGAGAAGTCATCCATAAACGAGAACCAAGCATGCCCCGCAGTGTTGTCCACTAAAGTATCAATATAGGGCAAAGGAAAATTGTCCTTGGGGCTTGCCTTATTAAGGTCTCTATAATCCATTCACATACGCACCTTCCCATCCTTCTTTGGTACTGGCACGATGTTGGTACCCATTCTGGGTATTTAGAGACTTCCAGAAACCCGACCTCAAACTATTTCTTCATATCTTCCCTGATTTTTAGTAACATGCATGTTCTCATTCTTCGGAGCTTTTGCTGAACGGGCTTGCATTCTGGCCTAATGGGAAGCTTGTGTGTCACAATGTCCGTGTTTAAGCCCGACATGTCTTGGTATGACCATGTGAATACGTCTCTAAATTCCACAAGCAATTCCACCAACTCTTATATGATTTCTGGTGACAGGGTGCCCCCGATCTTTACTTCTTTCTTTCCTTCATTCGTTCCTAAATTTAGGATCTCTAGCTTCTTTTGGTGCGGAAGGATTTTTTTTCCCTCATCGACCATCTTTCTTAACATCTCTTCTGGAATCTCATCATTTTATTCCTTTACCTCTGCCAAGTACATGGGTCGTTCGAAGTCTACTTTGGGATTAGGTTCCACAATGTTCATACAGTTTATATTAAGGAGCCTGCACGATTCTAAAAGTGTGTATTGGAAAAGAATGATGTAGTTTATGACGTAAATAAATTGTTAACTAATAGGATAAATGAGTAAGTAAATAAATAAATAGAATGAATGGAATGAAGATGCCCTTGTAGATTCCTCCCTAAACCTTTGTTCTTTCTTGCTCCTCTTCTTAGGGTTTTGAACACCATCATCTTAGTGCAATTCGATAGTTTGGGGTGCGGAACTTTGCTTCATTCGGCAACAAAAGTAGCATTGATGAGTTCTAAGGCTCTGAAGGCGCACTCAATTGCTTCTCCGTCAGTAGGGATGTATGGTGTATCCGGAGTCACTGAAGCGATGATGTCATCTTCTGCATTTACTGTTACTAACTTCCCATCAATGACAAACTTCAACTTTTGATGGAGTGAGGACGAAACGGCACCGGCGAAGTGTATCTAAGACCTTTCTAACAGGTAATTGTAAGACGGCTGGATATTCATGACCACAAAGTCGACCATATATTTGGTAGGACCAATGAGGAGGGGTATTTCTATCTTCCCGACTATATCTCTTTAAGTTCCATCGAAAGCTCGTACCGTATTATGACATGGCTTCATGTGTGAGCTGTCGATTGGTAGTCATTGTAGCGTGGCTAATGGCATGATATTCAATGCAGAGCCATTATCAATTAAAACGCCTGGCAATACATAACCCTTACAGTGGGTAGTGATGTTCAGGGCCTTGACGGACCCTGTGCCTTCCCCTGAAATTTCGTCATCACCGAAGGTAATGTGATTGACGTCAGTAATGTGACCTATGATCTGTTCCAATATCCCAATAGAAATGTCTTTTGCAACGAAAGTCTCGTTCAAAACCTTTAATAGTGCATCTCTATGTTTTTCTGAATTCAGTAACAGATCCAGCACTGAAATGCGAGCTGGTTGTTTTTTGAGTTGATAGACAACATTATATTCACTGTGCTTCAGAAATTTCAAAAACTCTTATGCTTGGGTTTCTATGACGGGTTCCTTGATCTTTGCAGGTGGGTCATCTTCAAACAACCTTTCAGGTCCTGCGCCAGCTTCTTGGGCTTTCTCCTTTGGATCTCTCAAGTTTTCTGGAATGTAGCACCGACCACTTATTGTTAAATGCCCCACATCACTTACTTCTATGCTACTTGGTTGAGCATGTTATGTTTCCATCATCCTCTTCTCATCTTGTGCATTAGACGGTCCAAGAATCATGACGCTTGCGACATAATTCCACAGAACCATCTTTGTGTCTTTGAAAGGAAAAGACTTTGGAGTAGCAACGATGATTTTGGGAGCCATTTTTGGTTCACTCGCCTCATTCGTCCTGAGACCGAGAACAAGTGGCCTCTTGGCGCTGTATCTGGTTTCTTGACTCTCTGATGCACAGTCTTCAAACTCTTTTACTCCTTTCTCCTTCTTAAAAAACTCTATCTCCTTGTTGCCTATCATAGCTTGAAGCACAAGAAGAAATTCCTCACAATGCTGAATATCGTGATCTTTTAACTGATGGTACTCACAGTACATGCCACATCCTTCTTTGACCAACACCATCCCCCGATTGATGAGACGTGCCCTACACAACTGTTGAAAGACCCACCTCAAAGGAGACTGGATTTCAAACACATTTTTTTTTGCTTTCTCAGTGCATTCATCTTCAATGGCATTTACACCCTGTCCCCCATGGTTTGGCAACGTATTGTTGGCTGTGCTGGGCTCCCCTAGCTGTAACACCCTAGTTCGAATTAGATTCTGAACGAACTTTTTGAAAGCTATACAATTCTCGATTGAGTGACCCAGAACATCAGTATAATACTCGCAGTGTTCTTTAGGGTTATACCAAGCCGGGTACGGTGGGTTATAAGGAGTAACGTGATATGGTCGGACCAGATCGGCCTTGTATAGATGTGAGTAGAGTTCCTTATAGGTAATTTGTAAAAGTGTGAAAGACCTATCATCCATTTCCTTCTTAGGTCCTTTGTCTTCTCTCTTGTTAAAGTTTCTGGAATTCCCTGCTGGAGCCTGCGGCTGGGAAATGGTGAAGTTCTTGGTTTTCTCAACAACGTTGGTGTTGTTCACTTCATGATCCTTCTTCTTGAACTGCTTCCGTGAATGATCTCATCCATCGATTCTTCCGCTCTTGATAGTCGCTTCAATGCGTTTGCCGGTCATAACCATCTCTACAAAGTTACTGATAGGGTTACTGACCCTTTTAGTGTGTCTACGAACATATGGGAGATCTCATGTTCATGAAGCGGTGGTTGGACTTGGGCTGCCACATCGCGCCACCTTTGAGCATATTCACGAAGGGTCTTATTACGCTTATGTTCCATGCCTTGTAATAGTAGTCGGTTGGGAACCATACCGGTTACATGCTTATACTGATCGATGAAAGCTTTTTCCAGATCTCTCCACGACTTGATCCGAGCCCTGGTCAATTGGTTATACCACCTCAGAGCAGACCCAACTAAGCTGTCTTGAAAGCAGTGAATCAAGAGCTTCTTGTTGCTGGTAAAACCGGCCATCTTTCGGTAAAATATCACTATATGAGTAGATGGGCAGGTACTCCCGCCAAGCTTCTCAAAGTCTAGAGCCTTAAACTTGTATGGGATCTCCACATCTAGAACCAGGCTGAGTTTCCTAGCACTTAACCCATAGGGGTCATCCTCATCTTCTTTCACTCGGAGTTTCTCATGTAGGCCTTTATGAGTGTCTTCTAGTTGCTTAGTGAACTCCGGTTTCATTTGGTTTAGCTTTTCTAATTTGTTAAATCCAGGATGTCGTCTCCGATAACCTCGGGATTCCCAAAGGTCACACTCGGTTGAGTTTGAGCTGCTGCACCTGCATGAGAGGTAGAGGCACCTTGCGTAGGGTTTGACGAATGATCGATGAGCAGAGGACTCTGGATAGTTTGGGCATAAAGGTGATCCCCCGAGTTTTGGGCAGGGCTCTCGATGGTACCCTTATCTCTTGACTCCTGCCTTAGCTGGACTTGCAATAGCTGTGATATCTCCCTCATCATGTCTTGCTAGGACTTGAGAATGGTTTCCCTCAATTCTTGTTGGGTTCGTTCCATATGACTACGTAGGTCGGCTTCCAGTTTTGCGAAACCTTCATCCATTCGCTTTGTTCGTAAACGGGTATGATATGGATGTCGAATAATGGTAATTTTAAAGAACCAAAATATAATCTTTTTTGTTTCTGAAACAGAAAGTTTTTTAGTCAATTATTTGTTAACAAAACAAAGAATACAAATAAATAAATTATGCATGAATGCAATGAGCAACACTGAGTCTGGCAAATATCATCGTTAAACGACTTCTATTAACAGAAACATAGTCTTGGTACAATAATCCAAAGAAAACCAGCTAAACATATGACTTCAGGGTAGTATCGAGGTCGATGATCTCTCTTAAAATCCAAGCAATCATCTCTCCTTTCTCAGAGTCGTCGTCGACACAATCATGAAGTTTAGTAGCGTCTTCTGCCAAGAGTTGTATCTTATGGGCCATTTCTTGCATCTGAATCGTCTATTGCGCTAACTCTTGTTCTTGTCTCCAAATGGTGTAGGCAGCAAACTATAGTTGCTTCAAACTCGGCATCGGGCGTACTTGAATTGCTCCCCTAAAGCTTGCCACATGATCCTTGAGTTGTTGAACCTCGATTTCCAATTCTTCAATGCGAGACTCTAAAGCTTGGTTCTCCGTCTTGTTTTCCTTTAACTTGCTATTCGAACCTTTGTGCTTGAAAAGAGACTTCTCCAAACACTTAACTTGATCCCTCAAGGCTTCATTTTGGCGACGTTCTTTCTCGAGCTGCTTAGAGTGAGAAGTGTGCAAGTTCTTCATTTCTTGGGTTAAAGTGAGCACCTGGTCTCTGTTCTCACAATGCATCCTTTTATAATTCTCGGCTCTTGCTTTCTCCTCCCTGAGTCGGAGCTTTATCCCCTCGCTTGATCTGTTTTCTACAACTCTCTTGCTTTTGCTTAGCCTCTTGAGTTTCTGGATCTCTTCTCTCTCTAACTTAAGCTCGAGTTCCAATCCATCATTTCTCTTTTGCAAACCTTTAACCATTCCTTCAAACTGCATCATCTCCAACTCAAAGTCGAATTTCTCATGGCGTACTTTCTCCTCGAGTTTAAGATATTTTTCCTGCTCCTCTTCAAGTTGTTTCCTCATCAACTCGACTTCAGTAGGAAGTATGGCTAACCTATCTTCCATTGTCCTCTTTCTATTGGGGTTCAGTTAGGGAACGTTATCATTGATGTGGCTAAATATCCACGCCTCCTACTCAGAAGTGGTCATGTAGGTAGCACTCATGACTCTGACCTGTCTCACGCTGTTCCAAGATGAAGAAACATCATGTACCACTGCCTTGTAGCCTTTTTCCTTCTCATAATTCATGTTGAACTCATTCAAGCCTTTGGTAGCTGGAACAAATTGCTTCGAGCCATACTGTCTCAAAACCAGGAGAGGAGTATAAGCAGTGTGCCCCCAAAGTCCGAGTAATGGCACCCAAGAGTGTACTCCGCACCTGTAGAGGATACTCCTTGCAGAAAGCCAGGAAGCCCTCCAAACTACATCATCCTCCTTCAAGTTGCTAAGAACATCTACCTAAACTTCCTCAGATCTTTTGGTGGGCCAATCTTCCTTTCGCATAAACTTTTCCAAAGGGGAGAAACTACCATGGTAGAAAGGGTTCGAGAAATTAGCATCCGTCCACAAGTGGCTGTAGAACCAGACTGTCAAAAGCTGTGAGCAACCATGGAAACGACCCCCACCGTGCTCTCAGCAAAACCTCAAAGATCGAAAAGTTTTGGCTAAAATCACGGGCACTGGATTGGTTCCACCACTCAAACGGTTAAACAGGTCCAACACTGCCGGGTCAATTAGCCATCGCGCCCGGGGAAAGAGCACTAACCCAAAAATTAACAATGCAAAGAGATCCCGCTGAACTCGGCCTACTAGATGTACAGAAGCCAGGGCTAGAATCACATCTGAGATACTCCTTACCATTCCAGGTAATAACCTGATGCTCGACCCAGTATTCCAACATGTCCGAGAATCTCTTGAGCTTGCCCCAGAAGGCTTTGTTCTTACTAAGCTTCGAGTATACCTGAGTTCCATCAATCTTCTCACAATTCAAGAGGTCTTGATATTCTTCAATTGTAGGAGTCAAGTCGAAGTTACCGATCGTGAAACAACTGTATGCGGGGTTCTAGAATCTCACCAAGGCTTGTAGCAGTGCCTGATCCACCGGAGCATCTAGCAAATATGTAATGTCACCATATTCTCTTCTGAAAATACATCTTATTTCCAAGTCCCAACTACTCCACATTGTCTTCAGCCCGGAAGTATAATTGTATTATGTATTTATGAATGTCTCTACTGCCAATGTTGACCTAAACCCGGCAGGAATACTGTTTCACTCATACAACTGTTCCCCTTCGGACCATATATGTACGTCAGAGTTCTTTTCATCATTGTTGCAAACTAGGTCTCTTATCAATCTAGCCTTTAACTTCAGACTATTCCCAACTCAATGTGCTCTTTATGATATGACGATAATATGCAAAACAAAGGAACAACAATGGAAAGAAAGAAAAGACAAGAGTTAGTTGTGAGATAAAAACACGAAAGTAAGAAAGGATAAACACAAACAGTTTTCATAAGAAAAGAACCTTAGCCACAGGAATTCTAGTTTGCTAAGGTTGTCCGCATGGCTCTAATAGGGGTGGGCTTCTTAAATTCTCACTCATGGGCTTGGTTCTAATTAAGGGTACCCGAACCTACCTTATTGCCTACTAAGGCAATAAGAACCCAATTCTGGCCCATTATAAGCTTGCGAATTGGTTTTCAATTTGACGGAAAGCACGGCCTGATGATGTGGAGGGCTGCTCACGTGTCAAAAGGCGTGGATTCCGGAAGTGAATTACCGACCCGTAGAGGGCTACTCACGTGGGTATGTGGTGTTTTACTCCCACTTAAGGGAAGGAGCTCATGTATAGAGCTTAATGATATGATGCAACACATGTCGGTGACTCCTTAGAAATTAAATGAAGAGTTAATTCGAGGACCACCAATTATCAAAGCCCGTGCAATCTCGATCACATTTTAAGAAAGAATTTTCCTAGTTAAAGTCAATTAAAATCCCAATAATTTTCATTATTTCAGAGCAACAATTTTTCCTTTGGCCTAACTCTTTTTTTTCTTTTTTTAGAGTCCTCAGCGGAGTTGCCAAGATGTAGCGACCTTTTTTCTCCCCTTTTTTAAAAAAGAATTTTTTGGCGTGTTAAGGGTGTTTGTTTGGAAAATAAGTTGACTACTAATTATCCCCTGAATCGTTAATGAAAATCTTTTGAAAAATGGGGGACTTCTTTCGAAAACTTTAAATTTTCCAAAACAATGAAAATTTGGAGTCACCACTGGCCACTTGGGTAAGGTAGGCCAGACACCATAAAACCAGAGACTCGTTACGAAAGGGTCTAGGAGTTGGTTACGTGCGGGGAATGATTAGCACCCCATCACGCCTGGGGATCGGTACCAGAAAATTTGTTGCTCTTAAAAGAATGAAATTTATTGAAATTTAGATTGAGTTTAATTCGAAGTTCTTAGATGAAAATTAACCTTGACTACACGGACCTTATCGAATTGATGGACTCAAATTAATTAGACATTTAATTAATAAGGTTGACGATATGTCGAACCATAAATTAAACCGACATCGAATAAGCCTACTGCCGTGTTAATTTATGATTCGACCCCCGTACGTCACCTTTATGCATGATGCAAACATTTAAGTATGATGTGATCATTTTATTAATTTTTAATCCATTTACCTCGGGGCGGTAAAAATTAATTCGAATATTTGGTTAACATCTGTCAAGCTCGGATTGTTATGACAAAAATATTAGAATTAATAAATACCTCCCTTTTTATGATTTAAGTTGATTAACGATGTTATTAAGATATAAGATTACATGAATATGATTAATGTATGACAGGCAAGGGCATGAATGCAAACACCAAAAAAAGAAGAAGAAGACGGCCCAACTTAAAAAATAGTTCAATTATATATTTAAGCTCTAAAAGAATTAAGAAGCTCAATTTATGGAGGCTAAATTGCAATTTGATTATAAGTTAGGCTTAAAATCAATTTTTCCCTTAAGGTAATTAAAAAATGTTCAATTAATTTAATGAATTTAACATTTACCCCAATAAGTAAAGGATAAATTTAAATTCAATAAATTAATCTGAACACTAATCTAATTAAATTCTTAAAAAGACTAAGACTAATCTGATAAATTTTAGGATCATGTCCCTATAATACGAGCACACGATTTGTTCGAATTAATTTGGTTATTCCCACCCTGAGTCCAAAAGCTTGAAACTATTAAAATTAGGTTCAAAATTAAAATCCCAAACTACTAAACCCATATCTAAAAGTTTAGGGCTCATAAACATTTTCATGCATTTATTATCAAAACATAACTTGAAATTGTATTATAAACCTTAAAATTATAAAATTATTACCTCTCCCTTTTTATTTTTATTTTTTTCTTTATTATTATTATTATTAAAAAAATTATATATGTTATACGCTTTCAAAAATTATATTTTCCATATATGTAAAAAAAATAAAAAAAAATTTACATATATTATAATCTTTCTACCTCATAAAACTGGTATTAAGAAAAAACTTTATTTAGTAATATTAATATTTTATTTTAAAGGAAAAACACATACCATAATGAGAAATATATTATATATATTTGTAAAAAAATCATGTATTAAAAAAATTATATACATGGTATAAAGAAATTCATATTATAAAACATATATCATAAAAAAACTTTGTATAATGCGATTTAAAAAATATTACATGTATATACCCCATATTATATTAACAAGATATACATCATGTATTACAGATATTTCATATATATACAATCATTAAAATATTTAGACTACTACTTTTATCAAATATTAATATAAAATGGGTCATCTATTTGAATAAAAATATAAATATAGTGTATTATAAACTATAGATTAAGTCTTTATGTACCACCTAAATATTATGTAACATATATAAAATACATGCATCATACAAGATCTTATGACATATACTACAAAAATAAGATATTAAAACACATTATACCAATAAAAATGGACTGAAATTAAATAAATGAGATAAAGAATTTACCAAGCCCAACCAGACTGGGCTCTAAGTTGTTGGGCTGGGATTGGAGTAGGTCGGGTCGGTTCGGTTCGGTTCACGGAGCGGGTTACTACGGTGACCGGTCAGGAAACCGATTCCACCGGTTTGGAATAAACCAAAGAGTTATAACCCTAAGTTTATTCCTCATCCCTTATTATTTTTCCTTTCAGCCGCAACAGAGGGCGAGAGAAGAGCCCAGAACTTGTCGCCGATGAGCAGTCTCCCGTTCCCCGTTTAGCGCGTTGCCACCGCCGGTCGACGCCTCTCAAGCCCCTTTTTCTTTCAATTGGTGCTGATCTTCCAAAACGCTGATCGTTTCTCCGAACTCGAACAGTAATCACTCGGCTTGTTCTCACTCGATCTCCGCCGACGATCGTTGGATCGACGCGATCTCGAAGTATGTAACTCTCCTCGGTGTGGCCTTGTTTCTCACCATTGGGATTCGCCGATAAAGCCTTTGTTCGCCGGGAAGCGTCGCTGCCGAGAGGTAAACTCTTCCTCTTTCTGATCTTATTCTTTTTTTTATAAATATATATGTGTTCGAACTCACAAGATTAAAACGATAACAATGAATTGTATATGCATGATGGATCGTTCTTTTGTTGTTTGCTGTGATTATATTCGAAAAAGGCAAGGAAAATAAAGGGGAAAATCAGAACGTATTTCTCATTTCTTGAATCTGGAAAACTACCGATTGCCTCTTTTTTACAACTGTGGCTGATTATACCTAGAATTAGGTTCTGCTAACCCTGAAATTTTTTATTGTTTTTGCCTATGCTGGTGGTTGGGAATCGGTAAAAACATCTGAGACTACCGGCGACGAAGCCACGTGTTCGGAGGATAAATCGGCAGCAGCGCGTGGATGATAACGTGACCGCGGGTGGGCTTCACGCGCGCGTAGAGGACGGTGCGTGGGGAGATCGGTAAACCTGGACGGTCGGCTCCGGTGCCATCTGAACCGTTGGATCAAATCTGGTCCAACGGCCAGATTGAGGTGGCTGCAAAAAAAGGATGATAAATAATTAGATCTTTAGGGGTTTTTGTTTATATTGGATATGGGCCAGGAATGTATATTCATATTTTTTTGGATTTTTTAATATGTATGGACTTGAACTTTTTTTATAATTACTTGGGCTTGAATTATATATATACACTTAATCTGTTTACACATATTTATACATTTATGTTTATACATTTTATTTTTATTTTATCATATATTTTTTAATTAATTAACAGCCAACATCATAGTAATCCTAGCAAACACATATACATCCGAATGTTACTACACACGTATGTGCAATTATACATGCAATTTATATTAACAAATACACACATATGCACTCTCACATTAAAAATAGTAAACACCATAATACTAATAACACATACATATATCACATGCAATTTGGACAGACAACATATGTACATTCATGTTTCAAATAGACACTCAAAGTGAAAATACACTTATGATATACACTTTATATGTATACTATAAGCTCATTTTATAATCACCTAATAATAAGATAAATATATAAACCCGTTATTGAAAAATAAAAATAAAGAAGTTAACCCCGGACAAAATTAGTGATTACAATTACCTTTATGCATGATGCAAGCATTTAAACATGATATGGTTTGTCAACTTCTAACTAATGTTTGCCTTCGGACGGTAGGGATTAATTCGAACATTTGGTCAACATCCATTGAGCCAGGACTGTTACAACACAAATATCAGAATTAATGAATACCTCCTTTTTAGAGTTTCAGTTAACTAATTTCCATGCCTGATTATAAAATTAGAGGCCATATGAATAACAATTAGAAATGCATGGCAAGGAAGAGCTTGAAAATTAAAACCCTAGGCCCGCTAAAGTCTTATTCTAAAAGGCTCAAATTATGAAAAATTAATTAATGATCTAATTATTAGCTAGGTTAATCTAATATTAGCCGAAAATTTATTAACCCTAAAAAAGAACTCCTAATAATTTACAAATTATCTTAAACAATAATTAATTTAATTAATTTTAAACTAGTATCCTAATAAGCCAAGGATTTTATTTAAAACAAATCAAATTAATTTAACATTTATTCCAATAAGCCAAGAATAAGAATAAATTTAAATTGATTAAGCTAATTCAAACTTTAAATCTAACTATGGCTCTAAAAAATCTAATCCTAAATCTAACTTAATTAATCTAAAGATTATGCCCCAATAAACCGAGCGCACACTTTAGATAAATCAAATTAAATTACCCTAAACTATCTTAAAAGGCCCAAACTTAGGTTTCACTTAATCTAAAAGAACCTATACTCAGTCTAATTAATCTAAACACACACTCTATAAGTCAATGGTATGTTTTAAATTAATTAAATTAAGTTCTAAGGACCAATTATCTAAAATAGGGCAAAAAAAACAAGGAAATAAACCCTGCACAAAAGGGGACGACAAAATCTATCCAACATGTGAAATATATATAACATATATCAATTATATCATATAATAATATATACAAGTAGTATCACATAATAAATTATATTATATAGGTATTATAAACATACATTATTCATACTATATCTTATATTTACAATCATATATTATATACTAAGAACGTATATTACATGTTATATAAAAATTATGTATATAATAAAAGCTACGTATATTATACATAAAAACTATATGTTATTTGTTATATGTATGTACTTAGAAACTATATTATAGATGTCATGCATTACATACCTAAAAAACTATATTATATATAACATATATTATACTTATAAATTACATATTATATAACAGATACTATATACATGTCGCATACATACATCTAAATCATGACAAGAGATATAAACGAACATTAACAAAAAAGACTGAAATTGAAGAAAAATAATAAAAAAAGGGGACAGACACTTAGCATTTATGAAAAATAGGGCGAAACGGTAAAGATAAAGAAAATCAGGGATTAAGGCCGTGATTAAAATAAGCGGAAGAATCGCGGGCGTTATTATCAAAGGGCGTAGGGATTTAAAATGGAATTATCCCATTTTTAGAAGAGAGACCGAGTGTAAAGCCCAAATTATAAGGCACTCAGTCCCTTTTTCCAACTCGATCAAGATGGTTTCCTCAAAAAGCTCTTTTTTTAAAACGGGGATGAACACCGCCGTGGTGTTCATCTCTAAATTTAAAAACCTCTCTAATTTTTAGATTTTGGCGGTTTCTTCGTCGCGTCAACCTCGTTCGACGGCAGCCGACGCTTCCCGAACTCGACCCAAAACACTCCTTTTCACTTCTAAACTCTGATTTACATAGACGTAAGCCCTATTCCACTTGAAAATTACGAAAACCTTTTTTTAGAAACAGAAATCGAAAATAAACTCTCCTTGTCCGCTTATCCTTTTGTCGACTCACCACAGGCGACCTCGAAGAGGTCGGTAGGCTTATCACCGGCGAGAGAGAACAGCGAACGCGGAGAGAAAGAAACGCCTGAAAGAGGGACCGACTCCTCGGTAAACACTAAACCCTAATTTTATTTCGTGTGTATGCTCAGAAAATCAAAAAAAATATACCTCAAAAATTGTTTTGTATTACTTGCTCTCCGAAACCTCAATTGTTTCCCCCGTTCTGAACTAGGGTTTACAATGTTTGGGGCTTTGGTTATATAGCCCTTGATTTCTACATGAATTTTAAATTGAAAGAAAACATATCGGATAATGCTATTAGTTGTCGTTTTTTGTTTGCATGTCATCTTTACCATATTTTTTATCTGATGCTCTATGGCTTTGTGTTGTTGCATGTTGCTTACGCTCGATCGGGGAGGAGACATGGGCTGAATCGTGGCAGACGGCATGGAGGAGCTGAGAGGTCAGCCGTGAACCGCACACGCACGTAGGGAGACGAAGAGGCGGGCACGTGGGCGCATAGAGGCTCTGAAATCTTCCTCGCCTTGATCTCAGACTGTTAAACCTGCCCCAGATCTAACGACTGGGAACCGGCTTCGCCAGGGACAAAAAAGATAAATAGGGCAGATTAGGGTTTTTAGGCTTGGGTCCTTATCGGGCCAAATGTATTTATATTCTATTATTAGTTTTTAGGCTTATTATTTTAATTGTAAATGAACTAGACTCTTTATACATATATATATATATATCAGCCTTTATTTAATTAAATTTAATACTTTTTTCTTTTTTCTTTTGGCTTTTTTTTAACTTCCGTTTTAGAATAATAACAATATAACAATAGTGATAATAATAAATAATGTTAATAATATTTAGGGTTTTTTTAAATGAATAATAACATAATAACAGAAAGTATTACACATATATATACATAATTGTAATAAGCGAATAATAATACTAGTAGCTTTTTTTTTTTGTTTCTACGAGTTTTCATTCATAAACTATGTAAATAGATAAAGTATATAAGTAAAGTCCGTTATTACAAAATATAAAATATAAAAGCGGGTTAACGCCCCGAATAAAATTAGTGATTACAGTATAAAATCTCCCATGCTTTTTATCGGATTCCAAATCGGTATCCTCATGAAGCGATGCCCGAGCCAGAGTCTCTTGCCAATTGCAGAGCAAGGACGACAGCATAAACAAGAAATCATAACATTTTCGCAACGAAATGACCCCATGGACCATGGCCATTGAATATTCCGGCAAACAACATGTCTGCTTGACATCCAAATTCCTATTCCAAGTAGACAAAAACCACATTTACCAATCATAAACAAGAAATCAGAACACTTTCAATCATACAAATAAATGTCTTACCTCCCATACAAAACCAGAAGACCTTAAAATCATGTCATTCTTCTTTGCATCCTTTGCCATCGCCTGGATTTTTTACTCTTCTTATCGAAAACGTCCTTGCCAATCCGTTGAACATGGAGGAAAAATGACTCATTGCCTCTGGAATTCAATCCCCCACTACCACAAAATAGTTACTGTTTTCCTTTATGTAGGTCCAAAGATTGCCTATTGTAAACAAACAAATATACACACATAAATGACAATGGAATTGTATAAAATAAGACCTTTGAATCTTGAAGTCGTTACATAAAATATTTATTATGACATGAAAGGAGCTGAAGTTTGGGACTTGGCTGCTGAGAAAATGACACTGGGAAAGTTAAAACTGATTACAGTGTCTTCTTTTATGTCTTGTGGGAAGACTTTTATACGAAGGAACCCAAGTTTTGCAATTTGCCATTGCATTTTGTTTGATGAACTTGTTATATAAGGTTGTTTAGCTTTGACAAAATGCAACAACTTAACAGCACTGTGAAAGTTTTTCTTCATTTAGGGAATCAAACTCGATTTTAAATATAATCGAGACTCATATGATTATTAGATATCAAAATCTCATACGTGAAATATTATCATACGAGAATTTTTTATTGTTGTTAGAAATTTACAAGTGAAGAATAGACGGGACTTAACTTGAAATAAATCATACACAAGAGAAGAGACGGATGAAAGACAATAATGTGATTGGTTAGTAAAATATTAAATTCTTAATTTTAGAAATCATCGTGGATGCTGCATATGCATGGTAAGCAAGAGTGGTTTCTTTGTTTTGTTTTGTTTTGTTTTTCCTATTTTTCTAAGTTTGTTTTTCCATGTTTCCAGCAATTTTTCATTAATCCAAACCCAATCTACCTTCAACCAACTATGGAATCATACCTAATCAACCAAAACCTAAATATTTAATGATGTTTAGGAGGTTAATCACTTCCCATTTGGCCATTTGCATGAGAAATTAATATGTACAACTTCCACGCCAGAATTCAATAAGTCTTTGCAAATTGAAAGTAGGGTAGACCATTCTAGAATATAAGTAAAATAATGAAATTTTATGTCACTTTAAAACAGGAAAAGTTTGTAATTGTATGTAGGGTACATTAATCTAGGTGATCCGGGTTGAATCTGTGTCGATAATTTTCTATTAAAGATGTTTATGGGTCGGATCAAAGTTATATTTTAAAAAATAGACTTTGGACTCGAGCTAGGTCAATCTGCATAAATAGTCCATTTTATCTTAATTTTTTCAAGTGTTTTAAAAATATAACTTTATATTAGTAATTATGTATTTTATAGTTAAATTTAAATAAAATATATTAAAATTATTTAAATTTCATATGGACTGAACGGTCAACTTGCAAATTGAAATTCCCTGCCAAATAGGCAAATACCCCTCGAATTGGATCAGATCCATGGACAAATCTACGCTCAATAATGGAAAGATTGAATCCTCTCATTCTCCGTTCCTTATCAGCGATGGGTATAAGTTGGGTCAGTCGGATTTTTTATTGACCCAATTTCGGCATGAAAATAATTATTTTAAACCTGAATTTGGCCCAACCGAGCTCATACTTTTCTAAAAAAATCGTCCAAACCTGACCCGAAAATTATATACCTCAATTTAAACCTAAACCTGACCCAATTTGATCTAGATAAAAAATTAATTTTATAAATTTAATTGTAAAAAGTAATAATTTTAGGACCTAATTATTAAAAAATAATTATAAGGTCCAAATTATAAATAAAAAAATTAATTTTAAGACCTAAATTATAAAATATATATATATAGAAGCATTATTACAAATGTCAATAAAAAATATAAAGAGAAAGTTACACTATTAGTCTCAATTTGGGTCATATTGGATATTGTCACTCGAAACCCAAACTCTAAACCCAAACTCGACTTGAACTCACTCTTAATAAAAATATAATCCGAACCCATTTTTTTAAAAAAATCTAATTCGATCAGGTCAGGTCGAATAAAATGCTCATCCCTAATCTATATGGTGAAATATTGGTGTGTGTATTTTTACAAACAAATAATGATTTGACATTGAAATTAAAACTTTGTTACTTATAAAAGGATAATGTATAAATATATTCGAACATCCTCATGTATGTTTACCTCTTAGTGAGAGCACTCGCGGTAAGAAGATTAGTCACTACTATAAGCGGTGGAGATACCTTTGGTTCAAACCAAAAAAAAGTCAATTGACTTATACCCAATCAGCAACTCAATCTAGATTTTTAAGTTAACGTGTATAAATAATTTTTAATTTATTTAAAACATGGTCCCTCACATTAAACATACTTTAAATATTGTCACTAAAAATTTATTCAAACCCCTTCCCCTTTACCTCTCAACAAAAAGCCAAAAAGGAAATATTATCACTAACTTAGAACACAATCCTGCCCAACCATTGGTTTTGGGTATATGATGATAGAATTTTTGTCCATAAAGATTATAAGTATAAGCACGGCTAATGATAATCATGATTATGTTTGGTGTAAACATTCAAAGACTAATAATTCATGGTTATGATCCTGATATTCAGAGAAAATAATTATCAAAACACTTAATGGTTTGGGCTGGTCACTTTAAGTATATATGAGCAAATTATATGGAAAGAAACTGCAATCACAAGAACTTGTTGACGTCTATTGGATTAAGTGATAAGAAGTTCAATCTTTTTAAATAAAATATCAAATTCGATCTCTTGGATTAGGGGGAAACTAAAAATGTAGTCTTTGCTTTCGTATATAATTGAATATTCATATAACTATAAAAAATTGGAGGGGGAAAAAACTCCCCTCACTCAACATTCCACAATCTTTTAAGCTTTGTTTAAAGATTGTCTAAAAGGAAAATCTAATGGACTACTTTGAATTAGTAGTAATGATTTTCAATATCTGATGATTGAAATGTTGTAGGAGAACATGTGCTACCAAAGAAAAAAGGGTTAGCGCACCATAGATTGCTACAGTTAATCTCTATTAAAAAGGGTTAGTTGAGGAAAAATCAATGAAATAAGATGAACTACTTTTTTGGATAGCTTATGAAAACACTGTTCAATTCACCCGACCTTCCTTTAAGCAAGGTCATGGGTTCAAACTCTGATGTTGTTAATGGAAAAAGCTAGGTTAAGAGGGTCATTCCTATATTGAAAATCTGTAAAATCCGATCTGGATTAGTTGGCCAATGAGTCGGATACCGGTGTTTAAAAAACAAACTATTCAATTCGATGGCATTAACAGTTAGAAAGAAGAAAAAGAAACAGAAATTTTCTCCTATTTGTGGCAAACATAAGTTTAATAGTAATTTACTTCAGGACCTTGAAATTAGTAGCAAGTCCATCCAAATCTAAAACTTCATTCAAGTGGTTTCACTTTTCATGTGCTCGGCTTGGAACTGTCTTAATTGCTGCAAAGATTGATAATAGAGACCAAGGTCAATACCGTCGACGTTCCTACCAGTACGCGCTTGCAGTACTGCCTGAGATAAATCATGTAACCGAAACATATTAGTGTTCGATAGGGGAGACGGGGAGCAAAGAGAAAGACATTTAGCCTGACTGTATAGGAATTTACTTCATTGTTGGGTTGAATATGGAGTTCACCAATGAATTGGAATACCGAGCCAATTCGGAAGCCAAGTTCCCTCAAGTGCTGGGTATCTATCTTTAGGTTGGCACCTTGATCAGCAATAACAGCTATGGCTGTCTCCACGGAATACTCTTGCAGCCTACGGATGAATGAAGATATTTAAGTTCTCCTGAGACAGTGTTACTAAAAACGTCACATCATGGAATATGCTGACGGTGCAATCATCCAGCAACTCGAATCAAGAAAATCTGTACATAATCGGTAAGGTATCTAAAGCAACTGTTTTATGACCTTGCATGCTACTAAAGATCACAACATAGAAAGATATCCAAACAAGAGAATAACATTATTTAAGAATTCACAGCTCATAACACCTGAAAAGCTTGTATTTATAACAAATAATAGGCCATAGCACACAGCATGCTACTGGAAAAACTTATTCTCTGCACATGTTCAATCCATGTTTTCTGCTTTTCTTTCTATTTTTACCACCCTTTCATAGGTAATCTTTTCCTCTTTTCTAAGGTGCACGACTAGATACATCATTGCATCAATTCTTCAAGCAAAACCCATCATGAACTTTAACATCATTCACCATTTCAATTTCTATTGCCATACGACAAAAACCACCACTTCCGCCAACATCAACTTGCTCATTTGCTTCTCCGCCCAACAAATAGCACACCATTAGTCACCACCAGTTTCTAGGTACCTCACATATTCATGTTGAGCTCTTTTGCCTCTAACACTACCATATTTTACCATCTCCGACTCCGCTAACCATTATAACCTCTGTCCATAAACAATCTGTATAAAATCAACTTTACTGCGACCACTCTACCATCCCCTTTACCATGGGATGGTCTGATAGCACTGGCCGCTGCAACAAGATCTCATACCCTACTGAATTTCTAATCTTTGAATGGACCCAAGTCCCGGGGCGCGCTTACTCATGAAACTATGTGGCAAGTACAGAATTGTTATTGATCATAAATTGTAAGTTAATCATTCCAAGACAAATATATACTAGCAGGGATTTAAATTGTGGTTGCGGTCGCAGTGTTTATCACGGTTGCAGATATAACATATGCTATTGTGGTCATTGCGGAATGCTATTTTTCGCAATAGCAGTTTCGGACGGTGCCGTGGACCTCTATTAAAATCCCTGCATACTAGTTTCAGAGTTGTTTAGCTATAAATTCACCCCTGTTTTATCTGAACCTCCACCTTCATCAACTGCCTTCTCAGCCAAAATTCTTCCACTTGATTGAATCCTTCTTAATCTATTTGCCCTTTCTCCTTCTAATAATACCCCTTTTATCACTCTTCTCGTAAAACCCTTCCCATTAGGACAAACACTAATTTCAATTCCCCACATAATAACCATGAAACAAGACGACACGAGGGGTTAATCAGGGATGGACTGAGGAGGTGCCGGGTAGTCAGTACCCCTAAAAATTTCAAATTCTGCTATAATTTAGATATTACCTCTGTATTTACTATTGCAATTTAATTTCGTATCAGATTTTGTAATTTTGCACCTACCATATTTCTAGTATAGGTTACTAATAATTGACATCCGCTTACATAAAATTCTGAGCCCATCCGTGGGTTAATAGTATTAGTGTGCCAACTAAGAGAAACTTGGATCAGATGATAAAATTTGACAAAATGTAATTAAAAAAAAAAAAGGTGAAAGTTTGAAATTCTTACTTTCCGGTTACTCTAAGTGAAGTTCCTTCCTTGAAAAATTCAGAAGATGGCTGAAGATCTAGTAAAGTAACCAATGCCCCTGGTTTAATTGCCGCCATTGAACTACCACCCACTCTTTAAACGAACTTGAATCCAATCTCTGCGTTCAATATAAGAATAAACCCAGTAAAATTACATAATCGTTGAGGGAAACCCCAAAAATGGCGGGTTCTTTTTTCTTAAAAGGAAGGGGAAATTGCGTAAACAGAAAAGAGTAAAATCAAATGAAAGTTCAGTAGGGCAAATTATCGAACAGTGTATGTGCAGCCCGGTACTGTTTGCTTATTCTGCCCCAGAAAATAATCTTTGAATCCCATACAATTGTGCAAAAAAAAAAAAGTTGGTCCAGTTCAAATCCAATTTTCAACAAATTGAAATTCGGGTAAAGTACATAAATGGTCATTAAACTATCTCCAACATACAAAATGGCCATCAAACTTTCAAAAGTTATATAATATGAATTAAACTTTAGTTTTTTTACAAAATGATTGTTTAGTCGTTAACCGCCGCTAAGTGAATGATGTAACATTAAATAAATTTAAATAATATAATATTTAATCATTTACATTGATACATCTAATCAATTTATTCTTAATTTAACCCTCATTACTAATGTCTATATTGATTAGATGTGTAAATATTGAAAATTATGTATATTATTATACAAATTTTTGTAACTCACATCTCCCAATTAACAGTTCAGTGACCATTTTGTAATGTAACTTTTCAAAGTTCGGTGATCATTTTGTACTCTTAGGGATAATTCAGTGATTGTTTATGTGTTTACCCTTGAATTTTCTTTTCTTGTTTTTAATTAATTGTAAAATAAACAAATCAGAAAATGTGAGAAAAAAATCTAAGCAACTGACTTTATTCTAGATTTTATATTTGATAAAATTATTGTGTATTTTGTGGAGATCAAAAATACAACAACGTTTATTTTAGAGTTTGAAAGTTTAGGTCTGAGGGTTATGGTATATAATTTTATAGTTTTATAGTTAGAGATTTAAATTTTAAATTTTAAATTTTTTTAATAATTTCTACATAAGTGAGAGGGAATGAGAAATTTGCCCCGGGTATTGAACACACACCTTAGAAGCGAGGGAAATGTGTCAACTGAAAATTTTTAGCAACCTATTATAGAGATTTTTAACTTTAAAATTTAGCTATTAAAGTTTAAACAAACATGTTTGTATAAATATGTTTTAGGCCGACAGTTTATCAAATAATAGCTCTTTATATTTAATGTACTAATTGTTATTATCCTAAATTATATTTTCCATCAATCATCAGTTGGTTTAGAGATGAGGCGCTCGCTAAATCACTTAAATAATGTTCATGATTTGAATCATGATATTGCGTACGAAACAAGTTAACTTTGACGAGTCGACACATAATAAACATCTATAGTGTTCGATTTGAATTAATCATGTAAATGAATTGAAGGTGGTTATAGAAAATTATATTATTGTTGTCTTAATAAATTTATCACATTTATTTTTGGTGTTTTTAATTTTAATTTCTTATTATTTTAAATGTATCATGGATAAAAGTTTATATATATATGAGAAAATTTTGGGGTCATAGTTTTCAAATAGTCCCTAAAGGTATGTCTAACTTTAAGTACTTGAAGTACTTTTCGTTAAGAATTACCTCCTAATGGTACCATGTTTCCATCTTTCATCTCACTCATTAACTAATGACGTGGCACATGGTATTAAAGTGTCAGGTGGCAAAAAAATCTAAAAATGTAAACGGTATAATAAATTCATTTTCATTAAAATCAAATTATTTTAAAATATATTTGAGATTTTCTATAATGTTTTTACATTTTGTTGACTTTCTAAAAGATAAAAATTCAAAAGATATTATTTTTTTGAAAAAAATATTTTAGTTATATTTTCATAAAAAAATAGATTTTTTTTTTATGTTTTTACCACGTGACACTACTAAAATGTGCCACGTGACCTCTTATAGTATCACGTCATTACCTTAGATGATAAATAACAAGTAGGGTGAAAATGAAAACAGAAACGTTAAGGAGTACAAACTCATCAAAAACAATTAAAAGATAAAAAGTTAACAAGAACATACCTCATGAGTAATTTCACCATTAAGCTTAGAGTTAAATACATTTTTCATAAAATTTAATTAATTAAATATTTAAAATAACAGTGGTATGATCTTACAAATTCAATCCAAAAAAAAAAAGTTGACAACGAAACTAAAATCATGGAATTTCTGACGACTTATTGATAATTTATAAAATTATACGCATTTAATATACCAAATATTCACATTCTATTTTATTCACTAATCAAATTTGCTGGTACAGTACGAACGACCAGTTGATTTAATAAGATAAGACACTATATTTTTTAAATAAAATTAATAGTTCAAATTTTAACGTTATGAACGAAAGAAATTGAATTAAGAATGTTGTTCCTGTAACAGATGTTCGATCCAGATTAATTAGTTAATTGATTGAATACCGGTAATTAATTTTTTTTATGGGAAAAATTTCGTAAATTGAGTGGTGGAATGACCCACCTTTGTCATTTCCCTTATACTTTTATTATCGATCATTCATTTATTTGTTATATATTTATTATATGGATGGGTTTAATTGGGCAACGTAGGATCTGATATTTTTGTTGCTTAAAATGCACAATTATCTTTCTTCTTTTTTTTCTACTTATTGGCTTTTGTCTTCGTCCCCACATTGCATTTGACAGTTTGAGTCAACATCATTGGAATTGAGCCGAGATTCATTAGGGGAAAAAAATCAATGGTTGTTAATTAGGAAAAATTATTTCACCCACCTTCCACATTACATCAATCATGATATTCGTTCAGTTAATTTGATCCATTTTTAAATTAATTAAATTTTAATACATTAATGATTGTGTTTATATAGTTGATTTTTTAATCTTGGAGTCTTAATGAGTTTATAGTTAAAAATTAGTTTCGTTTATTGACAAATTAATGAGTTTGAGCTTAATATATATCTATATATTAAATATTAACGCTTTCGATTAATTAGATTAATTATCTGGTTTCAAACTAAATTAATTGATAACTAGATTTTGAACAAACTTTTAAATGTTAACCCATTAAGCACCTAATTAATCTATCGATTACCAAAATAAATTTTGGTTTAAATGGTTAATTCGATTTTAACTGAATAATAAACACATTAATTTAGGGTGAGCAAAACTCGATTTGAGTCGAATCAAATTGTAATTTCATAAACTCAACTTGATCGAATCAAGAAAAAAAATCAAATAAACTTTGAGTAATAAAGCGAGATTCAAATGACTCGGAATTTTAAGTAATTAGTGAACTGATTTTCAAGTTTGAGTCAAGTCTCTCAAGTATGCTTGGTATATGTATATCACACTAATGATCAAAAATATATATATATCACACATGAAAAAATATGAAGAAACATATATATATATCGTATATGGTTATATAAAGTCGTTTAAATTGGAATAAGTTAGTATCGTAATATTATAAGTATTTACAATTAAATTTGAACATAAATTTGACTAAACTTAAAAAATAAATAAAATTTAAATTATAAAATAAGATTCGTCAACTGAACTAAAAATATCCTTATCTATTTATTATAATATTAAATTATGTTATACATCAGTTCAAAAAAAATATGTTATACATATTGTCACGGGTTAGAGCTCAACTCTAGCTAATCTATGCGGCCTTAGACGCCTTTGACGCTATTTGGTCGATTCCTGAGCCTAAGTCAGCCTTCAACTAGTCTTGCGAGTACTCCTGCTCGGCAACGGCTCGGACAAGCCCTCAAGGCTTCGATGGATGCAGAAGCGCTTTAAGTACTATGGTGGCTACTCTTAGCCACTCGAGAGGCAACTAGAACAAAGAGCTTAAGAAACAAGAACAATTGAAAGAAACAAAAGAGAAATAGAGTAAATGCCTTAGAGTCTTATTACTCTTCTCAAATGATAGAATGCATGGAATGAAATGCATCATACAAATGAGGGTGGGGGCTCTCTATTTATAGTTGAGCTCCCACTCAATCAATGGTCCAGATCGTTTTACATGAATGGCCAGGATTAGCTCAAATCTTTACAAGAATATCTAAAATAGGAAAGAATATCAAATCCTACCTAATTACATCAATTATTAGGTTTTTTTCCTCCGATAACTGATCACACTCGATATGGCAAGATTTCTCGTTTGACTTCTTATCTCCTGCCATTTTTGAAAAGCCAATGTAATCTGGCTCTCTAGCATTCTCCAAGTATTGGGCCAAGTCTAGTGATTTTGATAAACTCGATGATCCACTTTGAACCTCTTGAACGGATCTTTGCGCAACTGTCTCGAACCAAAATATTTGGGCCGTGGCAATATACACCTCGTCAAATTAATACCTTCGACTACAAAAGAAGGATTAATGGCACTCGTCAATCACCTGTCCCATGAGGATAATACTTGTGATTTTATGTTTTGTTTTTTTAATTAATAAAGTTCTAATTCTATAGTTTATTTTGTTAAAAATAATTAAATGGTTAAATAGACAAGCACCTCACTTTACATGTCTAGTTTGAGTCCTTCCAAAATCGTAATTTTTTTTTTTTTTTAATTTTTAAACCAATTAGATAACAATCAATCAAATAATGATTTCCACTAAAAAGATATTTTTGACAAAAAAATATTAACTAAAATGCTAAAAGAAAGAATCGAAATCAGTTTAATTATTCAATCAAACATTGTCACAGTTTAAATTATATTTTACTAAATAAGTTTTAACTGTTATTTTTATAAACAATGTTTTTGAGTGTGATGTTCTTATTGGATTAAAAAAGGCACATTTTATATCCATTACCTTAACTTCTAATTGAGATTTCTAAATTTAGGGTTTTGTTTGAGCTTTGAAATATTATTTTTTATTTTTTAAAAATTAAAAAATATGTTTTGTTAATAGGAGAAATTATATTATTAGTCATTTCCACCACGTTATTCATCAGACCAATCGATAACATTCATTTATTTCATTAATTTTTTTCATGTTATATTTTTTTATTGAAAAATGGAAAATACTATCTTGTGCCTCGTTAAGAAACCTTTAAAATCTTAAATGGAAGGAAAATAGTGCAAAAGGTAATATATACATATCAAGTCAAAATAAACCGGCACACATCGAATATAATAAAACATTTCGAACCAAAGAACCTATCATAAGATAGCTTCTAGGGACGGTAACTCCAGCAGCCAAAATTACCCAACACCTGCTGCCGGTAACACATGCTATAATGCATCTCGAATATGGTTTCACACTGAAACCCTGCAACTGTCGTGCTTGTTAGAGTATGCTCAAAAATCAATCATAAAATAATTGTAAAAAAATATAATTATTTTATTTTGTTTATTAATAAAAAAAAGTTATTATTATTATTTCAGTCATTATTCTGCATATATAAATAAATTGAATTATAATAAAATCGTTAAAATAATTATGGTTATTCTTGAATGCTCTTAGTCGAGTATTATTGTGGTCATGGACAATAATAATATACTAAGACTAATATGTAGTTGATTGATGACAAAGTGTTGGCATTGACATAGAGATGTCAAAATCAATACATAAGTATGTGTTAGAGAACGATATACTGGACTGACCCGCTATAAGCATGTTTCTTGGATTATTATGTGACAGTCACAACATTGCTCATAGTGATAACTACATGTTTGATCCTCAGACTTGAAATCATCATTATTTCAACATTGTGAGTGACATATTTTGATACAATCAAACGTGTGTCGTAACTCATTACGCTATAAAGATTAACATTAGATATGTCACAATCTATGTAGTGAGATATGTTGATCAAGATAGGATTTATTCCTCCTACATAATAGGAGTAATATCGTAAGTCACTTGATTGAATGAGACTATAAATGCATGGTCATGCTCGAATAAATTGATATGAGATATCATAGTTATTCGTTTATTGTAGTCTACTCAAGATACCAAAAAATATTAGATGGACTATACAAATGTGACTATTCCATAATTTGCGTCCGATCTAGATATAAAGACAAAAAGATGTAATACATGAAAAGAGTTAACCACGAAAATGTTATGTCGAACCACGACTTCCTGTAACTTAGGTATCAATGATATATTGCTAGATGCCACTCATTGTTTGTAATATTAGAATTGTTCTAGATATTACTGCTAACGTTTGAACATACAAGGGTCACACCCTATGATTGAAACGAACAAATATCGACTACATAACATATGTGTAAACTTGTTGTACACAAAATTAGTTAGAACTGAAATTATTATAACTATTGTAATTTTATAAAAAAACCTAATTATCAAATACTAGATAATTATTGTAATTATATAGATAATTTCGGTTAAATATATTGTATATTTAATAAATCCAAATTTAATTAGGATTAGGTTTTGGATGCTATATAAAGACATAAAGTCTAGCAGCCAACATTATGCAAATTACGAAAAATCTCACTAACAGTTAAAGAAGTATAATATTGTTCGTTTATTCGTGTGGACTGTGTAGAGGTCGGAACGCTGTTGTAACGATTAGGATTCGACATCGTGCAGAAGGAATTGGATTTAACTACGTTCCTGCAAATTATCAAATTTAATTAAAGTAACTTTTTACCCCGAATTCATTTTTTGTACATAAATCACTAATAGAATTCGCCATATAATTTTTCGCTGGACCATCGGATGTACCCACGTTTCCTTTCTGTGCTTGTCCCGTAACAAAAGATCCTGTACTTGGTCTGGTGTTGTGTGCATAGTCTCCCCTCCAATTGGCTGTCCACGCCAGCTCCGAGCGAGTTAATCAACAACTTCATTAATATCTCGACAAACATGCAATATAGACACCTCCTAATCCCTCTTCAACAATTCCTTGATCACCACAGGTATTTCTCATAGTCCCCAAGGATGCTTCTTTGATCCAATTAATTGCTTCCAAACAATCTAATTCAAGCACCACACGACGCCATCCTAAACGCTAAGCATGTTGTAGACTATCAAAGATTGCTCAAAGCTCTGCATTAGGGGTGGCAACCGAGTGGAAAATAATCGAAAATCGTGGGAATTTAAACTGACGGGTATGAGAAATAACCGAAACCATCACTCACAGGGATGAGAAAGAAGGAAGTTTTATCACCGAAGCTCAAATGGGGATGGGGACGGGAATTGCTATATCGAAAGTGTGGGGAAAACTGAACCATACCCGTATAAATCACTGTGGTGATCCCTAAAAAATATTTGCAGGGAACCCCGATATTTTACAAAATTAGATAGCCATAAGGGTAATTTACCCATTTTTCAATAGAATCTAATTTCCCATAATCTGAATATTTGAAAATTAGATGGTCGGCTGTAATAAGTTTGAAAATTCTTCGTAAATTCCATAAAAATAACTATAAAGTGGTCTTTACATCGTTGTAAATGTAATTGAGTCTAATTTTGTTTAAAATATACGGTGATCGATTTTGATGTGTATTTTAAAAAATATGAATATTTGAATGTTGAAAGGTCATAAAAATTTGGCAGTAGAATTCTTAGAAAACAATTATAACAATGACTTTGAAAAATCACCAAATATTCTACAAGATAAGTTCGGAAATGGACCTTATATTTCTATAACCATACGAAAATGTAGATTCGTTTAAAACAAACGGTTCTTGATTCCGAATTATATATTAAGAGTTATTTCTTTTTGAGTGAGCAAAGCTTAGAAGAAAAGACTATTTCCAAAAACAATGGCAATGACTTCAGAAATTTGACATAAATCTTATGAGTAAAGTTAGAAGAGATAATTTATATGGTTGAAAGATTATTGAATCTAATTCCTTTTAGGACAAACAGACTGTGATTTGAAACCGTGGATTAGTAGTTACATATTTTATTTTAAAGGTAGTGCAGATTGCCATGTTTTAAGAGTTAATATTTTAGTCATAGTTTTGAAATGATTTGTTTGTTGTTGGCAAAGCTAAATTTATCATTTATATTTATAATTTTAGAGATTTAATGTTGAGTATTTATTTTAATGTGTTAAGTTTTGGTTATTTTTTTAGATATGGGGATTAATCGACAATCGCAGGGATGTAAGGGATGGGTATGTAAACAAAAAATCTCTGAAACCTTTAATGGAGATTTCCCGAAACCGTACCCGCAAGTATTAGAGACGAAGTGGAGAATGCAAAACCGTCCCCTCTTCATCCGCGTCCGAAATATTTCCCAATCGCCGTAGATCTGTCACTCACATTCGAAAAATTATTAGATGAACATTGTTCACCACGTCATCCGTAATTCCTACCAATCAAGTCCGTCCATCTCATTTTTCCCAATGTGAATCATCACATCTTTTCTATATGTAATTAGAGAGTGAGTAATTATTAGGTAGTTATTTTGATATAGTCGAATTTGCTTGGTTAAACCACAGATGACGTGATAAACATGATTTATCTGATAATTTCTCCTCGCATTCACAGCTCCATCAGTATTTTTCTTGATCCATCCCGAGTTTGGAGCCGTCTATGAACTATTCGTGGTACTAGGTAGAGCACGTAACATACCGTTATTCGCTCTGCGTACATTTGCCGACAAAGCCAACTCCATATACTCCTTGCTGGCCACAATAAGATCATTTTTTTCAACAAATGTTGTGTCAAAAAGGATCAGATTCCGTCTTTGCTATATTTTCCAACAAAAAATCGCAAACAAAATGTTCAAATTATCCTGGACAACTGTAAAATCAGCGTCCGACTTTAAATTTGCTACGAACCAGTCCACCATGGGCATAGCCATAAAAGCGTCCCAGTGCTCAGGTTTAATCATCCGCAACTAAACCTCTCAAGCTTTATGACAATTGCGTACAACATGACTGTAAATCAAATTTAAAAATAATTTTTATAAAGTAAAGATTCACTTGATAAAAAATAATATAAAAATAAATAAAATAAATAAATTTTATTGGTTCTCTCATAGATGGCATTGTGAGAAAAATCCATTATATAATTTCACGATAACCTCACAGGCATTGTTCAGACAAACACAAAACGATATTAAAAGTAATATACGTTATACCGAGATTAAATATTTTAAGTTTGGAAAATAAAAATATAATTTTGTAACTTTTATAAATTAGAATTTGCACACACTCAAACGAGAATAAAAATTTTAAAGTACGAGAGAAAAAATGTATTAAACGTAATGACAAGATATATTATATTTTTTAAAAAATAATTATTTAAATTTTAGAGAAGAAATAGTTAGAAGCATAAGCGAGACGTAAGTAAGATCTATGAGGGACATGATCTCAAAATTTGAAAATAAATAAAATTTTATCTCTTAAAATTTTTCAAAAACTTTAATTTTACCCTCTCAAAAATTTTAAAAGTCTATACTAAGTTTCGAAATTCTTAAATATTTTTAATTAAATATTTTCTATAATTTTTAGAAGTTCTCATTAATTCTCTCAAAATTTCAAAAAAAGTTAATTAGACCATAATTTTCAAAAATTATATAAATTAAATCCTTCAAAAAATTTAAAAATTTAGATTAAACCTCTATTTGTTTTTAAGTTTTAAATTAACCCCTCAAATTGTTTTAGAAAGTTACATCATTGGTTAGATGGGACAATAAAAAATCTCAAATATCAATTATAAAAATATTTTAGAAATAATGGCTAAAATAGATCAACAGTTAAAAATTTTATCCATTTTAAAAAATTAATTAGAAAAATAAAAAACCTAAATAATATTATGATGAATTTATATACAAGTTAACGTGTAATCAAAGATTTAAATAGCGGTCTACGACAGCTATCGCGGTCGTTATTTAAGGGTTTTGGCACTGTCTAAAATCGCGATGCTTGTAACTGTTATGTCCGCAGTAGTATATATTTTTTTAAAAAATTTACAACCACAATAGCTGCAATAATCGCAATAGCATCCGTTATGTCTGTAACTGTGATAAACGTAATGCGACCAAAATTGCGACGACAACAACAATTTAAATCCCTGCTTATGATATCAGATTCATGATATTTATTATAATATTTATCGATGATAAATAATTTTAAAAATAATTATAATATTACTAAATATATTATTTTTATTGGTATTCTCGATTTTCCAAAAACCAAATTAAAGGTGTTGTGGTTTCTTCTTCGATTGCGCAGACTTTTGACTCGTGGTGAAAGATCATAAGGCTGAGATCACGTGATTTGTGATCACGCACGGGGGACCACATGATTGAAAGAAACGAACTGAGAGAAAATTTGGACCCGTTAGCACTTAGCAAAACCATCTGCATCTAAAAGTGCGTGTGATAACACAAAATTTCGACCCAAAATAAAAAGTAAAGTTTATAAATGATCATTAAATTTAGAGATGTGAATTTTACTCGATTTGGTCAGATTTCGATCCGACCTGATCGGATCAGATTGGATCAAATATTTTATTAAAAATTCGAGTTTAGATTTATAGTAAAAAAAATTTGACCCGAATTAATAGTGTATTTTTACTTGTATTTTTTTACGAATATTTGTAATAATACATCTTCTTTATATATATTTATAATTAGGTATTTAAGTTTAAATTTTTATTTATAATTTGGTCTCTAAAATTAAATTTTTATAATTAGGTCCCTAAAATTAATTTTTACAATTAGGTCCTTAAAAATTAAAATTTTTTAATAGGTCAGGTCGGTGTCGGGTTTATGTATATAAAGTTCGGGTGGGTCAAAAATAATTTCCGAAGCGATTCGTGCTCATCCCTAATTAAACTATCTTAAAATGATTATTTTAGTTATTAAACTTCAAAAGTTATGGATACAGAGCCGTTAAATATTGTTAATAATCCAACGACAAACTGACCGAATAATTAAAATAATATATTAGTTGTTATAAAATAATCATTCAACTTTATAAATATTTATAAAAAGATCCTTGAATTGTTTAACTATTACGCAGTAGTGAAATCATTGTTCAATTGTTACAAAATATACATGTTATATTGTAAGTTTTTTGTACTTTATTTTAAAATACGTTATTTTCTAAAGCGTTCAAACGAGGATGAAAATGTGTTTTCATTGTTTTTCGAAAATCATTTAAATTTAAGGAATTAAAGGTTTTCCTGTAAACCTTTCAAATAAAGGAATTAAAGGTTCTCCGATAAATGTTTTAACCAAAAACATTTCATTCCTTTATTTAAAAGGTTTCTAAAAATAAAGTTTTTTGAAATCAACGACAAAAAGATTATAGTATAACCTATAATAACTAACTATTTTGGAACAATTAAATAGTTTAATGATCACTTTGAAATAATTAAAGGGTAAATTTTATCGGAGTCTCTTATATTTAAGGTTTATTTTATTTTGATCACCTAATTTAAAAAAAAAGATTATTCTTTACACTTATATTTTCATCCGTTATCGTTTTGATCACCAGAGCGTTAACTTCTGTTATTCGAGTAACAGAGATATGGCATGACACCTTAAAAAATAAAAAGAAATTCACGTGTGTGTATTCAAAAACTAAACCTCATCCATCAACTAACCCTTTTTTCTTACCCCCCCCCACCACTCCCCTCCAACTGCTTGGATTTGAAGAACCTCAAAGCCATCAAAATCCTGGCCAAAAAGAGCTATGGACTGTGTCTTCCTCGTGCACCACACATCTGCCTATCAAACCGGCGATTCAAGACAAAGCTACAATCACCACCGCCTCGAATCACTCAAAACAAATATTCCCCCATGGATTTTTTTATCGAGAATCCTTCCGTTAAGTCGATGAATTGAGCATCCACTACATTGTCACCGGCGGTTCCGTATTTTATGAGCAGTAACCTGAAACCTCCCCCGCTAGTATGTCCACTGATACCGATTGTGTGGAAAACAACAACTGGGTAGGCGAGAGTACTATTTTTTTCCAGAATTTTGTAATAAATTTTACTGAGCGTCGCACCGGCTTGAACCAATGCAACTCTGTTTTCAACGTTAACGTCCACTGATCGGAAGAGAGCCAAGTCGATGATGACGAACGGGACTAGCGGTAAACGAAAGACCCTTGTAATCATGGCCACCACTTCTGGTTCTTGTTTGCAGCCCATGTTTTTTCGAACAATGAATCGTTTCCTGTATATGGGATATTTGCGTTGGCGTTACAATGATCAAAGGTTTCGGGGTATTAGTTGTATTGAACTTGAGATTCCACAACGTAGAATCCAGAACAGATTCGTACGAAGAATTTGTTCGTTTGAAAATTACTTTGGAAATGAAAGAAAAATCATTTGATTGAATGAAAGGCACTGAAGAAAATTTTGATGAGGCAGAGTTGCCCATGAAATACGAGAAGAAAGGAGCCAAAACAAGAATGAATAACATTGAAAATTGTGGGGACTTCATTTCTTAAGGTTACTTCTATTTTCTAGGTATAAAAATGAAACGATAAAGCTCGATGTTTATAGCATCGTTTTGCAGAGGAAAATGATAATAATATATCTTTTAAAACTAGAAACTTAACGCAACTCATGGGTATTTTTATATATGAATTTGAATCATTCCTACTTGACTGTGAATGAAGTTTTCAGATTTATTCAGGGGAATTTTTTCTGTGTTTGTTCTGTCTTTTTCTAACAATACGAAGGTTAGGATGTCGAAATCAACAATAGTTTTGTAAGTTGTCGAAATCACCAGGAGGAGAAGGGGGAGGAAGAGGTGGGAGAGAGAGAGAGAGAGAGATAGTTGATGGATGAGGTTTGGTTTTTGGATATACATACGTAGATTTATTTTATTTATTAAGGTGACATGTCAGCTCTATGTTACCCAAGTAACGGAAGTTAAAGTTTGGGTAACCAAAACAATAACAGTCGAAAATATAAGTGACAAGAATAATTTTTTTTCTAATTCGATGACCGAAATAGAACAAACTGTTGGGTTCGATCCCCTTAACCGAAATGATTGCCAACTGGTGGAGAATATGTATTTTGGGTGTTTGAAGTGGAAGCAAAAAGATAGAAAAATATGAACAATGATTTAGAGTGGTTCAGCTTTCTAACCAAACCTACATCCACTACCTTAGCTTCCTACTAAGGATTTCATCAATTCACTAAGAATTTTTCTCTTTTTCTAGGCTTAGGAGGCAACCTTTTACAACCTAAACTCACAACCCAAGTTTTAGCATCTAAAGCTCACAAACCGAGCTTTGGGAACTCTCTCAAACAAGAGAAAACTTAGCAAATAGAAATCCTTCTCTAAAGGTTGATGTTTGCACACTAAAGCACTCACCCAAATCCTAGAACACTTGAGCATACATTGACAATTTGAGCTCACAAGTGTTTGTCTATACAAGGAATGAAACTTTAAGCACTAAGACAATTTTTGTATTATAATGTTGTTGACAATAGGATCATTAATCTTCCATAGATGCTTGAAGCTCTCTTTTATACTCCCAAATGAGTTCCTAGCCGTTGGTGACTGTTGGGGTTGAATTGGAGCCGTTGAGCCTTTATTTCCCGCGATAATTATAGTTATGGAGCTGTCTGTACCGGTACGCCGATAGCCGTATCGGTACGCCCTTCTTCAGAACTAGCCGTTGGAGTTTGATGCAGCTTTGCGTATCGATACGCTTGGGCGGTATCGGTACCGGTATCGGTACGCCTATGTACCGTATCGGTACGAGTGATCGTCATGCTGCAGGGAACTAGCTGTTGGGGGGGTTTTCAAATAGTCGTTGGGCATTTAATGCTGGGCGTATCGAAGCGCTACACATTGTATCGAAACGCTCCTACTCTGTATCAATACGGCCCATGCCTGTCTCGATACTGGTTTTGGCAGAAACAAAACTTGTAGCTGAAACCCTTAAGGTGTATCGATACGGGGTGTACCGTATCGGTACGGTCAAGCTGAAATATGTGGTTTGACTACTTTAAACCATTTCAAACCTTATCAAAACCTTTTGAAAACTCCTCAAACATATTTTCAAGTTGTTTGGACTTAAAATCATTTTTGGAATCTTTTCAATTTAGTCCAAAACCATTTTTCAATTATTATATCAAAACAAATATCCCAACAATCTCCCTCTTTTTATATAATAAAACCAACTTGAAAGATTGTTTGTGATTCTCCCCTTTATAAAATAATTTTTGAATAAGAGATTAAAGATTCAAAGAAAGATAAAAGGTCCCCGTTAAAGATTCAAAGACTTTTATAAAATAATTTTTGAATAAGAGATTAAAGACTCAAAGAAAGATAAAAGCTCCCCTTATTCATTTGAAAAATTAAAATTTCAAACCATTTCTCCCCTTTTTGTTATAATATGACAATGGAGGTTTAAAAACAAAGTTTGACAAAGATGAGAGTTCTATTTAAAATGGCTCCTCTTACTCAAGCATCAACAAATGTTAGTCCAACAATTTATGATAATCTAGTTGAATTAAAAAATAAATCAAATTAAAATAAACAAAATTCAACTAAATTTTACCACACTTGAACCAAAGGGAGGATGTGAAACATTCATTCTTCAAGTGCTTTCCTTATGTGTTTGGAGCTCCCCCTCAATGTTGTACTTTGTTGATCATTCTTCATCACACCTAAAACAAGACAATCAAGTGATTTTTGGTATCCAAATTGCTTTGGATCCATAAGCATTAGTAGCGCATAACTTAGTCCCCTTAGAATCCATTTTTCAATTTCACCTTTTTTTAGTTGAAGTAGTTAGTCATTTTGGGACCCAAATACTTCTAAAACATTTACCGTTTAAAAATCTAGCATAAAAATTGGATTTTCCCAAATTGTTTTTCTTTTGAAGTTCATTGAAAATCAAATATTTTGAAGTTCATTGGAAATCAAATCTTTTTCTTTCTTAAGATCATCAACTTCCTTTTGATGACATTTTCCATTGTTTGAAGCAATTCTTGTAAATTTAAAACTTTAAGCTCAAAAGATTTGATTTTTGCTTCAAACTCTAAATTGGTTTTTAAAAACAAATCATTTTCGGTCTTCAATTTTGAAATTAATTTCTTGTTTTTCGAAAATAAAGCCTTAAACTCAAAAACCAATTCGTCACATGCTTCTTGTAATTCATCAAAGGAATAGGAATTTGAAATAGATGAATTAGAAGTTACCTCACCCTCATAGAGGGTCATTAAGCATAAATGGGCTATCTCATTGTCAGTGGAGTCTTCCTCATCACTCCATATTGCCACATATTCTTTCTTTGAAGATGACCCATTTTTGTTGAAGATAGGGCAATCGTATTTGGTATGCTTCGTCTCCTTGCATTCATGGCTCTTTTGGGGATTCTTCATCTTCTTCTATGATTCATGCTTGGAATTTTCCATTTCGTTCTTCATTAATCGGGTGAACTTTTTGAAGAGATAAACCATCTCTTCATCTTCACTTTCCTCATCACTTGATTCTCCATGTTGGTATTTGGAGGATTTGAGAGCAATGACATTAACATCAATGCCTTGCTCTTTGATCTTCTTCTTTTTTCTCTCTCTTCAAGGGTTTGGACATCATCTCATGAGTTAGCAACGATCTAATTAGCTCATCAAGCTTGAGCTCCTTCAAGTTCTAGGCTTCAATGGTAGTAGTCTTCTTGCTCTTCCATGATTCGGGAATTGAGTAAATCAACTTTCAAACGAGTTTGTCTTCTAAAATCTTCTCTCCAAAGCTTTTGAGTTGAATGAAAATTGTGGAGAAGTGATCGAACATCCTCTTGATGTCCTTATCCAGGTCCATCTTGAAGTTTTCATACTAAAGGTTGAGAAGACCGATCTTGGTCTCCTTTACTTCGTTTGTTCCCTCGTATATGACTTCAAGCCTGTCCCATACTTCCTTGGCACTCTCACAAGAAGAAACCGTAGCATAAACCTCCAGTCCTAATGCATAAAATATCACTAGCTACGTCTTGGAGTTTAGCTCCATCATCTTCTTGTCGTTGGTATTCCAATCCGCCTTCCTTCGTTGAGACTCGAATGGTCCATCTTCAACAAGGTCCCAAATTTGATAATCATTTACCTTGATGAAGTACATCATCCTATTCTTCCAATAGGCATAATGTTCACCGTTGAAGAATGGTGGTTTATCAATGGATTGCGCCATTTATCACCGATTGGATAGATTGTTGATCGAGCTTTCGGATCGTCTCAATAGGTGGTTAAACCTTCTCGATTGAGCCCCGCTTTGATACCAATTGTTGGGTTCGATTCCCTCAATCGAAATGCTTGCCAAGTGGTGGAGAAGATGTATTTTGGGTGTTTGAAGTGGAAGCAAAAAGATAGAAAAATATGGACAAGGATTTAGAGTGGTTCGACTTTTTAACCAAAGCCTACATCTACTACCTTAGCTTCCTACTAAGGATTTCCCCAATTCACTAAGAATTCTTCCCATTTTCTAGGCTTAGGAGGCAACCTTTTACAACCTAGACTCACAACCCAAGTCTAGCATCCAAAGCTCACAAACCAAGCTTTGGGAACTCTCTCAAACAAGAGAAAACTTAGCAAACATAAATCACTCTCTAAAGGTTGATGTTTGCACACTAAAGCACTCACCCAAATCCTAGAACACTTGAGCATACATTGACAATTTGAGCTCACAAGTGTTTGTCTATACAAGGAATAGAACTTTAAGCACTAAGATAATTTTTGCATCATAATGTTGTTGACAATAGGATCCTTAGTTTTCCATAGATGCTTGGAGGTCGCTTTTATACTCCCAAATGAGTTCTTAGCCGTTGGAGTTGAATTGGAGCCGTTGGGGCATTTATTTCCCACAATAATTGCAGTTTTAGAGTTGTCCGTACTAGTACACGGGTAGCCGTATCGGTACGCCCTTCTTCAAAACTAGCCGTTGGAGTCTGATGCAGCTTTGTGTATCGATATGCTTGGGTGCGTATCTGTACCGGTATCGGTACGCCTATGTACCGTATCGATACGGGTGTTCGTCATGTTGCAGGGAACTAGCAGTTAGAGGTTTTTCAAATAGCCGTTGGGCATTTAAAGTTGGGCGTATCAAAACGATACACAGCGTATCGAAACGCTTCTACTCTGTATCGATACGGCCCATTCTTGTATCGATACGTGTTTTGGCAGAAACAAAACTTGTAGCTGAAACCCTTAAGGTGTATCGATACGAGATATACCGTATCGGTACGGTCAAGCTGAAATCTGTGGTTTGACTACTTTAAACCATTTCAAACCTTACCAAAACCTTTTGAAAACTCCTCAAACATATTTTCAAGTTGTTTGGACTTAAAATCATTTTTGAAATCTTCTCAATTTAGTCAAAAACTATTTTTCAATTATTATATCAAAATAAATATCCAACCAGAAACCCTAAACATAAGGGTCCTCCAGTGAAGTTTACCCATAATTAAATAGTTCAATGAATATTTTAGAACAATTAAATAGTTCAATAACGATTATGTAACATTTACAAAATTCAATGACCATTTTGTAACAACTAATAAGGTTAATAAAAGACGTATTTATATTGGCCAACAATCAGTTAGTTTAGTGGAATGAGAAATTAGATTCCCTAAATAAGGTTAAAAGTTTGAATTATGACGTTGTGAATGAAGCAAATTGAGTTGAGAGTATCGACCCCATAACAGACCTATACAATATCCGATCCAAATTAGTCAACTAATAAACTAGATATATAAGATTAAAAAACACAAAATATTTTCCTTTCCTTTTAACCACGTCCTAAAATATGACGAAATATGATAAAAAGAAATAATTAAATGATATTAAATTTGAATATTATTATATGAATTTAAATTCAAATTAACTAGATTATTTGAATTCGTATAGGTGATTTAGTACACTGTATACAGATGCTTCGAGCCTAAAACTCGTCAAAAAAAGCAAAATATCGCGAGAGATAGAAAGAGAGAGAAAAAACTCGCGTAATAACGAAATTGACAGGTCGAACAAGGAAGGAGATAGGGGGACCAACTGGACTTGTGTACCGAATATTCGCTAGATTTGAATTGGAGGTTTCGCATCCGCTTTTCTTTCCTATCAACCCACGCAATGATAAGCTGATAACCTCTTCAATCAGGTTAACCTACTTATCATTATAAGTAGAAAACCTTTCACTGATATGTCAGTAGAAAAAGGAAGACGTCTGTACAACGCATAGAAGATAGCGAGACCACGTCTCATTTCTCTCTCTTCTTTATCTTTTCTTGTTCATAGCAGCATTTGGAACCCTAGAAAACCCTCGAAATTCGAGCTTTACATAGACGTTAGAGATAGGAACCGAAGGGAAAAACCTGTGAATCTCTCGAAATTAGTTCAGATTCGAAGTTAGAGCTGAGTCAAATCGACCGAAATCGTTCCTTGACTCGGCTGGTTTCGAGAGATCGACTTTCCTTTTTGTCTCCGAGAACTGGAAATGTCGTCGTTGAGCAGAGAATTGGTGTTTCTCATACTTCAGTTCCTGGAGGAAGAGAAATTTAAAGAGTCAGTTCACAGGTAAGACTTCTTTTAAGTTTTTGTTTAATTTGATTAATTTCTCTGTATACGTGTACGTACCGTGTATTCGTATATTTTACTCTGTATTCTCGTTGTTCTGGTATGTAAAAGTAGACGGAAATGAAGGAAAATTTTGTGAATCTAAAGCTTTACCTTTTTAGGGGGTTATTATGGTAAAATTTGATTTTAGTAATTTTAGTAGCTAAGGTAATTTGAATTTTAGCGGTTGTGAATGGTGAAACTTAGAGGATTTTGGTTGTTGAGGGGAGTTTTTTTATTATTGATTTTCTTGCAAGTAATGGAAAAATGCAATGGATTCTTAATTATTGAATTACTATGTTATTATTTTGAAGAAACGTATTAATTGAAGGCATTCTTTGTTTTCTAGTTTTAAGTAGAAAGGGAAAAAGATTGGAAAGGAGAAGAAATGGTGACTAGCTATTAGTTGTTTCCCTGTTCCTTAGTATGTTACTTTTGGCTTTAGGAAGTAGGGTGATTTGTTTCACGAATTGCGATAGCATGTATATGATTGTGAATTTATGTTTGAAATTATGTCGTCTTCTGTAGGCTTGAGAAAGAATCAGGGTTTTTCTTCAACATGAAGTACTTCGAAGAGAAAGTTCATGCTGGAGAATGGGAAGAAGTCGAGAAGTATTTAGCTGGTTTTACAAAAGTTGATGATAATCGGTATTCCATGAAGATATTCTTTGAGATAAGGAAGCAGAAGTATCTGGAAGCACTTGATCGGTATTGTTAATGCTTCAGTTGTTTCACTAATAGAAATTCTGAAATTTTTGATTAATGAATAAATTAACTAGTATTTCTTTTTCCTGCTGAAATATTCTGAATTTTACTACTTATGCTGCAGGCAAGAAAAGGCAAAGGCTCTTGAAATATTGGTGACTGATTTAAAGGTGTTCTCCACATTTAATGATGAATTGTACAAAGAAATCACTCAACTTTTAACACTCAACAATTTCAGGTAATTTCATAGTGGAAATACAAGGATATTTGATTATAAGTAAACTTTTGTTCAGCCTAGTAACTACTATCTTGACCCTTTTCTAGAGAAAATCTCCATTTTAATGTAAACCAAACTCTGATGAGAGCCTGGAATCTTCTTAATTGTGTAACTGTACTTTTCTGAATACAGGGAACTGGAGCACCTTTCCATTTTAAATAAACCAAACCCTGATGAGTGCCTGAATTCTTCCTAGCTGTGTAATTGTATTTTTTCTGTTCTGAATACAGGGAAAATGAACAGCTTTCCAAATATGGGGATACAAAAACTGCTCGTGCTATAATGTTGGTAGAACTAAAGAAACTCATAGAAGCAAATCTACTTTTCCGTGATAAGCTTGCTTTCCCTACTTTGAGGTCCTCAAGACTAAGGACTTTGATCAACCAAAGGTAAAGTTGATATGATACTTGCTATTATTGAGTTGGGATGCAAATATAATTTACCATTAAATATGTATGTATATATTTTTGATTTGCAAGTATGGGTCCATACAGCTTGAACTGGCAGCATCAGCTATGCAAGAATCCAAGGCCAAACCCAGACATCAAGACTTTATTCACAGATCACACATGTACGCCTCCAAACGGTCCTCTTGCACCTACACCTGTCAATCTTCCAGTTGCTGCAGTTGCAAAGCCTGCCGTGTATACATCACTTGCAACTCACAGTGTATGTATTCATTTTGTTATTTCTGTGAATGGTGTACTTACTTTTCTACTAATATAATGATGTTTATAACATTGGCTAACACACGGCTTGTCCTACTTCTGGCGTACAGCCCTTCCCTCCCCCTGCTGCTGCTGCTGCAGCAGCAGCTAATGCTGGTGCTTTAGCAGGCTGGATGGCCAATGCTTCTGCCTCATCATCTGTCCAAGCTGCTGTTGTCACTGCATCATCGATACCTGTTCCACAAAATCAAGGTCAGAACTTCAGTCTGATTCATTGGAATCAAATTTACTAAAGGCGTTTAATTTGCACAATTAAACTATTATTCACAAATCAGTTTAATGCTTCCCCCCCCCCCCTGAAATTGAGGTGTCTGATTCCTTTCTTTGGTCTGATATCAGTTTCGAATGACAGTTTCATCATTTATAATCCCTGGATGTGTTGCTTTTGAGGAAAAAAATTCTCTTTTAGCTTGAATTCTTATTTACTTTTTCCTGTTGTTATTCAAGATGCTCTCAGGCATTTATGTTTTTTTTTTCAAAAAAAAAAAACCTCTGCCTTTAAATACCATACAAGATTGCCTAAACAACCACTTTGTGTCATCATGTAATCTCTTATTAGGTATGCAATTTAATCTCATTTCCGTTTGAGCAGTTTCGATCTTAAAGCGTCCAAGAACACCTCCAGCAGTGCCCGGCATGGTTGATTATCAGAATCCTGACCATGAACAGCTAATGAAAAGATTGCGGCCCGCCCCTTCAGTTGAGGAGGTGATTTCTCCCTTTTTTAAAACCTTCTTGTTCTGTAATTTTACAAGCTGAATAATCTTAGATCCCCTTGGTTTTGTTTTAATAAATATGTTTCTGTTTTTTTTCACTTTTAGGTTACATATCCTGCACCACGGCAGCAAGCTTGGTCATTGGATGACCTACCAAGAACAGTAGCTTTTACCATGCATCAAGGATCCATGGTCACAAGCATGGATTTTCATCCTTTACACCACACATTGTTACTCGGTATGGAAGTGTATTTTTGTCTTTCTCATCAAGGCGAACTTGAAATTTATCTTCTTTTATGATACAATGTAACTGGAGCAGTTGGTTCTTCTAATGGTGAAATAACACTCTGGGAACTTAGAATGAGGGAGAGGTTGGTTTCAAAGCCATTCAAGATATGGGAAATGTCAACATGTTCCGTGCAATTTCAGGTTTTTGTGTCATTATTTACTGAGGTTTCTCTCTATGTGATACCTTTTCCAATGTCTATCAAACTACTTGTGTCATATGACTCATGTCTGTTTTATCAATTTCTATGTGTTTCAACATTGCCATTGATTTTGTTAGAGGAGTTATTGCAGGCTTTAATGGTCAATGATACACCAATATCTGTCAACCGCGTCACATGGAGTCCTGATGGAAGTTTTGTAGGTGTGTACCTTTTGATAGATTACTATAATTGTAGTTTGCATACGTTTGTGCTTATTGCCTTTCTTGCTGCAGGGGTTGCATTTTCCAAACACCTACTTCACTTGTACGCTTATCCTGGATCAAATGATCTAATCCAGCGCTTGGAGGTTAGCCATTTTATTGTACTTCTCCAGCTAAAAGGATTCATAACTAGTGTTTGACTTTTTCTTCTTATTAACAGATTGATGCCCATGTTGGTGGTGTAAATGACTTAGCCTTTGCTCATCCAAACAAACAACTATGCATTGTTACCTGTGGAGATGACAAGCTTATAAAGGTAAGAGGTATTAAGATTTTTTTTAGAAGTATTGATTAAACTGGATGTTCCTTGTTATCCTGATGAAAGAAATGGAGCAGGTATGGGATTCGATGACGGGACAAAAACTGTTTAATTTTGAAGGTCATGATGCACCAGTTTATTCCATATGCCCACATCATAAAGAGAACATTCAGGTACAATAAAATATGTTATGGTTGCTGATTATATATACCCTTTAGTCATAAGAATTGGAAACACGCGACAGAGCCTTAATTGTAAAATTGATGCACCAGTTGCCTCTGTGATGTCTTGAGTGAGGACCTGAGATTATAACTAGTCTTTGCCGCCTAAAATCACTGTCACAATCAACTTGTTCAAAGCATGAAATCACGTTTAGCAATATTCTCTCACCTTCTGTACTTTATGATTCCACATTCTGTCATATCCATCACAGGGCTGCCTTATTCATCAAAACCATTTCCATACTCCTTGTTAGAACTTTTGCCTCATATGATCTTCCTCTTGGTGCTATACTGGTCCACTATATTTGATTCACTCTAATATTTTAGGTCAGTGTCTTGTGGACGTATAGTTTTTGTTGGTTCAGTTAAAATTCTTCTTTTTTTTTTCTGACCGAGGATTGAATGCTTACTTTCCGTATGGATGCCAATTTATACCTTCATATGGTCATCATCTATGCCATTGCAGTTTATATTTTCAACTGCTGTCGATGGGAAAATTAAGGCCTGGCTGTATGATAATATGGGTTCCAGAGTTGACTATGATGCCCCTGGTCACTGGTGTACTACAATGCTTTACAGTGCTGATGGAAGTAGGTATGTTCATGAATTTTAAGATAGAATTCCTTTCCGTTAAAAAAATTAAATTTTATTGCAAAAAAAATTCTCTTAACACCTTTAATTAAGCCTTTGGTGACAAATTTTATATGTGATTCATTTCCTTCTAGGTTTGAACTTTTGCTGATTTCTGATTCTGTTTCAGATTGTTCTCTTGCGGAACTAGTAAAGATGGAGAATCTTTTCTGGTTGAGTGGAATGAAAGTGAAGGAGCAATAAAGAGGACTTATGTGGGGTTCAGAAAGAAATCAGCAGGAGTGGTGTCATTTGACACAACACGAAATCATTTTCTGGCTGCAGGAGAAGATAGCCAGATAAAGTTTTGGGACATGGATAATATCAAGCTTCTCACTTCCACCGATGCCGAGGGTGGACTCCCTGTAAGTTAAATTTTCAAATCTCATAGCTGTTTTGTGAAACATATTACATATATGCTACTAGGTCGATTATCTAATAGATCATATTAATTGCTTCAGAGTCTTCCCCGTGTGAAATTCAACAAGGAAGGAAATCTTCTAGCTGTGACAACAGCTGACAATGGATTCAAAATACTTGCAAATGTTGTAGGTATCAGATCTTTAAGAGCAACTGAAACATCAAATTTCGATCCATTGAGAACACCCATTCTTTCTTCTGCAATTAAGGTAATGATTGTTTAGGTTTGCTTAATGTTCCTTTAAGAATATTCATGTCTCAATGCCAACATCTTCTTATGTTTTCTCTATTGGTTAGGCTTCTGGCTCTTCTGCGGTTGGCAATGTCAGTCCTGTTAGTTGTAAAGCAGAAAGGAGCTCCCCTGCCAGGCCTTCTCCTATACTTGTATGTTAGCTGGATATACCTTGAGTTACCTTTTAAACTTTTTCCTGAATACAATAGTTGGAGCTTGCAGCAGTAACCGTATGGTTCATTCTTTGGAAAGGAACTTTTTGTTCTTGCTCTTGGTTACCACCACAAGCACATTAGGTGATTAGATTTAAGGTCAAACTTCCTTTTTTAGCTTATGGGCGCTCCCTTTCATTTCTCTTTTCATGCAATAAGGAACATCTTGTATTTCCACCGGAACCACTGGGCTGTCTATAATACAAATAGACCTAGGTTTTTCAAGTGTTTTTCATGCTTTTGACGTTCTTCTTGCAATTGCCTTCATTGTTTTGGATTGTGTTTCCCCCAAGAATGGAGTTGATCCGTTGGGAAGAAGTGTCGAGAAGCCAAGAGTTGTGGATGTTGCAGTAGACAAGGCTAAAGCCTGGCAATTAGCTGAAATCATGGATTCTGCTCAATGTCGGTTAGTTACATTACCTGACAGCACGGAAGCCTCCAGCAAGGTCTGTTGAACTTCTTCTAATAATCAGTTTTGTGCCATTGTTTTTCTACCATAGCATTGAACTGTTGCATCTCTTTAAAGGTTGTTCGGCTTCTGTATACAAATTCTGCTGTTGGTATTTTGGCACTTGGGTCAAACGGTGTTCAGAAGCTATGGAAGTGGCCCCGCAATGAACAGAATCCATCTGGGAAGGTACCATACTTTCTCTCAAATAAGTCTGTTTCACTTTCGACATTTTCTTTCTAAATTCCTTCCTTTTCTTTGACGAGAACTCTAAACTCCTTTAAACTTTAAAGGCCACTGCCAATGTAGCTCCACAGCTTTGGCAACCAAACAGTGGTCTTCTTATGACTAATGATATCACAGGTGTAAACCTGGAAGAAGCAGTACCATGCATAGCACTCTCAAAGAATGATTCATATGTGATGTCAGCCACTGGAGGGAAAGTTTCTTTGTTTAACATGATGACTTTCAAGGCATGCCTTCATTTGCTTGTGTATTGAATGTATTTTATGTCGGGCATGCTACGGTGCTAATAAAGTATAAACGCGTGATTTGCAGGTAATGACGACATTTATGTCTTCTCCTCCAGCTTCAACCTTCCTGGCATTCCATCCTCAGGATAATAATATTTTAGCAATTGGAATGGAAGATTCAACTATCCATATTTACAATGTTCGAGTCGATGAGGTGAGACTTCCTAACAGTTTTTGATGTGTTCTTATTTAGTCTTCATCCCCTTATGTTTAATTACCCTGCTCTCTCAAGAGGTTCTGATGAAATCTGTTTTTAACATTTTTAGGTGAAATCAAAATTGAAAGGCCACCAAAAACGGATAACTGGTTTGGCTTTCTCAACCAACCTCGGTATCTTGGTTTCATCAGGTGCTGATGCTCATGTAAGTAGTATCCCGGCTTGTCATATTTACTTATTTTGTTTATTTCTTCTCTTTGGGTTTTGAAAGCTATAAAATTTCTGGTACTCATAAAAAATGGAAAAGATACAACCGATTTTTCAGTTAGTTTTTCGAGTTAATTACCTTGGTAATTTTCAGGTTCCAGCATCTCTGATATATATTACAAATGCTTTTCTCTGCAGCTGTGTGTCTGGAGCATCGATACATGGGAGAAAAGGAAATCGGTTGCAATCCAAATCCCAGCTGGAAAGGCACCTACAGGCGACACACGAGTTCAATTTCACTCTGATCAAATTCGCATGCTGGTAGTCCATGAAACACAGTTAGCAACATACGATGCCTCCAAGATGGAGCGCATTCGACAGGTAGGAAAATCGAAAGTGGCATGGACTTTGATTATTTGCTATTGCTTTTACACGGAGGAAACATTTTCTAATGCCATTTCATTTGCTGCAGTGGATTCCACAAGATGTACTACCTGCACCCATATCTTATGCAACATATTCTTGTAACAGCCAATCTGTTTATGCTACTTTTTGCGACGGTAATATCGGGGTGTTTGATGCTGATAGCCTGAAACTTAGATGCCGTATTGTCGCATCAGTTTACTTGTCACCGGCAATCTTAAAGGGGTAAGTTATCTGTTGTATAATTCCATGCAAGGCATATACCATATGGCTGGGCTATCTATAACCGGACTGTTGATCTGCCCCATTCTGCAGAAACCAAGCTGTATACCCGCTTGTTGTCACTGCACACCCTATGGAGCCAAACCAATTCGCAATCGGTTTGAGCGACGGATCTGTGAAAGTGATGGAGCCATCCGAATCTGAAGGGAAATGGGGAGTGAGTCCGCCAGCGGATAACGGTGTGCCGAATGGTAGGACAACATCATCATCTACCACAAGCAATCATACACCTGATCAGTTACAAAGATGAGATGCCATTTTTTCTTTTAGTAATTAAAAAGTATGTATTGTATCAAATGTGGATTATTAGGTTCTTACTTTTAAGTCTTCCATATGTACCATCGTAACCCTAAATTATTATGAATGAATACCCCAATTCTTGTATAATCCTCCTTTTCCCCTAATAAACTCAGTTTTAATGTTCTCTTATAATATATATATATATGTATATATATATATATATATATATCAATTCTTTTATTAGTATTGCCTGCAACTCTCTTGAAGTTTGTGAGTAGGTATAACGGGAGTAAGCATTCGATTGGGTCGAGTCGAATTGAGGATTTATATTTTATAACTTAAACTTTATTTGAAAATTTTTCGAATCGATTTTATGAAATTTGAGTTGAGTTGTTTGAGTTTTTGTTTAAATTTAATGGTAAATATTAATGTTATGATACTAGTTATTTTCAATTTAAACAGTCTTTTATAACTATATATAATTGTCATGTGTTTACGTAAGTCAAAATTGAGAGGCTTAAACTTGAAAACTGATTTATAGATTATTAAAATTTTGAGTTTTTTGAATTTTCATTTTATAATTTAAACTTTATTTGAAATTTTGTGAGGCGAGTTGAATATTTTTGCATCGGGTTGAGTTGGATAATTTGGTTCTAAGTTTTTTTTTGTAAAATCCGAATTCACAGATATTTTGTTCATCATATATGTTAAATTCGAGTATTACTATCCTAATCTTCTTGCAAACTTACCATCAAGATTATAGATAACAAATTATGCCTGAAAATTATTCAACAGGCCTGCATTTTTTCCCCATCAGTATCCTCTTGTTGCAAAGCTCTTGTTTCTCTGTCTTTCTCCCCATCCTCTTCATCCACCATGCACTCTTAAGCATCCTCCCGTGGCCATGGCTGTTGCTGCTCCTCGTTCTCAATCGAAAGCTACCCGAACAATTGAATTTCCCTGCATTTTTCTTGCTGTCAACTCTTTTAAACATGTTCCTTAACTTGTTCATCCCCCCATCATCATCTACATTGCCACGGATCGCGACGTCTTCGGCCTTGGATGAACCAAAGACTTTGGAAAACATCAAACCGACCTTCTTCCTGATAATCCTTTTAGACATATCCCAGTGTTTCTTCATGTTGTTGCTACCATTTTCACTCTGGTTATGACTTCTGATACTATGCACGGCCTTAACAAACACCCTCGGAACCTTGATTCGAATACTTGGTTGAGGGATGGTGATGGTAACAACATACGATAAGTTCGATTTTGGTGGCACAGAAACCCCATTTCTGCCATTGATTTGTTCTTCCATTCTGAGATGAGCAGCAGCAGCCATGGTTATTATTAAAAAGAAAAACAAAAAGTTGAAGCAACAAGAAAATGGAGAAGAGAATGCAAAGATGATAGAGTTTAAAAGGAGAGGTAGTGGGATTTGGGATAAATATGCAGTCACTGTGTTAACGGAAATATTAAAGGCTAATGCATATATTTTAAATTCAGACCTATCTAAATAATTATTATATGTATCCTACCAAGAAAAATAAACCCATATTAGGGAAGGAAATTAATATGGAAATTTATTGTGTGGTATCCCAGGTTGGATTTCCTAATCTCCCTTTGTTCTCTTTTTGGTATTAAAATTAAGATTACCGGGGACAGTTCAAAAATTTTGGGCTCTATACAATTTATTAAAATGAGTTTTAATTTATAATTAATAAGAGATATAATTTTTTTAAAAAAAATACTTTAATATTGTTGAGATATTTATTTTGATATAACTCAAAAAATGTTTTTGAACTTATTCGAATATTATAAAAATAATTCAAAGTCCATAAAACTTTAAAAATATGTTTAAAAATATTTTCTAAGTGTTTTGACTCGTTCCTCAACTTGAAATGTTTTTTTTAAGTCAAAATTACTTAATTTTTGAAAATGCCGGAGCAAAATTTCTAAACTGTACCAGAAGTTTAGAAACTCTCTCTTACAAGAGTTTCCATATTTTTGCAGAAGTTTCTAAACTTCTGATTTTAGACAATTTTCAAGTTTCGAAACTATAGAGTAAGTTTCGAAACTTTAGGCTTCAACGGTCAAATTTTCAAATCCGACTCAAAGAGTTTCAAAACTTTTTGAGTAGTTTCAAACTTATATGCAAGGGAGCATTGAATGCTCTGTTTTAAAGTCTCCAACGGCTACAAACCACCCCAACAACCATAAATGGCTAGTAGCTCATTTCGCACTCTAATAGAAGACTTGGGACACTTGAAGATAGAGAGAGAACACATCCACGCATCATGATCAAGAGAAATTAGCTTTCAAGTCTTATTTTCTTATTTCTCTTGTATATAGTGTATAAAGAGTGTTTTAATTGTTTTTATTCTTTACAGTCTTGTGAGCTTCAATCTTTACCCACCTTGTGAGGTTTCATTGTTTACACAAATTTACCTTGTAAAAGAGAGATATTTTAGTTTCGCCTAAGGAAAAACTAGAGTGGTTGTAACACTCCCTTCCCGGTCTGGTAGAGATCCGGGTCGGATAGTGTTATCGGAAGACTAATCGGAGGTTCATAATAGAGTTCAGAGTTAAAAATCTAATCTAAGTATCATATTGATTATTCTTAAGACTTATCCACTTGTTGGTTACTAAACTTAATCGGAGTTGGGGTCAATTTTAAACTTTTCTTAACCTTAGGGACTAAATTGTAAATTTTACAAATTAAGGGTCCTTAGCTGAAATTCAGGTTATCATACTAAAATTGATCTTACCAATTATTATCTTGTGAAATTTCATCACTAACGGAGGTCATTTACCTATCTGATTAGACGATACAATATGTAGTGACCATTTTGTAAACTGTTCAAAATTGTTTTGTTATTCGGATTAACCTATCGGGTGATTTCCAAACCTTACCAAATTTTACCAGTACACTTAAAAATCATGTTCCTATTGGTACGTCAAATTTTAGGGCGTTCGGAATCCATTTACCAAGTTTTCACCTTAGGCTCATTTTAGGCACCTTTTAACCATTTTAACCTATCCAAATCTAAGCATACAACAAAATCATGTTACCAAGTCATCATATAAATCTAGAAAGGCTTATACAAAACAAGTTAGTCCATATGCCACTTCGTTAGGAGTTTATAGCAAAAGATAACATACATATATGGCAGAGACGTGACTTGCAACCACAATAACACGATCAAGGCTCGGAATTGATCAAGGTCCTGAAAATGCATGAGACACACATGTTAGGCTTACATAGCTTAGTGAGGTAGTTATAACAATTACAATGGATGATCAATATTATGAAATGCATGATAAGCAAATATACAAGTAGTCATATTATACTATGCACAATTTATGCTTATTACACATATTCTCATGCTTTCATATTCACATATTACGTGTCACATGGTCATATCATAATCATAAATGTCATAGCACAATTCATAGGCACATATCACATTAGGTACCATTGGATACACGGATTCCCCTGTACACCAACACATATAGTGGAGAGTGGGTCGTAGCCCTTGAGCCGTAGCTCCGGAGATATATCTCTTACACAGCCGACCTTATTTCCCCCACATATAGGTCGTAGCCCTGGACCGTAGTCCTCCCTTACTTAACTGAGCTCAATAATCCTATGGCATGCCAATTGTATCCAATGTTCATAATCACACAAATTCACATAGACCATATTTATCATATCAAATATCAAAATGAGCCTTAGCTCCATATCCTGCCACACTTCATATTAATTTCATATATCACATACGTGTAGCATATCATAGTCATATTTGCACATATCAGAGCAATGCAGGTACTTACCGGATTTGCCAATCGAATTCGACATAGTTGCTCTACGTGAGTCCTTAAACAAATACAAACATAACTACAAAAATAATGCAACGGGATGGCATCGAGCCTATCCCTTGACACAACTACACTCACCTCGACAACCCGATGCTTTTAAGACTCTCGGATAACAGCGCCTTTATCCTTGACTTTCGGAAGAAATGACGGTTGTTCTTTATTAACCCCCAATCGATAGTGATGATTTGAATTATCGAACCGAAAAGCTTAGGCTTACCAACCTACCACTGAAACGATTGTTTGTTCATTCTTTTCTTCTTTATCTTGCGTATGCCCCTTCCCCCTATGTATATTTCAAATGGTTCGGCCTTCAAGGTTTTCCCCCATGTTGTCGTTGCAATTATTTGGGGTATAATACCCTTCTTGGCTAGCCACGTGGTAGGCAATGGTGCCACAAAGGGCCACACTTTCACCAACGTAGGAAGCCATGAGTCGGGTGTCCCAATTCGTGGGATTGCCACGGTAATTCCTTCAATTTGAAAGAATTGGCCATGGGTCCCACGACCTTTATCTCTTTTTTTACTAATGAATATAATACTAATACTACTAATAATAATAATAATTAACTGATACAGTTAGCCCGAATAACCTTTATTATTTCAAATTAGGTACAAGATCGAGCTAATTTTTTAACCGATACAAAATATTCGATCACCAGAACTTAACCCCGACTAGACCGATTTTCGGGGTGTGACAACTCTCCCCCTTAAGAAAATTCGTCCTCGAATTTTCATTTCAGACGGACAGATGAGGATATTGTTTCTGCATAGTCTCCTTGGGTTCCCATGTTGCCTCTTCAACGGAATGACTTCGCCACAAAACTTTCACTAAGGGCACGGTCTTGTTACGAAGCCTCTTGGTCTCTCGTGTGAGGATCTAAACAAGTTCTTCCTCGTATGTCAGATTAGATTGAATCTCTACAGATTCTGGTTCAATCACATGGGAAAGATCTGACCAGTATTTACGTAGCATAGACACATGGAAGACATTGTGAATCCAACTTAAATCCTCGGGGAGGGCTAATCAGTAAGCAACAGGTCTAACCTTTTCAATCACCTCGAATGGACCAATAAAGCGGGGACTTAGCTTCTCTTTCTTTCCGAAACGAAGAATCTTCTTCCATAGAGATACTTTGAGGAAGACCTTCTCACCAACCTCGTACTGAATATCTCTCCTACCCAGATCAGTATAGGACTTGTGTCGGTCGAAGGCAGCTTTAAGACGATCACAGATAATGGTTGTCATTTCTTCGTTTTTCTGAAGTAAGTCAGGACCTAGTATTTTGCCCTCACCGAGTTCAGTCTAACAAAGAGGAGTTCTACACCTTCTTCCATAGAGAGCTTCATACGGAGCCATTTGAATCGAAGCCTAGTAACTATTGTTGTAAGCAAACTCGACCAAGGGCAGAGATTTCTCCCACGTATTTCCGAAGTCAATGACACAAGCTCAGAGCATATCTTCCAAAATCTACAAGGAAGAATCATGATTGGTACAAACATTTATTCACATAACTTAGAGGAGGGTTTAGAGTTACCTGAATAACTCTTTCAGATTAGTTGTCAGTTTGAGGATGGGAAGCAGTGCTAAGATGCACTCGCGTTCCCAAGGCCTCGTGTATGGTCCTCCAAAACCGAGACGTAAATCGTGGGTCACGGTCGGAGATGATAGATACCAAAATTTCGTGTAAACGAATAACTTCACAGATGTACAACTCCGCGAGCTTAGGCAAGCTAAAATCTATTCTTATTGGAATGAAGTGAGCAGACTTGGTGAATCGGTCCACAATGATCCAAATAACATCATTTTTCTTCGGAATCAAAGGTAAACCACTTACGAAGTCCATCGTGATACGTTCTCATTTCCATTGCGGAAGTTCAATGGGCTGCAGAAGACATGTAGGTACCTTGTACTCGGCTTTGACCCGTTGGCAAGTCAAACATCTAGCTATGTAGTCCGTAATTTTATTCTTCATACCGGACCACCAATAGATCTCCTTTAGATCTTTGTACATTTTGATAGCTCTAGGGTGAACAAAGAAAGGGCTAGAATGAGCTTCACTTAGGATTTGGTTTCGAAGATCATCATCATCGGGAACAAAAATGCGGTTGCAAAAATACAATAAGCCTTCAGAATTCAAAGCAAAGTTAGGATCTGAGCTATCATTGACCTTAGCAATAAGGGGTTGCAACTCCCCATCAGTTTCTTGGAGTGCCTTTAATTCAAGATACAATGGTAGAGTGAACTCTCAGCTCAGCTAACAATTTGCCATGCTTTTTGAGTCAAAAATGAGCATTCAAGCATCTCAGAGAAGTAGTGGGCTTCCGGCTAAAAGTGTCAGCCACCACATTAGCTTTATCGGGATGGTAGTCAATGACTAAATCATAATCTTTCAATAGCTTTATCCATCAGCGCTGACGAAGATTTAACTCTTTCTGGGTCAGGAGGTACTTCAGGCTTTTATGATCAGTGTATAGGTAACACTTCTCACCATAGAGATAATGCCACCAAATTTTCAAAGCAAACACAACTGCGGCAAGTTCCAGATCATGAGTCGGGTAACTTAGCTCATGAGGCTTGAGTTGACGTAAGGCATAAGCTATGACTTTACCTTCTTGCATCAGAACACAGCCTAATCCCAAGTGGGACGCATCACTGTACACGGTGAAATCTTTGCCCGACTTGGGTTATACCAAGACAGGGGCATGCGTGAAGACTTGCTTGAGCTGATCGAAACTTCTTTATTGATCCACAGTCCACACAAAATGAGTTTCTTTACGGAGGATCTTTGTCAAGGGTGCAACAATCAAAGAGAATCCATTAACGAATCTGTGGTAGTAGCTTGCAAGGCCCAAAAAACTACGAACTTCTCCCACATTCTTCGGAGGAGTCCAATCAATGATTGCTTGGATCTTCTTTGGGTCTACTTGGATTCTCGTAGAAGAAATCACATGGCCCAGGAAGGATACTTCAGATAGCCAAAATTCACATTTACTAAACTTGGCGTAGAGCTATTTCTCTCGAAGGGTCTGAAGCACGATATGAGGATATTTTTTATGAGAAGCAAAGTCTTTAGAATAGATCAGAATGTCGTCTATAAAGAAAACCACAAACTTATCGAGATAGGGTCAGAATACACGATTCATCAGGTCCATGAAGGTTGCAAGTGCATTCGTGAGCCCAAAAGGCATCACCATGAATTCATAGTGACCATATCTGGTTTAAAAGGCAGTCTTTGGAACATCATACTCCTTTACCAGCATTTGGTAGTATCCGGATCGAAGATATATCTTGGAAAAGACAGAAGCATCCTTCAACTGATCAAAGAGGTCATCTATCTTCGGAAGTGGGTACTTGTTCTTGATCGCCACTTTATTTAATTGACGATAGTCAATGCATAGACGCATCGATCCATATTTCTTTCTGACAAACAAAATTGGTGCTCCCCAAGGTGAGGAACTCGGTCGGATGAATCCTTTATCTTGAAGGTCTTGAATTTGAGCTTTTAACTCTTTCAACTCCACCAGAGCCATTCTATACAGAGTAGTGGAAACCGGAGTAGTTTCAGGTTGTACTTCTTTCACAAATTTTACTTTACGGGTAGGAGAGAGTCTCGGAAGTTTATCGGGAAATTCTTTTACTACAGGTACATCTTCGATTTTCAAATCTTTCTTAGACTCCATGGCATACATGAGACTCTTTTTAGGCTCGGGTTCAAACTTTATCAAGGTTATGCTCTCCTTACCGATCCACGGAGATATAATTTCTTCTTTGAACAATCCACTCACGCTTTGATGTTCAGCTAGCCAATCGAGGCCTAGAATGAGATCGAACTCATGGAAGGGCAAGACCATCAAATTGGCCGGAAATAGGACCCTTGGATCCTCAGAGGTCAAGCTTTACGGATTCACCGTATAACCACACTATCTCCTAGTGGGTTAGAGACAACAATCTCAGAAGTAACTGGTTCAGGTTCTAGTGCATACTTCATAATCAATGGTTTGCTAATAAAGGAATGCATAGAGCCTAGATGTGGTTCTATTGCAACACGTCTATCATTAGGTGAAGACATTCTTAAATCTAATCAAGAAATGTTAGATCCTGTCAGTTGCAAGTCACGGATAACATATACAAATAAACTCCTAAGTGGCATATGTAAGCATAGACTCATAATGGACACTTGGTTAGTACTAGAATCGACTAAACCTAGGCTTTGATACCACAATTGTAACACCCCCTTCTCGGTCTGGTAGAGATCTCGGTCAGATAATGTTATCGAAAGACTAATCGAAGGTTCAGAATAGAGTTCAGAGTTTAAAAATCTAATCTAAGTATCATATTGATTATTCTTAAGACTTATCCACTTGTTGGTTACTAAACTTAATCGGAGTTGGGGTCAATTTTAAACTTTTCTTAACCTTAGGGACTAAATTGTAAATTTTATAAATTAAGGGTCCTTATCCAAAATTCATGTTATCATACTAAAATTGATCTTACCAATTATTAGCCTGTGAAAGTTTATCACTAACGGAGGTCATTTACCTATCTGATTAGACGATACAATATGTAGTGACCATTTTGTAAACTATTCAAAACTGTTTTGTTATTCGGATTAACCTATCGGGTGATTTCCAAACCTTACCAAATTTTACCAGTACACTTAAAAATCATGTTCCTATTGGTACGTCAAATTTTAGAGCGTTCGGAATCCATTTACCAAGTTTTCACCTTAGGCTCATTTTAGGCACCTTTTAACCATTTTAACATATCCAAATCTAAGCATACAACAAAATCATGTTACCAAGTCATCATATAAATCTAGAAAGGCTTATACAAAACAAGTTAGTTCATATGACACTTCGCTAGGAGTTTATAGCAAAAGATAACATACATATATGGCAGAGACGTGACTTGCAACCACAATAACACGATCAAGGCTCGGAATTGATCAAGGTCCTGAAAATGCATGAGACACACATGTTAGGCTTACATAGCCTAGTGAGGTAGTTATAACAATTACAATGGATGATCAATATTATGAAATGCATGATAATAAAATATACAAGTAGTTATATTATACTATGCACAATTCATGCTTATTACACATATTCTCATGCTTTCATATTCACATATTACGTGTCACATGGTCATATCATAATCATAATGTCATAGCACAATTCATAGGCACATATCACATTAGGTACCATTAGATACACGGATTCCCATGTACACCAACACATATAACGAAGAGTGGGCCGTAGCCCTTGAGCCGTAGCTCCGGAGATATATCCCTTACACAGCCGACCTTATTTCCCCCACATATAGGCTGTAGCCCTGGACCGTAGTCTTCCCTTACTTAACTGAGTTTAATAATCCTATGGCATGCCAATTGTATCCAATGTCCATATCACACAAATTCACATAGACCATATTTATCATATCAAATATCAAAATGTGCCTTAGCTCCATATCATGTCACATTTCATATTAATTTCATATATCACATACGTGTAGCATATCATAGTCATATTTGCACATATTAGAGCAATGTAGGTACTTACCGAATTTGCCAATCGAATTCGACATAGTTGCTCTACGTGAGCCCTTAAACAAATACAAACATAACTACAAAAATAATGCAACATGATGGCACCGAGCCTATCTCTTGACACAACTACACTCACCTCGACAACCTGATGCTTTTAAGACTCTCGGATAGTAGCGCCTTTATCCTTGTCTTTCGGAAGAAATGACGGTTGTTCTTTATCAACCCCCAATCGATAGTGAGGATTCGAATTATCGAACCAAAAAATTTAGGCTTACCAACCTACCACTGAACCGATTGTTTGTTTCTTCTTATCTTGCGCACGCCCCCTCCCCTATTTATAATTCAAATGGTCCGGCCTTAAAGGCTTTCCCCCATGTTGTCGTGGTAATTATTTGGGGTATAATACCCTTCTTGGCTAGCCACATGGTGTGCAATGGTGCCACAAAGGGCCACGCTTTCACCGTGGGAAGCCATGAGCCGGGTGTCCCAATTCGTGGGATTGCCCACGGCAATTACTTCAATTTGAAAGAATTGGCCGTGGGTCCCACGACCTTTATTTATTTTTTTACTAATGAATATAATAATAATAATAATAATAATAATAATAATAATAATAATAATAATAATAATAAACTGATACGGTTAGCCCGAATAACCTTTATTGTTTCAAATTAGGTACAAGATCGAGCTAATTTTTTTAACTGGTACAAAATATTTGATCACCAGAACTTAACCTCGACTAGACCGGTTTTCGGGGTGTGGCAGTGGTTCTATCTTAGTTATTGAAAAGATAGGGTTGTAAAGGTTTTCTCTTGAGCCTAGAAAAAAGGAAGAATTCATAGTAGTGAATTGAGAAATCCTTCGTGGTGTGCTAAGGTAGTGGATGTAAACTCGGCTGGGTAGTCGAACCATTCTAAAATTATTCACTATTTTTCAGTTTTAGCCAATTCATTCAGGAAGCAAATTCAACCCTCTTGACGGTTTCGGTTGATCGATTTCGAGTCTATCAAATACAAAAAATATTATTAGATTATCCTCTTGAGCAACGAAAAATTGACTTATAAACATCTAAAAATCAAACATTTCCACTTGAACAATGTCATTCTTTTTGCATGTTTTAACTTTTAGATTATTGATATACACACACATAATATATATATATATATATATAATTTCTTAATTTAATTTAGATTCTCTATTTTTGGGCTCCTCTCTCTTGGGCCCCTGTGCGGTCGCTTCTATCGCGTCTGCCCAGAACCACACTGAAAATTAAAATGTGTTGAGCCAAATCTTTTGTGTAAGATTAATAGTTCGAATTTTGATATTGTAAATGGAATAATTAAGTTAAGAGGTAGTTCCCCCTTTGTAGTACTTGGTCTGAATTAGTCGGTTAATAAATTGAATATATATGATTATATACCAAAAAATCAAAGCTAAAATATACTTAGCTTTGATGTAATAGGTACTTTACCTGTTTTACATTTTGAAATTACTCCATTTCCGTTATTAAGATAATATTGCTAACAAATTATTAAAATAACAAGCTTGATGAACTATTAGTTAGACTTATACTAGTGAGATAAAATATTAGATCTTTTAAGTATGATCAAATATTTGAATCGTGACACTGTAAAAGAAGAAAATTAAACTTGCAAGGCGTCCCATTACAGTTCCCTAAGGTTTGTAGTTGTGACTGCCGAACTCGAACACATGTTCAATTCAATCCTTGAGTACATAAACCTTCAATTCAATCATTTAACTTTGAATTTAGTTCAATTTAGTATGATGTCCAAAATTAAACCCTAATTAATCGTATTGAATCTGAAAAATCCGATCTCGTACTCGGGGTGTGACATTCAATTAAGCGAGTCGATTAATCTTAGATTGAATTCACTTATTGTTGCTTCTCCTTGTTCATGTGATCTATCTTGTATTATAGTTTTTTGTTTGAGGTAACACAACTTCTCTATCCAACCATTAATAAAAAGAGAATCATATAATGACATTTTTTATAGAGTATGTCAACTGTTTAAATGAAAACTTAAGATTGTTACTTTTTTGGGGGGAGAATTGTCCATGATTTATGTTTGTTTTATTTTTTACCATGAAGGTAATAAACTTGTCGACGATATGATGAAATTAGCTTGATCTAAAAGCTTCGGTTTACATCTTTTTCATACCCCTCCTAATATGGTTTTATTGATTCTTCATAAGATGAGTCTATCACGTTCGACGAGCACCGTTGAACACCATTAACGGTAAACACTACTGAATACTATTAAATTAATTAATAAAGATTAAAAATCTAAAGAACTCAATATAATTATAAATTATTTAAACATATAATTATAAATTATTTAAAAATAAAATATTAATCAATTTTTTTATATATAATATTTTTTAATCTTTTTTTAAAAATAATTGGATCAAATACCAACCTTAGTTAATTTAAAAAATAAAAATCCTAAACTCTAAACCCGAAACTATAAACCCAAAACCTAAAACCATAAACTCAAAACATTAAACCCTAAACCCTAAAACCTAAAACTTGAAACCATAAACCCTAAACCTTAAACTATAAACCAAAACCCTAATCCCTAAACTTGAATATTGGGTTTAGGGTTTATGATTTATGCTTTATAGTTTTAGGTTTTGGGTTTAGTATTTAGGGATTAGTGGTTGGTATTGATCCAATTATTTTAAAAAAAGATTAACAAAAATTATATATATGGAAAATAATTTAATTAGTATTTTATTTTAAATAATTTATAATTATATGTTTAGTCCTTCAAATTTTTTTTATCTTTATTAATTAATTTAATAATATTCAATAGTGTTCATCGTTAATAATATTCAGCGGTGCTCGTCGAGCGTTGTAGAATTTTCCTTCTTCATAATGATTGTATTGATTAAGGATAAGTTTAGGTTTGTATTGCCAATTCAATACTCTTCAATTTATACATTGAGTTACCTAAATCACTAATACATTCTATCAGTTTGGCTCTAATTCAAAATGATTCAATAAACATAACCATTAATATTTAAAATCTTAACAATTTGGTCACTCTCTAACCCAAACCCTAACCTTATTTTCACCACCGCCTTCATCCCCTGTCAAATGTTGTCTTCGACACCTTTAATCATGGGCGGTTCAAATATTTACAGGCCATGTGCAGTTTATTAAAACGAGACCCTTTAATTTATAATCCCCAAAAATATATAAAATTTTAAAAAATATATATTTTTATCTTAGTAGAAAATATATTATGAGACCCTCTTTAAAGTTGTTTTTTAATTTTTTCTTATAATTTATTAAACCAAAACCTCTTGTTAACATTTAATTCAACTTATTTGAAGCCTTTCTTTTTTTGACCATATACAGTTGCTCATTTCGCACATGTCTAAAACCTCACTACTTCAAGACCGGCGAGATTGTAAGGATAATATAACTAAATTATAAGGATTATAACGAATTGAAAAACATGAATTGAACCTGCAATTTATGTATAGTACATTAACTAATAACAAATTTGATTTAACAAATTTAATAATCACCATTTGGCCAAGGACCAAAATTTTTAAAATTTGAAAAAGTAAAAAGACTAAAAATAACTAAAATAGAGCTCAAATGCTAAATTTAAAACTTACATACGTATAGTATAGGGACTAATAAAAATATTTAACCGAGAAAAAATCTAGTTTCATTTTGTAAATAAAATAAAAATTCATGGGCTGGAGATTCCCAGTCCAGATACCAAATGGGCTTCGGAATAAAAAGCCCTATTTAAAAGATAGAAAAAAAAAAAACCTAAAACACATTCTGGCTATCAAGAATCTCATCATCTGCTGCTGCTTCTCTACTGTTCTCTCTCGACACTTTTCATGTAAGTATATCAAAATTTTAATCTCGTAATCCCTTTTTATAGAATTTTTTGCAAATTTCGTATGAAAAGTACTAAAAGAAAGAAATCGGTGGCCGACTTGAATACTTTGTTTTTTTCGATCTGTTTTAGTATATTTAAGGTATAAATTGATCAACAGTGAATTACATTATTGTGAAAACGAATTTTTAACGCTGTTTCAACTCGTAATATTTGTTGTTAAATCCCTTTTCGGACTTATAGCTGGATTTGGTTTCAGTCGATGCTTGAAGATAATCACGGTTTTAGCTTTTCAATTAATTGTTTTTTGATTGATAAAAAGGTCTGCGTTTGTTCCAGGCGATTGCAGGCAGTGTTAAGAATTTGATCAAAAACCATGGCTAATTTTGCGAAACCAGAGAATGCCTTGAAGCGAGCAGAAGGTTAGAAATAAAAAAAGTTTTACTTTATTAGGCTTGGTTTTGTTCATTCCTTTTCTGCATTAAAATAATTGCCTTAAGATTTGATTTTTTTTATAATTGATGTGTTTGCTCTGACTCTGTGATTTGTTTGATGCAGAGTTGATTAATGTTGGGCAGAAGCAAGATGCTTTGCAGGCGCTTCACAATTTAATAACTTCAAAAAGATACAGAGCTTGGCAAAAGCCACTTGAAAGGATAATGTTCAAGTATGTAGAGTTGTGTGTTGACATGGGTAAGGGTCGGTTCGCCAAGGATGGTTTGATTCAATACCGTATTGTATGTCAACAAGTGAACGTTAGTTCCTTGGAGGAGGTGATCAAGCACTTCATGCATCTTTCTACTGAGAAAGCTGAGAAGGCTCGTAGTGAGGCACAAGCCCTAGAAGAAGCACTTGATGTTGATGACCTTGAAGCTGATAAAAGGCCGGAAGATTTAATGCTAAGTTACGTCAGTGGAGAGAAAGGAAAGGATAGGTCCGATCGTGAACTTGTTACTCCTTGGTTCAAGTTTCTTTGGGAAACCTTCAGAACAGTGCTTGAAATATTGCGGAACAATTCTAAGTTAGAGGCACTCTATGCGGTATTTCCTGCCTCAATGAATTTCATAAATATTAAGTATTTGTTACATCCTTTCCAATAATTTTCAAGTTCTGACTAACACATGAAATTAGACAAACTTGTTTTTTGCCATTAAGATAACTGGTTCACTTCACTAGTTTCACGCTTACTCTTTTTTTGTCTTTCAGTACTTAGCCTTTACTCTTTACATTAAGGTCCATTGGTGGTTTATCTGAATTTTTTTCAAAAAGTTGGGGATGATCTGAACTGTTAATTGATTTGCTATTTAGAACCGATGGTCTGTTACTTTTTTTGCATTTGAATATATAAGCATGGAAGGATAAGTTTTAAGGAATATAAGGACTTAGGTTCTTATCAGATGAATTGCAAAGATTCAACAAGTTGCTGGAAATAGAGAATATGACCAAAAAAATTGACTTTGGAATTGGCTTGCTGCCCTTTACTGTGACATATAGGCTTTATGTGGTAGCACCATGTGGTGCCAGTGTGATATGGCCGAGTCCAAACTGGTATCTTTCAGTAAGAGGGACCAGCACAATTGAGGCCATTTATGGCTGTGGTGGCCTTACTACCATTGGGGGGAGTTGGGTGCAATAGGCGAATTTGATTCACGCTTCTCTTTTCTTCCAAATGTTTCCCATGAAACCTTTCATTTGCCATTGTTTAGATAGAGTAGGGACAAAAAGACCATTGTACTCACTAGTTGTGCATTGTGTATCTTGTTTACAGATCATACTTTAATTACTACTGTTTTTTGAATGTTTTAATTGCTTTTTTTAAGGTATATATACATACAACACATGTTGAGTTAAAAATTTCATGAAATAAATAAAATATAAAGACATAATGAATAGTATCTTGTTTGATATTGATTTGAAATGACAATGTTTCCATTTTTGAACATCTTGAAGATGACAGCACACCGGGCCTTCCAGTTTTGCAAGCAGTATAAACGTACAACAGAGTTCCGAAGGTTGTGTGAGATCATAAGAAATCATTTATCTAATCTAAATAAATATAAAGACCAAAGGGACAGACCTGACCTGTCAGCACCTGAGAGCTTGCAACTTTATCTTGATACAAGATTTGAGCAGCTAAAGATTGCTACTGAACTTGGACTCTGGCAGGTCAGTTGTTTGTGTCGTCTAGTGTTTTGTCTTTTTAACGATGAGTTTTCTATCTTGTGTATTCATGCTTATGATCATTACTTAACATGTTTCATTGCAGGAAGCTTTTCGTTCTGTTGAAGATATTCATGGATTGATGTCCATTGTCAAGAAAACTCCCAAGGCTTCCTTGATGGTGGTTTATTATGCCAAGCTAACTGAAATATTTTGGATTTCAGGCAGCCATCTCTATCACGCTTATGTATGGTTAAAGCTATTTACTCTTCAAAAAAGCTTCAATAAAAACCTAAGCCAGAAAGATTTGCAGTTGATAGCATCTTCAGTTATTTTGGCTGCACTGTCAGTGCTCCCTTATGATCAGACACGTGGTGCATCACATTTGGAACTTGAAAATGAGAAAGAGCGCAACATTCGAATGGCAAATCTTATAGGATTTAATCTTGAAGCTAAACTTGAGAACAGAGAAGTGGTATGTTGTATCTAATTTGATTTGGTTTTATTTTTTGTTTTCTTGATGTTACCATTTCTGATATTCTGCTTTTTTCCAGATTTCAAGGTCATCACTTCTCACAGAATTGGTATGTTCAAATGTTACGAGCTCTTTTTGTTGATTTCTTCATTTCTTTGTGTCACTTTGACTGATCTGATAGCTTGTTCTCATAATAATCTTATGGGATGTCACAGGTGCATTGGCATATTTATGTAACAGCACACTTTTGATGGTGTTGAACTTGCTGACTAAGCTCTATGTTCTTATTGCTATCCTGTTAGGTCTCCAAAGGTGTACTTAGCTGTGCGACTCAAGAAGTGAAAGACCTTTACCATCTTTTAGAACAAGATATTCTCCCTCTGGATGCTGCATCGAAGATACAGCCTCTGTTGCTGAAAATATCAAAACTTGGTGGGAAGTTGGCTTCAGCTTCATCTATACCAGAAGTTCAACTCTCTAAATATGGTCCTGCCCTTGAAAAGCTTTCTACCTTAAGGTTGCTTAAGCAGGTTTGTTCTTGTGTTCATTTTTCTTTCAATTTCATTGTTCTTTCTATCTGCATTATACCCTCTTTGTTTATTTATGTATTCATTGTTTTCTCAATGTCCACCCCTTGCTTCATCAGGTGTCCCATATTTACCAGACGATGAAAATTGAGCATATGTCTCAGATACTTCCCTTTTTTGATTTTTCTATGGTGGAAAAGATTTCTGTTGATGCAGTGAAAAATAAGTTCATAGAGATGAAAGTTGATCACATGAAGGGTGTTGTGGTGTTTGGGAATGTGGTAAGTTAGGAGTTGGGGCTGTGTATTCTTATTTTTTGTGGACATTTCTATGAATTAATTCATTCTCTTCTTATTCCTTATAATGTGTCTGCATAACTGTTATTTTTACTCAATTTGGAATTTTCAGGGTCTTGAATCTGACAAGCTTCGTGATCATCTGACTCTTCTTGCCGAATCTTTGAATAAAGCAAGAGCCATGATATACCCCTCCACCAAGAAAACATCGAAGCTGAGTGATGTGTTGCCTGGCTTAGGAGAGATCGTAGATAAGGAGCACAAAAGGCTTCTTGCTCGGAAGTCAATAATCGAGAAAAGAAAGGAAGAACAAGAACGTCAACTGTTGGAAATGGTATTTCTGTTTAAATTACTATTCTTGTGGACTGTGTGGAGTTTTATCTTAGAAATAGCTGAATGAAATTGTGTACTCATGCCTCTGCATTTATTTTGTGTTTTGATAAACTAGGAACGCGAGGAGGAGTCAAAGCGGCTGATGTTGCAGAAGAAAACTGAAGAAGCCGAAAAAAAGAGGCTTGCTGCTGTCTTTGAGCAACAGCGAGCTGAAAGAACTCGTAAGGAAATAGAGGAGCGGGAGCTTGAAGAGGCACATGCTCTGCTACAGGAAACAGAAAAGCATTTGAAAAAAGGGAAAAAGAAGACAATTTTAGATGGGGTGAGCAGCCATTTTTTCCATTAAGTGTGCTACCCAAATTTAAGCTAATTTAATTTTCCCTATCCCCCACCCAAAAAATATTGCTCGTGTCCAGGAGAGATTGACAAAGCAAACCTTGCTTGAGCGGGCAATGAATGAGCAGCTAAAGGAAAGGCAGGAACAGGAGAAGAGACTACAAAAAGTGGCCAAGACAATGGACCACCTTGAAAGAGCAAAGAGAGAGGAAGCAGCGCCCTTGATTGAAGCGGCTTTTCAACAACGATTGGTAGAGGAGAAGGCGCTTCATGAACGTGAGCAACAAGTAATACTTCAATTCCCTGTTTTGCAATTGAAAGATGTACTTGTTTTGAATACGTCTGTGTCTGGATTTCATAACATGCGTCATTTTTATGTTTATAAGTGTAGATATGCTTTAATGTATGATTCTGAGTACGCCTCGACAGATATTCTCATCTTCTTTTGCACATCCCTATCTTGATTGGATGTTTTGTCTTTCTAATGCCTACATTTGCTTAAGAGATGTTTTGTTTGGTTTTTTCCATTGTCAGTCTTCTGATAATATCATCTGTATTTCTGTTTTCTGTCTTCTAGTTGGAAGTTGAGTTGAGCAGACAGCGCCATGATGGGGACTTGAGAGAGAAAAATAGATTGGCACGCATGCTAGAAAACAAGGTCAGTACCATTGCCATTTCTGGACATGAGGCTTTGTGCTCATGAGATTTCCCTCTGCTAGAAATACTTTTCTTGCAGCTTTCTCCATCTTTCTTCCATAGTATTTGCCATTTAACAAATTTGATTTCTGCTTCTTACAGATGATATTCCAGGAAAGAGTAGTAAGTCGTCGGCAAGTTGAGTTTGACCAACGGAAAGTAGAGAGGGAGGAAAGAATCAAACAAATAATCCAGTCCCGGAAGCAAGAAAGAGATATTAAGAGAAAGAAAATATTCTATGTGAGGTCTGAGGAGGAGAGAATAAGAAAGCTGCGTGAAGAAGAGGAAGCTCGCAAACATGAAGGTATGTATTTTTATACACATTTGATTATTTTTCATTAATTTACTTGACCTTGACATTGGATTCTGTTTTTGATAAGCTCAGAGCTCTTCGACCTATTTTAGATGCATTTCCTTTGAAAATTTTCAAAGGATGTATATGATTAAGTTTATGTCTATAGTAATGAAGCTAGAAATTTATGCTTGCATCCACCTTATTTATTGGCACTTGGGAATTTGCAGAGGCTGAGAGACGAAGGAAACAAGAAGCTGAATACAAAGCAAAAATGGATGAGATTGCTGAAAAGCAGAGGCAGAGAGAACGAGAATTGGAAGAGAAAGAGAAGCTGAGACGAGAAGCTCTCTTGGGAAGGCCCACAGAGGGTCTCGCTAGGCCTTCTGAGCTGCCTGCTGGGTCCCGGATAACAGAGCCTGGAAATGCTGCTCCAGCTGCAGCCGCTGCTCCTCCAGCTTCTGGGAAATATGTCCCTAGGTTCCGTCTTTCTCGACCCGAAAGCTCTGGTCCACCTCCACCTTCAGAATCTGATCGCTGGGTCAAGCCTGCCGCCCCAGAACTTGATAGACTGGCTGCTGGCAGCAGGGCCCCTCCACAATCTGATCGCTGGACTAGTGGCAGTAGGGCTCCACCGCACGATCCAGATCGATTAGGTGGTAGTGGTAGCAGGGCCTCACCTTCAAGTTCTGATCGTCCAGGTGGTGCTGGTGGCAGCAACAAGCCAGAACCCTGGCGGCCTTTCAGAGCTCGGAACACAGAACGTGGTTGATCAGACTTCTGACCCGTGCTCAAACATAAAATTTTGTACCGGACTATTATGCTTGAGCCCTATTTAAGACCCCTTTTAGAGTTGCATTGTGTTTCTTAATTTGACTTGGTAGATACTACATTCTGCATTGCTAGCCTGAGGAGTAAGTTAAACCTTTCAGACCTATTAATGGTGGATTTTGTTTCTTTGCTTTGCTAAGAGTCTGTCCGAAGAGGAAGAGGTCTTGTCTATATACTTGTCGCAAAAATCGGATCTACGGAATATAGGTATAATTTCGACTCAATCTTGATATATTTTTTACTATTCTGATCGATCAATATATATCAAAAGTGATAGCAAATTACACCCACCAATACGATAATGACTATTCTGACGTGTCTTTAATTTACTATTGGTTTCTGATGAAGTTCCAAAATTTCAGTGGTCGGCAAACATGGCCTTTTTGCTAATGCTAATGATAATGTTTCTACTTAGCATTATATTTTAAAATGAAGCCTTTCTATAACAACAAAATAGCTTCAAAAGCTGTGGTTAAAAAATCAACTTCCACAAGATTTGCACCAACATCATAGTACTCGCAACAATAACCCTTATCAGCACTTTAATTTCCTATACATAATATAGAAATAGAATATTTATATATAATGCACCTATAATGTATATATCTGTATACTATCCCTGATTCGCGAATCAAAAATTGCAAGGGGGATATCGTAATCCATCCTCAACGTAGAAATTTTTACGTATCATTGAATCGAATACATTTATATGACCAATATACATTATGTAAATAAAAATCTTCTACCCCATTTGGTGTTTTTTTTTGTTCCAAACACTATAAAATTAAATCTTAGCACAAATTTTAAATTCTAAACTCTAAACCTTAAAAATTCTCAATCAAAATTTTTAATGTTAGAACATAAATAAGGGCATAAAAACACACCTACTAACATAATGTCTAGGGATAATACACATTATGCTCTTAGAAGAGAATACGTGTTCGAACTTAACCCAAAAGATGATATTGCTGATTTTTTCAATCCTAAACACAAACGATAAAAACAAACATGAAAGATACATCGATTATAGTATTCATAACAATAACACATGTTGTCACATTGCTATTCCTGGGTCTCCCTTTGGGTTGAATTAGAAGTAGAAGCCTATAAATTTCTTGAAAATGCAAACCAGTGATTAGTTGCAGGTCACACTCAGCTTTATATATTCAATCCCTCTATGATACTTAGTCTTGTAAATATAGTACATGCACTCAAACGTTTCGAGCACCAATTAGTTGATAATGCACTCAGAAAGGAAATCACTTCTTTTATTAATTAATTCTTTTTTCATGTTTGGCTCTGGGTGCCATATGTATTATGTTGTGTGTAGAAGAGCATCTACTTCTCATTGCTAGAAAAAATGTTCTTATTTTCCTTGGGTTTTCTTAGTTTTCAAACCTAGAACGGTGAGAATGGTGTTTGTGATATAGTTTAATTTGTGGTTTATTTTAGTGGTTCAGGTATCTGTTATTTAATGGCACTTTATTTTTTAAGAGGAAGAACGATAAATTATCTATGATCGAACCTGAGATTCAATGTTAACAAAAACATGAATGATGTTCCTTTTCATTTTTATTTAATAGCTTAGTATCATATTATCAACAACTTGTTAGTCTAGTAGAACGAGACAATAAATTTTTTAAATAAGGACAAATGTTTAAATCCTAACGTTGTTAATAGAACAAATTAAGTTGAGAATATCACCCCATAATGTACTTTTGTAATACTTGACCCGGTTTAATCGGCAATAAATTGGAGAATAAAAAGAATTGAAGTTTTGCAATCAATTAGAGAAGACAAAGTTAGTATGTCATTAGTAAAATAAGATTGTATAGTTTAGGGTGTGATCAGAATATACAAGTAGTAGGGTAATTATTCTATGCACATACGACGGAAACAAAAGATTTTTATGAGCGCCTTAATTTTAAGGTTTAGAGATTCTATTTATGCTTTAATGTTTAGAGGTTTAAGTGTAGGAGTTTTAAATTTAGGGGGTGTAGTTATAATTTAGTCTTGGGCAAAACAAGGTTAAATTCGAAATAAATAAATAAATGGAATATAGTAAATAACAAGAATTTAACAGATTCGAAATACCCGAATATAGGATTGTTGAGGCCTGCTTGAAATGCAGTTTCCTTAAGACAGATTCGACCACTCCTCAGTGCTTGAGTTCTTAAGTCATTAGTCTCCTAGGATACAACAATGGATGATCTTTGACAACAACACTACAGAAGAGATCACGAACAGTACTCGAGCCTTTGACTATCACCAGGAAAATAATGCAATTTGAGAGAAGAAAGCTTTTCGAATTGTGTTTTAAAACTGAAGGGAAGCCATGTATTATAGGGGAAAATTAGGTTAAACATGAGAACCAAAATATTCTGTATTAATGGCCATAAATTCTTCATCCGATTTTTATTCGAAAATCTTTAACTTATGCCATATTTACTCGGATATATTTCTGTGAATTGCAAGCATTGTCGTTTTTAATATTCGCATTTAAGGGGACCAAAAATACCCCTTTAAATTCGGAATATTCTCAAAAGAAATGCTATCTTAATAGAAAAATAAATTCAAAGTGGGTAAAATATCCGCAGGCCCACGAAGGGCCCAACCGATTTGAACATTCGCATCGCCCACGTGGTGCAGGTGCGCCCCAACTCGAATGGGATTAGATTCGCACCCCTGCGCGCGAGACACAATTTCCATTCAAGTTATTCAATAACCACAAATTGGGTAAGTGTATATAAACACTTCCCATTCAATTTATCCCATCCATATGGGATACGAGGGTTTCATTTCCTTTACTCAATTCACAACTACCTTACTTTGAGCATCAATTTCTCATTCAATACTCAACCATTTTGAGCATATGAGATACCGTTGTAAAGGTCTCATGGAGTAGAATAAGACCCAAAAGAATCATTATTCAAAACTCTACTTTTACCCATTCGAAATATAGCTCAATGATAAGTAGCTACACTGGTCACTATTTCATCCTTAATTATGCCTCTAATTGTTTGAATATGATGCTGATTTGGACATTATTGTATGTTTTCCATGCAGGTCTTTGGTTCTGGAAAACACACTAAAAGGAGGCAAAATTCTGCAGATTTTTCTCTAGAGTTAAGGTTGGGCTAGTGGGCATGAATCTGAGCATGAAATCTGACGTGGTGTTCAGTCAACAGTTTCTAGAAGGCGATGTCAGCAGCTTCTAGAAGGTGACGTCAGCAACATCAGATAGCTTATCAGCCGAGATTTAAAATTCAAACTTTAGAAATTATCATTTGTATTTAGAATTTAATTTAAATATTTTAGGAATTATCTTTTATCATCTTTAAGGTTATTCTAGGGTTTCAGAATATTATAAATACCCCTTTGGGGTAAGCACAAATCATCTCTCATCTCTCAATTTTCTTAGCTTGTTCTTACTTTCAAGTTTTAATCAAGTTCTTCTTCTTTATTTTCTTATTCTTAAGTTTTTTATTTATTTTAAAATAATGCTAAGTATGATTTCTTCCATAATCATGCTTAGCTAAAATTTTCTGATTAGCCAAAGGCTTAAAGCGAAGCTTCAATTCACCTTGTGAGAATTAAAAAGCACTCAACAACTTCGTCTTACATTCTTAATTTTCTGAAAACTTAGATTGACAATCGGCCTTTCTATTAAAGTCTTTGCGCTTTCATTTCAAAAGCTAGCGTTGACTTGAATGTTGTTCAGATTTATAGTTGGGAGGAAGGATCGACTTGTAGCAAATTCAACTTTCTATGAACACACTTAGCGACGAATTTTCTAAGGGAAATTGAGATTGGATTCGATTCTCATCGAGACAACATAGTCCAATAGTCATGGCTAGTTTAACCAGAAAACTGGAATCTAAAAATTGATTTTAGATTATCGGTTTACTAGAGAGAAAAATAAGTTACAAGGGTTGGGCCTTGTAGACTGTAACCGACATGTATCCGGAGTAAAAATTCTTTTTCAATGATCATTTTGAATTGAAGCGGAGCAAAGCTTAAGGTTAATTAATTTAATTTACTCTTCAAAATTTACTTCTATCGTTCTCGCTTTTACTCTACAGTTATTTTCTAGCTTTCTTTCTCAAACCCCCTATTTACTATATTGCCTTGTAATAGTCAAAATCAAAACCTCATAATATCAGAAACTTCTTAGTCCCTGTGGACCGACACATTCTTCTCTATACTATGTCTTTATTTATTTTATTTTTTTGAGATTAAGGAATTTATTTGATAAAATACGACGCTTTTCACTCAAAGTAACCATTTTCCTCACATTTTTCTAACAATCCCCCACATGAATGAAATTGATGATTTTTATCAAAACATTTTGACTCGATGTGGTGATAGCTTCTACGATTAATAGTTGCATAGGATAGGTTTCCTCATTTGAACCTTCCCTTGTAAAAGTATATTTACTTTACTGGCTATCTAGTAGACGTGATGTCCTTGAACTATTCATCAGTTTATGTAAACGATGATATACTCCACACAACTACCTCTCTGACACGAGTTTTTGTTCTCATGGTTATGTCCATATGGTCGTGGAAATCTCCCTGGTTCTACAAGAGTTTGAGAGAACTATGCCCCAGTAGTCTTCTTGAAGCGGCCCCACTGCATTCTTATATAGGTGACTTATGTTGCTCGACTCACCGACGCACGCAATGGTCATTAAAAGCTTTTGCTTAGCCTATCCCATTTTTGTCATTGTTTACATCATAGGAACGGACTTGGGAGAGGAACCACCACAGCGACCGTACAGGTCTATGCAATTAAGTTATCCTTTTGAACCTAGATCTTGAGATCTCCAATCAACTAGGTAGGGTTTTCCTTCACACAACGCCTTTATTTTTCACGGGCTTCAGTCTCATTCCTTTAGATGTTTTGTCAATTTTATCTCGATTTAACCCTTTGGTTAGCAGATCCGCAACGTTATCCTTTGATTTTACATAATCAATAGAGATAACTCTATTTGAGATCATTTGTCTAACGGTATTATGTCGGCGACGCATATGTCTCGGCTTACCATTGTACATACAATTTTGTGCCCTAGCAATCGTTGCTTGGTTATCACAATATATGCATATTGTGGGCACAGGTTTCGGCTATTCAAGAATATCCTCAAGAAATTGCCTAAGCCATTCTGCTTCTTCTCTAGATTTATCTAGAGTAATAAACTCATATTCTTTTGTAGATCTGGTTATGATTGTTTGTCTTGAGGATTTCCACGACACGACTCCTCCTCCCAAAGTAAAGGCATATCCACTTGTGCCCTTGGTATATGGAATATCAGATATCCAACCGGCATCAGAGTATCCTTCTAAAACAACAGGATCTCTGGAATAATGCAATTTGTAATCTCGAGTATATCTGAGATATCTCAGTATTCTTACAATAGCTTTCTAGTGGTTTTCACCTGGATTGCTTGTGAATCTGCTTAGCTGCTCACAGTAAAAGTAATATCCGGTCTAGTGTAGCTCATGAGATACATTAGAGTGCCTATGACCCTTGCATATTCCACTTGGTCAACACTTAGGACTTTTTTTTTGGACAAATGTTGTCATGTGTCTATTGGAGTTTTGGCTATACAAAAATTATCCTTGCCAAATTTCTCAAGGATCTTGTCCACATAGTGTGACTGAGTCAATATGAGACCATCAGATGACCGCTTGATTTGAATTCCCAGAATCGTATCGGCCAGTCCTATATCCTTCTTGTCAAACTCGAATTTAACATGTTTTGGTATATTTTACCATCTCAATGTCGCTTCCAACAATGAGTATGTCATCAACATATAAACATAGACAACATACTCAATGTCTATAGTTTTGACATATACACATTTGTCACACTAGTTTATTTTGAAGCCATTTGTCATCATGACACTATCGAACTTCTCATGCCATTGTTTTGGTGCTTGTTTAAGTCCATATAATGACTTCACTAATCTATATACTTTCCTTTCTTAAGTTGAAACTACATAACCCTCAGGTTGTTCCATGTATATTTCCTCATCAAGGTCTCCATTAAGAAAGGCTGTTTTAACATCAATTTGATGTACTTCTAGATTCTACAAAGCGGCAATTGCAAGTACCATCCTTATGGAGGTTATCCTTGATACATGAGAGTATGTATCGAAATAGTCTATGCATTCCTTTTGTCGATAACCTTTTATTACCAATATGGCCTTGTATTTATCAATTGTTCCACCTACTTTCATTTTCTGTTTGAAAATCCATTTAGAACTTAGTAGTTTAATTTTTGGAGGGAGATCCATTAATTCCTACGTATGATTTTGCATGATGGAATCAATTTCACTCTTAATGGCATCTTTCCATAAGGTGCATTTAGATGAACGTATAGCATCATTATATGTTTGAGGTTCAGCCTCTAGCATGAAGGTTAGAAAATTTGATCCAAACAATTTTTCTACCCTTGTTCGTTTACTCCTTCGTGGCTGTATTTCAAGCTCAATCCCTTGTTGATATTTTGTGTTATCTTCATTGATAGTCTTTAAAGTTCGTTTCATTGAACTTCAGTCAACTTTTCTCCCTTTACAAGGGGATACATTTTCAAAGAAGGATGCATTCTTTGATTCCATTATCGTGTTCTTGTGAATATCATGATTCTTTGATTCGTACACAAGAAACCGATAGGCATTGCTATGTTCTGCATAGCCAACTAAAATACAATCCATATTTTTTTGGACCTATTTTCATTTGTTTTGGTAATGGAGCCATTACCTTGGCAAGACACCCCCACATTTTCAAGTGTTGGTAGGAAGGTTTTCGACCTTTCCATAACTCATATGGTGTCTTATCCTTTTTCTTTCGGGGAACCTTATTTAAATGGTCATTAGCTGAAAGGATAGCTTCCCCCCATATGTTCTGTGATAACCCAGAGCTTCCTAACAAAACGTTCATCATCTCTTTTAGATTACGATTCGGCTACTCCATTAGATTAAGGAGAATATGGTGGTGTTGCTTCGTGAATAATACTATGTTGTGAGCAATACTCACCAAATGGGCTAACATATTCACCACCACGATCACTTCTTACCATCTTAATCTTTTTATTAAGTTGGTTTTCGACTTCCTGAGTATAAACTTTTTTATAGTCTCGTCTTTGCTTTTAAGCAAATATACATAGCAATATTTTGTGCTATCATCGATAAAGGTAATAAAAAATTTATTTTCTCCTCTCGTTTGAACAATTTTCAAATCAAAAACATCGCTATGAATTAGATCAAACGGTTATGTCCTTCTTTCAATAGTTTGAAACAAAACCCTTGTTAATTTTGCTTCAATGATGTTTCATATTTATTATTATAATCAATATGAAATGAGGGAATGTATTCCAAGTTAATTAATCTCTGTAGAGCATCATAATTAACATATCTGAGTCTACCATGCCATACAATTAAAGACTCAAGCATATAAACAGAAGAAGAATAAGCTGCATTCTTATTCATTTTCTTTGCTTTTATAGAGATAGCATTGAGTTTCCACATCCTAATCAATACATATCCTCTGCCTAAAAACATCCCCCCTTAGATAGAATTAATTTTTGAGATTCAAAAACCATTCTAAACTCGTGGACACTTAAGAGTGTTCCAGATACAAGGTTTTTACATATGTCAGGTACATACAACACATTCTGTAGCTTGAGTTCCTTGCCAGAGGTGATCTTCAAGACTACGGTTCCCTTTCCCTTGATCTTGGAAGTCGCAGCATTTCCCATGTAGAGCTTCTCCCCATCATCGCTAGGTATCAACTCAGCAAACGAATTTTCATCACAACAGATATGACGTGTGGCTCCAGTGTCTAGCCATCATTCTCTTGGGTTAGAGTCAACCAGGTTGACTTCAGAGATCACAACACACAGGTCTACATCATCCACAACATTTGCCTTATTGGTTCTGGCTTTCCTTAGATGTCTACACTCAGAAGATCTGTGCCCCACCTTGCCACAGTTGTAACAGGCTCCCTTAAATTCCTCTTTCTTGAAAATTCTGCCATTAGGCCCCAGCTTTTGCCTCGCTTGGCGATGTTGAGGTTGTTTTCCCTTCCTCACTTCGACAACATTTGCCTTGGCCTCTTTGAAGGTGAGTTTTCTGGCATTGCCTCTATTTTACTCTTCAATTCGAAGTCTGACAATTAGTTCCTCCACTGACATTTCCTTTATTTTTTGCTTCAAGTAATTTTAGAAGTCATTCCATCCGGGAGACAACTTTTTCGTGATGGCAGCCACTTGGAAGGATTCGCTAATGAGCATCCCTTCTGCAAGAATTTCGTGAACAATCAGTTGGAGTTCTTCCACTTGACTTACTAATGGTTTTGAATCAACCATAGTAAAGTTCAAGAATTTGGCAACTAAAAACCTTTTAGCCCCCAACATCTTCAGCTTTGTACTTCTTGTCCAATGCTGCCCATGGCTCTTTTGCTATTTTATACACGTCATATACCGGATACAATAAATCTTGTAGTCTATTGAGGATGTAGTTCCGACACAGGAAGTCGCCATTTTTTAACCCTCAGTGATGCTGAAGGCGGTGAGCTCATCCACCTCTCATTCTCTGTCTCTTACCGTGACAACTGGAGGATCTTCCTTTAGATAATTTGCCAGTCTCAACATGGTCAGGTAAAACAACATCTTCTATTGCCATGTTTTGAAATTTTGCCCGCAGAATTATGACAGTTTTTTATTGTGGCTTATTTCCACTGCCATTGCATTCATATTCATGGGTTGATTTGTCTTTTTTGACATCTGGCTCGATCTCACTGTTTGTGCAGACGATTTGGGTGAGTTGGTAACTGTCTCAACCCCCTTTTTTGGTAGTTTTGACGTTGTTTGGAAAACTTAAGAAAAACACGGAGTTGCCACCAATCTTTTTTTGAAAAGTGTGATTGAATCACTTTTAAGACAATTGTTATTTTAATAAAACGTTTTATTTATTAAAATAACATTTTTGGTCTACGAAAATAAGAGAAAACGGGTTCGGGGGTCGATTACGTGTGGGGAAGAGTTAGCACCCCACAACGCCCAAAAATTGGTACCTAATCGATTTCAAAAATTATTTTAAAAACTAGAATTTGCAAGTTCACAAAAGTTTCAATTTCGTTCGTTCGTTTAATGAATATAACTATATTTTAACAGCCTTACTGCCCTGAAAATAAACTCCAATCACCTCCAACACTCCTGGCGCTAACCCATTATTTACGTTTGGTAAAACACCGCATTAATTAGTTTTCACTTTTTTAAACAAACCAACAAAGAAAATTAAGTGCGTTAATGTTTTTTAATTAAAACCTAACTAGTGATTAAACCCTAAAAGAAATGTCTATGTTCATTTTAACTATTAAGATTATAGTGTATTTAAGTGTATTTTATTTAAGGACATGAAGAAAGTTTTTCAACACAAGGACCTAACCTAGTTTTTGAGAACTTAATCATATGGCTTTACGCATGCACATATATTTACATAAAAGAAAATAAAGACGAAATTTAAATGCTTCAAAAGAACTAAAACTTAATTTTAAATAAAGAAAGGGATCGCTATTTAGTTATTTTTTCAAAATAATTTTCGTTTAAGGACCAAATTGAAAGGATAACAAAATTTGAAGGCTAATTTAGAAACAATTGAAAGTCTGGGGCTCAATTGGAAAAGAAAAGGACCAAATTAGAAGAATTGAAAACTAAAGTGCCATGGTATAAGATTCGAAGAAGAAGGGCGCGGGTAGTAAGCCGGGTTTGGATCGGATCTCGGGTTGATATAAAAGGCCCTTTTTAGAAACAAATCTCATTTTCCCCTTCTCCTCTAAATGGATCAAAACCGATCCCCAAATTTTATCTGAATTGTTCTTCACCCACCACCATGTTTCTAGAAACAGAGGGGGGTGTCCGTCGTGCCGACCACCGTTTTTGGCGACGGTAAAATTTCTAGAAAAGCTTTTCTTCAACTTTTAAGAAAACCAATCCTAAAATCGTTTTAAAAAACCTTTGATTATCAGTTTTCCAAAATCGAAAAACCTTTATCCTTTCAAAATTTCCAGATTCTGGCGAGCCCCGAATTATATATCGATCATCGGAACTTCACCGGAGTTAGCATGCACTACGAAGCTTCTCAAAACGAAGGTAAAAAATGTTATACCCTATTCTTTGTTTAAAATTTCGAGCATAGAGAAGGAAATTACCAGAAAATGAGCTTTATTTCTCTGATGAATACTTGATTACAACTGCTTGCTTGCTTTCGAATTCCAACGCTATTTCTCAGTGTATTTTAGTGTGTATTGTGTATCTATTAATTCGCGTGTTTACAGGAAAATTACAGAGGTATTTATAGGTACAAATTTGCTTGCATTTCAAGCTCAAATCCCTAATAATCATCTACAATGCTTTTGTCTTGGCACTGATTTTAGGCCAATTTGCTGTTGACTCTCGATTTGCCTCTGTTTTGAATCCAATTTAGCTTGATTCTTGCCTTGGCTTCGTTTTAGGGATTAGCTCGTGCTGTATTTTAGGGATTTAACCCTTGTTCCTCTTTTTTTCATGTTTCTGGTGGCTTACAAACACTGAGGGAGATGCCGACAAAATGCAATCAACGATGGAGACGACTTGGGCATCATCGGAGAAGTCGAGAGGGTTGCTGGAAGATGAAACGATGAGCGCATGGCCACCACGCGCGAGTGTCAATTCGCGTGCTTTACTCTAAGGTGATCTATACCGTCCGATTGCTTCTGGATCCAACGGTGATGAGAGCGCGCCGCTTTCTCTTTTTTAGATTGGTTCGATCAGTGCTGTTGGATGAATCTTTGATCCAATGATCTCTAGCTGTCTGTAATAAACCAATGTGATTGTTATTAAAACGGGCCGAACAAGCCTTTGTAAATATTGACACTTTTAGTTTTAATGAACCTTTACTTTTTGGTAACAGACCCTTATTTAATTTAAATACAAACGGGCTTTATTACTTCCTAATTCAAATGGGCTTTACTTTCTACATTTTTTTGGGTTTACCTTCTACTACAAACTGACACCTAAATTAATTCAATAGTATTAACTCTAATTATGATAACAACACTAACTATAATAGCAAAAAAAAACCTAACAATAATAACAACTACACTAACAATGAGAAATAAATTATTTTAACTCAAGTGAAAATTCAGTGACAACAGCTGCCCCTCTTTGGTCATTCCGGAGAAACATGAATAGAACAAAGAACAAAAGGACACTGATTTTCACTGATTACCAAACCTCAATGCCTGAATAGACAGACGAGTTCCATTCTCCAAATGTCCGAACATATAAGTGGGTTCCATTCTCCTTATGCTTGAATAGATAAGCAGGTTCCGTTCTCCAAATGCCCGAACGGTTAGGCAGGTTCTATTCTCCAAATGCTCAAATATATAAGCATGTTCCATTCTCCAAATGCCCGAACGAATAGGTGGATTCTATTCTCCAAATGCTCAAATAGATAAGCATGTTCTTTTCTCCAAATGCCCGAATGGATAGGCGGGTTCTATTGTCCTTATGCTTGAATAGATAAGCATGTTCCATTCTCTATAGGCCTGAACGGATATGCGGGTTGGAAAAAGGATTCCATCATCCTCATGCTTGAATGGATAAGCAAATTCTATATCTGTCAAAATTCAAATGCTATTATCATGATGAACATGCCCCTATGGATGCTTAGTCATGAATGCATGTCACTTTTGCTTGTTAAAACCCTTTTATCGGAATTAGTTTTCTTGTTAGGCAACAGCCTTAGAAGAAACTGTAAAACTCCAAGAAACTTGGATTATATCATCTCAAATATTTTCTCAACTCCGACAACAAATGGTAAGCGTCTATTCTGTTACATCTCATCAAATGGAGGACCAATATGAATTCATTGCACAATGTTATTAAGATCACAACAAGTAGAAAAGTTAGCAACCACCCATATTTTAATCCTAGATGGCTCCACCAATTTCTTGTTGTTAAAATTCCACTGACCATTCTTTGGAAAGAAATCTTCATCATTGCCCACTCTTAACTTCGAGAACTATATGACACGTCCTTCAATTTGGGTGAAATTGAAGTGATAAGTGTTCAAAAGTACTATTTTTCTTACCCTTTTTACTCATATTATTGTTAGACTTAGGCTCATATTAGTTGCATAGTTAGCCATTCATGCATTAATCCATGTTTCCTTCCATCATTGAGCTTGATTACATAACTTGGTAGTTTTTGTGGAAAATATGCTGCTTTGGTGTGCTTTGTGTGTGTATGTGCAGGATCACTTGCCAAAGCAATGCCGAGCTAGTTGCCAGGGCAATGCATGAAGGAGATGCCGAGCTAGTTGCCAGGGCAATGCATGAAGGAGACGCCGAGCCAGTTGCCATGACAATTGTCGATAAAGAGAAAATGCAATAGGGATGTCGAAATTAATGACTTTACAAGCCCAAGATGACATGGAGCAAGGCCCAAGCCCAAAGGAATTTGATTGCCATGCAGAGATTAAAGAAGAATTAAATTCCAAGAAGATAGGAGAAGTTCTAATAGGAATAAAATTATAATAAAGAATTATATTCTTTAAAGATAATTTAATTCCAACTCAAACTCCTCCTCAAAGAAGGACTTTGGCCTAGCCCTATAAATAGATAGGAGATTTCGACAACTTGAGGGAGAGCATGAGGGGAAATTTTGACAAGAACCAAGAGAGGAAGCAAGAGGAATTTTCGACAAGCATCTAGGGCAAGGGATTTTCGACAAGCTTCATCTTTTCTTCCTTGTTCGATTGGGTTCATGCTAGGGATTAATTATCTTGTGTTTCTTTGGAACCTAGCCATGAACTAAATCTACTTGGCTATGGTTATTGTGTTTTGTGGTTGTGAGAAACTATTGGTTTTTGTTTAGGTAATAAGAGTTTGCACTTTTCTATTTCAAGGTTTATTCATTCTTGGTTCTTATTCTTGTTTGCGAGTGAATTGGGAGAGGATCTCGTGATTTCATCTATTTATCTAATATCGGGAGAGTTAGATTCAAGAAACGAATGAATATGATCTTTATTCAATCTATTGATGGTGAAGATTAATCCGGCGTAGGAATAAGTTAAGGATTTCAACGGCTAAGAGGAGCGCAAGATTGGTTGTTGTTCACCCTTGATTCACGTAGGGATGTATTATCAAGGCATGCACAAGTAGCTAGAGTTTCGACTTAGGGATAAGAAGAAACCATTGAAGAACGCTCTGCCGAACCTTGAAGATTGCTGCCCAGACGCCCAAGTAGTTGCCCAACTAGTTGCCCAGGCAACCATCGATTAGTTGCCAAGGCAACCCCGTTGTGCAAGTTGCCACGGCAACTGAGTTGCCCGTGCACTCTTTTACCAAGACGATCCAATCGGCTATCACACCTCAACTCACGATAACCTGGCCTATCTCTCTCTCAATTGATCTCATCTATTCATTTACTTTATTGCTTTCTAGATTAGTCATTAGTTAAACTCCTATAATCCTTTACTTGTGTTTTTACTTTTTACAGTGCAAGAGACTAGATTCTTGAAGTGGCACCAATCCCTGTGGAGACGATATCTTTTATACTATAACTTGCGACGTGTATACTTGCACAATTGCGTAGCACTTATTACGCGCAACATGAAGTTCACCAAAACACCACCAGGTTGCATCATGGGTTCAGCGCCATAATTACGGGTATATAAAAGATTAGACAATACATTCATCTTTTCATGTGGCTTCTGCCTTGATCTTCATCCAAGGAAGCTCTTTGCAAGGTGTTAAAAGCTTTCGTATAGCATTGCAAGGACAACAACAAATAAAGCTTAATAGGAATATATGTGTGATGCTTTGGTTTGCCAACATTAAAGCATAGAAGATTATCAGAATATTGCAACTGTATGTTACGATGGTTGAAAAAATAATCATAGATAGTCATATTCACTATCTCTGTTTCACCATTATTATTCTTTAAGCATTTGATCCCTGCATATTGGTTCACTTAAACTTGTTATCTTGTACTCTTGGTTGGAAAAAGCTGACTTTATCTTCATATTCTTCAACACTCTTTTAGCCTTTGTCCAGACAAAGGAGTGAAGCTTTCTTTGCATTCTGATTACTAGTCAACTATCGAGCTATCATTGTAGTTGATACATCAATATCTAGTGGCAAACCTCTTTGAGTGGCTTTAAAAATTCCCACATCGTAAGAACTCTCCTCCAATGTTTGTAAAATTGTTCTCTTTGTAATGGAAGAAAGGCTAGTGAGCAAGAAAACATCCCCGCTCTGCAACATGCTGCCCTAAAGTGAATCAGAAGCCTTGAGAATCTCAGATTCATGGCATTTTGAATTGCTTGCATAGGAATCTTTGCAGCAATGCTTATTTCCACCTTAAATGTTTTTGTGTGTTGGTGTTTCATGCCCCAAATCCAAGACTTGACTACGGGATACTTCCAAATTCCGGCATTCTTTCCAACAATTTTTAGAGTAATGCTCAAATATCTTCTACATAATGCCAAACTTATTAATTCCCATTTCAATGTAAAATGCTTATGAAAAAGGACATATTTTAGAAAAAATAAAAAGGTCTACGCAACAAAATTTTATTAGCAAACACAAAAGGAAATTACAAGAGAGGGAGCAGGCATTCAAATATCAGAGATCAAAACTCCTCATGTCGTGTCTCCATAAGATGCCTTGAATGCTACCTATGCTGAGCAGACTCTGGAAATAGTGACTACGCGTGAAGATATGAAGCTTTCTAGTATCAAATCCCGAGAATTAATTTGTGAAAGACCTTATTTGCAAATTATCTGAGCTATCCTTTTCGGGTTTTCATTTTGAACCCCTTTTCCTTTCTCTTTTTTTTTTTTCTTCTCTTTTTAGGCATAATACTTCTTGACTGAATCCGAGTTTATCGGGCTCTGAAGTTCATCTTCATCCATTTCAGCCAAAATTAACGCTCCTCCTGAGAAAACCTTTGTCACAATGTAAGGTCCTTCTAATTTGGAGCCCACTTTCCTCGAGGATCACTTTGAATTGGTAGTTTCTTCCTCAACACCAAGTCACATTCTTTGAATTCTCTCGGGCGAACTTTCTTTTCGTGAGCCCTTATCATCCTTCTTTGATACATCTGCCCATGACACAGTGCTTTCAGTCTTTTCTCTTCAATTAAATTCAAATGGTCATATATTGCCTGGACCCATTCTGCTTCTTCCAATTTTGCCTCCATTAAGACACGAAGCGATGATATCTCAACCTCAATTGGCAATACAGCTTCTACGCCGTACACCAATGAAAATAGTGTTGCCCTAGTAGAGGTTCGTACCGTAGTTCGATAAGCATATAGAGCAAACGGTAGCTTCTCATGCCAATCTTTATAAGTGTCAGTCATTTTTGCAGCTATCTTTTTAATATTCTTATTAGCAACCTCTATTGCCCCATTCATCTTTGGGCGATATATCACTGAATTGTGATGTTTAACATTGAACTGCTCACAGACTCCAGCTATCATCTTGTTATTCATATTGGAGGCATTATCAGTAATGATACTCTCAGGTAGGCTATACGGACAAATAATTTTCTTCTTCAAGAATTTGCAAATCGTAGATCTAGTAACATTCGTATACGAGGCTGCTTCCACCCACTTCGTGAAATAATCAATAGCTACCAGAACAAAGCGATGCCCATTTGACGCCTTCGGGTGAATCTGACCAATGACATTTATGCCCCACATAGAAAACGGCCAAGGAGATGACATGACGTGGAGAGATTGAGGAGGTGTATGAACCTTGTCAGCATAAATTTGGCACTTGTGACATCTGCTAGAATAATCGATGCAATCTCCTTCCATGGTTGACCAATAATACCCAAAGCGCATAATCTTTCTAGCCATAGTGAAACCACTAGGGTGAGTTCCACAAACCCCTTCATGGACTTCTTCCAGAATTAGCTAAGCTTCTTTTGCACCCACACACCTTAAAAGCACCTGATCTCGACTTATTTTGTATAGGATTTCACCATCAAAGACATACCCTGATGCCATTTTCCTGATAATTTTCTTTTCATTCTCTGTAGCTTGCAGTGGGTATTGCTATAATTTTACATTATTGCAATATGTCATGGTACCATGGTAAGTCATCTGCTTCTTCTTCCACATCATAGCAGTGAGCTAGGGAATCTAGCACTTGCAACTTAATGGGCATCATCTTAGAACCTTCACTTACTTTAAACATGACGGCTAAGGCGTCAGCCATCTGATTGTCTTCCTTGGGGAGATACTTGAAAGTAACTTCATCGAACTCTTTGATTAGTACAGATTTTGTACCTAATAGATGACCAATATAGAGTCCCATTCACCTTGTACCTAATAGATGACCAATATAGAGTCCCCGAAAACTCTTAAAGTACAGATTTTCCTTTCAATAGCCTCTCTTTGACCCATTATACAAGCCTCATATTCTGCCATATTATTCGTGCAATAGAACTTCAATCGACTAGTGAAAGGGTAATGATTTCCTTTTGGCGAGACTAAAACTACCCCAACACCCCATCCTAATGCATTTGCAACACCATTAAAGTTCATGACCCAAGACTCTACTGGAGCCTCAACATCTTCTAAGATACACACCAGGTCCTCATCAGGGAAATTAAAATCTAATGCCTCATAATCATCATAAGCGCGACTTGCCAAAAATTCAGTTATAGCACTTCCTTTTATTGCTTTTGGCTCACGTACTGGATGTCAAATTCTGATAATAACATCTGCCATCGTGCCAACCTTCCTGATAAAGCCCGGGCCTCCATCATGAACTTTAATGGATCTAGCTTTGAGATTAGCAATGTAGTGTGATATAACACATATTGCCTGAGCCTTTTAGCTGCCCATACCAAAGCGCACCACAATTTTTCAATTGAAGAATATCTAATTTCGCAATCATTGAACTTCTTGCTCAGATAATATATTACCTTTTTTTTCTTCTAGTATCATCATGTTGTCCCAATATACAACCCATAGAATTTTCATACACCATTAAATAGAGGATTAATGGCCTCCTAGAAACAAGTGGTACTAACATAGGAGGATTGGTTAACTGCTCTGTGATCTTTCCTAGAGCTTTCTGGCATTCTTCATTCCATGTCCCTGGGTTACTTTTTCTAAGCAACCTGAATATTGGGTCACACTTATCTGTTAAATGGGAAATGAAGCGGGCAATGTAGTTTAATCTTCCCAAGAAACCTCAAACCTATTTTTGCATTTAAGGTGGTGGGAGCTCTTGTATGGCCTTTATCTTATCATGGCCGATCTCAATTCCCCTTCTGCTCACAACAAAACCCAACAATTTTCCAGATGTAACCCCAAATGTGCACTTGGTAGGGTTGAGCTTCAGCTGGAACTTTCTCAACCTTAGAAAAAGTTTTTTCTAAGTTTACCAGATGATCTTCTTCAGATCGAGATTTGGCGATCATATCATCAACATATACCTCTACTCCATATGCATAATGTCATGAAAAAGGGTGACTATGGCTCTTTGATAAGTTGCCCATGCATTCTTCAAACCAAAAGGCATTACTTTATAACATAAAGTTCCCCAAAGTGTCACAAAGATCATCTTTTCCATATCTCCTGGACACATCTTGATCTGGTTATACCAAAAAAATATGTCCGTAAAAGAGAAGAAGGAATGACCAGCTGTATTATCAACTAAAGTGTCAATGTGTGGGAGCGGGAAATTATCTTTGGGGCTTGCCTTATTGAGATCCCTGTAGTTGACACACATACGTACTTTTCCATCTTTCTTTGGTACTGGGACAATATTAGCCACCCATTCAGGATACTTGACTACTTCGAGGAATCCTGCATCATATTGCTTCTTCACCTCATCTCTGATCTTTAAAAGTGTCTCAATTTTCATCCTTCTAAGCTTTTGCTTTATGGGCTCGCATCCTACCTTTATAGGAAGCAAATGCAAGACGATGTCGGTGTCGAGGCTAGGCATATCTTGATATGACAAAGCAAAAATATCCTTAAATTCTTTTAGAAGCTCAATCAGACTTTTTGGGTCTTGGTTGAGATAGTAGTACTGATCTTTACCTCTCGCTTCTCTTCTTCAGTGCCAAGATTCAGTATTTCTAGCTCCTCTTTGTAAGGTAGAATCTGTTTTTCTTCCCCTCTACCATTTTGAGCAAGTCACTAGGCAAGTCATATTCTTCTTCGTAATCAATATTTCAAACTTCTTCTAAGCATTGAGGCAATTCAAAATCAACCTCGAAGTCAGACTCATATTCATTTAGGTCACTAATATTTGAAGACCTGAAAAGGAATAGGCAAATGATATATACAAAAGGAATAAATAAATAAATGAATGGAATAATTTTTTTATGTTTTTCACATTTTATGGTTTTAATTTAGTTTTTATTTGTAGAAAGAATTTGCCACACAATATTTATTTTGAAAAAAATGCATCTTTTATTGAATCCAAATTATAAATTTGGACATAGGCTCTTTACATAAAATTCCCTATTGCCTCCGGGCCTGGAGCAATGGGGTTGGTTTTGAGAATTACTCTGAAAAAGTGTCTTAAAGACTACATGAATTTCTTCAGCAGTCCAGCTGTCAAGTTCAGAGCAGTGGCGAATCATGGACAAGTATTTGTTCTCTCCTTCCTTGTCCATCATAGTGTTGATGATCAACTTCTTGAATGCTTTACACAGATCATTCTTTCATTTCTCCTCCTCATCAACTCGGACATTCGGGTCCAACAGGCCTCCAGATATAAAGTTGTGGCTCAAAGGCAGAAATGTCATTGGCTCTCACTCAATTTCCTCCCCTTTCAGTCTTGCCCTTCTTCTCTATTGATGCTTCCTTATTTCTGTCTTCCTCTGCCAATTGTTGGGTTTGAATCCCAAGCCAAATTGATCCTTTTTTGTTGGGATTACCATAGGATACAACCTCCTTTGGTGTCTTTTCCCAAATCTTTTCCCAACCTCAGCTCATTTTCACAAACAAAGGGGTAAAACCGTAAAAATATGAGAGTAAGGTGCGGGTCTTGATCCGGGTTTTATCCAATTCGTGGGTCAGGATATTTAAACCCCAACCCAGTTCAAAATTCCCTCTTTTCCCACTTCCTCAAACCTCTTTCTCTCTAATATCACCCGTCATCTCCTTTCTCTCTACTTTCATTACCCAAACACCTTAAAACCCAGATAAACACTCAAAATAGGATCAAAACACCATTTTTTTCTTGGTGTTCTTCATGGTTCTTAAGAACTTGAAGAACAACAAACATCCCAGCCATGAACCACCGCAAACTCCACCACATAGATCCTCAACCGCCACCCACCGGTGGCTTTTGGATGTTCACCGGCCACCACCTATAAACCCCGATCATCCATTTCCTTATTCCGGCCGTCATAGGCAAATTCCGATCACCTTTCGACCGCCAAGTGCTGCTACTGTTCGAGCCCAAAATCATAGAAAAAACTCAATTTTTAACCCCCAAATACTCTTGATCTAACCCAGTTCGATAGAACCATCCAATCTTCCCCAAATCTAAACCTAAACTACCTGAAACCCTAATTTTTTTTTGACTCCAACAGCCCCTGAATAACCCAGCCATGCTTAAAACACTCCGACAACACTCCGTCCATACTGAGATAAACCACTGATTTCCTTTTATCTTTATTTCATTTTAGTTTTTCATAACAAACTGATATCCTTGTCTTTTTGTGATTTTTGCAGGTAAAATAAAGAAATGCCAAGATTTTACCTTCACGGCGGCGAGAAAGGTGACGCTGGCCGTCTTCTCCAATGAGTTTCGACGACTGTTCGTACTTCACGGCGTCAACTCAGCTTTTTGGGCGATAGTTTGGAGATCTGGTGACGGTTCAACTCTCGAACGGTGGTTCGACTCTTGAGTAAAACTCTCTCTCTCTCCTTTCTTTTATTATATTTATTATTATTATTTTATTATTATGGTAAATTATTAATGTGGTCATTAATTATGGTTAATAAATCTGACAACTTTCTCTCACTTGGCATTTATAAGTGGTGGAAAGTGATGTTATGTATGACGTCAGCAAGGAAGAAAACCAGGATCCCCGTAAAGGTGTTTGAGCAAATAAGGAGCTACCACGTGGCACAAAATGGGCGGGAAAATTGAGTTTAGGCCAATCTGTGTTTCTTTAAGATGGTTTTATTGACTTTGGGTGGGAAAGGATTGTAAAAAGCTGGTATGAGTTGTAAAAATATAAAGACTTGGGCTTTGTATTGTAAATGGGCCTCAAAACTTGTAATTGGACATTTGTATTGGACTTTTTGGACATGGGACTATTTATTTATTATTGGGATATATCATACTATTTATTTATTTATATTTGGTTTTATTTATCAAGAATTATATTATGTACGAGTACCTAGACAAAATTAGGGTATTACAATGACGATGATGGTGTTTTGTTCTTTAAAGGTCGAATAGTAGTGTCAGAATATTTAGAGTTGAGGCGTACTATTTTGATTGAACGTTATTCTTGACATTTTTCTATACATCCTGGTGGTACAAAGATGTATCAGAATTTGAAGGGATTGAATTATTGGGTTGTCTTAAAGAATGATGTGGTCGAGTTTGTTTCTCGTTGCATGGTGTGTCAGTGAGTTGAGGCTGAACATCAGTTTCCTTCTGGGTTGTTACAACCTATTCAGTTTCCAGAGTGGAAGTGGAAAAGAATCACCATGGATTTTGTGATGGGTTTGCCTTTAACACCGTCTAAAAAAGGGGGTTCGATATGGGTAATTGTTGATTGTTTTAAGAAATGTGTACATTTTCTTGTTGTACATGCGACGTATACGTTGGACAAGTTGGCAAATGTGTATATTGCTAAGATTATAAGGTTGTATGGGGTTCCTAAGTCGATTATATCGGTTAGGGATTCATGTTTTACATCAAGGTTTTAGGAAATCCTTCATACAACTTTGGGTACAAGGCTTAATTTCAGTACGTCTTATCATCCTTAGACAGATTGTCAGTCTAGGCATGTTATTCAGATTTTGGAGGATATGTTAAGATGTTGTATCATTGAGTTTCAAGGGATATGGGAGAAGCAACTACCGTTGGTGGAGTTTACTTACAATGATAATTATTAGTCGAGCATCTAAATGGCTCCATATGAGGCTATTTATGGTCGTAGGTGTCGTACACCTCTTTGTTGGTAAGAAACAGGAGAGAAGCATGTTGCGGGGCCTGATTTGCTTAAGAATACGAATGAAAAGGTGAAACTCATTTGTGAAAGGCACAAAACGGCTTCGAGTCGGCAAAAATCCTATGCGAATTTAAAGTTAAGAGAGATTGAATACGAAGCACATGATAAAGTGTTTTTGAAAGTTTCACCTTAGAAGAAGGTGATGTGATTTGGGCGCAAATATAAGCTAAGCCCTGAGTTTATTGGACCTTATGAGGTGATTAAGCGTGTTGGTCTGGTTGTATACGGTTTGAGGTTACCGGTGGAGCTTGGAAAAATACATGATGTTTTCCATGCATCGATGCTTCGGAAGTATAGATCGAACCCGTCGCATGTTGTGCATGTTGATGGGATTGAATTGCGACCAGAGTTGGTTGTGATAAAGAACTAGTAAAGATATTGGATTCTGGTACTAAGGTTTTTTGTGGTAAAACTATTGAGTTGGTTAAGGTATTGTAGCGACATCGAGGAATTGAAGAAACAATTTATTCATATCTTTCCTTCATGTAGATATGCCCCTAAGTTGGTTGATATCGAGAAAATGAGATGCAAGAGGTTTCTAAAGGGTTTGAGGAAGAAGATTCAGACCTATTTGATTGTTGCCTTACTGAAAGTGTTTTCAGAGCTGACTGCTAGTGCCAAGTCGCTTGAGCAAGTGCAAGGTTTGACCTATGGCCCATCTGGTGGGCAAGGGTACTCGAGTGGAAAGAGACAAAACTTCTCCAACAACTCGCAGTCTTACTCTAGGAGGAATATGAACTGTCAGAATCAAGGTAGAGGAGCTTTGAACTAGAATTTAAGATCAAATCGTAGGTCAGAATCAGCTGACTATAGGAGGCCTTCGTCTTCGTCCATGATGAGCTCAGAGGCTCACAGAAGAATGCACCAGTTTGTGATTAGTGTGGACGTAAGCATATGGGCGAGTGTTGGGGAACTTCCAGAATCTGTTATGGTTGTGGGTCACCGGACCATTTTCTAAGAGATTGTCTGGCAACTACTGACACTACCCCGGTTCAGACTCAGAGGACCTCTTATCCAGCTTAGAGGGGTCAAGGATTTACTAGAGGAGGAGCGAGCCACATGTCTAGACACTAGAATGGGGGTACGATCCAGTCTACTACTAGGGCACCAACGAGACAGTACGCAGTTAAGGCTTATGAGGACTATGATGCTACCGATGTTATCTAAGGTATGATTACCTTATTTTTAGTTCCTATAGTTGCGCTTGTAGATTCGGAGTCTACTCATTCCTACATCCGTAGTGGAATATCTCAATAATGGAGTATTCTAGCCGATGATCTTAAGATTGGGGTTTGTGTGACTAGTCTCTTGTGGTATGATATTTTGGTGGATAAGGTGTATTGGAGGTGTCTGATTAAGTTTTAGGGTTTTATCTTTTCGACTAATTTGATGGTGTTACCATTCCAAGAGTTTGATGCTATCTTAGGGATATGTTGGTTATTTGAACATGATGCGCGCTTGGGTTGTAGAGCGAAGAGTTTTAAGCTTCGTGGTTTGGATGGGGCGAAGTTGATAGTGAAGGGTGAGAAGAACCCTTGCCTTTCCAATATAGTGTCGGCTTTGGCGGCACAAAAAAATGATCCAACAAGGATGCGAGACCTTCTTGGCTTGTGTGGTTTACACAAATGTTGAGAGTCCGACGCTTGAGAGTCTTCAGACTGTTAGAGAGTTTTCTAATGTGTTCATAGAAGAGATACCTTGACTCCTTCTAGATCTTGAGCTAGAGTTTCAGATAGAGGTGATGCCTAGCATGGTCTCAATATCCATTGTACCGTATCACATGACACCAACAAAATTAAGGGAGTTAAAGAATCAAATACAAGAGTTGTTAGAAAGAGGTTTCATTCGACCAAGCATTTCACCTTGGGGTGCACCGGTCTTGTTTGTTAAGAAGAATGATGGGTCGATGATGATGCGTATTAATTACCTTCAGCTCAATAAGGTAACGGTGAAGAATTGTTATCCCCTACCGAGGATAGATGACATGTTCGGCCAATTGAGAGGTGCTTGTGTGTTTTCAAAGATCAACTTGAGGTCAGGTTATTACCAGTTGAAGGTAGTGGAAGAGGATGTTCAAAAAACCGTTTTTAGGACATGGTATATACATTATGAGTTCTTGGTAATACCTTTTGGGCTTACCAATGCACTTGCATCTTTTATGGATTTGATGAATCGGATCTTTCAGCCTTACCTAGATCAATTTTGTAGGGGTTTTCATTGATGACATCTTGGTTTACTCGAGATCGAAAGAGGAGCACGATTATCATCTTCATGTAGTTCTTTAAACCTTGAGAGAAAGACGGTTTTTTGCTAAGTTTAGTATGTGCGAGTTTTGGCTCTCTGAAGTGGCATTTTTAGGTCACATTGTTACAACGAATGGGATCTGATTTGATTCGTAAAAGATTCAAGTAGTGGTGGAGTGGAAACCACCTAGAAATAATGTAGAAGTTCGTAGTTTCCTTGGGCTTGCCAAATATTATCGCCATTTTGTTAAGGTTTTTTTCTATCATAGCAGCACTTATAGCCAAGTTTTACATAAAGGAATTCCATTTGAGTGGAACAAGAAGAGGCAACAAAGCTTTGAACAGTTGAAAGCTTATCTTATGGAGGCTTCAGTGTTGACGCAACCCGAATCGGGAAATGATTATATTGTGTTTAGTGAAGCTTCTTTGAATAGGCTTAGTTGTGTTCTTATGCAAGAAGCTAAGGTGGTTGCTTACGCCTCAAGGCAACTTAAGCCTCATGAACAAAATTACCTTACGCATAATTTGGAGCTTGTCGCAGTTATCTTCGGGTTGAAGATTTGGAGACTTTATCTGTATAGGGAAAATTGTTATATCTACACTGACTACAAGAGCTTAAAGTATCTACTCACCCCAAAAAAGTTGAATTTGATGCAAAGGCGATGGATTGAGCTATTAAAAGACTATGACTGCATCATAGAGTATCATCCTGGTAAAGCTAACGTGGTGGCCAATACCTTGAGCCGAAAGTCCATGTCAGATTTGAGAGCGATGTTTTCCCGATTGATGATGACCGATGATGGTGGGTTGTTAGCCGAGCTTTGTGTAGATCCTACCCTAGTACAAGAGATCAAGAGGACGCAAAGTGTTAGATAAAGATTTTATGGAAAAAAATAGAGATGGTTCTAAGAGGTGAGACATCTGGATTTGAAGTGCGAGATGGCGGGATCTTGTACTTCAAAGGTCGGTTATATGTCCTAGTGTTGGAGGATTTGTGTGATTGTATTCTCCGTGAGGTGCATCGGAGTTCGTTTGTTATGCATCTGGGTAGTAACAAGATGTATCAAGGCCTTCGCCCTTTTATTTGTGGCCTAGTATGAAAAGGGATGTATCCGAGTTTGTGACAAGATGCTTAGCATGTCAGCAAGTTAAGCTCGAGCACCAAGTTTCTTCGGGCTTGCTTCAGCCCATTCAGAATCCACAATGGAAGTAGGATCATGCAACCATAGATTTTGTAACTGGGTTTTCGTTGACACAAAAGAAGCATGATGCCATATGGGTGATAGTAGATCATTTGACCAAGTCTACTCATTTCCTACATATGCGTATGGATTATACACTTGAGAGGTTGGCACGATTGTACATCTAAGAGATAGTAAGGTTGTATGGAGTGCCAACATTGATTATTTCAGATAGAGATCCACATTTCACGGCGAGGTTGTCGAAGAAGATACATGAGGCTTTAGATACCAAGTTGTATTTCAGCATAACTTTCCACCCTCAGATCGATGGTCAGTCTGAGCGAGTTATTTAGATTTTAGAGGATATGATTCAGTGTTGCATCATTAATTTCGAGAGGAGCTAGGAAGAATAGTTACCGCTCGTTGAGTTTGCTTACAACAACAATTTCCAATCGAGCACCAAGATGGCTCATTTTAAGGCCTTGTATGGACGTAAATGTATGCCACCCTTATGTTGGACCGAGCTCAATAAGAGAAGAATTGTGGGATCGGATTTGGTTAGATAAACTGAAGAGAACGTTCAGATAATCAAGGAAAGATTGCAAACAGCCTTCGATCGTCAAAAAGCTTATGCGGACCGGAAGCGTAAGCACATTGAGTATGAGATCGGTGACAAAGTTTTCCTCAAAGTGTCCATATGGAAAAGAGTGATCTGTTTTGGACAGAAGGGAAAGTTGAGCCCAAAATTTATAAGGCCTTATGAAATTCTTGAAAGGGTTGAACCTGTAGCTTACTATTTAGCTTTGCCTCCAGAGATAGCGCGCATTCATAATGTCTTCCATGTTTCTATGTTGAGATGCTACCGTTTCGATCCTTCGCATGTTATCCCACTTGAAGAGATTGAGTTCAACACTGACTTGACCTATGAGGAAGAACCGATAAAGAGTTTTGGACAAATGAGTCAAGGAACTTAGGAACAGGTGTATACCCTTGGTGAAGATGCTATGAAGGAACCATAGGGTTGAGGAAGCCACGTGGGAGGTAGAAAAAGGCATGAAGTTGCTTTACTCGCATTTGTTTCTGAAAGGTAAATTTCGATGACAAAATTTTCTTTTAGGAGGGCACATTTGTATGGATTTGGGTTGAGCTTGAGGCTCAAATGTGACATCCAAGTTGAGGGTATTACATTCTCATCCTAATATTTGATTGTAATTTTATCCCTTATCCTATTGTTAAAAAAAAATTATCCCTTTTCCTACTCCCACAACCATTATATGTGACAAGGCATCACTCCAATTGGGTTTTGTGGCAAACTCCTCTATAAAGGATTTATTATTTTTTGTTAGGGTAAAGTACACCATTAATCATTCATCCATTATCGTTTTTTCACTTTGGTCACCAAACTATTTCTGATGTAAATCTAGTCACTGGCCTACGTTTTGTTTTTTATTTTGGTCGTTGATTATTAAGTTTCCATTAAAATTTAACGCGGATAGTGATGTGACCTGGTATAATAATAGTTTATTCTCCAAGACTGATACATTTTATCAATTTCGTCCTATTTCAGAATATTTCAATAAATTTAACTTCAAAACTTAAAATTCCTATCATTTTGGTCAATCTAACTAGGGGTGTGCAAAATAAACCGTTAACCGGTATAACAAGTTTATTTTATAGGTTAATTAACCTAACCGTTAAGGTTAAAAGGTTTCGGTTAACCGAACCGCTAAAAAGATGGTTAATGGTTAACCTATGGGTATTTTTTTAACTAAGTATGAAGTTTGTGTTTAAAATATCTCTATTTAAGTATTTGTTTTGAAAATTTTAATACAATATTTATCGGAGAGATAGATTTATTATTCTAAAAATAAATAATTTATTACTCTAAAAAGAAATAATGAAAATTTGAAAAGAAAATTGTAATATGTTACATGTTAACCTCTAACTGAACCGTTTCTTAACGATTAATCATTTCCTAACGATTAGATTACGTTAATAACCGCTATAACAATTAACCAATCGTTTAAACTAAACGATACGATTAACTTACCATAAACATCCCTAAATTTGGCCAAAACCTTAACCTTATTGTCACATTGCCTTAAGACTTAAACCGTCTCCAACACCTTGTTCGGTCAACAAGACCAAAAAGGCTGTAGCATGACTAAGCTCAAGAATTATAACGAGTTAAAAACATGAAATGAACCTACGACTTATGCATAATACAAGAGCTAATAACATAATTGGACTCAACATATTTAACTTCAAAATTTTAAAAATAAAAAGATTAAAAATAAAGAAGTTAGAGTACAAAGGCTAAATTTAAAACTTACCAAAGTCCAGATTCCAAATGGGCTTCCGAGTAAAAGCCCTATTTAAAAGAAAGAAAAAAACCCTAAAACACATTCTGGCAATCAGAATCTCATCTGCTGCTGCTTCTCCACTGCTCTATCTCGACACTTTTCATGTGAGTCTATCCAAATTTTAATCTTATGTTTATTTATTTTCTTTAGAATTTTTACAATTTTCTTCTATACTGCTTTATATATATATTTCGTTAGATTTTGTTAGTTTTTATTAATGCAAATTTCGTATGAATAGTAATAAAAGAAAGAAATCGGTGGCCGACTTAAACAATTTAGTTTTTTTTTTCCGATACGTTTTAGTAGATTTAAGGTATAAATTCATCAATGGTGAATTACATTAATATGAATATGGATTTTTAACACTGTTTCAGCTCGTAATATTTGGTTTTTCCCCTTTCGGACTTATAGTTGGATTTGATTTCAGTCGATGCTTGAAAATAATCGCGGTTTAACTTTTCAATTAATTGTTTTTGATTGATAAAAATGTCTGCGTTTGTTCCAGGCGATTGCAGGCAGTGTTAAGAATTTGATCAGAAAACATGGCTAATTTTGCGAAACCAGAGAATGCCTTGAAGCGAGCAGAAGGTAAGAAATAAAAAAAAACTTACTTTATTTGGCTTGGTTTTGTTAATTGCTTTTCTGCATTAAAATAATTGCCTTAAGCTTTGATATTTTTTAATTGATGTGTTTGCAGAGTTGATTAATGTTGGGCAGAAGCAAGATGCTTTGCAGGCGCTTCACAATTTAATAACTTCAAAAAGATACAGAGCTTGGCAAAAGCCACTTGAAAGGATTATGTTTAAATATGTAGAGTTGTGTGTTGACATGCGTAAAGGTCGGTTCGCCAAGGATGGTTTGATTCAATACCGTAGTGTATGTCAACAAGTGAATGTTAGTTCCTTGGAGGAGGTGATCAAGCACTTCATGCATCTTTCTACTGAGAAAGCTGAGAAGGCTTGTAGTGAGGCACAAGCCCTAGAAGAAGCTCTTGATGTTGATGACCTTGAAGCTGATAAAAGGCCGGAAGATTTAATGCTAAGTTACGTCAGTGGAGAGAAAGGAAAGGATAGGTCCGATCGTGAACTTGTTACTCCTTGGTTCAAGTTTCTTTGGGAAACCTACAGAACAGTGCTTGAAATATTGCGGAACAATTCCAAGTTGGAGGCACTCTATGCGGTATTTCCTGCCCTAATGACTTCTCATGAATATTGAGTATTTGTTACAACCTTACGGATAACTTTCAAGTTCTGACTAATATATGGAATTCGACAAACTTGTTTTTTTTTTGGCATTAAGATAACTGGTTCACTAATTTCATGCCAACTCTTTTTTCTTATTTCAGAACTTAGCCCTTTACTCTTTTTACATTAAGGACCATTGGTGGTTTATCTGAATTTTTTCAAAAAGTTTTTCTGGGGGGATGAGCTGAACTGTTGATTGATTTACTATTTAGAACCAATGGTCTGTTATTTTTTTGTATTTGAATATATAAGCATGGATTGTAAAGTTTCAATAAGGCTTAAGTTATTATGAGATGAATTGCAAAGATTCAACAAGCTGCTGGAAAAAAGAGAGTATGGGCAAAAAAATTGACTTTGGTATTGACCTGCTGCCCTTTACAGTGGACATATAGGCTTTAGTAGCACCATCTTGTGCCAGTGCGTTATGGCTGGGTCCAAACTGGTATCTTTCAGCAAGAGGGGCCAGCATGATTGAGGCCATTTATGGCTGTGCTGGCCTTACTACCATTGTAGGGAGTTTGGTGCAATAGGTGCATTTGATTCATGCTTCTCTCTTCTTCTTCCGAATGTTGCCCATGAAACCTATTTTTTTGCCATTTTTTATAGAGTAGGGACAAAAAGACCATTGTACTCACTACTATTGCATTATGTAAACTTTACAGATCATACTTCAATTACTATTTTTTTTGAACGTTTTAATTGTTTTTTGATGGTATATATTCATACAACAAATGTTGAGTTAAAAATTTCATGAAATAAAAAAATATAAAGATATAACAAATAGTATCTTGTTTGATATTGATTTGAAATGACAATGTTTCCATTTTTGAACATCTTGAAGATGACAGCACACCGGGCCTTCCAGTTTTGCAAGCAGTATAAACGTACAACAGAGTTTCGAAGGTTGTGTGAGATCATAAGAAATCATTTATCTAATCTAAATAAATATAAAGACCAAAGGGACAGACCTGACCTGTCAGCACCAGAGAGCTTGCAACTTTATCTTGATACAAGATTTGAGCAGCTAAAGATTGCTACTGAACTTGGACTCTGGCAGGTCAGTTGTTTGTGTCGTCTAGTGTTTTGTCTTTTTAACGATGAGTTTTCTATCCTGTGTATTCATGCTTATGATCATTACTTAACATGGTTCATTGCAGGAAGCTTTTCGTTCTGTTGAAGATATTCATGGATTGATGTCCATTGTCAAGAAAACTCCCAAGGCTTCCTTGATGGTGGTTTATTTTGCCAAGCTAACTGAAATATTTTGGATTTCAGGCAGCCATCTTTATCATGCTTATGCATGGTTGAAGCTATTTACACTTCAAAAAAGCTTCAATAAAAACCTAAGCCAGAAAGATTTGCAGTTGATAGCATCATCAGTTATTTTGGCTGCACTGTCAGTGCTCCCTTATGATCAGACACGTGGAGCATCACATTTGGAACTTGAAAATTTGAAAGAGCGCAACATTCGAATGGCAAATCTTATAGGATTTAATCTTGAAACTAAACTTGAGAACATAGAAGTGGTATGTTGTATCTTATTTGACTTGGTTTTATTTTTTGTTTTCTTGATGTTACCATTTATGACATTCTGCTTTTTTCCAGTTTTCAAGGTCATCACTTCTCACAGAATTGGTATGTTCAAATTCTATGAGCTCTTTTTGTTGATTTCTTCATTTCTTTGTGTCACTTTGACTGATCTGATAGCTTGTTCTCATAATAATCTTATGGGATGTCACAGGTGCATTGGCTCTATATTTATGTAACAGCACACTTTTGATGGTGTTGAACTTGCTGCCTAAGCTCTATGTTCTTATTGCTCTCCTGTTAGGTCTCCAAAGGTGTACTTAGCTGTGCGACTCAAGAAGTAAAAGACCTTTACCATCTTTTAGAACAAGATATTCTCCCTCTGGATGCTGCATCAAAGATACAGCCTCTGTTGCTGAAAATATCAAAACTTGGTGGGAAGTTGGCTTCAGCTTCATCAGTACCAAAAGTTCAACTCTCTAAATATAGTCCTGCCCTTGAAAAGCTTTCTACCTTAAGGTTGCTTAAGCAGGTTTGTTCTTGTGTTTATTTTTCTTTTCAATTTCATTGTTCTTTCTATCTGCATTATACCCTCTTTGTTTATTTATTTATTCCTGGTTTTCTCAATGTCCACCCCTTGCTTCATCAGGTGTCCCATATTTACCAGACGATGAAAATTGAGAGTATGTCTCAGATACTTCCCTTTTTTGATTTTTCTATGGTGGAAAAGATTTCTGTCGATGCAGTGAAAAATAAGTTCATAGCCATGAAAGTTGATCACATGAAGGGTGTTGTGGTGTTTGGTAATGTGGTAAGTTAGGAGTTGGGGCTGTGTATTCTTATTTTTTGTGGACGTTTCTATGAATTAATTCGTTTTCTTCATATTCCTTATAATGTGTCTGCATAACCGTTATTTTTACTCAATTTGGAATTTTCAGGGTCTTGAATCTGACAAGCTTCATGATCATCTGACTCTTCTTGCTGAATCTTTGAATAAAGCAAGAGCCATGATATACCCCTCTACCAAGAAAACATCGAAGCTGAGTGATGTGTTGCCTGGCTTAGGAGAGATCGTAGATAAGGAGCACAAAAGGCTTCTTGCTCGGAAGTCAATAATCGAGAAAAGAAAGGAAGAACAAGAACGTCAACTGTTGGAAATGGTATTTCTGTTTAAATTACTATTGTTGTGGACTGTATGGAGTTTTATCTTAGAAATAGCTGAATGAAATTGTGTACTCATGCCTCTGCATTTATTTTGTGTTTTGATAAACTAGGAACGTGAGGAGGAGTCAAAGCGGCTGATGTTGCTGAAGAAAACTGAAGAAGCCGAAAAAAAGAGGCTTGCTGCTGTCTTTGAGCAACAGCGAGCTGAAAGAATTCGTAAGGAAATAGAGGAGCGGGAGCTTGAAGAGGCACATGCTCTGCTACAGGAAACCGAAAAGCATTTGAAAAAAGGAAAAAAGAAGCCAATGTTAGATGGGGTGAGCAGCCATTTTTACCATTAAGTGTGCGACTCATATTTAAGCTAATTCAATTTTCCCTATCCCCCACCCCCCAAAAATTGCTTGTGTCCAGGAGAAATTGACAAAGCAAACCTTGCTTGAGCGGGCAATGAATGAGCAGCTAAAGGAAAGGCAGGAACAGGAAAAGAGACTGCAAAAAGTGGCCAAGACAATGGACCACCTTGAAAGAGCAAAGAGAGAGGAAGCAGTGCCCTTGATTGAAGCTGCTTTTCAACAACGATTGGTGGAGGAGAAGGCGCTTCATGAACGTGAGCAACAGGTAATACTTCAATTCCCTGTTTTGCAATTGAAATATGCGCATGTTTTGAACAATCATGTTTCAGGATTTCATAACATGACATTTTTATGTTTATAAGTGTATATGCTTTATTGTATGATTCTTAGCATGCTACATTTGCTTAAGATATGTTTTGTTTGGTTTTTTCCATTGTCAATCTTCTGATAATATCATCTGTATTTCTGTTTCCTGTCTTGTAGTTGGAAGTTGAGTTGAGCAGACAGCGCCATGATGGGGACTTGAGAGAGAAAAATAGATTGGCACGCATGCTAGAAAACAAGGTCAGTACCATTTCCATTTTTGGAAATGAGGCTTTGTGCTCACGAGATTTCCCCCTGCTAGAAATTGTTTTCTTGCAGCTTCCTCTATCTTTCTTCCATAGTATTTGCCATTTATCAAATTTGATTTCTGCTTCTTACAGATGATATTCCATGGAAGAGTAGTAAGTCGTCGGCAAGTTGAGTTTGACCAACGGAAAGTAGAGAGGGAGGAAAGAATCAAACAAATAATTCAGTCCCGGAAGCAAGAAAGAGATATTAAGAGAAAGAAAATTTTCTATGTGAGGTCTGAGGAGGAGAGAATAAGAAAGCTGCGTGAAGAGGAGGAAGCTCACAAACATGAAGGTATGTAATTTTATACACTCATTTGATTATTTGTCATTAATTTCCTTGACCTTGAAATTGGATTCTGTTTTTGATATGCTCAGGGCTCTTCTTTCTCTAGAAAAATTATAGTTTACATGACCTATTTTAGATGCATTTCCTTTGAAAATGTTCAGAGGATGTATATGATTAAGTTTATGTCTATAGTAATGAAGCTAGAAATTTATGCTTACGTCCACCTTATTTATTGGCACTTGGGAATTTGCAGAGGCCGAGAGACGAAGGAAACAAGAAGCTGAATACAAAGCAAAAATGGATGAGATTGCTGAAAAGCAGAGGCAGAGAGAACAAGAATTGGAAGAGAAAGAGAAGCTGAGACGAGAAGCTCTCTTGGGAAGGTCCACAGAGGGTCTTGCTAGGCCTTCTGAGCTGCCTGCTGGGTCCCGGATAACCGAGCCTGGAAATGCTGCTCCAGCTGCTGCCGCCTCTCCTCCAGCTTCTGGGAAATATGTCCCTAGGTTCAGTCTTTCTCGGCCTGAAAGCTCTGGTCCACCTCCGCCTTCAGAATCTGATCGCTGGGTAAAGCCTGCAGCCTCAGAACTTGATAGACGGGCTGCTGGCAGCAGGGCCCCTCCACAATCTGATCGCTGGACTAGTGGCAGTAGGGCTCCACTGCAGGATCCAGATCGATTAGGCGGTGGTGGTAGCAGGGCACCACCTCCAAGTACTGATCGTCCAGGTGGTTCTGGTGGCAACAACAAGCCAGAACCCTGGCGGCTTTCCAGAGCCCGGTACCCACAACGTGGTTGATCCAACTTCTGATTCGTGATTGGTACGCTCAAACATATAAATTTTTGTACCGAACTATTTAAGGTCAATTGTGACACATGACAACTTGAGCCTTATTTAAGACCTTTTTAGAGTTGCATTATGCTCTTCTTAATTTGACTTGGTCGATACTACATTTCTAGGCTGAGGCAATATTAAGTTAAACCATTCAGACCTATTAAGGGTGGATTTTGTTTCTTCGCTAAGAGTTTGTTTACTTGCATGCTGCTTTTGTTACAGCTAACCGGGCTAGATAGTGGATCTGTTGTATTGCTTCTACTAGTATTTGGATACGAGTACATAAGAACAATTTCTGTTTTATCTATATATTTTGAGTTTGTCCGAAGAGGTCTCATTCTTGTTGTAAAAATCGGATCCACGGAATTTAGGTTTAATTTCTACTCAATTTTCTGCTTGTTGTCTATATCAATATATTTTCTACTATTCTGATCTATCTTTTAATCCACAATTGTGTTAGGCAGCAATAGTCCATTATTAATGTAAGACGCATTGAACTTTCAGAGTCCCAAAAGATAAGTTTTCATAGTACGATGAAATAGATATGGATGATACTTTAGTTTTAATTTAAAAATATATATAAAAAAAGTAAACCGGTTTTTGTTGTTGTAAAAGTGTTGTGCTCAAATCTGCACACATTTCTTTATTTTACTATTGGTTTCTAATGAAGTTCCATAATTTGAGTTGTCAGGTCGGCAAGCATGGGCTTTTTTTTTTTTTTTTTTGCTAATGTTAATGTTTCTACTTAGCATTATGTTTTAAAACGAATCATTTTATATGGGAGTAATGTTGAAAGACACCTGCGATGATACCAATGCTAAGTTGGGATTTATCTCCTTATTTTTCAAAATTTATTGATGTCTAAAATGAGTCGACATCAAATAAAGACGTGCACGGAGATTCTTGTGGTGGCATTAGACTATTTATCTTTTTTAGGTTTGGATGAAAAATCGACGTAGGTAATGACCGGAGTAAGTGGAGATGGACTGAGATGGAGAAGCTGGAGATACAGCTTTGCGGGAGGGTGTTGGAGTATTTTATTGTACCTGGTTGAACTCCCCTCTGTTGGTTATTTTTGGTGTATTTATAGGGATAGGCACGGATTAAGTCAGTTTTTTTAGCCGACTCGACCTCAACCTAATCACATGTTTTGAAAATTTTGACTAACTTTAAATTTAATTTTAGGAATTTAATTGTAAAATATTAATTATAGTGATCAAAATGTAAAATAATCGAAAAGAGTGTAAAACAATCTTCGGGTGATCCTTTGTGAGATTTTAAGAGATGAGAAATTTTTAGAGTTTGAAGTCCAGCAGAGCATGTTTTTTGAATTCTCAAAGATTAGCGCTATACATATATATATATATATATGCATAAAATTGTGTGTCGAAGATTAAGGAGGTGTAACAAATCTTCATTATACATAAATGAAAGAGTTAAGGTGATGCACAAAATGACAAAAAAAATCAACCTCTGTAACATAAAAAAGTCTGTTTAGATAGTTTGGATCGAACAATGATCCTACTTATGTGGAGCCTTGTTCAGAGAGAAGTAGACCATAATATTCTCGATATATTAACCTCAACGTTAATTGTTACAAATCCTCAAAACTACACACAATTAAAATGATACTTTTGCTTTTAAAATTCTTGTCGAATAATTAAACTTCACAAAACAAATTAACTTTATCAAACAAAATTTCTTATTTCAAAAGAATCTCATTAAAATATATTAGTTAGTTATTGAACAAGTTCATAACAACAAACTATGTCCACAAAATAGCTTCAAAGGCTGTGGTTAAAATTGTCCATATCATTTCTTGGCCCAATAGGCACTTCCCCCACTATAGTATTCGCAACAATAACCCTTATCAGCACTTTAACGTCCTATACATACATATATAAAATATTTTTATTTGATGAACCGATAAGGTATATATTGATATATTATCAGCGAATCATGTTAGGATGCATCGCAAAAATTAATACATAACTTTTAAAAAATAAATATTTTAAGTGAAATATGATGACTCATCGACATAAATTTTACAATATCATTAAGTAAGATATATTTATATAATCAATACATATTAGGTGTAGTGATAAGACACATTATGGTCTCTAGAGAAGAATACATGTTCTAATCTAACTGAAAAGATGACATTGCTGGTTTTTTTCAACCCTAAACACAAACGATAAAACAGACATAAAAGATACATTGATTATCGTATTCATAACAATAACACATGTCGGCACGTTACTATTCTGAGTCTTCCTTTGGATTAAATTAGAAGTAGGAGCCTATTATATTCTTAAAAATGCTAACCAGTGATTAATTGTAGGCCACACTCGGCTTTATATATTCAATCCCTCCATCATACTTAGTCTTGTAAATATAGTACATGCACTTAAACGTTTCGAGCACCAATTAGTTGATAATGCTCTCAGAAATGAAATCACTTTTTTTATTAATTAATTGTCTTTTTTCATGTTTGGATTTGGGTGCCATATGTATTATGATGTGTGGAGATGAGCATCTACTTCTCAAGCTTCTCATTGCTAAAAATATTGCTTTATTTGCCCTGGGTTTTCTTAGTTTCCAAACCTAGAATGGTGAAAATGGTGCTTGTGATATAGTGGTTCAGGTATCCATTATTCAAGAATAGAAATTCTCTGCTCCTTTTTAGTGTTTTTATGTATGTTCCGGTATTAAAAAATAGATTTAAGGTTTAGGATTAGTGATTAGGGTTTAAGATTTACGCTTAAAGTGTATGATTTAGTTTTTTAGTGTTAGGATATAAAAATGAATACCAAACACTTCATTTTTTAAAAAAGGAAGAATGGGGAATTATATCCATGATCGGATTTGAGACTTAATATCAACAAAAACTTAAGTTATTTGTCATTTTTAATTAATAACTTAATGTCATGTATCAACAATTTGTTGGTATAGTGGGATCAGACACTAGTTTCTATAAGTAAGGCTATGAGTTCAAATCGTAACATTGTAAATGGAGCAAATTAGATTGGAAAGGTCACCCGCGTAACGAAATATCTTTATCATTTTGTGATATCAAATATTTATTTGTTATTTGGACTTACAAAGTTGGTATAACATTAATAAAATTAGATAGTTTAGGATTATGATTAAAATTTAGAATTTAAAATTTTAGGGTTTATTGTTAGAATTAGATTTAGGGTCTAGTAGTTTAAAATCTAGAATTATACTTCGGGTTGGATTTAGGATTTAGTTTAAAGGTTAAGGTTCTTACAAATATGATCATAATATATAAGTATATTAGTATTCTTAATATAGTACCCATATGTGCACATTCTCAACACCAATTGGTTGATAATGCACTAAAAAATGCATGCACTTTTTGATTTTTGTTTTTATATCCACTTTGTGTGCCGTAATTTGTATATAAATGGTCATTCAGTTCCCAGG